>JAKGUB010000345.1:1667500-3112500 GCA_026261675.1 Hippocampus mohnikei
TCCTTCTCCTCCCCTGCCTCCAAGAGCCGTTGCACTCCATCGGCCTTGATGGGCGCCTCCCGAGTCGTCTGCTTATCGGCACTCGTCGCCCAAGAGCGCCCCGTCGTTCCCCGTCGTGCCCGAAGCCCACGACCGAGCAATTTGAAACCGATTCCCTCGGAGGCTTTTGCCGGTTCGATGCCGAGTGAGGAAGAAGCGGGACCTCAAGAAATTCCATCATATTGCTGCTAGATTTTAAACATGTAAACGATGCTTGGTGAAACATGACCATGTTCATTAAAAATGGCCGCGTTGCAATTAGAGCGCTGTGATTTGCCGCGTAAAAGCAGTTTGGGGATTTTTAAGCGGCTCTTTTTATTCATTTATTTATCAGCTAAAAATTGTAGCTCCCTGGGAAGTTGCATGAAAATGTTGTTTTCTCAAGCTCACTTAAGGGCATTATTAATTTATTGCAAAAATTAAGCTCCGCATACAAAATGCGTAGCCAACTCATCATTTTTATTATTCTATTTTTTTTCCATTAAAGTGTGTGTTTGTTTTTTTTAATCTTTTACATTATGTTTGTCCACAATATTATAACAACCGACTGCCAATAATACTTTTATTTTTGTAAATCCCAGTCAAGGTGCAATGACTAAATTAGCTGTTATGGATGCCAACTGGGCGAGCTGTAGATCGCTTGAAATAAAAAAATAAATAAAATACAAATAAAAACAAGTGCTTCTAATACAACTGCTGACAAGATGCTCAAGTGGTGAAGGTGCACCTGTTAGCGTGTAGTCCTCGGGGATGTTGATGCATCACCGG
Organism: Hippocampus mohnikei; assembly: GCA_026261675.1. Classification (NCBI taxonomy): domain Eukaryota; kingdom Metazoa; phylum Chordata; class Actinopteri; order Syngnathiformes; family Syngnathidae; genus Hippocampus; species Hippocampus mohnikei. The sequence continues at coordinate 1,668,308 of JAKGUB010000345.1, forward strand.
AGAGAGCGCCTCATCATCTTAAAAGCAAGAAGATGTTTGCGACGCCACTGGCGGCGCAGCGGCGGGGGGGTGGGGGGGCACCCGCTGTGTGTAATCGGAGACAGCTGGTGTTTTTCATCCTCCCACATGAGCGGCCATTTGCAGAGCAGCCGAGCGCGGCGAGGTCGACGGCAGGGAAAAATCCAGTCGCGGGGCGAGCGGCGTCTGCGCTCGTATGATAAAGAGCCGGCGCATTAAGCGCTCCCGTGGTAATGGAGGGTTCGGGGAAACTCGACCGCCGCGTTTTGACGAATTTTACTTTCCCATCTTTTCACGTGCGCTCCATTTGTGACATATTTGTGTTGACTGGAGTGCATAAATGAAGCGCTCCTTGTCTCGCCTTTGTTGCGCAAATCGTCACAATCAGAGCAGGTATGTCGGGGGAAAGCTGCTGCTGTGAAGAGAAACCAAATGTGGAGGCGCAGTGTGGATGAAAAGAAAGGGACGTGTGGGCTTTTCAAACGCAATCGTCAACAAAGTTTCACTTCATTCCGCTTGTTGAATCAGCCTTTCATGTATCGGGTCATGCTTGTGTGCTGGCTGAGAGAAAAGCAGTGGCAAGGCCTGAAACCGGCTCAGTTCTTTTGAAAAATTCAGCAGGAGAAGGCAGTTTCACTCAGTAATGGGACATTTCGTAGACGGCTCTGTCATGAGTAGACCCGCAAAAAAGTTGTAAGAAGCCATGCCTCAAAAGACAGAAAATCTGTCCATTTTTTTTAAGTACCAGTAGCCTTTTTTTTTTGTCCATGATTTTATTCTGATGGAAAATTAAAGCACATCCTTGAGCATAAGTAGACCCGCAAAACGTCTCCAAAACCCATGCTTGAAAAGACGCACGCAGTACGTCTGCATTTTGATTTTGAGGCGGCCGTTTTCTACTTATTTTGGATGATGGCAGTGAAATTTAATGACTCGCCACAAAAACGCTTTGCAACTTGTATTTTGGTAGACATGTCTCTCATGAGGGGACCCACCAAAAAATCTCAAGAAGCCATGCCCCGAAAAGACACTGAAAGTCAGCCATTTTGATTCGGCTTCCCTTTCGCAACATGAAGTTTAGTCGCTCTGTCTATCGTGAATAGACGCACAAAATAACTCAAGAACCCATGCGAGAAAAGACACAAGAAGCCTGTCAATTTTTACATTGGACCTTATTGGATGAGTAGGAGATTTCGATATATAAGAGTCTGCTCAAGATGGCGTTTTCCCGCTTTAAATGGAAAGGCGCCAGCAATCATAACACGTTTTATTCACGCCGAACAGATAATCCTGGCAAACAATCCGATTAGCGCTGATTGGATGCAGTCTTATTATTGAGTTTTGGTGTGTGCAAATAAAAAAGAGAAAAAAATCTGCAGTCAGGGATTTATTTAGGTCACCCACAACATTTGTAACAGCCACGGGGCCGGCGACCAGAGCGAGAAAGGCAAGAAACCAAGCCTGGAAAGTCCACCATTTTGGTTCGAGGCGGCCATTTTAGGGTTACTGTCGATATTTCCAGGTACATTTCGAAAAACAAACTCGTGTGCACGACAAAAAATGTTGACAGTCCCTCTGTTATGTAATTTCATTATTGTATGTCTATTTTCAAGCTTTATGCATAACACCAATACAAAATATGCATGTGAGACAGGAATTCTTTTTTTTTTTTTGTCCGATTGCCACCAAATTCACATCCTGCAAACCTGATAAAAAATATGTTGGTCTTTGCCAAGACAAAAAAAAACACATTTGCATACAGCCCTTTCCAGGTGCCCTTCAAAGAAAAACTGAGTACCATATTTTCACGACCATTCGGCGCACCGTGTTGTAGGGCGCAGTCTCAGTAACGGGTGCTATTTCTGTATTTTACACATACACAAAACGCACTGTATTATTGGCCGCAGCCAGGCGTGGTAAAACATACGCCAGTTTAAACATACGCCAGTTTAAACATACGGCATGCATGCACGCACGCTAAAAACACATTAGCTTGAAGCATAGCGTAGCATGCTAAGACATGCTAAAAACACGTATTTAACAAGGCAACGGAAGCAAAACTGAGATCGGTTGTACTTTATTTAGCCATCTTACAATGTACTCACATTTTTCGATCAATCATCACCCAGAAATCCATCAAAGTCCTTATCTTCTGTATCCGAATTGAACAATTGCGCAAGTACCGGTAATCCATCAAAAACGCCGGGTTCCCTCTCGTTGTCAGAGTCACTCTCATTGCCTCACTCACGTCCACTTACACGCCCACCCTTCACTGATTGGTGGACTGCTTTCCCGCATGCCTGACCTCACTCACGGCCACTTACACGCCCACCCTTCACTGATTGGTGGACTGCTTTCTCGCATGCCTGTTCTCACTCACTTCCGCCTTTTCTCTATATAAACAGCGTGTCGGCCCTCAGTCAGGATTTGGAACTCGGCTCATACACTAGACGCTCCGCATTATAAGGCGTCCTGTCCATTTTGGAGAAAATTTAAGACTTTTAATGGCGCCTCATGGTCGTGAAAATACGGTAATTGTTTTCTTTGTCAAGACCGAATTTTCCACATGGCTCTTCTATTCGACCTTGTTGACTCAGGAATCAACTTTCTGGTTACATATCGCAACGTTATGTGTCGTGTTGCATTCGTTTGTTATTATGTTCTTGTGACTTCAAGATGGCGGCGTGAGAGTGGCTGCCTTTACAGCAGCTCCTCTACTTTTTGTTCTTCTGCTTTCTTCCTTTCATAACTTTGCTCTTGTAAATTGGGAATTTCTCCATTGTGAGACGAATAAAGGGTTTCTTATTCTTATTCAAATTGGTAGAGCTGTTGATCATAAGGAGGTCCACCAAAAAAAAGCGTCCCACTCAGACCAACTTGTACCGCCTCCTAATATCTTACGATCAAATAATGCCATGATTTTCTTAGTAATGTCTAAATTTTGCATACAGCTGTTAGTTTTTTTTCTTCCGTATGTAATGAAGCAAGACTAAATTGTGATTTTTATTATTTTTTATTTTTTTCCTTCAGCAACAAATCTTTTTTGAAAAGGCTGCACACGTCATGTCAATAATGCCTTTATGGTTCTACAAAGCAACATGAAATTTGGTAGGCATGTCCATCATGAGAAGTGTATCCAAAAAGAAGCCCTAAAAGACATTTCCAATGTTCTCCTTTTCAAATTGCCTTTTGAAGAACATTTCCTTTGTCATGGCAGAATTCTGCATCCACCTCTCGTATCCCATTTTTACCAGTGTACATAATGAAGCGTCTCAAACTTGATTTTACTTCCGAGAACAAAACACCGCTGGCGAGTCACAGTTGATGAGACGCAAAAGGGAGTCAAAACAAAAGTCTGTCGAAGCCTCCAAAGCACCTTGGCTATGATTTCACATTAGCGCACGTAAATGTTAAAATAACAATCTTTTGTGTGTGGGTGTTTTTGTTTTTATTTGATTTTTTTTTTTTTTTTTTTTTAGGCTGCTTCTGGTCTTGTGGCAGCCACTTAGCGGAGCCCCTCGCGTCTTAAATCAAACCGAAATGAGTTTCAATCAGACAAATGAATGCATTTTGTCAACCTTTCCCGCAGCCAATTACAGATTGTCACGCGGGCCGCCGACTGACGCCTCTTCCAACTCTTTCCTCCATCTCCTCCAATATTTATGTTTTATTAGCGGCCCAGGGAACCAACAGACGTTTATCTCCGCCGTGACAAGGGAAGCGCGCAACAAACAAATACCACCCCACCCCCACCTCCCACCCCGACATTTTTCACTAGCGGAAAAAAAACACATCGCTTGATCGGTGAATAAATCCACGCTGATGTTGGGCGCCAAAAAAGACGCTTGCCGTTAAATTTGTATTCGGGCCGCACACGGCTGCGCCGTGAATTAAGCCACGACATGGACAAATTGCAGGGGCTGCGCTTGCTTGATAAAGGTTAAATATGTTAGTGGCTCAAAATGACTTGTTCTGCCGCCACCTACAAGCTGCTGTGATATAGCGTGTGTGTGTGTGTGTGTGTGTGTGTGTGTGTGTGTGTGTGTGTGTGTGTGTGTGTGTGTGTGTGTGTGTGTGTGTGTGTGTGTGTGTGTGTGTGTGGGTTGAACGATTTTGAGAAAGGATCTGCAACGGTTTAAAAATAATTTCAAAGATTGTGGCATATCTATTGAATCCTTTCGGGGGCAACAGCCACTACAGTGGACAGCTGATCATGTGATCAGGTTCGATGTCAGAGCACGTGTAGACAGAAAAGAAACGTCATAACATTTAAGCACGAGTGACGAACTTGTCCCCTTGTGGATTGATTAATCAATCATTAAAAAAGTCAACTAACGTCTTCCTCTGTGTTTGTCGTCAAGCTTAAGCGTCCGTGAACGCGCCCGGAGGGCCCTGAAGTGGACCCAGCGCTAATAACGACATCCGCCGGTGTTGCCGCCTGCAGAATTACGTGCATGTGGGTCAAGTGGAAGCGCCGATGCGAGTCGGTTGCTTTAATTAGAAAAAGCGCAAAGGCGACAGATGTCGCCCAGCAGCCGCCCGCGTGCGCGCTTGCGTCTTTGCGATGCTAACTGGCGACCTGCCAAAGACGAAAGGTATTCGGTTCAAATTCAACAGAGCGTCTTGATCTTGGCCAGGATTTATCCAGCAGCTGCAGACGATGCGTTATGCCCCCCAACTACATGAGTGTGGGGTCGGCGGGGGGGGTAGAAAAAAAAACTTGAACCTGTTAAGAAAATAAAAGCATTTTCCCCGGCGGAGTCAGCACTTCATACATTTGCCAGTTATCATGGCACCATCTGGTAGTGGAGCGCACAGAGAGACTAAACAAAAATAAATAAATAAATAAATAAATTTGAAATATATATATATATATATATATATATATATATATATATATATATATATATATATATATATATATATATATATATATATATATATATATATATATATATATATGTTATCGACCTTCATAATCTGTCTGACAGAAGTTTATTGAAGATGAAGTACATCCATCTGTGCCTCTGTGCAAATGTCATAGCGCTCATCTTGCTCACATGATTCGGTCGTAATAAAGTAAGCACACAAGCAGGCAGTAAAAAAAATAAAAAAAATGTCTTTGGAGAGCTTCTAAGGAAAACTGGGAAGGTCAAATGGATAAGACGCAACAGCTCTCAAAACTAAGAACGCTGCATTTGAGAAACAAGATCAACAGTCTTATTTCAAATCCAGGTTTTTCGCGAACACGTGGTACTTCGGCACCAGTACAGGATATTGAAGCACCAAAATGTTCAACCAATCCTGAATTTCAAAAGTCCACTGACTTAATACTAACATAGAATACAAAGTGCCAAAGGAGCCCGCAGTTTTTTTCATTTATGATTCCACATTTTTTTTCTTTGCCGTGTTCTCATTTCAGTATTGGTATCATGATACGAGCAAAATCAGTATTCGGACAATGCTACTGTTAGATTAGGCCTCTTTGGCATAAAAGTAAATGGATGACTTGAGCTTGACCGTTGTGTCATTCAAGTTACGGATTGCTGCTCTAATGAATGAAGTGTGAGCCCATCTTATGCAAATGGCCCGCTTTCAAACCCACCCGCGACACATTTTTTTCCCATCTCCGGACCGCTCTCTGACATTTAGCTCGTTGATCCATGCGCAATGGATGTCGGGCAGTTGGGGTATCCGCGCCATCTAATTCCTCAGACGCATGTGGGGAGCGGAAGCATGTGTGGATAGGATGTGGCGTCACAAAGCAGACGCGCTGTCGCTTGAGAGGTTGCGTTTAAAGAATGATGATGTCTTAACGCTGCCCTGGTTCAAAGGCTCCTTCAAATTACGGACGTCTTCTGTGTTTTGGGACAATACTTTGCTGCTATTCTTCACATCCCCATCCCGACATAGAGTCAAAAGACAAAGCGCAAAGAATTGTCTTTGTACACATTTGAAGATCTAACACCACATTAGCATTTGTCTGAAATCTTATTTTTTTAATACATTCTTTTGCCTATTTCTCTCTTTCTAGAACTTCGAATATATCTCTTTCAAAACCAGGCGGTGGAGTGGAGTTACTCCTGCCGCCCCAAAATCGAGTCACCAAAATTGAGAGTCAGCTCGAGCAATTTGCTAACAATCAGTTAGTAACTAACTAGCTCGCTAAAGTTTAGCCTCAACGGATGTATACATTGTTTAGCCGCTAAACAATGTACACATCAGTTGATGCATCATATTTGAGAAAATGTACAAAATAAAATTGTTTGCTAAAATCTACCAGACAGCATTCTTGAACAAACTGGAAATTAGCAACTAGCTAACTTTCTGTTGCTAACTAGCCATTACTAGATAGTTAGACATTCCAAACATTTGTCGAGGCGTTCATGATGAGAAAACGTCCCAAAATCACACCTAGCTGTTTGCTAGCTTTCTGTAGCTAAATACAAATTAGCTTCATGTGTGTCTGGGATTTCAAATCGCCCAGCCCGGTTGGCAGAACGAATAAGGTTTGAGAGTCCCATTTTAAGTTTTGACAGCGGCGTAGATGGTGTAGGCTGGCCTTGACCAGGGACACGCTGATATTGCGGCCGCCACAACACGCCAGACGCTCGAGAATCATCAGAAACATTTCAGGCATAATCTGATGCACACAAAGAAAGGCTGGAAAGTCATTCCGGGGAGCTGCGGATTGAATAAATGAAATGTTGCAGTGCAGGGCGATGCATCTTGTGGCCAAACCAAATAGCGTGACATTTGCCAGATGATTGACAGCTCCTTTAGAGGACCGCACATTGTGGTGGCATCTGCTCATCTTCAGCCCTTTCCCGATGTCTGAAGTCATCACTTGATGTCCAAAATGTCACTCAGATAAAACCCACTTAGACCTTTTTTTCCCCCCCCGCATTTACATTGAGATGGAAACAATGCAGTGAAACTCGGCTTCCGCCTCTTTGAACCGTCATTTAGGCCGCAGTGGGATCGGCAGATGGGAAGGGGGCACATTGTTGACCTCTTTTCGCACTTTTGAATGAGAGCTGGCTGATTAATTGATTTTTTTTTTTCTTTAAAGCTTATTTTAGACCCGACTTGCTCTATGGTGGCAGCTCAGCAAACTTCACCACCAGCGGTATTCTGGCAGAGAGCGAACAAGCAGTTTATTGCTTTTCCCAGTTGAAGTTTGCTGCGAAACAAAACATAGAGCTGGGAATCGCATCTTGTGTATTTAAAGCAACCACATACGACAGTCCATTTAGCTTCATGCTAAAAAAAAAAAAAATGCAGAATGTAATAGGACAGGCTAACGAATGGCAACAGTGGTGGTATCGCCCTTTAACAATGGAGATTTGAACACAAACGGAGCAGCACATGTCGACAGACAATAAAACAATACATGCATATATTCCTTATCCACTGTAAAGAACGACTAATATTATTGCTGCTGACATTCCATTTCCTTGTGATATCTGCTCCTCGATAGCCAAACCCAAAAACTCCGCCAACGTGGTGACGGTGCAGGCGGGCACCAAGGCGACGGTGGTGGCGCAGTGCCAGGCGGCCGACGCCAAGCCGGCGGCGACCATCAAGTGGCTGGCGTCGGTGGGCGGCAACCACACCACCAGCAGCACCAACGGGCCCGACGGCACCGTCACGGTGCGCAGCGAGTACCGGCTGGTGCCCACGCCCTCCGACGACGGCAGGGAGGTGACGTGCATGGTGGACCAGCGCACCCAGGACAAGACCTGGACGCACCAACTCAAGCTCTCTGTGGAGTGTAAGTAACACGCACACGCACATGTTAACTCAGAAGAGGAACAATAATGTCAGTAATAATAATAACTTTAAAATGTTGTCTAATATATAAATAATATGCCTTGAAGGCTAGCTTTGAGATTAAGATTAGCAGAAGGTAATAAAATGGCCCCACATGCGTACATTTAATCCTTTTACTGTCCTTTTTTAATTTACAAGGGATTAAAACAGGTTCTGAGTCGTCGCTGGTGGCGTCGACGAAACCGCAGCAACTCGCCGCGAAGATGTCGCACATTGTCTCTCTTCAGCCAGTTAACAGCAGAGGATGCCTTTTATGCGCGAGGAACATCGTATATTCTCGGAGCTTCTCAAAATGAAGCTGGAATTTGGAGAAAATCTCTTGGCACACTGCCAAACACCCCAAAAAATCGGTCAATTGTTCAATCTTCGAGCATTGAATTCTTCTGCCTGTCACTGTATCTGGCTGACATAAATAGTTGACCAAAAACCAAAGTTTTTGGGGACCAATTACCAATGACCACTTTCAATTATTTTGATTCAACAAACATGGATTTGATTGTAAGGTTAAAGTTGGTTGAGGTTACATTGCCCCCCCCCAAAAAAAAAATTGACCTCAAAATGTCCTCTGACTCTCCCTTCGCAGACCCCCCCTCCGTCTCCATCGAGGGCTACGACCACAACTGGTACATGGGCCGCTCGGACGCCACGCTGGTCTGCATGGCTGACGGCAACCCACAACCCACCACCGTCACCTGGACCGCGTAAGATGGCCGCTCATTTACGCCTTTAAAATCTTCCTCGAAATGTCCTTTTGCTTCAAGTGGTGTATAATTCCTGCTAGTTTCATTAGCCCGTCTATGGTTTCAACATTGCATTAAGCTAGCTGCATTTCGTCAGACAAAGTTATGTGGTGTTTGGTTAAATTCTCTTTGTTTGACGTTTACTTTGACAGTCAAAACTAACTGGCTTCGTCCATCTCATCCCGTCCTCCTCCTCCAGGGCGTCGGGCCCGCTGCCAGACTCGGTGCTGGTGGACGGCAACAAGCTGACGGTAAGGAAGGTGGACGACGCCGTCAACACCACCTTCATCTGCGAGGTCAAGAACAAGCACGGCGCTGCCAAGGACCAGATCACCACCCTCGTCATCGGTGAGTCGGCCGCCGGCGGTGAGCCGCTCTGCGTGTGTGTGTGTGTGTGTGTATGATGCTTGTCTTGTCTTGAAGTGCGGCAGACACACATGCTGTGCTGTTCTCGACAGCAGCACAAGGACTCAGTACGTGCGCGTACGTGCAATGCGGCAAATCCACTTTACAGAAGCGAATCCGTCACATTTTTGATGGGCGATTTACATGAGATGATTTTAGACTAAGAGGAATACTCTGATCGCGTAGTATGAATTTGTAGCTCAAATTTTAGTATCTACTCTGTAGCCACTGCTTTCAGCCTTTGAATTTTCTGCCCATTTTCCTCAACATGCACACACATTACAGACGGCGTGGTGGTTTGAAGCAATGCACACGATGTAGATCCACTCACACACACACACACACACACACACACACACACACACACACACACACACACACACACACACACACACACAGTTACGGTCCACAATATTTAGTGGCCGTTTATTTTTTAGTTTACTTTTCTTTTGGGGGGGGGGGGTTGTTTGCGTTGGGGTTAATTTTGCATGTGTGCGCTCGCTCCCCCGTGCTCTTTGCTGATTGGTGACCCTTGTTCACAACCAATCAGTGCAGGGGGAGAGTGACCCCAATTAGCAACTAGTTTCAGGTATGCTTCCACCTGCAAGCATTACCCACCACTATTTTTGTTGTTTTTCAGTGGGGGGGTCGGGGGTTCTGTGTTGTGTTTGTAGTCAGTAAATGGTGCTGGCTATGTCGTGAGTGTTGTGGTATCGTGTTTGTCAGCCTCAATCCCTGGTGTGTCCTCAGGACCACTGCCTGTCGATTAGCGCAGCCAAATTAGTTCCTCGCCATGGCCGTCATCCATCCATCCAGTTTGTTCGTGTCCACTATTCATTCGTGTGTTCGGGAACTTTGCCATCGTTCGTTCTGGTTCATTCATTTCACCGGTATTTATTCAGGGCTGCACAAAGGCGATGGGAATTCGGGAGTGTTCCTCCCAATCTCGTCCTATCGTGTCGTGTGCACCCCCCTCCCCACCCCGCCCATGTTACTCGCTTGTTTCTGCCCCCCGCCCCCTTGTTAGTACAGTACTCGCTTGTGTTGGAAAGCCCAAACCATGACAGCACACCACTTTTTGCTCTGCCCCATCCCCCACACTTATGTCCAGACCCCTCCACCATCAGGTGGAGGGGTCTGAACACACACACACACACACACACACACACACACACACACACACGCTGGGATCAAGGCTGATGTGAGAACTGCGGGGGTGCTAGCACAGATTTCTGTGGTGTTCTTGCAGGCTGACGCGGGCACCCTCAGCAGGGCCACAAAGCGCGACACGCCCCTTCCTCCTTCCCCCACGCAAACTGATCGAAAACAAGATCAGAAGTTGACTTTGCGATCCCGCAGCCCGTCGAGGCCTTGAAATGAAACGGCAAGCTCTGTTTGTAAGTTTGCGGCCCCGCTGCATTGGCGCGGTCAAGCTCTTCTGGATTCTTCTGCGGCCTTTCAAGTTGGTGTGAGCCACTTTGCCGGCGTTTGTTCTTCTTCCCTCTTTGACTTTTTGCACCCACTTCCGAGGGCATCTTAATCGTAGGCCGGTGCGCATTCTTCATCTTTGTAAGGCGGCTTGAGACTATATATATATATATATATATATATATATATATATATATATATATATATATATATATATATATATATATATATAACCTACAAATATGAAAACACACTTTTGAAAATTATTTCCAACAGCTGACAGGAACTGGGCGACTGTCGTCTAAAATCACTTTGCCGAAAAGGAAAAGAAAACTTGCACAGTTCTCCAATTGTGAAGCAAAAAATGCAAGCTTCCAGTTGTCGGTTCATTTTACTGTACTACCAAAATCATGATGAATGACGACTTTGAAATGGTATTCCGAATTGATTTGCAGGCTAAGTGTAATTCACCTTCGATCAAATCTTTGAATACAACAAATGTGATTCACAACAACTCCATGAAACAATTTTCGAATAAGATAAGATCATACCCAGTGGAGTAGTAGAAGCCCTCCACACTACCACTGACATTTTTGACGTGAAAAAAATCAAATCGCAAGTATGGCCGGACACGTTTTCCAACACCGTTACACATTGATCCGACACAGACACGCACAAGCACACCAAACACGTCAGAATGCCGAAAGCTCGGCGAACCCGCAGAGGTGTCTTCTCACCAGCTCGTCTCACCCGAACGCTCGCAAAAAATCTTCCCTCGCCCCCGCTAACACTTCCCTGTCCTCCGCCCCGCGGGATTACGGCGCGTAATCGGAGGCGCGAGGAGCAAGGGCTCGGCTGCGTTTAGAAAGCGAGTGACAAGTTACGACTCAAAGGGTTGGAATTGGCCTTCCTGCCGGAACAAAGATTTGCTTGACGGCGCGCGTATTGTTAAGCGTGGATTGATTGTCGTTGGCGACAAACGATGCTACTTGAAAGTCAACATGGCTTTGGGACGAAACCATCAACCATCTTGGAAGTAACTTGCACGCATTCATTTTCGATTGTCCTTTGTTGTCCTTATTACTTGTGGCTTGCTTAACCCAAGGAATGACTTTGACTCGCTTGATTTTTTTTTTTTTATGTTTTTGCAAACAGTGACTTTGGGACTTGCTTGAAACTTGAATGTCACAAGATTTGAGACTTCGTAAAAGGGTGGAAAGTCACATGCTGCGACAGTCACATGTGAACTTGGGCACCGCAAGGTTGTGCCCGACCTTGGTCCTTTCGAGCACGTTGAGGACACAAAACACAAAAGCCACATAACTTGACTCATCATTAGCTCTACGCTTTTGTCGTCGATATTTTGAAATGTTTTTATTTCACGATCAATCTTCTGATTGCGCTGTTTCAAATCTATAATGTGGTGACCACTGTGCACGGTGGGTCCTCGCGCTAGCACCCTCTATTGACCAGACCCCTCCCCCCCGCTTGAAACTTGCCGGTGGTCACCCCAAGTTAGCGCTACCTCCGCTACGCACAAAAGACACATCATCGTCCAAACCGACACCAGCGCTGGAGCCCTCGATGGAAAGCCCTCGCGGTTCAGCAGAGCCACGCTAGCATTTGGGCTCATTCCACATTGCTAATTCGCCCGCCGAGAGCCGCCTGCCGCCGGCGGCCCGCCTGTGTACCGCAAAACTTTGTTCTGCTAAACGGCGGATGAAAGCAGCGGCGTGTTGTGCCGTCACGTGCGCTGGTCCGCCTGGCATCCGAGGAGGAGGAGGATTTGCTTCTGATTAACGTTCGACAGCCTCTGATGTTTGACTTTTCGCTGGAAGGAGGCTGGGTAAATTAGATGCTTTGCCCCTCCCTTGTGGCACTTCTGCATGAAAGCTACCATCATGGGGTCAATCTGTATTTTTGTGCTCTTCGTGCATTACCTTCTAATGCCACAAGGTGGTGCTAAAGCCTTAGCTAGTAGGAAAGTCATAATTGGTGTCAGGGGAGTATTGTTGAAGCGATACATCTCAACTGTTACCGACACTCTGGATGTCAGGTACTAGCTAACTTTAGCCTGGGTCGTTCCGGAGAGTCTTTTGCCGAGCCCGTGAATAGTGAAAATTTGTTTAGAACTGAACCCACCTCCAAAAAACAAAAGCAAAAATATTTAATCACCCACATTCACACACAAGACGGGCAGCAAAACACGACTTTGTTTTTCAGGGGTGTGGCTTGATGAAATGAAGCTCCTCCCCTCATTTAACATAGTGTGAGTCACAGAGGCCTTCATATTTGGGAAATATTTTTGCGCTTTTGTCGTTAATTGTAATCAAGCAACATTCAGATTCAGATTCAGAAAACTTTATATACTTCATCATCATTAGGAAGTTGGGAAAATGGGGATGATGATTTTTGGGGGGAGAATCTACTGTATTTTAAAGATATTTTGAATGATTGTAAAATTATTTCGTCATTAAAAAAATAAATATATTCAACCACGGAACTATGGGTACAAATTTTTGGGGCAAATAAATCTGCACTGCAGTACATCCGAGCTGTTTCAAATATTTTGCAGATTTCGTCACGCCACGCTGCGTAATTGCCACTTAATTGAAATGATCCAATAAACGGAAGAGGCCGCATGTCAGGATAAGAAACACACAAATGACACTTAATCAGGATTAGCCTCCAATTTAGCGTCAAATGTGAAACGTTTTGCCGCCGAGCATGTAATAGCTCTCGACCGGCCGCCCGCGTGTGTGTACGCGCAGGGCGCTAATTAACTTTGATGAACTTTAAATGAGCTCGATGGGTTTGAAGAGGCCGTGTTTTGACTGCGTTACTTTCCAGGAAGCCAGCACCCCCCCAAAAAAGTCACGCGATGTGTCACGCCACGTCTGCGTAGAATAACGTCAGAGGAGCGTGTGCCGTGATGCTTCCGAAGACAATGGAGAAGCCCGGAGCACCGTATAGCATCTGAATATTTGAGCCGCCATTTAAATATTTCACGTGCGCATAGCACGACGTCTCGCTTCGGACAGAATCCGGTCGTCGTTATCTCCGTCTTTCGAGATGGAAGGTTGCCATTGCAACAGCGGAACGGATGAAGGGGAATATTTGGGAAATTTCAACAGCCGATTCAGGGGGGTTCTGCTTATTGCCAAAAACGTTTGAGATAAAGCAATGCGGCTCGTTCGTTTTTGCCGAGGTGTCCGCTGCATGCGCCACATGCACCCATCTGCGACCCTCACTGCCTGTGCTGTTTGCAAGCCATTTCTTTTTTTTTTTTCAAATATTTTTTCCACATCCAAATCCTCTGATTTAGGCCTCTCAAAAGTTGCGACCGGCTAATTTCCGCCATGAAAGCAGACAGATTGTGTTTTAAGTGAAGCGAGATGTTCATGAACATCAGCCACTGTCACTAAAAACTAATTAACATTTTTGCATATTCAAATTGAACACCAGCCATGCAGTCATTCCCTAACTGAAAGAGTACCGGGGATTCAATTTGAATTCTGAAAATCTTTTGAAGCCCGCCAAATGCTCCACACATGAGGATGAATCATTCCCAAATTGAGGGGTCAGAGACTGCGAGTGGAGGAGATGAATTTGTTGGTTGGTGTCTTTTATCATCTGTTTTCCAAATCCCTTTGTGTAGTATAAAGTGTGAACATGCGCTATTTTAACACAGATTGGATTAATTGATTGAGATGTATAGTTTTGGCTTGGGGTGACCGCTTTAGAGCGCCTCGTTGTCAAAGCAAGAATGTGTGCCCTGCATAGAGAGCAAGACTGAAGAGCGAGAAGGGCGGGGACGTGTTTTAAAAGGACTGACTTTGAGGCTTTGTGCAGGTATGGCCACTTTAGAGCGCCTCGTTGTCACGCTGTGAGTGTGTGCATGTTACACAGAGAACGACAGTGGAACGAGAGTGGGGAAAGAGGATTTCTTTTTTTTTCTTAAGTTTGACTTTACAGCCAATGTGTGTGCTGGGGTTTCGTGCTGGCGCGGCCAATTTAGAGCGCCTCATTGTTATGCTGAAGAAAATGTACTGAAGATGCGAGACGGAGTTGCATCCATTTTTATTTTTCTATTGGTTGACTTTTCACGATTTTGAAGGCTCAAATTATTGATTGGAGTATTGCGGACGTGTCAAATTTCCAAGTCATCAAAACTTTGAGGGGTCTTGCTATGGCAAAAATGACTTTTTAAGGCTTGTGTCCGCGTTTGTCTCTCCAGAGTGCACAACCAAGTACCTTTTGTATTGCAACACACATGCTCGTATGTATGCTCAAGGCCCATTCATTTTCCGGTAACCGGAGGCTCCTTCTGACCCCAACACCTCGGGAAACTCAGCGCCTTGGCCCTCGTCTCGCTCTAATTGCCTGCGTTTGTTGTTGTGTGTACGTGTGCGCGTATGTAGTGACGACCCAGACAGAGCGCGCTCCCATCCCGCCGAGCGCCTTTCAATTAGCCATTAGGGGACTGCAGCCGGGGTCAGACGGCCACCGCCGTGGGCAGCACATCCACCGAGGAGGAGGAGGAGGATGTTCACGGCCTCTTCCTTAAAGCCGGGGGGGAGAAAATGAGCTCATTTGTTAGCTGCGTCCCGTCTCGCCTGATTTTTAACGGCCCTCCGCTGAACAGATATACCACCCGCGAGAAAGAGAAATAACTCTGCTTTATTTGTACTTTCCCCCTGTTTTTTTTAATACTATTGAGTATTTTTGCATTGTGGCAACTGCAGGTTGCAGTTTCCATCGACTGACTACCTTGATGCTAACACAAAATGCGAAACGCCATTGGTGAGCAAGTGGAAATTTAACATCGCTGTTCCGATAATTATAAACCTAAAAACATCTGCCGCTCTAGCGGCAGCGCACACAGACGGAGCATTCGCCAAAGCTCACGGGCGCGTTACAAATCGTAAATCATGTCATTCGCGAGCCAACATGTTGCTGCCGCGGGCTGCCAGGTAGGTTGAGCAGCTTACTGGCACACGGATGTATAGTATGCTCCACGTTATGCTTGCATTTTTGTCCCGGACATAGTCATTAACAGCAGTACAAGTGGGTATTATGCTGCTCCCATTTCACTGCTTAATCCGCTTTGTGGCGGCACCGCAACTGGGCACCCGAGCTTTTTAAGCACCTTAATTGGCTCCAAGAATGGCGGAGTGGAGGCTCTTGTGTGTGTGTGTGTGTGTGTGTGTGTGTGTGTGTGTGTGTGTGTGTGTGTGTGTGTGTGTGTGTGTGTGTGTGTGTGTGTGTGTGTGTGTGTGTGTGTGTGTGTGTGTGTGTGTGTGTGTGTGTGTGTGTGTGTGTGTGTGTGTGTGTGTGTGTGTGTGTGTGTGTGTGTGTGTGTGTGTAAGTGACTTACCCGCCAATTTTGGGAGGAGAACTCGCATCATGTGAGAATGTTAACATCTCACAGCATTGTTTGGTCAGTTCTTTTTATCATTCCGTTCGAAGGACGTCTGGGTCTCGGATTATATTTCGAGCATGCCAAGTGTTTTATTCGTGCAAGTATTGAAAGGCAGTCTGTGAGCAGTGTCAAAATGAAGGCCATCAAAAGGTATTCAGTGGAATTTTAGGCATGTACTTGCTATGGGTTTTGTGTGCCCCCTTGTTGAGACGTAAGGCGTTTCAAAATCCACATCGTCAAGGAAAACGTCGTTAGAGCTCCGTATTTGCGGGAGGAACGAAAGCTAGCTCGTCGTTGGTAGAATGTAACTGGGGAGGATCATGGTCGCATGGCGGCGACGTCGAGGGAAAAGCGGGTGGACTCTAAACGAGCGGAAGAAAAGGCTGTTTCATACTGCAGCGCGGCTGCAGCAGATGGACAATTTGAACACCGCCTTGTTGGAAATCGCCACCCACTTCCACGCTACCACCAAAACAACCGCGTGGCGAAACGAAAAACCCAACGGGGAAGTAAAGTACACGTTCAACAACGTTTATCATCGGGGGTGGGGGGGGTGCACGACCGTTTAGCCTCTAGTCGAAAGTATCGGTTCGCCGGTGCCGTCGGTGGCGGTTTCAATCTCAGCGCGGTTGTCTCGGCCATTCGAGTCAATTTATAGAGGGAGCAAAGAGGAGCGCTTCATCCTGCTTCCTGGGGTGCCGTTGGAGTGACCTAACAGAATTTTACCTTTTTCCCCTCTCCCGGGCCTCTTCCTCCCCCTCTTCCTCCTCCTCATCCTCCCACTCCCACTCAGTGGTCCTGATTCACTTGGACATGACTCACACAACCGCAAAGCGTTTAAGAGCGAGTCGGGATGGATGAATGGACGGAGCCAGAGTAGAGGGAAAGGGGGCGGCGGGGCAAGGCAGAAGAGAGGGTGGTGGGACCGGGCCTGGCGGGAGGGCTCGGATGATGGCTGCTTTTTGTTGATAGCCGTCAACCGCGGCGCTCCGGATGCAATCAGCTGCCGCGCACTAAAACTAGAAATGCATATGTGACGCACGGCCACACGCACGCACAGACTGACTGTCGCGCAGGGTTTGCCGTGCGTGCTGCTTGTGCTGATGTTTCTATGAATGCGAGCACACACGCGCTGAATTAATGAAGCCACAGACTTATAGGTGAGAGACATCACACTAATTACACCCGCCTCTCGCTCAAGCCCGGTCATCAATAATGTTCATTAAACCACTGAACCCACGCTAGACATCTATATGTGTGTGTGTGTGTGTGTGTGTGTGTGTGTGTGTGTGTGTGTGTGTGTGTGTGTGTGGATGGCAGGTTGGGGGGCGCAACACAGTGGCTGATGGATCATCACACATTTGAATTAAATACATCTTCATGTGACAGTCTGTCTCCGCGCGTTCCGTGAAGGGAATATTTTTTAACGAATCTAAAGCCGATTTCAGGAGTCTGTTAACGTCAGGCTGTTTGGGTAAATTCCATCTGCTTTCGGTGCAGTGATTGCCCTCAGCAGCATCACAGATATTTGGATAAAAATAAAATAAGATCACATTCCGCTCCAAGAATTGGTCATCAAATTTTGAAGGCAGGTTCTGGATTCATGAGTACGAGAAATGCGCTGTTTCTAAACAAAATGGTTGACTTTGGTTTTTTGTGTGCGTCCTGTTATAATAGACACGCCCACCGAATTTTATGTCGATCGGTCAAACTGGCGTCGGGCTAATATTTTCTTAGGTTCCAAAAATCCTCACAAATGATCATTCATCTTCGACGCTATGCTCCGCCCACTTTAGATGGCGCAGGGAAATAACCATAACAATTTTGTCTCGCCATTTTGTCTAAAATACTTATGATTGGGGCTCATTTGAGTGAATTTCCTCACACGAGTTACTCAAAGTACAAGCACTTGAAATTTGCCCAAGATGGTTGCTTCAAATTGGTTTCACGGCAATTTCTTTTTCCTTTCCACCGGGAGCGACTGGGTGAGACATTTTCCTCCTTTTGCCAAAGTTGCCGTTTTTCAGGCATATTTAGGCCACCCAAAAAGTCATTTTGTCATCAGAGGAGCGATAATAACCATTTTAAGAAGCACTGCGGTTGCTCATGCTAGCAGGCTAAAGCTAACTGTTTGGAAAATGGCTGTGTGCTGCGTTTTGAAAGGATTTTGCGCACACATGGAAGCTGCCGTTTTCTGACAAAAACTTCCAGAAAGGTAAAAAGGGGACCATTAATCCTCCCGGTTGGAAGCATTCACTGCTTAAAAACAGCGGAAATTACTTTCACTCCAACGTGCGTGCGTGTGTGGCTGGACCTGTAAAGTGGTCTGGAAATGATTGCTTGCTGCGTAAAGAGCCTCATATATATCTCCAGAAGAAGAATGGCTTTTTTTGTTTTGTTTTGTTTGCAGCCAAGTGTAAAAATAAGAGAGTTGTTTGGAAGTCCTTTGTTCAGGTCAAGCCTATGCCTTTGTTTGTTGTGCTCAGCCACGGCTGTCCAAAGTGTTTATTTGACGCGTTTGTGGCAGGATGACTTTGTGTGTGTGTGTGTGCGTGCGCGTGTTAATGCGACACCAGGTCACGCCTTCCTCTTTGGACCGAAAAGTGGATGGGTTTCATACTTTTATTTGTTTGTTTATCAAGCTAGCTTGCTTATAGCTTATATCTTTGCATTGATTTGTATTGTTTTAGGTTTTGATACAACAAAGTTATCATAGTTTGGGAGTTTTCATTCTATTTTTTTGTTGTTGTTAGTTTTTTTGGGGGGGGTTAAAATCAGCTTTCAGAGTGGATTTGTTCATTTTTATTAGAATTTTTTGAAAATGCTTCGTTTTAGTTGAGTTTTTATTGTATTGATTTTTTAAGTTTATTATTTTATTTTCTGTGCAATTGTGTACTATAAAAAATACACCCAAAAAATCACAGTAAGTAGTACTAAAACTCAACAAAAATATTCTAAAAAGAACCATTCACAAATTAAATAGAACAGTCCACAGACTTTGAAGTACAATAATAATGTTATTTTGTTGTTGTTGTTTTTTTTTTTTAGTTTAGTTATTTGGTTAGTTTTCATTGACTAAAATAACATACAATAGAGTGCTGTTTATCTTTTTTTAAAACATGACCAGGTCAAACACAAAATCCAACAAGCTACTAATGACGTTAAAAAATGTGTAAGTCAAAGTAGCACTGTATACACAGTTAGAATTTGCTTTATATCGTGTCGCTCCGCGACTTAAATACCGCCATGGCTCATTTTCCCACCCAATGTGTCTCCGAGGCTTTAAGGTAGTGAGAACATTAGCACTTCAATCATCCGCAACGTCCCGCTGACCTTTCCTCATCACGGTGCCGAGGCCATTAAACTTTATGTAGAACATCCTATCATTGAAGGGAAAAAAAGGTCGAGAGCGTTGGGATGGACCGAACCTCCCGCGACCCTCTTGAGCCTGCCCGTCGGGGCGCAATTCCGCAAGAAAACGAGACTGGAGTGGCCAGCGCACTCCGGGAAAGTCGGATTTAATCAAAAGCAGATTGCCACTTTCGCATTGAAGCACTTACGCGCCGCCGGCCGGACCCTGATTACGGCGACGAGGCGTGAATGTGACCATAGAAGGCTTCATTGTGCGGCGCAGGCAAAGGGAGGCCGTCACTCCTGCACTTTTTCACCTCAAAATACTTTTGCAGCTATTAAAATTGCCTATTTTGTCATTGAAAAATATCTTTTCAAGTTTTTGAGGGACACTGGGAGAAACAAAAGCAAATCCCAGAAGGGGGCGGGAGTAGGAAGCAAAACTAGTTTTGAATGCTAATGTCATAACTTGCTTTTTCTTAAATTGAAGGGCAAAAACAAATAAAAATCTGATTTACTTTCGATAAAAATCTGATTTTATTTTAATTCCATAACTACTCAGAGTACTTAAACAACTTTTAGAGTTCATCGTGAAAAGCCACAAATGCTTGGCTGGCAGCCATTTTCAAAGAAGACGCTTCCAGGAGCTCTGCATACATGTGCTTGTTCAACGCCTTATTGTCAGCCTGTTAAAAAAAAAACAAAAGCATCTATAAAAAAGTATTTATCATTTACCCTTAACCCCTGCATGCACTCTAGAGCATTGTACATACAGATGAAGCATAACTAAATTGAATGTCAAGAAATAAACAGCTTGTACATCATGATTTTACGCTTGACTTCACGCTCTTTCTTGTATGTGTGCGCTTTGGCCAGCAGTGGGCAGTATAATCCAGACAGAGGAGTCTCACAACAGAGTGACTTAGTATTTATGATAAATCATATATATACCTGAGTGATGTCATGTCGTCTGTCTACATGTTTTGCGGCACTATTTGCGTTTAAATATACTTTGTGTCAACGGTGACAACGTCAACAACATTGATGCTAGTTTCATTCACACGTCTCTCGCGTTGCTTACTGTGTGTAGCATTAAGCTAGCAGACTTTCATAAATTATGGGTTTTGGTTAAATATACCAAGTGGTCATATTTGTTCACTCTTGTCTGCTTGTTTTTACTCGCAACTCAAGACAAAACGTGTCTTATGTGTGACTCGTAACTTGAGGCGCCGCTTTATGTATGTATAAAAAAGATGTGCGCCGTGACACCCTCTCTTCGTTCCCACTGACTAATGCTCGCTTTAGAAAGGAGGGAAATGGAGCGTGCGCGTCTTGCAGAAGACATAAAGACGAGCTGCATGCTGAATAAGGCGTCTTATTAGGGCCGTGATTAAACGCCGGATTATGATAATGTGGGCTGAAGATCATTCCAAACTGTAAATATGTCTTTTTTTTTTCAGTGATTCTGGTTGTTTTGCAGGCATGTAAACATTTGCTGACTTGAATAATTCAGACATCAAATTGCTGCATAAACACTCACCACTCAGAATGCTCACATTCTTTGTTGAAATGCGCATAATCATTTGTATAGCATATCCGAAGTGCATTCGGGATCTGAACACCATACTTAGTGCTCTTACAGACACAATTGTATCCCCGAGGTTAAAAAAAAACACGAATCGTACACAAATTAGATTGTCCGCAATCAAAAACACTTCTAACAATTCTAGGACAACCCCAAGTGTGATATGATTGTTGGCTGCTCAACAATGGGGCTCAGGTGCAATTGACAATACCGCCTGCATTCCTCGTCGTCCTACGCAAAGGATGAAGTATGTGTGCTTGTGAGTACTGTTACGCTGCCGGTGTACTGTACAAGTTAGTGCAGCGTTTGTTTTTCAAGCTGGAAAAGGATGAAAGTATCGATGCTAATTAGCGTCAAGTTAGCAGACTTGAATGCTAAACTATGGTTGCTTTCAAGACACTCATTTTGTGGACACTTGACTGGACTCACAGTAACTTGGGACTTGCTTGAAACTTTAAGGTTCGGTTGCTTATGACGAGCACATATGAGACTTAGCCCCGGTTTGTGTTTGTGTGTGTGCGTGCGCCGTACCCGAAAAGCAGCTTGACGTGATGTGAATTGTGTTCCATTTCTGTTCCGCCAGGCGCAACCGCGCCGCATGCTCAACCTTGCACTGCAGCTTATCCCGACTGCCGTAGCGGACGCCTTAATCCTCGCGTCGTGTACATGACGTTAATGCGGAGAGTGATAGGAGCCCCCCCGCCTCCTGCCTGACTCTCGCCATCACGTTTATCAGCGCGTTGCTTTTTAAACAGGCAGCCTGCCGCCATTGAAGAAAAGTATGGCCTACTTCCCCGCTTTGAACCTCTTGGGAGCGGCGGCTGAATCATGTCGTCAGTGTTGCCCCGCATATTTGCGATTTGCAACTCTGGGATTACGATTTATTATCTATATTTTTTTTAACTATCCTCCATTATGCGTGAAAAAACTTGTGATGTTTTTGTGCCCAGAAACTAGCTTAAGGTGAGTTGAGGAGCTTCTCTGAGGCTAAAGTAGTGCTTTACCGCCATCTTGCGGCATCTCGGCGCCAAAGAATAAGGTTCTCGTGAGTTGAGCAAAGCGAAGACTCCACTCTACATCACGACCAGTCATCTTCCTTCATGACTCCATCGTGGCGCCGGTTGAGCTTTTTTGAGGCGCCTGCGCACCCAATAATGCTCGGGAGTGCTTGATTAAAAGCGTCGCTGAGCGGCGGCTGAGTGATGGCCGCAATGTGAAGGATGCGGGGGAAATCATCGTAAATATGAAAAAAGGTTCTGAAAATACCTCATGTGAATATAAATAACATTGAGGGCAAAGCGGGCCAAGGCAAGCTCTCTTTTTTGATGCCGTCTGTCACTGACGGCAGGCGTCGACTTCCTGTCCCGACAGGCCCCGCCTCCTTGCCGCGACCACTTTGGCTTCATCTTGTTCTACTTGCGTCCCTGACTTACTAGTTCCATTTTGTTCCCCTCACTTATTAACTCAACTCATTGTCCTTACTAGCGAACACCTCGTTTGCCCGTGACTTGCTAACTCCATCTTGTTCTTTTTGCTTATCAGCTCCAGTTCGTTTTTTTCCCTCACTTACTAACTCCTCATTTTGTTTGACAGTACTCGCTCTTTCCATTTTGTCCGTCGAACTAACTCCATCTCTTTGTTCCTCCTGACTCACTCATGTTTTCCTTGCTAACGCCATCTTGTTCTCCCTGCTTACTAACTCCAGCTAATTCTCCTCCCTTGCTAGCTCCTTCTTGTTTGGCTAGCTCGAGCTCCATAAAGTTCTCCTCGCTTACTAACGGCATCTCATTCTCCTTACACGGTGTTTCCTTCACTTCTTCTCCTTCTGCTCGCTTGCTTGCTACATCCATCGTGATCTATTTCGTCATTCTTACTAGCGCCGTCTTGCGCTGCATGATGTTTCTCATTCTTCTACTTTGCTAACTTCATCCAGATTTAGGCTTGATTAGGCTTCCAAACGGACTCCATCTAACTACCCCGTTTTCCTTCTTTGCGCTTCTGCAGCTTATTTTATTATTTTTTTAAACCATTCCCTGCCAAGCTTATCCCGCGTTCTGCTGGTGCTTTACTCATGTCACACTCCGCACTTCTTTATTCGTGTTGTTATTGTTGTTATTATTTGATGTGGCGAAGCAGTCATATGGCCCATGTGAAATTACTTCCTGCTCGCTGCTTGATTGGCGTCCATCCCCGCGTTGACGAGCAGCGCCACGAGGGGATGCGCATCAAACATGAACTGGTTCACATGTCCCCAAAATATCATCTGGCAGTGTATTGGTGCGCGCGCGCGCGTGTGTATGTATGTGTGTGTGTTTGAGCCCAGCGTGAGTCCACTTGTGCAAATCTCCTGCCATCGGAAGCCAGTATCAGCGCCTAATGAGGCTACTGGGAAGAATCAGACAGAGGGGGCTTGAGGGACGGCAAATATGGCGGCGCTTAGAAGGCGCAGCTGTGTGCTACTTTTCTTCAAATAACCCCTCTGGATGTGCGCGGGTGGGAGACTGTTGATGCACACTCGCTGGACCCTTCATTAGGTACACAAAGTCACGGCCTCAGCCTCCCACGAGCGGTGAAAATCGGCGATCGAGAGAAATCATCCAAAAACAGTTTTGAATAGTTCCACCTCCCGAGGATCAGTTCCACATACAGAAGTGAACGTGAACGCCGGCGAGAATAGATAGCAGATATTCGCTCAACATTTTTGATGCGGCATCTCTCGGCTTCTACTTTTGCGTCCACGGGGGGGCAAACTCGGCTCACACCAACAGGAAGTTAAGAAGCAAAGGGCTCGCTTGGGCTTGTTTTGCACGTGCAGTCCAGTCAGCCTGATCAGCAGCCTTTTGACCACAGCAAGGAGAACCCCAGCAACGTACTTTTTCAAGAGTCTGCAAAAGTTGATTGGAGGCCACTGGGCTCATCTCGGTTGATGAAGATGTTTCACCTTTTCATCCAAAAGGCTTCCTTAGCTCTGAATGTTGGGGGCGGAGTCTTCTTATTTATGTCTCTGGTCACCATGGTTGTGGTTTGTTGTCGTTGTTGCCAGGCGTGGCTGGTGAGCGACCATCTTGCATCCCAACTGTTCTGTCATGGCAGATCATCGATTAAATTTGAACCGAGGCAAGCAAACACGAGGTTGCTGAAGAAACGAGATGAGTTAACAGTCGAGGACGACCGACCGGTCGTTCACCAGCTCGGTTGGCAAAAACGGCTCCGCAGTGGCCACTTTTCCCATGGAACGAGACGTTCTTTTTAGAGGCTTCAAAGACAGCAAGGGCGCCTCTTCTTCCTTAACTGCTGCCATCCAACTTCCTTTTTCTTCTCCTCCACCCGTTTTTTTTTCCATCCTTCCTTCCAACCCCTCCATCCTCTCTGCAGAAGCCTGGGAGGACCCGTCCAACAGCGGCGTAGTGGCGGGCGCCGCGATCGGCTCCCTCCTGGCCCTGCTCTTGGTTGCGGCGCTGGTCGCTGTGCTGATGACCCGAGGCCGCCGCCGGCATCGGCGCGGTGGCGGCGTGGACTCGGCGGCGGCGGCGGCGGGCAGCAGCGGCGGCAGCAACAGCGCCGACTACGGCAACAAGGCGCGACTTCTCTACGGCGGGGAGGGCAAGAACAACAACGGGCCGGCGTACACGTACCGCGAGGGCTGCGACAACACCGGGACTCTGACGGAGAAGGCCAATGACTTCCACCCCCACCGCCGCCTCCACCGCCATCCCGACAAACTCTCCGCCCACGACATCCTCCTGGACGAGGCAGAGAGCGGGAAGTTTGACGACAGCCTCGAGGAGGACGAGCGCTATGACCGATTCGATGGCAGGAACCCTCCGGCCTATCGCGGCGAGGAGGCCATGTACCTGGGCGACGACATGGAGTCTCAGCGGGACGGCTCCGTTATTTCCCGGACGGCCATTTACGTGTGAGGCGGCGAAGGAATCACCCCCCCCCCCACCCCCCCAAAAAAAAAGCTGTTTGGGTTGAACTTTGAAACAGCAGAACACAAAAGTGACCGGACAAGCACATCAAACGCATCAAAATGGACGCCGCTTGTCGCTGTGTTCTCGTTCCTTGAGCTTTGCGAGTGGTCGTGTGTGAGTGGGTACTCGATATCTATCGGAAACGTCGTTTGTGTACAACAACAAGAAGAACCGCTTTCTTGCCTTCTTTTGTCGGCTTCTCTCTTGAGAGAGAAGCTCAGGCCTGTGTGCTCATGTGTGGCTGCTGCGGTGTTCATGGCAGAGGCGATTTTCGGACTTGCTTGGCTGAAACGGCCAAATCCAACCCAAGAACAAGACGCTTTAAAGCGACCTCATCAGCGGCTGAGCTGCGCTCAATTCAAGCGCTGGTACTTTTTTTTTTTTCTTCTCCAAAAAGAACCAGTTTTCAAATCCCATCCCTCGATGTGACTGAGCTCGATTGTACGACTTGACTTGTGACTCGCTCAACCCTCGTCATGACTTGACTGGCCTTGCTTGAGATTTCACGTGGACTCGAACTCGACATTTGCCCGCAGCAACTCAAGACCTGCAACTTGAAGGTTTAAAACTTGAGACTTATGTGTGACTTGTAACGTATGTGACTCACTCCCACTTGTGGTTAAGTAGCGTGCGTCATCTCCTTTCTAACTTGGGTGTCGTCTCGCTAGCGTCGCCGTCGTCGTCGTCGTGTATCGGTGAAAAGAAGCACTTTGAGCAGTTCCACACGGAGTCGCAAATGACTCATCGAATGGCTATAAATACACTTTTAAGATTATTTTCTTTTGTCACCAATGCTGCTCTATTCCTGGCGTCCATCTTCATCTCGTCCCCTTGTCTTTATTTACGCTGCGGCCGGCTTATCGTCGGCCGCCGCAGATAACCACGTGGTCTTTAGAAAACCCAATCTGCGTCTTTTGTTTCTCACATCCGGCGCGAGCAAACCTCATTCGGCGCGCTCTCTGCAGCACCGTTCTTCCTAAATCCTCCTTAACGCGTCGTTTTTTTCCTCAACAAGATTGTCGCTTTTATTCCTGTTGTTTTATTTTATTTATTTATTTATATATTTCAACGCGGCCTTTTTTTCTGGGATTTGTATCCTCACAGACTCGTGCGAGCGGTGCGATTGCTCGAGCATCGGAATTGGTGGCTGCATATGTTTTGGATTAGGATTTTAATTACAAATGTATTGTCATCCATTTTAAATGTTCTTTTTTTTTTTTTTTTTTTGCTGCTGGACAAAGTGCTTACATGACAACACAGCGAAACTGGCTGTGAGGCATTTAAACGGACTTCTTCCGGCCTGATTAGAACTTCACCGCTTCGAAATGAGATCGTACCGCACAAACGGAGTTACTGGCTCCTCCCCCCTCCCCAACCGTGCGTGCGCTTCCGTGTTCAGCTCCCTGCTGCCTCGAGTCCTTGAGTGTGGGGACAGTAGAGGAGCATTAGCATTATGCTAACCATGACGACCATCTGCCGTTCAATTTACAGTGCGATTGCGCGCCCTTCCAAAACGGAGCCGACTTTCTTCGCGGCGACTGGACGAGAGACCAACTTGTTGCCGGGCAGATTTGAAATGCGTGGATGTCGCCAGTTGGTGACACGTAGGAGGGCGTCGGCATACTCGCTGTTGCACAAACAATATCAATAAACGTTATAGACGATTCGATTTCATGTAAATATTTTAAATGAGAGTTTTGGCCGTCATTTAAAGTCTAAAAGTGGAGAAGTTAGCCTCATTTAAATCAAAGCAGAGGAAGCGTTGGCGCAGGCCGACTATTGTAATTGCTGTGACGCTGAATATTTGTGTCGTTTGTGTGTTGTCGTTGACTTTGGTGTTGACGCTTGGGTAGTTATCCACGCACAATTTGTGCTTCTACGCTTGTGGGTTGTTTTAAGTGTTCTGTGAATGTAAACACACTTGACCGGACCACGGAGAGGACTGGAGATCGAAATTAATGGGGAATTGGGCACTTGGTCCCGCAGTGTCAATCAAGCCTCGTTTTCATATTCAAATACGTTTGGCCTTTTTCACCTGTTGCTTTCTCGTTTGTTGCTTCCACATTTGATTTCTTTATGCATCATGTCTTATGGCAGAGGAACCTCCAAACATGGTGGCAGTTGAAAATAAAACGTGTGGGTGTTATGTGACGTGTTTTGGTCATTGGAATAAGTTAAAAAAAGGGGGGGGCTGTGTGAGTACTTTGAAAGTGTTTTTTGCTTCGTGCTGCCGTGTGACATCGCAATCTGTCAAGAAACCCGAACGATGGCTTTCGCACCTCCGTCGGAGGTGGTTTTTTTTTTTCTTGACTAAGAATAAAATGTGATCATCAGCAAGCGGCTTGTACTCTGTGGGTTGCGCGCGTTTGAGCGTGGGAAGGTCCGCCCGAAAGAAAGCGGCGATGTTTCAGCCTCCGTCAGCCGATCTTCACCCACAAAAGGAGCGATTAGCCGCTTTAAAACCGTCAACCAAGTGTTGATTGTTCCTCAACACCCTGCGCGAGCCGTTTCATCCGCAACGCTCCGCTGAAACATCATCGCACAAAGTCAAGAGTGTCTGGTGTCACCTCGTCCCCGAAGAGTGCGCTTTGACGCCGGCTCAGAAGAAGAGTCTTTGATGAAGAAACAAACAAGTTTCTTAACAGAGTTTTGAGGATCTTTCACCCGTTAAATTTTAAAAATAAAACAAAAAAAAGCCTGACTGTGGCAGCAGTTTCATCTTCTTCCTGCACCGACTGTTAGCTCGCCTCAGTACGTCTTCTCTCCGGTGAATTCCCGCGCTGCTTTTGTCGGGAACCGCAACGTCGGCACCTAATTAGCAGCGGAGTCATGCAGCGGGTTCGGCCGCTAACTTTTATTTCCTTGCGCAAGTCCTTTTAAGGAAAGCCTGAGTCTGACGCAAACCTCCGCGGGAAAGTCGGCAATCAGTGACATTAATCCACATCAGCTAACTGATGGTGGCGGATCAAATTTGCATAAATCTTGACACCAAATTGTGAGGAGGGTTGTTATCATGAATTCTCAAGTGGCGGTGCGGCCCCAAACGTGAACCCCTAACGCCCATAATTCTGTTTTCCCGACAGGATGAGGTCGAATCAAGCTTATTCATAGTCCTTCAGCACAAAGAATTCTCTAATGGCACTTGACAAAAATCAGATACCGTATTTTCCGCACTCTAAGGCACTTCGGAGTATAAGGCGCACCTTAACGGAATGGCCTATTTTAAAACTGTTTTCATATATAGGGCGCGCCACATTATAAGGCGCATAGAATAGAAGCTCCAATAGTGGCTGCGTTTGCGTTATGCATCCACTAGATGGAGCTAAAGGGAATACAATATGATACAGCTTTATTAATATCGAATATATATAGCAAAGCGCTTTACCGAAAATTTAAAATACTACGTCCAAGACATCAGAATATTGATCCATATATAAGGCGTATCAAATTATAGGGTGCACTGTTGACTTTTGAGAAAATCGAACGCTTTATAGTGCAGAAAATAAGACGGTATATTCCCTGTGTCTAGACCGCCCACCCCCGCCCCTCCGCAATCCGGCAAGATAAAACTCAGAGAAAGCAAGCATACGAAACGTTGAGAAAGGATCACAGACGGTTGGATCCCTCTTTCGGTTACAAGCATGCCGAGTGAGCAACATTTATCATGCGAGGATGATGCTGTAGAAAGTGAAACCTGTATGGGAGTCCATTTCATGACATGAAGCGCCACAGAATCAACGGACCAAGGCCCGTAAACCTAAACTTAACCCGAACTCTAAGCCGGACTCGCCCTAAGTCGAACCCATAAACGTTAGCTTGGCCGCTAACTTGAGTAAGGATGGTGCTGATGATGCTTAGCGACAGAGCTAACCCAAATCCTTGCCTCAACACAAGCCTAACAGTGACCCTCAACCTAACCCAAACCCTGCATTTAACCCCGAACCTACCCCTAAACCTGAGCCAGTAGCCCCTAAATCTAACCCAAGAACCCTTCACTTGTACCCTTGACATCTTCAGCCACAAAATGGCCACGAGGCACAAACTTCAGTCATGAATGCTGCGGTTCAATTGCTTGAGGCGTCTTTCAAAGCGACGCTAATTAGCTCCATCGGGGTCCCTTGCGGTCAGCACTTTCAAAGCCTTCGGAACGATGGTCACGTGAACCACGTCGCTTGAGGTTTCGCGTCTTTTGACAAAAATCGAGATTGATCTTCGCACAGCGACGCGCTCAGCATCGCCGCGCACATGCCCGCAAAACGCTCCTGCCAAGTCCGAGGGCGTCGCTTGGCAGTCGCCTGGCAAACGTGGCGGTGAGGGTGTTCTCTTGGCGCTCCATCTGGAGAATTTCAAAAGGGAACAAGTCAAAGAGGGGAAGAATACAAAGAAGGCCTGATACAAAGAGGAGGTGTGCGAAAACCACCAATGGAGTTAATCCTGAAATATGCTAATCCCATTTGCGAGTTTCTACCAGGTGGTGCGTTCCAGTTTGGCAGAAATTGGAAGGTTAACTGTATCTTGTGGCTAGGTCGTCAATAAATCAATTTGACGGGGTAAACCGCAATTGAGGACGTCTTCTTTCTTCATGACAAGAAAATTAAAGCTGCAACTAGCAACGACCGACAACCTTGTTTCCATCCAAATCCTCAAAATAACCCTCAAAAATGGCAATTCATTGGTGAAGAAAATACTAAAAGTTTTAAGCGGTGATGAAAGGGCTCCAACGTTGTCGTTTCCACGGCAAATCTTTCAAACGATCATTCACAATTTCGTATTGCCCATCTGTCGAGGACTTGCGTTCTACTCTGGTGCATTTGGACAGAATCCCGAGCAGCAGTTGGTCAAAGTACGAGGACTATGGCGAGTAAAAATGCTTCCTTTGCGCCGCTGATTTTCCGAGCAGGTGGTAGGTCCATTTCCACCTGACGACAAGTGACTGCCGTTTCCAAACGCGTCACTTGGGGAGCAAAAACATTCGTCCCAAGTGACCCGCCGTTGTCGCCGTTGTGAGGAATTGCCAAGCGTTTCTCCGGAGATCTCCTGGCATTCTGTCCTCGCCTTAACGGCGCAAGCTGTTCGCGTCATCTTTAATTCAGCACCGGGATCGAAAGATTCCCAAATCATCTTCTGACTGCGAAGAGAAGGATGAGGAGACCTATCCTACCCAATCCGGGTTTTTCCTTCTTTAGGATGCTCAACTGAGTGCACATTCATCGGACATCATTGCTCTTTTAACGGCGACTTTCTTTCGCGGTGATGAGCTAAGATCCCCAAACGATAGCTTTGGTCGTTAGCAAGACTTTCTGGGATTGTTTTTAGGATTGTCTATCATGAGTAGACTCACCAAAAACACAAAAAAATCTCAAGGAGCCCTTCTCAAAACTGCCATTTTGCTTTTCGGGAGGCTAGCTTAGCTATTAGCTTCAGTCGCTTCACATTCAGGGTTCGGCCAAAGACCGTCTTGAGGTTTTGTCGCATTACCACCAAATCTGAACCTCGGAAGTGCACGCTAACGTGTGACAGATTCTACATTTCGTCGCTGTATATGAGCAGAACGTGGCGGCGAAGGGTGATGACTCACCAAAAAAAACAACTGCCCCCGGAAGCCATTTTTATTTCACAACAACAGATTTGGTAGGCTTATCCACAATGAATAGACCTACCAAAAAACACACAAAAAGGCTCACGAAGCTATTCTCGAAAAGATTCAGTAAGTCTGCCAAAAGTTCCCGGCACGGGCGGGCTTCATTGTGAGAAGCAACAGCAAAGTCGATGCTGGAAGTGTTCTTAAAAGCTGCGAGTAGGCGAGCGACACGCCACATTTGGACCATAATACCACATGCTGATCCTGGGTAACATTTTCTTATTCTCCCTGCGACGCTCTTAGACGAGGATTTGTCTTCTCAGCGTGCTGTTTCACACTTGATTGTCTTCCCTCTCGCAAAACTAAACAAAACAATCTTTTCCATATCTCTCATCATCAGTCGGTGAGAAGATGAGAGGGTGTAGAACTCTTTGACCGCCTTGGGTGATCCTTCCCTGCAGTGGGGGCGGGAGATTTGGTCCGTCTCACAGACCGGATTAAACACATTCATACACACGTTTTGTTTTGTTTTTTTGTCTTGACAAATCACACATTTTTGGCCTTGTTGATGTCTTTGCTGCTTGCTTTCCCTTTGTGTGACTAGTAGCTTCCTGTGACTGTTAGCGCCGCTGCTTGCTAACTAGCGTCGGCTAGCGTGTGTCATTTCAAGCTGGAGGGGATGCCTCAGTGTATTGTGGTTCGGACAGAAAAATCGACAAAAACTAGAGTCCATGCCTCTATGTTTTGATTTCGTTGTGGCTTTTCTGTGTGTGTTTTTCTGTGTGTGCGTGTGCAAAGTTTTAGTGGAAAAAGTGAAAGTTATTCCTCTGCTCCTCATGGTAGGATTAGACCAGCTTACTTTTGAATGCCTTGCAGATAGTGTGTGACTTTATATGTGTGCGTGCATGTGTGTGTGTGTCATATTTGTGGCAACGAAGCGAATGTTTTGCGCAAACTTGTTTACATCTGTACTTTCAGGGCACAGCTTTAAATAAGGCGATTGTGTGCGTGTGTGTGCATGTGTGTGTGTGTGTGTGTGTGTGTGTATACACAACTTGTACTGAATTCAGCTTTGCTGTAGGAATAAACCGGACGTTGTGTTATTCTAAATCAGAGCCCAGAACTCGGAGTGTCCCTCAATAAATTTTTGGAAACAAAGACAGCTACTGTAGCTGAGCAATCTTAAATCGAAATGGCAACGTTCGCCATTAGATGGGAGACGTCACTCTCCAGCACCTCCAACCCCAAGATCGTAAAAGTGCATCAGGGAAGAAGCGTGCGCTGGGCTGGTTTCTCAACCAGCAAACGCTATCGGCCATGAGAGATTTTGCCATCCAACCCCAAAGTAAACAACATCAACGAACCGTTGACAGTTCGTTTGAAGTGCATGAGGAGCTACAAAATCTTTTCTTCATTTTTAACGCATTTTTTAATACGATGGAACCCAACCAGGCATCTTTGTGGTGTCAACAAGCTGAACAAAAGGCAAGTTGTCTTCTTTTAAAAACATTTATTTTGCGGGAATGTTTAAAAAGAAAGCCAGCTTCTTTTTGGCTCCTAACTTGACATGCCCGTTGCGTTTATTGGCTCTCCCTCACTAAACTGCTGTCAGCTCACCTTTCACGCGCGCTCTTGAGACGCCGTGACAAGCGCAATCCTCATCAATCTGACTTTGAAGCTTCTCAACGCCACTGAATTCGCAAGCGGCAGCAGCACAGTGTAGCTTCGTAGTGGAAAAGTAATTTTGAAGGGGAGAGGGGGTGGGCGGGGCTTAGTCCACATAACAAAAGCTCCAAAAAATCTTTTTGGGGAGTTGACACCAGCCAGTTTTTCTTTAGCCATTCCTGTCAGTTGCCACCAATTAGACGCTCCTAAAAGGGAGAAAAGCCTTCAGCCATTTTTTTCCACCCTCTCTGCGCGCTGTAAAAGTGAGCAGTTAGGGATAATTGAAAAACTTTTCAATTAATAAATGCAGTCGGCGTCGCCGTGGTCGCTGCCAAATGGAGCAGCGCCGAAAGCCGCTGCTGCTTCTCCTCGCCGCCTCGCAGTTGTGTCTGGAGTGGAAAAACGAGATGGGGAAAGAGGAGAAAGCGTGTGAAGATGAGCCACAAGAACCTTCACGTCTTCTTTTTATTCTGGCCTACTTTTTTCGCTCATAGGCGGAAAGCGCAAGGGAGTCGGCCGCACGGACGAGTCGTGATTATCGCCGTTTTTAAAGCGGCGCATTTATAATTCATACACGCAGACAAACTGAACTAGTGGAAGACTTAAAGAAGACATATTGAACAGTTTTTCATAAGTTAAACACATTATGGAAAATCGTCTTGTATACTAATAGTTTGGCGTCTGGAGTGCTCGCCCACCCACCATTTGCGAAGCTAAACACCCAAGTAATGTGATGACTCACAGGTCAATATTCACAAATTCAAAAACAAATCCCTTCTAAAGAGGAAAATAGTCCAATAAATGGTCCAAGGGAGTATGTCGAAGTTTTCGAGATTGACTTTTGACACAGTTGTCTGGGTTGTTAGGGAGACTCTCTGCCACAAGATGCAGCCAAAGCCCGAAATCCAAACCAGTGATAAATAATCCATCCATCCATTCATTTTCTGATCGGCTTTATCCTCACAAGGGTCGCGGGGCGTGCTGGAGCCTACCCCAGCAGTCCTCGGGCAATAGGCTGGGGACACCCTGAACCGGTTGCCAGCCAATCGCAGGGCACACAGAGACGAACAACTCACACCTAGGAACAATTTGGAGTGTTCAATCAGCCTGCCATGCATGTTTTTGGAATGTGGGAGGAAACCGGAGTAACCGGAGAAAACCCACGCCTCCCTAAGTGATAAGTAATCCAAAATATAAAAAATACGTCTGTGGATGCTGATCGGAAAGTCCTGCAGGGGGCAGCAGAGAGCGGCGTTTCCTGTCACTGTCAGTCGCTCGCGGCAGGCTGGCTGAGTTGACGCTAAAGAGAGCTGTCAGTCGTCAGGACGTCAGGTTGCCGCTGCTCAGCAGCCTCTCCACCTGCGCTGTCAGTCGGCCACAATCACACAGCTGACATCCCTTACCGTCCCCTCGCCGCCCCACCCTTTGCCACCTGCCCGTCTGTCTCGTCCGAAACGGTGATCAGACGGATCCGGATGATTTTATTAAGTGCAACCGCTTGATGAAATGAAATGGAGTAAATTCAATCAACGAACGTCGTTCTCGGTGCCGCTCGGCACATCGTGGCGCAACTTTTAATTCGGCCTCTGTGCCTTTAAAAACCCATTTTTAGAAATGGCTTAAAGTATATGAATTTCACCGGATCTGCTCTCAGTGACCTCTGTATTCGAGAAACATTCTCATGCAGTCCGAGTATAGATGGATAATATTTTCACGGAACAGTCGGAAAAACGAGAGCTTCTGTTGTAGAAGGGTCAGGAGAGTCGCTCGGCTATGATGGACAGGACGGACTCGGGAGGTCAAAGCCAACTTGACAGGTGATAAAAGGAGCTGTTGAACTTTGCGCCGCGGCAAATGAGCCCCGCTCACCTCCTTCGCTCCCTCATTTGCATCAAAATGGGACAAAGCAGGGTCAGGAGTTCACCGTTTCATCATCTTTTTTTATTCCGCTTGAGGTGGGAATGACTTTTTAATGAGGCGCGCCTCAAGACTTGCGCGCGTCACATCCGCACAGGGCCATCGTGCGGTCAGCGTCAGACGGACAAAAACAAAAATCGGATTGATTTTCAGGGCTCCGAGTTACAAACGTTTTCGGGTAGGGCTGAAGAATTTATTGGATTTGAATCTGTGTGTGCGTGCATGCCAAATCAACCAATCCTATTGATTTTTTTTAACCTTTTCAGGGACAGTGGTCACTACAGTGGACAGCTAATGATGTCATCGTTACAGTTTATCATTATTGGAGCATGAAAGGGTTGAGACGTGCTCGAAGAATTCGACACAGTAGTGCCAAGATACCAAAAAAAAATTACAAAAACTAAAAAAGAAAGCAATCACTGCCAGAGCAAGAACCCTTTTTAGTTTGCAGAAATAATGCAACCCTCAGGTCTTCACAAAGAATAAAGGTCGAATAATGTCTGCCACATCCTCTCTCCCAGTTATCACCTTGCGCTAAACGGATGTCTTAAAGTCACTGATGTGATTCTTGTGAGCACCAAGGCCCACCGGTCCTTCACTACCCATTTAAAAAATAAAATGTCTTTTTTAACCTCGACGCTGCAGACAAGCGCGACTAAAAGTCCCGTTTAAAACAACACGGCCGCTCAACACCTGAGCAGAATACACAAGCGAGATGTTCGCAAGTTGAAGTTGCAGCGACGACGTGCGCGACCGACCGGAACGCAGATGCCGGTTCCATTTAATCCGGACGAAAAATGCAGAGGACCCCGGCTCTGCTGATCTGATCTGTCACACGCGCACATGTCAGGTCGCAGACAAAGATAGGCCGTGATAACATGCAGCCTGTACAGTATTGAGGTCAGCCGGGTGACAGTATGATATATATACGTGTAGTGTTTGTGTCTGCGTGTGTGTTTGTGGGTCCGTGACCAACAGGTGGCTCATTGTGTTGATGAGACAAAGTCCCATTAGCCCTCTGTCAAGAAGAAAAGTAGCTCCCCACATACTGTGCTCTGATATAGATCTGTGTGTGTGTGTGTGTGTGTGTGTGTGTGTGTGTGTGTGTGTGTGTGTGTGTGTGTGTGTGTGTGTGCATATGAGCGCACTTGTTTGGCAGAAAAGACCAAAAAAGGAGCACAACATGAAAGAGCTGTTCAAAACACACACACACACACACACACACACACACACACACACACACACACACACACACACATACAGGTACACAGAGGCAGGCAACAGCTATTTGTCTCCTCTAATGGAGCCGAGAGATGAATGACAGGCATCAGGCTATTACCCAGAAGGAATTGCGGCAGGGCTGTAGAAATTAGGTGTGCGAAGCATTAGGAACAGCAGTGTTTCCCCTCACCAAGTGAGAAGGTTCGGCACCAAAACGGATGGTATGTGGACCCCACAAACGAAGACTCGGACAGATCACGATACAACAAAGTTTATTGACAGAAAAACGCAGGACCGACAAAGTGTGATCAGAAATTGCTGGCAACAAAGAACCAGGAAATGTCAATAAGACCAAAACTTAAAATGCACACAAATATGCCAAATGTCCAAATACGCATAACTTATCTCAGAATCTGTTAACGAACGAACCCCCCAAAAATTATAAAATGAATACCTATGGGAACAGGAGCAACTATGAACATCAACGAAACATCGAGAAAATATCTTTTGAGCATGAACAGCAACCGAGCTCAATAATCCGACAGGGACTAGGCAGTTTGGCGGTCCTTGATATACCTTGAACAGGTGCACTTGCTGGTGCAGAAAACAAGCGCAGACAGAGCCAAAACATGACACCAAATTAGTCTCCAAATTAAACGTACCAAAGCCTTTCTCTGTTGTGTCACGTCGTTGTATTTCCTTTATTGGACTACTTTTTTATTATACAAGACCAAAACTCCAAACTGAACAAGAGCATGCAGCTCTTTCGCTATGAAGTGACCGCGCGCCCCCGTTGAGCTTTTAGCGCTGCACCAGATCGATACATTCATTTCACAGAAACGCCATGTTCCCGCCGGGGCCGAGTACGAACGCATTCGGCGATCCGCCGCGGCATTCCTGCCCCACTGGACTGCATTTATTTATCTCTCTGCTGAGAGGCTCATCATGTCCAGCAGCGCTAACCATTGGAAAATGGCAGTGGAAGTGCAAAAACACTAGTGTGGATTTAATCACTTTGCCACTTGTAGAAATAAAAATGACTACTTTCCTATTTGGCCTTTTTTTGTATGTTTTGATTGTTTTAAAAAAGTGACTCTGTGCTGTTATTGCAAAAAATTCACAAAAATATATACAGTATTATACAGCTCTATACTGATACAAATCAAGTTGTTTGTTTTTTTTGTTGTTTTTTTTAAATGTGCGTGATGGCCGAAGGCCCCGCAGGCCGCCGATTGGCCCGGCGCCGCGTAGGTCATTAGAAATGAATGCCCGGACAGCCCGCCCGCATCTAGGCTGAGCAGCACAACATTGACTGTGTCAGCAAAGCGTTGCACCAACTGACCTTTGTGTGTCTGTGTGCGAACGTCAACATATGCGTGTGTCTGCTTGCGTGCGTGTCTGTCTGTGTGCGTGTGTGTGTGTGTGTGTGTGTGTGTGTGTGTGTGTGTGTCAACCTCCATCTCGTCTCCTCTTGGTCATTGGCGTCGTGCCCGGGCCTTGCACTTGGAGCGACATGGAGATTATTACAGTCATACTGCCCGGCGTTATTGTCGTCACTCTGCCCTGCTACTGTATGCATGTGTTTGCGTGTGTGTGTGTGTGTGTGTACACTTGTGTATGTTGTGAAGAGATAGTTTTATTTTTATTTCAGTGCGAATTTGACCTTTGTGTGTGTGTGTGTGTGTGTGTGTGTGTGTGTGTGTGTGTGTGTGTGTGTGTGTGTGTGTGTGTGTGTGAGTGTGTTTGCAAGTGGAACCGTAATCTCAGTCTGCACACTCGCGGGATTCAGGTACGAATCAGAGCTCGCGCTTATCTCCGTGGCAACACGCTTTGCTCTTTGTGTGTGCCTGCGTGCGTGTGTGCGTGCGCACACACCGGCAGCACCTGCCCAATGTGGATGACGTGCCAGTTTGTGGTTGCGATGCGAACGGCGGCCGTCTGTACTCGCCATTGCGCGATTCGTTTGTGAGCTCCCAAGTCGGAAACTCACTCCGCCAACATGGCCGCCGCTGCGCATTCCAAAAACACGGCTGCTGCCACACCCTCAACATGTCGAGTAAAGCCCGGCTAATGTGCGCGTTATTTAGGCTAGCATGGCGGCTAACACTCGTGACGGCCTTCATATGAAGGTAGTTTGTTTCACTGGATTGTGTACATGATAGAAGCATGGCGCCAAACTGCCACCGTGCGTGCCAAACGTGCACTCTCATCATTTAAGTCCTTCAGTTCTGCCCACGTCCACCAGAGGGGGGCAGAGGGAGTGAAAATATGTTAAAGGCGTCGTCATTGTCAGTTTTCTCTGAATTTGCAGCGAAGTGGCGGGAATTTTCCTCAGCCGTCGTCGGGACGAAAGAGCAAAATGACACAATGAGGGCAAAGTGCCGCATGATCGCCTGCGGGCGCAAACTCGCCAGGCACGCGCATACACAATGAGGGGGAGGAGCCACCAGGATGGCATGTGACATCACGGGCGGCTGATTGGGCCTGACGTCGGTGAAATGGTTTCAACATAAAATAAGGTTGAAGATAGATAAACTGTAAATAAATAGCAAAAGAAAAATTCAAAAAGACTTCAAATGTTTCAATCTATTTACCAATTTTTATTTTCAGTCTCTCGGCTCGCCTTGTGAATGCAGCATACAGCGAATGTCAGGGTGCGCTTGTAGCGTTGCATGCCGAAGGATATCAACGCGGAATCGCATGCAGAGAGACGACGAGCGCATCGTCTGCGCCTCGTCCGCTGCCTTGCGCTTGCAAACCATCACGCCGACTTTGATCGTTCTGACGGCCGTCTGCTCGTCTCTTTATGCCTCGTCGAGTCGCATCGTGTCGTCTCCTGGCCTGCCGCGTGCATGTGAGTGGGGATGTGGGTGCACAGGTATGCGTGTGTGAACGGCTGTGTGCCTGGGTGTACATGTGCATGCGTGTGTGTGTGTAAATAGAGCGTGAGAATGGTTGGGGCCTTAAGCAGGTGCGTGGCGGATGAACAGGTCCAAAGACAAGGCCGGCCTGGAAGGGAAAGTTCATGAGATGATGATGACTTGACTGACAATTACAATGATCATGATGGCGATGATGCAATCAAGCGCCCAATGAACGGTTTGCTCCGCCATCACAGGACGACGTGACGGAGATGCCATCTCGCTCCTTTTAAAAAGATGAGCGTGCGGCAGGAGGCGTTTATCCACTTTACAGGCCAAGGGCTTCCAGCGCGGTTTGCGCGAAAGCTGCAATTGCGGCGGGCCTCGTCTCGTCTCGTCGTCGCCCACCTCCACTTCAGCCTCTCCATCTCCTCCTCCTGACGCCTTGAATATTGTGGACCTGAAAATCATATTTAAAAAAAAAAATGTAACACCGTATCCATTCCGTCTTGACTATTTTCCTGAAATATAGAAAGCTAATCTATGGTGCGCTCCACAGATACGGCTGCCATAACTGGTTCGACCAAAATGGCTGCCAAAACGCACCCCAACTATGGCGCGTCAATATGCTCTCCAAATATGGCTGCCGCAACTCACTCCACAAATAAGGCGGCAACTGCGCATTTTACAAATAGACTGATGAAGTTTAGCCATTAACCCGTGTGTGAAGGTATGCGCAACGTACAGACAAGGAAGCTAGCTTGGCTTAAAATTGTCGCTTTTTTTTTTTTTTTGCAGGAACATTCTCTGACTTCTCCTATCGCTATTTTTTTTTTTGACGTGTGAAAGTTAGACGCATGCACACACATCTTACCAAGCAACACCCACTTGGTGTATGCGTGGCATTCTTGTTTGCGTGTCCCCCGCCACAACCTGCCACTTTGCCTGCAACAATGTTCTTGTACTCCTTGTTTTCACTCCATATTTTATTTGTATTTGTGCCGACTGCGGTGTGTGCGCACGTGTGCGTGTGTGTGTGTGTGTCGGGGTGGGGGTTTGGGGGGCGTCACGTTGCGTCAGGGTACAGGTGAAGACGCTTTTGACAGGCTCCTCAGAGCACAGCCGTCTGTTTGCCTCTGTGCGATTGTGTGCTTGTGCCCATACGTACGGCCGTGTATGGACGTGCGCCGTTAAAGGTACATTCTGTACATTTCACACTCTCGGAATTTTAATTATATCCTATACAGGCTGACAGTTGTGAGCCCGAGGCTGTAAAAAACACTCAACCCCTCCCTCACACCTGCACACACACTCACACGTTCACACGCACGCACGCACGTGCACGCTGTCCGTTTAACCTGCCGGGTTGCCTTTTGTCAGCAAGGTGACGGGAGGATAAATCAGCATACATTAACTCCAATTGAAACAACAGCCTTTTATTATGCAAATGAGGCGGGAAATTTGCATGGAAGGGAGCCACCCCGTGTGTGTGCGTCAACTCTCATAAGGCTGGCATTTTCATTTGAGTGCGGCTAAACCGGACACTTCATTAGGTACACCGGCTCCCGGAATATATGTAGTTGGTTGCGCCGACTGCAAAGCGTCACACTCAGAGCTGTTCCGAATCTTTCGGTGCCGCAGCCCTTTATTGCCTCTTGTCTCGTTTTTATGTTTGCGTCGTGTGTTGTGCAGCCACCCCGCAAGCCATTAACCTCCCAAACGCAATCGCTCATCACAGCACACGGCGCGGCACCCAGGAGCCTCCGTGGAAGGAATCCGTGTCTCCTTTGCGCTCTCGTACCCTCACTTTGTGTTTCTTTCCCATTATTTTTTCTTTTTTCGCCGACGCCTTCTCTTCTCCTCGTCTCTTGATGCCACTTTCTAATCTCTCCTCCACTTCTTCCTCCTCCTCCTCCTTCTCCTCCTCGTCCTCTGTTTGAAGATAATGCTCCCCCCGCGGCCCGCAGATGCTAACTGTACTTTTCCTCAACGAGGATTCCACCTTAAAGCTTTAAAGAAGACGAGTGTGCTTATCGCTGCTTAATGGCGGCTAATGG
Organism: Hippocampus mohnikei; assembly: GCA_026261675.1. Classification (NCBI taxonomy): domain Eukaryota; kingdom Metazoa; phylum Chordata; class Actinopteri; order Syngnathiformes; family Syngnathidae; genus Hippocampus; species Hippocampus mohnikei. Next base: position 1,708,366 of record JAKGUB010000345.1, read on the forward strand.
CGGTCATGAGTCAGGCTGACAGCAGGCTGGGACAACAATGAGATACCAACACTGGCGCTCGCAGGCCTCTCTGTCGTTATTTAGCCGTAAAACTTCACATAAGTTAACTTAAGTCATTCACAAGAAACTAGCAGTAGGCCGCTCCAGTTGTTAGCTAGCTGGCTACTTCCTGGTTCTTGGAAAGTGGCCATTGGAGTAGACTGACAGGGATTTTCTATTTCAAAAAATGAAGAAAGACAAAAACAAAGCGCTGTTTTGGTTGGTTGAGGACTGGCCGGTAGTATTTCTCATTTGGGGAGTGTGAGGGAGACTTTTTTTTTGTGGCGCAAATTTGTGACAGCAGTAGAACAAAAGGTGTAGCAGTCGACTGACCGACTTGACTCAACTGACTTTGCTTGACTCAACTAATTTGACTTGACCGACCGACCGGCTGATCGAAATACACAACAGCAAATAAGTTCCAATATGAGAAGAATCACTTTCATTTTCCATCTGCAATGACACAGAGCGCCCATGGCCGGCTTCTATTGACTCGATCACACCCACAGAGAGCTGCTCCACTGGGCTCATCGTCTCCTTCCCTCTGGCTCAACACTGTGCGTGCGTGCGTGCGTGTGTATGAATGATATTATGATTTGTGCTATTTTTAGCTTGGTTTTTAGTAGGTTGTCGCTTGGCCCGTGCTGCTTTGTGCATACATGCGCGTGCGTCTTTGCGAGTGTGTGGGACGGCTGACTAATACGGTTGCAAGGACGGGGAGGCCGCTAGGGCTCAGAGCACCGTGCGTTTGTGTGAGCGCGTGCGTGCGTGTCGATGGGTGAGTGATGGTTGGCCTGGCAGCGGATGGCAGCTAACATATGCTTCGACCCCGTCAGCACACTACCGAGGAAGTGTTACTCTAACAGGAAGTGCAACCCGAATACACACATATTATCTTCACTTTACTGCGTGGAGGCTTATCTAACTCGCACATTTGCTCCCTTACTCACTACATCAACATGAGTGAGAGGAAAGGAGAAGCGGCAGTAAAACAGGCCAAAATCCATGCTCACTTATGTCCTTGCCTACTCACTTCCTCCGTTACCCCCTCACTTGCTCCATTGCTTGTTCGTGCTCTAGCGCTGTCTGCCTTTCATGACTTCACTCCCTCAATCACTGCGATGCTCCTCCATCTCACATCCCACCAGCTGCCTTCCTCACTGCCTTCGTTCCTGCTCCCTTGCCTTATCCACCTCCCTCATACTTATACTCGCTCGCGCTCTACCTCCTACCCTCCATACTTCTTTGTCTCCTCCTTTGCTCCCTTCCTCCCCCCTTTTTCCTCCTCCCTGTCAAGCTTTGACCCACTTTGTTGGTGGATGCTTTGGGGGCTTTGTCTTTCACGTAAACTAATTTGCTGTGGATCATTTACAGAGCAATGCTGTTTCTCTGCACACAGCAACCTTCGTCTTTTTATACACTCAGTGTGTGTGTGTGTGTGTGTGTGCGTGTGTGCGTGTGTGTGTGTGTGTGTTTGTGTAATCTGTTAAATGGGCAGAGACATACGGACGGGGGGGACAAACACAAAATGACGGGCACTGGTAGGCAGATTAAAACACAAAGGTCACACTCGCCTGCTTTGTGTGTGTGTGTGTGTGTGTGTGTGTGTGTGTGTGTGTGTGTGTGTGTGTGTGTGTGTGTGTGTGTGTGTGTGTGTATAATCAAGTGAGGAATATACTACTTACTTTCAACAAAATCGTCCGCCAATAAAATAGAAAAGTTTTACTTGGCAAAATGTGCCCACTTTAGAGTGCCTCGTTGTCAGCTGTGAGTGTGCGCATCTCATGCAGAGAACGACGGAACAGCGAAGGGAATGGGGGTGAAATGAAAAACGGCTGGGTGATATCGCAAAAATAAATCAATCATAATATTGCCCTGAAATTCATCGTGAGCATTAATCGCGATCCCATTACCAAAATCAATCGGCATTGTTCTCTGACCGACAAACTGCCTGAGTAGAAAGAAAAAAAAAATTCTTGTATGTCATCTTGGTATCTGCGGGGAGTCGAAAGCCTTGCCACCGCACAAGACTCCCTCCCTTTCGGTGACAGAACGTGGTCTCAACATCAATAATTCATGCGGGGTGAGGTCAAAGGATGCGCAGGGGGGCCTGAGGAGCAGGCGGTGGGCGGTCATGATAGCTTAACCTCGTGTTTTCCGGAGACCATCGCGGGTCAAGTCCCCGGGAAGCGAACATGTCACGTCTTCCGTGAGCCGCGTCGAATCGGAAGCCAATGACGAGAGCGCAAGCCAAAAGCCAGGCGAAGGTGCGCCGGAGCTAATTGTCGGAGCTGCGCTAATGTCACGTCTTCAACCGCTCGGCGCAAAATTATTCATCATCTCAGCGTTAATTATTGACTTCGTCGATGTGCTTTGGGTGCGTCGTCTTCTTCTGTGGTGTAATTGTGTTGTCTCCTTCTTTGGGCGTCTTGCATTTTTTTGTCCTTTGAATTACTTTCTTCTGAATTTGAATGTGGCGCACCACTGTGTTCTTTGTTTGTAATTCATTCATTGCTTCTTCATGTGCGTGGATGTTTTGTTTTGTTTTTTTTGTGGTTTCAATTTGTTTAAATCTTCTGTTCTTTGTTGGTGTGATTGTCTTCTTCTTTGAGCAACGCGTGTTCTGTGGAATGTATTTTTTTTTCTTCTTGTTTGAATTGATGTCGCTGACTTGTGTGCGGGCAACGTGGGATCGGTTACCACTTCTATATGTGCATGATTTTTATTCATTATCTTCTTCCGTGCCTCGATTTCATTTTCTTCCAGGAAAACAAATGTAACCTCTGCGTGTTGGTCCGAAGTTGAAGCGTCAACAAAGCTTCAAATCATCTTTAGTGCCATAGAGACGCTTGTATTACCTTTTTTTTTTTTTTTAATGACCCTGCCTCCTCCTCCTCCTCTTCCTCTTCAAGTGGCCTACTGAAAGGAATAAAGAAGCTTTTAGTCTCCAAAATCTCCCGCTTTATGCATCGTAATTGCCGACTGATTGCAGTCATTTCCATGCCCCCGTCACTTTGGAAGTCTTTTGGAGGCTTGGGAGGGGTGATTACGTGTGTACGTTTGCGTGCATGTGTGTGTGTGCTGAGTGGGGGCGGGGGGGCGTCCTTGTTTGTGGTGTTTATGGATTTGTGTTTTCTTTGCATGCACTCATCAGTATCAGTGAGTCAATTTGTCGGTAAATGGGAGCAGCCATGCTTATGCGGATGCTTTTGAGTCACACCGGGGTGTGTATGTTTGTGTGTGTGAGTGTTCTTTGGGAAAAGGGGTGTTTTTGTCAGGAAAGGCCATTTTTCCATGCGCGATGATGAGCAGCGAGACGACGCTGGAAGGCACAAAAGTGCCTGCGCCCGCGCGCGTGCGTTTAGAGTAAAGTCTGAAGGATGAGCGAGGGATCAAAGCATGAAGGAAGGTTGGAAGGCCGCAAGGTAGGAGGAGGACTAAGTGTCACAGGAAGGGGAATGAAGATGCCGCTTCCATCTCCTTTGCCTGCACTTTATCTTCCTCCTCCTCCTCTTCTTGATTTTCCCCTTCCTCATTATCCTCTTCACCTTCTTCTATCTATCTATCTATCCATCCATCCATCCATCCGGCTGGCTAGCTAGCAGGCTAGCTAGCTTCAGTGACAGTCTGGAAGGCTTAATCCCCCAAACATTTCAGAGAGTGTTCCAAACGTCCTTTTCTATCTTATCGGAAGTCAGACGGTGACTCGGTTTGACATCACAGCAGTTGTTGAAACAATGAGTGCGCTTCTGCTTGGAGCGCAGTGCCACCTGCTGGTGAGGCACGGGAAACCAAAGAGGACGATTCATGTTCTTTTCTTTGTTTTTGTTCAGCTTGGTGTCATCTCGAGTGCTTGGGAGAAAAAAATGGGTGTCACCTTGAAACGTTCCGCTTTCTGCACACGAAGAATAGAAACCTAGTTCAAGGAGGACGAAAATGTGACCATGGCCACTTTTTTTGCTTTTTAAAACGTGACTTCGCTTTGGAGAAAATACTCATGCATGCCAAAAGAGCACAATACGTGCAGTCAAGTATGCTCCATTGAAATTATGGACAAGCTCCCCCGTTCAAAAAAAAAACTTCAAGTGTTCTATTTTTTCGTTCTAAAGTTCAAAAACCTTTCAAATCATAATCCTTTTTATTCTTATTTTCTTCACGTCTTATATTTAATAAATGATTAGCCTTTTTTATATTTTTTAACACATATGCAATACAGGTGCATGTTCAGCAATTTTAATGTGGTAGAGAGTGATTTTTTTTTAGAAAAATGTAGTTTTCAGAAACTCATACTTCATTTATATAATGAAAACCCTTTTGTTGGTTTTCACCTTTTGAATAGGGATACCAAAAAATCCATGAATGATTAACGCCCATTTGAAATGAAGCGGATTTTTTTTTGAGAGAGATTCAAATGCAAGACTGCTTTAACCAACTCCTTCAGTCTCCGATTAGCTCTTACGCAAGAGCATTATGCTGATTTTGTGTCGTGTGTCGCCTCCTAGAGAAGGAACGTCTCATGGCGCCAGGCCCGTCGACAGGTGCGGTGATCGGCGGCCTCCTCGGCGCCCTCGCCATTATCGGCATCGTGGTGGGCCTCGTTTTCTTTGTCCGCAGACGCCAGCGTGACGCCGAGTGAGTCCTCGGCCGATCAGAATGATTATTGATCATTCATGCGACGAATTGATTGTACAGCTCCGACTGTGTTTGTTTTAATGACCATATTTGGTTTCGTCATTTTAATATGAATGCGTGTCGTCCAATCAGCGGCCCCCCAAAGCACAAGCCCCCGCCCCCTGTCAAGAGCGGCGGCTCAACGGAGCTGGTGAGTCAAAATCTGTAAATCCATCGATCGTTAAACGTCTCTATTTTTGATTAGCACTTGTTTGAGACTCCGTCCACTGTGCAGGAAATTATCCAATATCTATTCATTGGTTTGGAAATGACCATTTACTTACGCTAACGACATGTAGTGACAGAGCAATTCAATACTCTTCCGCTAGATGGCAGAATGTCCACACTCAACCTGTGTCGAGTATCCATTTGTTAGCATTCATGCAACATGCGTAGCATGAGTAAGCTAAATGAATGGGTAAACTGAGAGTATTTATTTCAGTATACAGTATAAACATGTGTAAAGCGATTTTTTTTGTCTTTTTTATTGCGTGGGCGCAGCTCAACAAGCAATCAGAGGTGCCCGGCGCCACCGAGATGGCGCCTCTAGCCCCAGCGGGAGACATCTACTACGAGCCAACCGGAAGCGAGCCTGTCAGGGTAACGCGCGAGCACCGTGTTTTCCATTAAAGTATGACTGTAGTTTTGCATAGCTGCAATATTTTGAAGTGGGGAATTCAATTTTATTTCAACAAAAAAATGTAAATTCTGGTAAGCAAAACATTCATTCATTCATTCATTACATTGTTTAATTATTCTTGCCTTTTCTAAAAAAAAAAAAAAAAATAGATACATTATTCTAAGATTTATTTTTTCCCAGAAAATATACAATTCAATCAGGTACGAATTTGTCTTTATAAGGGGGACTGAATGACTTTTTCATCTGTGACTCTTGCAAGAGCACAATTTAAGAATTATATTTTTCGACAAAATATTCAACTTTACTCTCGTTCAATTCGCCCCAAAAAATCACTAAAGATTTCGACTTTCTTGAACAAAAAAGTTTAAATCCCCCTCCCAAAAATTCTGGGAAAAATAGTTCCTGTAAGATTGCATCTTTCACAAAGAAAGGAAACATGACTTCATGTTAGTTTTATTTTCTGAGTAACTTTTGTGATGCCTTTTTTTTGCAGAACTCGAACAGTGAAACTCCCAGCACGCCGAATGGCGGCGGACCTCCACTGCCGGACGAAATGAATCTGAATCTGGACCCGGACCTGGACCTGGTCTCAACCAATCACGAGTCTCCTCCGGTCGCCAACATCGCTCGTGGCGAGAGCTTTGTGTCGCCCGCCATGTATGTGTAAGCATGGCCGGCCACTGGGGGAGTCCCTGGTGTGATTTTTTTTCCAACATTTATTTTTTTAACACTTTTAACCAACATCCTTTTTTTTATGTCACACAGTCTCACTGACGAGGATAAGAATACAGTGTGGGTTAAAGCAGCTGATTGGCTACTTGTAGGGCTGCTGAATATGGCCTTAAATTACTGTACCTCATTTGTTTTTTCCCCACAAAAATACGATTACCTCATTCTCATTTTTTTCCTTTAGATTAACTTGCATCACCTTCTACAGTATATCAATGAGACAAACACGTGTCTTTTTCTTTTCAAGTAATGTGGAAATAAGTGCTGGTCCCTTTTGTCGAGAGTTTGTCAGCACTAATTGTGCTTTTGTAAACTAGCTTCTCTCACTTCGCCATGTTGTTCGTGTAAGCAATGCATGTCAATGGAACTACATAAATCATATATATATATATATATATATATATATATATATATATATATATATATATATATATATATATATATATATATACATACAGTATATATACATGATTAGAGGTGAGCATCAAATCAATTAATCACCCAGCCCTAACTGCTCGCTAACCTCTCCCATGAGCTTCTTTCATGGGAAAAAAAAATCCATTCCCAACTCTTTTTTTGTGGGGGGGGTTTAAACACACACACACACACAAGCACATTCAGGTGTCCATCACAAGGAATGTAACACAAATGTGCATGTGAAGTTAATCCCCCTCCATCGTTGACTGAAATCTTGAAACGCTGAATTTACACCTTGCAAATAAAGTTGGTATGCCGCCATCTAGTAGTACATATGAAATTACACCAGATGTAAACAACGGTTTCACCAAAATTAGTTAGTAACCGTGCAAAAAATAATAATAATACAGCGATGGAGGGGGGTTTCTAAACACACACCGGACACTTCATTCGTCACACACTCCATTATGAATGATCATAATTACCAGTAATGCTAACTTTTAATGCTATTTGTGTAATAATATTTTAACTGTCCCTAATATTTGAGGCTCTCATATATTTGTTTGGAAGGTTTGGAAAGCACATGCGCAACAAGCACACGACTAATCATATTTTCTTATTCATTTTTTTTCTTTTTTTGTAACAATTCGTGAGCATTATGTAAAGACATGCAAAGCTCTCATTGGAACGTGTTCCTAATGAAGTGTCTGGTGAGCCTTTGAGGGGAAAATACTGCCATTACCGTGGATGTCAACGTTGTACAGTACCAAAATGATCAACAGTGTAAATATTACTGCTCATATTAATGATGATGAATGATAGTTATTTTGGTGATCCATAATTGTTGGTGTAAAAAAAAAAAAAAAAAAACCATAGTGGTTCGCAGTGCCTCTGTGGAGGGTGTGCAAGTGCGTGTTTTACTTTTTAAAGAGAACGTCACAGAACAGCCAAAGGATGCTGACGACGCAAGAAAATATGAAAAATAATGCTTCTAATAATGAAATATGTGGACTTGAATCATGTAACTGTGCATGGCATGAGGACCAGTTTGTTCCTTCCCAAAGCTCTTTGACTACAGCGTCATTATTTTTATAATATACATCATCAAGTCCGATTGAAGATCAGAAAGGGATTTTTTTTTCAGCATTAGGTTTTGTATTTTTGTTTTGTTTTGTTTTGATTTTGATTTTGATTTTTTTAACCCACAGTACTCGTACAACAAGTCACGAGTTAAACTCCGGACAAACTGCTGATTCAAATGTAATGTGCTCAATTTTCAAGGGTGTTTGTGCTGATTGTGGTGACAATCATGTTTGTTGGTTTTGCTGCATGCTATGTGAAACACTCCACTTAAAGGGATTTCTTTCAAAGACACACACAAAAAAAGAAAGGGGACAGTGTGTGCATGTTTGAATTCATCTGCACTTGATTGGTTCCAAAACGGCAACAAGAAGTCACACTGATAAGAGAAAGCCAAAAATATCGTACAAAGAATTGTACCTGATCTCTGTATTTACTGGAAACAAATCAGCTTATTTTTCCAAACTAACAAATCATGCCCAAAAATGTGCATGACTAATTGCGTTCAGTAGGCGTAAAATGCGGGATGTTAGAGGATTGAGGCATTCGGTCTCTTTCTAATCTTGTTGGCAAAAAGAGGCTTATCTTCCTCTTTTCTCTTCTTATTTCAAATGTATGTTTTGTATAGATATTTTTTTTAAATTGAGTTATAACTGAAAAAAAAAACAATCAAAGAAATAGCGCAACCACAAACCTGGAACACGCTGGTTCAGTCAAAATGTACCAAAATTAAAACATTTAAGTCTCTTTTTTGGGGTTGGGGGGCATGTTCTAATACTTACAAAAATAAAATTGTAAGATTGACAGAATAAATTCCTTTTTGGGGGGGAAAGAAGTCACTCGAAAGATGTCGCAGGTGTCTTGATTATGGCTTCACGATTTTTGAAAAATAATCTAATTGGGATCCCCCCAATATTGTGATTGCGATTTTATGTGCGATTACTTTTTCATGGTCCTCTTCTCATTTCTTTATTTTTTTTAACAAACACATGCAAGTCCGATTCCAACAATAATGCAAATTAATCTGTGGCTTCACCGCCTCAACTTTTCATGTTTAATCTAAACATGTGGACTGCACAAAGTAAACACTGAACTTATCTCGACACAATATAAATAAATACAATATTGATACATTTGAAAAAATAAATTCAGCCAATCAACCGACTGCATTTTTTTCCTCCAAAAATTGCATTCTTCTCCCTTGCCACGCCTATTTGAAGCTCTCTTGACATCACACAAAGGATTAAGTGTTAGCTGTTAGTGACCCCCGCCCCCCCAAACAGCTGTTCGTCACAGAGTCACATGTGCCTTGTTTGCTTTTTATTATTATTATTATTATTATTATTGTTGCTGTTTTTATTATTATTATTATTATTATTATTATTATTATTATTATTATTATTGTTTTTATTATTATTATTTTTCAGTCCTCACCACCAACCCACAATGACCTCGACTGTCACACTGGAGTTCTCTTCCCTTTTGGGGTTTTTTTGTCATGCGTTTTGTTTCGTACGCCTTTGGGAGGGGAGAAATGTTCACGGACATGTTTTGCAAATCCTTGTCTTGTCAAATAAAACCAGAAAGCTAATCCACAAGCGTCCCGGTTTGCTGATTATGACATGACATGCCTGGCAGCCACGGGAAATGAGTTCAAAGACCCAAGGCGAATATCAAAACAAATGCTAACAATGTACGGCGGCTGCTTGCTAATACATTTCAGAATGTTTCCGCATGGCTACCAATGCTAACGATGGCTAGCAGCAGCATAAACGCCATTCAGAGAATGCACCGGCGCATCTTTCCCTGATTTAGCGTGAATGTCTGCTTTGAGGTTCAGTGTTTAAATCAATGGTGTTAGCATCAGGCCTTCCGCTGCGTAGCTTGACAAGAACAGATGCCCTTTGGAGAAACTCCACCACGGCTAGCTTAACTTTTACTTGGTGATGGGCAGTTAGACGATGACACAGCGTCTCTAACTGCCGCTGAAATGATCATTAACGGGACAGAAAAACTTTTCCAAGGGTGCGCCAATGTCGCCATGAGCAATACTGTTAGCAGAAAGCCTTTGTATTTGGGTACTTTAGTCTTGATTGCTAAATAAAAACAAACCCATTGTTGATATTTGTGTGCGGATGTGCTTCACAGAGACAATATTTTATTCACGGTCTGCTGGACAAACACTTTGGAATCGTTCATGTGAAGAGCAGTCAGACTACTGAGGATTTTTACTGACACATTTGGACACCAACCAGAGGCACAGTGCTTCAAATTAGCGGTTCTAAACGAGCTTTTTCAGCCAACGTGAGGCTTTCAAATTCAGGTGTCGAAACTGGGGTTCAAACACGGTTCAGGCTAAAGTTTCGAAACAATGTTGGGGTTTCAAACGAGGGTTTGAAGTCAGTTTATTTGCGGTTTACTGTTTTTGTCTTTCTCACTTGGAGTCAAATGCGAGTCCTCCGCAAGGACATTTTTTCCCAGCGAATGTCTGTTTTTAACTGAGAAATGGTAGACATCCGGCACAGGCAAGGGGGAGGCCCAGCGAGTGGGAGTGCGGGGGGGCTCTCTGTTTTTTTCTTTTTCCCACACTCCTACGCCCGTGGAGCACAAAGATGAAATGATGATGATCATTCATGCACTTAGCTCAGCATTCACTCACTCGCGACGTATATTTCTCCAATGCACCCTCTCTCGGCACGCTCACTCAATCACCCCACAACATTCTCTTCTCCATCAGCTATACTGCAAATGTACTGTACTGATGGGGGTCACGTGACTCCGGCCTGATGCACTCTGCGATGGGGAAAAACAAAACTGGCTAAAGTGTGTGAGTGAGAGAGAGAGTGAGATTGAGAGAGCGGTGGGAGACAGAGTAATATTTACAACAGCGGGAGAGAGTGTGAGAAAATGAGGGAGAGAGATCGAGAGCTGGAGACGGGAAAAAAAGACTACACGGATGGACAACGGACAGAATAAGTGAGAGGGCAGTCAGAGAGAGAGTGAGAGACAGAGAGGAGGACAGTGAGAAAAAGAAAAAGAGTGAGAGAAAGGGAGAGGGACAGAGGGGTGGAAATAAGGATAAAGAAAGAAGGAGAGAGAAAGAGGAAGGGAGTGGAATGGAGAGGTGGAAAGAAAGAAACAAAGAAAATGGAGAAACAAAGACAGAAAAGCTAGAAAGAGAGAAGGGATACTGGGAGAGAGAAAAAGTGAACGGGGGACTGGTAGATGGAGAGAAAGACAGACAGGTACAGGGAGGGACAACAGAAAGAGGGTAGCGAGAAAAGAACGAGTGGGGAAAAGAGAGAAAGACAGTGGGTGGTCAAAGAGAGACATTAATGTGTTTGCTGTGCTCCTCCACTCCACCAGGTGGCGCATGGCATCACAATTAGACTCGAGCGCACACGCAGAGAGACGTCCACCTCCCCTGTACCCAATCAGCCCCCCTCACACACTTTTCATTTTATTTTTCTTTCGAGTCCTTTTCACTTTGAAGAATCCACATCTCCTCCGCCATGATTTTAAGAGGAGGCTGCGCATCAAAGTGCGAGCTCCCCCCTCATGCGTCCTCCCGTGCTCCCGCTCCTCCTCCTCTTCGTCCTCCTCCTCCTCCTCCTCCTCCTCTTCATCGTTAGTCTCGGCTCAGCTGTAGTTGGACGAGACCGGATGGGGCGCCCCAGCATGGCCCACCACCAGGCCGGCAAAGGCGCGCGTGTCCCCGGCTTGACGCGCCTCCTCGTTGCACTCCTACTGGTGCTTGTGGTCTGCGCCAACCCGAGCCAGGGTACGCAGGACAACGATACCCAGGCACATGGAGACGAGGAGCACCAGCAAGGCAACAGCACGGCGCATCGAAAGGCTTTCCCGGTCCTGTCTTTCAACTACGAGTACGTCCGAAAGCCCTTCGAGATCTCGCTATGGATCCTACTCGCGCTGCTCATGAAACTCGGTGAGTGGCTCTTTAAAAATGAGAGACTCTGAAGATGTTTAAAAAAATGTTTTGCCGGGGTCTGTTTTCGTTCAAACATTTGAACAGGTGGAACAGCTGATAGGAGATTAGCAGCAGGGCCGTAGCTATAGATGTTGGGGTCCCTGCCCCCCCCCCTTGCCCACCCATTAACCAAAATGCGAAAATTATAGCGTTTTAACATTCGGTTTCATATGTAAAATAATTAGAATTGCTCAAAATATGTTTTATCGCAAAATGTAGCATGTGAAGAGTCTCCAGTATCTGTCTAGATTTCACACCACACTGTGTGAAGAAATGTCGCTCGTTTTGTACTAGTCGCTTGAGGTCCACGCTGACAGTTGACCCTGGTCTTATCTGCGCATCCAGCCGCCGTCGGAGAGGGCCGCTCCGACTTCCTGCTCTAATGCACTGCTTGATAGCAATAAGTGCGCCGTGTGCTGACTGAGTGGCGCGTCGATCGGAATGTGCGGAAGACGCCGGCTGCAACCTGGGGTCATGTGACTGACGAGCTGAGGCTTTGCTCGGTACAAGGTGTGGCATACGTGACCATGTCTAAACCTCAAGACCGTTGTGATTACCTGTAGATGCGTCTAGATAGCGACAAAGTGCTTTTTTTTATCTGTTCGGCAAAGCTACATGAAGCTTGAAGTCGCAATCTTCAAAACGAGTGTTGCAAAATGTCTTAGGGTCCAGCGATACAAAGGAAGAACTTTTTGGCCTTAATTCCTAAAGGTATATTTGTCGCAAACAGCGCTCATCACCAGAAGAATATCATACCAACAGTTCAGCATGGTGGTGGCAGCAGCTTGCTTTGTGGCTGTTTTAAGATGTAATCTCAGCCTTAGTCCAGGTGGTTTGTTTCAAATAACAGTCACTGGTGGCACAAAACCTGCATGCCTCAAATAGAAAGTGGAAAACAATAGCAAAAAAAAAAGCCTACTAGAACAGCTGAACTTTTGGGAGGGTCAGAGCCACTTAAATGATGGCAGGTGTGTACTATGAAGTAAATCTACCTGTAAATAAGTAACTAGCTACATACCTCAGTAAATACAGCAAAATAAGCAAAAAAATGTCAGGAACAGCCTGATAGAACATCTGAACTTTATTTCGGGTTCATCCGTGGCCCTTTGGATGATGGCAGGTCTGTGCTTACTCAAATTTAATGAGTTTTAAAATGATTGCTTTATTCCAACCACATCCACATCCCAGTCATAGGGTGTGCGTCCTTTTACAACCACATTATTTCAGCTGTTTACTTCAACGAAAGGCCGTAAATTTGCAGGTCCATTTTGAACCTCATTCCATGTCAGTGCCTTTCACGCAGAACACTTCCTGACCCTGATGTGTTTTTGGTCATCAGGCTTCCACATCATTCCCCGAGTGTCCCGCGTAGTTCCCGAGAGCTGCCTGCTGATCTTCGTGGGGCTGTTGGTGGGCGGCGTCATCAAGGCCATCCGGCAGACGGCGCCCGTATTGGACACCGATCTCTTCTTCCTCTACCTGCTCCCACCCATCATCCTGGACGCCGGCTATTTTCTCCCCATTCGACCGTTCACTGAGAACCTGGGCACCATCCTGGTGTTCGCCGTGGTGGGCACCCTGTGGAACACCTTTTTCGTGGGCGGTGCCATGTACGGCGTGTGCCAGCTGGAAGGGGGTCAACTGAGGGGCGTGGATCTGCTGTCCTGCCTGCTCTTCGGCTCTATCGTGTCGGCCGTGGACCCCGTGGCCGTGCTCGCCGTCTTCGAGGAAATCCATATTAACGAGCTGCTCTACATCCTGGTCTTCGGCGAGTCTCTGCTCAACGACGCTGTCACTGTGGTGAGAGCGCACGCCAGCCATTTTGTTTTTACCAGTGGCGAGTTGTACATTTGATACAATCTGGACTTCGCGACTTGAATGTATTGAGGTTTGCATATTGCTACAAATGTGTTTTGCTAGTCCTAGCTTACTTCAACAAGATTTCAACCAACCAATCAGGTGACAGAAAAATGCTGACATCATTGGGGCCAGTATTGTAGCCCTTTGAGCAGGAATTTTAAATCTGATTGGCTAAAGAAACATGCATTTACTAATACAGTTTCTTCCTCACTACTGATTATGACGGTCATGTGCCGATTAGATAGCCACGGCAACTAACAGACGAAGGAGTCTGTCACAGCTGCTCAGTAAGTTGCAGCAATATTTTTCATGATTCGCAGAGGATAAAGAATATATGCCTGTGAGTACTGAATTACTGTCCATTCATTCACCCTATATTTTCAAATAAACGAGATTACTGGACTATATGACACTGATGCTATTTGCCAGCCGTCTATAGCGTTTAATTTGTTTGTTAGCATTAGGCTAAAAGGCTCATTTGTTTCTATTGTGTGCGCGCAGGTGCTGTATCACCTGTTTGAGGAGTTCTCCCACGCCGGCGCGGTGACGGTGGCCGACGCCCTGCTGGGCGGGCTGTGCTTCTTCGTGGTGTCGTGCGGCGGTATCCTGGTGGGCGCCATCTACGGGCTGTTGGGCGCCTTCACGTCGCGCTTCACATCACACACACGCGTCATAGAGCCGCTCTTCGTCTTCCTCTACAGCTACATGGCCTACCTGTCGGCAGAGGTCTTCCACCTGTCGGGCATCATGTCGTGAGTTACGCACACGTTTTAGGAGACCTGTTGAATTTTTTTTTTTCATATTTTCGTGTGTCATATTGTCTCCAACAAATAAACGTGAAACATTTTTGACCTTTTTAATGACATAATTGTTAAGTTATAAATAAACAAAAAATATATTTTTATCATTCAAATGAAGTACTTATTCTGTTGTCCGCGCCCCCCCCCCACTGCTCCAGGCTGATTTCATGCGGCGTGGTGATGCGTCCGTACGTAGAGGCCAACATCTCGCACAAGTCCTACACCACCGTCAAGTACTTCCTGAAGATGTGGAGCAGCGTGAGCGAGACACTCATCTTCATCTTCCTCGGCCTCTCCACGGTGGCGGGACCCCACGCGTGGAACTGGACGTTCGTCATCGTCACCGTGGTCCTCTGCCTCGTCTCCAGAGTGCTGGGTGAGAAAGACCGCGACATTTCCGCAACATTTCAAGTGATCAAACACCAAGTTGGAAATGTATTATCATCTACGCCAATGACGCAATAATTATTTCATGCACTCCTTGAGAGAACAAAGTGTTACGAATACAATCACTTCGATATATCAGAAGTCAGTGCCAATCATGTTTTAAAATACTAATATGAAGTTGAAAATGTTGCTGCTCTTCTTCCAATCTGACTCATCTAGTCTCAATCTTGTATTTCAGGTGTAGTGGGGCTGACGTTTGTCATCAACAAGTTCCGCATTGTCAAACTGACCAAGAAGGACCAGTTCATCGTGGCCTACGGTGGCCTGCGAGGCGCCATCGCCTTCTCGCTGGGTTTCCTGTTGACGGGCAACAAGATGAAAGACTTGTTTCTCACCGCCATCATCACCCTAATTTTTTTCACCGTCTTCGTGCAGGTACGGATGGCAAAAAAAAGTGGGTTTTTTTGTGTAATCGTATTCCTCCACCTCAGTGAAAAACTGCGACATCCGTATAATTAGATTTTTGACGGCAGGGGATGACCATCAGGCCTCTGGTGGAACTTCTGGAAGTAAAGAAGAAGAGGGAGTGTGACGGCTCCATCAACGAAGAGATTCACACACAGGTCAGATTTCTTCTTTGTGAGAAACAGCACCACCAAATGGCCGTTTGCGCAATTGCAGCCAGTCGTCCCCCTCCTCGGGTTGCGTTCCAGACCAGCCCGGCAATAAGAGATATTGGCGATATAGCAATCCCCGATTGAAATAAATTCTAGTCATGATTTTATAGCATTTACTGCACTTGGGTGTTTTTAAATGTCTTTAAACACACTTTTAAAATAATACATACACATTAAAACATAATATATTGAGAGGGAGAGTAACGGATAACATGAAAAAAAAAATCCCATTTCAACAATGCATCAACAATCACTTTCAAAGAGGTACATGTGGTCGCTTTGTGTAGACATAAAAAGCAGGATTGAAGGGGATCAGTAATTTGCAAAAACTAGGGTGAGCTGAAAGAAGGTACTTTGCGCTTCCAATCTCCTTCTTCAGTCAAATTTACACAGACAAACAAAATACAGTGCTGCCATCTCGTAGCCAACACTGGAATTACACCCAAAATGAACGGATGGCAAAACTAAATAGTTTCAAACTCGACCAAAAAAATAAATACAAAATCTGGAAGAGGGTTTACTGTACACCCAAACGTTTGAAAACAAATAGTTAAGACGTCATATTTAATTCTGTCATTTAGTTTCTGGATCATCTCCTCGTGGGAATCGAGGACATCTGTGGACATTACGGACACCATCACTGGAAAGACAAGTATGACCTTTGAATAAAATCTCATAGGGAATTAATTCAGTTTTTCCCATATTTACATTTATTAAGGTTGAGATCTCTCATTCTTGTCGTTTGTTGTTCTCCTAATCCCAATTACTGCAACACGCTGGACGCACTCTAGTATGTGATCAGCTCTTAACTCCGGTTTATTGTATTGATTTTGTTCAGGCTGAGCCGCTTCAACAAGGCCTACGTGAAGAAGTGGCTGATTGCGGGCGACCGCTCCACCGAGCCGCAGCTGCTCTCCTTCTACAACAAGATGGAGATGAAGCAGGCCATGATGATGGTTGAGAGTGGCGGCGGCGGCGGCGTCTTCAAACCACCCTCGATGGTGCCGTAAGTATTTGGCCAAAACGAGAAAAAAAAAGACTCACTTAATCGCACAGTTAATTTGTCCAATCGAGTTGAAAAATATACAAGTCGTGTAAATAGAAATGTGTTGTCACATTTCCTCCGATAATGGTGTTTTTTTAATCTCATTTAAGTTTGGCCCGCTTATGTTTTTCTACCTCAGGAACATCGAACCCACAGCCCCGTCCCGGCGCAAGACCTTCATCTCCAAAAGTCGCGAAACGGAAATCCGAAAGATGTTGCACTCCAACATGCAGAAAAACAGACAACGGGTAGGCAGGCCGTGCGTGTTTTTCGTCCATAGTGGACCAACATTTGACGCCCTCGTGGATTTTGTGTGTGTCGCCAGCTTCGTTCCTACAGCAGGCACGACCTGATGATGGACCCCTTTGAGGACGACGTGAGCGAGGTTCGCTTCAGGAAGCAACGAGTTGAGATGGAAAGGAGGGTGAGCACTCACTAACGCTTGTTGACCCCTTTCATGCACCCTGTAACTTAATAACCTGATAATCTGTCCACTGTAGTGTCTGCTGAAAAGCTCCATAGCAAACTGCATAAAGTGGTCAAATTTTCCATTTTGCTTTGCATTGCACAGATGAGCCACTATCTGACCGTGCCTGCAAAACGGCCGGATCCACCTCCCTCAGTGAGACGGGTCGCATTCGAACCAGGTCAGTGGCACCGCCCCATTTTTTTTTTTTTTTTTTTAGCTGAATGCGGGAGGCGTAGTCACGCCCAAAGTACACCCTCTTTGCAGCACACAGAGTTTACACGTACGACGACAGCGAGGGCACCCCAGTGGAGGCCCGCCGGAACGCCTCCAATGCCGTCAGCCTGCTGCACGAATCCGGACGCGGGTTTCAAGAAGAGGAGGAGGAGGAGAAGGAGGAGGAGGAGCAGTTTAAAGCATTGCGCCGTCTCAGTGACCCTGGTCCAAAGTCGTAGCTCAAGAAACGTGTGTAAGATTTTTATTCATTATGTGGGCGATTACTATACATGAGTGTGTAAGTTTTTTTGGGGGGGGGGATTATTATTATTATTATTTATTTATTTTGCGCTTGTTTGTAATTACTAGAGACACCAAATGGGTGGAGTTTACCCTTGAAAGCACATGCGTAGTATGGCCACCGAAAAATACCTGTCTTGAAAAACTTCATTTATACATATTTATAATCTGGTAAATGTTTTGGGGTTTTTTTCTCAGGGACTGTTTAAATGGGACTGGTTTTGTATGTACACATTAAAAAAAACAAAAAAAAAACAAGTGTTGCTAACATTCCTCCAGTTAGGTCAGCTTTTCAGCATTCACAATCAATTTTTGCAGAAGTTGCAAATTGTACTTTTGTTAAACTGTTTACTCATCCCAGTCGGCAAGGATGTATATCAGTATCTTGCATATCTGTCACTGCCTGAGCTAAAACTGCCTGCATGTTTGCCTTAAAAGAATGTTTAGGTATGTGCTGCCAAGAGTATTTTTATATTTTCAGCCGCAAAACGTATTGATTGGAGACTTGTTTCAGGATTTGGGGGGGGGTGAAAATAAAGGTTTGTACATGAGAATGTGATTTTTGTTTTTATTTTAATATAAAGGTTTGTGACATTTTTGAATGTTTAGAAATGTGAAAAATATTGTCCACTGTAATAACCGCTGTTCCTGAAAAAGTTACAATTTCCAGTTGACCAATGTTATTTTTATTTTTATTTTTGGTAAAATATTACATATTTAAAAATCTAAAAAAAAAAAAGAAATTGTTCTGCCTTCCCTTGTGACTGTGCATCGGCGGAACAACAGGGAGTTCCAATTCCCTAACATGGCAACCATCAACGCAACAAGCCACAAACTCGACGCGACACCAGCAGAAGCAGACATGGACTTCAGCGGCACTTGGAAAGTGTATTCGGAGCAAAACCTGGAGGAGTTCATGAAGGCAATGGGTAAAACGAGAGTATCTTTCCTTTTGAAAAAAAAATCCAATGATGCGAACTGATGGGCGTGTGTTGAAGGTGCTCCCCAAATGGTCATCAAGATGCGCAAGGATGTCAAGCCACTGATTGTGTTCGAGCAGAAGGGCGACACTTGGACTTACACCTTTAAGACCCCCAAATTCACCAAGACGCACTCCTTCTGCATCGGCAAGGAGACGGAAATTACTTCAGTGGATGGCAGGAAGTTCAAAGTAAGCGCAGAACTCATCTTTTACTGTTGTGTTTGGAGCGTCATGTTGTGGCTTTTCTAGTGCGTTGTCAGGGAGGAGAACAGGAAGCTGATTACCGAGGCTGACAAATTCACCTCGGTACGAGAAATCCAAGGGGAGGACATGGTTGAGGTCAGTCAAAAACACTAACATATTGAATGACATAAAAACATGACAAATAGTGTTTACCACGTTTTCTGTTTCTTTTTTTTTTTGCTTCAGTTCGCGAGATAATGTGCTGCTCCTTCTGGTGTGTGCCACTTGGCCACTAGAGGGCAGTGTAATATAGATGTACAGTACAGTGGTTGTGAATGTTTGCGTTGCAATGAAGAAAAAGCCTCGTCTTTTGATTGAGAACATCTCAAAACCTCTTTTCCCCCCACAGACGGTCACAACTGGTTCTGTGACCTACGTCAGCAGAAGCAAGCGAGTGTGATGTCATCATTCATCAACAACCACCAGAATTAAAAGCAACACATTAATACAATTAAACATAGATCATTAAACAGTTTGTAGGTTCCTAATTATTGAATCCATAACTTGACGCTCTTCTCAGTCCATTATCAATCAGCTAATTTAGGAAAATGTCCCTGTGGACAAGAAGAAACAATGGAATGAAGAATATGTGGTCTAAATTATGCCCTGTAAAGAGGAATCTTTTGGGGAAAACAACAATATTGCAAACCTACAAATGTCATTTATTTTTTTCGTCTTAAAGCAGCTGATCTCGTGAGTAGAATATGAGAAAAATGTTATACACCAGCAGAGAGCGCTGTTATTTGCTAGCCGCCATTAAAAACTAACAGAAGTTAAGACTAGTGTCCTTAGGGGGGCGCTGCGGTTCGCCTCAAACGCATTAAAGCAGCAGGGAAAGCGGCGAAGAAGAGGAGGAACACATTTTTGGCTCCATATTAATAAAAGAGGAGCACGGTTTTTTTGTTGTTGTTTGCAAGTTGCAAAGCTTACACTCGAAACAGAAGCTATGGCTCGCTACATGCGCCCGCCAAACTCGTCCTTGTTCGTCAGAAACATCTCTGACGAGTCCAGGTGAGTTTGAATTTCGGCGTCTTTTCCGCAAATCGGTGCTCCACGTTTAACTGTTGAAAGCTAACGTAGCCCAGGAACGAGCTAACGCAGGCCCGCGCTCTGCAATGGAGCCTCGCCTTCGCCAATCTTGAGAATTGTACTTTGTTTCAAAAAGATCAAATGAATACGACGGTATTATTTTTATTAGATAAGGTGTGTGGGCATCATTTTAAATGGGTAAATAGTAGCGAACGTTAACTGGCGTCCATGTTACGCTTGCGGACGTGGAAATATGTCAAGTTGAGTTGCTGAGTCTAAGATTCGTCACGAACTGTCCTGCAAAGATTCGCCTGCTCGCCCATGAAATTTTGAATTATAACAGCGATTCCCTTGTGTAACAAGCAATATCATTCATTTTAGTGTGCCCATAGTCTAGTTTACGTTGATTTCCTCACTTGCCGTTTGTGAATTACTTGTGCCATTTAGAGGCAAAAAAAATCAACCTACTCATTTTATAATAGTTTCCACAGATTCGTCCCTTCGCTTGCCTTTGTCATACATCTGTTTAATTGTAAAGAATCCTTGGGGACACCCTGTAAATTGCACAGCTGTTGTTTTACGCTGACCATTTTTTCTTCTTTAAATGGGCCAGTTCACCCAAAATCAACATAATGGGTATTTAAAATTGGTCTAGGTAAGTAGGGCTGGGCGATATGGCTTGAGAGAAAAGCCCGGCCAAATCTCTGCTTGGCAGCGGCCTTTTTTAACCCCCACAAGGCGATCGTTATCCAAGTTAACTGTTTACATTAGCTCATATCTGTACACTACCATTAGCTGACACCCACATCACTCACGAGGCCGGTCCCTGCGTTTTAAAGCCATAGAAATTTCGTCAAAGATGCTCCAGTAGAAAATGGGGATGTTAACCCCAAATGTCTAAAAAGATGAATCGCCCACTCCTACACGTAAGTTTATTGACCTAATTGTGGTGAACTGGCCCTTTTCAGTTCACTTACCCTTCGCACATGCTGCCCAGTTGAGTTACACTTCTATATTTACGGTGTTCAGGCCTGAGGATTTGCGGCGTGAGTTTGGCCGCTATGGGCCAGTAGTAGATGTCTACATCCCACTTGACTTCTATACACGTCAACCAAGAGGATTTGCATACATTCAATATCCTTTCCCAAAACTGTTGCTGTGCTCATGCCTAACCAATAACATTGCTTCCCCTAGCAGCAGAGCCGATTTGTGGTTTGTGATGTTTTAATTTCTTTGTGCCGATTGACCTATCTAACAGTGATTATTTTTCTTGTTATCGCTTCAGAAAATGTAAAAGCATCCCCTTGTGGAAGCGGCCACACAAAGAGTTACAAAGACCCGTGTAGCGTAGCTGTAAAGAGACAAGGCACAGACCAAAGGGAGGGAAAAGGTTGGGAGGAAGTAAAGCATGAAGAGGAAAAAGGTGTCGGAGCCAAAGCTCGTCAGTGGCACAGAGCGGGCTAAAGAAAAGAAAGTTTTAAAGAGTCAAGCAGGAAGCCCGGCCCAAGCCGCCCGCTCTATGTGGGAATCGATTAAAGAGTGTAAAGATCAAGATGAAGTCAAGCAAAAAGGTAACAAGTCGGAATAATTTTGTATCCTCTCCAGACACGTTTTCCTACAAATCAGCTTTGACAAGCAACTTAATTTCAACTCACTGAATCAGCTGTTCATGTGTTTTGATTGTCACCTGTCACCATTGTTTGAAAAGAAAATAGCCTACTGTGTGTCATGTGTGCTTCCATGTATCAAGGCCACATCAATTCAACCTCACCAAACTGAAGCATGACTAAATGGAGTCCAATATCTGTGCAAAGTGAGTGAATTTGTGTGGCCTCACACCCTTCTTCTGAAAGGAGTTTGCAAAGAAAGGAGAGAGAGAGAAAAAATAAAAAGCCTTAACCGCTCAGCATGTTTGAGGATGTACGCGACGCAGAGGACGCTCTTCACAGCCTGGATAGGAAGTGGGTATGCGGCCGCCAGATCGAGATCCAGTTCGCCCAGGGAGACCGAAAGAGTGAGTGGGATGACTCTTTTTCTCGGGGGTTGAGCAGATGATTTGAATTTCGATTGATTGTCAAATGTATATCAATGATAGAATATAGACCCTTGCTCGATATAAAGTTGTGCCGACTCTTTGGAATTTCAACCTGTCAGCACCCAACCAGATGAAGACGAAGGAGCGACGCTCCCCGTCGCGCTCGTCCCGCTACGACGACTACGACCGCGACGGCCGCCGCAGACGCTCGCGCAGCCGCAGCTACGACCGGCGCCGCTCGCGCAGCCCCTCCTACGAGCGACGACGCAGGCGCTCCGAGAGCCCCCGGGAGTAAGTCGCGTCCGTTTACAATTGAACATCTGCGCTCGGTTGACTTATTTTCTAATTGAGTTAGTTAACTTAGTGTTAACTAACGTCTTTTTAGCGTTCACGACAAATATCTTCGCTTAAATCCTGGTCAGTAAAAGGGAGTTTTCCCAAATTGCCCCTTTGCAATTGGAAAATGTAATTCTTGGTTTACCTTTTTAGTCCTAGTTTTGAGCTTGGGGTACCCCCCCCCCCCCCATTTCAATACCCCCTATTCATTTCAATCTAAATTGTTCCACTGTATTTAAAAAAAAATGCATGTTATGAGACGGGGAGAAAAATCACTCGGTTAAGAATGAAAATGTCAGTTGTCTTGCTCGCCGCTCTCGAAGTTCCACTGTGTTGAGAGACGTCTGATGAGACGCTTTGGACTCTGCAGATCTCGCGGACGCCAGCACGGACGAGGAGGGAGCCGAGGCCACGAAGAGGACAGGTACGCTCTTTCTCTCTCCTTTTAAAATGCTCTCTCGTGATGTTTCGAGAGCAAAGCCTTCGGTTATATAAAATGTGTGGCAGGTGCTTGAAGTGCCGCGGAGTTTGTTTTGCGTCAACAGAACTAGCGACGCAACTTTCTGTCACATTTTTATGGGAAAGACGTTTGTGAACAAACACGCCCGTTCAAGAGCTGCTGTCAACCACGGCTCTCGTCCAGACTCTCGCAAAGATACTGCCGTTAACAGGAAGGCGTCGTGTTGGTTTTCAGGCACCGCCAGAGGCCACGCAGAGAGTCTCGAGGACGTTCCCCTTCCAGATCTGCATCGCCGCCCGAGCCACCCGCAAAACCGGCAGCCGCCTCCCACTACGCCGAGGAAGATGGGCGGCAGGAACGTTCCCCGACTCGTTCCCGCTCCCAGTCTCGTTCAGTGTCCAGGTCTCGCTCACGCTCGCGTTCCTGGACGGGCCGCAAATCCGGAGGACGCTAAGGGAAAGCAAAGGGGTGGGGGGACAGGGGGGTCCAGGAGTGGGTTTTGTTTGGACTTGAATGTGATGGTTGTGTTTGAAAAACAATTTCCTGGTTGGTCCTTTTTCAGTTTTTTCTTCTTTTTTTTGTCCCCCCCCCCCCTCTTCCTGGGGGGGGGAATTTTGTGGACAACGGTTTTATTTTTTATTAAAGATTAGCTTTTATTTTCAAAGTCCTACACTTGCATACAATTTTTCTTTGCCAAAAGTACAGCTATTTGTTGTTTTTTTTGTTTGTTATTTTTAAGTCCACTCAACGCTGTCGGCCGTTTCCGAAACACCTCCTCTGACTTGATGTGTTTGGAGCTGTTAGCTTCGCCTCGTTGACTCAGCTGGAAGTTTATTGGGATGTTTTATTAATTTGTTTTTCTGGTGCATGTCTTCTGTAGGTAGAAGCTATTATTTTCGGAAATAAACTGTCGCTGAAAGGAAACGACGCGTGTGCTCACTTTGTTGCCAAAAGTGATGTTACCAGCATTTATTGAGCCATGTTACATATTTTCCACTAGTTATCCGAAAACGTAATTTTCAGCTGATCAGAATTGGCTGTAAAAGATTATAGCCTGAAGCCATGAAGACCTTTATGCCACCACATGTGGAAATGCCATAGAAGGGCTAACGAATAGCATCAATGTGGCAGTGCTCTAATGTATTAAGCAACGTGTGAACCGGTCAGTGTGAACCATGACATTATCGATTTTGTTTTTTATAAATGAGGACGGGTGCAACGCGGTTGAGGAAAGGCTTGATCTACATTCGCGGCGTGCAAGCGGCCATGCGTGAAATGGGACGCTCTCCCATCGAGCGAAAAGATGCATTGATCTCACAGGGTGTTGGCATGTTTGACTTCAATAAGGTTCATTTTCACCTCAGATACTTTTTTTCATCGTGCAGGGAACAAAAAAAAAACAGTTTATATTGCATCAAAAACTGAGTGAAGCTCTGGAGCCATCTTGAAGGACCAGCCAAATGTCGTGTTGCATCAGGTGGACATTTGAAGTGCCCGCCCAGGCTCCTAACTAAATTTGGGACTTCTAGGTGGCGGCCGCGCAACAGAACATACATGTGCTGCATGTGTTTGGAGTGCGAGAACAACGCTGCGAGGGAAATGGCAACAGAGCTTTGGCGCCATCGATCAGCTCTCCAACTCTGGACGAAGGGTCACAGAGGCTGAAAGGCATCATTAGCTGTTTTCGGTTTGCAGGAGCAGCATTGCAGCCCGGACATGTTTCGCTTTCTGTAACACTTTTAACTTGGAAGGGGAGGAAAAGGCCTTTGCAGACCACATTTTATAACCAGGATGAAAGGTTAGTGTTGTTCTTAAAATTAATCTTTTGAATTATCATCGAAAAGAATTCTTGGGGTTGCTCCCTTTCATTTATAAACAACGAATGTGAAACATCGATGGGAGAATGAAAATGAGCATCGTTTGCATGTTACTGTCATTGTAAACTTTCAAACAATTCCTACTTGAACAAACTGGGAACAGCAACAGCCGTAAATTCGGATGTGCTTGCCCGAATATGTTCAGAATCCAGATGTGATTGCTTATAAATCTTATGTTGGGTCTTTTCATTCCTTTCAGATCTTCTGTAATTAAAAACGACTCAAAAATGGGAGACTGGAACTTCCTGGGCGGCATTTTGGAGGAGGTGCACATCCACTCCACCATGGTGGGCAAGATCTGGCTGACCATCCTGTTTATCTTCCGCATGCTGGTTCTGGGCGTGGCCGCCGAGGACGTGTGGAACGACGAGCAGTCGGATTTCATCTGCAACACGGAGCAACCCGGGTGCCGCAACGTGTGCTACGATCAGGCCTTTCCCATCTCACTCATCCGCTACTGGGTCCTGCAGGTGATATTCCTTCTCATATCGATACCAGAGGAAGTTTCTCGGGGCATTGAATGAATCGCACCCGGACTGCTCTGTTTGTCTTCAAGAATGTTTCGCCTCTCGTCGGAAAATACTTCATGGGTTCATGCAACGAGGCCTGGTCGAACATTCCCAAGAGACTCAATGGTGGGGAGGGGGGTGGTGCCTCCGGCTTGGATCTGAAATAATTCGCTTCAGCGCTTCTGATAAGTTGTTTTTCCGTTCCACAGGTCATCTTTGTTTCCTCGCCCTCGCTCGTCTACATGGGCCACGCCATCTACCGGCTCCGCGCCCTGGAGAAGGAGCGCCACTGCAAAAAGGTGGCACTGCGCCGCGAGCTTGAGTCGGTGGACGCCGAGTTGGCGGATGCTCGGCGGCGAATCGAGAAGGAGATGCGGGGGCTGGAGCAAGGCAAACTCAACAAGGCCCCGCTCAGGGGTTCGCTCCTGTGCACCTACGTGGCGCACATCGTCACCCGCGCCGTGGTGGAGGTCAGCTTCATGACGGGCCAGCTGCTCCTGTACGGGCATCGCCTGAGGCCGCTCTACAAATGCGACCGGCAGCCCTGCCCCAACGTGGTGGACTGTTTTGTGTCGCGACCCACCGAGAAAACCGTCTTCATGGTCTTCATGCAGGTGATTGCCTGCATTTCCTTGTTCCTTAGCCTCCTTGAGATTATTCACCTGGGCTACAAGAAGATCAAGAAAGGCATTTTGGACTACTACCCTCATATCAAGGAGGAATTGGATGATTACTACGTCAACAAGTCCAAGAAAAACTCGGTGGTGCACCAAGTGTGTGTGGGCACCTCGGCGGGGAGCCGCAAGGCGACCATCCCCACGGCGCCAAGCAGCTACACCTTGCTGCTGGAGAAACAGGGCAACGGGCCCAACTACCCGCTCCTCAATGCCTCGTCTGCCTTCGTGCCCGTCCAAGAGGACCCCGATGTCAAGCTAGTGGGCTTGAAGGAGACCAAGGAGGGCGGCGTCCCTAGCCCCACCGACCAGAACAGCAACAACACGAGCAGCGAAACCCGCTCGCCACCCGCCGACAAGGACGTCGAGGAGCCGGACTGCACTGACTACCCCGCTTCATCCGACCCGGTTTCCACCGCCACTCTTCCGGTCGTGGCCCGAAAGTCCCGGAGACCGAGTCCGCAATGGAACTGCTCCACGGTTCCGGAGGGTAACACCTCGGACAGCGGCAACTCCTACCAGGGTGGCTCCATGAAGCTCCGCGGAGGAAGTGGAAGCGCTAGCGCGGGTCCCCGATCCAGGAACCTGCTCTCCAAGTCGGACAGCGTGAGGAGGCCCGCCAGGCCCCAGAGCCCGGACTCGGGCGGCGATGCCAGCTCGGCATCCCGACGTAGCCAGGATAGCCCCAGCCCCGCCGCCTCCTCCCCCAACCGGCGGGTATCGGCGACCAGCAGCGGCGGTAGTAGTTGCAGGCGAGCGCCCACTGACCTGCAGATTTGACGTGCCGCTCTCTGACATTTTGCGACAGGCCGTAGTGGGAAGTCATGAAATACAAATACTTCATGACTGGACTTGAGTAGATTATTTGCATGTGTCTAATTTGGTGTTTATTTTTCTCAGTAAGAAAGCAGTGGTGGTAAGTAACGCAGTACTCATACTTCGCTACATTACTGAAGTAGATTTTTCATGTAGCTGTATTTGAATATTTATTTTTGCATATAATTCACTGTAAAGGGCGGCCCGGTGGGCCAGTGGTTAGCGCGTCGACCTCACAATGCAGAGGTCGTGGGTTCCATCCTGGCTCCGGCCTTCCTGTCTGGAGTTTGCATGTTCTCCCCGGGCCTGCGTGGGCTTTCTCCGGGTTCTCCGGTTTCCTCCCACATTCCAAAAACATGCATTGCAGGCTGATTGAACACTCTAAAATGTCCCAGAGTGGGAGTGTGTGAATGGTAGTCCGTCTCTGTGTGCCCTGCGATTGGCTGGAAACCGGTTCAGGGTGTCCCCAGCCTACTGCCCGAAGATGGCTGGGATAGGCTCCGCCCCCCCGGCAACCTTTGTGAGGATAAAGCGGATCGGAAAATGGATGGATGGATGGATGGATTCACTGTAAAAAGTTATTTCCTACGTTTTACTTCTGTGCTTGGGTAAATTTCAGAATCTGTACTTATTTTTTGCCTTTACTGAAGTACAGGAGTTCAATCAGTACTACTTCTATTACCATTTTATTTCTTTCTTTTTCTTTTTTTTTTTTTACAAACACAAATATCTCAACTAAAGTACAGGGCATGAGTACTTTTTCCACTTCTGGTGGCAGGTGACACTTACCCACCCACAATGCACTGCTCTCAAGCCCTGAGGGACTTTGAAGGGAGAGGCCGGGAAAGTCAGACTCTAATCTATAATGTTTGAGGCAGATATTACATAAGCAGCAGGAATGAAGTCAATCTGTTGAACTTTTTTTTTTCTTTAATGTTCTGTTGCTGGAACCTTACGAAAGTGCAATCAACAACTTCTGAAATGAATTATTAGTAAATAGGACCATTAAAGTGAAAATTTGTAAACTGTCACATGAAACAGTGTTTGCTAAGCTTTCTTGAGCCACGACAAAAATCTTACGGCAAACCATCCAACAAAAAAAAGTCATCTCGCTCTCTTTTTATGGGTTAAAAAACGATTTCATCTCTGCTGTACTTTTTTGTTTATGCAATAAAGGAACGCATCCCTTCTACTCGGCAGCTTCAGGTGATGGCTCGTACTGCGTCAGCTGCAAAACAAAAAATAAGATTTGGTGAAAAATGAAAAAAAATGTGATGTTTTAAAAAAATGGTTACCTTCCTCCTCAGCGTCTGGTTCTCTTCCATGAGAAGCTGATACTTTTGTTGCAGCTCGGCTATTTGAGAGGCGAGAGACTCAGACTCCTGCGCCATGATGTGACGCATCAAAAAACTGTTCGACAGATGGGGTTCAGGTTATAAACATTTATATTTACTTGCTCGCACATACCTTTAAGTTCCATATTTATTTAAATGGACACAAACACATGATTCTGTCCTCATCAAAGTTAGTGCACCAGATAAAAACTAAATAGAATAATAGGGTGCAAGAGACACCCATCTTAAACAATTATATTTTCAATGAAACAATTATATTTTTCTATAAGAGGAGCCACGCGTCAATATTCAGTTTATTGCAAAAAAAACCCAAACTAATATCTGTTGAGTCTTGCATATTGAGTATTTTTCCACGTTAATTTATGCTTGGGTTTTAATAAGATAATAGTGGAAACAAAGGATACGCAATGGCATTTTCGGGTTTATCAGCATCGCTGTAGAGTGCTGTCATTGCTGTAAAATGTGATGCAAAATGCACATAATTTAATTTCACATTTTAACATGATTTTGAAACTTTTGTTGACTATGCTTACTTACCGTTTGTCAAGGCGTCAAGGAGCCCACTTTGTTCAAGATATCTTCTAAATTCTACTCTCTCCGACATTATTGAGCCCTTAAAAACAAGGAAACCTTTGCTTAAATATTTGTGAGAATTTTTTTGCAAGTGTCCTACAGACGCGAAGCGCACGACAACCGACGCATCGCTCTGTAGCCTCTTTGTTAGCGTTTTTTTTCAGAGTGTATTGGCAACAAATTACTGAACCTTGAACTAACCTTTTTGTGTGCCATGAAGAAAGTTCACTAATTAAACTTTGAGGGGAAAAAATGACGATTTTAGGAAACAGGCTCAGTTAATTTGCTTCAGGTTACGACGCACGCGTCGCTGTAGCAACACATAACCCCAGTTCCGGTAACCGGCGATTTAAAAAAGCATATTTTTGTTCTGTTTTAAATTAGGTGATTAAATTCCTGGATAGCTATGAATAAAGAACCTTTTTTTTTAACAAATAGGCCTGTCGCTTCCAAACGCAAAAGTGAGCGCCATTGATCAACGCTCATCATTAGACCTGACTTATATAGGACCTGGATTCCAGCCTAGCAATTTTGTAGTCCTAACAGTTCGAAGATCTACACTTCCGCAAAGCTTCTGACACGTCATCGTTCATGTGACTTCCTCCAAGCGAGCAAAAACGACACCACAGTCAAAATGTTTTCACAGAACGACGAGGAGAAATGGTGCGTCTAAAAGTTTATTTTCTTCTTGGATAGTTACAACTAACACAAGGGTGAGTTGTGACATTTTCCCACCATTTATCATCGTTCAAAATAATGTAATTGCGAAAACACAACTAGGTTATTAATACATTAGCCACAAGCATTTTACGTATTTTTTCCGACTAAATGAAGCCCGGCACGATTACTATTACTAAAGTGGCATTATTTGAACGTACAATATTTATGTAGTCATAAAAAAGGCTCCTCAAATTGTCATTGCACGATGGCGGGTTGTATGACTTGGTTATCAAAACATTAGCATGAAAATAATTATTTTCAAATTTAAGCAACTTCTTTGGTTGAGGCGATCTGGCAGCCTGCCTGGAGTAAATAAAATTCATTGACTTTCATACAGAAATAACATTTGAAACGTTACCCATAGGATTAAATCGATGCATTACCATACATTTAGGTGGTCTTTGTTATGGCAGTACATTGCATTTTTTTGTAAATTTGGCTCCCAGGAAGGAATCAAATACTGTACAGTGATTACATTGTTCCTCTATTAGGCTTCTAACAATAATAAACATGTATCTCAAATCCTCTTTCCCTCTTGAAATGGACATGCCATGCAATTTCAATCAACTTTGGTGATTAGTTAAAAAAAAAAAAGTTAGTGATATGGTACCCTAAAGTCGCAACAACAACAGGAACCAGAGGCAGCGGAACCAGAGGTCACAGGGGGCATAACCAACCACTTTTTGGCCTGCCTTTGATCTGTCCCTTTGTGTCCTTTAGGACTTTTATTTATTTCTGAGCATGTTGCTGATCAACTTAACTAACTGCATGCAGCAATGTGTCTTTAATTTCTAAGCATGTATATTTACAGAAAAAAAATAGAAAATTGTTTCATAATGTAGTTTGTGGAAATGTCAGATGTGTGTTTCTGAGTATTTGTGGAGCCAATATTTTTTTGGTGTGGCGATGCACAAGTAATTAGTAGGACTTTGCATTTCACCCCTTGTGACAGCAAAGATCCACATCCAAAACATTCTGAAATTAATCCACGAACATTGTTGAGAGCACTTCTGAGTACATTAATAATAGAAAGTCATTTTTGACACCAGTGTTGATTATTTAGTTTAGCCTCATTAATTCTGATGTGTAAAATCAAATTACAGTCAGCTATTAATCTTGCCAGGATGACTTGTGAGGATTATAACCCAAAGCGGCATTACAGTGCATTCATTGTCCCAGAAGACAGAATGATGTTATGCCTTACATTTCATATTTTTTGTTGTTGTTGTTTTGTTTTGTATTGCATCGTAGCCACAGCTTCAAAATGGCCTTTGTCCCTCAAGCGAACTGTCACGCTTCCATGAACTTCACCGGAGAACTTCACATGCCTGTTGTGAAACTGGCTATATCTAATCGACTCTGTGACCTGCTAGGGAAAAGCAAACAGGGGTTATCACACTTTGTACACAGAAAAATTGACAAAAAGCAGCTCATCTTCACGGGATCTTTGTCAGAACTGGTCATACCACCTTCTGACATGCCAGCACATGACTGTACAGTGGCTCTCTTAACTCCTGCACCTTTGCAATTATGACAACAACAAAAAATCGCTCTCGGCAATTCGTGTTCAAGTGCAACTTGATACGGCAGCACATATTGAACAACATCTGGTGTCTATGCAGGTCACAACATTAGGGGCACCTGCACATGACAGCTTTAGGCATAACAAGGGTAATAATACAAAAACTAGCTTGGTAGCACAGCCAGAAATGCTTTGCAAAATGATGTTTGGTAGGCTTGCTTCTGAGTAGTTCACCCAAAAAACGTCTCAAGAAGCCATGCCAGAAAAGACTCGGGAAGTTTCATTTTTTAACTTTTTAACAATTTTTCCAGGCGTTCTGTTTTTGTGGGGTGGATTAGTCTTTTTCGTTCCCTTCACAACAGGAACTTTGGTTTGGTAAGTTGAACCACAAAAAAAGTCCCCAAAAGCTATCCCTTGAAAGACACAGGAAAATTGGCATGGTGAATTTGACCATTTTTTCAGGCACCAATTCTTGTTGCAAAAAAATAAATAAATAACTTTATTTTTAATTGAGCCAAATAAAAAAAAATACTGTACAATCATAGGCTTCAGTCACCCATTTTGATTTGTTTGCATTTTTTCCACCATCATGTGTTCAGCTGACATCCTTTTGCTGACTCTTCAAATGTCTTTTTTTCCCCTTGTTTCAGCACACACTCACACGCAGGCACACCATGGTTCAATGACTCCATTCTTCTTCGCGCCTCCGTGCTCAGCAGGCTGCCATGGCGCATCCAAATGGCAGCTACTCCATCAACTCCGCACCGTCAGACGAGTCCGAAGACAATGAGCCACTCCTCCATGATGTTAGAAGTGGGTTTGCTTTTTTTTTTTCCAGGGTCAAAGTGCAGTCCCAAATTGAAACAAATTAATATAATAAATACATCTGTGGAACTAGTATTTTGGATTTAAGTGTCTTTATTTTAAGTGGTAAAAGGGGGTGGCTTTGGGAACATTGTGGATGTTAGTTTTTGTTTTTGTTTTTTTTTTAAGCGAAAAGGTCCTCTGCCCCTTTCTCAGTTCCTCCACTGTGCTGCTCGGCCCGCTTGAACATAGCCATCTTGATGTTCATGGGCATTGCCGTGGTCTACGGGCTGCGCGTCAACCTCAGCGTGGCCATGGTGGCTATGGTGAACACCAGCGAGACGATCCCGGGGCCCAACAGCTCCATGGTGCCCACGTGTCCACTCCCCAGTGACTCGGACAACACCAGTCAGGCGTTTGAGCAGCCCGAAGGGGTAAAGACTGAAGATCAAAACCAAACTGTGTCATCGTGCTCCATTTACAGTCTTGGTCCTTCAATACTTATCCTGATTCTTACATGTCCATATTTTAATTACGATAGTACTGTATTTTTTTATAAAGTACCACCATATAAAGTACCGCTTTTCGATCCTTTTTGACGTCCATATTCAGACGCCGCAGTACCTGTGGGATGCAGAGACTCAGGGCTGGCTGCTGGGGGCCTTCTTCTTTGGCTACCTGTGCACACAGATCCCGGGGGGTTACCTGTCGGGACGGTACGGTGGCAGCGTCTTCCTGGGTTTAGGGGTGCTGGGCACAGCCGTCCTCACGCTCCTCACACCTCTTGCGGCCAAGTGGGGACCCTACTGGCTGTTTGCCCTGCGAGCGCTCGAGGGACTGGGCGAGGTCAGTTTGGCATTTTAAAAAATTATTAATTTAATTAATTCATTTTCCAACCCGCTTATCCTCACAAGGGTTGTTGAACCCAGCACCTCTGCACTGTGAGCTCGACGCACTATTTAGTTATTTATTATTATTATTTATTTTTTAATAAACATGCACCATCAAAGTGGACATCCATCCATCAACTTTCTGATACGGTTATCCTCGCAAGGGTCGCGGGCGTGCTGGAGCCGATTCCAGCTGTCTTCGTGCAGCAGGCGGGGGACACACTGAACCGGTTGCCAGCCAATCGCAGGGCGCACACATATTAAAAAGAAAGTTCATGGAGAGACAAAAGCCCCAAAATGTATTAGTTAATTTTTTTGTGTTTGTTTGTTGGTGGTGGTCGACTGGTTAGCGGTGTCAACCTCACAATGCAGACGTACCGGGTTCGATTTCAGCTCCGGTTTTCTTCAGGTACTCCGGTTCCCTCCCACATTTCAAAAACATGCATGACAGGCTGATTGAATACTCTAAAATGTCCCTACGTGTGAGTGTGTGAATGGTTGTTCGTCTCTGTGTGCCCTGCGATTGGCTGGCAACCGGTTCAGGGTGCCCCCGCCTACTGCTCGAAGACAGCCTGGATAGGCTCCAGCATGCCCCGCGACCCTTGTGAGGATAAAGCGGATTGGAAAATGGATGGATGCTTGTTGGTTGGTCTGTTATTATTATTATTCCAGTTTTGTTAGTTCATTCGTGGCGATAAAACTAATGTTTATTTGTTCTGTTGTCGTTTGTGGTGGCAGGGCGTGACATTCCCGGCCTTGATGTCCATGTGGGCTCACTGGGCTCCGCCCACGGAGCGCTCTCGCCTGCTGTCACTGTCGGGCAACGGTGCCAACTTTGGTGCCTTCCTGGCTATGCCGCTCACGGGATACATCTGCCAAGCACTGGGCTGGCCCGCCGTCTTCTACCTCTGTGGTGAACTATACAGACACGCACACACACACACACAGAGGTCCCGCAAGTCAGCGATCGTCGCTTCGATTTGTTTTTCTTTCCTCCTCCTCCAGGGGGTGCCGGTTGCCTCTGGGCTGTCCTTTGGTTCCTCCTCGTGTCGGATGACCCCCGCACCCATCGGCGAATCAGCCAAGAGGAAAGAGATTACATCATCACCTCCATCGGACATCAGGTAAACGGCAGACTTAGGATGCAATAAAGGCACGTTCGTGACAGGGGGGGGGGAATACGTTCCAGAAAGTTTCATCCACACACGTGTACAACACGTGCGAATATTCAGGGAAGCAGTCACGGCTGGTCCGTGCCCGTGCTGAGCATGGTGACGTCGGTGCCGCTGTGGGCCATCATCATCACGCAGATGTGCTCCAACTGGTCCTTCTACACACAGCTCACCTCCCTCCCCACCTACTTGAGCAACATGCTGCACTTTGACCTAAAGTCGGTGGGTCGGGACCTTCTTTCTTCCGCACTAACTAGCTATTTCATGTTAGTTAAAGCGATTAATTGATCGGTCAGTTAATCACTCACGCAGTAAGCGGATTGGTTAGTTGCTGACAAATTACTTGTTTACAATTCTTCTGCCGTCTTACACTCTCCGCGCGCCGGTCCGCAGAACGGCTTCCTTTCGTCTCTGCCCTACCTGGCGGCGTGGCTGTGCGCCACCCTGGCAGGCTTTGTGGCCGACCACCTCATAGAGAGGAAAGTGTTCAGCGTCACCACCGTACGCAAACTCTTCACGCTCACAGGCAAGCACCGCAACTTATCCGTGAGCTCAGATCCGGGATTGAGGAAACACGGAGTAACGTGAATCATTTTGCTGACTTCATGCTCTACAGGCATGTTGTTTCCTGCCGGCTTCCTCCTGGCGGTGGCCTACTCAGGCTGCAGCCACGTGCTCACCATCGCATTCTTCACGCTTACGTCGGCCACCGGAGGCACCAGCGGGGCGGGGGTCTTCATGAACCAGATCGACATCGCCCCGCGGTGGGCCTCGCACAGATGCGCAATTACGCTATTATTACTTTCATTCGTTTTAGAAAGTTTTTGTCATATGATAAGTACCCCATGATTTTTCTTTGACAATTTCTGACTCACGCATGCGTTTTTCGCCCTGCAGGTACGCAGGGTTTCTGCTGGGAATTACTAACACATTCGGGACCATTCCCGGAATCATTGCCCCCATCGTGACGGGATATTTCACCAAGGATGTAAGAGAAACTCCCCAGTCGCTCGTTTGTCATACGGTCGGTGAGAGTGACATAATTCTGACATTTTCACCGGTCAGCACACCATGGAGGGCTGGAGGAAAGTCTTCTGGGTTTCGGCCACCGTCAACGTGTGCGCCGCCGTCTTCTACATGCTGTTCGGAAGCGGCGAGGTTCAACCCTGGGCCATCCCGGAGGACGAAGCCAACGTGGACGAGGGGAAGAGGACCAGGTCCGTGTCTGCTTAAATGGGAGGAAATTCTGCACTTAAATAGCAGCAGTAGCATGTAGGATTACGCTTTCAAGCTTTCTTTTTTAAGTGGGATATTCAGGATCTTTTTATTGTCTTTTAATTGTTTTGGGTTTTTTTTTTGTAGTAATGGTGTTTTTATATTCAACATTTACGCACCGGTTGGTTTTAGATCGGGAGATAGGTATAAAAGAGGAGGAAAACAGGTTTTGAGTAGCTAGGCGATGGAACAATGGGCACAACAACAGTGAAAAAGTGTTCTCAAAACAACAGCTCACAAGGCTGTTAAGTTTAACTCAGTCAGTGGGCAGGTTTTTTTGGGGGGGTGACAGAAGCAGTCGTCGCTGTCGGGATGCCAACCTCGTTTAATAGCTGAATGTGCAATGCTGCAACAGTTGTGTCTCACTTGGGTGAGTTGTGTCTGAACGCTGAAATTACCGTTATGGTGATTGAACGTTACATACATTTTTTAAATAAGATTAATATCATGGATTACCATTATTTTAATGGTTTGTTTTCTTACAAGTACAGTTACAGAGGTAAAAGCTCATTTTGATCAAACCTGTTGACCAAAGGAAGCACTTTTTACCCATATGCACACACACAAAAAAACAACCACAAATTTTATAGTATTTAAGCATATTATGTTTTTATGGCAACTTTTTTTGGGGGGTGGGGGTGAATGAAACAAAATATTGAAACGTCAAAGCACGTGTTCAGTTATTTATTTTACTTGTCTGTGCCGCCAGCTTGAATTTTTCACCATTTTCATGTACCGTATTTGTACCTTGTTACGCAAGAGAAAAAAAAAAGTTTTTCATGGACGGAATTTAAATTAAGATTTAAAAAATGAAGCGTTTCTCACATTTGTACAATTGTGTGTTTATTTTCTATTCCAAGAGCTATTAAGAGTCAATGAATAAATAATAGAGCACACCAACGCATACATCAGTAACATGAGTGGAGATTTTTTTTAATTACTTCTCCGAGTGACTTTGAGCACTTTGAGTATTGTCCAGTGAATCCCTGAATACAAACGTACGTCCTTTTATTTATGGCCAGCAGATGGCACTAGAAAAACTAACTGATCGGCGACCAACAACCACCTGAATATTTAAGCACGCGTTTAAAATAAAAACACTTCGTCCCAAGTACTCTATACCACAATTAGTAATTACTCGGCACCTACAATCATTCGGCATTTTTTTACTCCATTTATAAAATATGTTGAGGGAAGAGAAGGAAACAAAAACAAAAGCGGAGTGGTGGCACCTTACCATCGGTGTTTACGAATTTAATTGTTATATTCAATTTATATGTTAGAATCAATTTTTTTAAAAACAATATTGTGTTCCTTAACGATTTTTTGGAATGTTGCCTCACCGTTGCCGTCGTTTGCATCAGCCGGTTGATGACGTTAACCCGGAAGTACTTCTCACATCACAGCGGTATTGCTCGCAAAACTTTACCCTAATGTTGACGTTGTTCAAATCACTTTTTATTGCATTTGTTTTGCGAATCGTGGGTTTTTAATACAGATAACCTCACCTGGTTTTGATTTATCGATATTTTAAAGTTACAATTTAAACATTAAAAATTAGTTTAAACATGTCAAATGTGAGTATGATGTGAAACGCAATATTACAATACAATACAATACATGCTGATTTATATAGCGCTTTCACAACAGCGGCAGCTGTGACAAAGCGCTTAACAAAAGGTAAAATAATGAACACAACACGTAACATAAAACACGGACAGTCGTGCAGTCCTAACCACTTTTCCCCTCATACGCTTTGTTGTTTAAAGCAGTTTGAGATGAAAGAGGAGAGAATCAAAATGGAACATGCGATTGATCTCAATGATTAGGATTATCATATTTTTATTTTTTACATTTTATTGATTTGCATTTGGTTTTGATGTAAAGCATTTGGGGCAAATCCTTTTTTTTTTTTTTTAGTCAATAGGTATGATTGCGTGTACAGTACCTTTAATCATTATTTTAAGCAGAGGTCAAGCAATTTGTCATGTTGAGTTGTTTTACTCGTCAGTTGAGTTTCAGGCATTGTTCGGTCAAAGCAAAAAGGCCTCAGGGGAGAGGCTTGTCATACCAACAGAAAGACACCCACACAAGTCTTTGCTCTTGTGAGAAAATCAAAAATCTTAACCAGACTTTTATTCGCTTGTTTTTCGCCCTTTTACACCTTGGACGTAATGATGCGTATGGGGGAGCGAGTGCTTTTGCCGGCTGCCAACCGGCCAACATTTGCAAGTACAAGCGACTGTTGCAAACAAAACCTTATTTGCATCAACTGTTCCCAGATGCTGTTTGCATAGCACATGCTGGCATCCTAATTGCATTGGGGTCCACCGTGAAAGTATCACGAGGACCAATATTGAAATCCATTTGCCATTTGTGATATTTGAACTGGATTCACTCTGTAGTCTGCTCTGGCAATGCAATACCCGCAGTACCACTCAAACATTTATATTATCTTACGTCACACTGGCCTCCGACAAAAAAACATACGTGTTTGATAAAATATGTGCCTGCTTGACATAGCTGGCAACAGTCTACACAGGATAGTGTGATTAAAACAAACAAACAAACCAAAAAAAACAATTTGAACAGGTTTGTGTCGACTTTGCTATCCTATTGTCAATCTCTGTTTCTCGCGCGCTGTCTCTCGGTCAGCAGTTGCTTCCCATCTCCTCTGTTGCCATGACAACCGTTCATACCAGTGACTCATCTGAGCGTCCGCCAGTCGGCTTCTTGACTCACATTTTTACCTCGCGCCACGACCCGCCTCTGGGGATGTGATGACGAGCCTGTATTTCCATAACGTGTGTGTTCATGTCTCAAGTTTGCTCCACATTTTAAAGCCTGTTTTAGGGCCTACTCGAACATTAATCATTGGCACGAGTTTGAATCTGTTTGTTTAATTCTGAACATAATTATCCTTGATAATTGTTTTTTTAGCTCTACAGGTTATAGTTTTGAAATCGTTTTGCTTGTTCTCATTTTTTAACCTGGTATTTGAAGAGGGAGGGTGTACACTTTTTATATCTAGAGTGCTAGGTAAACTTGCACGTTTTTAAATTGGCAGTGCAGATGAGCATTTCCGTTTGCAACATAGTACAGACGATATCAAAACATGACAAACCTGTTTCCCCCCTCCGCCACTCACTTCCCCAAGAAGTCCCAGGGGTCAGCTACCAGAAACATGGCGCCCCACCATCCTGGCGGGAGATTTAAATGACAAGTCGGCACTCATCCAGACAACAGTCGTGAAGTGTTGTTTTTTTTTTTAAGACCTGATATCTGAACTCAATTAACAAGTCCCTTCGCCTCAAACCCAATCAACGCACCCGTTAAAGTCAACGACTGCATCCTGAAAGCAGCTTAAAGTCTATTCCAATGCAAATATAATTCGCAGTGATGTCATCATCACCCTATTGTGTTCCTTTTGTTTACATGAAAGTATTGGTTATACTGTATAGTGGACAAAAAATGTGCACACCCCTGTTCAAATACCATGTTTTTGTTGTGTACCTTGGATGTTTTTCTTTATCTGGAAAGAACTGTTCCAAATGGGAATCAGTGTTAACACGAAACCTTTCAGGCTTCTGTGTGAAAGCAAGCAAAAATGTTAGGAAAGGCCTTCTACAACGAATGAACTTTATTCAAAACAAATTGACAATTGTGTGCTGACTCCCATTTAGCATGAGTATGAATGTGATCAGTGAATTCTGAACACAACCAGATCTGCAGTCTTAAGAAGGTGTGCAAACTTTCACAACCACGTCATTGCAATTTTTACTTCTACTCTTAGAGACATTTCAATTGAGTTATACAAAAATATGGCATAAAAACAGGGATGAGTATACTTTTTATGTTCATGCGACCCTTGTGAGGATAAACGGAACAGAAAATGGATGTATGGATATATATTATTATTCATACATATCTGCTGTGTTTATTTCCTCACCAAATGCATTACACTATTTGGATACTACTGTGAACGCCATGGTTGAGCATCCGGGTACTCGCGTCCGTCACGTTTCGTGCGTCGTGACATCACATTAAAACAGCGCAATTTGATTTGCTCGCCTCGAGGCAGAAGGGCGGGGGGATGACCGGAAATCACGGTGCCCATGATAGTATAAAAGCTGACGTCGAAAGACTTTAGTTCTCTTTCTGTTACCTGGCAAAGGGGCAGCAGCTTTGGCCGCGAAAACCCAGAAACACCGGTAAGTGGCCATTTTCAATGTCCTACTGCTTCGTTATAGAAGCTGGCTTTTCCAGCATCCTCCCATCAGTGTCCTGATGAAACCGTAATCTGGGCGTTAACGTTTTTTTTGTCTTGTCTTAGCGGCGTGTTATATAATTGGCGGTATGCCATTTCTAAAACCGAATTTAAACGAAACTCTATATTTATCCGGACTGTTATCAAATGTATGCATCCACCGATTCAGGATTGATGTTAAACTAGCTTCCTCGGACTTTGATTACGAGAAGGACAAAAGGAGTGTCCTAAAATGGCCGCTCCTTTCTTTCCTTGGGCTGTAGGTGTCTTGAAAACTGTCACGTCTGCGCTTCTGGACCAGAAGGCATTTTGAATATTTTATATTCAATGGAAAATTACGACGTGGTATTCGAAACACGTGTCTGGTCCGGCCTGGGCCCCGGCGAGGCCTGTTAGCATCGTGCTAACCGCTAGCTAGCGGTCTGGCCTGGCCTTATATACCAGCACGCTCAAGCGAGAAATTTCCAACGAGCTAAACAATTGGTTTTATTTTTGATTTGACGATTCGCGTGTAATTAGCATATGTTGCTTAAAAATGACGATTTTGTCCTATAACTCCATAATTTATCTTAATAGAAACTACAACAATGGCCAAGGAAAAGACGCACATCAACATCGTGGTCATCGGCCACGTCGACTCTGGCAAGTCCACCTCCACCGGTCACTTGATCTACAAGTGCGGTGGCATCGACAAGAGGACCATTGAGAAGTTCGAGAAGGAGGCCGCTGAGGTATTTTTTTTTTACCCGCAGTTACTGCACTCTTTCAAAATGGCGGCGCCAGCGTGCTCTCACTGAGCTGTCGGTGTAAGGGCGTGTCCGTATATGCGCATGCGCAATGTTTCTCCCAGAATGACTTTGCAAGATGCCATAGTGAAACCCGTTCTGACTTTGGAGGTTTTTTTTGGGGGGGGGCTTAAAAACGAATTTTGCTAAATTTGGAGGGGGTTTGTGTTCTCAGATGGGCAAGGGCTCCTTCAAGTACGCCTGGGTTCTGGACAAGCTGAAAGCAGAGCGTGAGCGTGGTATCACCATTGACATTGCTCTGTGGAAGTTTGAGACCAGCAAGTACTATGTGACCATCATTGATGCTCCTGGACACAGGGACTTCATCAAGAACATGATCACTGGCACATCTCAGGTAATATAAGGAATGCAAACTAAAGACTCTCTTACTTATTTCAGTGGAGTAATTGTCTTTGAAATTCCAGGCCGACTGCGCTGTGCTGATCGTCGCTGCCGGAGTTGGTGAATTTGAGGCCGGTATCTCTAAAAATGGCCAGACCCGTGAGCACGCCCTGTTGGCCTTCACCCTGGGTGTCAAGCAGCTCATCGTTGGCGTCAACAAGATGGACTCCACCGAGCCCCCTTACAGCCAGAAGCGTTTTGAGGAAATCACCAAGGAAGTCAGCACCTACATCAAGAAGATTGGATACAACCCTGCCACTGTTGCTTTCGTCCCCATCTCTGGGTGGCATGGAGACAACATGCTGGAGACCAGTGACAAGGTGAGAAGCAGTTGCCACCTGTAGGATTTGTGAATGATCATGAATGGGAATTTGACATTTGTATGTCTTTCTAGATGGGCTGGTTCAAAGGCTGGAAGGTTGAGCGCAAGGAGGGCAATGCCAACGGCACCACTCTTCTGGAGGCTCTGGATGCCATCCTCCCCCCTTCACGTCCCACAGACAAGGCCCTGCGCCTGCCCCTGCAGGATGTCTACAAAATTGGAGGTAAGAGGCGTGATGCCATTTTGTTTTTAACTCAAATGAATTGGTGGCAACAAACCTTACTGTCTCTCCAGGTATCGGAACAGTGCCCGTGGGTCGTGTTGAGACTGGCATTCTGAAACCTGGCATGGTCGTCACATTTGCTCCCACTAACCTGACCACTGAGGTCAAATCCGTGGAGATGCACCACGAGTCCCTCCCCGAAGCCGTCCCCGGCGACAACGTCGGCTTCAACGTCAAGAATGTGTCAGTCAAGGAGATCCGTCGTGGTTACGTTGCAGGCGATAGCAAGAACGACCCGCCCAAGGGTGCCGATAACTTCAATGCTCAGGTGAGCATCCTGCGTTGGGGGTTGAACCTAATGTGACCAGTTGGCACATAGTAAATAATAAAATAAATCCCCTTGAGCATCCTGTGTTGGGGATTGAACCTAATGTGACCAGTTGGCACATAGTAAATAATAAAATAAATCCCCCTCTAGGTTATCATCTTGAACCACCCTGGCCAGATCAACGAGGGCTATGCCCCCGTGCTGGACTGCCACACAGCTCACATCGCCTGCAAGTTCAAGGAGCTCATTGAAAAGATCGATCGTCGTTCCGGCAAGAAGCTTGAGGACAACCCCAAATTTGTCAAGTCCGGAGATGCTGCCATAGTCAAGATGGTCCCCCAAAAGCCCATGGTGGTGGAGCCCTTCTCTTCTTACCCTCCCCTTGGTGAGAGCTCTTAAACAATCTGGTAGACATAGTTGCATGTGACATTTCTAACGCTCCTCCCCCTGCCATTTCC
Source organism: Hippocampus mohnikei (assembly GCA_026261675.1). Classification (NCBI taxonomy): domain Eukaryota; kingdom Metazoa; phylum Chordata; class Actinopteri; order Syngnathiformes; family Syngnathidae; genus Hippocampus; species Hippocampus mohnikei. Next base: position 1,749,738 of record JAKGUB010000345.1, read on the forward strand.
CCAGGTCGCTTTGCTGTGCGTGACATGAGGCAGACGGTGGCCGTTGGCGTTATCAAGTCTGTGGAGACCAAGGATGTGAGCGGGAAGACAACAAAGGCTGCAGAGAAGGCCCAGAAGAAGAAATGAATGGTCGTGCAGGACATCCAGCAAGGGGACGTGTGCCGACAGCAGCTGGCCACCCCTTCTTCCCCACTCTCCTCGCCCCACCCTGGATCATCTCTGAGGCACAGCTCTCTGCTCAAGGACTGGCTTATGCTGATTAAAACTCATCGCAAAAGTTTTCGCAGGAAAAAAGGAACTTTGCGGCTTTGTCAGTCACCCGAATCACATGATGGTGCCTCTTAAAAGATTTGAAAAGGTTTAGAGGTATATATTGGATGTTCAAATGCCACAAAATTGATGGATTGGAAACAAAAGCTGCTGGTAACAAATAAAAATGTATTTGAAAAAAAATGGAGACAGCTTGTAAACTTGTTTTTCTGCTCAAGTACCTTGGCGCTTAACTGTGAACATGTTATTAAGCCAGTTACTCAGGTATGTGTGTCAGTCTGGCCTATGACTCCGGTTACTGAAATGATGACAGGTAAGGGGACTTGACTCCACCCTGTTCCCATGTGTATAAAAGCCTTAGGTATTTCCGCCTCTGTCTTTTCACCCATTCAGACCCAGGTGGACTACCTGTTGCCTTTCACAGGTTGGTAAGATTCTATCCACACAATCTGAATTCTCATGTCGCTCCAATGGAACAAGTGTAAAATTTTGTGTATCAGTTGGCAGCGTATTTTAACATGACAAAGTAAGTTGGGAAATTCTCATAACTTGACATACTGAATTCAATATTTGACCTCGAGGTCCGAACCGTAGTTACGGTCAGAGTTTTCTTTTCTGTCGGTTATATTCCCATCCACATGCGCGCCGCCGCTGTGCGAGCACCAGCCTCAGTTCGGACGTGACAATATGGCGGCGGCGCCGCAACATGGAGGCGGAGCACGTGATTTACAAAGGTGTGGCCCCGTCTGAGAAATGACGAACCGAATTGACAAACGCATCGATAGACATAAATGTTGGGTTGGCTTCGTTTAACAAACATGTCTGAGATTAATTACTAAAAGTGATCGTTCTTTCTTGGTCAGTCGCTCAAAATGGGCAAGGAGAAAATCCACATCAACATCGTGGTCATTGGCCACGTCGACTCCGGGAAGTCTACCACCACCGGTCACTTGATCTACAAATGCGGCGGCATTGACAAAAGAGCCATCGAGAAGTTCGAGAAAGAAGCCGGCGAGGTTGGTCGTCACCTTTTCAACCCCTCCTCCGCCCGCTCTCTTTTCATGCTGCTTTTCATTTCCTGGCTGTTAGTGCCACCTACTGTTGTAACTCGAACTCTACACCAAAGTATGATTGTGAGCTATCAGTGAAACTGTACCTGAATGTAATCTTTAATCAGGTAAATGTAGCTCAGAAACTGCTACCACAGCTAACTTAGTGACCAAAACGAAAAGTGTCAAGGAAAGCTTACCAGAACATCTGAAGCTCATTTGTGGATGGTGAGAGGGCATTAAAATGCTGGCAGTTTTGGGCTAACTCAAGATGAATTTGGATGCGGTTTGTTCATTCTGAACATAACCGCATGCCGGCTATAGGAAGGTGTACATATATGCGCAAACACATTTCAGTTTTTTGTTACCAACCCGTCACCATTTTTCAGTTTTTTGTGTCCACTGGACGTAAACAATTACCACTGAAATTTACAACATACAGTAAATTAGATAATTAGACCCCCCCCCCCTCCAGATGGGCAAGGGCTCCTTCAAGTACGCCTGGGTGCTGGACAAGCTCAAGGCCGAACGGGAACGCGGCATCACCATCGACATTGCTCTGTGGAAGTTCGAGACTGAGAAGTACTACGTGACCGTCATCGATGCCCCTGGACATCGTGACTTCATCAAGAACATGATCACTGGCACCTCTCAGGTAATTTGAAACATCAACACACATGCACTGTGCACTGTTGACAGTGTTATCCATACTTTATAATACAACACTTTGCTTGACTGTTGGCTTACATCATGATTCTTTGGTACAACACTTTACATTTGTTACATTATGTTGACAATTGATTTAAATGAATTCCAGGCCGACTGCGCCGTGCTGATTGTCGCTGCTGGCGTCGGCGAGTTTGAGGCCGGTATCTCCAAGAACGGGCAGACCCGCGAACACGCCCTGCTGGCCTACACCCTCGGCGTGCAGCAGCTCATCGTCGGAATCAACAAGATGGACTCCACTGAGCCCCCTTACAGCGAGAACCGCTATCAGGAAATCACCAAGGAAGTCAGCACCTACATCAAGAAGATCGGCTACAATCCCAAAGCCGTTCCCTTCGTCCCCATCTCAGGATGGCACGGAGACAACATGCTGGAACCTAGTGATAAGGTGACGATTCGCCCGCACTCGTGAGTGGCTGCCAGCCGGTATGCAAATTTGCAAAGCCTGAAATGTCATAATAAATCGATATATTTCCTATTGTCTTAAAAAAAAAAAAAACTATATATAATTTTTTTGCACTCTTATGCAACATTTTTGGTTTCAACTCAGTGCACATTGTGCTGCTGCTTCTTCGCTGCTGCGTAGAATATATTACAAATATAGCCGCTGTGTGTTTTTGTGTTGCTTTTTTTGTTTGATCAGATTTCTTTCAATTCAATTTTGAGACGTCGCCTATTTGGAATAGGGTTAAGAAAAGTATGGAATTGCAAAAAGTCAAATGTGTCGGAAACTGTGTGGTTCTAACTGTGACATTTGTTTGTCTCTGTAGATGGGCTGGTTCAAGGGCTGGTCAATAGAGCGCAAGCAGGGCAATGCCAGTGGTCGCACACTGTTCAATGCTCTGGATGCCATCCTCCCTCCTGAACGTCCCACCCAAAAGCCCCTCCGTCTGCCATTGCAGGATGTCTACAAAATTGGAGGCAAGTATTTCTACTTTCTCATCTTCTAAAACCAAATCAACAATGGCTGCTTTCTTGATCCAAGGCGTACACAAGATTTAAAAAAAAAAATGCCACCCAAAAAATATAGTGTTCACTATCCTTTCTGTAGAACATATCCTCAGCTATTTGCATATTTTTGTGCTCTTTCTGTACTGCTCCAAGATGCCCAGCCGGCCGGAACGTCATCATTGGTGTCAAGGAAGTACGTTAAAGTGGTAGCGAGTTGGGTTGTGTTATTTCCTATCCAGACAGTTGCAATTTGTAAAATTCTTAACACAAATTCATGGAACACAACTGCTGGGTCGCGATGTCGTACAGTAATAATAATGATAATATATAATTTATAAAAAAAAGGAAGGGGGGGGTGGAATGACCTGGGAATAATTTTCCAACCCCCCAAAGTTGCACCTGGCAGACCCCTACGGGGACGTTTCCGACACCTGAGCGGGGGGCGGGAGGCGCTTGTTTGTTGAGATGCTTAATGAAGCTTATGAGGCTTAATGAAGCTTATGAGAGCATAAGCTAAGCGCCTCCGCCCCCGCTCAGGTATCGGAACCGTCCCCGTCGGCCGTGTGGAGACCGGCATCCTGAAGCCCGGCATGGTTGTCACCTTCTCCCCCACCAACCTGACCACCGAGGTCAAGTCCGTGGAGATGCACCACGAGGCCTTGCCCGAGGCCTTGCCCGGCGACAACATTGGCTTCAACGTCAAGAACGTGTCGGTGAAGGAGATCCGCCGTGGGTTCGTGGTGGGCGACAGCAAGAACGATCCTCCCATGGGAGCTTCGACTTTCAAATCTCAAGTGAGTCAAAAGAAAAGTTTTGCGTTTATCTTTTGTGTTCAGTAGATAATACCTGTAACCTCATCTCCGCATTTTTTTTCTCGTGCAAGGTCATTATTCTGAACCACCCGGGCCAGATCACCAGCGGCTACACTCCTGTGCTGGACTGCCACACCGCTCACATCGCTTGCAAATTCACCGAAATCCTTGAGAAGATCGACCGTCGTTCTGGCAAGGTGCTGGAGGAAAACCCCAAATTTGTCAAGTCCGGAGACGCCGCCATCGTCAACATGACACCGATGAAGCCCATGACGGTGGAGGCTTTCTCTCAGTACCCACCCCTTGGTGAGTGCCCTTTGGCAAACCGCAACGTGGTGTCACAGGAAAACACTCTTGAAAACGTGACCCCCCCCCATCCCCCCAATCTAAAAATATTCCATAATCTAGAATTAACAAAAAAACTTTTTAGGAATAAATTGTCCGCCTTGTTGTTACTGACCATTTTACAACATTTATTACCTCCTGACATAAATGGCATACAGATGATTTTATTTTGAAAACAAAAAAGCTACTAAAATGCACGTGTACATACACATGTGGCAATGATTCTCTGTAATTTCACTGAACATCCCAATCTGAATTTTGAGCCTCTTCCCCAATATAAAGATCTTCCCTTTTTATTCGAGAGAAATCAATCAATCTTCAGGATTAGACAAAACTCTAGAGCCATCTTGTGGCATGAAAGGGCCATAAATGTATCTCAAATCTCCAATCATCATACTTCATTGCAATGAATTGAAATGCCATCAAACTATTCCAGTTCCTCCCGCATTTTTTTTTTGGTATATAAATATGTATTTTAAATAAAGTAACGCAAACTCAATTCAGTGGACATTGTGTTACTCCTACTGATGTTTTGGCCACCCGTGGGTAGTATAATACAGACATTTTGCACAGATACGGTCAAACTTCCTCGGTAAACCGCTGTAATAGTAGCCATTCTTCAGAGGATGAAGAATATCCACCTGTGTGAGGATTGTTATATTTTGTAAAAATGCATTCAGACATTTTTAAAGGGTAATAATGCTGCAAGCGCAAACTTAACACACCCTTGCTTGTCATTGCAGGCCGTTTTGCCGTGCGGGACATGAGGCAGACGGTGGCCGTCGGTGTCATCAAGTCAGTGGATAAGTCCCCCCCCACCAGCGGGAAGGTCACCAAGGCCGCACAGAAGGCACAGAAAAAATGAATCGGCATCATGCGGGGTGCGCAACAGAAAGTCGCCGGCGTGTCCTCCAACTGGCCGTTTTCTCCTCTTATCAGTTCACTCCTCAAGGACTGGCTTCTGCTTATTAAAACTCACTGGAAAAGTGTCCGTAGGAAAGGAGGACATGCTTTTCTGTTTGGAATAAATGCAATCTTACTGTTACATTGAAGTCAGAAAAATAAACACCTGATGTGTGACCAAATCAAGTTTCTCTTCTTTGTCTGTTCTAAGGGAACATATGAGCATGTTTCATCATTTGCAGTCTGTTAACAAGTGTATGAATACATATCGAATCATTTTTTCAGACAACTGGGCGAATCTAATCTCACCAATACCTTTCAATACATGAAGACACACTCGAAAATAAATGTTCATGTCCCCCAATAGTTGTTGATCATCCTTGGGTCTCTTGAAAGGAGCTACCTGTAGTGTAGATAAATCCGAGACATTGTTAAATCTGAGCTGTTCTTGGTAACATCCATCAAGGATACACATACTGAGTCCATATAAACAGAAAGGCAACTTGTTGGAAAGATGCTAGTCTGGTTGCAGACTACTGTTGAGGTGCCCTTGAGCAAATTATGACACAGTAATATTCAAAATGGGCGGCCCGGTAGTCAAGTGCTTAGCATGTCGACTTCACAGTGCAGAGGTACTGGGTTCAATTCCAGCTCCGGCCTACCTGTGTGGAGTTTGCATGTTCTCCCCGGGCCTGCGTGGGTTTTCTCCGGGTGCTCTGGTTTCCTCCCACATTCCAAAGACATGCATGGCAGGCTGATTGATCACTCTAAATTTTCCATAGGTGTGAGTGTGGGCATGCATGGTTGTTCGTCTGTGTGTGCCCTGCGATTGGCTGGCAACCAATTCGGGGTGTCCCCCGCCTACCGCCCGAAGACAGCTGGGATAGGCTCCAGCACCCCCCGAACCTAGTGAGGATAAAGCGGTCCGGAAGATGAATGAATGAATGAATAATATTCAAAATGGGACGTGCAATACTGCTGACAAATTCCAAAATGTTCAGTGTATAACACATTGACAATCACACCTAGGGACAATTTTTAGTCTTATATTAACCTGCCATGCATGTTTTTGGAAAATGTGAGGAAACCGGAGTTCCCGGAGAAAACCCACACAGGCACAGGGTGAACATGCAAACTCCAGAAAGGAAGGCCGAACCTAGAATCGAACTCTGCACTTCTGCATTGTGAGGGGGACGTGCTGTTCAGTCGACCACCCTTGTATAAGTCAATATATTATTGTTGTTGTTGTTATTATTATTATCGTTTGTATTAGATTAATACAAACGTGGAACGTACATTTCATGCCGTGATCTTTTGTCGGACTGTTTTCCAGTCCGCACGTACATATAAATACTCTTCACCGGAAGTGCTACGTTCTCTTCCAGCGATTCAACATGGTGGTGAGTAGCACATCAACGCATACGAACGAACCGCTACGAAGACGCCGTCGAAATCCGCAAACATCGGAGATGCGGACACGTCTGAGCGGCCGTTTCGTCCACAGATAATTAGATACTCTTATCTTCGAAATATCTGAAGTCGTATTATACGACGATTGACAGGTTTAAATTCCCGGAAATATGGAAAGCGGCTAAGGCTAGTTGGAAAATGGAGCCCAAACTTCGCTACTCGTAAACAAGAAAAGTTCACGTTTATTACGCTGTTCCCAGCAACGGGTCAAGTAGACCTTTGTGTTATTTATTTATTTTGATTTGACAACAACACGTCGCTTTTAGCCTACCTCTATTGCGCGTTAGTGCTAAATGGTGAAGCGAGCAGCGGGGATTTGTAGTGCTTGTACGCCAATGGTTCCAAACCTTTATTGAAACAAGCACGTTTCACATTAGAAAAATCTTCAGCCACACTTTCAAATAAAAAGGACTCTTCCTATATACGGAAGTAATGATTTCAATTAACGCTTAGCCTGAAATCTGGGAACTGACGATAGGTGGTTTGACATTTTAAATATGTTGAATTTTCTTGAAGAGCATTGGTTGTTCTGCCTGTCTTTATACGTTCCTGTCATAGATGATACGTTAATTAAATATATTTTTTGATCCTCCAAAATGTGCAGGCAGACGTGCATGGCAGTGAGCTGTCATTGTCTCTTTTGCTGAAATGCGTCCAATGTTGTTTTAACAGGAACAAAGTGAGAAGAAGGAGAACTCCATGAAGGAGTTGCGAATCCGCAAGCTCTGCCTGAACATCTGCGTGGGGGAAAGCGGCGACAGGCTGACCCGAGCCGCAAAAGTGTTGGAGCAGCTTACAGGACAGACTCCAGTCTTCTCCAAGGGTGAGCGGTCCGGCTGCCAAACCAATGGGGATGACGGCACCTTCTGCGGCGTTGCAAGCTAAAGTTGAATGTTTTTGTCTTTAAAACCCCTGGAAGAGATGAAGCAAAAGCATTGTTTGATGTCAGCAAATCATTGGTGCACCACAAGTGATTTGCAACATTGCAATCAGAAATGGAACTTTATTTGATTTGAAAGTCGAATGTTCCTCACAAAAAAGTTTAGTTTATTCCTAAAAAAAAAAGATTTTTTTGGGGGGGATAATCACCGCAAACAAGTGTGGACATTACCAGATTCCCCACGGTCTTGAACGTAGCACGTGAGCTGCGAGGCGGGTTGGATAATGACAATGTCACCCTTGCTTGCTTCGTTTCCCCCCCCTCTCATCTTTTGCCTGTTTGTTGCAGCTCGCTACACCGTGAGATCGTTCGGCATCCGTAGAAACGAGAAGATTGCCGTCCACTGCACCGTCCGCGGCGCCAAAGCCGAGGAGATCCTGGAGAAAGGACTCAGGGTGTGTTGGTGTGTGCGCGCGCGACTGACGATCACAAGCTGAGATGTCACTTTCTACTCCCTTCACTTGTGTTCAATATTTGACGCTGCCTTCTCCAAAATGTCTTGAAATCAGCTCCTCAGAGGTCCCATGGCGGCCACGCCGCAAAGTCGACTTTATCGTGGGCGGATTACGAACTGTTTGGCTATGAAGGGACTTTCAAGTGACGGGTCACTTTGTGCTGCAGGTGCGTGAGTACGAGCTGAGAAAAAACAACTTCTCCGACACCGGAAACTTTGGCTTTGGCATCCAGGAGCACATCGACCTGGGTATCAAGTACGACCCCAGCATCGGCATCTACGGACTCGACTTCTACGTGGTACGGAGACTTGGGGCGTGGGCTCGTCTTTTGATCTTGGGTCGGCCTAATTTTTGTGACTAAACTGTCACGTTCAGGTTCTGGGGCGACCGGGTTTCAGCATCGCTGACAAGAAGCGGAAACGCGGCCGCATCGGCTTCAAGCACCGCATCCGCAAAGAGGAGTCCATGCGCTGGTTCCAGCAGAAAGTCAGTGCCCCACACGCCCAACAGAAGTTGTCAAAATAACGCCGCTTGATCACCGCTCGACCTTGCTTTGTCTTCTGTTCTTGTTTCAGTACGATGGCGTCATCCTCCCTGGCAAGTAAAGGACCACCTGGAACATCTTTGTAAGAAAGTAATAAAAATTAGAAAAGATTAGACTGGTCCTGTCTTTATTTTCATTGCTGTAGTCATGAGTGGTCTTGATCAGAAAAAGTCACGAATGTGCAAATAATTGCACAGATTTGTACTGCTTTTACTTGTTGCTTGCTGGCACAAAGTTCGATTTAAGTTGGTTACTTTTGTCTTTTTTTTAATATATATGTATATAAATGTCTTGTGAATTCTGTCAGTGAAAGTGTGGCTTTCAAAACCTGATTTAATGTGAGATTCATTTCCCAGCATGTTCTTGTGAGGATAATAGAGAAGTCAGTGGTTTTTTTGTTCTGTTCGGCTTTTATTTGGTGAAACCTCAAAATGTGAGTTGATTTTTCTGATGTTAAGTCACATTGGCATCTCACTGTAGTTCACACATTGTTTCTTTTTTTTATGGCAGGACTTTATTCTTCCTCTCTTATAATGTCATAAATAAATAATACATGACCTTTTCCCTTTCCAATGTAGTCTCCTGTGCCGACATCGAAGGCTCTGTGAACCTCAGAGACACAACAACCAAAGTGATATTCTTGTCATTGGGCCGATTGGCTCCACATTGCAACCGCTTCCGACTCGTCTTCCCGTTTCGTCTTTTGTCATCCTCTCTTCAGCTTTCGGCTTCCTTGCTCTCGGGCAATTCCCTCTCCACAAATATTTCTCATTTTCACCCCTCCGAGAACATGTAGGACCCGCAACTGCTCCTTCTAATTCATCTTTTTTTTTTTTTTTAGGAGAGTGCACGTACATTTGATGGTGACTTTCATCTTTAATTTTAGCCAAATTTAGTTTTTAAGGGACAAGCCGAAAGTCACAACATTGCATTTCATTCTTTTAAAATTTGTGTGCATTTTATTACATACAGATTATGAAAAAAATGCTTATTTTAGCACTTTTTTCAATTGGCTTAATGTCTAATCCCGCTTACTGGTAAATCTTTTTAGATTTTTTATTTCAGATTTATTCATCCTCATTTTGATATAATTTTGTAATGTTAAGATTTGTAGTTTTAGCCCCAATTGAATCTGTTCTCTTGCACTGTAGGACCATCTGAGTATGATTTACCCCAAATTAATGATTTTGTGCTTTAAATTTTTTTTTTTTTAAGGTTTGGATTACCCTAATTTGAGCCTCTGGGAATTTGACTGGACCAACTTAATTTCTGTAATTTTTCAGTGGAGATTAAAAAAAAAAAATTTCGGAAGGTTTTTTTTTTCTGATGACTTGTCTCAATCAAGGTTCAGTTCCTATTTTGACCTGTAGGGAGCAGTCAGCACTCTTCCTGAGCCACTTCTGCAACAACTGGGCCAACTCCCCTTTCCAAGATGGCTGCCTCGTGAAACCACACCTCACCAGCATAAACGCCCGGAAAGTGAGATTCCGAGCTTGAAAGACCACTCGTAAAGTAGGTCGCAGTTTAGCTTGGGTGCTGTCACCTCTGTATGTTACAAGTGAATGTAATCATGACATTTGTGACGACTGGTTGGATTTAGACCACTACTTGGCAAAAGTGTTATTTTTATTCATTTTTTTCCCTAATTGTAGTTTGTTTCTTTTCTTTCAGGCAGAATCGATCACCAGGATTGCACCCATGACACGGAATACAATCAATCACAGCACCTCATTTGTAAGTGAAAGTGCAAGCAAAATGATTCAAGCCCAAAATCATATTTGGTAAACGCTAAAAGCGGTCTAAAAAAGTCATTTGAGTTGGGACAACTTTTAAATCTAAATTATAGACATTGAGGGAAACAATGTTAGCACGACGAAGCAAGCAAGTTGTTTTCAGCCAAACAATTTTCGGAGTTGTTTTGACTTATATCTTTAAGTGGGCAGGGGACAATGCAAGGAACAATTAGTTTTGTATAGTCTTATTTCTTTGTTAAAATTGCGAGAAAGCCAATTTTTACATTCAAAATAAATAAAATAGTTTGTTCCCTTGAAAGTGTTTTTTACAGGGTATCCAGAAGCATTGCCATATAAGTCGCGCTGCGGTTAATTGCAGACATCAAATGCTCAATTGGTCTCCTGCAAAACGACAACAACAGTTAGCCCACTCTTGTTCTCAGTGGCTCAATTGATCCGTTATTTAGATTTCTTTCAGAGTTTACCCAAACCAGTTGTTTCAGTATTTCATGACTCTTTGATCCTATTGTAGTTTATTTTTACTGCACTTCATCACTCTGAGATTTTGTTCTACCCCTACGTTCTCAATTCGCGATGCGATTCCATTCCAAATGTTTTTTCTCGTGCTGATTTCCGTCAGTGATGAATATCATGTTGAGCAGAGATGCTGGCCCGGATGCCCTCGACAGACATCCTCTTTACGCCATGACGCTTTGTGGCGGCGACACGCTGCTTTCCCGGCTTCGGTTCTTCCCGGCCGGCTGCTGCTGTTGTGGCTGCGACTCCTCGTGGGCCGGCGTGTTGCGATGTTGCTGGCGGCGCGGCGCCTGCCGCGGCGGCAGAGCCAGCGCGCAGCACGACACCCCCACTGTGGGTTCGGGCAGGTCCTCGGCGCGGGCCCAGCTGTCCGTAGCCGGGTGGTAGGTCTGGACGGCTGCCTTGTAGCGCTTCTCCGCTTCGTTCCAGCCTCCGATGAGGTACAGCTTCTCGGGCCCCAGAGTGGACAGGCCGGCCGTGCTCACCCCCAGAGGAAGCGGGGCGGCGCGACTCCATGCCCCGTCGCCCTCAGGGGAGAACACCTCCACGGCCAGGACGTCCACCCGCTCCCCTCCAGGCCCCAGCTGGCTGCCGCCCACCACGTACACCTTGCCGCCGAGAGTGGCGGAGCAGTGCCAGCCGCGGGGCATCTCCAAGGCAGGCTTGTCAGTCCAGGTGTCGCCCTCCACGCTGTAGCAGGCCACAGAGCGCGAGTAGGCGCAGTTGATGTAGCCGCCGGTCACCAGGATGTCGCCCGACGGTAGCGTGGTGCTGGAGTGGCAGCAGCGCGGCACCTCCATGGGGGCGCGCATCTGCCAGGCGTTGGCCGAGGGCAGGTAGCTCTCCACAGTGGCCAGCAGGCCCTCCATGTTACGGCCGCCCGTGGCGAAAAGGCGCCCCCCGCTGGCCGAGAGCGAGAAGTGCGTGCGGCGCTGCCGCATATTGGCCAGGTGGAGCCACGTGTTGAAGCGAGGGTCGTACCTTTATGGTAAGACAAAACAAAATGCAGTGTTACTCATCATTTTATTTCGCTACTTTGATTATTTGACCTAGTTTGTTTTTTCTCTTGCAACATAAGATAAGATAACCTTTATTTGTCCCACACTGGGGAAATTTGCAGCCTACAGCAGCAAAATTGGGGGGAAGAAAAACCCCCCAAAGTGTTTCATTGCACAAAATAAATTATGAGAACCTAGTTGTGTTTTATGTAAAAATTTGCAATATTACGAGAAAGAAATCATACCAATACATTTGCATTATTACAAAAATGCACAGAAATTATTATTTTTTTGAACTATAATATCATGAGAATCACACCAATTCGTGGGGAAAAATAACCTAACCGTTTCAGAGAATAATTAAGTACCAAAAACTTGGAGTGACTGGGCAAAATGTGCAATATTAAGAGAATAAAGTCAATTTTCTTTCCCTCACAATTTGAACAGCGTTGTTTTTTTTTTGTATAACCATTTTCTGTGTTTTTCCTTGTCCGTATGTCACCTGCTTAGAGTGCTGACGGCGTGCTTGGCCTGGTTGCGGGCGTCGTTCTGGTCCTCGCCACCCGCCACGTACAGGAAGCCATCCATGACCGCCACACACTGGTTGAAGCTTTTGGCCGGCAGCTGCGTGAGGTGACGCCAGGCCGCGCCTCCCTCGCGGGGCTCCCGCCAGAGCACCTGGATAATGGCCGCGGTCAAAGGTCAAGGTTGGATTTCAGTTTGATGGGGAATCGGATGATTGACGACTGACCTCGCGGCTCAAGGCGCGTTCGGTAAGAGATGGCCGCCCGCCGACGGCAATAAGAGCTTGTTGGCTGCCTCGGACCTGAGTCCGGCGGGACTGCAGGGAGTTTTGTTGGTGGGGCAGCAGGTGGTAGTTCATGGCGTCCACCAGCAGGCGGTGGCACTGCGGGTCCTGCATCATACGGGGCACTGTCTGGATCTGGCTCACCAGCTCGCTCGCCGGGATAGTCTCCAGGCGCACGTGACACAGCAGCGCCGCGGCGTATGGCTGACGGGATGCTTCGAAATCCAGCCACTTCATGGCCAGCTGAGAAAACACGCCGGCAAAACACAAAAGTGCGTCATATCAACTTTCTTTAAGGAGAACTTCCTAATAGTACGAAAATACTGTATAAATATTTGAGATTTCATGAGAGCTATTGTTTTTTTTTTTTACAAAACATTTGCAGTATTATGAAAACAATTTTTGTTCTTAAAAAATGTTTTTTTAACTCAACAACTTCTCATAATATTCCAACTTTGGGGAAAAATTTCTCCAAAACAGTTTTTAAGATGAATGACCAAAACCCCCCGACAACACCACAACAAAATTTGTCACTTTAAAAAAAGTTTTTGTTGTACGAGTTTGACATTTCTCTCAAAAATATGGCTTTTCTCTGAAGATGACTACTTTTAAAAATCGAAGAATAATTTTTTTAACTTGTAAGATTGACGCTCTCTCTCTCCAAAAAAGGAATTCATTTTATTTTACTGAGATAGCGATTCTTATTTCTCAATGGGGCGATTCTCAATACATTGACTGTTTTCTAAAAATCCCCAAATTTTAAGTTTGCAACTGCCCCTCCAGAATAATTCCAATGTATTTTTTTGTCATTTTTTCAAAACGTGCAGCTTTACTCTCATAAAATTGTGACTTCAATCTCGCAAGAAAATATAGTTTTATCCTTCTAAAATTCCAACTTGTCCCGCTCGAAAATGTTGCGCTCTTCTCACCGGTGCAACTCTTTAACCTTCTTCAGCTGTTTGATTTCGTTCGAAAGCGCTCAGTGTCACAAGCCAGAGCAGCAGCTGCTCTCGGTTCTGGTTTGACGCTCGGATGAAAATAGACGTGAGGCCGCCGAGCCCTGTAGGAAATTCCTCGCCCATTGAAGCGTGGATCGAGTTGGATTGTTTGGCGTGGGGGACGGTCTGCACTCTCCCGAGTCACGTTCTGTTGTGACACGGTGACAGCCGCACATATGATTCACTTGTTGTTATTATGCTTTCCATAGTCTGTATTTTTTTTCTGTGTAAAAAGTTGCATATTTTTTAAATGGGCAGATTTACTGATATTCTGGTCAGACGTCATGTTGTGAAAAAAGGCAAACCTAAGTAACTCTGTAACTGTATCCTAGTAATTGTAACTAAGTAAATGTAAGTAACTAAATAAAAAGTAATTAAGTGTCACCTAAAGTAACAAAAACAGTAAAAGGAAGCAAAAAAACAGGTCATGAAAAGACTACTAGAACAGCTGAACTTTATTCTGTGTTTATCGGGGGCACTTTAATTTGTGGCTGATGTGTGCTGAATCCCATTCAACATGTTAATTAGTTCTGGACTAACTGCACCCAGTAGAAAGGAACTGTTCTGCTTTTTTAAAATGTTTTTTATTAAGTAACATTCTTGATCATTTGAATAAGATTGGAAAATTCAGAACATTGCCACATTCCCTACTTTGTAACTAACAAAAAAATAAGTTCAGAAAAGCCTAAAAGAAAATCTGAAGTTCACTTGTTTTTAGAAAGGCTTTTTTATTTTTTAATGTTTTTTTTTTTTTTTTAGAATTACAATTTTTTTGAGGAGAATGGATTTTGTAAAAAAAAAATTCCAAGCATAAAAATCTGCTATTTCTGAGCAGACTCTTTCAACGTAGATTGCGGGCTGTGTGGAAAAGCGTACCTGGAAGGCGACGACCTCAGAAGGCAGCGCCAGCGAGTCGTCCTGCAAGAAGGCACAGATCTGCTCCAGCGTGAGCTGCGTGAACAGCGGCGTGTCGGCGAACTGCACAAAGTTGTCCAGCACGAAGCGACGGGCGGCGTCGCACACTGGCGGCAGGCCGTAGGCGGCGGCGATGTTCCACACGTACACGCACGTCTGCACGTTGAGCTCGGCCAGCAGGAAGTCGGTGCACATCTTCAGCAGCTGCGGGATGTGCAGCGTGGATGCCGCAGACACCGTGCAGCCGATAGTGTACAGGGACATGTGGACGCGGCCCAGGTAAGCGAACGTGATCACGTTGGCCAGACCTGACAGGGGAATCCCAATCAACCAAACGCATTCAAACTCATGCGAAATGGCAAGTTAGTCAGTCAGCAAGTTGAGAATGAAGCAATCACATTCAAAACCGTGATATATGTGAGTCAGAACAGACCTGACAGCAGTTACGGTGGCTCTACTTAAAAACAAATCAAGTTCAGATGTTCTAGTAGGCTTTTTTCCCCCCTACATTTTTGCGTACTTTTACTTTAGTTTTACTTTTCACTTAATTTCAATTGCTCAGTCACAGTTATTTAGTGACAATTGCCGTTACTTAGTTTAGTTTTAAACTGTCATAATTTGTTGTTGGGTTGTTTTTTTTCCAAGATCAAAAAATGGTACCAATCATGAACCAAATCGAGACTTTCCAAGGCAAAATAGCTGTGATGTTACAAAAAATACTTTTGTATGGTTAAATGTGTGGGACTAAATTAAGTTTTTTCTTGAACTACATTTTAGGAGAATAGACGTTAGTGAGTTTGAAGGCAAAATATGACAACAAAAAGTTTGCAACTGCATAAGAATAGGATCCAAATTCAGAATATTGCAAGAATAGAGTCAGATTCCCCGCCTTTTCCTTTTTTTGTAAGATTACTTCTCAGCGCCTTTAGAAGTTGCGAAATCATTTGACAGCACACCGACTTTTCTGTCCTGAAGCTTGTTCTCTGACACTACAAAATGGACGACAATTCCACAGCAGAAAAAAGCAACAACAATGTCGCGCAGTGATGGAAAATCCTACAATGACCGCAACTTTTTTTTTTCCTGTTCCAGGAACAAAAACTACAAGTGGTTAGTCATTTTGGATACGACTCCGGTCCTACCCAGAGGCGAGAGCGAAGGCAACTCCAGACGCTTCATGTCAGGATCTTTAGCCAGGATCTCCCTGAAGTACTGACTGATGGACGAGATCACCAGTTTGTGGACGTCAAAGGATTTGGTCTTGCAGCTCAACTCCAGATCGGTCAAGAACCTAATGAGGAACGTCACAAGTTTAATGAGGTCAGTTGACATTTAAAAAAAAAGACTATTGTTGTAATATAGCAATTCTTGAACTCACTTCTCCTGGCGCATCTTACTGAGCTCCTCCAGCATAGCGTTGCCGTGCAGCGGGCGCGTGAGCTCGCTGCCCAGTCCCAGGCCTCGCTCTCCAGGCTTGAGGACGGGCGGCGGCAGGGGGAGGTTGAGGCTGTTGAGCTGAGCGATGTCTAGCGCCGCCATCTGCTCGATCTTCTTGGCGGCACTCTCCACCACCACCACCACGCCTTCGCCGCGCCGTTCCACCTTCAGGGTCGGTGAGGCCGTCTCCGCCACCACCTGGGGGAGGGCCTCCAGAGAGGACTTTTTCAGGTGCGCGGCTTTCTTCTTGGGGGCCATCTCACTTCTTGTCGCTTGCTAACGAGAATAGGAGCTTTCTGTCTTATCTGATCCAAGCTTTCTTTCCTTTTTTCTTTCTTTCTTTAGTTCTTTTTTTGGGGGGACCTTTGGACACAACACACTGCACCTACAAACATGGAAAAAAACATTTGTTACACAAGCGACATCAGCATTAATTCTTCATACAACACCCGACAGTGTTCGCCACCCATTTGAAGCATTTGAGAACAGCTCAACTCAGTAAGTGACACTTTGCACCGTAAAGGCAGTGCAAATAGGTAATTATAACTAAGTCGCTAAATAACTACCAGTAACTGACTATAACTAGAGAAAAATGTGTCAGGAAAAGCCTACTAGAACACCTGAAGTTTATGTTGGGGTTCATCAGTGTCACTTTGCATTCTAAAGACAGTGTAACTGCAATTAAGTAACTAGTAACCGTATTTAAATAACTAAGGGTCCATATATAAATTAAAGTAAGCATAAAAAGCCTACTAGAACATCTGAACTTTATTGGGGGTATAAATCACTGCATGTCGTAATTTTTTTTTTCGGAGTTCATTCTCGAATGATTGTTTTTCTTGAAATATGTGATTGTACTTTATTTTTTTTCTGAAAAAGTATTCCTGGGTGAAAGTTACAGATCGCGAATATCTGTGCTAAGTTGACCCGCATATTTTCAAGTTTCCGATTGCTGTGTGAAATTCTACAGGCATTCTGTGTCAAAGAAGCATCATGTTTTTTCAAGTCATCTCTTTTGGGGTGTGGTGGGGGGGTGGGAAATGACGGCAGCTGTGTCCCGTCCCGGCCTTGGCCCCGATATTTCCAAGCGTCTGACATTATTTCAATGCCACTGAACCAATTACGCGGCAGGTGATTGGTTGCCGCGTACCACGTCACAACTTGGGGGGGGGGGGGGGGGGACATGGCCGACAGCTGCCGTCCGTCCTCCAGCGCTGGGTCACCCCGGTCTTGTCCCGGCCCATCTTGCTCATGTGTGGCTCCTCTTACCTGAGCTATTTCAAATGACACCCCCACTCGAGAGGCAGTTGGGGGCTAATGAGCTCATGCTGCAGTGGATTGGATCATGTTGCCATTTGTGCTGATGAGGAAAGCTTTGGCACACCATTAATTTGTTTACGTCAGCCATTAGCCTCCGATGGAAGCAAAAACATAAAGCAACGTATTTTTCATGGTTATCTTTTTAGCTACAAAATGCTCATTTGCAAAAGGTATGAATTGCGTAATCCTTAGCCAAATGATAGCATCATTGCCAATGTCATTTTTAACTTACTACCACAATATCAATGAATATGTGTTTACTAATATTTTTTTATATCCCTGTGTTATTTTATTGTTATATACGCACTAAAATGAGCTTTCTCTGTTTAGCTATCTAATGCTAACTTCGCTTCGATTGTGTCCGATTACGTTTCACAATAACATTTTCATTTTATATTTAAATGAGATTTGTCACATTGACACGTTATTCAGGGGGGCTGAAAAGGTCAAGCACATAAAAGTTACTCCCTGCTAAATGCAAAAAAATTCTTTCAGTCTAACTTTATTTAATTTTTTTTGTCAATGTTGAAATGAAACCATCACACTCCGAACTTTCTCAAACCTCCAAAACAAAAACATGAACTTTGCTTATCTCAGCAGCAGAGTATTAATAGACACTTGGCAGATATGCGAGTACAGTATACCCACGAGAGCTGCAATGTCACACCATTCAACAGTGGCAGCTAAATCACTCCTCATCCCAAATATTGGGCTAATCCATGTTTAATGATTAAAATAGATGGGTTGCATTTGTGTTCAAATATCCATTGCTTGAACGTTAGAACCCTGCCACATCAATGCTGTTCGTTAGCCCATCTGTGGTAATTTGCATGCAAGTAGGAATAAAATGTCAGTCTTGTTTATTCACAAACACGTAAATCTTGAGAAACAGTGCTGCCCGATTAAAATCTAATAAATGAAACAAGAGTCAGTGTACCTTCCTCTCCTGTCTGCTTGGACTCTTCACCCTTTTTCCCTTCCTGTTGCTTTGTTGATGTTCTCACTAATTCCTCACTGCTCAGTCCCCCTGTCACTCAACCACGGTGCTGTGTTGTGTCAATGTGTTGGTCCATGTCGCATGGGTCCAAACTACAGTTGTGACGTAAGTTTCAAGCCCCCCAACGCATGTCCCTC
Organism: Hippocampus mohnikei; assembly: GCA_026261675.1. Lineage (NCBI taxonomy): Eukaryota > Metazoa > Chordata > Actinopteri > Syngnathiformes > Syngnathidae > Hippocampus > Hippocampus mohnikei. The sequence continues at coordinate 1,768,083 of JAKGUB010000345.1, forward strand.
TGACAGCAGTATCTCCTTGAGAGCACATCGAACCACCTCCATGTCCAAATAGAGGCACTCACAGCAGCCACCCTGCCAGAAATAACCCATAAGAGGTCCGCTTGGCAGACCCAACACCCAGAGACTTCAGCATTAGTTAATTTGACTGTTCAAAGTGAAAGTTCCTATGTTTTTCAGGAAAAAAAATATCGAAACAACTTGGTGACATGTACAATTCGTCACTCATTTCCTTTCGGCTCAAATTTGGCCCTTTCTACTCCACATAAAAACTTGTCTCACTGAAGTATATCTGCTGCCCCCAAATGGTCAGGCATGTTACTGGTGAGCGCAATCAAAATAAACTTAACTCGCGTAAAAAACCGTCTCTCAAAACACGATTATCTGTTCAGTATTATTAAGGACTAATATTTTTTTGTTTTGGATTTTTTTTTAACAATTAGATTACATTTTTAAGTTCTCTTATAACAGCCATATTTAAATCAACTAAATATTAAAATACAGGTAAATGACCCATAAAAACAACACGTAGGCCGACGTAAACAGGGGAAAGCGCTCAGCTGCTGTGACCTACTTCCGGTTTCCGTGACCACTCTGTGAACGTTTAATATTCCCCCTGTTTTTATTTTAAGAATATAGATTGCATAGTTTCGCTGCCTTTAATTATTCACATTTTGAAAATTAAAAATGTCATATTTGCGTTTCAAACGCCGCGTTGAGGTAGCGGAAACTTTGCTTCCTCGCTGCCATTGAGATGAAGCCGCTTCCGGGGCCATCATTTGCCATCAGTTAACATGGCGGATGAGCTGCTGGAAACAGTGGACAGACTTCAGTCCCGGCTCATGGAGAGCCCTGAGCCGCGAAAGGTAACACATGTGCGGTGTGAGCGAGGGTTTCGGCAAAGTGTTTGGCGGCGTCCTTGTGCCACCCCGAGGCCGTTTGTCACCAGAACCCCAAACGAAGCGGAGGCCTTGGCAGGTCCCGCAATGGGTCTGAAAGGATGCGTTCATAGACATCGGGATCCCCAGGCTTTTATGGAGGGCGCACAAATTATTTGAGTTAAGCAGAGTTGCTTTCTTAGTTCATTCATCTTCAGTTCTTACGTTTATATTAATTTGAAATAACAACCCTTTCATTTGAATATCAGACGCTGATTTGAAATGACAGCCTTTTGTCAAATTAAAAAAAATATTTTACTACTCAAATTGGCCAGATATACGCGTACCGCATCCAAATTGGGGCATGTTCGAGGTGTCAAATAACAAACGCACGGTAAATAAGTTGATGTTTGGCTTTTTGTTTGTTTGATGTGTTTATTACTATCTCGTACCTCACACCAATATTGGGAAGACAGTATATGACTGCATAATAATACACATTTTCTCTTATGTATACATCTTTGAATATTACTGGAGCTACCGGTATTTGTCAACAATCACACCTATGGATGTGCTTTTGTTCAGCTGACTAATACATTTTGCTTATTTCCGACGGCCGACGAACGCATCGTGTGAGACGTCACGGTATAATGAACGATGTTTTTAAACTTTGCCCATTTAAATAGAAACGCAACTGTCTCGAGCAGAGCGATTATTAGGTTTACACACATGCTTCTTTTATTCCGGAAACCCCTTCACGAATCGTTTGATTTGATGTCGGACCAGTGTGGACAATTGTGGGCCATTGTCGCCGCTAGCCGACCTGCTAACGCACGCTGACATAAAAACAAAAAAACAAAACAAAACCCATTCCGGTTCGAAACAACCAAAAACTCGCAGTGTCGACTTCACTTTGGGCCGGTTATGTTTGTTCCTGTACCTTAGAAAAACAAAGAAAATAGAAATGTGAGTACATTCCCTTTGTTAAAGCAGAAATGTGTCCGATTTGCCAAAACAGTCATATTTCCTAGCAGGAAAGTGACACAAGAACCGAAAAGAGGGACATGTGTTTTACCTTTGTCGCAATCCATTTTTAAATTTGTGAAGGAGTCTAGAGTGGAATCCTTAAGACATAATTTGATTTAGTGTGTGTGTGTATTTCAGGTAGCCGTTATTTGCGTGCTTATTGTAGTCCAGGAGCTCGAGGCTGTCAACTGCAAACCTGTAAGTTGTGATGTTTTTCTGTGTCCTTTGTCTTAGCTCCTCAAGACACTCAAAAGACTCGGCGAACTGCCGATGACCGTTGACATCCTGGTGGTGAGCCTGTCCCTGGTTTGTTTGTCTAATATGTTCATCTCACTTTCGATTTCAAGCAGAGATTTGTGTTCGCTAGGAAACTGGAGTGGGAAAGACCGTGAACTCCTTTCGGAAACATGAAGTAGCTGCAGAGGTGGCAAGAAATCTTGTAGCCAAGTGGAAGAAACTGGTTCCCCAGTCGGCTGACAGGTGCGCTCATCCGTGTCATTGACATCTATGCTTTGAGTCAGCATGAAAATCAATAAAAGACAGGTGACTTTGAAAAGATCCTTGTAGAACACCTTTCAATGCCTGTTTTGGGATGTTGAATTATGAGACATGCAAAGATTGATGCACTATTAGGAGGAATATTATGTTGTGCCTCCTTACCTAGTCTTTTAATATTAAAAAAAACCTCACATCCTCATTGGCTGTCTTATTACTCTCTACGAAGCCATGAGCAGGTTGACTTGTCTGTCATACTAGTTGAATGAAAAAAAAAAGTTTTTCTCTGTTGTATTTATCGACAGTCGAAGCAGCAACAGTCACGTGAAAGAGGCACCGCGGTCACATTCTCGAAGCGCTGATGTAGCCCTCCATAGACGCCAGCGCGAACCATCCCCCGAGGAAGAGGAGCATACGTACCCTGAAGAAGAAGAGGAAGACGAGCGAGGCTATCGCACCAACTACTCCCCCTCACCACCTCAGCGACAGCAGTACAGCCCCCCGCAGCCTGGGAGTGACCAATCTGACAAATATGACAGCCCCGGCCCGGAGCTTGAGCCCGAGCCTGAGCCCAGCCCAACTCCTCCTCCTCCGCCTCCTCCTTCCCGCCGGTCGCCGCTTCCTCACAAACACGGCAAGCCCAGCAGAGCTCCCAAGAACCCCCACCATCACCATCACGGCGACCACTCCAACCGCGGCAGAGACAGCGACACACTGTCCCGCCACGTTCCCACAAGCCGCGGGGACGGGAAGAAGCGCAACGCCGAAAGGGAATGCAGCCCAGCCACAAAGCCCGCCAAGCACAGCAGGAAGTCTGACGGCAGCAAGCGGGAGGAGACCAGGAAAGGAGGAGATGAAGGTGAGACTTTGGTCGGGGCAGCTAAAATTCTTAATGGAATTCCACATTTGACACAGAAAAAAAAAACAATTAAGTGAATGAAACTTTTCAGAACATTTTGGGAACCTTTTTTCGACATTTCAGTGATTTCCATGTTTCCATAATTCCACAGGCTTCACATTAAAAGTGTCCAGTTTAAGAGAGAGTTTATATTTTCACCTTCCACATTTTTTTTACTCATTCAAACCATTGCAGCTTAACCCTTGTGCAGTAATACAGTTTGTCACGTTCTCAGTATTTGTCCCAAATTGGGTTGCGCTTTGAGGTGTGACAACTTTTTTCACTTTTGAATTTTTTTTCACTTTCAACTTTCAAAATATTCAGTGGCATCAGGCCGAGATATACATATAATTATTTATTTATTTATTTATATTTGGCGCCCTCTATGAGCCACAGCAGCAGGAGTGTGTCAATCACACAGTCACTATGCTGCATATGTAAATTAAAAAAAACACCCAGTCCAAATCTTGCATATGACATAAATATAGCCTTGAATATGTCACCAAACCGCAGGAACAGAATTGTATTTCATGCCTGTTTTTTTCTGTAATGGCCATTTTTTAAAAATGTGACATCAAACATATTTGTCCCAAATTGGGTTGCGCTTTGAGGTGTGACAACTTTTTCACTTTTGAATTTTTTCACTTTCAACTTTCAAAATGTTCAGTGGCATCAGGCCAAGACATACATATAATTATTTATTTATTTATTTATATTTGGCGCCCTCTATGAGCCGCAGCAGCAGGAGTGTGTCAATCACACAGTCACTATGCTGCATATGTAAATAAAAAACCCACCCAGTCCAAATCTTGCATATGACATAAATAGAGCCTTGAATATGTCACCAAACCGCAGGAACAGAATTGTATTTCATGCCTGTTTTTTTCTGTAATGGCCATTTTAAAAAAATGTAACATCAAACATATTTGTCCCAAATTGGGTTGCGCTTTGAGGTGTGACAACTTTTTCACTTTTGAATTTTTTTCACTTTCAACTTTCAAAATGTTCAGTGGCATCAGGCCAAGACATACATATAATTATTTATTTATTTATTTATATTTGGCGCCTCTATGAGCCGCAGCAGCAGAGTGTGTCAATCACACAGTCACTATGCTGCATATGTAAATAAAAACCCACCCAGTCCAAATCTTGCATATGACATAAATAGAGCCTTGAATATGTCACCAAACCGCAGGAACAGAATTGTATTTCATGCCTGTTTTTTCTGTAATGGCCATTTAAAAAAATGTGACATCAAACATATTTGTCCCAAATTGGGTTGCGCTTTGAGGTGTGACAACTTTTTCACTTTTGAATTTTTTTTTCACTTTCAAAATGTTCAGTGGCATTAGATCTAGCCATACATATATAGTTTGCATTACTTTTTTTCTTGAATAACAAAATGAGTATTGGGTTATGACTCTATATAAGTAACTCTAACTCTATGTGTCCAATATTGTGTATAGCGTTTATATAGATATCAGAGTGAAAAAATGTTGTACATGGTAATTAGAACCTTGAAAAAGTATAAAAGTCACAAAAACTATGAAAAATGTTGAAGTAACATACTTTATAACAAACAAACAAAACAACTAGCAACTAATATGCAAACTTGATAACAAAAACGAAAAACAAACACAAAACTTTTTTTTTTTTTTTTACAATCAGAACAAATGGTTGTAGTGTGTTTGTGGCGGATTGGCCTTTCCACATCTGCCACAATAATTCGAAGCACGAAGTGGTTTTTCGCAAAAGCTATACGTATTGCTTTCTTTTTCTCGCATGTCCACTTTCTGCAGCTGCTGCACCGGGCTGCTGTGCAGCTGCAGTTGCAGTATGGGTGTGTTTACGTGCATAAACAAATGTAAAACTCATTCATTCATTCATCTTCCGAACCGCTCGATAAATGTAAAACTCGATTCTCAAAAAATAACACTTGATTTTCAAAACAACGTCCAGCCAGTAACTATCGTTACGCGTTGAGTTTGCGCGTGCTGCACCCTCAAACAAGTCAATCATGCCAATCAATCAGGGCACTGGGCATGCCCGTGCACAAATGCACATTGTGAGTGCGCGATCTACTGGCGTGAAGACGAGAAAAAAGACTGATGAGCCCATCATTTCAAATGGCCGTAAGTACACTCCTAAAACGTGGCTGTTTCGCCTGTGCTGAGCGCGTTCACGTGAACGCGCGTAGCGCGCGTCACGCTCATTACGAGCCCACACGGCCGGACGTGCATTGCATAACAGTTTGACCAATTCAAAAGTCGATTTTCAAAAAATAACACCTGATTTTCCAAAAACACCCAGCTAGCAATGCTCTACAAACTGCATTACATTGTTTTGCGCGCTGTATGGCGTGCGTGCAAACCAATGTAATTTATGTGCAACATACGCGGGTGGGACATCTTAAGAGGTGACACCAGGAAGTTGAGTCTGTCTGGGTGACGTCTCTGCAAGAGACGCGCACGACCTCACATTCAAATGTGCACAAAATGGCGGAAAAATACTGCTTCGATGTCTTTGCTCAGTACTGTTCTATGTGACGTGCACAAACGATCATATCCACACACATAGATGCAAATAGACTTCTCACAACAAACTACACCGTTTATTCGAATGAAAATGACGAACTGGAAGTACTCTCAATGACGTAAAGAGTCGGCACGAAAATGATATCTTAGCCTAAAGTGCCATCTCGTGGAGAGTGAGGTAAAAAGTCACTACCACAATTCTCATGCTTTGATAGTATTGGTGAGCCGCCGGTGATGTGATTTGTGCAGAAATTGAGAAAAATGCACGATAAAACACCAGTTTTACAGTCTATTGGAAATTTGAATTTATAATGGGCGTCAATATGCCAAATTTGGGATTTCTACTATCACGGTATTCCAAATTTGTTACAATGTCATATATACCAACTGCAATGTTCAAAAATGTCCAGCTTGCTGTCATTTTGAACTTTGACCCCTTTTGACATCCTATGGAAATTTCAGCTTCGTGGGGTTATTTTTCACACTCTGGCTGTGTGTACAACTGTCTGACTGTCCAAAAATGTCCAAATTTGGGACAGATACTGCACAAGGGTTAAAAAAAAAGTTCCCCAATGTAGAGACATTTGGCATATTTTGCATCTTAATGCCACATTTCTTGACCAATTTAAACCACGGTCTACGTTTCAACAATTCATGTTTTTATTTTATTTTTTTAAATCTACACAATGTGTAATTCCCTTTGTTTTATGTTTAGTTTTACAGTAAACTTCAACTTGGAGCTGACACTTTTTAAAAATTGACTAGATTGCCCAAATAAATTTGTAATGCATTTGGATCACTTGACAGGGCGACCCCAAACACAGAAAGACTCACTCGGCAGCGAAGAGGACAACGACGACTTTGAGACGCCCACCATGTCCTTCGAGTCCTTCCTCACCTACGACGCACCGACGTCCTCCGTTAAGAAGAAGAAGAAGACCACAGCGGCGTCCTCGTCCTCGCACGTTCGCCCTTCTCGCTCCTCCTCGTCCGCGACGCCGACGCCGAAGCTGATGTCCTCTCGTTGCGACGCTCCGCCTGCCGCCTCCTCGTCCTCGTCTTCATCCTCCAAAGGGAGTAAAGCAAACGGCCTGGAGCGCACAAAGAGGTCTCGCTCGGGCTCCTCTTCAACCGTCCCGGAAAAACGCAAAAGGGTAAGGAAGCAGAGGCGGAAATGAGTCATGCATGTGTAAAAGTAAGTCACTACATGGAAGTTTCATGGTTTAATATCCATTTTTTTTCAAGGTCTTTTTCCCCATTTATGATTATTTTTGAACAATAATTTGATACTGTATAGCCAAAGTGACACTGTCTCCATGCCAGGTGGTGGAGGCCGTCCCGTCACTTCCCGAAATCCCCCTGCCGGCTATCCAGCCCGATTACAGACCGCTGCCCTCCATCGACATCACGCCGCTGTCCCCTCAGAGGCGGAAAGGTAACTCGGAGGTGCTCTCTGCCAACGTGGAAATAAGAGAAAGTTCAGCTGTCATTAAATCGATCCAAATGTATTTAAAGCAGGCGCGAGGGGGATAGTTAACGAAATACCTATATCTGAAATTGGAAAAACATTTTCATGAAAAAAATAAAAATAAAAAAAAAGGAAAAAAAATTGAAGCGACAGCAGGCGCAACCGGAACATTTCCCCACTGCAGTATAAGGGGAGTTGAGTTGACCACATCAGGGATGTCATTGTTGCACGTCACAATCGTTTCCTGTTTTCCCACCACTTGAAAGCAACACCCTATGAGGAGCATGCATCTTGACTTTCCCTCGCAGGTCCCGTCTTCAACGACGAGGAAGACGCCGGCTTTACGGGCAAGCGCTTCAACTCCAAGATGGTGGTCTACTCTGGATCCAAGAGCGCCTACCTGCCGCGGATGATGACGCTGTACGAGCAGTGCATCCGCGTGCTGCAGAATAACATTGACTGTGAGTTGAACCCCCGAATTTTCGTATTTCCTTCCATAAATAAAAACCTGACTGTATCGCCGCTCTTTCAGCCATCGATGAGGTGGGAGGTGTCCCCTTTGAGATTCTCGGGCCGGTCCTGGAGCGCTGCACTCCAGAGCAGCTGTACCGCATCGAGCAGAGCAATCAGGTCTCACGCATTTGCACAGATTTTGATTCTTGTATCATTCTGTCAGAGATTTTCACTCAGACAGTTAACCAAGGCTCGACGCAGGAACAGATCGACTTTCACTGCGGGCAGGTGGTGCAGTTCTCCATGAAGCCACTTAGTGTGCGCTTCCCACTGTCACTCGACCTCTGCAGCCTCTGCCGGCCTTTTTATTGATTGTGTATGCAAATTACAAGTAAGACATAAGAAAAACACTCCCATATTATATTAATTTACATACCACACCCCTGGACGGCCCCACTGGGTCGCCCCTCAATGGACCCCCAAAGACAAAGCATTCCCTTGGTACCAGCACCAACATCCATAAACGAACAGAAACGTAAACATTTTAATGAGCGGTGTTTCCATGAACTGATACGTCTGTAACCTGGCTCGTGACCCTTTCTCATGATGGAGCGTACGAGTACTCCTACAGAGTACTGTACTCCCTTCCGTCCAAAGTTAAATCTTCCTTTCCAAGTTGTCAGATAACAGGTGCCAGTGTGTCTACTAATGAGGGTTAAATCTTTCTCTCTGAGAATGTGGTCAAGTACCATGCGCTCAGGTCCCTTGACCTCAAATTGAGCCCTGAGTCTCTGTGGTTCCATTGTGTGCAAGATGTTCTGAACACAAGCATTTTGAGGTCAATCAAGCATGTAACAAAATCAAACTTTAAAACATGACATAATTGTATTTGTCTATTCTAACACATTCCTATAGCCTTTTTTTGGGGCCGGGGGGGTGTGTAAATTGGTTCACTAAAATATGTTTATTGATTTAATTTTCTTTTCATTCATTTATCCCATGAAGTAATTGGATAATATATTTATTGTCAATAATAAAATTAAATATATATCAGTAAAACTAAGCATTTACATGTACAGGGGAAGCATTGAAATTAATGAGATTGCAATGAATCCATTCCAGCACCAGACCAAAGTTTACTTTTGGGGGGGGTCGTTAAAAATAAATACAGGGCAACCGGAAAAAAAATAAGTGGAATGCAACACTTGTTCACATCCAGTACATTAGGCTTCGCCACCCGCATTGCATTCTGGGAGGGGGCAGCCATTTTGGTCTCCATGGTGAACATCAACAAGGCCGCGTCGTGGCACATACTGACAGACGGCTCGTGAAGATGCAAGAAAGATTAGGGGATTCACAGGGAACCGGTACACCTCGACGCCCCGCCAACACAACCCCCAGTGAGATCTCGAACCGTGGCTGCCGGTGGAACCCCGGCAGGCTTTCTTCTCCTTCGGTGCTTTTAAAACACCCTGGTTGCGACCTCCCCCTGCTAGATTCGCTGCCCCTTCATTACATCCGCCAAGGCTTATTTTACTTGTCTCTTGTTTTGTGTGCACTTAGATTCAGCATTTGTTTTTTTTGGGGGGGGGCACTGAGAAACACATTTGAGATATTTTTCTTATTACACTGAGCCAATGTGTCAACATCAAACAATGACGTTTCTGCTGTGCAAGAAAAAGCACAACTGAGAGTGTGGACTGAAAATGCTTAACATTCCGGGTGTTTTGTGTGTGTGTGTTTGCTCAGTGGTTCACAGAGGACTCAAACGAGCTGTGGATGCGCCACTGTCAGCGTGACTTCAAGCGGGAGACCCCCCAGGAGTATGAGTCCTGGCGTGAGATGTACCTGCGGCTACATGACGAGCGGGAGTTGCGCCTGCGCAGGCTCACGCAAAATATCAGCATGGCGCACGCCAACAAGCCCAAAGGTGATTTCACTGGTTGTAATATAACCTTCTCTCCCCAATCTTCACCGTCGCCACAGTTGAGATACTGTTTAAAAGTAACAAAATTAGATTCCAAGTTACTGTATTAATAGCATTCAACAGATGCCAACAACCTTGTGTAACAAAACTGACAGCTAGTTTTGCCAATACTTAATTTCAAGTATAAGAGCAAAGTTTCTTTTTCTTTAAAAATCAAATGAAGACTATTTTTTTTTGACTCTACATTAGGACTTTTATTTTAAAAATCAGTCTGTGGATTTCACAAACGGGCTTCTTGTTTTTATTGTTTTTTAAAAAGCGCAACACGCTACTTTCACGCGTTGCCGGTCTCAATGTTACGTTTTAGAGTGTCGGAATCTTGAGTGTGGTCTCCCTTTGTCTGGCAGAGCGGCAAGTCAAGATGGCGTATGTCAACTCCGTGGCCAAGCCGCCTCGGGATGTCCGCCGCCGGCAAGAAAGATTTGGGACCACCAACGGTTCCACGGTGGCCTCCACTGCCGCTGCCACACCCATCAAGTCAGTCACCAGAAAACAATCTGAAATCTTGTCATTTCTGGGATTTTGACTTAATGTGTGTTGTTAAAATGCGATCACTTAAAAATCTGTTGACATCGGAGCTGTCTCCACCCTTCTTCCAGAATAAGACCGGCCATCATCGACTACTCCGGTGAGTCCAGTCAGTCGTCGTCCTCCTCGTCTCTCGTCAGCCCTTCTCCCGGATCGTCAAGGTCCTTGGCATCGAACGCGGGAGCCTTAGGAGGACCACACGCCTCCCGGGAAAAGCCGCAAGGCAAAAGTAAGCTATGAATTGTTCAAAGGTTGCTTGTTGAGTCATTTAAATGTCTCATTGTCTCTTTTTTTTTTCACCTTCAGAAATCGCCCCCATGATGGCCAAAACTATCAAAGCTTTCAAGAACAGATTCTCCCGTCGATAATTGCTTTTAATTGAAACTTTTATCCGAGGCAGTGTCCTCAAAACACATTTCCGACTAAACATGACCTTTGTGGAGTTGGTAGGGGAAAAGGACAGAACTTTTATTTAATTTGGGCTTTTTTTTTTTAAATAGATATTTAAATGATGGCTGTGTCAAAAAGGTTATTTTAGGAAGCAATGCACAAAATTACACCAGACATGACATGCGGGGGGGAAAAATATATATTTATCTGTCGCCACAATGAACATGCAAAATAGTATTTGTGGCCACGAAATAAGACATTTTTTGTGCAAATACTAATTTGTGACTACCAATTACATATAAGAGTGTGGACAAATGATTTATTAAAATGACTGTTCTTGGACAATTGGGTGAGCAAATGCATTGAACCCTCGCTAGGAATTGTACGAGGTATGCTCCATTTGTGCACCCAGACGTCCAATTTGTTCATAGGACTGAGGTTCAACCCACAAATTAGTATTTCATGCAAACGTTATGTTGTGCCCACAATTGAATATTTTTTTTCCCCGTCATGTCTGGAACTCTGTATACACCATCATTGTTTTGAAAAAAACATGGATGAAATGGGTCATTAGTTTTTTTTGTAGTCATGTACGCCTTTGGATTAAAACATGATGAGTTGTGTCTTTAAAATTGAGTGCATGTCGCAAAGCATTCACAGACTGCTCTGTTTGACTTTCTTGGTGAGGACTCAAAAGGATCAATTAGCTCCTCTTGTTAAAGTCTTCCTTCCTGCTGTCCACTGTACGTGCGTCCTCCCGTGTGTAAATATCCACTTTATCTGCTTCACTGTGACAAACCAGAAGATGAGGAAAACACCCACCATGAACTTGTTTTAAGAGATGTATTTATTACACTATTAATGACGTTAACCAGATGCCCCCTGCTTGTCTTTGGCACACAAAAAGGAAGTAGATGGAAAACCTGTAATTTTATTAGATTTTAATAAATGTTCTATGGTCATTTCTTTTTTTTTATTAAATTTGACTTTTTGCCCAAACTGTGCTCCTGTTGTCATATATATATATATATATATATATATATATATATATATATATATATATATATATATATATATATATATATATATATATATATATATATATACACACACACACACACACACACACACTGTATATATAATCTGATGTGAACCATACCTCGCACATGAGAGCTCTTAGAAGACGTACGAACACAGCCAGCTTTCTTAGCCGGCTGGATTGATAGTTCGTGAAATTGGTGTCCGTAGGCACTTTGTGTTCTCTGACTGTACAGAAGGTGGCCGAGTTGCTATAAAAATAATGTTGAGATAAAATAGCCTGTGAAGAAAATACAATATTTGGCAACACTCTGATCTTGTTCTTTTGCCTCCTGACCCCAAATACTTAACAATTCTATGGACGATTAAAGGGACGGACGAAAACATCCTTGCTTAATCAGTCCTTTCAAAAAAACTTCCATCCATCTCAGTGGCATCGGGATGGACAATACATTTGAATATATAGATAATGGTTATAATAATTGCGATTTACTCTATTGTATAATTTTTCCAATCTATATTAAGTCAACTACAAATACATCTCTTTTTTTCTAGTTAAAATAACAATAATGCAATAAAAATACAACTACAATTAGTTCTCGTTATTAAATAATAAAATGCATTATAAATATATTGGTCCGCTACTGATTTAAAGGACTGAAGAATCACTGAAAGCAAATCACGAGCTTTATTTTGAAACTATTAACCCGGAAGTAAACTTCAACCTCGCGTTGTTTTGAAGCTGACGTAGCTGGCACCTGAAATTGAAACTTGTTTGCAATCCGGAGGATTCCTCCGCAACCGCGTCTCCCGAACTCCCCAACTTTGTGGCTCTTCAGCGGAGGCTTAGGACGCGAAGTCTCCGCGTCTGTCGCCTCCATGTCCGGCCACCATCACCACCACGACTGCGGCTGCGAGAGCGCCCACGAACCCGCCGAGAGGGGCGTCGAATACGGACTATATCGCCGCATTGACACCGACAAGCTGCAGTGCCTGAACGAGAGCAGAGACGGCGACGGCAAGCTCGTGTTCAAGCCGTGGGACCAGCGGAACGATCGGGACAAGGTAAACACCATCGCCTCCGTGAGCAAGACTTCTTACTTCGGTAACAGGGAAGTCAATTATTTTACGTATGTCCTGTAAGTAATCCAAACAGCATCAGTCAGCAAAAGAACCACGCATTGGTAGGTAGGTAATATTTTATTTGCAGTGGTGCAAATCATCTTTGCTCACAGAAATGAATTTGGAATAATGCCCTATTTCGAAATAAAATTTAATTGAATTGAAATGTATTTTCTACCGGTACTTAAAATCACGTTGACAGTGTTCCTTCTGGTGTAACCGCTTCGGCCACCAGAGGGCGGTATTATACAGACACGTAAGGGACTCGGTTTACTGTACTGCAGAAATATTACTGTAGTACAGTAGTTTCTCGCACAGGATAAGAATATATTCTTGCATTGTTATTTACGGTCTTTGTGTTGGTGTGTATTGTATGTTATATCTGTTGCTTAAAGGTTAATTAGTGCCACGAAAATCGATGCAGGTTTAGAATTTTCTATAATGTGGGTTTTTTTTTCTCCCCCATCCAGTTTGTCGAGAGTGATGCCGACGAAGAGCTCTTGTTCAATATCCCGTAAGTGCTCCACAGTTTTCCCGTTTTGATGATCGGTCACCACACACGCATCCAATTCCACCACTTTGCAAGCATCACAGATTTGCGCTACTGCTATCTCCGCGTCCCGTTTTGTTTCGCTTTTTATTTCTTTCTGTTCTCAGGTTTACCGGCAGCGTCAAGCTGAAAGGGATCATCATCTCCGGAGAGGATGACGACTCTCATCCGGCAGAGATACGATTGTGTGTGTCAATGTGAATCACGTGCAGTCAAACGTTTTAGTGTTTTGCAATACTTTGTCTTTTTGTGATTGTTAAACTTTTCTAGCACAGTGCAAAAAAAAACAAACAAAACATGAACTGATGCATTCCGCAGATTGCTGAAAATCTTGTGTAATATCTTGAGATTCATTGTGCAGAGACATTCCTCCCAGGTACAAAAACATCCCTCAGATGTCCTTTGATGACACCGGCAAAGAACCAGAGCAAGCTTTCAGACTCAACAGAGACCCCAACGCTCAGCTGGAGTACCCCACCAAGTGAATTTCTTTCAATGAACAGTGCGGCTTGAGTTTCTGTCACAAGCTGCTGCTGCGGCTGAGCGTCCCATTTTTCTTCCTTTGACTTGCAGGATCGCCCGTTTTTCCAACGTCCAGCACCTCTCCATCCACATCTCGAAGAACTTTGGTGCCGAGAGCACCCGGATATACTACATCGGCCTCAGGGGAGAATACTCTGAGGTCAGAATTGCTTCAATCTTTTTCTATAAATGCTTTTAAATTAAACAATTAATCAATTTAAAAACGCCAAATCGCCAAAAGAAAGTTCCCAACTAGCTTAATACTAATGCTAATGAGCATCAATGTTGTGGTGCTGTAATGTTTTTATCTGAATCTTTTGTTTTGTTGATTCAGTATCACGTTAAAAAAAAAGTCAAGAATGGAGTGCCGCTGACTACTGTTTCTGTTCTGTGAAGGCTCACCGACACGAAGTGACAATCTGCAACTACGAGGCGGCGGCGAACCCTGCCGATCACAAGGTGGAGAGCATTGTCCCTCAAACCAACTTTATTTCCTGAAGCTTCACTCTGAAGGAGGAAAAAGAGCCTGTCATTGATGCGTATCAAACCAAGGCAATGACGCATTTGTGGCCGTGTGCTGTTGGCAAGCTTGCCAAGCGCGACACGGATGCCGAGCGCTCAAGTCTGACGAGCTTTCCAAAACGCGCTGGGGCGTCACGGGTTTGCACTGGAGTTCGAATTCACAAAAGTTTGTAATCTTCTTCAAATAAAATCTTGAGATTTGACAATCTCGTGAGGAGTTGTCTTACTTTCCCAATAAAGGTGCTTGAAAAGTTACGAGTCTGCGTTCTAAAACCGAGCATTAGAATTTTTGAGCGACTTTTCTGACACCTCGCAAATAATTGTAATCTCATTGACAATCTTATTCACATAAATTTTGATAAGAGATTTTTTTGTAATTGAGGATTGTTTTATTTTATAAATTGTGTGTGTGTGGGGGAATAATTTCATAAGGCCTTCAAGGACACCAAGACAATAAAAATGTAATATAAAAAAATCTAATTCTTGTCACTTAAATTTCTTGTTAGCATGATTTATTATAAATGCAAATAAACTTTTCTATGATATTTTTTCCCACTGATTCCAAATCTGCCCTCATTTTTTCTCAACCAGATTAGGTTTGAATATTCATAGTAAAACAATATATGTAATATAGTAATGTAGTTTGTAATATTTCAGAATAAACACGCTTTTTTCTGAAACGTAGCTATAAATTACAACGTCTGGTATTACAGTATCTATATGGCGCAAGATATAGGTAAAACAAAAAAAAACATCTTCAAAGCCTGATATGCTGCAAAAAGTAAACGTTTTTTAAAAATTGGCGTCAAAAATATGATACCAATTTGCTGTTGCTATTTTTTAATATCGTGATCAGTTATGGGCGTGGTTATTTCTGACGTCACAGTCTTTCGTTTATGCGGACGCCAACCGGAAGTTGAGCTCGGGAGTGAACTAGGACAACAGCGAGTGGTGAGTGGAATAATTTGTCAGCTACTAGCGGGCCGCGGCTTCACCGCCTTCTCCCCTCTGTTCACTCTCCTCCTCGTTTTACTCGCGGACATATCCTCTTTAAAACCCTTTGGGAACCTTCTTTAGCTCCCTCCTGAAGTTCCCCCTAGGTGCAGGGTGGCCATTTTGTGACGTTAGAGCTCCCCATCGTCGCGGACGGACACACGGATTGAGACGCCGGTAGCAGACAATTACACTCATTGTGTTAGCACATGCTAACAATCTGTGTGCGTGTGTGTGTGTGTGTGTGTGCGCGCGCGCGCGTGTGTGTAAAGGGGGAGGGGGGGATTAACCGGGATTTAATCTGTGTCAAAGGGATGGTGGGACAGTCGCCTTGAGACTTTTATTGTACCGCCGAATGCCATCACGAGGGATGAAAGAAGAATCTATTTCATTGTCCTCCTCCGCCGCCCCGCTTCCGCCTCCGCGCCAGTCGTCACATTTGCCGGTCAGGTCAGGTTGTTGGAGCTCCATTCAAGCGGGCTGCCCACGGGATGGTTACCCGGAATAGTGAGCTCGTTTGTGGTGGTTCTTGGTCGGAGAGTGTGTGAGTGTGGGAAGGTAGGATGGGGAAGGAGGGGTAGGGGCTGTCACTCACTGCCGCATTTGATCGTTCGGTTGTTTGGCAGGCATCTGAACCCTGTGCCTTTGTGTGAGTGTGTTGTTTTCTTTATGTTTTAGTGCGGCATTCCACCAGTCGTACAGTAATCTACTCCCGATCAAAATTCTAAACAAAAATTGCATGAATTGGCATTTTGCACTGTTGCAGTGTATGCGTGCTTTATTGTCTATCGTTGTTTAGAATCCCACCTGCACAGTTATGGGCATTTGTCTCATTTTGGTTGAAAACGTGCTATGATGAATCCCTTGATTCATTCAGATCAAGGGTGTCAAACTCACACTTCCCAAATCGTAGTTATTGTTTCCCTTGAAGGGCCGTGATCACTGTCAACACAGATTCATGATGACCTTATCACATTTACACAGCAAATGTATCGATAACTAGTTTTGAAATCAGGAGCCACTTGTTTGTTCAACTATTTTTTTTCCAATTGATTTTAAAGGAATTGGTAGCAAAAATAAATTAAGATATCTCATAGCTCAGTGTTGCTTAAAGTGAAGACGATTTTATTTGTCTTTGCAGGCCACGTAAAATGATGTTGCAGGCTAGATCTGGCCCCCAGGCCTTGAGTTTGACACCAATGATGTAGCCTGTTTCTGAGAGGCCCTTTGGACATACAGTGAATGTCAATTTGTTTAAAAATATTAAATACCGTGTGACCACATATGTTTTCAAAAGCTACTTCATGATTGTGATATATATATATATAAATAAATATATATATTAAAAAAACAAAAAAATATATATATACATATATATATATATATATCCTTTATTTTGTCCCATATATATATAAATATATATATATTAGAGCTGTCAGTTTAGCGCGTTTTTATCGGCATTAATTTAAATGAATTTTATCGGGATAAAAATTTTTCTCGCGAGATTAACGCAGCACACATCCAGCGGATGTTACGTTGCTCTGTAAATATACCAGAAACAAAACATCAAGCGCGCTGCACAGGTCCACGCACGTTTGTTTTGCCGGCCACGGCAGCGCGAGACACCGAAAACGGATACTTAAATAGTTTATGAATGGAAAGTTTACTTTTAAAAAGTTGCCAGATTGTTCCACTGACAAGACCAAAGTTACCTGTATGTTTTGCAGTCCTAAACTGAGCTATCGTCATAGCGTCGAGTATGACCACTTAATGGCCAAGCACACAGCTGACGTGAGTACTCCGCCCCCTCGTCTCAGACAGACAGCTATGGATCATTTCAAAGCGAAGAAAATGGATGACACGACGAAGAACAAATTTGCTGAAGCCATAGCTAAATATATGGCTACTGCATGCAAGCCTGTCAACATTGTCCACAGCTTCACTCAATCTGAAATCATTCGCATTGCATCTAATGACTCCTGTTGGATTCACCCGGCGCTTTAAGAGGGGCGGGGCTGCCACTGACAGGTGACCGTTCGCGCGATGTATAAAAGCAGCATAGAGTTTTGTTTCGTGAGTGAATACACTCGCTTCGTCGTCGGCATGGCCCAATATTAAGCTACGCATGTGCTTTTCTTATCAAGTCAGATATGTAAAGTTAGCTTTTAGATTCAGTCACGATCGGTTGCTTTGTTTGTCTGGTTTTGCAATCACAGTCGGTTACCGTTCGCAATCGGCAATTTAAACAGCGTGGGCTAAAATGTTGCTAGAACAGGGGTGTCTTTATTTAGCTCATTTTTGCATAGTTGTCATGTTTGTCCGGCTGCAATCTGACGTCTAAACGAAGTAAATTGCGTTGCAGCTGGGGTTAATCATGCCGGCGCTCCACTTCCGGGATTGACTATTGGGACTTGTAGTTCTTTTGTTCGATTTGACTTGATATGTTTGTGTTGTATGCTTTCTTACGTTTAAAATAATGAATAATGATGACGATAATGATAAATAGTGAAATCAGGGTTGATTACATTATTAAACGGATTGTTAAATAAAGGTATTAATTAATGTCAGTTATATACATATCTACATTGTGATGCAGAAAGATAGATATATTCGTTTTTTACTGCATTTATGTGTGCTTTAGGTTATTACCAGCTTCTGATACTACTTCTGTTACAACTACTACTACTACTTCTGCTGCAAAGTGCTCCAATAAATGATCAAAAAAGTACAGAACGAGAGATCCTTCCATGCTGACCGACAATCCCTATTCAGGGGGCGGTGAAAAATGGAATTAACTGAACAACTCCACTACGGATTGCCAGCGAGAGCCTCCATTACAAGCATCTGAAATGATGTCGACACAAAACCGTAGAGAGACTTCCCAGCAAGAAGGACCAACAGAATCAACATAGCCTGACTGCTGTGTTCAAAGCAAATTTGAGAAAAACGAAGTATGCAACCATGGCTTAAATCCACTATAGGCTGAGCACTAGTTTACCTTAGATGTGCACTTTATAATGTTATATTGCTCTGTTTTGATTCCATAAAAAGAGCTGTTAAAGCAGCTGTCGTGTGACAAAATATTGTTTTCACTGTTGTTGATGGACAGTAATATTGTGTGAGAGATTATGTGTGAATAACTGCTCCAAGTGAAAAATGTTCATGTGAAATTGAAAATCAAAATTGTTATTTCAGTAAATATTTGCCATCCATGTTGATGAGAGCATTAAAATGGAGAAAAATAGGACAAAAAAATATAAAAGGAAATACAGAATCGATAAAAAATGAGTGAGTAATCACGATTTTTAGTTAATTTGAGTTAATTATGACAGTTGAGTTTTTAATTAGATTACATATTTTAATCGTTTGACAGCTCTAATATATATATATATATATGTATATGTATATATATATGTGTGTATATATATATATATATATATATATATATATATATATATATATATATATATATATATATATATATATATATATATATATATATATATATATATATATATATATATATATGTATATATATATATGTGTGTATATATATATATAAAGGATATATATATATATAGGGCGGCCCGGTAGTCCAGTGGTTAGCGCGTCGACTTCACAGTGCAGAGGTGCCGGGTTCAATTCCAGCTCCGGCCTCCCTGTGTGGAGTTTGCATGTTCTCCCCGGGCCTGCGTGGGTTTTCTCCGGGCACTCCGGTTTCCTCCCACATTCCAAAAACATGCATGGCAGGCTGATTGAACACTCTAAATTGTCCCTAGGTGTGAATGTGAGCGTGGTTGGTTGTTCGTCTCTGTGTGCCCTGCGATTGGCTGGCAACCGATTCAGGGTGTCCCCCGCCTACTGCCCGAAGACAGCTGGGATGGGCTCCAGCACCCCCCGCGACCCTAGTGAGGATCAAGCGGTTCGGAAAATGGATGGATGGATATATATATATATATATATATATATATATATATATATAAAATCCTCATCTCACCCCTCGGGTGGTGTCCGTCCCCCATTCAGCTCGGGTCCTCTACCAGAGGCCAGGAAGCTTGAGGGTTCTGCGCAGTATCCTTGCTGTTCCCAGCACTGCACATTTCTGGACTGAGATGTCCGATGTTGTTCCCGGGATCTGTTGCAACCACTCATCTAGTTTGGAGGTCACTGCCCCGAGTGCTCCGACCACCACAGGCACGACTGTCACCTTTACCTTCCAGGCTCTCTCCAGCTCCTCTCTGAGCCCTTGGTATTTCTCGAGTTTCTCGTGTTCCTTCTTTCTGATGTTTCCATCACTTGGGACCGCTACATCCACTACAACGGCTTTCTTCTGCCCTTTATCAATGATCACAATATCCGGTTGGTTCGCCATTACCATCTTGTCAGTCTGGATCTGGAAGTCCCACAGGATCTTTGCTCGGTCATTCTCCACCACCTTGGGAGGTGTTTCCCATTTTGACCTTGGGGTTTCCAGTCCATACTCGGCACAGATGTTTCGGTAGACTATGCCAGCCACCTGGTTATGGCGTTCCATGTAGGCTTTCCCTGCCAGCATTTTACACTCTGCAGTTATGTGTTGGATCGTCTCGGGTGCCTCTTTGCACAACCTACACCTTGGGTCTTGTCTGGTGTGGTATATCTGGGCCTCAATGGCTCTGGTGCTCAGGGCCTGCTCCTGAGCAGCCAGGATGAGTGCCTCTGTGCTGTCCTTCAGGCCAGCCCTCTCTAGCCACTGATAGGACTTCTTGAGATCAGCCACTTCACTTATGGTCCGGTGGTACATCCCGTGTAGGGGCTTGTCCTCCCATGATGGTCCCTCTTCCAGCATCTCATCCTCTGTTCCCCATTGTTTGAGACATTCTCTGAGTACATCATCCGTTGGCGCCTTCTCCTTGATGTATTCATGGAGCTTGGATGTTTCATCCTGGACAGTGGCTCTCACACTCACTAGTCCCCGGCCTCCTTCCTTTCGGCTTGCGTACAGTCTCAGGGTGCTGGATTTGGGATGGAACCCTCCATGCATGGTTAGGAGCTTTCGGGTCTTAACATCCGTGGTCTGAATCTCTTCCTTTGGCCACCTGATTATTCCTGCAGGGTATCTGATCACTGGCAGGGCATAGCTGTTTATTGCCCGGGTCTTATTCTTGCCATTGAGCTGGCTTCTTAGGACTTGCCTCACCCGCTGGAGGTATTTGGCTGTAGCCGCTTTCCTTGTTGCCAGTTCGAGGTTGCCATTGGCTTGTGGTATACCGAGGTACTTGTAGCTGTCCTCAATGTCTGCTATTGTTCCTTCAGGAGTGAGACCCTTCAGTGCGGACTACCTTTCCTCTCTTAGTCACCATCCGACTACATTTCTCAAGCCCGAATGACATCCCGATGTCGCTGCTGTAGATCCTGGTTGTGTGGATCAGGGAGTCTATGTCCCTTTCGCTCTTAGCATACAGCTTTATGTCATCCATGTAGAGGAGGTGACTGATCGTAGCTCCATTTTTGAGGCGGTATCCGTAGCCTGTTTTGGTGATTACTTGGCTTAGGGGGTTCAGTCCTATGCAGAACAGCAGTGGGGAGAGTGCATCACCTTGGTATATGCCACATTTGATGGACACTTGGGTAAGTGGCTTGCCATTGGCTTCAAGTGTGGTTTTCCACATCCTCATCGAGTTCGCAACGAAGGCTCTTAGGGTCCTGTTCACCTTATACAACTCCAAGCATTCAGTGATCCATGTATGTGGCATCGAGTCGTAGGCTTTCTTGTAAGGCGTAGAAAAAAAAGTAGTGTGTTTCCGGTAACCCGACCGACCGAGAATTTCTACCTCGAACAAAAACGTTCCGGTCGGCATTTTTTTCAAACCTTCTACATTTTTGTGTAATAATAATAGTACTGTAATGCCCTTCAATAACGGGGAGAAGGATGCACGCAGTCGCTGATGCAATTCGTCGCTTTTTAATAAACAAAACAAGCAATAAACACACGCATTCAAAGGAGTTGCTGTTAGCCACAACTCACGCTCATGCGCTCCACACTCAGACTAACTACCGGAGCCAATATTCCCCCAACCTCGCCCCTCCCCTTTCTATGACGTCACACGAATACAAGAAACAGATATTACAGTACATTTCATTTATACACGCCTTTCAAAACACTCAAGGACACTTTACAATCAAAACAAGAACAATAAAACCACAGACAAAATTATAAATAATAAAAGGAAAGATGTTTACATCGGTGCAAACTCGCAATATTCACGTTGAGCATGCGCGTCATTTGCCGTCGTGTGTCAACAACATTGAATCATGGCGGCGACGCGATCTCGAAAATAGTTTAGACCGCGTTTTGTGTGTTGCAGTCTAGCATTACTACACCTTGTGACGAATATTTTATTCATAAAGTTACCATGCTACAACCAGTAAATTATAGAATAACCAATACTTTTTCATAACATTTTTCACAGCGATTAGCTTACAAATCTAATGACCAATTTGCCATGTAATCGTGCCTCGCGTCGTCCGTCTCTCGCTCTCGTGTTTTGTGCATACGTCACAGGTCAGTTTAGTGATACGCCCTTCGGACGATTCATACGAAAAATCAGACTGGCATTGCCATTTCTTAAATGACGTAATTAGTAGACCTTTGTGAGTTTTTTTCGCCGCCATCTCAAACTTTCATCCGCGCGATTCCTCAATTTGCGGACTAAAATAGCAACCCGCATACGCACCTATCTGTTGCGTCCCCCCCCAACACTCAAAACGAAAGTAAATTCGAAGAAACACACCCACACACCACAAACACACAGAGGCACAGTGAAATCGCGTTGATCACACAGTCCAGTCGTGTGCGGTGACTTTAATGGTTAAACTATGTTTCGGTACCGTAAAATGACGCCACGAAACGACACGCTACGGTAACTATTGTTACGTGAAATCCTCAGGGTGCCGTAGTTTTTGTGTTTGTTTGTTTTCCTTCGCGGCGGGGTTTCAATGTCTCCTTGTTTTATGTTTTATGGTTATTTTGTTTACATTTATGATGGGGGCGTGGCAAAAATATTTAAAAAAATAAAAACATTTGTCCGACCGACCGACCCTATGCCGAAATTTCATGTTACCGGAAACACACTACTATTTTTTCTACGCCTAATCAATCCAGGCTGTGCACAGGTTGGTATGTCGGGACCTGCAGTCTTGTGCGACTGTTCTGTCAACCAGGAGCTGATGTTTGGCTCCTCTGGTATCTCTACCAATGCCCTTCTGTGCTTCGCTCATGTATTGATCCATGTGTCCACTTATCTTAGCCGCTATGATGCCTGACATGAGCTTCCATGTTGTGGAGAGACAGGTTATTGGCCGATAGTTGGATGGGACTGTACCCTTTGAGGGATCCTTCATGATCAGGATCGTTTGCCCTTCAGTTAGCCATCCTGGGTGAGTCCCATCCTTCAGCAACTGGTTCATTTGTGTTGCTAGGCGCTCATGAGTGCTTTGAGTTTCTTTAGCCAGTAGGTGTGGACCATGTCCGGGCCTGGTGCTGTCCAGTTTTTCATATCTGAGACTCTTTCTTGTATGTCTGCCACTGTTATGGTAACTGGGTTCTGCTCAGGGAGGTTGCTGTGCTCCTCTCTCAGGGTCACCAGCCATTGTGCACTGCTGTTATGTGCAGCCTCCCTCTCCCATATTCCTTTCCAGTACCTTTCAGTTTCCAGTCTTGGTGGGTCAGCTCTGCTGTTAGGACCCTGCCACTGAGCGTACACTTTCGCAGGTTGTGTTGCGAACAGCCTCATTCTCTTTCGTGTACCTCTTTAGGCGACTGGACAAGGCTTGGAGCCTTTGTTTGGCAGTTTCGAGTGCTTCAGGTATGGTCATCTGGGTGTACCTCTCAGGTATCGGCCTTTTCATCACACCTCTCTGGGCCTCCGTCAATTGACTCACATCTTTCCGAGCCGCCTTGATCTTAGCCTCCAACCGTCTTTTCCATGGAGGGTAACGTGTCTCATAGTTGCTCCGATAGCCAAGGATTTCTAGGATCACTGATGCTGAAGCGTATATCAGCTCATTGGTTTCGGTGATCGTTGTGGTAGGAATCACCCTCAGTGCTGCATTCACACTTTCCATGAGACTTTCAGGTGGTACTTCACATAGCCGTTGTAATCGGTTTCTAGGTTGCCCAGCTTTCATCCTCGCCATGATCTTAGCTTTCAGGTCAGTTGCTGCCTTGCTCAGCATTTCATTCATTGGGGCTATATATATATATATATATATATGGGACAAAATAAAGGAGATATATAAATATATATCTCCTTTATTTTATATATATCCTTTATTTTGTCCCACACTGGGGAAATTTACAGTCTACAGCAAGATTTTTTTAAGCATTGCATTTGGCTGTATATAGTATGAGAACCACTGCTTTAGACTTGTTGTTTTGTTGCCACGCAGACCAAGCACAAAACCTCGATAATACTACGACTACTACTTCATGCAAAAATGACCGTCATTTAGCAAAAATGCTAAGACTAGCGAACGGATCAGTCACACAGTTGTTCGGTGGCTCGGACTGGATGCCGCTGAAATTGTAACTTTTCCAGTCAAGGATTATCCAGCCTTAAGTTTACACATTAACCCACTCGCGTTGCCTCTAGCCAAACAGGCCCCGCCTGGGCCCGCATCATCATATAGCCAAAGGGCGTCAAGGAGTGACTTTATGACTATGCGGCCGATTAACCAGGTGCCCCAATGCTGTTATCTGTGCATGGTTCCAGCCGGGTCAATGGGTGCATTTTGATAGAATTGGCAAGTTGGCCAGACTGAAACCAGAATTCATAGACTGTGTTTGGAATGAAAATTTTCCAGGTTTGTAAAATGGCAATTGTTGTCTGGGAGGAGGGGGGGGGTTGTTTCCAAGATTTTCTTTTGACATGTATTGAGCTTTTGTGGATGTGGTCTTTATTTACATACAGTAGCTATACTTTTGATTTTTCCAACTGTGTGTGTAAAACAAATATTTTGTGTGATCATATTTCAATTTGCTGTCTTCTCCTGTGTTGACAGACTCTCTCACGGTGTATGTGTGGCAACAACATGTCTGTGCCGCTGCTCGCCGAGGCTGTGACGGTGTCCGGGAAGGAGAAGGAGACCGCAGCAGTGAGTTCAAAGCCCCCCCCCCATCGCCCGCATCCTTAACCGATGGCAATACATGATCCGTACAGCATCTCATGTCAATGGCGCCTCATAATTCAGTTTGCCTTGCGTTGCGATTGGACATCGCATAAATGTCGTTGCCATTTGGAATGCGGAATGGACATTTTAAATAATTTTATTCATAAGGTTTAGTATAATTGCCCCTCTCTCTCTCTCTCTCTCTCTCTCTCTCTCTCTCTCTCTCTCTCTCCGTCACAGATGATTTTCCTTCATGGATTGGGAGACACAGGGTAAGTAAGCAATGGCGTCTCAGTTTTGGGCTAAAAATGAATCCAGTTTCCCTCTGTGCATTTAAACTGGGACAAGTTCAACTAGAGTAATCCCACTGCGGCATTAAGATAAGATAAGATAACCTTTATTTGTCCCACACAGGGGAAATTTGCAGTCTATAGCATTAGCATTAGCTGATAAATTCAATACGGAAAAGGAAACCGTCGTTGGGACGACAATGGAAGGACATCTTTCTTCTTTTGACATCCGGCTCTTTACAAGTACAAGACCAGCTTTGTTTGCGCAAAAAGGACGCGTTTTGTCTTTTGTCCACGTTGTCACGCACACATTGAGAATTGATTCAATCGCCTGAATGTTGATACTTTTGAGTCCACAGAGATGGCGGATTATTTTGGGCACGGGAACGAACCAAAAAGGTGTGCGTTAGTAATATTCTTATTTTATTATGTCCTCTTTGTTCTTCAGGCACGGGTGGGCCGACACCTTGACGGGCATCCAGCTGCCTCACGTCAAGTTCATCTGCCCTCACGCGTGAGTATCAATAGGAGGAGTTGGTCGATTGAGTGATTAACTTTCTTCTTTCCCCTTCTGTTGAAACAAGTCAAGATGGTCAGCTCACTTGCCACACATGTAACTTATCCCCCCCCCCCCCCCTGCCCCCACACTTCTCCAACAGGCCAAAGATCCCTGTCACCCTCAACATGAACGTCATGATGCCCGCCTGGTAAGACGTGTAGTTTCCAGGACGAGCATCGCAAGACAAACGGCAATATTGGGACTGGTTGCTTTGTGTTTCTGCAACAGGTTTGACCTCATGGGCCTCAGCCCCGAAACCCCCGAGGACGAATCTGGAATCAAAAAAGCGGCTGATCACAGTGAGGCTTACGTTAGTTAGGAGATTGGCGTGACTGCTTTGAAACAAAATAGTCCATGGGAAAAGAATGATTTGAAAATGCCAGTTCAAAACTATATGCGAGGAGTATAATTTTAATTTTAGGTAAATTTAAGATTAAAAGAGTACATGGTTTTCATTTTTTTCCCCCTCAAATGAGATCAATAACATTGAATTACAGAAGTCTCACTAGACCCTTTGATATTTCAGTGTATTGAGATAATAGTTTGTGGTATATTCACTCTTTCGATTATTGATGTTGGCAATTCAAATAATTTTGTGGGCAATTACTGTAGATCCACAAGAGTGCACGACTAAGCCTTAAAGGTGGGCAGACAACAGATAAAAAAAATATACAAAGCTGTGACTGCACCGGCAGTTAGCTCCACCTAGTGGTCAAAATGTAATACTGAATCAGGAAGTGTCGAAAGCAAAATATGGAGGCCATTTCAAACTGGTCAGCATTGTGTTCAGTGTTTCATTTCTGCACGTTTGTCGCCTTCCATTCAGTTAAAGCCATCATTGAACACGAGGCCAAAAACGGCATCCCTCCCAACCGCATCATGCTCGGCGGCTTCTCTCAGGTAGTAACCCGAAAAAGAACAACTTCATGTTTCTTCTTCTCTTGACAGTTCATCAAGAATGCCGTACATCGCTTTAGTCAAGGGTTCCATTTGTTTTCTTTGCTTCCTCATTCAGGGTGGGGCCTTGTCCTTGTACACTGCCTTGACCTGCCAGCACCAGTTGGCTGGCGTGGTTGCCCTCAGCTGCTGGCTGCCGCTTCACAAGAGTTTCCCTTTGGTACTTCTATTCCATTCTGATCTTTTGGAGTGTGTGATGATATGTTTGAATTGTTTAAAAAGTATGATCGAAAGACCTGAAGTCAAATGAAGTGCTGCCAAGTGCACTGATGTGTGATGGTCTTTGCCATACAGGCGTCAAGCGGCAACAAGAACCTGCCCATCCTGCAGTGCCACGGCGAGAAGGACGAAATGATCCCCGTGCAGTTTGGCGCCATGACGGCGGAGAAGCTAAAATACATTGTCAACCCGCAAATGATTACCTTCAAAACCTACCCAGGGGTCCCTCACTCGTCCTGCACTCAGGTGTCACATACAGCCATGTTAAAAAAAAAAACAAGTTACATCATATGATTTTTGTTTTTTCCTGACGGGGTTAAGAAATGTTGACTTTTTTGGTTGCAACATCGTCCTGACATGTCTTTTGCTCCGCTGCAGGAGATGCTGGCAGTAAAGGAGTTCATTGAGAAGCACTTGCCTCGGATCTGACCTCACCTCATCCCTGCTGTGACTCCTCCTTGTCCCCCACTCGTGACACTGACCTCTCAACCCCCACCCAACCCCAATTTGTCATTTCCCAAACAGGAAACAGCCATGAGCACCCCTTCTTCCTTCCACATGCGTGCAAATTGGGATTAAAAAAAAAAAAACTTCAGTGGTCATCCTGGCAATTCGTAGCCTCGAGAGGGAGAAGATCAACTTACACGCAACATTCCTGTTGATTTTTTTGTCGTTTCAAGTAATTTCATGTGTCCGGTTGCAACACGTTTTCCCTTTTGTTTTGCTGTCAACTTGTCACCCTCCAGGCCACCTCGTTCACCCTCATTTCAAGTGTTTTTTTTTTTTGTCACTGCAAAAAAAAAAAAGAACCAATGTTGAAAATGCTTATTGCAAATAAAGTCGATCTCCCTCCTTTGGCAACTTAACTGTCTAACCATTCATCAAGCTCAAAGGTCTGACTTGTAAAATTTTCAGAAAGGGGCAATACACTGGGAGGGCTCTGGTAAGATACGTAACTGAAGAGTGATTTTACAAATTACAAATGAAAGTTAACCCTGAACAACTTGATCTTGGACAATGAAGTGTTATTCCGAGGAGTCACATGTGAGTTAAAAAAAAAACCCTACATCTGTCAGGTGTTCAATGTTTTTTCCATTTCCATGAATGTTGTTTTTATTCTCCTTGTGTTCTTATTTTGGCACTCTTGTTTGGAAAAGCTTGGGTGAAAAGGAGGACAGACATCCGCTTTGATTGTTGTTGACAAATCGATGAATGTCTCGCGTCACACGTTAACGGTTGCTTTTCGTCCTCTTCGACTGCTGCCTCACTTTTTTTTTTTTTAATTCTATCTGTGACAGAGTTATGCATTCTCATGTGATTTGTCCTGGGTTTAATTTTTGGTTTTTGTGTAACAACTTTTTTGTTTTTTTGCCACTGTTGTCATCTCATCCTTTTATGGTGTTATGTTTATAATGATGGCCACTCAATAACATGAGACTGGTGGTCTCTTTTTGTTTCCAAGCACCTGTATGCAGAATAAATGACAAGAAAAACATTGTCTGACTTAAGTGTCTTACTGTACGGTGCAGTTGCGAGTTCGGTACATTTGGATTGAATCATTTAGAACCGTTGAAAAACATTTTCGAGCTTTTGTCTGCAATACATTTTATTTGAGTCGTTTCGGTGTTTCGTATGTCTTTATATTCAAGTACAACGTTCAAACTGGAAAATATTGTGGTTTAGAACACACTTTTAGAAATTTGCCTCATTTATAATGAATACTTGAGCCTTGTACGATATTAATTTAATGTTACTTGTTAATAATCATCATGGTACTTTGAGAAAAAAGGCAATATTATATTTTAATCCAAAAATGCACATAATTTACATATTTTCTGACCATGTATGTAACACGTAATGGCTCCCGGAAACAACGTGCCTTATGGTCCCGCCTACTTTTCCAAATGAACCAATGAAGTTTTTAGGGTCGTTCATAAATATAATAAGCCAATGAGGTGGTAGAGCAGATAAACCAACCAATTACATGTTAAGGCGGGGCCATTGTACCAGAGGAGAGGAGGCTTCGACCACAACCGATAATCGCCATCTTTGACACGTTTAAGCGAAGCTGAACGTTGTGCGCCAGCTTTCCAACTTTTTGAGCTATTTTGAATTATTGGATAATCACGAGAGATGTCTCGTTTTCATAATAACCGCGGCGGCATGGGGATGAATCAATTCCAGCCTCGCCGAGGTGGTGGAGTCGGCGGTCCGATGCGGGGTAGTATAATGGGAAGTCCCAATTTTAGAAACCACCCTTTTCAGAACCAGAATCGCCGGGGAGGACACAATAACTTCAACCGAGGACAGCAGTCGAGTAACCAGAAGCCACAGACCAACCAGGGCTTGCCAGGCCTTCCACCGCCGACCCCAGGGCCTGCTCTCACTATGAAAGGCCCGATGGACAAGCAAAAAGAGCCAGAAAAGCCGACAACACCAACAAAGGAGGCGAACGATCAGCTCAAACAAGAAATCGTATCTCCTCAGCCGAACCAGGCCAACAAGAACACACAGCTCAAGCCAACAACTCAAAATGCGAATGGCCCGCCGCAGAGCCAGCCTACGCTTACAAGTCCAAGTCCCAAGTCAGGCCCTCAGCCAAACCAACCGATTCAGAAAGGAGGCCCGCAACCAAACCAAAAGAATCAGAAAGGAGACCCGCAACCAAACCAACCAAATAAGAAAGGAGCCCCGCAACCAAACCAACAGAACCAGAAGACTGGACAGCAACAGAACCAGCGAGGAGGTCCGCAACAAAATCAACCGAGCCCGAGGGGAAGTCAACCGCAGAACCAGAGGGGAGGCCAACACCAAAATCAGCAGAACCAGAGGGGAGGCCAACAACAAAATCAGCAGAACCAGAGGATGGGCCCGCATCAGAACCAGAGGGCAGGTGTGCAGCAGCAAAACCAACAGAACCAGAGGGTGGGCCCGCAGCAGCAGAACCAACAAAATCAGAGACCAGGTCCGAAGACGGGGCCCCACATGAATACGTTTATTAAACCGGACCAAGTGCAAACGCAGCAAGAGACCCCGGGCACAAGCTCGGAACAACGTGAGCCACAGGTTCGTTTTTGGACTCTGCCATACATTTTTAACAACAATCGTCGTTCGAATGATCTAAACACGCGTAAGTAACCCATAATAAGCATAAATGTCGACGAAAATGCCCGTCGTCCTTTTGTGAATGTATTGTAATGATGTGTTCAATTCTTATCGCCGAGCACTCCAACCGGGCGGTGCAACAGAAAAACATTCTCTTTTTTTTCCCTGTCATTGTCTGGTGCAACCGCCTTTAGGGGGAATTTAAATCAAGCGCATCGACCGTGTTTGCCCCTCGCTATCCGCCATTTTGTGCTACAAAAATCATTCGTCACAGGCTTACATAATCGTGTGTTTATGACCTATATATTTTACCGTTATTTCGTAATTTTTGTAAGAACTATGTTTGCACCACCGCTTAAAAGGTAAGCAATCTTGTAGATTTTAGGATGGTTTCACTCCATAGTGGAAATAAACGAACTTGACGTGAAAATGGCGACGAAGAAAATAAGTCGTGACTGATTTATCTGTGCCCATATTTCGAAATTCGTCGTGTGCTATTGCCTTCTCAGTAATACAGTGGTTTTGATTTTATTTTTCAAAAATATTTGTGTTTAGCAGGAATTCAGGGCGACACTGTCCATGTTGCTGAAACCCGGCGAGAAATCATACACACAACGCTGTCGTCTGTTTATCGGCAACCTCCCTAATGACATCACAGAGGAGAATTTTAGGAAGATTTTCGCCAAGTATGGAGAGCCCAGTGAGGTCTTTATCAACAAAGGAAAAGGCTTTGGTTTCATCCGACTGGTAAGGATTAGCACGGCTATCAAGAATGCAATATTTTTGTCATTTAACTCATTAAAGAATTGTAACACATTCTTTACAGGAGTCCCGTGCACTTGCCGAGATAGCGAAAGGAGAATTGGATGACCTTCCAATGAAAGGCAGAAACCTCCGTGTCCGCTTCGCCACACACTCAGCGGCCCTCTCTGTGAAGAACCTGTCACCATTTGTGTCCAACGAGCTCCTTGAGGAGGCCTTCTCCCAATTTGGAATGGTTGAGAGGGCCGTCGTCATTGTTGATGACCGCGGGCGTTCCACCAGCAAGGGCATTGTTGAGTTTGCCTCCAAGCCCGCTGCCAGGAAGGCGCTGGACCGGTGTAACGAGGGTGTCTTTTTGCTCACCACGTAAGTTCTAGCCGAAATGATTTTTTTTTTTTTTAACTGTACCTGACATCCATTTTGTACATATTAGCCGTTTTGTAAAGTCACTTCTTAACCTTTCTGCAAGATGTTTTCCCCTTGGGCCCATAAAGGATACTGAACAGAATATTGTAAGAGCATGATGTCATTTTTTGTTTTAGGTCACCAAGGCCCATAGTTGTGGAGCCTCTTGAACAGTGTGATGATGAAGACGGACTCCCTGAGAAGCTGGCCCAGAAGAATCCCAGATATCAAGTGTAAGCTTGTCGTTTGTCATCTTTTCACCGTCCTCTTTGTATAATATACGTCCAACATTTTGTTTCCTTCTTGTGTTTTCTCAACAGCGAGCGAGGGGAGCCCCCGCGCTTTGCCCGCCCTGGCACCTTTGAATATGAGTACTCCAAACGCTGGAAGTCACTGGATGAGATGGAGAAGCAGCAGAGGCAGCAGGTGGAGAAAAACATGCGCGAGGCCCGCGAGAAGCTGGAGAGCGAGATGGAGGACGCATACCACGAGCACCAGGCTAACCTCCTACGCCAAGGTAAAAGACCTTCGCCGCTATTTCACCTCTGATTTTGATTGTTGTGGCCCCTCCCCGCTAAATTTCACATTCCTCCTGCAGATCTGCTAAGACGGCAGGAGGAATTGCGACGCATGGAAGAGCTGCACAGTCAGGAGATGCAAAAGAGGAAGGAGATGCAGTTGAGGTACTGGCGTTGGTCTGGTTGGAGCACCACATTCTTTTGTCTGGGTGCCTTTGACTGCTTGTCGTAATGGTGTAATCTCTTTTGTCGGCAGACAAGAGGAGGAGCGTCGCAGGCGAGAAGAGGAGATGCTTCGCAAGCGCGAAATGGAGGAACAGATGCGTCGCCAGCGCGAGGATAGCTACAGGATGGGCAACTTTATTGATGTGAGTTAAAGATTTTGCAAATCAGGTGAAATCTGATGTTAAATGAATTTTGACATTTGTGAATTATCTTTCCAGAGGGAGCGAGATATGAGAATGAGTTCTGGGGCTGCAGTGGGCATGGGAGGTAGGTTCTTTTTCTTTTGTGTTTTAATTACGTACAAGGAATCTATTTAATGTCAGCATTTTCAAGAATCTGCATTGTTTCAGTGCACAGTATTTTGTGGTTGAAAAGGTCATTTTGAAGAGCTCTAATTCGATGATCAAAAAGAAATTGACATGAAATCATCTCAATTCAGGATGTTTTTCATGATGCGAGAAGAGTTGCTTGCCGGCCTGGAAGCCGGTGGCTGAGAGTCCGCCACCTCTTCTCTTAACCTAATCGGCTCTAAAAATACTCCGTAATGGCCTCAGGTCTGCAGTTTGTGTTTGACTCAATGTTTTCCAATCCAGATATGCCCTATGGCGCCGTGAACCCGACCTTCTCCATGAATGTAATGGGATTTGAGGGGCAGCAGGCAATGGGAGCATCTCCAGGATCCCAGATGAGCAACGATATGGTAATGTATCCCGTTTTCGGCCAAATCACTCCTTGATGTAGTGTCTTGTGTCTGGCACTTCCCCTCCAGTGGGAGATGACTTGGAGCAGATAATAGTCGCCACGAACATTATTGACAGGAAGAAGCGCGGGGTTGTCCCCAGGCATTCTGTCCACTCGCCGCTTGTTGATTGTGGCAGATATGATTGTTACAAAATACATATATTAATATTGGTAAGCCGGTACCCCTCAGTTTTATTCTCAGTGGTTAAGCGTAAAGCTGACCGACAGCCTGCACTAAATTCGTAAACGTTTGTGCTCTCACAATATTTTGTGCTGTGGATCGCTACTGCAAGCCCTGTCTCTTGTGAGCTGGACAGGCACTTTTTTCCCTTGGTGTCTACCAGTGTTTTTAAAGCCCTTAATTGTTGTTACATTGCTGTTTGCGAGCGGACTGAAGCGTAATCCGCGATGAGAAAAAAATCCACCGGACCATTCTGTCTTTTTGTGCTTTCTTGACACAAGCAGGCATTTATTTCACTCTCGTGAACAGCCGTGTTACATTTTTTAAATATATATTCATCTATGTATAGTGTTTTTAGTGTAGGCTGGCGGCCAAACCACAAAAAAGTGACTTATGATAATTCGCTCCTAGGGGGGGCAGGCAAAGCCTTGTGACTTGAGTGCTGTTTTTACTTTAGGGTGCCCAATTGCAATGTCAGTTGGCCTTATTCTTCTGACTTGTATGAATATGAAGTGACCAAAACCGCTGGAGAGTATCTGTAGTTGGCAACTCAAACATAATTTGTTTTAGGAGCATAGTTAAGAGTTGATGCAAAACTAGGTTGTGATTTAGCCGCTCTTTGCTCTTGTGACATTTTTGGCAGTTTGTGGAGTTGTCTTTTTAGACCCTCTGCCAAGAAACATCCTATGTCTCAAAATTTGGTACGTTTGATATTTGTTCACAAATCTTTGCGCGTGTGTGTATTAAAAAAAATGTTATTATAAATTGACCATTCTAAAGTGTTGATAATGGCTGGCTCAATCCCCGACGCAGGCGATTTGTAATCTACAGTGCTCAATTTTGAACGAGCAACGGCAACGAAAAGTAAGATGTTTGCCCATTCTTTTATGAAAACATGACTGATTGTCTGAACTTTGCAGAGGATTGCTCGCCTGTGAAATGCTCAAATTTCAAACTTAGAACTGCTTTTCACTGTGTATTGTTGAACTGCGTTTGCTACCCTCAAAATGACTTGTGTGTGCTCTTCTCCCAATGTGATTTGCACTCAATGGTGCACATTTGTGCGAGTATTTTATAGTATGCCAAAGGAAACACTGATTGTGACAGGAAGACTTTTCTACAGCACACACGGCTTTTTATCTGTGGTGTACAATCTGTCTTCTAACATATAGACAGCTAATGAGCTGATTCATTTTCCACCCATCTTGAAATCAGAAAGAAACCAGCACATTGGTTACATATTCGTCTGGGGTTTAATCCTTTCTTCGTCCAGTTCCAATAGTTTTTTTGTGCTCCCGTAAGGATTTTCTAAATGTAGGACCCTATAAAATCTGACATTGTTTACACCGGTACCATTTAATCCGTCCATATTTCTCAAAAGACATCTGATCAGAATTGCAGCCATTCATTGAAGACCCTGTAAAGTGAATTCATCGAACTTTCTAAATCCATTATTCCTGCTTGAAAATGATCGTTGAAAACCCGTGTGAGGGCTGAGAACTATTTAGTACTTGTGAAGATATAATGTTACACTTTAAATCACGCGAATTTCCTGAATTATTTTTCAGGCATCTAAAATTGGGCATGAGGGAGTGCACTGGGACACTCCTCCCTTACAGAAGAGTGCCTTTATTTGCTGCCTGCGTGCGTTTAGCTAGCTGGGCCATGCCTCTTTCCCCAAAAATGCATTTTGCCTTTGGATAGTAATCTAGCGTGGCTGCTTTAGAGTGCCTCGTTGTTGGCCAGAGTGCACGTATGTCACACAAAGATAGGTGGAATTGTGAGCAGCTGGGATCTTCAATCTGACTTGTTGGCAGGTCATTTGTGGGTTGGGGCTTTGC
Source organism: Hippocampus mohnikei (assembly GCA_026261675.1). NCBI lineage: Eukaryota > Metazoa > Chordata > Actinopteri > Syngnathiformes > Syngnathidae > Hippocampus > Hippocampus mohnikei. The sequence continues at coordinate 1,802,437 of JAKGUB010000345.1, forward strand.
GCTGACATGGCTGCTTTTAGAGCACCAAGTGTCAGCAGGTGAACGAGGTGAAATCATTTTTAAAAATCCAACAGTACAGCCTACGTGGTGCTGGCTGGGCCACTTTCGCAGCATGGAAAAGTCCCGAACGACCCTGGTGTGGTTTGTCAAATGTGGAAGACATTTTCACTTTACAGGGTCTTTAACAACATTATCCATTATCTGGTCCACCTTTTCCCATGATAATTGCAGGCCTTTGACCAGCAGGTGGGGTGCACCCCAAACGAGTTGCCAGCCACTCGCAGGACTAGACAAGCAACCATTTGGTCTAATTTTACATTTGCACAAAAACCTGGACTGACTTTACATTTTCTATGTCAATCAGCTACCTTTTAAAAAGATAGTTTTTTCACTCGCTACGTTGAATCAGTGTCAATTTATTTGACCACTTACTGCTTTTATGAAACCTAATGCATGTCACCATTCTCATTTTTCAATTCCAATTTGAGCTTTGCTACCGTTTTCCTAATTTAACTAGGCGTCGGATTTCATGGGGCCCTACCGTAGTGGCGTTGACAACCAAGCCTCGGCTTGGCATGCGCTGCCGAGGCTGTGAGGGGAGGCATTGACTAACGAAAGCATTACCCTCTCTTCCTTTTCCGTATGTAACCTGTGGCACCTGTGGACCTTCATATTGGAACGAACGGTTTCTTCGGATGTGTGGCCTGCTGCTTTTGTTGATCAAAAATCCTCGAAACATGCATATATCACACACACACACACACACGCATACTGCATATGTATGCTTCCAACATGGACATGAACTGTGCTCGCCCACTTGGCTCCCCGCAACCCCTTTTGATCACGCCCCGTTCACGCCCGCCTCACTGGCACATTGCCCCGCGCAGCGCAGCGAACGCTTCGCTCAGGGCGGCCCCCGAGGAATGGGGCCCGGTAACGGCTCTTACAACAGGGTCCGCGAAGAGTTTGATCTTCCCGCTAAAAAACCGCGTTTTTAAACGCTCCTTACTTGACGCTCCTCGACGCAGCATTTTTGTACAGATTCTTCTAAAACAAGAAACACTCAGACTCCGTTTGTATTTAAGTTCCAAATGTTCCAGCATTTTTGTCTTGATACTTCCTTTTTATGATGAGTCAGTATACTCCCTTTTTTTTAATTTTGGATTGTCGCTAGTACAGTAAGATTAGGTTTCCCTGTAGTAGTATTTGACCCCTGTATAATTCTTTTCTAGTGTTGTGTTATGTGCCTCGTCGTGCTTTGTAATTTTTCTTCTTAATTCTACATGGCTGTCACTTCAAGAGCATGTCACAATAAAGATAAAAAAAAAATGGGTTCAATTTGGCCAAACCTAATAATTTATTCTCACCGCCTTGTTCAAAAACGACGCTTGCAGCGTTTTGATTGTCAACTCTGTGTTAATCCCACTCCCATAATCTTGATTTTGATGTTATCATATAACGGGTAAAACGTGCTGTGCTTTAAATGCATCGCTCAGACCCTGCAATCAAATCTTTCTAATGCGGTGATAATCGGCACTAGTCCTTCTATCTAATATAATCCACATTTAAGTAATATATAGTATCTATTTTATTTTTGTATTGCCAGAATAGTTGTCGAATCAGGGGAGTATTTTGATCCCTGGTGCTGATGATGCACTTACTGTCATCAAACTCCCGCCGAGTCAGGAATTGATCCCATAATTGGATGACTGATAGCAAAATTCCAATCTCTCGTTTGTTCCCCGTGCACACTATGCAACAAACGCGACTCGACGTGTCATTGAAAAGTGAGTTGTAGGTATAGTTGCACAACTTAATGGCCACCCAAAAGTATTTTTGCTTTCATCCGATCTGCGAACTTGACAAGGAGACTGGCCAAGGAAAGCAGTTGTCGTTATACTGCTAGATTTCATAATTTTAGTTGACGGATTATCGTCCTTCAAGGCAGGTGGATTATCGTCCTTCAAGGCAAAATTAAATTTACAGCTCTGCTGTTGTGCGCGACACGGAGAACCAGGTTTCACACATGCAGGCATTCAAGGACGATGCCTTGCTCCAGGGCACCTTGACTGAGCCAGCAAAGCAGGCTTGCATATCTCCAACAACTAGTTGCCGTTGTTGCATTTTGTTGTTGTTGTCCGCAGCGTGACCTCAACCCGTGACCCTTGGGCTCCAAAGCACAAGTCTGCACTCTTCGACATGCATTTATTTGTGTGGAGTGCTCACAAGTTTGAAAGACTTTCCGTCTCGAGTCGGGCTCCTTTGCACTTGCCAGATTTCTGAAGACGAGACGTTCTCCAAAGGAAGACAAAAATAGCAAACGTTGTCTTGGTTGCCTCATCAGAAGATTGCATAATATGACAGCGGGAGTGAAATCTACCCAGTGATCTCTTTTACGTTTCTGCAATCTTAATTTAAGGTTTAGGATCGTGATGCGATCAATGTTGCACTTGAGCCGCTCATCAGTTCTACTTACCCGGCACTGCCGTTGTATTTAACCCTTCGGTCTGATGACGAATTAAAAACACAAATCTATATTGATTATATCCACAGAGTGATATTTTACATACTTTTAAAAAGTTCAAGCAATCTGAAGAGGACGTCTGTTCTGGCCGCAATTGAACACTCTCTGAAAAACTTCCATTGGTTGAGTCGCCATCCCAAGTTTACACAGGACAAGCCTGATCATGTGAATTGAGTTGAAGTAAAAAAAAATAAATAAATAGTGACTTAGGATGGAGGATGTCATCGGACAACTGACAAACCACATCGTCTGTTGACCAGATCAGCGCCGCTTTCTACATTCCAGGTTTGGTTGCTCCACTGTGGCTTATGCTTCTATAAGTTGTTGCAAAGGTAATCGACGATCCCACTGACATACTTGTACAGCCGTCGTTGGCTGCCTTCAATCTCCAAAGCTCACTCAGTCAAAATCTTTAGGACGGTCAGCTTTATAATTTGATGTTCTTTTGAGCATCCTCCGTTTGATCTTGTTTTTTGCTAGCAACACATTTAGTCTCACGTCTTGTTTTTTTAACTCATTAACTCCCAAAGATGTTTTTAAAACGTATTTTCAGACTTGGTCTAGAATTGGCTGGTACTGAATGAGTTAAGCACACTGTCATATTTTCTCCTTCGTTACATTTCCCCTAAATTGTTTAATGGGCCATCTGTAACTGGAGCTCATTTTCAGACCTCTTAGGTATTCCCGAATATTGAAATAAATTCAAATACAGTTGGGTCCATAAATAGGATTTAAAGACGTTGAAGGACTGTGAAGAATCTTGTCAAACATTTTTACACCCAAGTAGATTATAGTTGTATGCTTTAGCTGTTGGAAATATGTAGCATATTCTGCATTGTTACTTTGATGTGCTCTTTACATTCTTTCTTTAACAGGTTTGACGGACTATAAAGATTTGGGACTGTGGATGGAAATTGAGGCTGTTTTTTTTTTTAGCAAATCTATTAAACCGCCAAGCGAGATGTGATGGTGTAGATTGTGACAGGCTGCATTTGGCTTTGAAGTCAGTGTAGCAACAATGGAAATTGGTAGGTAACTGCCCCGTTTGAAACTTGCATGACAGATCTTAACGGTAACGTCTTCTTGAACATCCAAGTGTATGTTTTTCATTCAGTAGTCCTACACCGTTTAAAATCCTAACAACTGACAATGTGTATTAGTTGACGTGGATTTTACTTCTATCAAGCGCAGTTGTAAACTGCAATTTATTATTTTTTAAAATGGTAACGCCGGTCGATGCGGAACAATGGATCTCAACTGTCTTCATCTTCTGGTTTTCACATTCTACTTTTTAGGTCATTGGCGATCATTTAATTTGGGGTGTTTTGTCATTGTGCGGGATCCGCTTCCCCTCTGAGTTTTATGGTGCATGGTACGGAATCTACCAGCAACTCAAGAAAAACATAACTCTACCTCGGTGGTAACTCATACAAGCTGTGCGCTCAGCCAGTTTTTGTCTTGAATCGCGGGCAAAAACTTGAGTTACGAGCGCTAATAGTGGCAGCCAACTTAATAACGGGCAGCGTTTTGGCCAATTGTAATTATTCAATAAGAGGCCAAGTGCTTCCCTGAAACTGTTAATTGCCACTGCCAGTTAAGGTTCTAAAACACAACATAAACAAATACAATGACACTTTGCGTTAAACCAAACGCCACGAAACTCTGAAAGTCCGCTCAGCCTACTGTTTACACACCAAACATACGCAATAGATGGGATAACGAAACTAGCATCAGTGTCACTGTTATAAGCCATAAAGCAATGATTATTTGGACACAAACAAGGCAGAGAAGCACGACAATATGAACAAGCAGCGTGTGTATACATACACTGTTATACTGCTCACTACTGGCCAAGGCGTACGCACCCGAATGAACGGCACGATTGACGCGGCGAGACAGATTAATTTATCTAGCACATTTCATACACATGGTAACACTTAAGTGTTTCCTGTAAGTAAGAAAATACCACACTGGAAAGCATTTAAAAACAAGAGAAGTTAAAACATGTAAACGCAAACTAGCAACTGAGTCCGTTTCAAAAATGCATAGTACAACATCAGTTCCTCTCGTGTGAAACTGCTTTTTATTTTTTTATAAAGTACAAGAACATAGAATGCTAATTTTCAGACTCGATAATATGCTTACAAATTTTTGCTGAGTTTTTCACGGTTGGCAGGAACTGATTAATGGCATTTCTATTCATTTCAATGAGGATGGATGCTTTGAAATACGAGGCACCTTCTCACGAGCTCTACCACTTTGTGCTTGAGCTTTTATTTATGTAGTGTTTCTTTCTTCCACGCTTGTGGGAAACTTGGTAATTGTAACTGGGATGTTTTTAATGCCATTGATCATCAAAGTTGCAGGATACATGACCTAGCAACATCATAAAAGGTTGTGGTGTTTTTTGTTTTTTTAATATGCATCCTTTTGTCTTTTAGACACTCGCATTTGAGCCAAATGTGCAATTTCAGGAGAGAAAAAAACTCCAAATTAAATATTGTCTGTGTGGTGTACTATTTGTTTTCTTTAACAGGTTTGTCCATCTTTAAGGGTGAGAAGGAACAATCCAAAGCAAGCAATTCAAAGTCTGCTGGCTACACACGAACTAGTTTTATCCCTCCCACCCCAAAAATACCTCTGCAATAGATTGTGTGTTGCACTTGATAGGGTGATGTGGATTGAGAAGGTATGATTGTATTCTCTTTAAACAGGTGTTGCGAATGTGATGCGTCCGGTGCGAGCTGTAAATGGTGGAAGATCCTTTTTCTTTCTTGAACATGTTTGAATTGACCGCATCGTGCGCTTGAATATTCTGTAGTATTACCAGGCCTATTGCAGCTGTAGACTAAAAGTAACCACGCAGCGAAACATCTAACAATATGGAGGAAACAAAATTGTCTTCAATGACTAAAGGTGTAGGTAATTTTTGATAACTGTGATAACATCACTTCCTGCGGAATCTGCTATTGAAATCAGTGTGCCATCATGCCTCGTTATTCGGAATTAATTTAGCAAAACTCATATTTTACATTTCCTGATCACCAGACGTGACTTGAACTGCTTTTGCGTTGGAACGCAATCTCGATCGAGCATTCATTTAACAGACTGTGGCCGACATAACTAGAAGGTGGCTAGTTTATTTGATTTTGTCTTAACTTCACGGTCAGTTTCAATCTGACTCGCACGACTTGATTAGTATTATTTTTTTAAATATTGCAAACCCGAGTTTTGCATTGGCGTGTCCACCAATAGTTCCACCGTCATACAAAATTGTGGGAATGAAATGTTGGGCTGGTTGTTTGCTAATAAATAGCTTCATTCACCTCCATAGAATACAGATTTTGCCATGTCGCCATCCTATTTCTCTACTCTTTTGCTGAGACTTGATGGGGTGCCACATTCTTCTATGCTACACGTTTCTTGCAAAAAAAATATTTTCGTCCCGAATACCATCAAAATGTATGGATGTAATTTTATTACCTCGCCGTCAACAACAACCATTTTGGGAGCTTAACTACAATATGGTCTGTGGACACCCCCCCCCCCCCCCCACAGAAAAAAAAGAGGTTGACAAACGGACTTGTTGCTACCAATTTTCTGCTCTGCATGATAAATAATAAATATCATAAAAATAAATGCTTGTTTCGAAAGAAGTCATCTAGCAGTTGTCTCCCACTTGTATTCACCTCTATTTTTTATTAATGGACAAAAATCTGGTCCACTGGAGACCTAAACCATATCCACCCCCTCCCAAGCTATCCAACCAAGTGAGGCCCGCCGTGCTTCTGTATGTGTGTGTCATGTCTTTGGCAAAGCGAGCTGCGTTAGCCGCAAGTCAGCCAGCTTGCCCCCAGTCCGCAAGTTACATTTGCTCCATGACTAGTTCCGCAGCAGTCAGTGGACAGTAAAGCCTGGACTTGTTTGCGCTGCAGCCAGAGAGGTATGCTAACACGGCACGAGCAAGGTAAGTGCTCATCCATGTTTACCATATCCAAGATGTACAGTTGTCCCATAACTCTCCCCTCTCTTTCTCTGTTTTGCTCTCTCACTCACTCATGTCACGGTGACACTTTTGAAGGGCTTCTGGCATCACACTTGGGATCAAATGGCATCACAGTGCAGATCCTGTAACTCTGTGTACAAAAAAAAAAAAAGTGAATCCAAAAACAAGCCTGATGGACCTTGCAGTGTGTGTGAATGTGTGCTTGTAGTGCTGCGTAAGATGATGCACTTGAGTAGCTGGTGCTCCTCACTGGTCAACATTCTGTACCAAGACATCGAGTAATACCTTGGGAACCTTTACTTGTGTTGCCTTGTGACGTGGATGAAAGAGGTACACTGCTTACTGTGGTCCCCGGGTAATGTTACCCAGGAGGCTTTGTGTCGAAAAGTTGTAGTTTCCTCCTCTTTTGCGTTTTGGTGATTTTCTTACAACAAAAAAAAGGTGCTACTCGGCAACCCAAACTGAATGTCTAGTTTTGCTTCCACCAAGCAAGAGCTGTTCCTGACCATTCCAGACACCGTTTTGCAGTTGTGTATTTTTTTAAATTATTATTTTTATCTTCAAGGGCCTGTGCAATGCACCAAAGCCGAATGGTATTACTGTGATGCGCTGGACGGCTTGTTGAAAACTGCTCAATGTGAACCTATGAACAATATCTGCAGTACTTTTTTTGGTTACTGTTTCCCCCCCTGCCCTATACTTAATATCTCAACTCAGAACATGACTTCATGTTTTGTGGATTGCTTCTTGGACATAATGGGGTGGGAACGAAGGATATATTAAAAAAAGAAAAAGTATCATCTGGATATACAGTGATCCCTTGCTTATCGCGGTTAATGGGGACCAGAACCCCCCCTGAAAGAAGAAAATCCCCAAAGTAAGTACCCCCCGATGGATGTACACGTATATGTACATGTGCACAAGGCCAAATTTAATGGTATACATGCATGTAGAAGTAAATGTTTGTCGTAATTAACATTACTTAATGCTATATTCATTCATTCATCTTCTGAACCGCTTGATCCTCACTAGGGTCGCGGGGGGTGCTGGAGCCTATCCCAGCTGTCTCCGGGCAGTAGGCGGGGGACACCCTGAATCGGTTGCCAGCCAATTGCAGGGCACACAGAAACGAACAACCATCCATGACCACATTCATACCTAGGGACAATTTAGAGTGCTCGATCAGCCTGCCATGCATGTCTTTGGAATGTGGGAGGAAACTGGAGAAAACCCACGCAAGCCCGGGAGAACATGCAAACTCCACACAGGGAGGCCGGAGCTGCACTGTGAAGCCGACGTGCTAACCACTGGACTACCGGGCCGCCACTTAATGCTGTATTATAAATATATATATATATATATATATATATATATATATATATAAGTTAGTGTATAAATAACAAAATACAGTTAACATAAACATGTAGTACTGTATATGTTGCTCTATGCGACGCGATACATTGAATCCGCAATAAGTGAATCGCGAAGTAGCAAGGGATCACTGTAAACTTCCATCTTCACACGGTTACTACATGAGGTGCATGAAAGGGTGGTTTTATTGGTGTTTTTTTTTTTACATACCAGGCATTGATATTACTTGTCTATTACTGTTTCTCAACCTTCATTGAGCCACAGCAAATGTTTTCTTTTCTTTTTTCTTCTATTACACCAAACTCAAGGGACACTTGGCAAAACAAAAAGTGACTCCTGAGGTGCTAGTCGAGTCACATCTTGACTTCATCTGAAAGTTGGGCCTCTTCACTTGATACGACCAAGCATGATGTAATTGGCGGCATGTGAATGGCAACACATGGATACGTATCTTCGTACTCTCGTACCTTCGCTCATCTTATTTGAGCACTACATTTTGACTTATGCCATGAAGTGAAATTGGATTCTTTCCCTCAGCACTCCTGATAATATCACAGTACCTTGGTTGGGAATCACATTCTTATCCCACCATATATTTTTATAGACATAAGCGTGGAGTTTCCCCCCACCCCCACCGCCTCAAAAAAAAAAAAATTCTGCCAGTGGGTTCCAGTCATGACACGAGTCGCATGAAGTAACATGGAAAACAGCATTCATGGTTTGTGCAACACGAATACACAAGACATTTGTACCAATAAAGCAATCATCTCTTGAGCTCATTTCGTATGCTAGCTCTTGTTGTGGGGTGGTCGTGCGTACCGGAATATTTTTTGGGTCATCTCGAGATCTTCTCTTGTCGGGCATTCTCGCACCAATGGGGTGGCCGTTGTGATTGTCTGGTTTGAAAGGTACCGCGCTGTATTCGCTGTCGAGAACCTGTCACTCTGCACTGTGATCCATTTCTTTTCTCACAGCTCAGCGCTCGAGACAGTTGTCGGGTGTCCTATGACTCAAAACGCCAGTGTGATGCCAGAACTACCCTCGCGGCCACGGATGGCAAGCCAGCCGTTACGCAAAAATGAGCTAGCCTGTTGCGGGTGGGTGGGGGGGGGCCTCTGTTGCCACTTGGCGTGGTAGCGTAACTTGCACCAAACCCGGGACGGGTCGGGGACTTTGAGGAAGGGACGTGGTCTGAACTTCTGTCACATATCCTTGCAGCTTGACAAGTGAACAGCAGGGGTGAGGGTGGGGGGAGGGACTCAAGTCACATGACCTGGAGTCAGACTTACATAATCAATTTTAAGACTTGGACCTCGTTTGGATGAAATTGAAAAGATTCTTTCAAAACTGACTTGGTATTGCGATTTGACTGACGTAACCGACATGACTTTTGACAAGTTGTACCTTTTTTTGTTTTTGACGTTTCTCTTTGGGGAAAGCTTCTGTTTTGACGCGCAGGTGCGCCGCTCACCTCGTTTTGCAGGGCTCACTAAAAAGTAAAAAAAAAAAACTACGTCTTACTTGCACCTGTTACGATAAAACCCACAGCGATGGATGAAATATGTTGACCGTAGCTCATCGAGAGCTGGTCCAACGTTAATTGGGCTTCAGGTCATTACAGAAAGTTTTTAAAAAAAAATAATTATTTTTTAAAATGCAGTACAAGAAATTCAGCCCAGGTGTTGAGTGCAGACTTGCCAATATCCAAATGACGGAATGTATGCAGGACTTATGACTTGCCAATAGGGGGAGTATTTTTTATTTATTTTTGAAGCTTCAAACCATTTTTAGCCCAAGTAAATACTTGACTATTCGCTTGTAATGTAGTGAGGACTCAAAGCAAATTGCTTCGTTTTTATCACAGTGACTTGAAGACCTGAGACTAAATGAGGACTTGTGTGACTGACTCCCACCTCTGATGAACAGTAGTGCCACTCTCATGCCCCCATATGACACTTTGCAACTTTAGCCAAGGTCACACTGCACAATTTCACCAATTTGCAACAATCCTCGAAGCACTGCAAATGTCGATTAGATCAACTTTTACGTAAAAGGTTTCTTCAGGGGGGGGGTTTCCTCGTACTTTCTACTTATGTGCCATTTTGAAGCAAATTAATTTTGCTTTGCACAATATGCATTTTCTCGCTTTACGTACATGTCAATTTTGTCCCCCCCCCCAAAAAGTTCCTGCAGACTCAGGATCTTGTGTGGTGTGACCACGTGGCCGTCTCACATAGACGACATTAACAGTTCTCGTATAATGCATGTTCATATCGTAACCTTTTTACACTGATGTGCCCACACACACACACACACACACACACACAAAATATTCACAAGCTGCCATTTTTGTTTTTACTTTCCCTGTCAGCTTCTCACTGTGTGTGTGTGTCTCGCCACAGGAGCGTCCACCGGCCGACGGAGGGTGACCAGTGTCACCACTTCGCCATGACGGTAAGTTCCCAGGATGTTATGATGCTATGTAATTGAAACGAACAGGTTATTTGTAGGTTAAGTTAAAAAAAAAAAAATTAAGAAGTCTCTGGAAGTGGTTGTAATATGTAGTCTATTTCTTTCAGTGCTTCCCAGGGAAATATGGTCACTGGTAAAATGCCGAAACAACCACAGGGATGGCAACACCTTGCGGGGAGGCCCTGTGTTCACACTCACAACAAGGATGTCCCAATGAAAGCGGTGCGTGTGGATAGTATACTATACCTAATAAATGTAAAGCTCTTGCTAAGAGTGTTTTTTTTTCTTCCCTGGCAGAGGTGCATGCTGTGACGCATCACTCCGCGGACGATGATGCAGTAGGACACTCAAATGGGTGGATGCTGGTGAAATACAAAAATAAATAGTTACACTTGAGACTTCAGTCTCCGCTCCTTTCTTCGATGTGTAAGTGTAACAACGGCGCCTGGAAGCAAAATACGTCTCCAGTATCTGCACAGAAGTGTGTGTTTGGAAGCTGCCCTATTTCCCCGAAGGAGGCGCAGCCTAGAGAGACCAAAGCTAGGTGAGCCACAACCCCGGTGGCCAGATCGCATGTAGGTTCTCAGTCACGCTGACCTGACACGGAAACACGCAGTGCTCAAACCACACGGACGTCTCAAAAGACTTGACCTTCACGGTCATCTTATCTGCGATTAAAACCCAAACACCTTGAACTGGAGCTCCTGCAAGTTGTCTTTGCATTTTTAGATTCCAACCAAACCATAAAACCATGATTTTTTTTTTCATACAGTCACTGCATCGAATCACGGTGTATGGCTACGGATACATTCCAGACCCACACGCGAGGTGAAAATCCACAAGAGGCACGCGATATATTTGTCTGATAGCTTACCGTTAACATAAACAGAAATGAACAGATGCTATGGTTGTTTTAAAAATTTCAACCAAGTTACTAAACACATTGTGCATCAACACATAAACAAAGCGGACCACAATACTCCCGGGTACGTATTTTCTGTGATAATAACTGGAGCTAAGAACCTGAAGAGGGAAACTATTTGAGTACCGGCAGTGGACTGTACCTGACCACTGGGTATCATCCATCTTTAATCGCGCTTGTGAATCATTGATACTAGCAGCTGCCCACACGGGTGGAACACAACGATCGCATCTACGCTCACTTCCCTCTGGGCTCTGTGTAAGGAGGACCGTCGCATCCATCCATGTTCTTGAAGCGATCCGTGTTAGGCAGTAACGGTTGTGCATTCATGAGCGGCATTGCTGGTGCGCCCCCGCCGCCATCTGTCGTGCTCGGTATGGGCATCAGCGGACCCTGGTACCCGAGATCCACCACTCCGTTACGCAGGAGTGAGAAGACCCCACTGAGGCTGCCATCACTCGGCCTGCCCACTGCAGCACCTGGTGGCAAGCGTGGCATCAACATGACTAGACTCAGGTAATTTTTAAAACTGAGAGAATGGGAGCTGTGTTGATTTGCGTTCCCTCGCATTAACCTCATCCAAGAAGGCCTTGATGGACCTGGCAAAAAAAAATACACTGCAGCTTACACAGTTAGTTGGGAACATCTTCATGTGTGTCTGTTTTATGGATGGAGATAAGTATGACCAACTCCAATCCCTGTGAAAGTGAGCTGACTCGGCACCCCGCGACGTTGAGCGCCATAGACCCCACCTTGTCTTTTCCATCGTGTTGGCGTTTGGTGTCAACAGAGGGCAAGTTTAGCGTATGGCTGGAATTACAGCGTCATTGTCATGCACCTTTTGATAGCCTTGTCCCACCCCACGCATGTGGTGTGCCACTCAACAGGATAAAGGACTCTGGACTTGAAACTGATACGGGGCTTGATGCGGCGCCCTGTGGTACACCCACACAAAAGAAAAAACCCTCCGCGAAGGATTTGATGGGGAATTGAACGAGTGGACAGCACATGAAGTACTTTTCACTCCTATTTAAGAGAAAGTGATCTTCCCTTTTGTTGTCATAATTGTGCATAATGTGCATTATTTATACAGATGTGCTCGCCACTACTCCACTGTCCTCCCCGCTCTGTTCATGTAACGAATTAAATCCTATCATAGTCTACATTTTGTGTTTCCACAGCCTTAGCGAGCCATCCCTGCACCACACCAAGGACATCACCTCATTTGAAGCTTTTTGCTGTGTCCGCCCTCTTCACTCTAGCAAGTCTCTCACCCACTCCAAGGTCCACCCACCACCAGCAACCAGTCATACTCACAAAGACTTCCCCTCTTTCCAGCCCACCTACATCCACTTGTCCCAGGCCATCCGCCTCAACTCCAAGCCCCGTCCTGCCAGGCCTCGCTCGCACATGCTGGCCACCACCGGAGACCTGGGACCCTTCGGACCACTGGGATCTTTCGGGCCTCTGGCCATGCGCAGCCACAACATGGAGATGCTGTCCGTCATCGGGAAACCATGCGTTTTGAACTGCAACCAGCGTACCGTCATGGGTCCGGTTCGCCCTCAGCTCCACGTGTTCCTGCCCGCGGAGGAGGAAACAGACAACATGTCTTTAGACGAAGGCTTCATGGATGAGTCGGAGGCTAAAATGGCTTCACTGAGGCTGAGAAAGGAAGACTCCAATCAGCTGGAAGATGTGCATGCGCGTCGGGCTGACAGTGTCTTAGGCCTCCTCAACCACTAATTTTATCAAGAACTACAAAATCAACGTTTAAAAAAAAAAATCTTTTACATGTTAGCATAGATTCCTGAAAAATGACACTTCTCAGTTATCTACTATAGTGATGGCAGTATGGATACAATAAATATGCATTTTCAGTGATCTTGTTGAGAGTAATTATTAAATGTTAAGATTGGTGTAGAATGTCACAAATAACCACCCAAATGAAAACAATCAAAATTCTAAGCCTCATTTCACTGGGTAATTGGCATTCCTTGAAGGCAATGCCTTATCCTGGTAGTTGGTCCCCCTTTTTCACGCGTAATAACTGTTGACACCATTCATAAAACCAACTTTTTATTTCATTTGACCAAAGCAGTGTGACTGAGAAAAAAAAGACTAACTATGATGAGATGAATATGAAATGATGAGTTTCGTCTTCTGTCCACTAGGGGCTCCAATGAGCGATTTCCTTTTGCCTATAATCAGGTAAACACGCAAAGAAGGAAGCGCCAGGCAAGCTAGCAACATCCCCATTGTAGGATGGTCCTTTGGTTCTGATTGAAGGGTGCACCCGCTCATGCAAATCAATTAAATGCTTTGAGTCGTCTTTTTATGCACGACCCGAGCGTTCTGCATTGGCAGCGAACATGGAGGCAATGGAAACTGGCGATGGAGGACGGCATCCGGCCGCCGATGAAGTGCGACTTGCGGTAATCGAGCTTCGGCACGCCGTCGCAAATGACCGATAACACGGTCGGAGTGAGAACGCATTTATCCAAGGAATGCATTCTTCAATTTGTCTGTGTCTTCTTGGACTTTATGTCCAAGTTCATGTTTGTAAAGCTCGGCCACGCTTAGCTTGTAAAGCTCGTTAGCATCAAACCGTACGTACACCTTGGCCAGGATGCTAGTATTAGCTTAGCATGAGCCGAGCTAGTGGCGCGGTCCACCAGTAGTTAAGTCAGCGACAATAACAATATTGTTAGGTGCACTTGAGTTTTTGACTGATGAAGTCTAGTTAAAGTGTCTTGAATTTGGAGTGGTCAGCGGTGGTTGTATTTATATTTAACTAACAGTGGTAAAAAAGCCGACAGTTTCCCTACTCCGTGTTTTTATGTTAGGTGTTGTGTTTATTATTTAACTTTATGTTAACTGTTTTGCTAAGCCCTTTGTTACAGCTGCAGCTGTTGTGAAAGCGCTACATCAATCAGGACGTATTGTATTGTACCAGTTAATTTGTGATAGCTATATTGACTTTTCGAGATGTGATATAATTATTTTACTTGATCTGACACCAGTTTGTTTGTAAATGACAACGTGTGAATGCTGAGGGACGAGAAGTAATGATTACTTTTGGATGTCAGAAATGTTGGTATATGTTCTCGGTGATGTGCAGGAAACAGAAGACGCAGGAACTGAAGCTCCAGCCAAAGGTGGAAGCTCCCTCCCAAACCAAAGTGAAGAGAGCAAGTTTGAACTTAAAGACATAGAGACCCCGCTAGTTCCGTGTCGCATGGAGCCCTTGAACGCCTCACCGTCCCACTCAGAAGACGAGACAGAGGAAGGAGGCCTAGCCAGCGAGAAAGATGATGATGACGTGGAGGATGTAGAGGAGATGGAAGCCACTCCTGTGCAGGTGAAGGACTCGGACTCGGTGGAAACAATCGGCAAAGGCACTTGTTCCGCCTCGTTCAGCCTCGATGAGATGATGGACATCGGTACTGTGGACCAGCAAGAACAGGAAGCTCAGATGTGCACAGATGATAACAACAGCACCACAGGTATAAACACAGATGTAAACTCCAATTATTTTATTTTATTATTATTTTTTTAGAAGAAGGCATGATTTAGACAGACCTAACAGAAAATTATTTTATTCAATTTTACCCCCTCCCACACGCATGAAACAACTTCAACTTGTTGAAACACACTTGAACCTAAGACACGTTTAGCACTTGCACACTTCTTCAAATTAGAGGTGTAGCGTGCTTGCTTCAAACACGCAAACAGAGCATCCAACAATACTCACATGCACATATTCCCCCAGGAGTGCTCAGCACTCCCTGGCATAACTTTGCACTACACTGAAAGCATGCAACTTCAAATTCAGACTTTTGTGAAATCTTTGAACATTTGTATTTTTCTCAAGATGACTATTAACAATATTGTGTTGGAAAACTTTACGTGATTTTTATATTTTTTCCCCAGTGTTGGAGGAGGAGGAACAGGAGGAGGGGGCACAAATTGAGCTAGACGCTGACATGAAACCTAATGTCGGAATGAAAGTTGATGAAGTACAAAAAAAAGAGGAGGAGGAGAAAAAGGAAGATGGGGATGTGGAGGAGGTGAAAGAGAAGGAGATGGAGGAGGTGACAGAGAAGGAGCGTGAGGAGGTGATAGAGAAGGAGCGCGAGGAGGTGAACGAGAAGGAGGGCGAGGAGGTGAACGAGAAGGAGCGGGAGGAGGAGAACGAGAAGGAGCGGGAGCAGGTGAAAGAGAAGGTGGGGGAGGATGTGAAAGCGCAGCGGCAGCAGGAGGAGGAAGTAAAGGAGAATAATGAGAAGATAGAGGAGGAGAAGGGGGAGAAAGAAGAGGAGTCTGTGCCTTTCTACGCCACTCGCTCCAGAAGCAGAGCAGCCACAAGTAAGCCACACCCCAATGTTTCATAATGCAGCACCCCCGTTGGTTTGTAACACGGGTGTAACTCTATGTGGGTTTGTATTGTCCATTATTTCAGCAGTTCAATTCCCCAAAAAGTCAACACCAGGCACAGAGCAAAATCTTTCATGGTTGTATTATTATTTTTATTCTTCCAAATATAGAATTAGGAGGATTGTAACCCTCAGACTACCAAAAATGCTGGATGTATAATGGTGTATGCTTTGACAATTTATCTGCTCACCTTGGTGTGGTGCAGGGCTCTGTGCTAGGTCCACTTATGGTCGGTAAAAGAAAATCAAAGAAAAACAAGTAGCACAATAAATAAATATCCAAAGTGCTTGGGCCCTAAAAACAACAAATTTAATCTGTCATATATGATTGAAGTATTTCACTCACATTTATTTTCGTCAATTTGACAGTGTTTTGTTTTTCTTGCGTGTCAGCGTCCGTATCACCGTCAACGTCCGACATGACCAATGGGATGACAGTGATCAAGCTCTCCGCCTCCAGTTCCTCTTCATCATCTTCGCCGGCTCCCATCAAAATCAAGGACGAGCCCGAGGATGAGGAGTACGAGCTAGCGCTTGTGTCCGGCACGTCCACTGTAAAGGACGAGCCCGTTGCTGCTCAGGCAAGCTCGCTTTAGTTTCTTTCCAGTGGTGATTACCGACCACTGTGTTGCGGCACATCTGGAGGCCCGCGGGAAATTACCCAGTTTCTTTGGATTGGTTTGAAATGTATGTACAGCCGGGGGAAAAAAACAACAACTTTCCATTTAGCTGTTCAGAATGCCAATCAATTGATGAACGGTAGGATAGATCTTGTGGATCAGTGTGTCGCCGTGTATCCCCACAGATGTGAAAACAAACGATGGTACATCCGAGTGTTCTTGCACTGTGAATGCCATGACTCCTCTGCCTTTACACATACTGCAGAGTATCTTTTATGTAGCCCATGTTGGCTGCTAAAACGACGCTGACGTCTTCACCCTTGTGTTCATAGGAGGAGGACTTGCAGATTGAATCCGTGTACTCCGTGATGCCGGACGGCAGCGGTCGAAGGCAACGAGGTCGACCGTCGTCGTCCTCGTCCACGTTGAACATGTTGTGCGCGCACTGCCAGAAGGGGCTGCTCAAGGGGCAGACGGCATACCAGCGCAAAGGCTCCCCGGCGCTCTTCTGCTCCACCGGCTGCCTCACCTCTTCGCTCAGTTCTTCCAAAAGCGTCAAGACCTGTCACCGCTGCCAAAAGTGATTGTCGGCATTAGGGAAAGACCCATATGGATTTCTTTTTACACTAAAGGCTGTCTGTCCGTCTTTCTCTGTCCACTAGGCGCATATCCCGCCCTCAGGATATCATCCTGGCTCCGGATGTGGACGGCTTGATGAGGGGCTTCTGCAGCGAACCGTGCCTGAGCGCGTTCACCCTCAACAAAAGCGCTGATGCCAAAGCGCTTGCTTCTTCCGATGTCAAACTGCAGTCGGCGTGCAGCATGTGTGCCAAATACGACATTGTGAGTCAATGCGGACACGCAAGAGCAGCACGGGAATAATGCGTTCAAAAAAAGCCCGGAAAAGGGAGCGATCCCACTTGGACGTCATGAAAATTCACCTTTATCGTAAAATGTACACAAAAAAAAGGCCAAAAATCTAGATTGAGTACAGTTGTGCCTTGAGATGCGAGTTCATTTTGTGACCATGCTCAAAATTCCAAATGCTTGCATCTCAAGTCATCTTTCCTCATTGAAATAAATAGAAAAGCCATTAATCCGTTTTTTGAAAATCAGAAAAATAACACTCTAATATATTCATTGTACTATAATTTTGTTTTTACACCTGCTTTTATTCCTAATTAGTTTTATTGGTTTCCTTCCAAAGAAACAAGAAACAAACAAATAAAGAAACAATTACAGGAAAAAATTGTCCAGACCAACTTGATGAAATTGATCAACTCAATTCCCCCACCTCTAATTTCCCTTCATTCTGTAGGTGACTGTTTGAATATTATTTCTTGAATTATTATTAAATGTTTTCCCCCACCAGAGCAAGCACGAGGTCGTCCTTAGCGGCATCGTCCACAAGATGTGTAGCGACTCGTGCTTCAAGCTCTTCCGCACCGCCAATAAGCTGACCATGGCGGGCTGCGCCAACTGCGGCTCCATCTGCCACGTGAGGCCGCTGCTGCTCAAGATGGAGGGCAGCAGCAAGACACTGTGCAACCTCGACTGCCTCATCAAGTACAAAAAGGTACGCAGGAAAAGTGCGGCCATGTTCATAAGACACCCAGTAACCCTTAAATTTAAAGTCAACCATACTCAAATATTTTGTTCTGTTTATTTATGGTAAAAGAAAGTTAAGATGAATCTGCCGTGCGCCACGTGTCGCTCCCCACGGCCGCTCGCCGACATGTTCCACAACAAAAGCAACACCGATGACTCCGTCAGCCTCTACTGTAGCAGCAGCTGCATCATGGCCTTCATGGTCCAGAGTGTCAGCTCCTCAGGTACCAGATATGACGGCAAAGCGTGATTTTTGTTGTTCTTGTCTAAATGATATGCACCTCAACTCACTTCAACATAGTTCTTCATCACCACGTTGGTGTCAAAGCACCACTTAAGACTAAATGCAGCTCCTTGACGCACTTCCACATTGTCCCTTGGCACAAGGATGCCACAGGTCGGCAGTGAAGTACTATATTTGTGTAACCGAAGCTCCTCAACTCACATCAACAGAGTGCCTGGGCACCAATAATCATGACCGTGATGTTTCCCCCGCCCACCAGGCACACACCTGAACTGCGAAAACTGCGGCAAGAATGCTCTGCCGGCGTACCACCTGGCCATGTCCGACACCACCATCAGAAACTTCTGCACACTGCCGTGCGTGATGACCTTTCAGGTATCCACGGGGCATGCCACTGACCGCTGAATATCTCATGGCTGTGTTTAATGTAAACGTGGCGTGTGGTCGGTCGTAGGAGAAGTTCAAGATGAAACAGAAGCAGGTGACCATTTTCCCAAAGTTAACGGTGGCGTCCGGTCAGGAGCCGAGCACCACGCCGCCGCTGCTGCAAGCCGCTTCGGCCACGCTTGACTGTGCCCAGTGTGCCCGCCAAATGACCGCCAAGCCCGATGTCATCCACGTCAAGGTGCCAAGACACACGCACACACACATATGGGGATGGGAGAAGCTCTCTTTGCATGTTCTGAACTCCTGGTTTGAAGTTTTTTTTAATTGAATGAGCATCCTGTGTCGCTCGTAAGCCATTTAAGTTCTCCACCGACTGCGTGCGCAGGACAAGGTGGCGTTTGTCTGCAGCTGGAACTGCGCCCTGGAGTTCAAAACGAGCAAAAACATCAGCGCCAAGTGCGAGTACTGCAAGATGGACAAGATCAGCCGAGAGGTGAAGCGCATCAACGGGAAGGACTGCTCCTTCTGTAGCCACGGTAAGTCGCCGCCGGGCGTCTCGACCGCCGTCTCCTCTCCTTTCACATTGGTCACCGCTCTCCGGCAGGCTGCAAGCTGCTGTACGAGCATGACCTGGACGCACGCTGGGGCAAGCACTGCAAATCGTGCTCGTATTGCCAGTGTGTCTCGAAGAAAGTGGAGGAGGCGCGCTACGGCGAGTCCAGCGAGGAGTTCTGTTCCGAGGAGTGCAGGTCCAATTACACCATGCTCTTCTGCCATGTAAGTCTCGCATCCGCCCCCCCCCCTCCCCCCCAAAAAAATATTGACATCCTATTTATTGTCTATATCAGGGATGGGACTGTATATGAAATTAAAAAAATCCTCCCAATTCATTTGAGGTTTTGTAACTTTAAGTTCTTTGCCACCCGCCAGGTTGCCAAGTGCACCTCGTGCGGCCGCAAAGGCAAACTGAAGCACAGTCTTTTCGTGCTGGGAGAGTTGCGCAACTTCTGCGACCTGCTGTGTCTGTTCAACTTCTGCAACGACCAGATCAAGACGCAGGGCGACATCTTCCCGCCAGGTGGGCCGCTGTTGCCCTTTTTCGCGCGCAAGTGCATTCAACGCTAGCATGCCTTGAAAGCCGCCTGTGCTGTGGTTGCAGACTCGCCCGTCATCGCCAATGTAGTCTCACTCGCGTGCCAGGACCAGGCAAGCTGTGCCACTCCCGACAAGCCCACCAAGCAAAGTATGCACCGCAAAAATTACACCCCTTTACCGATGGTGAAACAGAAATGCTTGAGTTGGTTGATATGACACCGCAAAGAGAAATTGAGTTTGCCATCACACGTGCTTAAAACGTGTTAAAACACACTTAAAGTTTGAAACCCGATTTCAAACAGACTTTTTCAAGGGTTGCTGAGTGCCATTTTTATTAATTCTCTTTCTTTCACAAAGTAGGAGACTATCAAATCAGTTTGAGGAAACGAAAAGAGGACTCGCTCACTTCCACAGGTCCCCGAACAAGAGGTAAAGTTATTTCTCAACACCAGTTGAAGTTTACTGTAACATTGACACACAATATGGGGAAAAAAACATTGTATATTGAACACTAAACCATAACAACCTTTAACAATAACAAAAGCTTCATGCGAGCATATAATGTGAAACACCACTGACATGCTAATGTGAATTCAAGCAGTTAATTTACCCTCCCAATTGGCGTTGACTGTCAAACGAAACATAATACAAAGACAATTCCACGTGTGTTGAAAGCAGCACACGTAGCTTTAACTTTGTCCGGCAGAAGTAGCCCAACACGTGTAGACAGACAGGATAACAATACTGTATATTACTGTTGTGATTTTTTTGGGATACACCTGTATTGCAGTTTTTGTTATATAAACAGATTTTGGACAGTATATTTTTGTATTTTGTTGATTGTGTTGTTACACATGCATTTTGTCAACATACTTGCAGGTTCATAAAGGACATGTACCATCCTCATTTCCCAAATAAGGAATTTCTGTTATCAGGACAAATTGGACAGCGCAATCACGAGTCCGTACTAGAGAATATTTACTGTACTCACAATCATATATTCTTTGTCATCTGCAAAGAGTGCCTGACATGACTCCAGTTTACATAGCAGTAGTGACAGTGTCATTTATGTGTATTCCGATGTCTGTAAAATACTGCCCCCAAGTGGCCAGGACACACACACAACCAAAGCGCAGCACAATATCCTTTGAATTAGAGCCCCAAAAAAACTGTTGAATCTTTTTTTTTTCCCCGTCTGTAGGTTCTGACTCACAAACAGACCCTGATCTGGTAAGCAACCGGTCAACATTCTACTTAAAACGCAAATAAGTCCCCCTAGTGAGTTGTATTTATTCATTTTGTTTGCCACCCCTCTGTCACCAGATCATTATTAACGACAGCCCAGAGAAAAAGAGACCGTCTCCTTCCACGCCCGTTTCGATCAGCACTTCGAGAAGCATGAAGAACAAGGCCCTGCTGTGTAAGCCGCTGGTGCAGAACAAGGGCGTCTCCTGTCGGACGCAGACGGTCGACGTCGAGGCGCAGACAGGTCCGCTTACAGTCGCAACAGATCTCACTTGCAAATTTGGAAAGGGGGCTTGGGGGGAGGGGGATTTGCGATTTGGATGATGTGTCGGAAAATCGTTCCGCCTTAGTTGCAAGACGAGCGGGACTTGTACCACACTTGAAGAAATGAAATGGCACATTTGCCTTCATTGCCCACTTGCTCTTGTCCCCATAGATTTGTCCATACCTAAGATTATGGTCCTCCCCGTTCCCGTGCCGGTGTACGTCCCCGTGCCCATGAACATGTACAGCCAGTGCACCCCCAATCCTGTGGGCGTGCCCCTGCCTGTACGTAAACGCTTCCGTGGTCAACAGGGCAGCGGCTTCGCTTGCCGTCCGTGACCCGCGTCCGTGTGTCCCGCAGCTTCCCGTGCCCATGTTGCTGCCCGTCAACATGGACAACGCCGACCGCATCGTGGAGACCATTAAGAAGATCAAAGAAAAATTCCCGGAGGACCCGTTGGAGGCCGAGCTCGTTCTCATGGCAGAGATGGTGTCTGAGACCAACGGAGGAGATGGCGGGACAGACAAAGACGGGGAAATGCGACCAGAGATTGCTGCTGGCGGAGGTAGACGGCACAGAATTTTTGACTGCGGGAACTTTTTGTTTTCAACCAAAAATTCCAGGGATTTTTTTTTTCCTTTTTGGATTTCTTTTCTTGATTTTTCATCCAATCTCTGCTGCTTTTTGAACAGATGCGTTGAGCACCGACTTGAATACGGATGACCTGGCCAGCCTGCTGAACAGCTGGGATGAGCCCAATGTTCCTTCACCTCCCATGGACGTTGAAACCGATTTCCCCATCGGTCAGTCACCCGATTTTGATGATGACGATGACTCTGCTCCCTCGAGGCTTGTTTCCGACTCAGTGCCGTACTTCCGCCCCCCTTAGAGACCTTGGAGAGGATGGCCCTGCAGCGAGAGTCTTCCACGCCGCCTGCCAGCCCCACACCCACCGGCTCACGGAAACGTCAACCGTCACGGAAATCCAGAGAGACGAGGGTAAGCGTTGGTGGATTGCAAAAGTCTACGCACCCCTGTTCAAATGTCAGAGATAGCGGTCGCGCCCTAGTTATGAGTGTGAAACGAATGGAACTAATTAGACTTGTGAGTAACCGCGCCCCTATATTCATATCTCAAATGCTGTCAATTTTTTGAAAACCTTCAAAAGCGACAACTGCCGTATCGACTCTTTCTCTTTGTGCTCACCAGGGTCGTAAAAAGTCAAACAAGGGCGCCGAGGTGTCCGGCAAAAAAGGGTCCGCCGCCAAGAGCTCCGTCCCCAAAATCCCGAAGCTTCAGAGTGAGTACGGCGTGGATGCTTGGAAGCGATGGATACGCTGGAGAGACGCTCAGCCCGACATGGAGACGCCGCGTATCGCAAGTGAGTCGGCTCTTGAGAGGGTACAGCATTTGTGGCGAAGGCAATGTAGCCTTCAAATAAAGTTTTTATTTGAATAATTTTTTCTGTAATCACTGTCATCTTTGAAATCAATGAATCGCCCAGACATTATTTGTTGGTAAAAAACGTGATCCTCCCCCCTGACCAGTGCGCCCCCTGGTGCTGAAAGAAGACCTCCTCCGCTGCACCTCGGCCGAACTGAGCTACGGCCTGTGCCGCTTCATCACCGAGGTCAAGCGGCCGTCCGGCGAGCCGTACATGGCCGACAGCCTCTTCTACCTCTGCCTCGGCATCCAGCAGGCAAGACCGGCCCTCCCGCTCTGTCCGAACTCGTCATTCGCTCACCACCCGTTGTCCCGTCGCCCCTTCGCAGCACCTGTTTGAGAACGGCCGCGTGGAGAACATTTTCACGGACAGCTTCTACTGCAAGTTCTCCACAGAGTTCACCAACATGCTCAGAGACTTCCAACCGACCCTCACAACCGGGGGTGAGTCAGAAAAACGTGAAGGGCAAAGTGAAGCGGGGGCCGCTTTCAGTTCCCAAGCGCTGTTCGGGAAACACGTTGCTCGTCCTTTCCACGGTCCCATATTTTCCCTTTCTCTCTTCGGCCGCCAGGTTACATCCACTCGCGTGTGGAGGAGGAGTTCCTGTGGGACTGCAAGCAGCTGGGCGTGTACTCGCCCATCGTGCTGCTCAACACGCTGCTCTACTTCTTCTGCAAGAACTTTGGCTTCACCACGGTCGAGCAGCACCGGCAGCTCTCCTTCGCCCACGTCATGCGTTGCACCAAGACCGCCCAGGGCAACGTCAAGACCACCTTCCTGCGCTTCTACCCGCCCATCGCGCCCATCGATGGTGAGTCCGGTGGGCGGCCAATTGATCGTCGCATGCGGTGGATGGCGATTCGTTTTCCTAACCCCATGTGTGCGTCTTGAGATCTGGATGGCATTCCAGCCAAGAAGCGCAAGGAGGAGGAGGAGGAGGTGAAAGAGGAGAAGATCCTGGAGATGAAGGAGAACACGGAAAATCCTCTGCGCTGTCCGTGCGACTCTACGAATTCTACCTGTCAAAGTGGTAAGAATGTTGCAACCGTACGGTCAACTAGGGGTTCGGACTATTGGTTATTATTATCAGTTATTATGATCAGTTATTATCAGTTTTTATTCCTTTATCCCATTAAATATTTGGTTCATTGTTTTTGTATTTTATACATCATGCTCAAGTTTCGACATTTTGCACATTTTTTTCCCTCCATGATAGTAATTGATGTCTCCCCTAATAATGATTGCAAGTGCCTGTGGATGCCACAAGATGGCGCCAGAGCACTATTTAGTTAGTTAGTTCGTGAATTAATTAATGAAGCTCTTCCACTCAGTTCATAATACACTCTTAAAGTTTAAAGTATTTTTAAACTAACCCAATATGAGTTAGAAATAGCTCAATGTGGGTTATTTTTACCCATCAGGTCAAAGGCTGTATTTTCCTCGCATCAAGATGCCACAAGATGGTGCCAAAGTGCTACTTTTGACAAAATGAAGCCACTCCACTCACATCAACATACTTCCTTGGCATCAAGATGCCTGGCAAAACACTACTTTTGTCGAAATGACGTTGCTCAATTCACTTCAGCATGTTTCCTTGGCACCAAGATGTAGTAAAATGGTGCCAAAGCATTCCTTTTGTCTAAGTGACGTTCCTCGGTGAAAAATAGTTTTCCCAGCGAAAAACAAAAGATAGGTTCCCAAAACAGTACCATTAAAATTGGGGAATAATTTTATCACCGTGGTTTGTTTTTTGTTTTCCCTCGCCCCCATTCCTCCCCCCCTCGATATGTTGTATTTCCGTTCAGCTCGGAGACGGTCAAGCAGCGCACCGACGTGTTCTACCTGCTGCCCGAACGCTGCTGCGTGCCCAACAGCCCACTGTGGTTCTCGGCCACCCCGCTGGACGAGGACACGAAGGAGGCCATGCTCACTCGCATCCTCACCGTGCGGCAGCTGCACTTGGCCACCAGGGAGCTGACGCTTGCCCCCGAAGACGACGAGGGCGGCGGCAGAGGCGTAGGCGCCGACGACGACGATGACGACGACTGGCCATGACGAGTCTGTGAACTCTTACCGAGGAGATGGAATCAGAAGTGTCTTGAAGGCAGCGGTCGAGCTACCACGTTTTAGATGAGGATGAGACGTTCTGTGACACTAAAGGGAGCAAGGCTGACCCCTCCAAAAACTTGTTTCGAATCGAAGGAATCACAGCTGGAATTCCACGATCAGCATTTTTTTTGGTTTGTTTTTTTGTTTTGGAATATATTAATAATCTTGTTTTCTTTTTAAAGGTCCGACCAATGTCAAAAGACAGTGAGATGACACTTTCCTCTTTTTATACCATGTTGCCGCCTCTTTCCCTTCATGGTGTAGATCAGTGTTTCCCAACCTGTATTGAGCCACGGTCCAAATTTTACTTTTTGAAAAAAAAATTTCACGGCACGCCGCCAAGCACAAAATGTCCCGGGAACGATATGACATGATACTGAAACAAAATCGGGTGACTTCTTCATGTCCTCTCCAATTTACTCTGTGAAATTTTGGCCTGTTAAGCTTTTATTCTGATGTAAATGAACACTGGTTAATTAATTTTGACCTTCTGCTCCCGAGTGGAGGCGTATTTCAATGTTCATCCTGTTGCTATACATCGCTGGCATGGAGAGATGAAGATACATCATGGCGAAATCTATTTTTATTTTTTTTCGACCAATTGCGGTTGGGAAAATCACTGCAGTTGATGATGTCGAGTCCGTGTAATTTAGAACAAACAGAACCATCTTGCCGAGTAAAACTACTTGAACGCATCCAAGTTGCGATTCAAAGCACCTTTTAAGACAAAACGTGACGGCCTTCCTCAATTATTAGCAGTGTACAAATAAAAAATGTATCCATTCATATATCCCTTGACAGACGTTTTGTATTGACCTTTTTGCTTCTTTTTCTAAATAAAACTGTGAATGTTAACTATTGAAGTTGGATTAATGACTTTTTTTTGTATCTGCCATTTGTTTCAGAAACTGTTTCAGAAAAAAACGACACATCCACATCCCTACAGGTGAGATGGTTTTTATTAGCTAAAGTTAAATATGAGATTTTTTTTTCTCCTCAAAATGTGTGAAAGAAGAATCTGAATATTGCATATATTTAAAAATAAAACTTTTTGCCACTTTATTTCCAGTCAAAGGTTATAGAGTACATTCAATAAGTCACTTCAGCCTCTAAGGATGGATGTCTACTTTTAGCTCTGTTGTCTTTCAGCGGGGTCTCGTCCAAACTTTGTCGGTTTGCTTCACCTTCACTTGTCTAAAAATGCTAATCTGGATTGATATTACATTGGTGGAATGAGAATTGAAACAGAAGAATCCATCCATCCCCTTTCAGCAATCCCAAGAAAACCGATATTTTGTGCAGCGCTCTCGACTGAAATTGATTTCAGAGGCTCGCCTGTTTTTCCGGGTAGGCCACCTAAGGTAACTTTGACCAAAGTTTTGATTTTACGACGGGAAATTGTGGTCAGGGTAAATTGCAGTATGGCCGTCCTCTCTGCGCCGTCCTCTCGCAGATGCTCTTGTGTGGGACGTCGCAGGCTTTGTCGAACCAGCACAGGAGGTCGTGAGCCCCATTCTTCTCGCCCATGCGGACACAGTCCTCACCGCCCGTCCCCTCCCTTGACCAGTTGTCAGGCTCGTTCCTCCCCCAGAATTTCAAACTGAGCAAAATGCGCAACACGAATGATGACATTTGCCCCCCCCATAAAAATGGAAGCCATTTTTGATCTATTCCTACCTCAGATTAAGAGGTGAGCCGTCCGCCCACAGCCATTGACCCTCCTCCTTGGAGTCCGTCAGACCGATCCAGAACTTGTCCTCCTGGAAGACCATTTTGTCCCTCAGTTTCCTCTCCACGAAGCTCTAATCAGGTTAGACAAAGTGCGGGTGTCAGGGGTGGTTGAAACAGCCACACCCCTTGAGGGTGTAACGAAAATTGCAGGTGCTCAAATCACATGCATAAGTGTGGAAGTTGTGACATGTCGCCTGCAAGTGGACTGGAAAGTGTGGATCTTGATCCCGTTTCCCGAGAAGAACGTGGGTGTTGTGCCCATTTACCAGGAAAAGTGTGGAACTTGAAACTTTTTCTTCAAAAATGTGGGTGCAGAAACACCCACATCTTGTGTGGGGGCAACACAAAGGGGATGGGTGTCGAATGCTTTGACTGGGAAATGTGCTTCCTGAAACATTGACATTTCCCTGTGGGTGAGTTGAAAAGTGCTGGTCTTGATCCCTCTTACTGGGAATAAAGCGGGTGTTCAAAACTTTCACTGGCAAAAGTGTGGGTGTAGAATCGCTTACATCCCCTGTTGGTTCTTTCAGCCTGGGTGTTTGCTTTTATGTCAAAGTGTGGGTGTTGAAACACCCACATTTGGAGTGATAGAAAGGGTTGGTGTTGACCACTTTTATTAGAAAAGTGTAGGCGTTGATCGCTTTTACCCAGGGAAAGTGTGGATGTTGGACTCTATTGTTGGCAAAAGTGTGGGCGTTGAAATACCCACTCCCCTGAGGGTGCAATTAAAGGCGAGTTGTGAAACAAGTGAAGAATTTTAGCTTATTGCGGCATAGGGAAGGAGCAATAAAAGCTTAGTTTGGCCACCGTGTTTGCAAAGGATTTGCTTGGGTCATTTGTTGCTAGGCAGAACTTGTCGACGAATTGACCTGTGCCAGGAACCCAAAACGGCGGCTGTGGCACCTGCTCATCATGGCTGTCGATCTTCACCAAGTCGCTACTTAAAATCCCGCAATAGCGTCTGCTCATTTCCCAGGTTGACGTGCTGGTCGAGAACCAGTAGCAGCTTTCTCCGTGAAGCTCCCAACCTGGGTCACATCTCCAGCAGACGCCATCTTGGAAGATAACACAGAGACTATTCGTTAAATTGTGGTTAACTCGAAATGCTCAGTCATGCGAGGGATAAAAGGTGTGCTGTTGTACATTTAGTCACAAAATTCGGGCGAGCACTCTTTGCTGCTGTTAGCATCTTCGACAAAATGCTAACCATAATTATCTGTGACGCTAGAAAGCTCAGCTGGCTAAGCTGATGAGACTACCGGTAGTTATGTGTTCAGCTAGTGCTGTATGTATGCCACAACAGGTTTTTACTCACTCATTGTCTCTGACTGATTGGCTTTCCACTCCTCGCGCTCAGCCTTCAGATTTTGGATTTTCTTCTTAATTTGAACATTCTGGTAAACTGCAAGAAACGAGGCGGCCATGATGAATAAATGATGTCCCTTAATATGCTAAATTGCTAAATAGAGCAACAACTCACAGACGTAACAGAGAGCGACAAGCGCCAGCACCAGGAAAACGCACAATGCCACTAAGGCCACTCTTTCCGACGTCAGTTTTGCCCTCACTGTCGTCTTACCTGTTTTGGGATATACAAAACACACACACACACATAAACAGACATGTAAAATTGTACACGCATTGTAACATAATTAGGCAGTGATGGTGTACCACAGGGATCCATTCTAAATCCCCTTGTCTTTCATGTAAATCTCTATGTCCTGTATATAGAATATCTCTATTCTCATGAATTTATAAAAAATATAGGAATGCGAAAGACAACATAAACAATTTTAGAAATAATTCTATTAACTGCTGCTCTCATCCCAAAAAATAAATAAAAATCTCCCTTGTCAACATTTGGTCAATTTAATATATATTTTTTGCACAAATCAATATTATTAGTCACCACGTTGGTCTACTCTATTGTTTATACATGACCCCAGTGATTATACACAAATATGCAATCAATTGTAGAACTGCATGACTGTCACACAGTGTAACATTTGGCAAAGATTGTGTTCCACGGGGGATCCGCTTGTCCTTCATGTGAAACGTTTTGTACTGAATATAATATTTCTATATCTCTTGTCCTTTCTGAGTGGTCTATTCATATTTTTTATCATTTTCAATTTTTTTTTAATTGTTAAATGCTGCTGCTAACTTTTCAAAGAAAAATCTCACGCACTTGACTGAAAGATTGACATTGACTATTCCTCTTTCTTCCTCTTTTTTTTTTCTTTCACAGTTAACCGTCTCGCCACTGATAATTTTTTTCAGTTTAATTTATTCTGATATTTTAGATTATTATTTTTACGAAAATGAACATGACAAAACTTGAGGTGGTCACCGACCGTGCTGTGGCTCTAACTGCGTTTTTGCCTCCTTGACCAAGGCGTAGTTTGTTTCAGATGATGACGAGGCTGCATCTGTCCAACCAAATTCATCCAGTTTTACACATATCTAACAAATTAATCCACAAGAGATGTACTCATTGTTCAACACTCACCCTTACTGCCATTTCCCCGAGATTTTACAAAAACCAAGTCCGAGTAGAGAATGTCACCCTCGGGCATTTTTGCACCGTGAAGAAAGTATTTAGATCTTTACTTGACTGTCTTCCGGTTTCAGGCTTACATGAGGAAGGTGCATTAATCATCAAAATCAGATGGTTTGTTGTTGTCTTGAGTACCACTTCCTTTTTTTTGGGTGCCAAAAGAGTCTTGCAAGCTCAGCAGAATTCTACCCAAGAGGCGGGATGATGGCCAGTTGCCAGAAAATAGAGAAAGGGAAGAAAAAAACCGACGTCTTGTAACACTATTAAGTTAGTGGAGCTGATCATGACCTCTGACAGGAAGCAAAAAATGGACTTGACCTATAAATTTAATAATAAGCAAAATAGACATTTTAAAAACACCGATAGAGGTGCAAAAATTGGGTGATGATCAAAGTATGACGCAATTTAGAAAAGTCCTGAATAAACCATTTTGCGAGCGGGAATATAAAATATGTAATTGATTTAGCTACTGCCCTAAAAAAATTAATAGAGAGAGAGATATTCAGCACTTTTTATTTTTAACAAAATCTCACTTTTACAACGAACCAAAACCAGAACAATAACAGTGCCTTTACATTACAGGATAACAAATACAAAAAATTAATCTATGAAAGTATTGTAAATTACATATAGGTTTGATATAATTTTTTAATCTTTCATCGAATTCATCAATGGACATTTTGTTACCGTAATAGCATTCGGGAGTTGCCGAATTTTTATTTCGGAAAAACAAGGAAAAAGAAGTTGAAAAAGGTATTTTTTTAAATTGAGATCGACACAATAAATTAAAAATGGTTAGGCAATGATACATGTCACATTAATTTATCCATGTAGTGTATTGGTTGATTTATTCCATTTTTGCTCCGAAATACTATTAAACTAACAGAAAGTGAGCTTTACGTTCGAAAACTGGATAAACTTGAATTTGCGATTTTAAAAAAAGGTGAGGCGCCATGAAACGTCATTTCAGTTTTATCCAATCGTCGCATGCAATATTTAACAGGCAAAAGTCTGCACCAATCATAAAAGGTAATTTTTCTGAGATGGGAAGTGCTTTTGTTCTTTTCATCCAATAGAAAGCGAGGAGGCGTCCTTTTCCATTGCTGACCAGGCTGAGCTGTCAGCTGTTGAACGACGTCTGACAGACTTGGGCCAAAGTTTCTCTTTTGGTCACCTGCCTCCTCCCGCTGATGGCTCCTAGCGCGAAGCTCAAAGAGGCGATGGCCGACGTGCACGAGGGGATCCGGGCCATCCTGCTCGGGCCGCCCGGTGCCGGCAAGGGGACCCAGGTGAGCGGGCGACGGCTAGCGTTAGCTTGTCACGGCTAGCTTGGACGCGTGGTAGTTGCTGGAGTTTAGCTGACGGCTAACGCTAATTTAAAAACTCCTTACGTACGGTTTCCCCCCACTCAGTGGCACGGTTTTGTTTATTTTCTGACGTGTGATACGGCTAATAGTCTTTTAGGCTTGCACAGTGGACAACTAAGAAATGTAAGGATTAAAAAAAAAATTAAACCCCAAGTTGCCCCAACTTCAGTAAAAAGCGTACACTGTGCGCTCAAAATATGGATACATTTAAGAACCAATGTCGACTGATTTCATTTTGCTTATTAGAATTATCTATTCAATACGATTTAGAAAGTGCGAACCATGCTGCAACTAGTTTCTGTGAAATTCGTCAAAATTCAAATCGCGGGTGTATTGCGTTCAAATGTCACAGACGTTGCGGACAGTTAAAAATTTCTTGTCGTAACACAAGGTTTTGCAAACAAAATTATGCGGTTATGAAGCGGTATACAGCTAATTGTATGCTAGTATATGCGGTATTTATATATTCTGTTTTAGTAATACTTAAGTCTACTTATAATTTCATGTGTGAATAAAAAGCACTGTGTAGAGAGGCTCTGTCACTGAAATGCACAAGCACTTTCACAACAAAAAGTCTGTTTCCTTATACAAAGATACCGAACGTTGTTATAATACTTACCTTTTATCATTTAATAAAACATACCTAACTTAAAAAAAAGCAAAACATGGAGAGTCAATCTTGCCATGTTTTATGTGGTCCAATAAAAAAAGAATTCTCGACACTTGGGGCCTCAGGACAATGTTTTCTGATCAGAAAGGAGTTTCTCTGATGCAAGTCGGGATGTGTGCAAAGGTCAGTCGTTTGGTGTGCGGTTGTGATTGTCCAGTTCAGTCATTCACAATAGATAACATAATAAACACAACATATATATATATATATATTTTTTTTTTAGATTCCCCCCAGTGCTTTTAGGGTTATTTTAAACAAGAGTATCCATAGTAGAACGTGGTGCATAGCTCCAGAATGCCAGCTAGTACTTATGTTCTACTTTTGTCCCAGTGGAGTCTCATGTTTACAATCAGTCTATAGATGGTTTGTTGAATAGACAATCGGTCAGGGGCACAATTACTTTGGAAATTCGAAAATTAAATGATTTTAATGACCCAACGCTCTTTCCGTCCCTGCAGGCCTCTCGACTCGCCGACCGCTACTGTGTATGTCACCTTTCCACCGGGGACATGTTGAGGGCCATGGTGGCATCAGGCTCAGAGTTGGGCAAAAAGCTCAAGCAAACGATGGACGCCGGCAAGCTGGTGAGCGCCGTTTGCGTCCATCATGTGACTTCCTGGGTTTCCTGTCAAGCATGAACCATTACCCGCGGTTCAGGTGAGCGACGAGATGGTGGTGGAACTCATTGAGAACAACCTGGATACGCCTCGCTGCAAGAAAGGCTTCCTATTGGACGGATTTCCCCGCACGGTCAAGCAAGCTGAGCTGGTGAGTGTCTGTGGGTAAGCGTTGGACTTTGACGGACGGATCGTCTTGCCTTGACATCCCGCTTGGGTGCTGTTTCAGCTGGACGAGCTGCTGGACAAGCGGCACGAGCGGCTGGACTCAGTCGTCGAGTTTTCCGTTGACGATTCGCTGCTAGTGCGCAGGATCTGTGGCAGGTAATTGTTTGGTATTGTTGTTTTACATGACACTACGTGTCACTCATCAGGTTTATCACTTTGTTCGACTTTCTATATCATTTTGTTAGTGCTTTGTTAGTTTCAGCAGCATTATGTTAGCATTTTGGTCGTTTTGATTTGAATGATGTTCTGGTAACTGTTAGCATTTTGACTTGTGTTATGAAAGTATTTTGCTAGCCTTTTTGGACATGCTGACACTAGCCAGTCATTCGTGTTTTGTTTGCTTCCCTCTGCATGTGGGTGGCCGATGTGACCAAAATGCATTATGGAAAAAAAATAGCTCATCGGTTGCCACTTTTGCTGCTCGCTCTGATGTCTTTTCTGTCCTGGCAGATTGATACACCAGCCCAGCGGCCGCTCCTACCACGAGGAGTTCAACCCACCCAAAGAAGCCATGAAAGATGACGTAATGCGCTCAGGGCCCCTTTTTATTTCTTTATTCTTTGGTTGAGACGGGATGCTGCAGAAAATCATAAAATATTTTGCCTTTGCTTTGCCTGTAACCTGCCAAATTAGTTTAGTTTGCGGCCTAAAGGTCTGCTCTTAAACTGCAAATTAACTTTCAGACACCAAAGTGAATTTAGACAAAGTGT
This sequence comes from Hippocampus mohnikei, assembly GCA_026261675.1. NCBI lineage: Eukaryota > Metazoa > Chordata > Actinopteri > Syngnathiformes > Syngnathidae > Hippocampus > Hippocampus mohnikei. The sequence continues at coordinate 1,835,065 of JAKGUB010000345.1, forward strand.
AGAGGACTTGAATAGAATGGCAATCATTATTCAACTCCTGTTTGTGTATTGCCTAAATGGGCTGGTGTTTGAAAAAAAAAAATGGTGTCGGGCAGGGGTGGCCAACCAGTCAGAGACTCAGAGCCAATTTTGTTACTGTGTTACTGCAAAGAGACACACACACACACACCTTTTTTTTTACCCAAAATCAACTTTTTGAGCAACCAACCTCCCACGATTGAGCACGTGCAAGCATATGAACACACACACACACACACACACACACACACACACACACACGACCATGCACTCGCGCACATATGCATGCACGCCACGACGAGCAACACCTGGAGCGCCCCAACAAAAATGAAACCTAAAGACCCATGAGCCGCGGGTTGGCCACCCCTGGTGTAGGGTATGAGACCTAACATAAGCACAACCAAGATGTCTGCCATCTAGTGGTGATCAGCGTTATTACAACTTCAATCTACAGTTGCCCACCCCTGCATATTTGGCAGTCACGGATTTGCTTGGTTCTCAGAAAGTGTGGTCCAGGAATGTTTAATGAGAGCATAAAAGTAAAGGAGGTATACCGAAAATCTAATCTTGTCTACTTTTTTGGGTTGTGGGTCGGGGGGGCGGTTGTTCCATCCAGGTGACCGGCGAGCCCCTGATCCGCCGTAGTGACGACAACGAGACAACCCTGCGCTCTCGGCTGGATGCCTACCACCGCCAGACGGCGCCTCTGGTCCAGTACTACAGCGCCAGGGGTATCCACAGCAACGTGGATGCCGCCAAGAGCCCCGACGTGGTCTTCGCCTCCATTGTGGCCGCGTTCACCTCTGCCACACGGGCCTCCCCGGCCCGCGCCACCTCCTGTAACGTGTCCTCTTCGTACCTTTTCTTTGCACTCTTTACATCGGTCATGATGTCATTCCTCAGCTGCAGTTTTGTCATAGCCGAAATTCAGGAAATGCCCTTTTTTGGTTTTCTTTTGTTTATGACCCAACTAAACTTTTAGAAGCCGATGCCTGCAGCGCCTCTGCGGACCTCTGACATCATTGACTGCAAATGTGATACTGAAACAATTAGGTGGTTTCCTTCAAGGAAATGGTTGTCGTTTGCCAGTTGATATCCAGATTCTCATTGACCTCGTCATTCTGTGGCTTTTTGAGTCCAGCTGGTTCATTCACAAGTTTCCTGCGTACCGATGAGGGGGCGGGGGTGGGAGTAATAACAGATGTTTATGGCGTTCCCAAGTAAAAATCTTTAATCGAGCTTAGCCAGCCACTTTGATCGCTAATTCCCCCCCAAAATGAAATATGAGCTCATGTCTAAGCCACTTCCCAGAATGCCCCTGTGATGACTGGCTTTTAGTCTGCTCTTTAAACAAACACACCCTTTTGTTTTATTTTTTTTCTTCCTCTCCAGCCGCTTGAAGCCCGGGGATGCGCTCACATCAAGGACTGCAGGAATGCTGTGACAGACAGACGAATGGGCTGGTGGTTGGTTTGTTTGGCTGGATGAAAGAGTAGAACTCCTCATGGTGATGGGGCTTTGATGCCGGGCTTCAAATTGTGGCGAATTCAGAGCAAGGCACCCATCTTCTTGATCATTCCCCATACTTGGTCTTCCAATAAACCTCAGCTTTTTTCTATCACTGGCATATATTGTCTCTTTTTGTCAATTGACTTTCATGCTGCACAGGCGCTGGAAACAAATTCGACAGCACTATTGCCCCCCACCCCCCCAAGCCGCCAATAAGATTAATATCAAAACAGAAACCTACACTTTCCTGTATTAGTGTATCTTGTAAGACTCCACCAAAATGTAGTTTTATTTATTGAGCCACACCACAAACCCACAAATTGGTGGATATCTTTCTCACAAATGAAATGGACAAAAATTGCATTCCTCAGATAACCTTATTCGCTATTTAAAACCCAAACACGTTTATATATATGGTTAAATGTTTTCCCCAAAAGCCTACTAATAACAGATAATTATTCAGCGCTGGAAACAAGATCGTGAGCCTGCGGGAAAGTTACAAGTTCGGGCGAATAAATGGACGCCTCCGTTATTTGCACCCAAGTGCTCTCTGGCGGGGGCGTGGTTCGAGTCAGGTCGACGCGCTGACGTCACTGGTCGGGGCTTGCCTCCATGACGTCACGCGCCGGAGCGGGTGGAGAAAGAGAGACAGCTGCGGCTATCACACAACACCAAAAGATCGTGCTAAGACACCGGGACGCAGCGATTTTTCACGCCACCTTCAGCTCCCGAGAGGCGGATTCGCTCAGCAGGAAGAGTCTGTCGGTCGCGGAGCTTTTTTTTTTTTTCCGCGTTGGAAGCGAGCGATACAACCGAAGGAGGAAGCCCGCGAGAGACTCCTTCTTGTCCGCATCGAGGACGAAAAGCTGGTAGGTGAAGTCTCTCTGCTGTTCCTGTGGAAGTACAAGAAGTGAAAGGGCATTTTTCCCTTCGGGGACGCTGCGCGAAATATCCCCGAGTCATGCGTCAGCGGGCGAGCACGGCGGGCACGTCTTAGCAGAGCGGACACGAGCAGGCAGGATGCTAAGAAGACTTCTTACCGATTCGTGTCTCGACATGCCCTTACTGGAAAGCCAACCTCGATAGACAGCTCACATTCGCCGTCAACACACTTAAATGGGCATTTCGCCACTGAGTGACATGATGAAAAAGAGGGGCAAGTTCTCCGTGGTCGATCGCTAAGAGTGCACATCACATCAGTCTACGCATTGTTAGAGACGTGTCCTCTGGGGAGGCAACTCTATCGAGACCACGTTACCTCACTCGACGCGCTCTTTACAGACACTCCACTCTTTAAAATAATCTCTTTTTCTGGAGAGACACCGTGTCCTCATTGCAGTGATATGTCTTCAATACAGAGACACATTTTGTCTTCAGCGTTCGGAGACGATGTGACAAGAGACAACATGTCTCCAGTGTGCAGAGACATGACTACAGACAACAGTCCTCGGTGTCATGACATGACTTCATGCAGCATTGTGGTGAGACAACATGATGAAACACCGAGTGGCTTCTCCATTGAGACAAGACGGGAGAGAAAAATCTCCTTGTCACGAAAAGACATAACTGGAGGCAATATGTCCTCATCGGAGAGATGATGCCGTCTCCCAAGTGTGGGGAGCCTGCCAACATTAAAGACAACATGGACATGACTAGATACATGTATTTTTCACAACATGACTAGAGATGACTTGAGACAACATATGCTTCATTGTATAGGGAGACAGAGGAGACAGCGTCGAGGCTCCTCTTCGTGCGATGAGACAGCATGACTCAAGACGACATGCCTTGCGTGTTGTCCCATCCAGCTCCAGCCCTTCCCTCGTCACTTTCCCTTTCCAAGCTTTTCCAAACGTGTTGCCACTCCCCAAATACTCTCCCGTCCTCTCATTCCCTCCCCGTGTGTGTTTTTCCAGGGAAGTAGGCACAATACATAATTCACACATGGAATCGGCAGCACAGCTGGACTGGGGGTGCGTGTGTGTGTGGGGCAGCAGCAAACATTTTCGAGTTCAAAGACGTATGTTGTGGGTGTGCATTCGGGAGGCCTTAGAATCTAAATTTCAATGAATACTTAAGAAGGCAGGACCAAGTATGAATTGAAGTTTAAAGTGTACCGGTATTTTTAACTTGACAACTGAAGTATAAATGAAAAGAGAACAAAATCTCTTGAACAATACAGTTTAGCCTAGCAAAAGTCCATTAGCTTAATGCTAACATATAATGGAAAATTAGCCATACATGGCTAATGAAAATTAGCATCGAATTATTAACCTTCAAGCAACTTCTATTTAATCACACAACACATATAAGCACTTGCGACACTCGTAAATTTTTTACGGCTGCCCACAAAACCGGCAATTATTTGTCCAGATTTGTTCATAGCTGCACCTTCTTTGAAACTAAACTTCACTCGCTCTTTGTGCTTTGAAATGCGACCCAGCAAACTGTCGGTATTCACAATTTCAAGGTGCATTTTTGTTGCCTTTAAAAACAACAGAACTGATCATCAGAATTTGGTGAGCTGTCTGCCGCTACTTTTGAAGTTGTTTTTTTGAAGTTTCAGGCTTATTGTTCAGACGTGGCCGAGGTCTGCTCTCTCTCAGTTGTCATTTGCTTCCTGACAAGTCCCCCCCCCTCCCACCGCCCCGAAACATCAGAGCAGTGACCTCATGTAGAAGCGCTTTGGGTTCCCACCATGGCATGGGTCACGTTACACGCAGTAGAGGATAATTACACACTCGGTTGTCGGCCGCTTTGTGCGTGCGTGTGTGTGCGCACGCGCGTCCGTTTATTGTGCTGTCATTTCCTACTCAGGATTGAAAAACCTTGCAGCTCAGTTTACAGACTTCTGCCTCTTGTGTTCCTGGGAAGATCTGAAAACATTGCCAGTAAGAAGCAATTCTCCTCCGTCTAAGATGGGCGTCAAAGTTTGATGATTTCTTTTTCAGGGTCGACAGTAAAAAAGCAGCTGCGAGGGCCTTTTTGTCATTTGACTCACCAAAATCTCCTCGCAGCTTCCAGGGGAAAAACTATTAACCACGTGCCTCATAATGCTTACCAGCTACTTGCCTAATTAGTTTTATTTCTTTTTTTCTTTTTTCTTATTTTTTTAATAGCCAACGCAGTGCTGGCTGCCCGAGGCCTCACTGATGGGAAACTGTAGTAAAGCAAAACTGCCAAGAACACAATTTAAAATAGCATAAAATGAAGCGAGTGTGCAAGTTTCAATCAGCAACTTGTGACGACTTTTATCGTGTCGTCGTCATTGGGACATCTGAAAGAAAAATGGCTCCAGACGCAACCCCTGGGGTATTCCCAACCACTTGTTTCAGCCGGTAAAAGTGTTTCAGGAAGAAAATCTCAAGCATAGTCAGAGGTGTGTGTTTGATTGTGTGTGTGTGCTGGGTTGGCGCCATTAGCTCGCCTCCACACACACACACACACACAAGCGAAAAGTGAATTCTTCTCATAATTTCATCCGTTCTCAAAAAAAAAACATGGAAGGTAAATTGCATTAAAAAAATTAGAATTGGTGGTTTTATGGCGCAACACTTTGCTTTTTTATTTTTCTTTTTTTCCTCAAGTATTTTTTTTCTTAATTGGTGAGGGGAAAAAATAAAATACAAAAATAAATAATAAAACGCGTTTAATGGCTAATTTGTGGTTTTCCAGATTAGTCATGTTTCTGCTTGTGGAGGACGTTCACTCGTAGCACTCAGATGACTTCTGGGAACACTTTTTCGGCTCACTCCAGTTGTTTCGGCGGAAAAAAAAAGGAAGGACGGAAAAGCAGTTTGGGACATTTGCCAGCACACGAGGCATGGGAATGAATTCATCCGAGCCGGAGACACCAGGATGGCAACGGCATCCAACTCTTGAGTATCTCGAGCGATTAAAAAAACAATTTTTTTTTAGTGCCGTTCATGCTAAAGCTAAAGCTCAAAACTTCCTCATTTGGATTCTTCACTGGCGAGATTAAAGGAAGAAGTAAAATCCTCTCGATGGCACCAATCAGCAGCTCTGAGTGATGTAACGCCAACTTCCTGTCAGCGTCCCATTTTACCTTTTGCGGGACGGAGGAGGCGGGAGGTTGCAGAAAACACCTGAATTATTGATCCGAACAACCGGTTCTTCTACATCTTCGTGACCCACTTCAGGATCCTCGCTGCGATCCGCTAAAAGCCGGGGACACTTCATCCGGGCTGCTGGCCTTTTGACAAATCTTTATAGTCCATTAAAAGCGATCACGTAGAGAGTTAGTTTTGAAACCCTTTTCCGAATTTCCTCGTGGAAGTCTGTCGAATGGCGTGTTTGAACGTCATATGCTGTAATGTTATTAATATACAAAGACCAAAAAAAAAAATCATCCGAAAAATCAGCCAAATTTTTGCTAATGTTGGCCCGATTAATCGATCGGGCGCTAGTCGGTATCGGGGCATGTATCGACAAACACGTATTTACACTGATGTTCAAACCTTTTGATGAATCACAAATGGCCGCAGGATTTTTTTTAGGATCGTTCATACAGTGCGAATGGCGAGACGTCTCGCTGCTCTGATGCAATTCGATTGCAAACATGTCACGCAGAATGTTTGGGAAATGTTCCTGGTTTTGGTTTAGCGAAAGTGACGTAGTCCATTAGATAAGTGTGTGTGTGTGTGTGTGTGTGTGTGTGTGTGTGTGTGTGTGTGTGTGTGTGTTGCTGAGAGCAGCAGTGGCGTGGGAGGACGATTGTGTGGAACAAAATGTTGAATCTCAACCTGTTCAGACCCATCTGCCACACACACACACACACATCAACACTCACACACAGCTGCCGTACGATTTATTACATTATATTCCAAAGAACAGAGCGATTCCTGTGCACGTTCACTCACCCGTGCACATTTTGCACCACATGAAGCTCCAGGCTCCATTTAAACCACTATATCGTTCCCAACCATTGGACTGGCAAATGATCCAATTCCACTTAATCGCTCAGAAAATTATTCGGTTTGACATTAGGTACATTTTTTTTCTGTCCTCCGTATTCGCTGTTTTGTCTTCAGTGCTAAAGCAATTATTTACTCTGGTGCCATCTAGTGGAATCGCTGTTTTATTGTTCGATTTAATTTATTGATATAAAAAAACAAATTCGCCAGCAATTCCGATGTCCTGTTTTGTTGCAGGTTGACTTCATATGTTTTGCGTAACGTGCTAGCGCATTTGTTTGCCCGTGTGGGATGTCACGTGAGTTTGTGCTCATGGTTTTGTTTTGTTTTTTTTAGGCTAGCATGCTAACTGCTCATTTTGATGAGACTCAGGTGACCCGTTTTTTTTTTTGTGTGTGTTGAGTAATTTATGTGGTTCATGCTCACATTCAGATTTAGAAACACTGCTCTAAACAAGCGCTTTCCAAAAAGTCCAAGTCCATTCCAAAAAAGTGAAACCGACACAAAATGGTGACCGTCGTGTGATTTTTGCTAATTGTCCACACATAGACAGCTTGTTCTTGTCATGATAGAAAGCAATTTGACTTTGGTACTTGACACTTGTTGTGTCATCTGTAGTGTGTGTGTGTGTGTGTGTGTGTGTGTGTGTGTGTGTGCGCGCGGTCATACACACCTGTTGAATTTCAACGACAGCAGATTAAAGAGGAAAAATAGCAGCAGTTTGAGGCCTGTTATCTGTCGAGAGGACGCCCGCTGTGAGGTTTTGATCAGCCCGCCAAATGGAATCCAAAAGCATCACGTACGCACACACAAGTACAAAGAGAATCCAAGTGCAAATGGTGTCAGTTTTTTTTTTTAAATCACAGATGGCAGGCAGCCTGCGCGTCTATGTGTGTATTTATTAGGCTTTATGGAGGACGACTGGGCTTTTGTTGGACGGCGAACCCCACGGTTCGACCTTGAGAAGGCGATGGGGGGGAGGTTGCCGCGGCAACCGCCGAAGGCCACGTTGTTGTTATTTTCGCCGTGTGTCTGTCTAGGCCCTTGGTCGCCAAACTCGTTTATTTAAAACGAATTCCGCATCTTATTACTCCTTTTCTTTTATTTGCCCATTGACTGTCAATCGATGAGCCGATCGTTTCATATAACAATTGAAAACGAGGTCAAAAGTATTGATCAAAGAGTTTGTTTTACTATTTGACACTGTTTAGAGTAGATCAAGCATCCAGTTGTTTTGTCAAATGAAATATTGAATGTAAATGTGACCGTGTTTATTTATTCTAAACCTGCGAGTGTGTGTGTGTGCGCGCGCGCGCAGTGGGGGGGAATTACACGCATGTTTTTGGCGCGTGCGTGTTGAAGTGCCAGAGTCACAGCGAGGCCCGCTGTTTGCCTCGCTCATGGCGGCGTCGCCGTGGCAACAGCTCTGGCAGCGCCGCGTGAAGTGGATGGAAGAAAGACGCTCACCCCCTGCCCCGTCCCCCCCATGAATACTTGATTGGATGATGTCACGCGTTTAATTGAGGCTTTAATTGTCTGGCTGCTGAAGAAGAGCATACAGTCGGTTAGTCTGCATCAGGGTTCTTTTTAGGAATTAAAAAAAAAATGTCCTTCCACATTTCTCAATTGACTCCAACCCGCTTTTAAATCATCTACAATTTGTTATTGTGGCGCTGGAACATTATTAAGTTGAACGTGAGCACCGGGCTTGAATATAGAAAAGAATCGAGAAAGCTGCGTGTCGATGTCGATTCAATTAAAATGGATCACATCATAAGATAATGACATTTTTAAAAAAAAGCTGCTTTTGTAAACATTACGGGACCAAAAATAGATTAGATTCATTTTTAAAAACAAATCGGCCAATTAATCAGTTATCGGAATTTTACGCTGTCAAATTATTCTTTTGCATGGCGCCTGTGCATCTACTCGATCCGCGTTGTACACACTTGTGTAAAAACGAATCAGTGTCACAGGCAGGAATTCCGAGGGAGAGAGCGAGTGTGTGTTGCAGCGAGCGTGCGCTTTGTTTAACTTTGTCTTCTCGTCTTCCCCACGCAGAGCCCGACACGCGCAGCCAGCGGCTCCGAGGACCAAGGATCTCCTCTGCTCTCAAGTTGCGGATTCTTTTGCCTTTTTTGGGTAGGGGGCGGGGGTGCTTTTTGAAGAGTCCCGCACTGAAAGAGAGACCAATCATCAACAAGGGAAATGAAGATGTTCAAAGTCGGAGAAAAAGTCCTCACTTGGCTTTCATTTTCATTCTGAAAGCTCCCGAAAAGGAGGTCTCTCGTGTCTGATACTCAAATTTTCATGCTCCGCCCAGGACATGTAAGATGTTCAAAGTCTTGAGTTGTCTGGTTTCCTGCTAAACGTTGCCAAAAGGAGGCTCTTGTTTCCTCATCTCCAACCGTGACTGTTTTGAGCTCCCCAAAAAAATGGGCTCGGAGAAGGACTCTGAGTCACCGCACTCCTCACTGAGCGGCGTCCCCAACCCAAAGTGCCGGGCGGCTGAAAAACGTAGACGCCGCATCTCCTTTCAGAGCCTCTTCCACGGCAAGCGGGGCTCCCGGGCGGCCAAGGGCCCCAAAGGAGGGGCCGCCACCCCGCAATCCCACCTGCCCCACGCTCAGCAGCAGCTTCTTCCATCAACCGCCTTGAGCCCGGCCCCCCCGGTGCCACCCACGCCCACTCCCGCCGCCGACGCCCCCGAGGACGCCGCCCCAAGCGCCCCCTGCAGGCGGCTCTCCTCCAGCCAGGCCTCCCTGGGCGGCGAAGCTCCATCTGAGGACGCCGAGCTCCTGGAGTGCCCCCTGTGCCTGGTGCGCCAGCCGGCCGAGCAGCTGCCCGAGCTGTTGGGCTGCGGCCACCGCTCCTGCCTGTGCTGCCTTCGCCAGTACCTGCGCATCGAGATCACCGAGAGTCGCGTCCAGCTCAGCTGCCCCGAGTGCACGGAGCGCCTGGCGCCCCGGCAGGTGGCCGACATCTTGGACGACGCCGCGCTCCTGGACAAGTACGAGGAGTTCTTGCTGCGCCGATGCCTCGCCTCGGACCCCGACTGCAGGTGGTGCCCGGCACCCGATTGCGGGTAAGGAATACACTCAACAGCTCAGGTGACGCAGGCTGGCCTTTTAAGGCTTCAAATGGTTAGCTGTGCTAGCATGCCAGCTAGCTCGTAGCCGATGCGAAAGTAGTTTAGCATCTAGTTTTGAAAACAGGAGTGTGAAACTTAGTCGCGGGCTAGTTTGGAGTTAGGTCTTCCCTGGGGGGGGGCCGCTATGACAGTGAAACCACAAATATATTACTTGCACACAAGAAATTAAGAGATTACTAGTTTTGAAATCAGTCAATTCTAATCCATCCATCCATTTTCAGATCCGCTTTATCCTAGGGGTCGCGGGGGGGGGGGGGTGCTGGAGCCTATCCCAGCCATCTTCGGGCAGTCGGCGGGGGACACAAAATTATTGCAAAATCTCAACGTTATTTATTACACATGACAAATTGACATTTTGGTACAGATTTTAGTTGACATACATGATTTGCTTTCGCGGGCCAAACAAAATTACCTGGCGGGCCGGATCTGGACCCCGGGCCTTGAGTTTGAAACAGACAATTTCAACCATTAAAAATTTGTGACTGACATTTTTTTTTCCAGTAATTTTACCCCTTCTGCCCACAACAACTTGCCCTTGCCTTTGTGGCTTTCGGTTTGTCTCATACATTTTTTTTTCTTCCCCCCCAGACAACTTTTGTATTGGTTCTCATTATATAGTGCGAGGCGTTGCGTGAGTGTGTCAGACGCCTACTGTAAAGTCCCAATGAGCACACAGGAAGTTGAGGAAATGACGGCACACTTTGTGGGTGTGAAATTTGACATTGTTCCCGTCAATCACCTTCCCCTTTCTGCCGTAATCTGGAATCGAGACGATTTCACACAGCGCTGTTGCTTCAGGTCAGCCGCCGTCCGCATGGCTGGCCCTGATAAGGACACAGGTTGCAAACGTTGCTCATATTATCTACTTGTTTAAAAAAAAAAAAAAAGACTTAAGTCCATGTTGCGAAAGTGGAAATTGTGTAGGAGAAAGAGGGGGTGTCATGTTGGCTTTGGTGACGCTGACTGGAATAAGTGAGAGGCGATTGTTTTGCACATTTCAGCATTTCCAAACTTCTCCGATTTTAAAAGTAACACGTGGCCCTTGAGGATGAAAGTTTCCCCACCCTTGTGTGTTGCAGAAAGGAGACTGAAGGTTACGTAGTTACGCAATCCTTTTTCCTGATAAACACCTCAAACCAAGGCTTGTGTGGTTGCGCGCGTGCGTCAGCAGTATCACGGCGAGCCCACCTGCTGACCTCAATACTCTGAAGGATGGGCCCGCGTCTGACGCCAGTGCTGACTCACCCCTCTCCAAACCGTGCGCAGCGTCAACTAATTCCACGGCGGCTCACAAACAGCAGCTGCGGCGACACACAACACATGCCGTGCACCAGGTGGCACCTTTCTCCGTCACGGGGGCCCTCATCGACGGGAATTCCATCTTTGGTTATGTGTCGACTGCTGTTTGTTGACTCAACTGAGGTGGGAGTAGAAATGAAAGTGGTCCCCAATTGTACAAGTGAAACAACCCAATTAAGGACTCTTCCCGATGTTGTCAGAAGGACTCAAGTGAAACAGTCTGCGGGAAAGTGGTTCTCCCCACTTTGGTCATCGCCACCTTGCCTCCTCTCCAAGCAGGGGAGGAGAGGAGAGAAGTGGCAGTAAAACAGGCCAAAATCCAAAATTTTGTGATAGAAGTAAAATTGTTTTCCCCTGTATGACTATCCGTTCTAAAGTTAGTTCCAACTGTAACAGCCAAAACCTCCATTAGACACTTTCTCACATCGACTCTTGTTGGTCGATGATAAACTCACTTGTAACTGAATCAATCCATGCACTGTGGAAATTGCCCAAAGTTGGTACATCTATGGTACATTTGCATTTTGCTCAAGTGGAAAACCAAAACAACACACCCAAAAAAAAAAATCCTTTCTGTCACTTTGTAATAATGCACATTACTGCCACCTGCGAGACTGGAGTGCATAGGTATCACCTGAAATGACCTGGTTTCAGGCTGCGGTTTGGTTTTTAGCCTTTGTGGAGGTGTGCACTGTTCAATCTACTCGTGACTTGCCGTCGTGTCTTTCATACTCTTTTGTTTTCTTGTAGTGTTTAATGTGGTGGGGGAAACTGGGAAAAGTCATCATTGTAACAGCACCCGAAAGGGTGCTGTGGCACAGGTGGAGGTAATCGGAGCATCTGGAACATTCCGTATGCGAACACATGGATCTCGCTGGATGTTCCGAGCTGTGAATCTGCTGCGCATCAGCGTGCGTGTGTGTGCCTGGAAATGTGTGCGCTGACTGGCCTATCGAGAGAGTGTTGGGCCCTCTGCTGCGGCTGTCAGTTGCCATGACGATGGTGGATGCGAAAGAGAGGCAGCGTTGCCAAGGGTAACGGGACTTCATTGAACACATCGGCGCGCACCAACGGAGCTGCGTGACCGGGACGTCGTTTTTGTGTGTGTGTGTGTGTGTGTGTGTGTGTGTGTGTGTGTGTGTGTGTTTGCACTTGAGCTGGCTGTGATGCGTGTGCGCCGCGTCCTGGTGTGAAATCCATCATTCTGTTGGCGTGCAGGCTCAGCAGCATTCCCGTACACAACACTGACATGTCTGCGTTTCGAAATATCCTCCGTGTAGCTTGCTTGTACCAGGCTGTGTCTTCTTGTACGTTCACATTAATGGTGGAAAAAAAAATCTTAAAATGATTTACCATCCTTTTTTTTTTGTCTGCAAAAACCTAGGCTTTTGAACAGGGGTGTGTAGACTTTTTCTACCCACTGCTGTATTTGTATTTTAGTGTTGGTCAGCACATTTATTTTATTTTTTTGGTCTCCAGGTTCGCCGTCATCGCTTCCGGCTGTGCCAGCTGCCCCAGGCTGGTGTGCCGGCGCGAGGGCTGTGGCGCCGAGTTTTGCTACCACTGCAAACAGGCCTGGCACCCCAACCAGACCTGTGACTCGGCCCGCCAGCAGAGGGCGCAGTCACTGCACACACACAGCACCCACTCGCCAAGCTACACCCAAGAGCAGGGACCAGGTGAGGAACGCTTTGAACCGGTGGTTCTCAAACGGCAAGATGCGCAAAAAGGATCTCATACACTTTTTTAAAACTTTGCCTAATTACCCCAGTCATGGTTCAGCCTTTTTGGGCAAACAAGCAAAATATACAACAAATTCAGTGTCCGGGTTGTCTCGATTCAAACCTGAATGATTGAGAACCTGCACAGATGTCAAGAAATGTGAACTGATATTGTCACATTTAGTTAAAAATGACAATTAGGATGCAAGTTACACAAAAGAGTGCCAGAGCGTCGACAAAAACAAGACAAGCGCACACACACACACACACACACACACACACACACACACACACACACACACACACACACACATCAACTTTGAGCTACAAGGCCAAAATGACCTTTAAAGGGCAGCAGGTGTGTTTCCAGCATCCTCATTTCAAACAAACACACTTGACATGCTAAGCTAACCGGCTACTTGCTGAATCATCTTGCATTACCTCCACCAAGGAGCTCTTGTTTTCAATTCGATTCTTTTTTGTGTACACTTTTTGGTCAAATTCCAGATCAGACTTTTAATTTAATTCTTCATGCCATAGTTACAAATTCAATCCAGCTATTGATAATGATGTATTTTATGCAGAGGTGCCTTTTTGGCCACTGAAGGACACCGTACAATGTGTAAAGGCAACTACTGAATAAAAATATCAAATCACAACATTCATAAAATTTTGATGTCTGATTTAGATTGAACATATTTATTTGAGTTTGTTGTAAGTCGTATTCAGATGGTGCATTCGGTTGACCGATTTGTCTCGTGTGTGATGTGTGTGTGTGTGTGTAGCGGACGACATCAAGCCGTGCCCGCGCTGCGGCGCCTACATCATCAAGATGAATGACGGCAGCTGCAATCACATGACATGCGCCGTGTGCGGCTGCGAGTTCTGCTGGCTGTGCATGAAGGAGATCTCGGACTTGCACTACCTGAGGTAAGGTAGCCGCAGTTTGGCCATCCTCATCCATATGACAATACAGAAATAAATGCGTCGTTGGGTCACAAGTTTAATTTGGATTTGATCTAGATTTCCCATTTAATGATAGCTTTTACCCAGAGACACCTTTCTGGTAAAATACTTCACCAAACTATATTGTTTTTGTATCTAAAGTCCACTAGCTTAATGCTAGCATAAGGCGAAGCATTAGAGACAGGCTAATGGAAATTAGTAGGTGCAATTTACCCTTGCATAAACAACTGAAAAATTACTACCCTTGGTGATCTTATTAGGAAATAATGTTTTGAGGTGCCACATTCACTTTATTAATTTTTCTTTGAACCTAAAAAACATGGTGCGATTGTCAAAGAAGAAGCCAATTGGCTGAGCCTTTGTAATTCTTTTCATCCACGCGTAGATATGAAATTCTATTTTAGTATTTAGTAGTCACAGGTTCAAGGCTTGACTGTATATGTTTTACACCCCCCCCTCCCCCCCACACACACACACACACCTCCATCCTCATCCTGCTTCTTCCGCCGCAGCCCGTCCGGCTGCACCTTCTGGGGCAAGAAGCCGTGGAGCAGGAAGAAGAAAATTCTGTGGCAGCTGGGCACGCTCATCGGTGCCCCCGTGGGCATCACACTCATCGCCGGCATCGCCATCCCTGCCATGGTCATCGGCATCCCCGTCTATGTTGGCCGCAAGGTGAGAAGCACGTACAGTAGACCTCATGAGCAGCTTAAGAGGCAGTCAAATGCGGAATTGCTTTGAGTCTCCGAAATGAGGCCTCATTCATCCCAAAGAGGGAATAAATCCGCCTTTCGGAGTTCTTAAAAATTCCACAAACACAATAAGCGCTATATTTTATTTGGAGACGGCAGTGATTGTGCGCTCCGCAGATCCACGCTCACTACGAAGTGAAGAAGACGTCTCGCCACCACAGGAACCTGGCCATCACGGGCGGCGTGACCTTGTCCATCCTCACCGCGCCCGTCATCGCCGCCGTCAGCGTGGGTGAGCAATCGACGTCGTCTCGTCGGCCGAAAACCGAACCGCTGCAACACTTTCGGTCCAATTCGAAGGTTAACATTCAAAACGTGGCCGCGGTCGTGTACTCGCTCATCTTTTGGTCGCTCGTCAGGCATCGGCGTGCCCATCATGTTGGCGTACGTTTACGGTGTGGTGCCCATCTCGCTGTGCCGAGGAGGCGGCTGCGGCGTGAGCAGAGGGAAGGGCCGGGGGGTGCGTATCGATTTTGACGAGGACGATGGGCCGATCACAGGTGAGCAAAGCTGTTCGAGCATTTCGTTGATCCTTCCATCCTTGATAACCAATTTAAGTTGTGTGTGTACGACTATGCGCTTTGTCCTTACTAGTGGGGCAACTTCAAATAAAACAAATACGATGATAGTCATTATTATATTAATATAGAATATTGTCTGACTCAGTGGCGGATGCGTGGCGAGCTCTCAAGTCGCCGAGCCTAGGCGAGAGCAGCCTGGACGGTGCGGTGAGCGGTCTAAGCACCACCTCCCCCAGCGAGGGGCTTTCGATGGTGCCGGGGACCGTCGGGGAAGCGCCCCACTTCAACACCCTGGCCGGCGGCGCGCTGGGGGCCCGCGCCGGCAAATACAGCAGGTGAGGAGGACGGCGTTTAAGACGGTTTCGGAGGACATCAGAGTGACACGCGAGATGTTTGCGTGCCGCTCCAGGCTGGAAGTGCAGGCGGGAGAGCTGGCCAAGGAGTCGGCCCAGAAGGAGACGGGGAGCTTGGGGGCGGGGAGCGACTGTGCCAGTACGCGCGGGATGGCCGGCTCCATCATCTCCTCCTACACTCTGCCTGACAGGTACATCATTTTTCCTGTTTGGGTCTTGTGGTTGCCCACCTCTGATCATGAAGATCCTCACTTTGGCTTCTTCTGTTGGTGGGTGACGCCGTCAGGGAGTGCACCAACCTGGAAATCCAAGTGGACATTGAAACCAAACCCAGCCACCTCTGCCTGACCAGCGAGGAGGACCTTGCTCCAGCCGCTGCCACGAGCGCCTCGGTAGGGGAGGAGCCCCTGGACTGCAGCTCCAGACGGGGCGGCGCTCCGGGCCTGTCGCCGGGCGGCTCGGTGCTGGACAAGGAGGAGGGTCTCCACGACGTCACTCTGGCTCAGCCCGAAAGCATCCGCAGCGACTTGGAAATGTCCGACACGCAGTCGGACGACATCGCCGAGCTGACGTCGGACGACTGCGACTCGCCCCGGCCCAAGGGACCGCTGCCCGCGCAAGCCGCCTCGTGCCGGGCCATGAGCACCCCGACTGAAGGCCTTCACTGTCCCGCCGACGCCAACGTCGTCCTCTACGTGTGAGATGCCGGAAGATTTGAAAAGCTTTTTGAGCATTTCTTCCATATTCTGGATATCCATCTTGAGATCTACTAGTCCAAGTCTTTGTCCTCACTGGTAAGACAATTTGGCGCACTAGTAGACCGACTGAATATCAAGCATATTCAATAAACGCTCAAATGTCTTTTCAAAGACAGCAGCTCTCAGGAACGCACAACAAACATTCTGACTTCCCTTAATGTTGTTGTTGTTTTTTTGTTTGTTTTCTTTCCTGCTTTTTTGCCTCCTGTAGACGCGCCACCCTGGCGACCGGCTGACAATCTTCTCATTGTCAGAGTTCTACCTCTGAGATTTATATGTGCGTGTTTACTCCCTGGGATAAAATGCCTTGGCTACTACTTAATTTGGGGGGGTGGGGGGATACAAGTTTTCCACACAAGCAGGTGAAACCTGGCGCACAGCCCCAGCAGCAGTCAACCATTATCACGCGTGTAACGTGTGTGTGTGTGTGTGTGTGAGAATGAAAGAAAAACTGTGGCTTTGTTTTCCTCCTCCTGCTCTGTTCAACTCGTCACTTGCTGTGTGTGCATGAGCCCGGTGTGGAAGGTTTACCAATGTTAATGCACAGCAAATACACAAAAGAAATTTCTGTAGATGACTACTACACTGTTTATTGAGTAAGTAACATTCTGACATCCATGAGAGCCACGCAGACTTTTGGGAAGTGCAAGCGCAACGCAGTGGCGCCTCGAGAATCAAGTGACCTGGCTTAAATTTTTGAGATACCGGCTGTCGTTTGACTATTTTTAATTTTATTTTCTTTGCATGGACCTGAGTTAAATTCTGAGATACGAGTGCCATATCTTGGAATACTCACGGGCTAATATTTTTTTTAATCCTCTGCAATCAGTGCCGTTTACAGACTCACAGTAGCTGTGAAACTATTCTACTGCCCCCAAGTGGCCAAATCCCGCACAGCTGAAGGAGACGCAATGAAGGCGTTAAGATGGCCAAACAATGTCACGCTTTACATTTTAATTATTAATGCAAGCATTATTTTAATTATTTTGTCGATTGATGAATCGGATTTTCAATATGTTTTAATTCCTACACCCTTATTTAAAAAAACGGGTTATTATGTCAAATTGATTGTGTAGAAAATGCACCAACAAACATGATCATTCATTTCCTGGTTTGATCCGCAACATGTCAGGAAATAGGCCAAAATGTTTCGTGTTCTTTTCCAAAGTAAGAGAAAATTTTTTATTTTGATCCAACGCAAAGATCAGTCTCCTTTCATTCTCAAGGCACCACTGTAGACAACAAAATGATGTTGACGGATGTTTGCATATACTGTACCTGAAGTTGTGTGTGTGTGTGTGTGTGTGTGTGTGTGTTTAACTGGTTAGCATATTGGATAATTTTTTTCTTTTTGCTGATTTTGAATGCGCACTTTTGCACTTTAACCAAGCTTGTCTTTTTTCCCGTTGGTGGGGCTACTCATCATCGTCTTGATCATCATTATCCTGCGTTTGCATTTAAAGGACGTATGTGTCGTCGTCGCCCTCCCCCCACTACACACACACACACACAATTCAAAATGGTTTGCAATCGTCTTATGACATTCTTTGGTCAAGAAAGCCCAAAGAAGAAGAACAAAAAAAATAGAACACACTTTACACACATTACACAGAGTGTGGAGGGGAAAAAAGGCCATTGACAAGTGGAACATTTTCACTCATGGAGTCAGCACTTAACACACTATACTGTGTGTATGTGGCACATTGGCATGTTGTTGTTGTTGTTGTTTTTTTTTTATATATATCTCCTGAAGTTACATGCAACCAAATTCAAGATCACACCAGGATGCCTTTTATGTTGGACGTGACTGAAGTGTTAACCTCCAAAACTTTTATTTTTTGTGGTTCACTGATACTTTGTGCGTGTGCGTATGTACAAATGTATATATAATGCTTTTAATTGTGATTTTGGAGGTAAACACGGATGGTCGTCTTAATCATTCTCACTGGCCTGAATTGTTTCTCAGCTTTGTGCTTGCCTATGAACTGGAGTGGGCAGGGGTGACGCGCTTCTTGGAGTCTGCGTGGAATGTTCCTCATGTCCGACGTGCAACTTTTCGTCTTCGGCTGCTTGTTTCATTTGCTGCGCTTTTTACTCATTTTTCTCCCTGCCTGAGATAAAGCACTCGAATGTACCTTACTGACCAAGCGTCTATTGGAGATATTTGGGTGAAAGCAAGATAGATTTAGCAATATTTGAGTGTAACTAAACCGCTCTTCTACTTCCTGTCACTGTCAAAGTCTCACCCTGGCGTGAGGATGCAATTGCAGGACTGTGAATGACCTTTTTCTTTTTTTGGGGGGTGGGGGTGGGGTGAAATAAACACAATCGGATGTTTACCAAAGCAGTGTTTCATTATTGACTCTGTGTATCCATTTTTAATCAGTGCTTCGCTTTTTCCACATTCCAAAATGGAATACATTCATCCCTGACCCGCATAAAATTCGACACAAATCATCCTCCAACTTGCTTGTAAAAATAATTAATCAAAATAATAAAAATCGCTTATTGACTGGCTAATTATTCAATTCATTTATTCAATACATTCTATTTTTTTAGGGAATTGGGATCTAAATGAACTTTCAGCACACAACAGTCAGACAATATTCTACATGGCTCACTGGACGAAAAGAATATGGTCGGATATATGGTGCGAATTAACGAAACTAACAACGAGCGATCTCACAGTTTCGTTTTAAACTATTTTGTACAGTACTTGTGATGTGCATTCTGCTTGACCCATTTTGTCCACTAGGTAGCAGTAGCGTACGACTATCGCGACATATATTTCACTTTACGACAGTCGCAAAGCAAAACGGTACATCCGGGGGAAGGTTAAATCGACACCTATAATACACGGTAATATGATTTGATTCCGTTTTATGATGATATTGTAATGTTAAATCCGAGTTTTCGATTCGAAGTAGACTTTAAGTTGAGCTATTACTTTCTGTTAACGTACAAAATGTACTTGAGTCGCTGTTCGCACGACATGTCATTGACAGGGGACTGTTTGGCTAGCTGTCGTGCTCACGTACTTGCTAGCCGACATTTTTGAAACTACCATTCATATTTTTGTGCATAAAGTGGTTGTAATAGACAATTTCATGAAGATTGGAGCTTACCTTGCGAGTCTTAAACCATAAAATTTTGGCGGAGGAGGTTTTTACAATAAAATATTCGTCGTTGTGTTTGTGATTTTCTACATTTACACAAGTTGAACACGCAATTTCTACACTTGAAAAGACGTAAAGTGTATTCTCCTGGCGTATAGACACGCGAACATTTAAAGCACTCCAGAAATGTGTCAGGATTGTAGTTCGTGTTTGGGTTAGGTTTGTAATGCCGACAACAGCCCATTTTCAGTGACAAAACACATTTTAGGATTTTATGTAAATAGACAGAAAGGGTTGAAACGAGGCAGGAAACACGTGCCGTGCAGAACTCACTGCAAAATAGCAAGATTCCAGGGTCCGGCCAATCAGTCGTTCATGGCTTAATAACTCTCAGAGGACAGTTGGCTGTCACGGTAAAATAACCAGTGGTGAAATCATTTTTATCTCTTGGACCAAATCAGCAATGTTTTTTTTCCTAACCAACTCACATTGTAATTCCGAGAAATAACAAATATTTTTACTTATATTTCTTTACAGATAATCCCCCCCCAAAATGTTTCTCTTGGGAAGTGTCTTTTTTATGTAACCTTAGAGTGGGCTATTTCGTTCCTCAGCACGATGCCGTTCGTGGACCTGCAGTCGCGCCTGGGCGTGGATGTGGACCGCTGGCTGCTGCTGCAGAGCGGGCCGCAGCCTAACCAGCGGGCGGCGCGCTGCCACGCCTTTGAGAAGGAGTTGGTCGAGTGTTCCCACGGCATTGGGGCGACCCGCGCCAAGCGAGAGTGCCGGCTGGAGTTTGAGGACTTCTACGAGTGCATGCACAGGCAGAAGATGGTAGTTATTGATGCCTTGCTTTGTTTTTTTCCAAACTGCAGAGGGTAGAATGAAAAAAAATCGAATTCAGTCCTTGTATTCTTGCCGTTGCAGCACAAACGTTTGTACACCATCCGCCAGCAGCGTGACAAGATGATTAAGGAGGGCACCTACACACCTCCTGCTCACCACACAGGCCAGAGTGGCCAGTCCGACCCGTGAACGTCGGGTCACCTCTCACCTGCCTGCACCTCAATTGTCATTGTGTACAGTAAAAATCTTCCTCTCTCAGTTAATAAAAATAAGTCTTTCCTTCTACTCTTCATTTTCTCTCCTTGAATGTTTCTATGGCAAGGCAGACAATGTTTATAATCAGTCTTGTTACTTAAAGGGGAAAACACTGCTGTTTAGAATAACGCTGGTCAACGTTTTTTTAAATCAGAGATGCAGGTAAAGTAAACTTAATGATTTTTTTAATGCTGAGTGCAACAAAGAACTGCCCACTAGATGTCACAATTGCAATTTTAATTAGAAGTTGACCAGGATTTGTTTTTGTGTTCTCTTCTGAACTGACACATGCCCCCGAGGAAAATGGATAAGCTAACAATACTTTCGCTACAACTGAAGAAAAATAAAGTCGCCCCAAGTGTACCGAATATAGCGGCCAAACCAAACGCACACATCGGTGTGTGTGTGTGGGGGGCAGGGGGCGTCATATCGATGTGAATGATGAGTAACTGCTGCAAATATCTCAAGAAGTCCACGCCTTGTGGCGTTGAGAGGAGCGGAAGCAAATAATTTTGGATTGCCTCTCACACATAACTGTGAAATTCTCCCACACACATTTTTTAACTGTGACAGTACAGTCTGTCCCTGACGGCTCCTCGTCATTTTTTCCTCGTCCCAAGAGATTCGACGGGAAGACGTCGAGCGTGCACGTGCGTGAGCGAGTTTCGTCCGCGTTCACGCGAACAGGGTCACGCAAGATGACGCGGCAGGAGGAGCCCCGGCAAGCACACTCCAGCACCAGGACCACCCCACAAATCCCCGTGACGACATGTCCGCCGCCAGCATCCCCGAAAAAGCAGCCGCCGCCCGGCCGCTGCTAGCCATGGGTTAACCCCCGAATGGAAAGCAGCCTAGCCGGTCGACTGTGCGCGTGACCGGGAGAGGGCGAGAGAGCTCTAGAGGAGGTGGTAGTGGATGAGGAGGAGGAGGAAGTGGACCATTAGGACCATCACCACTTTCGCTTTTTTTTTTTTTTAATTATTCTGCACAGCACGTCCGATCCAGCCGAGAAGCGGAAGGCATTTTCCTTTAGCCATTCGGAACCGGAGGAGGGGAGCAGCGGCGGCGACAGCAGTTCTACCGGCCTTCCACGCTCGCAACCCGGCTAGGCTGTAGACCACCGCTGCCCGCTGAAGGTAAGCCGCTCGCGGAGCTCACTCGGACCGCTTTCAAAGCAACCAGCTCCCGTTCTTCGCGTCACCGGAAGAGGAATTCTAATGGCTTTAGAGCCATTTAAATGACATTTGGATTCAATTAGGGCTGAATACATTGTTAGTCGTGGAGTGTTGATGAAGTGGCCTTTATTTGAAGCATTATGTTGATCATTTTAACAATCACTCATCTTCATCAGTGTCACAGCAAGATGCTTTCTGGCTGGAATTGTACCCAAGGATTGCGTAGTCGATTGTTTTGCAGAAACTGCACCCATACACAGCCTTGACATTGCACACATACACAGCTGCATAAATTGCGAGTCCTAAACTGAATGAAGGGAGCAATTCCACAACACTTGTCTTACGAAGGCACTTGTGCACATGTCCAGCACAAATGGATAAATCCAATCCGCGGCGTGGACAAAAGAGACTACAGTCAGACACGCACTGTGTCTCCCTCGCTGTCTGTCTCCATGTCCACTCATGCAAAGCACATTCACATTCGAGAGTGGAATGTGTCCACCCCAAGAGAGACTCGTTGGCTTGCATGACAGAGCATCCGGCTAGGCGGCCATGCCACATAGGTGGCAAGAAGAACTCAAATCCTCATGACAAACATCAACACTTCTGACTGCTTGGTGACACAGTGAGATGCTGAGCTCCTGCAGCTTGGTAGCAGATGGTCAAACACAAGCCCAAAAGTAGACATACACTATCACCAGTATAACTGGAGCACAAACCGATGCTGCGGAGGTTAATTTGACTTTGGAACACCTCCTAATTGCTCATATTTGTATTTTCCCCACCATTGGGAAGAATGGAGAAAAAAATGTTAACAAATGTCATTAAAATAATTCAAATAAAAATGTAAAAAATTGCATTTCCAAAACAAAATTGGAATGTTTTTCCACATTAATTGAAATACATACATTAATTGTGAATTCAACATCACATGAAATATAATTAAAATAACATTTTAGAAATTAATTTCTGCATTTCAAAAAATAAATGTGATTAAAGTATGAAGAAATTCAATGTTTGTACCTTTTTACAAAACAGAAATGAATTAAAATAAATAAAAATTTAGAAAATTAATTTAGTCTAACATTAAAAAAAACATAAAAATGTTGAAATGTGCCTTTCCCTCATTTGAAAAAATAACAATCGAAACTAAATCACATCAGTGAGTAGGAATACATATTTGTTGTCCTTAATTAAAAAAAATCACAATAAATTAAATATAATCTAGAACATGCAGACATGTTGCTTAACAGACAAATATACTTCTTACTAGTGAGATCGATAGGGTCACATGTTGCTAGGCAGAATTTACGGGGCAAGATAGGATGCAGTTTTCCCCACAATTTGGGTTAAGATGTGGCAGGAAATAGCCTTGCAAAGTCAAAATAGACACACGCTAACGGAGTACATTGAAAGGTCATTTCTACAAGTTGCACGGTGTAGAATGTGTTGGGAATGAGCTGGAGACAGACAGCAAGTGATGTCACTGTGGCGGTCCCTAACCAGTAGAACTTTAATGACAGGGTTCGGGTTATGAAGTTTCCCAACCGCGTTGCTATATTTACACTGACATTGACTCACTCTCTTTTACACCCAGAAACTCACACACCAAACACAGAATTTAGAAAAAACACACAGAACCAGAACTAAGATACCAAAAATTCAGGATTTGTCACGATGATGTTATAGAGACTTAAACACACACCAGAACTAAATCCATGAACACGCTCCAGAAACCCAAATCCAAGTACACAAATTCCCAGGCTGCAGATCACCACCAAACTTGGTGACCCTCTTTGTACCATCACCATGGTGATGGTCTTTCAGGAAGTGGTGCTCAAACCATGTTTGATCCAAAAACCTCCATGTTTAGTCTACGACTTCACCATGTACACAAAGACTACCTTTAAAGTCTCTTTGGAAGCATGACAAATTTTTCATGCTAAACATTAGCGCGCGTTAGCAATTTTACTGCTGCTAACCTCATTTAAGCACTTTTAATAGCCACCTCTCCACAGATTAGCATATTAGCAATCTGACACGGAAGAGACCGGGGACACGAAAGCTCTTCAAGAAGCTCTTTCATTGACTTGATGGGATACAATTTCACAGGCTATTCATTGTCATTGATTTCTTCCACAATTGATTGGCTGATGCGAGGATGGCGCCTCAGCGTATACACACACACACACACACACACACACACACACCAGACACTTCACTCAGTACGGTGCATGGAGTGCATCAGCGCAGTATTTATTGTACAGCTTGGCGTTTTATGTGACAGCCTCACTTCAGAATGGATTAACTTCAAGTATCCCTTTAGAATTTGATGCAAAAATCTGATATTTTTTTTCCCCAACTCTCATTTGTTACAAGACCTAAGCCTGTTAGCTTGTGAGCTAAGTACTTGCTAGCACCTATCATTGCTAGCAACAAAGTGACATATATGATGGGGATTTTTATATATATATTTTTTTGACCAGCTGTGTTGCTGGCTCGAGCTAAGGTCAACTATACTATCAGACTGGGGGGAAAAAAATACACATTGTGTTGATTTTGGATGTAATTTCCTTAGTATGTACCGATTCTGACCGGGAATTTATTTTTTCCTGAAATAATTCTGTTCTTCTTCTTGTTGCATATACAAGCTCACAAAGCGTGACTCTTTGCTCTCCTCTTCCTCCCCCAGCAGGCCCGACACCCCATGGAGTCATCGGACGACGACACCCTCAGCGAGCGCTCGTGCGTGAGCGAGCCGTCCTTCCGCAGCGAGCGCTCGGAGGGCTCGCTTTCGCCGTGCCCCTCGTCGATGTACGCCAGCGCCCCAGGAGATACGCTGCCTTGGAACCTGTCCAAACACGAGCGACGCAAGCGCAGGAGCCAGGACTCCGTGTTGGACCCCGCGGAGAGGGCGGTGGTCCGCGTGGCAGGTAAGGAGACTTCTATTGTAATCTTGTCGGTGTCGGATTTGCCAGAAAAATGCTGATGTCATCGAGGGCTAGCCCTGTGAGGGTGAATTTGATTGGACTGACAGGGCAACAACATTGCTAAGTGAACCCCATGAAAAGCAATTTTCTTGAATTCCTCGTTATTTATTTGATAGTGCCATACAAGTTCGGAATTTCAGCCTCGACGACGAGTGTCAATCTCATTTTTGTCACAGGTCACATCGTAGTTCTGGTTTCCTTCAGAGGACACTTATGCCTGTGAACCCAAATAAATGCACACTTGCCTCATACTACGCAGACACAACAAACGGAGTTTTTAAAAATCAGAGACCAGGAAAAACTTTACAAATATGATTGCATTTATTTTAAGAAGGGGGACTGGGTAAACAATTTGCAGTTTTGGTATTTTAGCAGGAATCATGAAGTTGATGCACATATTTTGCTTTCGCGGGCCGCATGAAATGATGTGGCGGGCCAGATCTTGCCAGCGGGCCTGGAGTTTGACACCTGCGTAGTTGACTCAACACTTGAAATTTTAATTTATTTATTTACCAGATTGTAAAAATTATCTTTTTTTCTGGATTTTTCTGCATACTGTTAGTTTCCAAAAGAGTCATTTATTGGCTAACTGCACTCCAGTGGACCAAATGAATGACACAAATTTGATTTTAGGAAGTGGAGCTACCCTCAATCCGGAGCCTCCTGAACATGACCTAGCAGTCCCATGATGCAGAATTATCCAGACTAGTGGTCCTAACGTGTCAGGATTGTTGGGCTCACTCAGGCTTGAAGCTCCATTGTGTCTCCCTATTTGCATCTGGCCGTATCATGGGCGATCGGGACGCATTTGCGCTGACCCCGATGCCCTGAGGAAAATGGCTGGAATGCGGACCAGGAATCCTTTAGCAGACCACGTGATTGACAGCTCAGATATTTACACGGAGACACAGCAAATTACCAGGACCCCGCACGTCGACGCCGGCTTGTCATTTAGGCGTCCTCCGTCCCGCCTGCAGCGTTTCTTTCTCAACAGGCAGCCTCTGTAGTCCCCTGTTGCCATGGTGACATGGTGTCCCTTTCCCTCCCCACTCCGCCTGTTGCCATGGTGATGAAAGCATTGGTGGCGGGGGAGGAGGAGGGTGACAACGGTTATTAAAAGGGGGCACAGAAAAGTGAATGAGTAGGGAGGAGTCCAGGCGAAGAAGGATGTGGAGGAGTTAATGACTTTTTCAAGGCAAAGTTGAGGAGAAAGATTGATGAAGTGAACCTTGGAAGGAAGGAAAGTTTGGATAAGAGTTGGGAGAAAGGCCTTGTGGGAGGTTTTGTCGTTGGGAATGTGGTACAGAAAGCAACGTTTGGTTGACTATTGTTGTCGTTTTACTCTGAAATATGTTAGGAATGCTCGTGAAGAGTTCACATTTTGTGGTTATGGTGCTTTGTCTGAATTTCTCTCCCTCTAGTTTGCATTTCGATCCGATCGTCTCCAACTCCCTCATATGAAACTATCAATCAACTGCACTTTATGACAGATGGATATGATTATAATTTTAGTGCCTTCGACTGGCCAGCTGCTACTACGGTATGATAATGCCGATCGTAATAATGACAGTGACAGGTGTGTAAAAAAAAAAAAAACTCAAGAGAATCTACTTTGCTTTTTGTTTTGCAATAAAACATACAACACGTTGTAAATATAAGGTTAACCAATCTAAATAGTTAATAATAATACATTTTTTCCCCACATCTCTGGCATAGTATATGACACACTTCTCAATGCACGGTGACGACAATGCGTCTTATGTATGACTCTTTACGTTAATTGCTTTTGGATTAATGACATAATCTCTGTGTTGTTCATTGTCGAAGCTGCTTTATGGAGATTATCCGATGCTGGTATAAAAGACAGGACAGAAAGCCATACAGTTCAGGAGGAAACGGAATAGCAAATAGGTCACCAAGTTAAATATAGCAGAATACATATTGATTTAGAGTTCAGTTCCGTCATTTAGGCTTTAAGTGGCTGTATATACCCTCAATTGAATTTGTAGCCTGGTGTTGCCTTCATTGTCAATCGGAAACACGAAGTTACTCAGAGCAACCTAGCCAAAGTTTTTCAATGTTCATTCATCCTTCCATCCATCTATCCATCCTATTGTTGAGTCTTCATGGTCATGCAATACCGCTGTTGGCCTCCTAGGGGGCACTACAGCTCCATCTTTCCTCGGATCCTTCTTAGCCAGCCGGCTAGCTTGGCGTGCTAGTTAGACACATTTGGCCGGCGGGCTTAGAGATTCCTGCGGCGGCGCCGGCGCTTCCTGACGTGGCCGGCAGAGAGGGATGGAAGACAGCTACGGCAAGCCGAGCCGAGTCCCAGCACGCTGCCGAAGAAAGAGACTCTCTCAAAGGCGGGTAAAGAATTCCGAGGTGAAGCAGCCATTTGCGGCCGGGAAGAAGCCCCAGGAAGCACTGGAGCGGCTCGCTGACGTACGCAGCCGGTGAGAGGAAGCGCGGGTCCGGATACAATTTAGCCCGATAAAACCCCCACCCCCCCATCGCTTTACCGGGTTGGAAACGGACACTCTCCCAGTTCGCCGTGTCTTATTTGGGGCGTGTGGGCTGCAGCTGCGTCCCCTCAGCGTCCGAACAGCTGTCGCCGGTTGGATGGTGATATATTTCAGGAGGGACTCCTCGCCTCGGAGGGAGACTGTGCGCGTGTGTCGGCGCGCACCAACCAGCACGCTGGTGATGGATAGATAACATTTATGTAACCTCCATTGTACATTTTCCACCACCCGAAGACTTTTTTTGGTGCTTTTATTGACTATTTGACGGAATTATACCGGGCCGAATGCAACGCGCCCGATCGTAATTTGGACGCCGAGGAGAGGGAGACGTTTAGCCAGCAAGTCAACCGGCGGCGCGGAGCCACTGCAGTAGTCCGACCCTCAAAGCACCATGGCTGGATTCATACCCGGCCTGCTACCGTCCAATCACTCCCAGGAGAAGCAGTTTGCCCAGGCCTACGAAGATGTCCTGGAACGGTATAAAGGTAACATTATGGCAGGAGGAGACATGGGTTACTTATTAGATACACCTTTACTGAGCTTTGGGAGCAATTTTGCTTTGACGCACTACTGAGCTGTGTTCATTTTTTGGTCGATTTGCAGGATAGAGGGATTTCAAAGTTTTATAGCTTTATATCTTGTTGAATAGTATGATTGAGTGCTTGTTTTAACATAAATTTTACTTTGGTGGTTTGGCCAAATGTAATGATTTTGATCATACTACATACTTGGATTTTTTTGGGGGATAAACTTTATTGTCAAATGTACTGTATGTGTAACATACAGCACAGATGAAATTTCTTCCCTCTCAACATGAAACAAGAGGAGCCGCTGCGGGTGTCCGCGCCGCCATCAAAAGAAAAGTTAACAAAAAAAGACAAATTACAAAACAACACATGAGACACAGACAATCGTGCACTCTTAACCACTTTCCTGCATACACTTTGTTGTCTGAAGCTGTTATAGATGAAAGAGGAGCGAATCAAAGTGTCCTTTTCACCAGTGGATCAAAGACGTCATGCTGCAATGTGCACACGTCTGCTACAAGCTAAACTTGAAAGCAACAAGAAGCAGTAGCATCCATTAACGAAAAAGAGATTGGCTGTCTTCTCCTGTTCCATGTAAGTCCGCTTCAATTTCAAGCCGCGACTCCCAGTTCCACATGTGCATCGGCGCTCTGCGCTGACGCATATCCTTCTCATCGTTGATGATCATATTGGATCATACTGCTTACAATTTTTTATGCAACTGAGGTGCTGTCAACGTATTCAGTCAGTATCATTGCATGGAAGACAAGGAACAATCTGGGATTAGGAAAAAAGTTTGGTGCAATATAAAGACGTTTGGAATTTGCACAGGCACTAGCACCCAAGCTTAAATCTCAACAGAACTTGAGTTCCTTTGATGTTTTTACAGAAACTGAAAACCAGGGCCTTTTTGAACTCTGCTTTGGAAGTTTTCCCTCATGGCAGTAATATTCAAAACAATGTGGTTGATGGACTTCCCGAAGATGCTTGAGTCATATGATTAAAAAAAAATAGTCATAAAATTAAAATTTTCTCACAAGTGAAGAAATATTCCTTCAAAGCAAAAGGAAAGGCACACAAACAGAAATAAAATCATAAACTTTCCATAATTTTTCAGAGACCGGGATAGAGCCTCAGCAATACTTGCCGGTGCGCAACGAAGTCAGCGAAGAAAAGTGGAGTCAAATTCGTTTTAAACAGCGCTGACCCTTCCTGTGGTGGAAAGGAAATACCTTTTTCATCTCTGCTTAACCTGATGATGTTATCCAACAAAGGAGAAAGAAAGCTTGCAAAAGGGTTCGGAGTTTGACTTTCTGAAGAGTCCCGCGGTGTTGTGGGTGCAGCCATCTTGGAAATGGGAGTTGGCCCAGTGTGGCGTAAATGAATTAAGGAGTGAATCTCGATTGCATAAACTTAAAATGACAAAAATGGAGCTTATATAATAATTAGAGCTGTCAAACGATTAAAATTTTTAATCTAATTAAAAACTCAACTGTCATAATTAACTCAAATTAACTAAAAATTAATCATGATTGCTCACTCATTTTTTATCGTTTCTGAATTTCCTTTTATATTTTTTTGTCCTATTTTCCCCCATTTTAATGCTCTCATCAACATGGAATCATGAATCAGTTTTCTATGTGCAAAATGCAAATATTTACTGAAATAACAATTTTGATTTTCAATTTTACATGAACATTTTTCACTTGGAGCAGTTATTCACACATTATCTCTCACACAATATTACTGTCCATCAACAACAGTGAAAACAATATTTTGTCACACAACAGCTGCTTGAACAGCTCTTTTAGGGAATCAAAACAGCGCAATATAACATTATAAAGTGCACATCTAAGGTAAACTAGTACTCAGCCTATAATGGATTTAAGCCATGGTTGCATACTTCGTTTTTCTCAAATTTGCTTTGAACACAGCAGTCAGGCTATGCTGATTCTGTTGGTCCTTCTTGCTCGGAAGTCTCTCTACGGTTTTGTGTCGACATCATTTGGATTCTTGTAATGGAGGCTCTCGCTGGGAATCAGTAATGGTTGTTCAGTTAGGGATTGTCGGTCAGCATGGAAGGATCTCTCGTTCTGTACTTTTTGGATCATTTATTGGAGCACTTTGCAGCAGAAGTAGGAGTAGTAGTAGTTGTAACAGAAGTATCAGAAGCAGGTAATAACCTAAACTACACATAAATGCAGTAAAAAATTAATATATCTATCTTTCTGCATCGCAATGTAAATATGTATATAATTGACATTAATGAATACCTTTATCTAACAATACGTTTAATAAATAATGGAATCAACCCTGATTTCACTATGTATCATTATCGTCATCATTATTCATTGTTTTAAACGTAAGAAACCATTCAACACAAACATAAAGTCGAATCGAACAAAAGAACTACAAGTCCCAATACTCAAACCGGAAGTGGAGCGCGGCATGAACATATCAAGTCGAATCGAACAAAAGAACTACAAGTCCCAAAGGTCCAACCCGGAAGTGGAGCGCCGGCATATTTACCCCAGCTCCAACGCAATTTACTTCGTTTAAGCGTCAGATTGCAGACGGACAAACATGACAACTATGCAAAAATGAGCTAAATAAAGACAGCCCTGTTCTAGCAACATTTTAGCCCACGTTGTTTAAATTGCCGATTGCGACGGTAACTGACTGTGATTGCATAGCGATGCGGCAACCAAAGCAACCGATCATGACCGAATCTAAAAGCTAACTTTACACATCTGACTTGATAAGAAGCACTCGCGTAGCTTAACATTGAGCCATGCCGACGACCGAAGCGAGTGTATTCACTCACGAAACAAAACGCTATTTATACATCGCGCGAACGTCACCTGTCAGTGGCAGCCCGCCCCTCTTAAAGCGCCAGGTCAATCCAACAGGAGTCGTTCAGCAAATTTGTTCTTCGTCGTGTCATCCATTTTCTTCGTTTTGAAATTATCCATAGCTGTCTGTCTGAGACAAGGGGGCGGAGTAGAACGTCAGCTGTGCGCTTGGCCATTAAGTGGTATTTCAGACTCGACGTGCTATGATGATAGCTCGGTTTACGACTGCAAAACATACAGGTAACTTTGGTCTTGTCAGTGGAACAGTCTGGCAACTTTTTAAAAGTAAACTTTCCATTCATGAGCTATTTAAGTATCCGTTTTCAGTGTCTCGCGCTGCCGTGGCTGGCAAAACAAACGTGCGTGGACCCGCGCAGCGCGCTTGATGTTTTGTTTCTGGTTTATTTATAGAGCAACGTAACATCGGCTGTGACGTCTCCGCGTTAATCTCGCGAGAAAAATTTTGATCCCGATAAAATTCATTTAAATTAATCCCGATATAAACGCGCTAAACTGACAGCTCTAATAATAATGCTCACTTTGGCATTATTGGTGTCGGATATGAATGTCAGAATATCATTTGATAGAGTCAATTCTTTGCTAAAGTGCCTAATGTGATCCATGGTCCACTCTTCAAGATGAAATGAGAATTTTGAAAAATCCGTGAAGTTGCATGTTAGTGGTCATTCCAGTGCAAAAGAGATCCCCCCCCTTCCATTGTGCATATTTTTGGATAAACAACCTCCCAGTACTGTCTAGCTCCGCTTTGGCTGCCCTTTTCTTCCTTTTCTTAATCACTTGTGTACTTTTGGATCCACTGGAGGAAGCACTTTGACGGAGTCTCCCCCGCCCTTGCTAACATTCGTCACCTTGTGTTTGTGCTGTAAATATCAACGCCGCTGCCGTGCACGCCAGGGTAAACGTCCAGTGCTGAGAATTCTTTGTCGGGGGCGCCGGGGGCGACCCCCACCTCTGCTTCAGTTGACAGCCAGTAGGCTCGGGTCACATGTGTGATGAAACGCAACCAGGCGTTTGAATTATTGATTATGCTAATGGGATCCAACTCCTCGGTGTTGAACACGTGTGTTTCTCTGACTTTTAGATTGCTGTTTGAGCACCCTGGCAACACGTTGCTTGTCCTTCGGTGAATTTTTCTGTTCAAGAAAAGGTTTTTGGGGACTGGGGGGAGCAGGATGTTTTCTCCATTAGTTGCATATCGTAAAGTTGCGATTCTCAAAGTGGATGTTATGGTGGCTTCAAGTTTTTAGAATCCAATAGCGTTCAATTGTATTTGACTTATAGGCACAGTCTATTTTCATTTTAATCCTTTATTCAGCTGAAGTTTTTGAACCTTTATTTCCAATACGTTTTAATTGACTCATTAGGTACCGATAGGCTGCGCATCTTTTATTTTTTAAAATATTTTATTGCAGTAGTAATGTTCAAAAGGTACATAATGTTACGGTGGCAAATTTTTCAACCAAACACGAAGAAGCTTTTAGTTTAGCCATGTCATCATCGTCATCAAAAAACAACCAATCCCCCCAAAAATCCTTAATTGTGGTAATACTGGTACAGTAATTTGGTGATGACATGTCCTCTTCCTGCGCACCTTGAACTTGAACTCGTGCATGCACCCTGATTTTACTTCTGTCAGAGTGTGTGTCTTTGTGTGTGTGTGTGTCAGCTGTTTGTGTGTCGGGACAAATGTGAACTTGGCTTGTGGAGCATGTGGCATGGCTCGAGCGAAACCGGAGGAGGGACACGGGATATGTCTTAGATCATTCACAGCAGTGTGTGTGTGTGTGTGTGCGTGTGTGTTGACGTGTGCTGCCGAGGCACAACAATGCCAGGATGTCTACAGTCATAGCGTCAGGGTCGCTGGTGGAAAAACACCGGGTGGGACGCCAGTCAAGCACATAACTGAGTCAGTGGAAAAGCAGGCTGTCACGTGATTTTATTATTTTTTTTACCCATATTCACCCTGACTTTATAAAAATATAAATGGCATTTTTCCTTCTAGATCAAGTATGTGTGTGTCAGTGTGCGTGTGTGTGTGTGTGTGTGCGCGTGCATGGAAGCTGCAGTGTCAGCTGGCTGAAATCCACCCAGAGAAACGGCGGAAGTTTGACAGGAAAGCCAACAATTGGAGGCCAATAGAAAAAAGAATTCCAATGCAGTACTGCTGATGCCCTTTATAAATGTGTGTGTGTGTGTGTGTGTGTGTGTGTGTCTGTCTGTCATTTTATATATACAGGTATTTGTTTTTTTCCCAGTTTGTGGTGTGTGTGGATAATCAACATGAATAAGTATATCTAATAGTATCAGTGTGTGTATCCACGTGCTTGTCTTATCAAGTGTCGGCATGCGTCTGTGTGGGTGTTTGTGTGTGTGTGTGTGTGTGTGTGTGTTTGTTGATGTTAGTGTGTGTGGCCTAATGTGTAAATGGGTCGTTTTGTGTGCCGTTGTTAGCATTTTCAATGTAGTTGGTCGGTTCCTCATCAGCTCTGATTGCAATCTCGATCGACTTTTTTTTTTTTTTTGTTAATCGCGGGAACGCTGACTTGTCCAATCCTGCGCTGCGTATGTGCGAGAGTGTAAGGCTTTGATTCTTTGTGTGTGGTGTGTGTGTGTGTGTGTGTTTGTTTGGCTTGCAAATCGGCTCTATTACAATACTCTCCCCACTGTCTATTTAACACCTCAGACTCATCGGTCCTTCCTTTGCACAGCCAGCATTTGGCAGTGTTTTTGTGCGTGTTGGTGTGTGTGCGTGTGTGTGTGTGTGTGTGTGTGTGTGTGTGTGTGTGTGTGTGTGTGTGTGTGTGTGTGTGTGTGTGTGTGTGTGTGTGTGCGCCGACCCTCTTGAAGTGAAAGTGGCAAATTGTGGACCCCCCAACCCCCTTCTCTGACCATATGTGCTGCTGGCAGCTACAGGAAAGACTTTGGCTAACAAATTGTCCTATGTGCATTCATAAGTTTTGATTGAGTAGAGCAGGGGTGCTCAAAGGCGATAATTATTTTCTACAATCTGAAGGAAGATTAGTCTACGTAAAAAACTATCAGTTGTTTTCTTGATAATTACACTTAAATTGGAGGACACTCAAAGTAGCGACTTTCCACTTTGTGAAGCAACATCAGAGCTCAAACAACCCGTTAGCCACGCTAGTTAGCTAACCTCGGTCGCGAGTCTGTCTTATTTGTACTCATGCTAAGTTGCTAACTCCCGTAACTGTTGCAAGCATTTCTTTAAAGCCATCGCAGCAGACAAAACAAACGTCCGTTGTTTTGAGGAATTGTTGCGTTCTGCTTGTGTAGCAGGCCGGCGACGATTGATAAAAATGGAATGCATGGCCAAGTAGTTTTTGGCGATGGCATTCTTGTTCTGGAGATGTGAGAGAGGACTTCCTGGATGAGCGCCGAGGAAAGATGGTGCGAGAAAGGGATGTGGGAGTGTTCCAATTTTTCCACGTGGCCTACTTCTTTCCTTCACCTCATCTCGCCGACTCCCCTCCACCACCGTGGCTCGGTCGTCACCCGCCATGTTTGCGACTCGACTGCGACCTCCCACCAACATGTGGAGGTTGTGTGGTCGGCCTTTGGCAGCAGGATTACGATAAAACTGCTTGAGGGATTTTGTTGATGTTGTGAGATGGAGTCAAATGGGTGTAGGTGATTTTAGCGTTTGTTTTCTTGGTGAATAATTTATGAATTCAGTGAAATGCAAGTGGCTTACAATTTTTGTGGTCCAAACAAATTGGGCGATCCTCTTAAGTGGTAATGTAAGAATTTTTTAAAATTGGTTTTGTCCCATTCATTTTTTTTCTTTCTTCACTTATCGTATTAAATATTTTTTACGATTATTTAAGTTAAAACGTATTCATTCTTGTGTTTTAAATTATTATTTTTTAACATTCTTTGTGTATTACATTTTTGTTATTTTTCAATAGTTTACTTTTTGTATTTTGGATTTCTGTCTTTTGTATTTTTAGCACATTTTTTAGAATATTTTTTCATTTATTTTTATCTTTACATTATAAAATATTTCATGTATTTCTTTGTTTTTGAATATTAGTTATAGAAGTATTTAATCATTTAGTACTTAAATTGTTTTTATTCAATTTTTAAAAAAAGTATTCATCTTAGGTCAATTCTCTATTTTTTCTTCATTTTCTTTTCTTCCATTTTAAGAACTTGAATTTTCCTTGTGCCGCAGCATCCTCAGGGAAAAGCAAACGCTCGCTGAGCTTCGTCTTTGCATTGCTCCTGGCGGAGTCTGATGAGGCAGTGACCGAAGCCCCCAGAAGAATTGATGTCCTTTGGGATGGGCAGGGGGCTGTCGTGCTTGTGACGAAAGCAATGAAAAAGAGTCCAAGTTGATGTCAGCCGCATAAAAACTGTTTGACCTATCCAGACTTCTTGCATAACAAGCACCCAGCTGATTTTGTGTGCTGGTGGAGCGCGATCGATCAATGAGGCCCTTTGTGCGTGTGACGCCTGATATTTGGCCGCGAGGATTTGTCAGTAGTTTGTTTTTGACTGCGTCGTTTTGACAGTTATCACAGCACCTACGCCGTCACCTTTCTTTTGTCCTGTGCACTTCCTGATTTGTTGGCTATCGGACACATTTGCCTGACGAAAAAGATAAGGAGGCAGTTTGGATGCCAGGGCATGCGTGAAGAAGAAAATAGGTCAAGTTAGATGTCAAGTTGGCAGATGTGTGTGTCTGTGTGCGCGCTCGTGTGTATGTATGCAGACTAGTCCTCTTAGCCTTCACTTTAGCCAATATCAAGACTCCAGAAGTAAACACAAGACAAAATACAACTGTGTGACCTCGACGTGCACACACAGCTGATTTAGCAACATGAGAATTGGTCCAAATATTAGAAGCGTTCACTTTTAGAATAGTTACTTACTCCTTAGGTTGCATCCAAGCAGAGCGCTGAATCATGATCCAATCAGAGCGCGCGGGTGTTGTCATGTGACCAATGCTGCCCACAGCCACTAGGGTCACATAACTACCATTATCATCCTGGATTTGTATTTTTGATTTATTATTTTTTTGTTATTTTGTCTCTGACATAATTCGGGTACAATTTCAGGAAGATTGGCGACCTCTGGATCGATTCTTACAAAATGGCGACAGCAGAAATGCGAACACTGGCGGCCATGTTCGCCAGTGACTCGGGATATGATGTGTTGAGCGTTGACCTCGTGTGTGTTTGTGTGCGTGTGCGTGTGTGTGTGTGTGTGTGTGTGTGTGTGTGTGTGTGTGTGTGTGTGTGTGTGTGTTTGAGAGCGCGCAGCACACATGACTTTTCATCTGCTCCAATTCCTTCAGAGTAACATTCTCGCATGAATGCACACACTGCCGAGCCGGGCCAGGTCACCAGGTACTCCCGTCAATATTGCAAAGCCACTGAAACCCGAGACTTCAAGCTAGCGAACCATTTTTAGTTTCTATTTTAATCTATTAAGCAGCGTTAGTTCAAGTCGGGGGTTCGGCATGAGTCACTCCCTCCCTCAGTATCTCAGAAATTAAGCGCCTGCCTTCGCATCACCTTTTATTCAGCGCAATTGTGAGGCCGTTAGCTAGCTAGATTTAGCTACACCTAAAATAAAATAAAAATAACAAAAATAATGCAGCTTTGGATTGTCCATTGCTTTGGCCCCCTTAGAGTGCCTCGTTGTCGCCCGGAGTGCAGAGTCGCAGCGAGACGGTGGAAGAGCTCATTTTTGGTTGATATTTGGGGTAATATTCAAAGATGAACCGGCAGAAAAAAAAATTGTCCACTCGCCATAAAACGCAAAGCCAGCTTCACTGAACACCATGAAATTTGGGAGACCCACAAAAAAAAGGTCAAGAAGCCTAAAACACATCACTTGACTCCTGAAGAGATTAATCATCATCCCCCCTACTGGCAGAAGCATGCAGATGCAAGAACTACTCTTCCGCGCTCGGATTCCCTTCATAGCCGCTCGCAACCTACATTACAATGATTATGCTTGCCTTCTCACATCTTTCGTTTCCATAGCGAGATGGAGAAACACTGGCCACGGCTTGTCTTTTCTCCCGCCGGGCTCCATCGTTACTGGGTCACTAGTTGTTAAGCTAGAGCTACTTCTCTTAACAGGCTTTGTTCCTAATTGAGATGCACTATAATTATCATCCAGCAGGCATCCGCAGTGCACAATCACCCACAATGTGACTCAACCCGTGAACGCTGCAGTTGTTGCAGACTTGCATGACTGAATAATTCATCCTTTGCCTCATATCCCCCTCCCCCGTGTGTATCATTTACGTCTCATGTATCGCTGTCTGCGATCCTACTTAAAGATGTCATTGATTGTGTTATATTGTGTCTGGAAAATTGGACCCTGTCGGTCTCTGAGGAGCTTTTGACAATTACTATTAGAAGGTCCGAGAGAACGAGGGAGCTCGAATGCAAGGTACGATGGAAATGCAGTACCGAATCACAAAATATGACTAACCGAGCACGCCCCAGCCATCTAAAGTGAGCTTCTTGATGCCAAAGTCAATCAAAAGTAAATTTGAATTAATTTAGCATTAAATCGCTTTTGTACCTACTGATGTGGACTCGTCAGATGCAAAACAAATTTAGCATTGGGCTCTGGCTGACAGCTGGACACCGAGATGAGTCGATGACAACGGCGCCCCCCTGTGGATGAGTGAGCGACAGATCGATGGCGGCTGCCGACACCCCCCTCCTCCCCCTCGCTAACTAATACAGTAGTCACACATCAGTGTGTGTGTGTGTGTGTGTCTACCATCTGTCAAAGGACCCTTAAATAAGCACCCACCACTTAATTCCTAAAAAAAACCCAAACCCAACTGTGTAACAATTAATGTGGCCATATTGACCATAATTAGTTCAAGATGCTAAACTTTATCATGTGTTTTTATTGATGTGACAGCGACCACGAAGGATCATAAAAAGAATCCAGAGAAGGGGGGAGGGTCCAATTCAAGCCCCCCCACCTCCACACTAGCAGGTCCCTTCTGTCACCCTACCACCCCTCCACCCGCCGCTAATCCCGTCCTGTCTTCGTCCCCCGTCTGTAGTTGCCGTACTCTGTTGCTTACCCCTATATATATATATATATATATATATATATATATATATATATATATATATATATATATAATTGTTTTTTTATTTTTTTTATTTACACGAATGGTGACAGCTGAAGGTTCCAAGGGCGCTTCTATGAAACCAAAGGGTTCCCCAAATGGGGAGACTGCTCTTGAAAACAAAATGTTTACGTCTGTGTAGATTTCTCAACCATCCAATTCATGCGAATCAAGGCAGCTTCTTGTTTGTTGAGTGCCCCCCTCCCCCCACCCCCCTGTTTAAAATGTCAAAAATGACTTGGAATGTTATGCTAGTAGCGTTGCATGATCTTGCATCATACTGCATCTAACTCGACACTCTGTTCTCCTGCCCTGCTGGTTTGAAATAAGTTTTCCCTGTCCACCAACAACTTTTTTTTTTTTGGGGGGTGGGGGGCACCACACATTTGATAATGTGTGTGCCTGATGTCGTGCTGCTGTGTGACTGCACAAAAACTTGGGCGAGTTTGGCGGTGTCGCTGCACGGGCGAAAAATTGTTCTTTTCTTTTTTTCCCTCGATGCAAAAAAAACACTTTCACTCGGATTGCGACTGACTTGTGTGTACGTGTGTGTTGAACATTCCTGAAATAACAAAATGATGGAGGGGAGGGGTGGAGGTGTGTTTCGTCTGCAAGTTGTTAAAGCGGCAGCGCTGACTCCTGCGCCTCAACGTAATCCGGTTTGAACCTGAAATGTGCGAAACGCTCTGACCTAAAAGTCGAGTCTCGAGAGCTAAATAATTCATGCTTTCCGTCTAAAAATGTGGGGGAATATGCGCAGGGCCCGCTGATCTCCCCGGAGTTGTGCATCCGCTTCTCACTGAGGCCCAGTGTTCAAGAGGGGCGGTTCTGCTTGGTGTGTTAACACGAGACGTTCCAGAGCCTTGTGATGGCCTCTGAATTTTTTTTTCCCACCCTTCAAGTTGACCACAAATCCTTGTGTAGTTTTTCAGATGTTTGTTACTCATGTAACTCCCAAGCAGCTGTTGATATGTCACCTCTGGTTGGGAAAAATTCCATCCAGTTGAATTTTTGCCTTTTTGTTTGACGCTTTCATTAGAGTATCCTGCTTTGACCCACTTTTTGAACTTCCTGCCGGTTTGTCCTCGGGAGACCCGCAGCGGACAAAAATGCTTTCTTATCGGCACTGAAATGAACAAAAAGTATTGGGACAATCAATCAACAAACCTCGGTTCTCCCTGAATAACGATTGTTCATCTCAAGATGGCTGTTGAAAACATCCGTCTCATCTTTGTTGACGGTTGAGACCCAGTGACTTTCTGAACGATTTTCTGTCGTGTTTGAACCATTCGCAGTCTTTTGTACATTTCTTCTTGTCGTGTGTAAACACAAAAATCCATAGATATTTCCTCTCAGATGGTCACGCTGTGTGCGCTGCAAAACAGCTGCGAGCGATTCAGCTGATTCTCGCTACGGGACATTTCCAGATTCTTCTCGAACGTTATGTTCACGCTAGTTGGCTCTTCTCACATGACAGTCGTCTTGTTCTGAGCGTTTGCCTCTCTGGCCAAGAGGTCTTCCATGAAACAAAAATGGAAGCTGTGCAAGTAGTTAGCGGAACAAAATATGAATCAGGCTCGCTGGCATTGTTCTTTTAATCCAAACCCGGAGACGGAATAACATTTGTAAACATTTCCGAGACTATAAAGCAATGATGTCATGGCATCACGCGGGGATCGTGGCACATGACAACAATGTGAGCAGGGTTGCTAGCGTTACCGTTTCTCCAGCAGCGACCGAATAAAATGATGGTCCAAACATTGAGGGGGATATTCATACATTTTCCCTCAAGAAGATCAAACTCAAGATCATTTGGGGGGGGGGGATGCTAGCATCGCCTTGTGCTAAAAATGCTAACCATGAATAATAGTCAAAATGTTAACCAAAATAATGTAAAATACTAAAATTCAACTTTTCATTGAGCGGTGTGTGCTTGCAAACGTGGCAGATTTAGGGTTTCATCAACGTTAGAGCCCTGTTGAAATGTTCCTGTCCCTGTATATTCATAAGCGTCAGTATTTCATATTTACTGTCTTTATACTGTTTTATTTAAGCGTTTTTTTTAAAAGATATTAGTGCTGTGTAGTTAGTTGTTTTTCATGTTGAAAAGCAAGAATGTGTTGATTCGATTCTATTATCAACTTTGTACCGGATCAGCATCTGCAAGGTACGTGCTGGCCTGAGACAGGGCCATTGGGCCGCCATTAATGTCAGACCCTGACTTGGCAATTCTGAAATCTGCGATTAGCCTAACACCAAATAACTTACTGAACTAATTTTCTGCCTCATATCGATCTCTCTCTGGAAATTAACAACATATGTCGTTTGGGGGGAGGAAAACCCATTTTGAATTCTGTATTTTCGATCAGGCCATTTTTCCTTTCATGTGTTGACATCAATGGCAAAGTGGAACTGAGCTGGGGAGGAGGTCTGGGTGGGTGTCAACAAAGAGAGAATGGAGGAGGGCACCGAGTGGCGGCATTTGTGCGAGGCCGATGAATGAAATCTTTATCCCACGCGGAGGAGACGTGAATGTTTATCATATGTCCCCCTCCACACTCTTTTTATCTTTGTGTATTTCTTTTTTTTGGCTTTTTGACTTATCTGGCTTCCCTCTCAAATGAGCCCACTTCCGCCCGTAGCGCTCAGCCTGGCATTCTCTTCACTCGCCCCCTGCTGGAGGCAAACTTACCCCACAAAAACGGCAAAACGTTACCACAAAAACCCCAAAATATTGGATAAGAATCAATTTCAGGATTGATAAATTTCTGTAACCTTTTGACATGATCGTCATGAGTAAAATTCAGGTCTGACTGAACCGTGTGCAATGATATCACCCAGTCCTTTTTCTTCCCTCTGCAGACGATTTCTATGAGCATAACACGTTAGCCGCGGGATCATCTCAAATTCTGGAATTTAAAATCCATGAACCCTAAATTCCGCCTCATCAGAATACTTAATTAATCCCCGAGGGTGAATTCTAAGATAATTATGTAAGACTTTTTAAGTCTATGTTTCTGTCAAGAGGCATTGAAATTTATCCCCCTGTGGCCCTGCTTCAAGCCGCAAACCGGACATCAGCTCTTTGCGAGTCTTGAAACAAGTGTTGAGGAACAACTGGACACTTCTGCCCCTCCCTTTTTGGAACAAAAATTCCCTGGTATTTGTCGGGGGGAGAGACCGCATTGACTCCGGGCCAAAAACCAACTGATGGTATCCTTGAATGTGTGACGTCCAGTTGTTGGCATTCTTGACGTGCACCCGTCATCCTGAAGTGTGGCACTAGATTTTTGCTCACATCTCAAAATGCAGAAATTGGGCAAGTGACGGAAGTTTATCGGTGAACCCTTCCATCACGAGATGCAACATATGTGTCTTTTGTCAAAGATCTTACCAAATATGTTTCAATTATGTGTTCACTGCCATGTCTGGCAATCGCAACACTCAGCCCCCCGCAGTTTGTAGGTGGTACTGCAACTAATGTTTGAGTGCATAAAACAACCTTTGGACCTGCTGCTTGTCCCCCGTCAGCTGCTGGGACGGGCGTGTCGGGGGTCTCCCAAACGAGCATATACATGTCATGCGTCCCGATGTTTGACAGTCGGTTACAGGGCGTGGACGCATTTCTCTCAACCGCGTCTTTGTGCTATTCAATCCCGATACGACAGACCTGTCATGTGATTGATTTCCAATGACAAATGCATGTACATGCTTGGGATAGTTTGGATGCACATTAGCGTAGAAGAAGAAGAGGGAAGGTGGCAAGTAGCTTGTACTTTGTGGCTGTTGCTAATTTTAGCTGAAGGGTGACGAGGCGCCTTGTTGTGACAATCACGGAGGTGTCTATTCTCAGACGGGGAACTTCCCAAACCGCCAATTCATTGGGCTAAACCACCATGCGCATCATGCCAATCCAAAAATAGATTTTGGCCTTGTTTTTCCCCATGCAAAGAACCCTCAAAATTGGTGAAACCCCAAGTTTGAAGTCTTTATCGCCTGCTAGCATGAGCTGAATTAACTCGTAGACCATTGGACATTCGCGCTTTGAGATCATTGCCCATGAACTCTGCGGTCAGGAGAGCGGCCATTTGCTTTATTTTTGAATTGGTCTTTGATTGTGCACATTCATCTGTTGAACCGGTATCAGTTGCCATATTGTCAATATTTTGTTGGTTTATTTTCTTTTTGTGTGTTGTCTTTTGTCACATGAGTTCATGTCAATCCCACTTTACGGAGTGAACATCAGTCTGATGGCTTGAAGTTTGTAAAAGACGACAAATCAAGATTTTTTTCTTCACAGGTAAATAAACACTTTAAAATTTCTTTTCACTTCCACATCATATCGTTTGCGGAATAGGTCAACCTTATCCCTGCAGTGTTTTGCTTGTAGTGTCTACACCTCGGGGTCACTTT
This sequence comes from Hippocampus mohnikei, assembly GCA_026261675.1. Taxonomy (NCBI): domain Eukaryota; kingdom Metazoa; phylum Chordata; class Actinopteri; order Syngnathiformes; family Syngnathidae; genus Hippocampus; species Hippocampus mohnikei. Next base: position 1,876,896 of record JAKGUB010000345.1, read on the forward strand.
ACTAGCCCTTACCCAGGCCCCCGCCCCCTTTTATAATCCTGAACTCTTGTTCTGTTGCCGTGGTGACCAGTCACACTACTGGCCTGTGTGTGTGTGTGTGTGTGTGTGTGTGTGTGTGTGTGTGTGTGTGTGTGTGTGTGTGTGTGTGTGTGTGTGGAGTGATTTTGGCATTGTATTAGAGAAGAGGGTAGTGTTCAGCAGCGCTTGAAGTTTCAGTCTCTTAAGTTTGTGCCTTTCAACTAGTGTGTGTGCGTGTGTAAATATGAATATTAAAATGTACCTCAATTTTCAGTTTTTAAAAAATATATATATTTTTTTAAAATACAAATCTAAAATATACAATTTATTAATCCTATGCGGGCACGAGAAATAGAATTTTATATACGTAAAATAAAAAAAATTAAAATCCGTACTAGAAGCATATCTCCCAAATTTTTACGGCGTGTTCTTACAGTAAATATCAGTTACTTGTACTCAGTCTTAAAAGTTGTATCGGTGCGTCCCTCGTACCTCCAATTTGTTTACATTTCCAAAATCACAACAGTTATTCACTTTGTATGCAATCGTTAATTTTCATTCAACAAAACCGCGATGTGTAAAAAGAGATGATTATTCATAACACTCAAGTTGAGTGTTACATATTGCTCTTTTGTAAAAATGCGCCTCTATTGTAAGCATCACCAATCTGACTCTTTTTTTTTATTTTATTTTTTAATTGCCCCTGGTTTAGTTTGTGCACCGAATGGAGTGACCAGCGAGCTTCCAGATTATTGACATGTACGCCTACAGTGTTGTGGTTAATTATTCATCACCGAGCGGAGCATTTAAGGAAAAATGAATCACCGTGTATGTGTAATAGCTCATTGATGAGAGCTGGTTTGTGTTGTAAGGTGTTCCAAAAAAAAAAAAAAGTGGGCGTGTGCGCTGTCACACGTGACAGTCTATAACCTCCGACACACACACATATATTGTCAGTATGTTACAATGCTAGGCTAGTTACACATGCGTTGTATGGCTATGACATCATCAGGCTGGTCAAAGTCCAGTTCCTCTATCCGGCTTAGAGCAGCAGACACACATACACATACACACGCGCACACACATAGCCGGCGAATAGCTGTCAAGACTGACGGCTTATTGCGGACGTCTTCCCTTTGACAATGTGGATCTTTGGCGTCCCTCCTCTTCCTCACACACCTTGCAGCCCCCACGCCGAACGCCTCTGACTGGCCCGGCGAGGGGGAGATGAGCGCGGCGGCGGCGTACAGACAGTTCCTCCAGGACTTGGAGGACAAACGAGGTAGACTCCTTTGGGATACCACTGGCATCCTAGTATTATTGTTGTTTTTCGGTTGTTTCACTTTTGAGCAGGTTTTGTGTTGCGAAATGAGGAAACTGAGCATGTTGCTCGTCAAGCGATGAGTGTGAATCAGTGTCAACTGAGGGTTGGGCAGGGAAAAAAATGATGTCATACCTGCTCTTCAGGAGTTTGTCAAAATGTCACTCCGTTTTAGGTTAAGTATTGTGACTGTTTTGGCGCTTTGTGTTTGGGTTGGGCGATATGAACTTAAATGTTTTACAATGATTAGAATTCATAAAAATGAAATTATTTCCTTTGCATACGGACTAGTGGACCCTGATAAATATGTCATATCGGTACCAAGCCTGACTGTGGATAGCGACTGTTAGCATAATAGATTGATTGCCGAACCAACTTTTTTTACATTTCTGGAAAACAACAAAAACAGTTCAGTAGCTTTCAGATTTATATTTTTTGTTGAGACATTGAAAGTAACTTCAAAATGAGGCAGGCATTTTATCTATATAACTTGTATATATTTTCTTTTCCGACATACTGTATGAGCTGGCCCATCTGTCCCTTTGTAGCCCTTGAGCACCTTGAGCTCCTTGAGCAGCGGCGCTAGTTAGCGCCTGCAGTTAATTGTTTATGTTGGCCGTCTGCTTTGTGGTGGTGAACACCAGATCCTGCGCACACGGTTTTCAACAAAAGATGAGTGGAGTAAGTTTGCTTTTCAGGGTCGGGTGATGCTATTAGCGCGGCAGCGCAGTAGAGTAGCTTTGAGTGTCGGCTGCGCTCAAGTCCTTTTTTTGTGTGTTGAAAGTGAGTCGGGTATGGTGAATATGAACGCCTGAGCTCATACTCGTTACATATGCTAATCATACAACAGCTGTGCTGCACCAGTTTTTTTTTGGGGGGGGGGGGGTCTCATTGGTTTTCACTGTCCCTCCCCCACTGGACACCTGCTTCATTCTTGTGCATAACGCCCCACAAACACCAGCGCAGATTTTTGTATTTCTGTCCCAAAAGATTTGAGAAAGGCACAAAACATCGACATAAACCATTACATGTTAGCATGGTGTTATGTTTGATGTAGCCCAGGCCTCTACAATATTATGCTAATGCTAACATCATAGCGCTCTCTCTCTCTCTCTCTCTCTCTCTCTCTCTCTCTCTCTCTCTCTCTCTCTCTCTCTCTCTCTCTCTCTCTCTCTCTCTAATAAATATATATATTTAAAATGTCTTGTCTGGTTATCAACAGCAGCCTGGCTCAGTTTGTTGTCCCATGTCAGTGGGACGCACGTGTGCTCATGTTTGTGCGCTGCCCCAATAAAACATTTTACTGCTGCTAAAATCAGTGGAATCCACTTGAAAAGCATGTGATGGTCAAAAGAAGCATCAAGCGCAAGTTGCATGGATTTTCTCCGGCTACTCCAGTTTCCTCCCAAATTCCCGAAACTCGAAATTCTCCCTCGGTGTGAGCGCGAATGGTTGTTCGTCTTAAGGCGCGTTCCCACGTTGCAATTTGTTTTATGCAACGTGTTGCATAAGACAAATTGCAAATATGATGTTGCAAACCGAATGTGTTCCCACGTTGCAACAGTTGCAAACAATTTCAAATCTCGCGGGAATAGTTTTCCGAATGCGCGTTTAACGTTATTTCGTTCATGTCAGTGGACGCACATGTGCTCATGTTTGTGCACTGTTTGTTTTCCAGGTTCATGTGCCGAAGACCATGTTAGCATAACCTGTAAGCATAGCGTAACATGTTTGAAGTTTCCTACATGTCATGCTCGGTTAAGACGGAACACGAAATGGCACTTTGAAATAAACCACAGTCTTGTTTTCGGCAGTCACTTGAGACGCTACTGTTTTCAATACAATATTGACATTTTGCTAATAATTTACATGAGACTTACTGAAAACTGGACAGGATCACCTATTTGCCTGTTAACTCAATTTTAAATGTATCGCAGCTCGTTTAAGGAGTCACTTACTCTGTGTCTTGCATATATATATATATATACAGACACATTATCAACCTATTTAGAAGTAACTCGGTTTATTACAGTGCCAACACAATGTGTTTTGTCCAGCGGCTCAAGGCAGTCATATGAGGGCTTTTTTGGACTTTTGCGGTTAAGCTAACATTAGCGGGATTGTTGCGGCCATGTCATGAGTTTGTTTTCTAGCAAACCGCCGTCACGCGGGTTCAAAGCCAGTTCCAATTGGATTAATAGGGATATCGGGCTTCAATATTTGGATTTTGAAAAAGAAGAAAGGGGGGGGGGGCAACAACAGCCCTGCATTATACACTACATCTTGTTTGCTCATGGTCTGATGCGATTACGCTAACCGTGTTTGACTGTGCTTGCGCGGTGGTGATGATTGGAGCGAGGCAGAACGTGACTGTTCGCATTGCTTAGCGTCTCGACTTTAAGAGCTGGTTGATCAGGTTATGTAAATGCTCTTCCAGCGCCAATATCGCCAGCTCGCTCCGTTTTTATACTTAGTTTAAAATGAGCGTTTCTGGTCAGGGTTCGGGTTGCTAGCCAAGATCAGGGTCTCAAATAAGGGTTTCAGGACTGTATTTTATTAACCCTGACAGGAAATCTTCTGTAAACTGCTCCGTCTAGGAAGTCGCTTGACGCCAGTCTGTGTTGCCCTTTACTGACGTCCATCCATTCATCCATTTTATTATCCGCTCATCCTCACAAGGGTCGCGTGCATGCTGGAGTCTACCCCAGCTGTACCCCCTGAACTGGTGGCCATCCAATCGCAGGGAACACTTAAGACGAACAACCATTCGCGCTCACATTCACACCGAGGCAGAATTTCGAGTTTTGGGAATTTGGGAGGAAACTGGAATAGCCTGAGAAAATCCATGCAACTTGCGCTTGATGCTTCTTTTGACCATCACATGCTTTTCAAGTGGATCTCACTGATTTTAGCAGCAGTAAAATGTTTTATTGGGGTAGTGGTGGTCGTCATAGCAACGGCACGTGAAATGCCCACCAGAGTCTAGATGCCATCGCTCCAATTTTCTGCTGAGCATCTGACTCTGCCTGAGGTAGAGTTGGTAATTCTGCCCCGATTTTTTTTTTTTTGGGGGGCATTTTGTGCATTTACATCAGACTGGTTGGGATATGGTTTCAAGCCAGGGTTAGCGTTTCAAATTGTATATTCTGTGTGACTGGTTGATTTATCAGTGCACCTCTAGTTTCAAGCAAACTTTCGACTTTTTTTGTGTGTGTGTGTGTACACATTGACGCTTGACAACTTGCTAGCATATTTCCACTAGCCGTGTAGCAGACGTGTGTGTGCGCCACGATAAACGTGTTTGTGCTTTTCTGCTTATCAGCGGCGCGACACCTGTAGGCGTTACCAGCACATTCTGTCACATTAGCAGCAATTACAGACCCTATGGCGCCCCCCACCCCATAGCCCGGCGCAGACTTTCATGTATGAATCCGGCAACGTGAGAACATTCTCAACTGTATTTATAGAGCACTTTAAAACAACCACCGCTGTATACCAAGTGCTGTACGTGGAGCAAAATCATTCAAACAACAACAAACAGTCAAACAAAAAATTAACAACAAAGACGGTCGAAAGCACAAAAACGGTAAAACTAAAAATCAAGTCTCATGCTGGGTCAAAAGCCAAAGAATCAAAGAATGTGTGTTTGTGCACGAGCAGGGTGTGTGTGTTGTGTGAGTGAGCTCATTAAAATGGGATTACAGTCAAACATTTAACACAATTATGTCCTCCATTGATCACGCTCGCGTGCCAATCTCTTTTCCTCATTATTCAGTTTTCAATCCACCGCGGCCTGTTTATCATTTTTTTTCGAAATAAAAGACTTGAAAAGACTTGATTAAACTCTGCACAGTTCCAAACGTAACTCATGTCAACACGGTTTCAAATATACCCCAGACCATTTAGGCAGTCATTGGATACTACTCTACGTTTTATACACACACCACCTACAAACGTAATGCATCCATATTTACAAGTGTTTAAAATGTTCAAGCGCTGAATTTAAAAATGATCTGCTTTCGCTTCGCTTTCCATTTTCCAGCAGCGCGTTCAGGCGGTTAACTACAATGAGGCCACACACAAACTCCCTGCGACACACATTGAGAGGAAGCTCGTCAAGCATGTGCCACCTCCTGCAAACATAAACAAACACCGTTGAACCTGGCACACAAAACCAACGCGTTGAGTCAGCAAGCCTTCCTGATGGTTTTATGTATTTAACAAGACACTTTCACTAGCTAACGCGCACTAAAGCAATGAAGAGAGTTGCCCTCGCGGTGTCAACATTCATCAGAGGGAGTTGGTGATCTCACGTGACTTGACGTCATGGCCTTCCCTGACAGCGCCGTAATTAACTGTTGTGTCCGGGGGCGGGGTCAAGTGGCACAATAAAAGACAAGAGAACGGGACGGGACCTTAATGGATGCGCGTCCATGGCAACGACAACAGCTGTGGTTAAAATGAAGGGCTCAGTTGCCGCGGTGTTGTGTTCAGTTCTTGCGCATTTGTGTACACTCTTCACATTCTTTGCCCGTCTACAGCCTTTCGTTGTGCCCCTCCTTCAGCCCCTTCACTTCGCCTTTTCCCATCGCTGACCTTCTCCGCCCGTTGTTTCTCTTCCTCTTCATCTTCGTCGCTCTCACGGCCCTCCCTGAAAAAAATTCTCGCTGTGACGCTGACACAAACGTGCCTTGAAGCAAGTGTTCTCAGCTCTTAACCTGTCTGTGTGACCTGTATGCAATCATTGTTGTCCCCTCTCCTATATACCGCAGCTCGTTAAGGCGGTCGCTTAACACCACTCAGTGTTTTACTTATTTACACAGTATTCACATTTACTGTATAAGAAACTTGTTCCAAATTGTCCAGCATCAAACTTTTCTCTTGTGAAGTGTTTCAAATACCGTACCCGGTTTAGGCAGTCACTTCATACAAATGTTAAAAAAGTTAAAAGACAGCAACATACTGGAAAGGAAAATCAACTTATTTTTTTTAATCATTGTTTTGATTATACCGTTGTCAGGCTGTCCAATCTCAGCTGTGAAATTTTGAAGGCACGGACACCCGAAACAAATTATATATCACTATAATTTCCTCCCTAATCAAACATAGGGACATCAAACCACTCTCCTTCCGGAATGAAGCTTCTCTTTTCTCACAAGGTCATAAATCTCCACTTTCCGTGGTGGCCTCCCTCCTTTCCCACCAACCGTCTCCATTCATTGATTCTCCATGTGGTCCTACTTTGCTCCCCCCGCTACCCCCCCCTCCCTTTTCTTTTTGATGGTTGACTGATGAAACGAGAGCAGTGTCAATATCATCAATCTGACAGCTACGATCTTGTGTAGTAAAATTCAAGATGCGCACATACGCACCCGATCGCACGTCAATCAACGGGCTGCGATCGGTTCAAACATTTGCTCTGTATTGAGCTGTCACTTGACTTGATTATAAATGAAGGTGACCCTGAGGGGGAAGGAGATGAACAAGAGTGTCACTATAAACTGCTTCCGTCTTGATTTGTGTTGTGCTGTGCAGGCTAAGACAAAGGAATCGGGTAATTAGAATTTGTTGATTGGAAACAAGAACTTCAGCCTGTCGTAAACATTTGCCGGACTACTACTCCATCTTTAGAGTTTACTTCGGCCTGACAGATGCATCCATGCATTAAGCCTGAGCGAGATGGCCTAAAATAAAATATCTTGAAGCATCGGATGTTGTAACATAAATGGGCCAAAGATACACATTGACAGAAAATATCACTCTCAGGCACACATTCTTTGTCCTCTGCGAAGAGAGACTATTATTCCAGTTTTTGGAGGAGCTACATTTGCAGTGTCTCCATCTGTGTGTAATCTACTGCCCCAGGTGTCCAAGGTGCACACCCCGGAAGGAGCAGCACAATGGCCATTGAATTGTGCTAGTGTTGTAAAAGTTGCTAATTCTCCACCTCTGACTGCTTTTGAACACGAGCTCTTCTCTGATCGCAGCCTTGTTGTTAGTGTATTCCTTCTGAGCAATGAACTTGAATCTATTAATCGCCTAGCCCCAACGTTAGCATTTAGTTTTAGCTCCAAAGTCAGCAGGACTTGTCTGGAAGCTGTCTGGATGCTCCCTTATTTAGTGTGTGTGTGTGTGTGTGTGTGTGTGTGTGTGTGTGTGTGTGTGTGTTTCATGTTTGTTTGTTGAGGCTTGTTAATCCGCACTTGTCAGTTTATGCAGGGGTCATGCAACTTGTAATCTCTTAATGGCCTCTCGGGGTGTCATGTCTGTCTGCCCGCGCTCACTTCCTGTGTGCAGCTATCCGCTCAGATCAGCCTGTCAAAACAGACCATCAGCGAACTGTCACTCACTCCTTCACGAATAGTTTATTTTCCATCGCTATCTCTTCAAGTGTCTTTGTAAGGTGCGTGCGTGTGAGATCAGCTGAGCCGACACTCCGAGCTCGAATGCTCATGCCTGTTTGACCCACTCGTGTGCCAAACTCATCGTCTGGGTGGTCACTCATCTGTCAATGTATGTTTTGGCGTCATCAAATATTAACAGAGGAGGACAGCTGTTTTTTTTTCTAGCTGGATTAGATTGCCCCCTATGTGCTGGAAGTGGCACTGCATGGGGAGCTGTGGCAGGCTCCATAGTTGTCCAAATTGTTCTCCAGTTTTTTGCGCATGATGTTTCCACGTGGTAATTTTGAACACAAACAGTGCGACAACACGTCGACAGACAATATAACACTCACAGGTGTATACTCTTTATCCTCTGCAAAAAGCGACAAATATGACCCCACTTTACTGAGTCAGATTGTTGTCATTGTACAGACAAAATGTTACTTTGCAGTTTTATTTTCATGGATTAAATTGAAGATTGGAGGATACGTTAGCCTTATTCTCTCCTCTTGCTCATCCCGTTTCCTGCCATTCTCATCCTCCTGTCATACAGCTGTCATTTTAATTTTTTTTATTTTTCCTGCTGCCTCTCAGTTATTGTGTCAGCGTGACCTTCTTGCGCTGCGGCTGCGAAAGGACGCTGACTAGGACAATGTGGAGGGGGTTGGAGGGTGATAAAAGGCACGCCGTCAGGATATGAGGCACTTTAATGTACAGTAGTTGTGTTGTTTTACGGTGGAGAACGTGTCACAAAAGGCGCCATTGTCCGTGCGGGGTGAGAAGCGGTGACATGTTTTCGTGCCGGACGAATGAAGGGAGCCATTCACTTCACGAGCCAATACGAAGCTTTTTAGCATGCTCTATTTCTGTGCATTCATTTCATTTTTACTCCTTTTTCTTTTTTGTGGTTTTTAAAAATTCAAGCAAAAAATGCACTCATCTCCAACTGTAATGTAGTGGACATAAAATAAGGTAAACAATGTCATAAGATCCCATTACCAAAAACCAAAACAAAACAAAAAGGAATTTCGCTAATTTTGAGAGGTATTTATGGGGTAATGTTTGTTATTGTGGTGTTCAGTGCAGTTTTTAACCAACACTGCTGTGGACAACAGCTAAGCTAGCAAAGTTGCTGCTTCCCAGCCTGGCTTTGGTTTCATTGGTCTCTCCTGCCACACTGTGGTGAGCGGTGGTACAACCTTTTACCACAGTTCTAGTCCTGCTTCTCACTATTTTTGTGTGCTTGTCTTCTGACTCGGGTATTCATGTAGTCCTTCTAAAAATAAGCATTGTTTGCCAAAGACGGTGTGTTGTCTATGTATTTCCCTAATAACAAGAGCACCGGTGAGAGCTCAGACCTCCACCAAGGCTTGCCACTTACGACTTCACCATCTTCAGCGTAATTGCGGAAAAAGAAATTCAGTTTCATCCTTTTCGTGACACAGTGGCCATCTGAACCTGTACACCCTCCTGTCCTCTGGGAGGCGCTATTAAAGATGTGGTGGGGACTTATTCTAAAATTGTTGAATAATTGTAATGATGGGTTCTCTGGCTCTTTTCAATGCACTACACAATTTCTTTTAATTTAGTTGTTAGATAAGGTATGATCTATTGATAGGCTGAGGGGAAGTTCGGTTGTTACAGCAATTACATAAAATATGATGAAATGAATTTTATGAATAAATCTCTTTAAAAACATAAAACGTTTTACCAGCAAGCTAATATATAGTTGGTTCCCGTCCCTAAAGTTCACGCACGCTTCTTTCCAAGGTGCGAGTAACAGGAGACGTCCAATCCGTCTCTCTGGCTGGCCGACTCAGTCTTTGGCATTCATACAGGCCCCCTCTTCACTGTACACTCAATCGCCTCCCTGGACGATCGGCGTCATAATCAGCTGATGTCCAAACGGTAAAATAAGATCAAAATATCACAGCCATGATGCGTCACGCCGCTCGTGGCAACGCCGCCAAACACATAAACACAGTTCACGCAGTACTCCTGAACCCTCCTGTTACCGTATGTTTGTAGGTCCTTGTGACTCACTGTAGGTTGAATCACATTTTTAAATATAAAAAAGGAAAGGGAAAAAGCTCAGCAAAAGAAATTTCACCCCAATTTTTCCTCATTACAAAAAAGAAAATCCAAGATTGTGATTTACATAGAGACAGTTATTCTCCAGTAAACCGCAGTTATTTGTGGAGGATAAAGAATATATGCCTGTGAGTATTGTGAGAGTATGTCACCATGTGTTGCTCCACCACCACTCTGTGTATCACAGATTCAGAACCATTCAACATCAAACTTAACTCCTCTTAACTCACTTTCCAATGTACCACACCCCGTTTAGGCAATCCCTTTAAACCAATTTTGTTTTGCATATATACACTTAAGAGATACGTACTAGAAACTTGATTCAGAACTATTGAATGCCACACCTAACTTTCATTACCTCAAGGTTATGATATACCGCATACACTTGAGGCAGTTACTTGACACCAATCTGTTTTACAACTGTACACCTTTCTATTGTATTGACAGTAATGTATTAGAAATGGTACTGTACCAAACGTAACTGTTAATTCAAGTTTCCAATATCCTGTAGCCCATTTAGGCAGTCACATGACATCAATCTTTGTTTTGCATATATAAACATCCTGTATTTACATATTTACAAGACTCTGTGGCAATCTTAACTCCTGTTAACTAAAGTTTTCAATATACCGCAGCCCATTTAGGCAGTCACAAGAAGCACAGTTTGTGGCTTCCCGCTTTTGAATTTCATTTGCCCAAGCGCTCTGATTGGAGGAACTGGAATTCGCTGCTTTAGAGGGAGGGAGAGAGGGAGGGCAACTCAACGGGGAGAAGCACTGTGCACTTGTTAAGCTGGCTAGTTCTGTGTTTGTGATCCTGTGAGATGCGTTCATCTTCCTTTGCATCCTAACTGGGAGTCTATTTTGGGTGGGGGTATGAACTTCCTGTGTGACCCAGGCATCCTGGCGCCCATCCTGATGGCGGCGGTGCACTTCCTCACCGCTGCCGGCGTTTGGTTCTACCACCGCCGCCGTCGTCGTCACAGTGTTCTCGCACCGCTTGTGTTTGAAAGAGGTAAAGGAAGGAAGTAGATCTTGTGATATTAGACATGAGCGCCACAACACTTTCTGTGGAGGCTTCACCCACTTTTTACATCAGTTAAGCTTTGTGAGCATCGTTTACGTATTAATTAGCCTTTCTGTGCATGTCGCCTCCTATTAGCTTTTGGTTCTTTCGGGAATAGACAGCTATTGCCTTGTGAGGTGTTAACATGTAGCATTAGCGCTCCAGGCTTGCTAACATGCGAACATGGCACTGTTCTATTTTAAAGGCGCACACACGTTTCTCTTGTTACAGTGAAAGAACCCACGTATGAGTATTTGATCGTGCTTTGAGTCCATATTTGGATCCAAAAGTGAGGCCATGCTTTATCAGAAGCTTTGTTAGACTGTTGGCTGCTTGCACCGTGAGCTCTTGATACAAGTGGACTTGCAGTAAGCCACTCTACTGAGATCTAATATAAACAAAACAAAAAAAATCATGTCCAATAGAGGTTTCTATGACTTTGATGCATGACTTTGATGCAGTTGCCTGTGCCCGAGCCTTTATGCTTTGTCTCGTCCTTGAATGTTTTTTGGGGTTTTTTTTTGTGTGTGTGTGATTTATAGACTTTATTGGTAATGTAAATTGGAATGGTAATTTGTTTATGTCCCGTGATTGGCTGACAACCAGTCCAGGGTCTACATGTACTCTTGCTCAAAGTCAGCTGGGATAGAATCCAACACACACTGATCAAAACCTTTGTCACATCTACCCTAGCTAAGGGGATCCAGTCAAAAATAATCTGCCATTGCAAAAAATAATAAGGCTCTGTTTTGATTAATTTGACACATTTTTTCTCTGCTTTGGTTCTGGTGTCCCTCAGGGCTGCATCCTTGGGCCCTCATTGATTTCTCTTAATGTCAAATTTTTCTAATTTGCTGCTTTCTCTTGCTTGTGTAACACCAAATTCCACCTCTAAACTTTGATTTTGTTTGTTTATATTGTCCACCATATCCCACAGTGGTCCAGAACTTGCAGCTGGGGTCACATTGCAGGCTTAGTGTCTTAAGCCCATTTAGGATTTGTTGGTTTGCTCCAGACACGCAACTTGTTTAGATCTGCTGTGATGTGGTTGGCTCGAATTGTGCCAGCTCAGGACCTTGGCATGAGAGGTGAAACATGCTGAGCTCTCTGGGCTGATAGAGAGGCGGTTTAATATCTTGCACATTATTATTGTGGACGTGTACTTAATGTTGAGAGTCAACTAGTGAAAAGGGGAGGATCAGGAAGTCTTTCATCAGGAATTTGAAGGACACTTTTTTTCCCTGGCCACAATTTAGCCATCCAGCCCCTTCTATGTCAACATTATCACTGAGCAATCACGCGTGTGCTACTGACCAGAAGCGATCAATCATGTGTGCATTCAACAAAATGTAGTGTTTCAAGTGATTGTAGTGGTTCACCATGTGTCCAGACTGCAAATGAATGGCACATGCCCGAAGCCACCTCTGACTAATTTAACTGGACTCCAGCATCTTCAAAATGGCTTTTGCTCTTTGGCCAACCTAGCTGTCAGACCATTGACTGAGAAACATGTGACGAGCACCATGGTTTTTTAGGTCAGAATACGAAGATTTAGTTCGTTTTGTTTTGCACTGGATGAGTGGTCAGGTACTCCATAGCTACAACTATTAATACACACGCTGTTACAAGTTACTTCAAACAAGGAGATCCCTCAAACTAAATTTAAAACTACAAAGGCCCAGAGGCAGCCCTGAGAGACACTAACATCAAAACAGACTACATAATAGTCAAATTATCCCAAAGTGAGCCTAATTTACATTTTAAAGACCAACCTGTTGTTTCCGGTGAAGTCTCCTGTGAGTTTATTAGTCAATTATAATGTACTCTTGTGTTGATTTGTACAACAGGAAGTGCCCAGATTAATATAAATCTAAAATGCACTCACGTTTGGCCACACGACGGCAGTGTGCGCTGCAGGATCATTTGATGACTGGCTAATTTTAGGCTGCTTCGTCCTGTGGACACTATGTGGGCGGCTTGATGTTCAGAGCCACATGAGGTTCAACGATTGAATAGAGTGAAACTTGAATGTGAAACTGAAAATGACATAATGCCAGGAAGACCGGAAGAGGAAAGGCGAGTGAGGGAGATTAGAGCGAGAGTGGCGCTAATCTTGAGTTGCTCCGGCATGCTTCGTGTCAGACGTCAGACTGGAAGAGGCAAAAATAAAAAATAAAATAAAAAAACGGGAGTCGCTCAAAGGGAACAAGATTCTGTGAGACTCGCATGTGTACGCGAGAGCTATCGCTTTCCATTGTGGCTTTGCATCCGCGGTCCTTAAATGTTTTGTAAAATTACATTAAACAGGACGCAAAGAATTAAACATTTTGTGCGTCATGATTAATTCATTGTGGTGTGCATGCCTCGGCCACTTCGAGGATACTGATGCCATTGGCTCGCTCGTCTATGGTGTTAATCATTGTTTGTTAGCATTAAGCTAAGTGGACTTTCCTAAAGCAAAGGTTTAAAATTAATTAATGTATGTACGTATGTAAGTAATTCTATGCATTTATTTATTTTAAGAACTATACTCGGCATTCACTGCTTGTGCCAACTCGCTGCTGCCGCCTCTCTCCTACTTGGCTCTCTTTGGTTCAAACATGACACAGCAAGATTTTCTCGAGCTGGGAGAGGCACCGGGATGCGAGGAGGCAAGGCGGAGCTTCGAGGGTGAAGGACTGCGATGTGATTCAAGCTTCTAAAATTAGGAACAATTACAGACTTGACTTCCTCGTGGGCTGTCCATAAAGGCTGAGAGCTACTTGACGAGGAAAATGAGACTTAAAAACAAAAGAGACTTAAAGGCTGACAGCAGGTGTAAAAATAGGACTTGGTTAGTGTCGTAGAGTGAGGCGCAATGATGAAGCGCCCTGCAGAGCCGCGACCAGCTGATCTCTGATGAGGGAAGGAGGGCGGGGACACTGAAGTCAGTGAGCTGAGAGGAGGGGCCAGAGCAGAGGAAGCACTCTGACACAACACGTGTGGAGAACGCAACAGAAGCACAGAGCCGATGGGCCGGGTCGACATGGCGGGAGAGGACGGCTGAGGGGGATTTACCGGGTGCCGGCCAGGGGGCGGATTAGGACATCTTGTGGACACGCTTTTAGAGACTATGTGGCCTGACTACAGGAATGAAACTCACCTCAACGCGCACCTGTACTCGCGCATGTGCTGTGCAGGTCAGTCTGCGGGTGGCAGGATGTCTGTCTGTGTGTGTCGAAGTGATTGACAGCGCGTGAGTGTAGGTGTGTGCGTGCGTTTATGAGCGAGGGTGAGTATTCAAGAAAGTTAGCATGTGAGAGTGATTGTGGGTGAGAATTTGTGTCTTTCATGAGCACCTGTGTGTGTTTGTGTTTGTAAAAGCATGTATGAGAGAGAGAGATTACTGTGTCTGCATTTGTGTGTGAGAGTGCATGCCCTTGTGTTGCATGAGTGAGTTTTCATGAGTGACTGTATGATGATGTACGTACGTGTGAGAATTAATGCATGTGTGAGAAATTCAGTGTTTTTGTGTGTATTTGAGTCTGTGTGTGTGACACTGTGTCCATGTTTGTTGGCGAGTGCTTGTGTATGCATGTGTGAGAATATGAGAGAGGGTGTGTGTGTGTGTGTGTGTGTGTGTGTGTGTGTGTGTGTGTGTGTGTGTGTGAGAGAGACTGAATGTGGGTGTCAACAATAGTACTCTATTGTATCCTGAATGAGTGCCAATATGTGCCAGTTACCTCCACACTATAATGTAGTATACACACAGTCGTCCATTTCATGATATTTATCCACTTTATGATAACAGTGTGTGTGCATGTCTGAGTGTGCATGTAAGTGTGAGAGAGAAAATGCATTTAAAGCATATTTGCTCTCAGCTGAGCCACCCGGGCAGCAGGTTTGGGAAGCAAGACGTGTTGTTGCAGTGTCATGAAACTATGTCGCAAGTGCCTGTTGAAATACGCTCACTTTGCCTTCCTGCTTCTATGGTAAAATCTATTCCATGTGCGTTTGTGCATGCATATTTTACTTAACTCTGGTACAGTCGAGATATTGAACATATAGTACTTAGTCCTCAATCCAACATCCTGGTCAGAAATCCTTTCTACTTTAGGAGCAGTTGAATGTATTAAGAGGCGTGTGTGTGCGTGTGCAGGAAATGATAACGTCCGTCTCCACGTGGCTTGGCACTCTGTCTCCGTGGCAACAGCTAAACACCTGTTAGCCTAACTGAGTCTTGTTGTTTCCATGCTGTTGCACTCCTCAAGCCAAGCATGGAAACATTGTCCAATATTTTTTTAAGTAGGAGACTCAGTTTGGAAGTCAATGTACCACTATACATGTAAAACTCATTTCTGTTTTTCCTGAGCCCTCACCTTTTCCAAAAAGTCAGATTTTGGTGATTTAATTGGACAACAGTCCAAAATAGACTCAACTATATTTTCAAAACAAGGTGTTGTACACACGCAAGGAAGAAAGACGAGTACATCACTCTCCCCCAAGTGGAATGATGTCACATGGAGATGGAGGAGACGAAGATTGTTTCCAGCAGTGTGTGCGTGCGTATGTGCATGTGAGTGGTTGTTTGTGGTGGGAGACAGGAGGCAGGAGATAAGGCATTGGTGGCCCAGCATCAGCCTCTATTCCCAGAACAAATGCATCACCCCTCTGGAACACGATGGGTGTCTTGGAACACGATTGACAAGTGAGACAAAACAACGCAGACCTCCACCAAGGCCCTTATTTGGATCAGTGGGAAACTGTACACTTTGACGGTTGTTTTGCATCCTCATACTGATCTGCAAATTAGCTGGACTAATGGAGGCATTTACTGATTGAACAATAGCGGTCCCAGGATTGACCCCTGGGGAATCCCACAGGTTTTAGCCATTTAGTCTGAGACAGTTAGAGCAAAGGCAAAATTGTACCCCTTCACAGTTTGTGAAGTTTGTGTACCCTTCACACACACACACACACACACACACACACACACACACACACACACACACACACACACACACACACGATGAGAAAGCACAGATAACACAAACAGATAACCCCAAAGAGAGTTAGAAAGGAGAGAGAAGTATTCATATAGAGAGATGAAATATACATCGCACACCTATGTGTTTTGGGGGCTTTACTACCTTGTTTCATCCATCCCCTCACAAACCAATTAACTCAGAAAATTTCCATGGCTGAAGTAGTCAGAAGCTTAAAAGCTGACTAATTTATTAGTGGTCACAATGGACAGCTAACCTCATGTTGTGCATGCGTCTAATGTACAACTTTGCAGTACACACACGACAATGTGCTTTTCCGTCGTGGGAACAAAAACAATTATTGTCCATGAGCCGCAATGCACGCTCTTCTAACAAATCCTGCAAATTTACTGTAAAAGTGTGTGTGTGTCGACCGAGGGGAAATCCATCACGATGAAAATGAAAGTGAATATTTTTGGATGCTGTCATTAACTCTCCTTTCTCTCTCTCAATTCCCCACAGACGAGCGTGACAGAGTTCAGAAGAAGACTTTCACAAAGTGGGTCAACAAGCATCTCATCAAGGTAAAGTCGTTCAATTTTATATAGCACCAATTTTCTTATTCAAAAAGCAAACCGCACCGTATAGGCGATTCTAAACATTTTCAATGATACCAACAGCTGGTTGTAGCAGCACATCATGGCATGCTGTGCCGTTGGTGCCGCAGCTGTGAATTGCACTGGGTGGTTGTGTACTCTACATGCACAAGCACTCACACACACGCACACACGGGGGTTAGTGAGGAATGGAAAGCAGGGCATCAGTGTTACACGACTGAGGAACAAGGTGTCTGTCTGACCCCGTAACTGTAAACTGTGAGGCAACTGCGCTGACAGCGGCTGCTGGCACATGTGACTCTGTACCAGCAGTGTGCAAAATGTAGGCCACAAACCACTGAAGAGTATTTTTGGAGTATAGGAGTGCTGGGATGCTATGCATTTAAAATATCTATATGCTGTATAGTCAGGCTTTATGCACTAAAAAGAGGAAGAAAATGTAAATAAATGATAGGTTGAGTGTCCCAGTACAGTTACTAGGCAGGAAAATTAAAGACAGGATGTGACTTATGGATACAGATACAGTAAAAGTAATAAAAATATATATTTCAAAGGAATAAATAAAGATAAATTCTAAAGTATTTAATAAAACTAATTAATTAAAATTGTTTTTTTTTAACTCACTCCCAAAGACGTTTTTAAACTCGAATTGGCTGGTACTGAATGAGTTATACAGCAAAAAATGGTAAAATCTATCAAATTTCTGAATTATGTATGTTATTATAAATCACTGAAATCCACTTAAAACCGATATATAAATAACTTGCTACTAAACGTAAGTACAACTAACATAAAAAAAGGTATACAGTATGTCAAAAATAAATGCATGAATAAAACTGCCAGTAAAGATTTTGTATTAAAAACAAAACCCCTCATTTTAGAGGTGGCCCAGCAAAATAAATAAATAAAATCAATCAAATAAATACATATGTTTTAAGTAAATCATTAAATATATTTTTTAGGGGTCTGGGATGAATGCAGTCCTAAACTAGCATCCTCCACATCATGTGCAAACATGCCCCCTTGTGGCATTGCTTAGCAGCTGATTGAACGTTTTTACCTTTTGAGCTTCTTTTGCGCCAAATACTTCTACGATGGGTAATTCAAAATCATAACAAAGAAAAAAAAACACCAATGTCAAAAGTCTGCAAAAACTTATTCAGACTCCACAAGTTGACGCCAACAAGCGCTAAAGAGTGAAGAAAGCTGGCCGGCCTCCACCTTCCTGCTGAGTGACATCATCCTCTCGGTTTGCTCAGTGCATTGTAAATCCACACACTATGAATTGACTGTTTCGGCTGCACAGGTGTGTGTGTAGTGTACACACTTTGGTATGCGCACACACACAAATCCAGTAGATGGTGTTGAGAAAATAGTTTCAATCCTACTAGAATGATTTGACGGCAGAGTGACTAATCCGAGCTCATAAAAGTGACAACAGACACAGAAATAACATTTGCACAAAGCCATAAAGAGATCGTCGTATCCGTTTGAATGTCAAGTGGCACGTCTTAAAAATCATCCGCTTTTGTTAGCTGCAATGATGTCTGGGACTGCCGCTGACATTATATTGTCAGTCCTGGCTATAAAATTCCTTTCACCTTATTATCAACAACAAAGTGGAGTTTAGGGCTGAAACAAGTCATGCGGCCAACTCCGTACAACCACCCACACACTAATAAATGCCTGAGTTACCTATCTGCTTGGAGTCTCCCTTATTTATGTGTTCGCTGTCAAGGAGGAGTCAAGCAAACCACATCAACAAGTGTTTATGCTGTACATGACCATAACACGCCGCCAACTCTGTAACAAGGCCAACTTCAAAAGAATCCTCATTTGACCAAATAATATATGTCCATCAACGCCTAGGCGCTTTGATTTTGAAGTTTCCCTGGCAGTGCGTCGCGGCATAACGGCCGACTTAACTCGGACTGACTTGAATGGTCTCATCTTCCACACTCTGGTTTTGATTTCTGGGCCTTCACGGGACTTTGCTAATTGAACAGACGGTTGGAATGAAATGAATAGAATTCCAAGGAAGAAATATTCAAATTTAGGTTGATTATGAATAGCAGCGCAATATTCCTCACCCCTCGCCTTACATCCTCTCATTCCTGCAGGTGAGGAAGCACATCACTGACCTCTATGAGGACCTGAGAGATGGGCACAACCTCATCTCCTTGCTGGAGGTTCTCTCTGGCGTCACCCTGGTAGGCATCACACACACTTCTCTTTTACTTTCTCATGCTCTCTCACTACTTGTACTCTCGCTGTCAGACACGCCTGTAGTCTCAGTGTCACTCTCCTACTCTCTCGTGGTGTCACACTCCATATGGTCTCTGCGAACCATTTCAAACTCAATTGCAAGCAGTCAGTGTTTCCCCCTCACATTCATGTCATAGTCTGAATACACTCTCGCACACTCTTCTACAATCATTTACTCTCACACGGTCTCGTTCAGCCACATGTCCATATTCACTCACACGATACTTTCCCCCTTATCACACTCACACACCCTACCCTTTCTCATAGCTTAAAGCTCACTCTCATTCTCATGTTCCAACTGCTCACTCATGACCTCTCATGCTCTCTCGTTTATTCTCATAGTTTCACTCTCCTCATCACGTTCACTCTCATTCTCATGCTTTCTCATCATCTCACACCCTTCCTGCTTTTACTCTCCTACTCTTTCTCACACTCTTACACTGTCACTTTTATTGGTCTCACACTATCGCTCTCTCACTGTCAAAGCCTCACTCTTGCTTACTCTCTCATTAACTACTCTCTTTTACTGTACTTTCAGTCCCATATGATCTCCCTCTTGTCTCTGCCACCCACTCTTGACACTCTTCTACTCTCACACTGCCTGAAGCTCTCAGGCACTTTTGCCTCTTGCTTCCCTGTGATCTCTGAGTGAGATCATGCCGAGTAAATCAGTTTACGTCTCGAAGATGCTGAGCGGTCAGGTGACTCTTTGCCTGCAATCATACCGTGTTGCCGTTAAGATGTTGACGTCAGTCGCATCCAGGGTGCTGATGTCAAACCACCATCTGCTTCTGAATCAATTGTGCCTTCATCCTCTCCCCTCCTTTTCTTTTTATCCCCATTCCCATCTCCTTTACCCCCTTGCTGTTACCGTAGCAGCCCAGAAGCACCCCATTCCTGAAAAGGGCGTTCCCCTTGCGCGCGCCTCCTCTCATCCTGCTTGCGGTGGAGGATGGTGATGATGATGATAATGAGGAGGAAGGAGCTCAGGGAGTACGTCCCCGATTGCCTCTGGTTGCCGCCCTCTAGGCGGCGCTGTGGGGCTGCATGAGTGTGGAGAACAGCCAGCGGCATAGTCACGAAGCGCCACTTGAATGATGCAAGGAAATCCCAATTAGGATAAAAGCTGAATTTAAGCCCTCATTCGGAAAGCCTCATCGGTTATTTTTGATCACTTGAACGTACACTGGTGCCTTCACATAACAGTCACCCAACTTTTATTCATTTTTAGTTAGCAAGCTAAACAAAAGCATAGAGAATTTAGCATTGTGCATATGAAAGAACCACATTGCTGAATAATGGCCTCTTAGCTTCATGCTATGAAATAATGCAAAAGGCGTGTAAGGTAAAAATACTGGTATATATTTTTTATCCTCTGCAAAGAGAGACCAATATTATTGCGGTAGACTGAGCTGATAACTTTTTCCTTCATGTCAAAATCGAAAGTGGTGATGTTTGATCACTGATTATATATTTAACAGATGGTCATTATTTATTGATCTTTTTTTAAAATTGTGTATTTAATGACTTTCATTTTAAGAAACCTTTTGATTGATTTTAAGACAAATTGAAATGGTTCTGATTTCGATATAAACTATTGTTGCCCACTGGCTTCAGGATAAAAAAAAAAAATCTCGGAATGGAAAGTACTCATCTGATGCATGCGTGTTGACTAATCTTGTGTTAATTTACCTTTTGTCACCTTCTAATCAAGAACATGTTTTGATATATGTGCGGTTGTTGCAGTCCGCATGTCTTTTCAACTCTTTTCACAGCATCGAAGCTTTCACGTGCACTCTGCTTCAGTTGCACAATAAAACAACTCAAGTCTTTCCTTTCTTCAGTACTTTTGTTCCTTCCGTACTTCTCTCATTTTTCATCTTCCTTTGTGTGCTCCAGCCCAGAGAGAAAGGCCGCATGAGATTTCATCGACTGCAGAATGTCCAAATAGCCCTGGACTTCCTAAAACAAAGACAAGTACTTGGCCGTCTCCTCCTCATGGTCTTCAAAGTCTTTACACACAGGATACTTTTTAACGGTGTTTTCTTATTTGCCTCCAGGTTAAACTTGTCAACATCAGAAATGATGACATCACTGACGGGAACCCCAAACTTACACTGGGTCTCATCTGGACCATCATCCTCCACTTCCAGGTCTGTGCTGACTCTTTTGGCCTTCCTGTGCTGGCTCGATCCATTAACATGTGCTTGATGATGTTAAAAGACTTAATCGCATTAATGACATACAGATCTCATTATTTCTCATAATGGTCGCTTATGATGACTTTATAATGAGATTATTTTTGAAAAATGTTCTTTTGAGAGCCTTAGAAAGCCAAAAAAAGGCTTGTGACAAAAACTTTATATTTAAAAATCACCCGAGGAAACTGACACCAGGTCACCTTTACTGTTTTCATCTTGCACACCATCTGGAATGTTTATACCCAAAAAAACATATTCTGAACTAAAACCATTGTATCATCATTAATTCAATCGTGATGGAATTGAAATATATTATACATAAACATAGAATAATAAAATGTACACGATTATGTTTAAAAATAAGCCATTTTTAAAGGCTACATCCAAATGCATTGTGCTATAAAAACGTCAATACAGCAGAATTGTACCTTCGTATACCACCAGAGGGAGCCCACGCACAACTAGTGCTTGTAGTCTTTTTCCCGAAGCTCCTCAGTGGCCTCACTGTCCAGACATTGAAAGCATGAAGGTGAATGACAGCGGCCACGTTGCTACAGAAACACCCTGGCAAAGCAACGGCATGAACGTGACTCAGCGTGTTTGTGTGTGTGTGTTTTGTGTGTGTGTGTGTGTCCTACACTTGGAGGGGAGGGAGACCACAGAGGAGGCTTACATTTAGCTTGCACCACGATTGCCAGTCCGGTCATGGAAAGTATGAACAGCGCTTGGGTAGCAAGCTAATTATAAAAACATGTGGGTCGAAGCTGGTGCTTGTAATATTCCACTTAAGAATCAGGTTAAAAAATGAGGACTCCTCCTTCACTTTGTTTCTTTGGTGTGCGGAATATTGTTCATGGGTCAATGTGCTTTAGATGCTGCATGTTTAGTGGTTAAATGACGCATTAAATTAAAATAAATTATCTCTAATTGAAAGGAGAAAAGAACCACATTTTAGCGCCCACAAAGAAGTGCGAAAAACAACTTTGCCAATCACGTTTCATCTTCCAAATGAATATTCGTAAGGTCACAAGCCAGAATGATGACTCATGACTTCATTGTCACCAGCGCAGCTTTCTCATACACAATAGCGTCACATTTTGGACCCATTTGAAATACAAATGAAAGGCTACAATGTGCATCGGTCTTCATTATTGCCAAAACAGCATCTCAATAATTGATCAGTGTGGGTGTGTGTGTCAGCAAAGCTACGAGCATAGCTAATGGCACTGAAATGAAGGCGTGAAAGCCTCAGGAATCAATCAGCTCTGTTTTTCCTCATATGTGTTTCACTCTCCTCTATCTCTATTGCTTTTGGTGCTTTTTGACAGAACGTGACCTGAGAATGTTGCGCCAGCGCTACCAATCCTCTTAGTGCCAGTCACTGATTCAATGAGTCACGTGTCGAATGAGCAAAAGTGTGTTATAAAGCCTTAATCTGGCCCTTGAAAGAAGACACAATGGAGTACAGTGAATCGATGCTTCCAGATCCACTGCATCTCTGCGATATATAGAGAACCATATACGTACTGTACCTTCTCCTTTATATGTTTAAATATGCCAGAGTTAGCATGTGAGAGGTCGCGCGGATGCTCATTTTTGGTTCATTGTAACATTCGGCTCCAGCATGCACGTTTGGTCCGCTAACAGTTAAATGAGCGAGCGAGGACAAGTGAGAGAGCAGCAACAAGGAAGTGGAAAAGAGGAGGAGGATGAGAGCCGTGTGAACGAGCAAAGGAGAGAGAGAGGGAGGGTTGGTTTGTATGCGAGAAAGTGACAGAGGAGAAGAGAGCGAGAATGGAAGCTGCAGCAGCAGTCGGGAGATAAAAAAGAAAGAAGGGAGGAGAAAAAAAAGCTTTTCCTCTGCTGGCGAGCTAGCGAGGGATAACGCAAGCAAGCAGGCGGTGGGAACCAGGCGAGGTGGTGGCGGAGGGGGGGGAGACACATCCAGGCGAGCTTCTGGAACTACAGGAGACCGAAAAAACAGCCTTGAATGCAGGAGGAGGAGGTGACGGCACAAAACATCAGGCAGTGACACCATCACGTCGCTTGGAACTAGCTTATCTTGAGGAGGTGACGCCCTGTGAATGGGCTGAACTTCCAGACTTCCCTACAACGGATACGGAATATCTACTTTTAAGTCTTGTTCGACAAATCTGGATTATCTCAGCGACATGACTTCTGTCCCGATGCCTCCTCATAATTAGATGCCGCCAGGAGCCGTTACCACAAATAAAGCTCCCCTCCGGGCCGTAAGGACAGATCAAGGCTCGTCCTCGTCCCCAAACTCTGGATTTATTGTGCCGTCGCACTGCACCACCTGATGGAGGCTTTCCTGGCACATTGACAAATCCTTATGGCCGGAAATAATTCTTGCTGCTTGACCGAATGATACTTCTTGACATGGATGGCATCGGTCTTCAGAGTGGTGCTTGGGGTTGTTTCTCTGCAGCTTATGTCAAGCAGAGATGATTCTGTAGGAACATGCCCGGCAGGAATTAGTTGCTGCGATGTTTTGACGTCTGTAAAACCGGTAGCTCACGTGACTGCTTGAAGCTGATGCCCAACTCTCCAGCAATCTGTGAAAAGATAGGCCGAGCCGGGCTGCATTCTGCGTCGACATTGGCTGGCTGCGCTCTGTGTGTCTCCCTCACAACCAATCCAGATGCGTTGCATTCGGAAATCAGAGCTTTCATTCACGACGCGAGACATCGACTGCATCGCCTTTTAATACCTCTTCCGCTAAGCCTACCGGATTGGAATTTCCCCAGGGACGACCTACGCTTCTGCAGTAAAGGGGGCATCATTAATTCAAGGACTTACAACATTTTATCCAAGGGTCATGAGCGAGGAAGAACACTTTAAAATGTAGCGGGTCTCCGTAATGCTTTGACGCCCTGGATGATGCTGCACTTTTCTGATGACAGATGGGTCACATGCCGTTTATCACCTTGCTTGCCAAGTAGCCCTTTTGATATATCACTCGCTGAAATCCCCCGCAGATTTTCCTTTATCCTCCGCATGTTTCTGTTGTCCGTTTCCTTGAACCCTCACAGAAGTCTTCCGGGAAGTAAAATAAAGGAAGAAATTGAGCAGTGCCCATGTGTATACTCGGGTCTTTCACTGCAGTTTGAGAGCACAGGTACTCTGACTCGATGACCATGTAAGAGAGAGTTAAAAATGTAACAGGGTGGGGGTGAAGCTGCAACTGAATCATTTATTGGCTGAAGAGGTTCTTTTCCCAGAGAGAACGCATCCATGTTCTTTGTCAGGTCCTCTTAAATGGGATCCCGAATTTCTCACTTTTTTGTGCGTAATACCGACCCCCGCCTCCCTGCTCCCAAGAGTCTATAATTTCATGGGATTGTGCCGCGGCACAGTTTGAAAAGTATTTTCTCCGCCGCGACTGACGACGAGAAGATGGGGAACTCGCTGGGTTGTGTCAGGCCTCCACGAGACTCTGAACTTGTCGGAGGCCCTCCGCTGTCAACCAAGAAGCGATTACGTTTCAGGCGACGGCGCAAAGGACGGAAAAACAGGAATGATGATGAGCCTCAAGTTATCGAGACAAAGCCTTCTTTTGAAAGGACTTGGGACTCGAGCAGTGGGCCAAGCTCTCATCGAATGTTGCCCGCGTTGAAACATCACAGTATGCTTTCCCCAGGATCCGCATATTCTCCTACCAGTAGCCTCCTAGGCCCAGGTATTCCCCAAGTTCAGCATACTCCCAAACTCAGTCCGGCCTGGAGAGGAATTTTCTGCCTCCCCGGGGATGAAGCCGCTGCTCGGTCTGTTGTTGACGTCTCCAGCATCCCCAGTCAAACCACCACCACGAGCCCGATCTATTCTGCACCACCTCCGGGCAGTACCACCACCCCGGGAGGGGGTAGGATCTGCCGCGTTCGTGAGAAAGTCCACGCCATCGTGGAAAAACCTTGCAAGCTTGAAGAAAACCGAGCAAATAAATGTGAGCGGACAGGGAGTGAACGGATGAAACGGCGGGCAGCGGGGACATTAGAGGTGATGCCCTCTTTTGGAAAGCACAATGGTGTGATCCACATCAGAGAGGTGGATGGTAAGCTCTGCGTGGTGAGGACAGTGTACCCCAGTGACTATGGCTCTCCAGTATGGAAGGGTGAGTGTGACCGTCAAGTGGAAGTGCGCAAAGAGCCCCCTGCTCCTTTTCCGGTGACCGGAAATATTCTCAAAGTCCAACTATCGGAGGGCGAAGGAGACACTGAAGAGGATGCCTTCAACCAAACCTGGATGCCCGACAATCTCGCCGGCGAAGGACTCAGCTTGGAAACGCAAGAGAGATGCTCTCTCTTGGAGTCGGGCTACGCCAGTGACCTCCCACTGACCTCGCCCGAAACGGCCGTCACCACTCCCGGCCAGGTGGACTGGCAGAAGCTCAGCAATTGCTCTTCGGAGAGATTGGATGCGATGGCGGAAAGTCCGCAGACATTGCAGCAGCAACAGGCTGCTGATCGACACCTGCCGCAGGTCAGCTCGGATCTTTTTAACCACTGAAGTTAATAAGACAACTTTTTTTTTTTTTTGGGAAGAACTGTTTCCGGAGGAGTGTAAATCCTACAAAAAACAGATTGTTGATGGATTTATTTTGTTTCTTCTTACTTTTGAGATTGCAAGGGCTTGTCGTAGTTGGCCTGAAACATAAGCTTGGGGGACGTACAGTAAATAAGGCGACGGAATGAATGTGACACCACCTAAAATCCCAAACACTGGTGCGCTGATAGCTTGATTTTTATTCTGCACTTTAACGGGTACACTGGCATGCCAATCGCATGGTCACATCAAATGTAAGGTTAGCGCACATAAGGCGCGTTAGCCCAAGTATTAGTTTACTTGCCTGTCGGGTGAGGAACTACGATCCTCCAAATGAAGCTGCGTACATTGAAATATATGCATACGTTTCTCACGCAGACTTCAGCGTGGGTGACTGTTCTTGTACTATTCAAGGGCTTCTAATAATGCACTGTGTGTGTTATCAGGCAGAGTGGCCTTGTTTCCTGCCTCTGTCCCAAGAGTCTAATCAAGGCAGCGCAGAGCATCTTGCCTTTTCCACTTTCTCACTTCCGTGCTCATTATTTGTCTGTTACCTTTTTGTATTGTGCTATTTGGTTTGAAATAATCTCTATTACGCTGTGCGGCATTGGTAGGAGTTGCGGCAATCAGGTGATGCAGAAATGTGCTGCATAGCTGCCAGGTAGATGCTAGTTGCACTTTGCTGAGTCACTGCTGTGTCTGTCCTTTTTTTTTTTTTCACGGTTCTCTTGATGGGATGTGGGTTTTAAATGAGCAGTCGCAGCAAACCATGATTTATCCGTGCTTAAAATACTGATTAACGAGCACGAGAATGAAGTTGCTGTCTCTTGTCCAATTATTATTATTATTTATTAATGTAACTGAATGTTCTTCTCAAGTGCCAATCTTCATACTCCCAACGCAGATTTCCGAGATTTACGTGTGCGGTGAGTCGGGTGACCTCACCGCCAAAGAGAAGCTGCTGCTATGGAGCCAGCAGGCTACCGAAGGCTACCCAGGCCTCCGCTGTGTCAACTTCACCTCGTCGTGGAGCGACGGACGCATGTTCAACGCCCTGCTGCACAGATACAGGTTTCTGTCACTTTTCCAAGTGTCCCTCTCACAATGCCCCATAGCTCCCTTTTTTTTTCCCAGTGTAGATAATTTATATCACAGCTGTGTGTGTGTTTTTCCCCCTCCCTCACCAGACCCGACCTGATCAACATGGAGGCGGTGTCACAGCAGAGCAACCGTGACAATTTAGAGCACGCCTTTGAGATTGCCGAGTCGCTAGGGGTGACAAGGTTGCTGGACGCCGAGGGTAAGGACATATTTTCACTCGTCACTGGACTGATGGGTCGCTAAAAAACAGCCTCACAGCCTTTTAGAAGCTTCTAGGAAAGAACGTAGCAACTAACATTTAGTACATTTTCTTAACTGGGATGATTTCTTTAGTTTAAAAAAATGGTTCCTCAGTTGCACAGTGAATCACATTTTAACTCGCAAGCAACCAAAGGAATATTTAATTTGTTTTCATGCAATACCAGAAAGGATTTATTTGATCATTATGATTATTTTATTTTTTTTAAACAATACCTCCTATGATTTTTACTGTGCACAGAGAGACTACTCCCCCTATTGGGAGAAATATTTTTTTTCCTCCCCCCCTCCCTTTTTTGTATGTCATTTGAAATTGTCATTTTCAAAATATTTTTTATTTAATATAATCTTTATTTTGCAGTTATTTTCTCATGAATTTTTAAATATGATTTACTCAGTTTAGTGTTTTAAATGATTATATACTAACTCACATATCACAGGTCAAAATCTTTTTTCCCCCTCTAATATTTTTGTTTTGGTTGATATATTTTTGTTGATTAGATTTTTTTTTTTTTTAAAGGGACGATATAACAAACTGAAGAAGGTTTTAGCCGAAATGGAATTGTTACTTGTCTATTCACATGACGCTTTTGTAAATCCTCAAGTATTTTTTTCATTCAAGTTGTCGCTCTTCTCTCTCCTGCCAGACGTGGATGTTCCCGTTCCAGATGAAAAATCAGTCATCACGTATGTGTCCTCCATCTATGACGCCTTCCCCAAAATCCCAGAGGGAGGAGAGGGCATCGCCGCACATGTACGTCCTAATCAACATCATTTGTTTGCATTTTTTTTTTTTTGAAGCTGAATACCACCAATGGTGTATGAAAACGTGGTTGTTTTTAATATTTCAGGAGGTGGATCAACACTGGTCCGAATATCAGTCCAAGTTCTCGTCTCTGCTCCAATGGAGCCGCCAGCAAACGGCTATCATGTCCAATAAGAACTTTCCACAGAATCCAGTAGAACTCAAGGTGAAGCCTTATTTTTGGAAATGATCCTCAGCCTTTTGCTGACAGAAATCACCGCCTGTATTTGCATATTTTTCTGCTCTTTCTGGAATTACATAAGTTGATGCCAAAACCTTGGCTAGTGTCATAAGAAAGTAGCAATTGCCAAGAAAATATTGTTGAGGTGATGCATCTCGACAGTGTACAAGACCTTTCTTTCACTGCCACCGGTTAATGATATCAGTTCTGGACTTTTGTCTCTTGTGCTCCTGCAGGCACTTTACAATGAGTATATCCACTTCAAGGAGACGGAGGTTCCCACCAAAGAGCTGGAAAAAAGTCACGTAGAACACCTCTATAAGCTTCTGGAGGTAAATGGCAAACAATGTTAAAGGGGAATAGTTGTAGGCCATATTTGTACGTTTAGTTTTGTTGAAATGACAAGAAAGCATTTGGATCATTTGCAAACATATCAAATGTAATATTTTACCAAGCAGACAGCGTTTTTTTTTAATTAGGAAAATGTGCACTTGGTCGCACATTTTTTTTCTCTCTTTTTTTTTTTAAATAATAAAATGCGTTTGTGGAGGTCCATCCTCCCCCCTCGGCCTTTTCGCAGACTGACAATGCTGCTCATTGTTAGCGCCAACAGATGATGATTCCTACTTAACCCCCTGTTACCTCGTCACGTGTCATCATCTTGTCCGTTGGAGTGTTTACTGACCTTTGTGTGCATGTGTCACAAGGTGTGGATGGAGTTTGGCCGCGTGAAGCTTCCTCCGGGCCTCCACCCCAACGACTTGGAGGAGGAGTGGGGCAAACTCATCCTGGAGATGCTGGAGAGGGAGAAGATTCTCCGACCTGCTGTGGACAGGTAAATAGCGAGTTTTAATGGCATGATATTGAATTTCAGTTTTAAATGTGTCACTCGTGACAATCTTTTGTGGTTTAAAGGGAAAATTGAATGTTTTGTGGAGGAATGTGCCTTTTGGAGACCAAATACAGTGCTTGAATGGCAAGATGTTGCATTTACTTGGGGAAACGAGCAGACTAATTTTATTTTAATTAAAAAAAAAATTATGATTGCATTTTGTTTTCCCTCAATATTGCAATTGTGATTTAAGATGCATTTTTTTCAAGAAGCAATACATTTTTCATAACCATCACACATATATAATAATCTATATAGAAAAGTGTGTGTTTTCGTGTCTTCAGGCTAGAGTTGCTGCTTCAGAGAGCAAACAAGTTCCAGAACCTCGCCTTAGACTGCGAAGAGAAGATCACCCTGGCCAAGAACACGTTACAAGCCGTGAGTACTCGTATCTTGAATGTGACGTCCAATATGGAACGTGTTGGCTGAAGCATCCCGTGTGACGCAGGACATGTCGCGGTCTGAGAGCGGCGAGGCGGTGCAGTGTGAGAGCGAACTGGCCTCCTACTTGCACAACTGCGAGGCGCTGATGGCACAGATGCAGCAGGAGCTCAAAATGCTCCAAAATGAAAAATACTACCAAGTGGAGCAGCTTGCATTCAGGTGGGTCCACATTTCACATGAGCGTGCACGTCTCACCAAAGCTGTCAAGTCAAATATGCAATCTTGGATCGTAATAGGTCAGAGTTTTGTTCAGATTATGAATGTATTCTGGATTTAATCTGTCAGTAAATTTAACAGATACTCGTGTCTGCTTTTGTTAAATGGAATTACACTATCTGGTTCAGCACATTTAATTCAAGATAGAATTATAATCAATTGGGGGGGTGGGAAAATATATATAAATAATTATTGTCATGATGTTTATTTATTAATCTTGCAATTTAAAGTAGAAATAAAAATATGACAGGGCACTTTAAAAAAATTATTCTAAAATATAATACAGACTTGTGTGTATTGACACAATCAAGATTCAAATCTGTGTGTGTGTACATATACATGTAATGTACAAATTATTTACTCATTGCATCTTGAATCAACACAATCATTCCAAGGAAGTACAAATTATTTACTCGTTGCATCTTGAATCAACACAATCATTCCGTTTCCTTGGTTGAGGTAATAAATAAAAAGTGTGTATGTTGTCCCCATGCAGATTGACGTGCCTTGAAGAAGAGCTGGTCTCTCTCCGACTTCACTGTTCCAGCCTGTACAGAAAAGGTCACTTCACGATTGGCGAGCATCTCAGCCAGCGCGCCCCCGCCGAGGGTCCCGGGTTCTCTCTAGGCCAGACTCTGCTGGGGGCTGCCGGTGCTGCAGAGGCTACTCTTCTTCGCCGCCCAATGGCTCGTTCCCAGCTGGTGGCCATGTCCTCGTCAGAGGACGAGGGCAGCCTGAGGTTTATTTACGAGCTTCTGGGATGGGTGGAGGAGACGCAGGTTTGATTGTGCACACGTTCGGACACCCCCGAGGAGAAGTCAGGACCCCTGGCTCAATTTTTTTTTTGTGCTTCAGGAGCTTTTGGAAGGAGCTGAATGGGGGGCGGACCTTCCTTCGGTGGAAAACAACCTGCAGGAACATAATAGTGTGCACACCGCTGTGGAGGAGCTGATGAGCGGTCTGCAGGAGGCTCGCAGCTATGAGGTACGGACTTGCTCACACCAAAGTAAACATGACTGTTCGAAACAATCCACAGTATCAGGCAAACAACACTGACGATGTTGTCTTAGGCCAAAGTGTCGACCAACTTCAGGAGCAACTACTGCGAGACGCTGGCCAAACTGGAGCAGCAGTACTGCAAACTACGGGTCAGTAAAGGGGATGTGCACGCACACGCTCACACACACACACGCACGCGCACACACACACACACACACACGACTACAAACGCAGAGACTAAACACAAATACAGACACACAGACAAGTCTTGGAGGAGCAATCACACACCCTTGTTTGGATCTACATAATGTGTCTCTGTGTATGTCTGCGTGTCCTTGTGAGTGTTTGCACATGTAGTTGTGTGTCCCCTTGCGAGTCCTTGAGTGCATATGCATGTCCATGTGAGTCTCTGTCTGCATGGGAATCCTTGTCCGTGTGTGTGTGTGTGTGTGTGTGTGTGTGTGTGTGTGTGTGTGTGTGTGTGTGTGTGTGTGTGTGTGTGTGTGTGTGTGTTTTCAGCCATCAGTGTGTGTTTGTGTGTCTGTCAATCTCTGTGGACGTTTATCGTTCATACTGTGTGTGTGTTAATGTCTCTGGGTGTGTGTCTGTCTATGCATCTGTGTATGTTTGTAATGAAACGTATGTCTGAGTGTTGCCCACTAACGTCGTGTTGTTCGCTCGGCCGTTAGGAGCTCTCGTCATGGCGGCTACGCAGCCTCGAGAGTCTTCATTCTCTGGTGCGCGAGTGTACCGAGGAGCTGATCTGGCTGAACGAGCGCGAGGAGGACGAGATCGCCTTCGACTGGAGCCACAATAACACCAACATGGATGCCAAGCGGGAGATGTACAGTGTGAGTAGAGAAGCCACACACACACACACACACACACACACACACACACACACACACACACACGTCAAAAATAGTAGAAAACAGCGCTGTGGTCTCTTTTGCCTAAAAACAGCAAACCAACTGGATGTAGACAAGTTTTTTAAAAGTTCATTTTCATGAAAATCATCTCGCTCAAAGATTTCATTATTATACTACAGTATGTTTGTCCCACGTCAAAGCCGCCATCAAAATCGCCATAAACCTTTTTTTTTTCCTAAAATGAATTGAGGGCCACTTAAGGTGTCTTTTTTTTTTTTTGTTTTTTGTTAATGTTGGTTGATTTCAATGTGTTCAGGAGTTGCGGTCCGAGCTAGACGAGAAACACAGCGTGATGCGGTCCCTCCAGGAAATGGCGCTGCGCCTGTGTCAGGAAAACCATCCCGCCAAGCAGACTCTGGAGGTGAGGATGAGCGGGTTCTTCATTTCCTCCTTTTCGTTAAAAAAACAAAAACATACATGATGGACCTTTGGTCATGATGTCTGCAGGCATACAGCGCCGCGTTGCAGACGCAGTGGCAGTGGGTGGACCAGCTTTGCTTGTGTGTGGAGCAGCATCTGAAAGACAACACGGCCTACTTCCAGTTCATAAGCGATGTGCGCGACTGCGAATCGTACCTGAGGCAGCTGCAGGAGAGCATCAAGAGGCAGTACACCTGCGACCGAAACAGCCGCCTCAGCAGGCTGGAGGATCTGTTGCAGGACTCCATGGTATGAAATGAAATTGACCCACCCTCACACTCTTTATAGATATGTCTCACACACACAAGTAGCTCTTTCTGTTGACTTGTTCGTGATGTTGTCATGGCAACAATGTGCTATGACATTCAGGGTGAACAAATGGACAGATATAATATGTCAAGAGTTAAAATATGAGAACAACACCCCCATTTAAATTCTTCTTGTTTGCCTGCAGGACGAGAAAGAGAAGCTGATCGAGCATCGCGGCAAGGTGGCCAGCCTGGTGGGCCGCGCCAAGACACTGGTACAACTGCGCCCCCGCTGCGCCGACAGCCACCTGCCAGCGGCCATGCCCGTCCGCGCCGTCTGCGACTATAAACAAATTGAGGTAGCTGCAAACACAACTTTAAAAAGAAAAAAAAAAATCATTTAAAAGGACAACATTCCCAAATTGTGCACATATCTGACCACCAGCTCACCACTGTAGGCCCCTCCCACCTGCACACTATTATTTTACACCTCCACCCTAAATAAGCTATCCTCTCCGCACAGTTGGCTCAATGCTAGCTACTCTGTTAGCACCAACCATGTGCTCAGAATTGAAATATAATATCTCATTTGTTTATTGTTTTTAAAGTCGCACTTATTTTTTTTGAAAATGGTCATCTGGCACACGAGCACAAGTTCTCTCTGTCACTTTATCTTGTTTTCTTCTCTCTCCATCACCTCATCTTTTTCCCTCCCGTTTCACTTCCTTCTCCTCACTCGTCCGTCGGGCTGTCAAGACAAACGTTCAGGTAGAGCGGCCATTTTGTCTTCCTGATTGCATACGATTGGCTCCACCTCCTCGCTCTGTGCTCACTCAAGTCGCGTCATTCTTACGCAAACAAATGCAATCTGCTTGCTTGGGCTTTGTCTTTGAGCTTGGCTACAAGATGTTGTTTTGATCAGTCAATACAGGGCCTGTGTCACTACGATTGATAACACTGAAACTGCAAGATTTGATATCAATCTGATAATTAGTACAGGTTCAGCAATGCTGATACCGAAACTGATACCGAAAGTGATACTATACACCAGTGTTACACAAAATCTGTTAGTTGTGTATGATGCTCCCAAGATTTAGTATTGATGTGATACTAAGTTAATAATTCATATAATACTAATGACAAATCAACAAAATGTAAAAAGAAATCCGATAGTGGTGAATAATACTCTAGTGTGACTAGTGTCACCAAAACCAATACTAATTCCTAAATACGAATCAATAACATGTTCAAGGGAACCCGGTATTGGTGTGTAGTACTACAAGATCTGGTACTGTATTGATCCATTCCGAAATAGATCCAGGGTTACTATCACAGATTCCAGTTACTGATACTGGTACTATAAATTAACAATAGGTTAAAGGGAATCTGGTTGTGGTGTGTGTGATTCTGGGGTCAGTATGGCTGATATTGTTACTAAATAAATCAACAAGATCATAAAGATAATCTGGTTTGTTTGGTACTGGAAATGTTGGTTTCATTCCTAATCCTAGCAAGTACAAAGCCAGTATTGCCGATACGATACCTTTTAAATATTGTAAATGACGCGTCATCCAATATGCTAAATTTGAATGGATTATTATGGCTTTGAAATGTTAAGAAAAGATGGATTATTAATTCGTTGCTAATTAGACATTCCAGAATATAATTTTGACCAAATTTGTAGGTAAACACCAACATTGGTATCGACCATCATCCATATTTGTATCAATCGGACCAAGTGTGAAGTTGTGAATGGGCTTGTTTAGTGCACCTCCCTATCATCATCTGAGTGAAACTCATTCAGTCATCATCATTTGCAGTCATCATCATTTGGCTTTGTGTTGTCTTGATTTACATTTGCATGTTAATTTGTTCGGAACACTGATACATTTAACTGCACTACTAAATTATTATTAATTTTTTTTCTGAATCATATGAACACTCAATAATGTCAATTTGTTTCTCCCTCTTTCCCGCCTCCATTCTCATTTTCACTCCCAACTAATTTATCACCCTATGCTCCATTCTTGCCTCCTCCCTCCCGTCCCGGGATGACTGCTGTCAGATCACGATAACCCGCGGCGAGGAATGCGTGCTGGAGGACAACGGGCAGCGCACCAAGTGGAAGGTGATCAGTTCCACGGGCAACGAAGCCATGGTGCCGTCGGTCTGCTTCACCGTGCCGCCGCCCAATCAGGAGACCATCGATGCTGCCAGCAGGTGGGCACACGGCAGGCTTTTTGCAAAAGTAACATCACTGTGAATCATTCGGGTCTGTCAATCACACAATAAGCATAGGAAATATTTCTATTTTTTATAAGGAAAAATTTTGCTATAATTTAATTGATGCAAAATTACAAATACATATTTGTTCATTTTTAATGTATGAATTTGACAATCGATTGCTGTGCTTGTAGGATAGAGCAGTTGTACCAGCAAGTGATGTCGTTGTGGCACCAGATGCACATCAACATGAAGAGCGTGGTGTCCTGGCACTACCTCCTCAAAGACCTCCGCACCGTCTCCGAATGGAATCTGGACACGGTTAGTCTTTACATCTTTTGCATTCTGTTGCCAGCTATATTTACCAATAAAAACTTGTCGTTTTCCCTCAGGTCCGCAGGCAGTCCGCTTCGGAGCGTCAGCAAGTCCTGGACCACTTGGACTCCCACTTGTCCGACTTTCTGTCGGACAGCAGAGAAAGCTCACTGTTCACGCCGGCCGAGCGGCGCGAGCTGGAGGCGGACGTCCGGCAAGCCGAGCAGCGCTGCCGTGACCTTTTGCTCAACATGGAGAGTGGTGAGAGACCGCGCCGAATCAAAGCAGATCTCCCCTGAAGGCCCACTGATGCTTTACGGCTTTTGTGTGTCTTCAGAGGAGAAAGACGAGACGCTGTCTCGCTCATACATGTCGGAGCTGCAGAACGTCACCCTGCGTCTCAACGAGGCCGAGCAGCGATTGATTGGCGCCATCCAGACACCGAGTCGGCTCTCGGATGACAGCGCAGATAATGCTGTCAGGATAGCCGAACAGGAGGTCACTTGGGGTTTTTCATTACACAGTATTGGTATTTTAATTGTCACATGAAGGCTTTAGTTGTTTAAAAAAATTAATTAATACATTACCGATATTTAACAAATACAATCTTTTGAGTGTTTTCTACTGGTATTTTTACCCCCAAATTCCACTTGTCAAAATCTTTTTCTCCCAAAAAAAAAAAAAAGTGAATTGCCTTTTATTTCTACGTAAACTTTTTCTCATTAAATTTTCGTTTTAAATACTATAGTGTTTTTCCAAAAATATATGTATATATTCCCTTATTTCCAGAAACTGGAGTGTGAACTGGACGCGCTTCGCTCTAACTTGGGCGGCGTGTCTCAGAGCTGCGTGGCCTTCTTGGAGGAGAAGCCTGCATTCTCAAGCGTCCCTGCCCTGCGCTCGGAGCTCAACCAGGCCGTGAAGAAGATGGACAAGCTGCACCACCTCTCATCTGTCTTTCTGCAAAAGTCAGTCAAGCTCAAACGCAGCTCTGTGAAATTCATTCCGTTAGAGACTTTGAGTGTGCGTGTGTTGTGTATGTTTTCCCGGACAGATTAAAAACTGTGGACGTGCTGCTGCGCTGCCTGGAAGAGGCGGAGAGTCAGGTCAAGAAGTACGAGAGCAGGCTGAGTGAAGAGGACATCCTTCCTGCAGACACAGCGGCCATTCAAAGCTTAAGAGATCAATTGGGGGTAAGGTGTTGGAAGCCTGTACAGTAATCCCTCGTTTATCGCGGTGAATGGGGATCGAAACCACCCGCGAGAGACGAAAATCTGCGAAGTAGCGAACCCCCCCCGTATGGGTATATCTACATGTGTTTGAGTATAAATAATATTTATAAAGCCAAATTTAATGCTATACATGTTTGTAGTAATTAACATTACTTAATGCTATGTATTATATTTAAACATGTATAAGTTAGGTTAGGTTAGTGTATGAATAACGAAATACAGTAAACACAATCATGTAGTACTGTATATGTTGCTCTATGTGACTCGCTGTTGTTTTGCTGACTCACTGCCTCTCGCGGACCTTCTGTGAAGTTTTTGCAGCATTTTCACTTATTTTTTTAATTTTTATTTTTATGAATATGTTTGAAAAAATCCGCGATGCATCGAGGGATCGCTGTACAGTGTAATAAATTGATCGATGGATAGCTACACTGTAGATAGATGGATATTTTACAGTCAACCTACATCAACAGCTTTTTTCACTTTCTTTGTAGAAGTGGCAGTGCGAGCTCTCCGAGCAGGAGGGCGTCTTCGAGTCCCTTCAGTCGGACGTCCTCCTGGCCAAAGAGGCGACGTCCCGTCTCGCCGTCCTCCACCCGGACCACAACCCCGAGCTGGAGCGCTACCAGGAACGAGCCAGTCAGGCGGCGGAGCGGTGGTGCAGTGTTAAAAAGCAGATCGAAACGCGGTGAGTGGCGCCGGATGTTGTTGCCACGCCCGCAAGTGAAATTCACTCACCATATGGTAGATTATGATACCTATATTTATTTATTTTTGTATGTGTTTTGTCCCGTGAGGACAGGCGGGCAGAGCTGCAGGGTATTGCCTCGGTTCTGCAGCAGTACAGAGACGGACACTCGGAGCTGATGACGTGGATCCAAGAGACCACGCAGCGGCAGGAGAACATGCCGGCTGGGACCACTGACAGCAAGGCGCTCTCCGAGCAACTGGCGCAGCAGACGGTCAGTCCACACGCAGTATGATGATACTTAAAATTAGTCTAAACAATGTTGATACGTGTGGATATGATTTTTGACTTGTTACTGCTTATATAATAGGCTTTGGTCGCTGAAATCGAAGACAACCAGACCAAACTAGATGATTGCCAGGCTGACTCCAAACATTACTGCACCTCAGTCAAGGTAAGTGTGTATAGTGTGTTGGTAGTTGACACAGTGATTGGATAAGACATAAGACAAGCTATCAAGTTATTTACACAAAAAGTCTATGTAGATATTTTAATTAGTGACTGTGACAAAGGGTCAATATGGCAAACGAACACAAAACCTGACATTTGTGGTTCAAGAAAGTAAAAGCCGTGATTGGTGATATCAAGATGCAGCTCAGATTGCAATTTCCTCGCAATATAAAAGTTATCCCTCCCCAGTCACTGATGCATCAACCTGTTTATTTTCTGAAAAGGTGATGTGATTGGCACCGTGTGACATTGTCATGCCAAAGCACTCCGTCAATTCAAAATGATTTTCTGTGCAGGATTACGAGCTTCAGCTGATGACTTTCAGAGCCTTCGTGGAGTCCATGCACAAGTCACCGGTGAAGAGGAGGAGGATGCACTCTTCCTCTGACGCCATCACTCAGGAGGTCGGAGCACATTCATTTGAAATTTGTGTTTGTATATGAATACATTTCATAAGTTTTTGTATGTTTGATTTTTTTTTTTTGTGGTTTGTTTTTTTTCCCGTCCAGTTCATGGACCTGCGCACACGCTACACAGCATTGGTGACGTTGACTACGCAACACGTCAAATACATCAGTGACGCCCTCAGACGACTCGAAGAAGAAGAAGTGAGATTTTAATTATGAAATATGTATTTCATAGCAAAGCATTCATTCAAGGGGGATCGCTGGCAATTTTGAGCTATTTTCCTATGTGCTTGTGCCTTAGCTGTAGTGCTGCCAAAATTGGTTATGTACTTTTTGTTTCACCCTACACTTAAAAAAAACTAAACTAAGTGAATATTATAATAGCGAGCTTCTTGATGGAAGTAATAACTATTGCTCCCACGCATGTAGAAAGAGGTGGAGGAGGAGAAGGAGGCCAGGGTGGGTCAGGTGTCGGACCTCCTGGCATGGATTGGAGGTCTTCAGGGACGGACCGGAGGCCCCAACGCTGAGTCGTCACTTGCTGCGCAGCAGGTAAACATGATTAGATTTGGTTAGCTCAGCTGTACAAACCTTTCCAGGCATGACTAATTGCTTAACACTCCATCCAATGATTACGCTAATGGAAAAGTGGGTTAATTGGCCTGAAGACTGATGCACAAGGATTAGAGTTGAGCGATTTTAATTAGTTACAAATTGTCTCCCCCAATATTGCGATTGCAATTTATTATGCAATTTCACACTGCTGACACCGATAATGCAATGTCAATTTCAATGTTATTAACCTTTCAGCCTTAACGCGGATGACATAATAGAAAAGCCGCTGCTGTTGCCTGGCCATCTCAGATGCCCCGTCAGCAAGAGAAGATATATATATATATATATATATATATATATATATATATATATATATATATATATATATATATATATATATATATATATATATATATATATTAGAGCTGTCAGTTTAGCGCGTTTTTATTGGCATTAATTTAAATGAATTTTATCGGGATCAAAAATGTTCTCGCGAGATTAACGCGGCAGACGTCACAGCGGATGTTACGTTGCTCTATAAATAAACCAGAAACAAAACATCAATCGCTCTGCACAGGTCCACGCACGTTTGTTTTGCCAGCCACGGCAGCGCGAGACACAGAAAACGGCTACTTAAATACTTTATGAATAGAAAGTTTACTTTAAAAAAGTTGCCAGATTGTTCCAATGACAAGACCAAAGTTACCTGTATGTTTTGCCGTCGTAAACTGAGCTATCATCATAGCACGTCGAGTCTGAAATACCACTTAATGGCCAAGCACACAGCTGACCTGCGTACTCCGCCCCCTCGTCTCAGACCGACAGCTATGGATCATTTCAAAGCAAACAGCGTGGGCTAAAATGTTGCTAGAACAGGGGTGTCTTTATTTAGCTCATTTTTGCATAGTTGTCATGTTTGTCCGTCTGCAATCTGACGTTTAAACGAAGTAAATTGCGTTTCAGCTTGGGTTAATCATGCCGGCGCTCCACTTCCGGGATTGAGTATTGGGACTTGTAGTTCTTTTGTTCGATTCGACTTTTTGTTTGTGTTGTATGGTTTCTTACGTTTAAAACAATGAATAATGATGATGATAATGATACATAGTGAAATCAGGGTTGATTACATTATTTATTAAACGTATTGTTAAATAAAGGTATTAATTAATGTCAATTATATACATATTTACATTGTGATGCAGAAAGATAGATATATTAATTTTTACTGTATTTATGTGTAGTTTAGGTTATTACCTGCTTCTGATACTTCTGTTACAACTACTACTACTACTACTTCTGCTGCAAAGTGCTCCAATAAATGATCAAAAAGTACAGAACAGAGATCCTTCCATGCTGACCGACAATCCCTATTCAGGGGCCCGTGAAAATTATAGGCTGAGTACTAGTTTGCCTTAGATGTGCACTTTATATTGCGCTGTTTTGATTCCATAAAAGAGCTGTTCAAGCAGCTGTTGTGTGACAAAATATTTTTTTCACTGTTGTTGATGGACAGTAATATTGTGTGAGAGATAATGTGTGAATAACTGCTCCAAGTGAAAAATGTTCATGTAAAATTGAAAATCAAAATTGTTATTTCAGTAAATATTTGCATTTTGCACATAGAAAACTGATTCATGATTCCATGTTGATGAGAGCATTAAAATGGGGGAAAATAGGACAAAAATATAAAAGGAAATTCAGAAACGGTAAAAATGAGTGAGCAATCATGATTAATTTTTAGTTAATTTTAGTTAATTATGACAGTTGAGTTTTTAATTAGATTAAATATTGTAATCGCTTGACAGTTCTATATATATATATATATATATATATATATATATATATATATATATATATATATATATATATATATATATATATATATATATATATATATATATATATATATATACATATACACACACACACACACACACACACACGTCGGTTAGACATTTTCATTTCACCCTCTTTATATCCTACAGGCCATCAGCGAGCAACTCGCCGCCAAGAAAGACGATGTGGCCGAAGCCATCAGAAGCACGCAGGTCTTTCTCCTTTCCAAACAAGCTGCCAAGTAAGTCCCTTCACACACACTTGAAGTCCACCCTCACTGCTTCCACCGTCCAACCCCGTCGCCCTGCCCGTCCGCAGGCTGTCCCTGGATGAGCGCGCCCACGTGGAGGCGCAGCTGGACCAGCTAACGTCCACTTACCAGAACATGTGCGACTCCTCCATGCAGCAGATGCAGCAGCTGGAGCAGCAACTGGCCAGGGAGGAGGAGAGGAAGGTGGGCGCAAAAGTCACTTTGACGCTTCACATCACTCACAAAGAGGATGCGTGTGTGACTGCATGTGGTTTTGTTCACAATGTTGCATGTGTACAAATGGCCACGTCATTTATTTTACCATCGCCTGCACTTGTGTCATTAACTTCACCACAAACCTCATTTCATGAATTCATGTTGTCATTCTCATCACATCCAGTCACATCTGCCGGGCTGCTGATGTCATTAATAACACCAGGCCTTCAATAGAACAACAGAGCTAAACCTGTACCTAGCTCATTATTACATCATGCAAGGGTCCCGGATTAAGTGACCTGTGGGTATACAGTAAGCTCTAAATTAACATAAAAGCTAGATAATTATTTGACATTGCATACACTGATACAGATGTATCTGATTGTGTTGCTTTGTTGTTGTGTGCGTTTGGTGCATAATTGGCCAGCTATGCAAAAACAAACAATCTCACCATTAGCATGTTGTGTCCAGATCACAAGTATTGCTGCGTGTGTGTTTGTCCGATTTTATTTGTTCTAATGAAATTCTCTAACAGTGTGTCACTCTTCAGCAAGCATTTTGCTTGACAACAACCACTAACAGCAAGCGGCCACAAAGGAGCGTTGTGGACGTTACTGTCAGTTTATCTTCAGGCTTTATGGTATAGTAAAACAACAAAAAAATGTAGTGTTGACCGGTCAGGATGGAGAGTGGCATGCACAACGCTAACATCAGCTTCTCACGCCGTGCTGCACTGCATTCTGCCAGTTAGGCTTGTGTTTCCACCAGCTGGTAAGTAATGCTTGCTTCTTTTATTATGTTGCCTAAAGATATGCTAAAACAGTTGTTTTTCGTTTTTGTGCAGATTTTACTTGACATTTCAAAGAGAATAAAAACTAAAATTTGCCCCAAAACATGAAATACGTGTTTGGGTTTCTTAAAGTGCTATTTAAATCCAATTTATGATAATGATTATTATAACTCATAGTAGTCATGTCATTTTGTTCTAATAGAAGTAGTGGAAGTAACTATATAGCATTATGTAGCATAGTATTCTGTAGCATAGGAATCCTTAAACCTATACTCTCTGTGAATTTATAACATAACACATATATGCAGATATTTATAATGTATATCCTGGGAGCAAAGCACATTTTATTTCATTCTTTTGGTAGGTGCCCCCTTGCATTGCCGGCGTCATCGACCTGGGAAGTGTGGAAACCTTCCCAGTCTTCCAAGCCGCCCAACGGGGTCTGATTGACCAAGACACGACTCGTATTCTCCTGGAGGCCCAGCTAGTCATCGCAGGGGGGCTCCTCTCTCCTGACCCCTCCTGCATCCTCTCCGTCGATGAAAGTTTATCTAGAGGTTTGATTGATGCTCACACCAGGCAGTCCCTCTCAGAACTGGAGAACACTTGGCTTTTGGCGGAATCTGCAACCGGTGGCCAACAACTAAATATGCATGCGTTATCGTCAGCCGTGGAGGCGGGACTCATTCAAGAGAAGACAGGACTTCGCATTCTCGAAATTCTAATGCGAGAAGAAGATTTGAAGCTTTTGTCATCCAGGAGCCTTCAGACCAAGCTTGAGTCTAGGCTTAAACGCAGAGAGCTGATAGATCCAAACACAGCTGAGACAGTAAATCTAACAGAGTTGCTTCAGCGTTGCATCCCAGATGACAACTCGGGTCTTCTCCTGCTTCCTATCAAACAGCAACCTGGAGGAAGTGTCTGCCTCCGCTCCGATAGAAAAGTTGGCATCTTCCGTGCCATTGAAGAAGGTCTGATCGATCGGGAAGTGGCCAAGCGGCTCCTGGAAGCTCAACTGTTTGCTGGTGGGATTGTGGACCCCCGATCTGGACACAGGCTGACCATTCATGAGGTGCTTCGTCACGGACTCATGGACCAGGACTTGGCTTGCTCCCTGTTTGTGCGACAGCTCAAAAATGGTGGGATTCTCGACCCTGTAACGAGAGAACGTTTGGATTTGGAAAATAGTGTCGACAGAGACCTTCTCTCCACTTGTATGTCTCTGTTGGTCCTTGAATCACTCTGGACGTTTATGGGAATGCTGTGGCCTGAATCTGGTGAAATCCTATCCATCTCGGAAGCTCTTCAGCAAGCAGTTATCTCAGAGGAGCTGGCACGAAACATCCTCAGGCAGCGTAATGCTGTTGGAGCACTATACAACTCAGAAACTCTTCAGTTGCTGTCCTTTGAGGAAGTCCTAGATCCCAGTGTCATCCATATTCTCAAAGGCATCCATTTTCCAGATGTACTCGTCAACATAAATCCGTCAGGCACACCATCTCCGAACCGCCTGAGTTGGGGTTCTTCAAGCTCAGCACCTTTCACATCCCCTCCTGCCAGCCGGGTGTTGGATGCCAAAGCAGCAAACGGGATGGATGCCAACCAGCAAGCTAAACACAGGTTGCTCTTCCACCTCATGACTCACAGCTATGTGGACGCCCACTCAGGAAAACGCATTGTGGTGTTTGACCAAGAGTTGCTGGAGTTAGTTAACACAATTCAGTCAATGGTTGGACACGCGGCTAGTAGTGACAAAGTTGAGACTTGTGTCAGTCTGACCACACAAAAAGATAATGTCATCGCAATGAATTTGATGGAAAAACAGATTACTGACAGGGAACCAGAGTCAAAAGACAGAACTTCCAGTAGAGTCACACCAACCAAATACTTGGAGCCCACAAGCACAAACGAACCAGGAGACAGTTACAAAGCTAAACCTGAGCCTTTGGGAACTGTGAAGATTAATGTTGACAGATCATCAGATAAAAGCATTAATGGAGAAAAAGGAACATCTAGTCTTGAGATTTCAGCAGAAAAGCTCGAAAGTCTAAGCGAGAAATCTATAAATGCCACAGAAGATGAGCTTGCAGCTGAATCCGATTTCCTGCAGACAACACTCGAGCTGGAAAGCATTTTCAAAAGTTTCAGAAACGAAGATTCCAATTCAAAGCATTTGAGGAAACCTGAAAGGGCTGAATCTGAGTCTGAATCGAAGCTGGCCAAACTTGTTGTTGTTGTCCCTGAATCTGCATCTGAAGATGATGATGCTGAACTGTCTAGGTTGGTCTCCAACCTCTCTGAGGGAGGTCTGATGACGGAAGACGGTGAAAAGTTGCTCCCTGACGAAGCGGTTGCTCAGGGCATCCTTCCCGGTCACACTGCGGTCAAATTAATGGCTCACATAGGATTATTTGGTGGTTTCCTCGATGCTAAAAGCGGTGAGTCGCTGAGCATAGATGACATCATGAAGGAAGGTTTACTGGATGAAGAACTGATGTGGAGTGTCCTAAAGTCGGATAAAACACTTGCAGGCATCGTAGATGTGGAGAAAAATCAGATATGTGGGGTTAGGGAGGCAGCTCAGGCTGGTTTAATTGATAGCACCACTGCAACTCGACTCCTCGAAGCCCAGGTGGCATCTGGAGGTATAGTGGACCTCCATAGGGATAAGAAAGTCTCAGTCACCTTGGCTTCAAACCTTGGACTGATAGAGGACGATCAAAGAGAAACACTTCTTGCACTTGAGAAGGCGTACCAGGGAAAAGTGAGCGGGACTGAAGTAGCCCTCACTAAAGCCAGTTTGCAGCTACAGA
Organism: Hippocampus mohnikei; assembly: GCA_026261675.1. Taxonomy (NCBI): domain Eukaryota; kingdom Metazoa; phylum Chordata; class Actinopteri; order Syngnathiformes; family Syngnathidae; genus Hippocampus; species Hippocampus mohnikei. The sequence continues at coordinate 1,920,709 of JAKGUB010000345.1, forward strand.
TGGAAGGTGTTATTGACCCAGAGACTGAGTGTCCTGTTCCTTTGGAACAAGCCATTGAGAAGTCCTTAATAAACTCCAAACATGTATTTCAGGTGTTGCTCAGACAGGTGGCCGAGGGCGGGATAATCCATCACGCTTCGGGAATGAGGCTGTCAGTGTCTGATGCCGTAGACAGAGGTCTTGTGGATCGATCACTCGCTCCCGGCTTGGAGGAGATCGAGTGGGCTTACCAAGGTAAAGGCAGCTTCTCAAACATGGAGGCTGTCGTTTTACAAGCATCAACTGGAGCAATTTTTGACCCCCAGTCAAGATGTAGAGTCACATTGAGCGAGGCTGTTATTCGGGGGCTTCTGGATGAGGAGGTTGCAAGTGAAGCTATGGCTTCAAGCACAGTGACGCAGGGGGTGCTTGACCCCCAAACCGCTCTGATTTTGCCCTACTCAGACCTTGTAAGAAAGGGTAAGATAGACATTGAGACGGGCAAGCGATTTTTGGAAGTGAAACCATTCAGTGGGATAGAAAACAAACAAACAAAGTGCCGCATGACTCTTTCTGAAGCTTTATATGCAAAACAAGTTGACCCAATTCCAGCTCTGAGACTGCTCCAATGCCAAGCAGACAGTGGTGGCATCGTTGATATCACCACTGGCAAAAGACTTCCTCTACGTGAAGCATCTGAAAAGGATTTGGTCTCTGAGGAGATGAGTTTAGAAATTGCCATTTACCAAATTATGAAAGGTGGTTTAGTTAATCCAGCAAATGGTCAGAAAGTTTTGAATCTCAGTGATGCAGTTGCTTTGCGGCTGATTTCTAGTGACATGGCCTCAGAAATCAAGGAAAAATTGACTCTTTTGAAGATAAACATTGATGATGATGATGATGATGATGCACCCACTATCACCTCATCGCGAAGCATAGACAACCCAGACATGCCTTCATGGGATAGTCCAGAACCTTTGACTTCTTCAGAATCCATTGACGTCATAACCGACGTAGACAAGCCACTGGAGTCAGATCTGTCCATTGACTTTTTGAGTAACTTTGCTGCAAATGTTGAGAAGAGAATACAGCAAGCCCTAGAGGAGGCCATACCACAAATTGCTACAGCAAAGAAGATTCTGAAACCAAAGACAGTTGAAGAGTTACAGATAAACACAAATGAACAAAAAGGATGTACACCTGAACGTTTGGTTCCAGAATCGATTCATGCATGTGACAGAGATTATGATGACATTAATGAAGAAGACACAACAAAGTCAGATGGGATCCCAAAGAAGTTGCTGTCTAAATCCAGTGATGCCAAAGTTATGTCGGTCCAAGACTTTGATTGTCCACCGACTGACTCCAGAACACCTGATGAGGAAGAACATATCAAACCAAGTGACGAGGAATGTAAGATGGGGGAGGTTGTAGCGAGGAATGATGGAGAAACAGAAAATATTTTGACCTTTGAAATGCAAGCTACTTCTGCCATTGAGCGGCAAGAATTGATGTTGGAGGAGGCCCTATTGCAAATCGGTAGCTCAGATAAGATTCCTGAACCAACGGCTGCAGATAAACTACAGAAAAGTCAACAGAGCACAGATGAACAAAAACAAAGCATACCTGAAGGTTTTGACGCAGCATGGATTCACGAATGTGACTCTAATGTTAACAAAAGTGTTATGGAAGAGGACAGGAAAAATTCAGATGGTAAAGCTGAGAAGTTGCTGGATATGCATAACGTTGTTGGTCCGCTGACTGACTCAAAAACAGTGGAGCAGAAGGATGACAAAAAAGGAGTTCAAACAAGTGAGGAGGAAACGAGTGTGCGGTATGTCGTAGAAGCCAATGATGGTGAAAGAGAGAATATTTGCATTGAAAGCGAGGCTCTTTCTGCCTTGCAGCAGCCAGAACTGCTACTGAAGGAGGCAGTGCGGCAAATTGATGGGACAGAAAGGATTCCTCAACCTGTGGCTGCAGACAAATCACAAGTAAGTCAGCAGAGCACAGATGGGCAAAAAGGTGCCAGTCCTGAAAGTTGGGTTCGAGAATCAATTCAAGCGCAAGACATGTTTATTGAGAAGGATGACACTGATGTTGATAAAAGTGTGAAGGAAAAGGATGGACAAATGTCAGGTAGGACACTCGAAAAGTCGCACTCTAGATCCGGTGAGGAGAGAAGTACGATGGTCCAGATCACAGATGGTTCATCAAGTGAGCCCGTAAGAACACGCAACAAGGAAAGCAGGATGGGCGATGTCGAGAGGAACGATGCCGAAAGAGAGAAAACTTTGAGCTTTGAAAAAGAGGCTTCTTTAGTCCTGGAAAAGCAAGAACCGCTATTTGAGTCTTTGGATAAAGAAAGTAAAACCAAGAAAAAGAAGAGGAGTAAAAAGAAGGCAAAGGTAGCAGAGGAAGACGATAAAACACAGCAACCAGAAATCAAACTTGGACCTGAAACCTGTCAGCCAGAGAAAGCATCGTCTAATCACGGCAAGACATTCGGCGCTCTTCAAGAGGACAACACTGAATCACAGAAAGAACCAGATGCTGAACCTCATGTGGTAAAACAACAACACCAAAATGAGGAAACTGACCATGGGAATGTTACAGCCCCATCACTGGAGGGCACCGACAAGAAGAGGGTGCAGCGGAAACATGAAGCTGAAGACCCTCAGTCGAGCCCAAAGCAACTACAACAATCAATCAGCAGTCAAGAGGTGATCGGAAATGGCAAGCAGGAGGTTACTTCAAAAGCGGGTATGCTGAATGAACAGAAGGCTGAAAACAAGAAAACGAGAGAGCGCGACCTTAGGAAGGTGTTCGAGGCTGGCGTCGGCGAAAGGAAGGCTGCGAGGAAGTCGGGAAGAGGGAGAACACAGACACAGAAGAGTCTCTCAAGAGTGGTGACATGAGTGAGGAGCAGGACAAACTAGAACCAGCAGTTGCCAAAGTAAATGCGGGTGTTTCTATATATGAGAGCTTCAAGAAGGAGCAGCTTCCAGCTGCCAAGCCCGCAGAGAGTAAGCAAAGTAAGAAGTTCAAGCGTTTCAAAGCTCAGCCTTCCGAATCACACGCCGATCAGAAGTACCCCGAGGAACCGAAGCGTGACGCTCTTGAAGAAAAGTCTTCAGACAAGACGAAAGTTGGTGATTCTTGTGAGGAAGTCGCAAGACAACCGCATCATCATCCCGAGGCCCAGTCTGGTGCTTGCGGCACAAGAGCAGAACAAGAGAAAGAGTGTCAACCACCCAACGTTACTACTACCAGAGGTCTTGAAGTTAAGTCTCCAAAAACTGACTCCGGATCAACAGGACCTCCCGAGTCACTTCCAGCTTTTGCCAGTCAAGGAGCAGCTGATGATGTAGAAGTGATGTTAAGTGAAGATGAAGTGGAATCCACTTCTGGCAAGGTATTTCGCAGCAAACAATACAGCTCAAATTCTCCTAAATATTGTTGCATAAATGTATCAATTTTTGTTCTGTTCCCAAAGTCATCACAAGTGCATCAGGAGTGCTTAGAGTGCGACCAAAGGATCAGAGCGCTTGTCTCCATGGTCAGACACCTGGAAGTCAGACTCAAGCAGCAGCAGCAGTCGAGCGGACGCAGTCTCCTCGCCTTGGATGACATCATCAGGCAGACACAGGTAACGACGGCAGTGGTGTGAATGCTGAAAGTCGGACATCAGTTCCACAATACTATAGCATCGGAAGTGTAGTAATTGGATTTGTATCGTATTGTAATTGGACTAAATCGCAGTGAAGGGTATGTTATCATTATGGGGAGTCGTAGTTGAAGAGAATTGTGTCGTAATAGAGTGAATCCTGTATGACGATGATCCAGTATTGTCTTAGCTTTGCACTCTGACGGTCATTTGTTAACTTGCATTTTACTGTCAGGATCTGGAAGTGGAGCTGCGAGAGCTGGAGCCTGAAGTCACCGCAGAAGTGAAGGCTGCCCAGATGCTCTTGATGCACCATCCCGGAGATGTTCCTCCACAGCTCCTTATAGCTTTGGAGAAGGACCAGAAGAGCTTGTCGCGAGCGTACCAGGCGGCCAAAACACTTTCTGGGGTCATGCTGCAAAACCTGCGAGACCGCAGAGATTCATACAAGGTTCAACAAAAAATGATCAGATTTTTTTTTGTCATGTGTATGTATAAATGTTCAATTAAAAAAAAAAACAGGTGGGTTGAGCGCAAACTGGGAACTAATGGAGTTATCTTCATCTCTCAGGAGGCCGTAGAAGCTGAACTGAAGTCACTTGGAAGACAAGTGGAGGCTCTGCTCTCCTGGGTGAGAGAGACAGAGGCACTTGCAAATGAAGAGAGTGAAACTCTGGATGAAGATGGCCGACTTTTGCATCAGTTGCGTCTTTCCCAGGTAAGGTTCAGCATCACGACACTCTGGTTTTACTCAAGAGTGATGTTTTTTGTTTTTGTGGCGTCTCCTCTCCAAGGATCTTCAGAGCAGCTTGACGTCCCGCTCTGGCGACGTGGCCCAAGTGGCTTCAGACGTCCAAGTTTTTGTTTCGGAGCGGGCACAGGACCTGGCGCCCCAGCAGAGCAGGCGCCTTCTGGGGCAGCTGCAGCAGCTGCATAGGGCCTTCCACAGTGCGACGGGACAAGCTCGGGCCCGGGCAGCCGCTCAGCGGGAGCATGAGGAGGAATGGCGGCACCAGAAGGAAAGGAGAGCCGACATCGAGGTCAAGCTGAAGCAGAAACAGGTTTGGAAAATCATCAACGAGTCGCTTTGGTTTGTTGGCTTTTTCTTATTAACACTGACAACTGCCGCTTACAACATTCATAAGTGTTCAACCATCCGTTTTCTATCAAGCTAGTGGTCATTAGGGTGGCGAGTATACTGGAGTCTATCCCAGGTGACCTACGGCCATAATGCTTGTTGATTATGTCGTTTCTGCCACAGCTAAACCAACTTGACGCGAATCCGCTCCTTTAAGTTAGCAATTCTCACCACCAGGCAAGTCGTGCTAACTGCTAAGCCTATATGACATTTAGAATACTGAAACACCAGAAGAATAAATGTGTCGGTGGTACTGTGCGAAGGCTGGCTGGAACAGTAATGAAATTAAGAACAATAACCGATTAAGTACAGAGAGAAAATAATACAACTACAAATTAGGCACAGCACATGTCCGTAAACTGAAAAAGCTCAATTTTGGGTGTCTGTACAATGAACGTTTTCAAAATTACATTGTCTTTTTTTTTCTTTTTTCTTTGTATCAGTTTGGCTTTGCCTCTGGGATTATTTGACTAATTGAGAAATACCCAAAGTTCCCGATGCTCAAATAAAAGTCCCTAAAGTCATCATTGGTGGAGTTTGCTTTAGGATGAGTGTGGCTAAATTGTAATGATACGCTTTCCCGCTCTCCCCTCATATCATCGACTCACTCGCCAGCTAATGTTCACTCTCACGTCACAAGTGTTTCTCCCCCAAGCATGATGTGCTCCACTCGTTTTATTAACATGTTTTGCCTTGCTCTTGCAGATGGCCGCCGACAGGAGCCGCTTGCGTTGCCGCGGTAACGGCTTCCTCACACCATTTTTGTCTTCACCCTGCGCTTATTTATGTGTGATGGGGAAATTTCAAAAAATATATATATATTTTTTGCTGTTATTTTTTTCTTTTTGATTTGTTATTTTGATGTCATTGTGAGTGTGTATCTGGACACAATATGCTTATAACTTGACACAACACTGGAGATAATATTCCTTAGCAGCAAAATGTAAGCACATTTTTGAAACATTTGTATGCGTGTGGTGGTTCTCCATCTCCTCAGGTGGTCCTGCAACAGAAAGCGGAATGTTCTCACAAACTGGAAGATCTCAGGGCTTGGTTGGCAGGAGCCGCCGCCACTCTGGCAAATCAGAGAGCGGAATCGACAGCGGAATCGGATGACGTGAGCGTCCTGCAGGGCAGGCAAAAAAAGCTAAAGGTGCAAAATCTCAAGTAACCCTTCTTCTGGAGTTGTACGCCGCAAAATTGTTATTTTTACCATATAGCTAAGGTCTTAGTGCGTGTCTCTTTCCAGGAAGTGCAGAAGGACCTCCAGACCCGATCGGAAGAAGTGGCCGAGGCCATCCGCTCTGTGGAGGACTTGCTGGCCGATCAAGGGGATAGTTTGAGTGTGGAGGAGCGAGAGGGCCTGCAGGTGGAACTGATGCGGATGAAGGAGCAGTACTCCGCCCTGACAGAGTCGGCCAACATGTCCGTGACTGAGGTGGAAACTACTATCGACGCCACGCTGCAGCACAACACACAGAAGGTGAGATGACATACAGATTTGCAATTTTATCACACTTCACACATTTTTAAACATATTTAAACATTCAAACTTACTGAAACAGATTTCAAAGTATTCCTGAATGATCAGTCTTTCGCTGACAAAAGGGGGAGACTATCATATAACATCACGTTGAAGAAATGAAGAGACTCGCTTGTACAATTCACCAAATGAGAGCCAAGTGTGTTGTATAACAAAATAAATAAATTGAGAATTAGAAAATTAATTGTTGTATGTTTAAACAGTGAAATGTTCAACCAAACCATCTAATTTTGTCGAACAAGTTAATGCTAACATAAAATGGAAACTTGGAAAATGAAAGCTTTGAACTGGAAAAAGTAGCACCATCTGGTCAACAAAGTAAAAAACTAAAAGGATTGAAATAGTTTATGTTCAGAAAAAATTTGATTTGTATGGTTTTCAAAGCTCACTTTTTGTGTAGCGTTCCCATTTTAAGTAATTTCAAGGAACATAGTCAAGTCAAGTCAGCTTTTATTGTCAAATATGCTCTATGTGTAACATACAGCACAGATGAAATTACTTTCCTCTCTCAACCACAGTGCAAACATGTAGTGCATTGAACACACACAGTTAAAATTTACGTAAAATTACATGAGACATAAATATATAAATATGTTAAATAAAAAATAAAATAAACAAATAGCAAATTAATATGTTCTGCATTCATTTTTAATCCCCGATTGTCTTGTTAGGCTAAAGCCTTTGAGGAGCTCCAGCAGACCCAGAACCAGATGGACTCACTGCTGAAGGACTTAACCGCCGCTCACCAATCAGCAGCTCAAGACGTTCCCGACCTGCCTTCCTCGCTCCCTGATTCCGCCGTCACATCCCACACGGGGCGCTGCAGGTCCAGTCATTCTCCATTGCAGTATCTGTCAACATCTTCGCCTCACAAAAAAATATATATATTGGGTTTTTGGGTTAATATACCAAATATGTCCACTTATGTGGTATTCTGTGACTCTTCCGGTTTCAGTTTAGCAACCTGTTGATGACACGTGAAGCTCAGTGCCGCCGACTTCTATTTCAGAACATCCTGTTCAGTTTCCATCATTGCCAATAACAATTGAATTGAATTGCTAATGGCAAAAAATGAATGAAATTTTCACCCCCTCAGCACAATATGGCTAACAGATTTTGTGAATAATATCGCTGCATCTTGTCCATGTTGGCTCTTGTGTGACGCAGGCCGAACTTCAGCGACTGCAGGCACAGCAGACCCAGCTTCTCCACATCAGCCAATCAGTTCGCGCGTTGCTGGACCAGCCCGACTCCACGGTTCCTCCTGAGGAGAAGCGACGTCTGCGAGCCACGCTGGATCAGCTGCAGGCTGAGCACCAGCAGAAGCTACACACCTGCCAGGTAGACTAGTAGCGATAGTCAATTTCTTTAAACAAAAGGGGAAAAAAATAAACTAAAAACAGAATCTCTAATCGAAATCCATAAGCAAAGTTGAGAATCAGAATTTCGTCAAATATTCCCCCCATCTCTATGCTAGTTAATGATGTACTATTAACTTTTTGGTATTGTTGCTTCCAGGAGCAACTGAGGAAATCTGAGGCGTTGAAGGACGAGCTGACGAAGTTTCTCCAGGAGCACGGCGATCTGGGCGCCTGGCTTGAGCAGTGTGAGCAGGAGCTGAAATGTTTGGGGGAAGGCGAAACGGACGCTCAAGAACTGAAGAACCGACTGGAGGAGCACAGAAAGGTTCAATGAACGCTTGTCTAGTGTTGTTTCACGGCAATGCTTGGCCCATCTCCCCGTCCATACAGTCGTGGGGTGTTTGCTGTATAATGCATCTTGGCACAAAGTGCAACTTCTTCTGCTTGCCTGCAGGCGGTGCTGTTAGCGCAGTCATTGCAACAGGGGTGGGAGCCAAAACAGATTCTTCTATCCAGTCGAGAATAAATTTGGATGTTTTCATGGTGTTCCACAGCTGGCCGAGGACATCATCTGCCACAAGGCCGACCTGCGCTTCGTTTCCATCTCCGGTCAGAAGGTTCTGGACTCCTGTCAGGGCGCCCTGGAACAGCAAGAAGGCAAGGGCGATGCTGCTGCCCTGGAGGCCACCAAGCAGCTGGTGACGGACCAGCTGCAAGACGCAAACCACAGATATACCTCACTCCATGCCAAGGTGAGCACTTTTTGCAAAAGATGTGCTGTGATTATTTTATGTTTAGTTTTTTAAATTGAACGCATTACTGGCAGAGAATGTGTCCTGAAGTTTCTTAACTTTTTCTTCAACTTAACCTTTTACCAAACTCCAAATTCAAATTGACTGTCAACATTTTCTTTGTACTGCAGCATACCGAAAAGTTCAAAATTTTTGGTTATATTTGGTTCTATAATGATTCAACATGCACACCCATTGTCAAGACAAAGATTTAAAAAAATCGATTTGGGATCAAACTTCTACTTATCTAAAAAAGTTATTCATCAATTTTTGGTCAAAATGCTAATAATCAGATGCAAATGGACTAAGTAATTCAGATGATATGAAGATAATACATTTACTTACATTAAGATGATGTTTTAATGACGTTAACACGCAAAAGATGTCGATCAACTTCTTCCCATGTGTATTTCTGTGCAGTCGTCAGAGTTGGGTGGACGCCTGTCAGGACTGCTGGAGCGCTACCAGCAGTACCAGGACGAGGTGGTCTCGCTCCACTCTTGGCTTAGCGTCCAGGAGCAGAACCAAAGCATCGGCAAGCCTTGCGGATCGACCGACCCCCAAGCCCTGCAGGACACCCTGCGACAAGTCCAGGTAAAAGCACAGTTGCCAATTCTCTACCAAACTGGTCTTGCCATATGAGCTTCTACAGCATTTTTTTTCCTCCTCTGTGTGTGTTCAGTTACTACAGGATGAGATGGCCGAGCGTTCGGTTCAATTGGAGAAGGTGAAGCGAACTGGAAAAGTTCTGGTCAGTGCGGATGAGTTTCCCTCCCTGAAGGCTGTGGACATCTTGTGTGCCGCAGGTGCGAACCACCATCAGCACCGCCGTGTTCACATTGACAACAGAACCTCTGCTTCCATGAAATGTTCTCTCTCAATCATGTTCAGATGGTTTAGAGAAAAGGTTCTCGTCTCTGACTGCATCCGTATCGGAACGGGCCAAGCAGCTCCAGACGGCCGTGGCCCAGTCGGTGAGTGTGCAGGAGGGCTTGAAGTCTCTGCTGGCCTGGCTCGACACCCTGGATCTGGACCCCGCGCCCGTGGAGCCTACGGTGCGGGCGCTGCAGGACGCCCTCACTCAGAATCAGGTAGGACAACAGGAACTCCTTTGTGTTTGGAAGTCTTAATAACATTCACGGTTCTGAAACAGCTGTTTTGACCAATTACATAAAATACTGTATCCCTCCCCAGAAACTTCGTCAGGAGCTCGTATCGCGGCAGGGCAGTGTGGAGGCCACGCAGGACTCTGTCTCCAAGTTGCTCCAAAGCCCCGATGCCCCCATGGCATCGGGCCTGCAGGGGTCGCTGGACGAACTTCTGCAAAGGTTCGCCGCCGGCCAGGTCAGCCAAGCAGAGCGGGAGGCGGAGCTGAAAATGTTGTTGCCCCGGCTGGAGAGCTATGAACGACTAGCAGGCGACCTGCGGGCCTTCATCCAGAGTCGTGCCAAAGCTCTGAGCCCAGCGGGGCAGCCTGATCGCTGCGTGAATGACTACAGGCAGAATGTAGAGGTCAGCATTTCAGCAAAGCGTATCATTTCATCTCGGGAAAATCTGAAAAACTGTCAAAATCATCCTGAAAATCTGTTTGAAGTAATTGATAAGATCAATGGATCACCCAGCCCTATTTTGAACATGCTTTGCGGATCTTTTTGACAGGAAGTGAAGTCGGAGCTGCAACAGGAAGCGCCTCAGCTGAAGTCTTTCTGCAGCCTGGCGGAAGAGGTCAGCACATCACAAGTTTTGGGTCACACACAAAGCCTCCTGGAACACGTCAAAGGCATGTCGGTTGACTTCAAGCAACTGGAGGACGATGTCAACCAAAGGTAAGAAAAGACAAGAAGGGAGCTACATTTGATTTTTTGGGATGATTTTTGTAAATCCCGCCTTTTGTTTACTAGCAACAAAGATGAATAGTCACTGTGACCTGCTTTATTGTAAGCGTCAGTTTTATTCATTTATTTATTTAAAGCTTTACTTAATTTTACCTCCTACCAATTGGAATTTCAATGGAATGATTTGGAATATAAATGCAATGCACCCAAATTGGCAGTCTTGTACTAAAATGGATGACGACTAAAAGCTAAAATGATGAGAAGTGGTAACTTCTGTGTCCACCTTCCAAATCTTTCCCCTGTCGGGTGCAGACTGGCGGCCATTTTGGCTTGCGAGCAGCAGCTGCTCCACTTCCGTGGGCTCTCTGGCTCCCTCCTCAGATGGCTTCAGGCGGCGCAGGAGCAGCTGCCCGCCAAGGAAGTCGCCCTGGACACTGAGGCGCTGCAGAGGCGAGTGCAGCAGCTGCAGGTGGGTCCGCCAACACTCCACGTGATCTCATGCTTCCTCCAGAGACTCCACTATAATCCTGTGATGATGATGATGATGATGATGATGATGATGATGATGATGATGCCGCCTTTAGGAGCTGTTGAAGGAGTGGGAGTCGCAGGCGTCCAGGGTGCAGGAATTGAACAAGAGCAGCTCCGAACTGGAGGCGCAAGTCATTGACATCACAGCCCCACATAACAAATCGGGTAAACTCAGCTCCTCGTTTCTCTTCACTGAACTATAATATGTCTCACAACCTTTTTTGCCAATCAATGCAGTTGTCAGAAACTCATTTTACAAATTACATTTTATCTCAGGAATTCTAAGGCTAAAGTAGTTGTGGGTTATTTTTTTTTTTTAATTGTGTGTTTCACAGGTGCTCCCCAAATCAATGGCTCTGCTCCCGGGAGCGTCAACGGCATTCATACTTGTAAAGGTTGGAATGGTCAAATACATCTGCTTGCATGTTGCATCATCCACATTATTAAGCACAATTTCTCATCCATGAACGCATCCTTTTTCGTGTTGCTGTCCCGTCAGACTTGACGGAGATCCAAGTGGCCGTGTCTGACGTCAACACCCGACACGAGGCCCTGGGCGTCGACTTGAAGGAGCGCCTGGGCCGCCAGCAGGCCTCGTTGGAACAGAGGCAGCGGGCCAGGCGTGGCGCCGAGGAGCTGCAAAGCTGGCTAAAAGACAAAGAGAAGAACCTCGCACGGGGACATGCAGCCTCGCCGTCCAAGCCAGAAGTGGTGCATGCCCAGGCCCAGGAGAACAAGGTCATTCTTGATTTTCATGTCCGTATGTCCATTGCATTGCAGGGCTAAGTTTGAGATTTTCCTGCACTCTGTGAAAATATGCAAGAGAGACTGTTTACATTAGACTGTATATTTATTCGTAGCCAAAATTAACTCAAACCATATACCGGTAATTTAATCTCACAAAAGTCCACTAGCTTAATGGTAACCTAGAATGGGAAATCCACAGGCTAAGAGAATTAGTATATATATATATATATATCATAACGATTAAGCTGTCAGTTTAATCTTTTATTGGCATTAATTTAAATGTCATTTTATCTCAAATTAACTCGAGATTAACGCCGATTACGTCACAGCGGATGTTATCGTTTCTATAAATAAACCAGAAACAAAACATCAATCGCTCCTGCACAGGTCCACCGCATTGTTTTGCCAGCTCATCGGCATGGAATCATGAATCGGATACTTAAATAGTTTATGAATGGAAAGTTTACTTGAAAAAGTTGCCAGATTGTTCCAATTTGACAAGACCAAAGTTACCTGTATGTTTTGCAGTCGTAAACTGAGCTATCATCATAGCACGTCGAGTCTGAAATACCACTTAATGGCCAAGCACACAGCTGATGTGCGTAACTCAACAGCTCGCTCAGATCAGACCAACAGCTATGGATCATTTCAAAGCAACCAGCGTGGGCTAAATGTTGCTAGAACTAAGGGGTGTCTTTATTTAGCTCATTTTTGCATAGTTGTCATGTTTGTCCGTCTGCAATCTGACGCTTAAACGGTAAATTGCGTTTCAGCTTGGAAGTTTCATCGCGCTCCACTTCCGGGATTGAGTCATTGGGACTTGTAGTTCTTTGTTCGATTCAGACTTTATGTTTGTAGTTGTAGTGGTTTCTTATGTTTAAGAAGCAATGAATAATGATGGCGATAATGATACATAGTGAAATCAGGGTTGATTAAATTATTTATTAAACGTATTGTTAAATAAAGGTATTAATTAATGTCAATTATATATATATTTACATTGTCATGCAGAAAGATAGATATATTATGTTTTCAACTGCATTTCACTGTGTAGTTTAGGTTATTACCTGCTTCTGATACATTCTGTTACAACGTACTACTACTACTACTTCTGCTGCAAAGTGCTCCAATAAATGATCAAAAAGTACAGAACAGAGATCCTTCCATGCTGACCGACAATCCCTATTCAGGGGCCGTGAAAATTATAGGCTGAGTACTAGTTTACCTTAGATGTGCACTTTGTATTGCGACTGTTTTGACAACTATGCAAAAATGAGCTGTTCAAGACACCCCTGTTGTGTGACAAAATATTTTTTTCACTGCTGTTGCTTTGAAATGGATCCATAATATTGTGTGAGATGATGTGTGAATAACTGACGTCCAAGTGAAAAATGTTCATTAAGTAAAATTGAAAATCGAAATTATTTCAGTAAATATTTGCATTTTGCGACATAGCAAAACTGATTCATGATTCCATGTTGATGAGAGCATTAAAATGGGGGAACAATCTGGACAAAAATATAAAAGGAAACTTTCAGAAATGATAAACTATGCGTAAGTAATCATGATTAATTTTTAGTTAATTTGAGTTAATTATGACAGTTGGGTTTTAATTAGATTAAATATTTTAATCGTTTGACAGCTCTAATATATATATGTATATATATGTATACATATGTATGTGACGTATATATATATATATATATATATATATATATATATATATATATATATATATATATATATATATGTGTATATATATATATATATATATATATATATATATATATATATATATATATATATATATATATATATATATATGTGTGTATATATTGTGGTCAAATGGCAGATAAGCAAAACCTAATGTTAAATCTAGTACTAATAAAGACGTAACATCGAATGACGGCCAGGCACTGATGTCGGAGTTGGCTGAGCAAGCCGCCAGGGTGGAGGAGCTGAAGGGAACCCTGAGGAAGCTCATCGCCGAAAACCCCGACTCCCCCGAGGCCGACACATGGAGGCAACAGTTGCAGGAAATCGGTATGTGCTACCAATTACGACCGGGAACCAAGATGTGCGAGTGATCGCCACACTTCACAAATTACTTAAGTTAAGTTGTCATTGGTTTTGAAGAAGAGCAAGAACCCATTTTCGGATGCACTTAAGTCATCTCTCCCATTGGCCGCCTCCCCTCAGACTCCCATTGGCTCTCTGCGAATCGGACAGCGTCGCTGCGTCAGGCGGAGCTGGAGGCATGCGCCGACCGGCTGGGCAGCTTTGCCGCGGCAGCGTCTCAGCTCGGCCCCTGGCTGCGTGAGAAGGAGTTAATGATGAGTGTGCTTGGCCCGCTCAGCATCGACCCGAACATGCTAAACACGCAGAAGCAACAAGTACAGGTTTGTGTTCGCACGCACGCACACGCAGACACATTTGGTGTCAAGGAACTCGGTTGGGCAAATGCCATGTAAGGAATGAGCATTGAGGGCTTTTCTGAACTGAACTGTCCTTACACTTTGAGAATCACTGACAATTGTCAATTTGTTCTAGTTCATGCTGCGGGAGTTTGAGACCCGTCGACCGCAGTTCGACCAACTCACCCAGTCGGCCGAGGGTATCCTCTTGCAGACACAGGACCCCAAAGAGCTGGAGGATGTCCGGGCTGAGCTGGAGGAGGTCTCCCAGCAGTGGCGTGACCTGATGGGCAAGCTGGACCAGCGTTCGGAGCACATCAACCAGGCACAGGGCACCAGCGAGCGCTACCACGCGCTCTTGCGTGAGCTGTCGGCCAGCACAGCGGCGCTTGCCGAGCGTCTGGACGGCCAGGCGGAGCTGAGCGCCCGACCCGAGGCCCTCAGGCAGCGCCTCCAGGAGACGGGCGAGATCCGCTCCGAGCTGGAGAGGCGCCGCGGCGAGCTGGCCGAGGCCGAGCAGCTGTGCCAGGAGCTGAGTGCCATCGTGGCTGAGCCTTACCTGAAAGACGAGCTGAAGAAGAGGCTGGAAAACGTCAGCGTCCCGCTCAAGAGTTTGGAGGAACGTGCAGGTGTGGAAAATGGCCTGAGAAATTCACCATCATGCCTTTTCCTTCATTAATCAAATACATATTTGAGAGTTATAGCTCTACTTAGTTTCCTGGTCAGCTAACAAAAGCACATTTTAAATATGTTGGACTTTTTGTCTTCTCCCCAGCGGACGGTCTGTCTCAGCTGCAGGCTGCGTTGTCCTCCACACAGCAGTTCCAGCAGATGTTTGAGGACGTGCGCTCGTGGCTTGACCAGCAGACGGAGCTTCGGGACTCGTCGCTGGACGCGCTGCCCTGCCGTCCCGAGGCAGTCCGTTCGCTGCTGTCATCTGTTGCCGACCTCCAGCGCTCTGTCGCCGCCCAACGGGGCTCCTATGAATTGATCCAGGCAGAGGGCGCATCGCTGCTGGCCGCCCTGCCCGCCGACGGGGACGAGCGCACTGCCCTGCAGTCCCGCCTCACCTGCTTGCGGCAGGACTGGGAGGATGTCAACGGGAGGGTCTCGGAGCGGGAAAACAGACTGAAAAGCACCCTGAGCATGGCGGAAAGCTACCAGCAGCACAAGGCCAAATTTGCGCCCTGGCTGGATCAATGCGAGGAGAAAGACGCAGAAATCCAGCCGTCGCTCGACCCTGTGTGTCTGGATGAGGCCCTACGGAAAGTCAAGGGCCTCGCCTTGGACCTGGAGAGACGACAAACACTGCTGGAGGCCTTCAATACAGCAGCGGATCAGCTGCTGGAGCAGTGCAGCGTCGGAGAGGACGAGGTACTTCGTGTCTCATGACCTTTCCCAATGAGTCAACTCGATGTTATTTTTATAGTTAAGGGCATGTCACAAATTCAAGTGGCAAAGAACAAAAGTCCTCGTATCTTATACAGTGAAAAATTGCCATCTAGGAAGAAGCTGTTCCCAACTGCACTCAAGCGCACATGTTTGAGAAGCTGACCGTCCGTCACACTGTTGAATGGCTTCAAATGTAAGATTATGCTGCTCGCTAACCTTAAGGTCCGAGACGAGAAGGCGCAGCTGAACCGGCGTATGGACGCCCTGGGTGAGCGTCTCCTCGGTAGCGCGTCGCAGCTGGAGGAGCTCTCGGGCCGCCTCAAGGAGTTTGAGGAAGGTCGGCAGGCGGTGGAGAGACGCCTGGAGGCCGCTAAGCACCAGATCGAAGTCCAAGAGGCGCTTGGACCGCAGGTACTTTGAAGATATTGATTGCCAATCATTGTTTTGTGGTGCTGATTGACAATTCATTAAGCATATATAATTTGTCTTTGTTGGGCTATGCCAGTTACATATACTGACTGGCAGAACAATTAAGTGCTTTTTAAACCTCCCGATATCGTCATTTCAGGCTTGTAGCGCAAAGAGCTTGGACAGGCTGAGGAGCCAGCAGGAAAACCTAGCATGCCTGCAGCCTCAGGTGGTCTACCTGCGCGACCTGGCACAAGGACTGGTTCAGGATGCCCCCCAGAGGCCAGAGGGCGGCGCTGAGGGCGCCCAGAGGCTGCAGGAGCAGGCGAAACACACCCAGAACGAGTTTGATGACGTCAGCAGCAAGGTGAGAAGAAGTGTTTAGTGCAACCGCGTTTATCGTCGGGAATACGTACCAGACCCACACGCCATAGATGAAAACGCACAATATAGGGAGTTCACCTGAAGGAAACAAAAGACTCTTGTTTGCACAGGTCGGCAAGAATCCAAGCGCGCTTGCTTCAAGCTTTTTTGTCACTGCCATCTGAAATGTACTGTAAAACGGACAAATATTGTGCATTTAAGCAACAAAATGTTCACACATTTAATTTCGTCAAATGAAACAATGCTAACGTATGCTAACTCTCATCGCAAAACACCACAGACTCTTGATGTTGCATTAGTTAGAACCCTTTGTCTTCAGGAACACACACATTGAGCAGCAGCACATCCAAACAGAAAATGCTGCTATATTCTCGCAGTCTGTTTGAACAAGAGCAAAACATAGTAATACACTGACAGCACCCAACTCTGAATTTAGACTTGCTTGTACATTACACTTTAAAACATATAAAAGTCTGTGATATAATTGTGTAAATGATAACCATAATTTAGCAGAAATTCTGTGCATATTTCAAGATTATGATCATGTAAATATTAGCAGAGCATTCCAGTTGAGTGAGTAGTACTGCACAGCTGAGCTAAACAGTTTAGAAGTGCGTGCGTGTCTTAAATCATGCTGAAGGAAAACAGAGCTACTGAAGCAGTTTGGCTTTTTGACTTCCTGCGCCCGTATATGGTCAGTGTGGATCTTTGACACACGTGAAATGTAAACCGATTGGCAGCAGCCATCCGGCTGTATTTACATCTCAACAGCCGCTTCATTCGGCGCACTGGTACACGCTCAGATTTTATGCAAATGCAGGATCTAGTGTACCTTGACCAGTGAGGACAACACGGTTTAACAGACTGTTTAGTGAAATTACCTTGTAAAATACATATTTACAAAACTAAACAAATTAAGAATAGTAAAAAACAAATTTAGGAAATGAACGGCAAAGCGACAACATTTTAAATGGGAGTACATTGTAGGATACACATTTACAAAAGTGAAAACTTATTTGCAGAACTGGAAAATGGCTAAATATGCAAACAGAATTAACTTTTAAAACACAATTTTTTGAAAGTTTTATCAAATTGAAAATGGGGGGTTGTAACTCTGAAGGAGAATACTGTACATGAACAAATGGATCCACGAAGCACAATCTCCTGAAGTGATTTTGTCCTCCTCTCCCTCCATCAGCTGGAGCAGTGTTGCTCCACGCTGGAATCGCGTCTGCACGGCGTGGGCGAGGTCCAGTCCCACGTGCGCGATGTCTTCTCACGGCTGGCCGACCTGGACGACGAGTTGGACTCGCTGGGCCCCGTTGGACGAGACGCTGACTCCCTGGCCTCGCAAGCGGACATGCTGGGGGGCTTCCTGTCGCGTCTGGCCGCCCTCCGCACGGAGCTGGAGACGCACGCCGCCGAGTGCACGGCCATGTTGCGTCGCGAGGGTTCCTCGCCCGACCTGCTGGCTCTCAGGCGTGAGACAGAAGCGCTTGGTCGGCAGGCTGGAAAGGTGAGAGGAAAGTGGGTCGAGGGAGGCATTTTTTTTTTTTTGTAATTAGAAAAAAATGGCAACAAAAAAGACATGGCAAAATACACATTTTAATGAATTGCAAAAGTGTATTTTTTTTCCCCAACATTAATACATTTACAAATGATAATCAAAATATAAAATGTAAAAGAAAAATGTTGGAAACTACTTTTTCAAAATTATAATTGACAAGATTTATTTTGTTGCTCAATAAAAAAATTTACAAATGACAAATTTAAATGATTTATAAAATAGTCAAATAAAATGGAGATTGAATAAAAATATTTTCGCAAAATTGAAAATGATCATTTAAAAAAATGACACAATATGAAATAAATGTCCACCATTAACTCATTCAGTACCAGCCAATTCTAGACCCCATTTTTAAATTTTTTTTTTTACCCTAAGTCTTGGAAAAATTGAAAAAAAAAATAAGTATCTGGGGTTGAAAGTGTGGAGTGTGAAAAGACATACCGGTAAATATGTCTTTGGGAGTGAATGAGTTAAATAAAATTGTATTTAACAAAATTGGAAACAAAATTCAAAACAAAACTTGCCAACGCATTTGTTATATAAAAACTTTCTGAAATAAAAACAGTTATACTGTCAAATTTATGGAAGTAAAGTCAAAAGAAAAAAAATTCAAGAGACGGAAAAAAATGCGCATATGGAATGGGACAGTAAAATAAACAAACATTTACAATCAAATCAACACATAAAAATGACACATGCCATGTGTGTTGCAGTTGAGCGAACGCGGCCAAGCGCATCTGGTGCAGATCCAGGACGCCTCAGAGCGAGTGGGCGACTTCTACCGGCTGGTGGACGAACTGCAAGGCCTGCTGGGAGCCGCCGAGGAGGGTCTGAACTCACAGGCCCCGGTGGGCTCCGAGGTGGACGTCATCAAGCAGCAGCTCCTGGACTTCAAGGTCAGACCTGCTTCATTTCTCTTTGCTGCTTCTGCTGTTCTTTTTGCATTTGTCACTTCCCACACAAGACCACCCCCACTTCTCCTGCCCGCCTAAAAATACAAGCGCCATTGGAAAAATGCCATTTTTGCGCTCATGAATCCGCCTCCCACTGTTTCGATCTCTTGTCTCCGTTTAACTTTGTTTCCCAAAAGCAAAATGACTATTTTGGAATCTTTGTCACCATTTTGGAGGCTTCTGCATGCCTGAATACTTGCAAAGTTATGTATATTGGTTGTCTCCAACACGAGCTCCCCAAAGCGAACTCGGCGGCGCACCGTAGAAAGTATACAAAATAAAAAGTAGCCCCTTGCTCCAGTTTCCCCAATCGGCATGAAATTGGGTATTCTCCAACATTCATAACAGGACATAGCAAAAAATCTGAAGATGCCAGGCCCAAAATTGAACAGGAAATCAGCTGTTTTTGGTTTGGAGCATTTTGGGTGAATTCCATAACCCGTATGTTGGCATCTGCAACATTTGGGACAATTTAACATCTGTGTAGGATACTTGCTTCCAACTGGCCAAATTTCTTGATTTTTCAGTTATCTCTTTGGAATTTGCCCATGCGTCCTTTTATAATTAACATATCCGCTCAATTTTGTCTCGCTTACCGAACCTGGTGCTCAGGCTGGGTGGGGGATTGATATATTCAAACTTTCCAACTGAGATTGTCACGTGACACAAATAACTCATTGATGCGTTGTGCATTGGACCATTTCAATCTTGACCATCTTGTGTCCTTGTGCTGCACTTGAAAATGTGGAGCCGACCACAGGAATGTGCTTCACAGGCGCCACTCTTGGCCTTTTTTTTTTTTTTAATGACACTTTTTTCACAGGCATGCATGCTGCCCTTTCGGTTGCCAGGCCATCACTAAAAAGATCATTTTATGGCTGTGATGTCACTTCCTGTGTTTGTGGGCCTGGGAGACATTATGATGGTGTCTGTGGGTCATTTTCTGAGGTGATGGATGGCTCATGTGAAAAGGCATTCGAAACATTCTGGCATGCATTTCTTTTCTCCCCCGGCCAGTGGAAAAAAAAAAAAAAGGAAAGCGAGCGCCCCCGCTGCTGCGAGCTTGTGTGGGAGGATGGAATAGCGCTGGCCTCCGTTTTCACAATCCTATCTTTTCTCCTCATTCTACAGCTATGTCAAGGCCCCTCAATCATCAGACATAATTGTTTGGTATTGAACAGAGTGCAGTTTTGTGATTGATGGCAAGTTGTCTGATTCGAGCCAGAAGTGGCAGACTTCCTGTTATTGCAGGCATGGTTTCTTGATGCATTTTTGTGGGACTACTGATGATAGCATGCCTACCAAATTTCATGTTGCTTAGTGAAACTGGAATCGGCGGGGCTCCTCATGGGAGGAACATTTATAGTCAAGTTGATGTGGGGATGTAGTTAAGGATAGCAGCCTAGAGATCTCATTATGCTGCCGATATGTGGGGCAAAGTGTGCTAAAACTTTTAAAGCACTATTAAACCCCTCCCTTGTCACTCCCCATGTGCATGTAAGCGATCCCCCTCCATTCCAAAATCTGTCTGGCCTCCCTTCCCCCGATGGACCCTTTTCCAATCCACAGCCATGATGTCATACAACCTCAACGGAATGGGTGGGGCGCAAAGAGAGAGAGAGGGGTGGGGGCGGCAGCTTCATTATTGAGAGCAAGGTTCATGGTGGGCGTGAGGTGTGCTTGTTTCCCACCAGACTTTAATTTAAACATGGCCGCCGGATGCTTCTGATTCCTTGCCGTCTTTTTCCGGACAGTGCGGGAATCTCAGCTGTCCATATATTTATACGCACACACAAACACACACGCACACACACACTTGCACATTTAGGGTGCGGCAACAGCCTGCCCACCCCCAACTCGTGCAGCTGACACACGCGCGCACACACACACACACACACACACACACACACACACACACACACACACACACACACACACACACACACACACACAGTGTCTTTTAGATAATGAGTGTAAGCGTTGAGCTAAAGTGGGTCATATGAATTGTCCCGTCGTTCCGCAAAGGAAACTTCTTTTGAGGTTCCCAGTACACAAGACAAAAATTCCAAATTAAGATTTGCCTGCTTGGATAAGTGTGGGTCTGAAGATTTTGAGTGCTAACGCTAACCCGCGTAGCCGAGTTAACAATCAACCTCTCGACTATGACGACGGCTGTGTGAGAATGAGAGATAGTGTGTGTGTGTGTGTGTGTGTGTGTGTGTGTGTGTGTGTGTGTGTGTGTGTGTGTGTGTGTGTGTGTGTGTGTGTGTGCGCGCGTGCGCGTAAGGAGGCTGATGTCACTTGACTCACGTCATTTCTGTAAACTTGATTTGGCTAACTGAACTTTTCCTGTAACACATGACTCTCCCGCTTTCTCTCTCTCATACTCTCACCCACTCACTCAACGTCTCTCCAAATGAAGAAAAATGTTAGCTTTTCATATTCTATGATTCAGTGGTATATTTCAGAAATAGTGTGTGTGCATGTGCTCCACTTCCAGGTTGTGTGTTGCCTCATCTGTTGTGAATTACCTTAGCCTCGGGCCCGCCTACTCAAGTTTTATTTATTTTGTTTCATTCAAGATGATATTTCATATCTTCTTTTGTCTCGGAAGAGGTCAACTATTAGGAGTGTCCGTGTAGTGTCTCTTAATTACGCGCACACACACACACTTCTTTTGTTCGGTCTGTGTGTGTTTTTAAGTGTGTCTGCGCATTTACCGCCAAAGCACATGTGAACTCTCAAGTGTTTACGATGTGGAAAGTCCTTGCCGCGTTATTCACATGCGCGTATCAAACTTGGTGTGTGTTATGTCCGCGTGCGTGGGTAGGGACATACTGCCTGTGAAGTTGTGTGTCCGCGAGAAATCGGGCTGCTGGGTTAATGTTTGAACGAAGGCAAAGAAGCGGGTGACTCAGGAGGAGGGTGACTGTAGTTGAAAAAGAGCTTAAGTAAACATGTGTGAACAACAAAAAGAATTGTCAGAAGCATTTGAATGTTTTGTGGCTGCCCATGTACAGCATAAATAAATTGCATCTATGTCATTGTTGTATTGTGTAAAAATTTTTTTTTTTTTAAATCAACAAAAAAAAAACAATTTTTGCAGGTTAAACACGATCATTAAAAATAATACTTGCACCAAAAAACGAGCAGAGAGAATAGTTGTTTGCTCTGTTTGTATGCGTTCCTGCTCCATGTGCGTGAAAGTAGCAGGTTTAATGTTCGTGATCACTGCAACATCTTTGCTAATTTCAGTTAGCTCGTATTTAGTGTTTCGCGCAATATGTTAGCATTAAGCTAGTGGGCCGAAATATAAATTGGCTTCTTGGTGTGCAGTTAGTTAGCTTCCTCGGACTAAGAGCTGTCCTGATAACAATGATGGAGGAAAGGAGATAATGAATGGGAAGCCTTTGCCTAATCACATTTAACCTTGAGCACATCACCGAGGGTCAAATGGTCACACTTGTCAATAACGGCGATAAGGGAGGAGGCGCGACACTGTGTTATTTAAATGAATCCTTTTATAGCCTCCATTTTCTTTTTAGCGCCTCGACTTATGCGAGCAACAGTAGGAGCAAAGGCTTTTTAGAATCGCGTTGCTCCTTTTGCGTCCGACATTCATCGACAAAAGAAATCAACATTTGGAAGCCTTTCTCATACACTAAAAGCCATGAAGACAGTTTCTTATCATGACATTTGGTAATCATGTCTATCATATGGAGAGTCGCAGAAAAGTATCTAGAGGCCATGTTGTGAAAGGATAGGAGGTCAGCGATGTTGGTTCGAAGTGGCCATTTTAGGGTCATTTCCAGGTATTTCTGCCCCGAATATAGTTTTACTTAGCAACATAAAATATGGTAGGCTTGTCTACTATGAGTGACCCACAAAAAAAAAAAAATAACATATCTCTAGATTCCATTCCTGAAAAGACACTGGAAATCCGCCATTTTGAGAATCTTTTTTTTTTTTTTTTTAATCCCTTACGTGTTGGTGGAGCCTGGCAGCAAACTAAATAACCCCCCATCAATCTTGAAACTCTAATAACACAACTCCATAAGGTCAGGAGCTTGAGCAAATGTCGTGTGGTGGTGATGGTGGCGCCTTTAAAGATTTGTAGGTACCCTCTACAGTAAGATCACCACTCCTAATGTTCCTTCACAGTCTATATTGGAGCCCTTTGTCGGACTTTCTCTTATTTTCACCTCACTTTTCCTCCATGCAAATAAGTCTTCATGATTTTGAAGGAAGGGTTGGGGGGGCACGGCTGATCACGTGAGATATTGTGCATTTTGTGGGTGTGTGGCAGCGAAAAACCGCTTTTGTTTCCACCGAGCCATTTGCCTGAGACACAGCAGTGACAGCTGCAGCGCAACTGACTGTGTGTGTGTGTGTGTGTGTGTGTGTGTGTGTGTGTGTGTGTGTGTGTGTGTGTGTGTGTGTGTGTGTGTGTGTGTGTGTGTGTGTGTGTGTGTGTGTGTGTGTGTGTGTGTGTGTGTGTGTGTGTGTGTGTGTGTTGGCGGTTGCAAAGAAAGACTGGAGTATTTAGCACATTTGACATGCAGGCCACGGGTGCGACAGTCGAGTGAGGCTTCGATACTAGTGTGCATTGTTGGGGGTCTGAGGAAGACCAACACCCGGTGTTGCGGATGCTTTGATTCAAGGGGAAGAGATGAGTAGAGTAGCCACAAATTGTACTCAAGAGTCGTGTTGATATTGAATGACTATATTATTATATGATAATGAGTGAATATACCTCAACTAAAAGTAATTAGTCCTCCAAATAAGGTACTAGTATTCAGTGGAAAGAAAGTACTCAGGTACTGAGTAACTTGACTAAATTCTGCCCCAATAAATTGTCTTAAAATTGGAAACTGTGCGAATAAGGAAATGCAAACAAAAGAATCCAAAAAGGAATAGATTCCATTTTGTTTGTCTGCCTATTTTGTTTAGGCAGCTGTGTAACATTGATTTCCTGCCTTAGAAGACATCTGTACCAACTTGTGTGAGGCTATTGTTTGTTTTTGGAGTTGAAACTTTAATTTTATAGAGCAGTGATTCCTAATCAGTGCTGCGGGAAATGATCAACTAAACAGGCCAGGGATTTCACATCGAATACATTTTAGAGTGAATCGAGATGACTTTTGATTACATGGCTTTGAGTGTACGTTTCACCAAGTTATGTGAGAAAAATCACACTCGGGCGCACCAGTTTGTGAGGTAACTCAGCTAACAGCTACTTGGTGGACCAAGGAGGCGGAAGTACACACGTGTCCCTGGGAAGCCTGAAACGTTAGATAACATGGCGAGAACAATGTGGCAGCGCATTTAAGGGTGTAGCGGGTGACTGTGTCGCCACTTGCTCGGGATCTGCTCCCATGTTTTGCGTGGAATTCTGGAGAGCCAGACCACTAAACCCCACCCACCGCCGCTTTGACACCCCTTCAACCAACCTCCCACCACCCCTCGGCCTCTCCCACTGCCACTCTCCCTGGTTTCCCCCAGCCTGGATTGAGTTTCAGACGGGAATGCGCAAGTGGAGCCTGTGTGTGAATCACACGCTTTTGTATGTGTGTGTATTTAAAAGTTCACTTAATTGTTGCAAAGAAGCAGCTCAACAAAGCCTGGACTGTTGCTTTGCCGGTGGAAGACTCACTCATTCAATCACGTGTCAACTCTTCTTATGCTCCGTGTGTACACTCCACTCCCATTGGAGCTTTTTGTGCAGCTTAGAGAAGGGCAAAAGTGGTTTTTTTTCCAATACTTCTTGCTATACAGGTGAGCCTTATTTTGTCAGACCAGACAAATTCCTCCTTTAATTGTTTAGTGTGTTGCGTTCCTGCAGTATTTCCGACACGCAACTTTCTCTCCAGCTCGCCCCCTTTTTTAAGCAAGACAGGAAACCAGCATGATTGGAGCACTTCCTGTGTTTGAATACCCGTGCAGGAAACAGAACAAACGGAGTTAAATTCAAATACAAACAGGGAGAGGGAGAGAGGGAGACAGAGAGAGAGAGACAGAGAGAGAGACAGAGAGAGA
Organism: Hippocampus mohnikei; assembly: GCA_026261675.1. Classification (NCBI taxonomy): domain Eukaryota; kingdom Metazoa; phylum Chordata; class Actinopteri; order Syngnathiformes; family Syngnathidae; genus Hippocampus; species Hippocampus mohnikei. The sequence goes on from JAKGUB010000345.1 coordinate 1,945,455, forward strand.
GAGAGTTTTTTCAGCAGCTGCAAACCATTTGAGGTGCTGTGCGGCGGACTGAGAAGGGGCAGAGAGCACAGCTTGGAAGCACACAGAAAGAAAAGGATAGGAGGAGAAAAAGGGGAACTGCGTGGCACTTTGTTTCCCAGAGAGAGGAGGGGGAGAGAGAGCGAGAGAGCGAAAACCAAGCCGGCAGTGGGAAACGGCGAGAGGAGCGTCCCGGGATTTTGTTGCGCTAACGAGGGAGGAGGACGCCGCCTGCAAACCCCCAAAAGCTGGCAGCGGTGCTGGGAGGGCTGTCTGGGTCTCTGCCCCCTGGATACCATCCCGACGCTCGCTGCCTGGATGGGGATTCGACATCCTCCCGCCCCTTTTCTTTTATTTCAATCTTCCCCTGAATTTGCCTGCTTTGGAGTTGCTGGACCACCTCTCCCCCAGGAGCTGTGGATGAACCTAAAATGAGAAAGAAAGGAAGCCGCTTTGAAACTGGGATTGCAATCCACGGTGACACCACTTTTTCCTCTTTTGGATGGTATTTTGAGGAAATATTTTTTTTCTGTTGCTGCGCTGCTGAGACATCTTGGAATCCTGAGAGAAATTCTTTGTGACTGGAGGAAGGACAGGAGCCAGAACTGACATTCTTTTTTTGCGCTTTCCACACGCTCACTCTTTGCAGATAAGCGTGTAGCTTTTGGCACCTTAAAAGGAGACTTTTACACTTGCCTCCTCGCTTCACTTTGCCACCGAGAAGGGGATGCAGCAGGGTTGAGCTCGAGAAGAGCCACACATCAGCCACAGTATGACTTTTTCTCTCTGACGATGCTTGAGGACACCGCTGCGAGGCTCCTCTCGTCAAGGCGACACAAAGGGATGTTGTCGCCTTGCTTTGGACTTTGTGCCTCTGAGAGGCGAGGGAGATAATGACTCTTACTCCCTCACTCAGCGCCGGCAGTCTTCTCTCCTCTTAAATAAACACGACTTGTGATTAATATGGTGCCGAGAGGGAGGACCGCCTGTCTTGCTCCCTCGCCGGTGCCATGCAGCATCACACAAAGACCACGCGGTTGCACAGCTGTCGACGTGACATAGTGGATGAGACCTCTCCCAGGACTTTGTCCAATTCCAAATGTACTCTTGGTTTTGTGGATTTCTTGAAAGGGACTGCCTTTTTGTGTGTTGTTTTTTTATTTGCCATCTGGTGCAGTTGGAACAAACTTAACGCTTTTTGCGGCACGCCAGAGCCAGTGAGGTCAACATGGGGAAGCCCCTGAGTCGCCCGGACTGTCTACAACAGAGTCCCCGCTGCCTGGGGAAAGGCGACGAGGACGAGGCCTATATTGAGGATTGCTACGTCCCGCAGAGGTCCATATATGACACCATGCGCATCAATGAACAGATTGATCAAGGGGCCAAATTGTGCCAACCCTCACGGAGCACTCTGGGCTCGGGTGGGGAGATACGAGGCGAAGGGAGTACACTTTCCAGCAATGGAACTATCGGAGCCGACCTTGGAGGCGTTTTTGTCTCTCGGGCTGTGGAAAACCCCGCAGGAGCCAGGAAACTGGACGAGAGAGTGATCTTTGATGCCCTGAAACTGACTGGCGATGCTCAGATTATTTCACCACCTGTGGGCATCGTGAGTTCAGGTCTAACTAACCCGCCTTCGGTGTCTGCCTCAGGAGTATCTTTGGTGGCCAAGAGGCGCTATCAGGCTGGAGAGAAACGAGACAACCCGAACCGTCGCTCTTGGAAAGCATTTATGCCACCGACCTTTCCAGAGTTTACAGAGAGAATTGAGTTTGCGTCTGTTGAATGTTCAGAAAAGTGTTCTGCGGCAGCAGGCCTGCCTCACTCTCCTCTTTCCCCTGTTCAGCTGGCTCACCCGTTCACGCCGACCTGCTCAACACCTTCCTTACCGCCCTACACACCCTCGCCATCATCTGCCCCTCACACCCCTCCCGTCTTTTCCTCACCCACCGTTTTCCCCCTGCCACCGCTCCCGCAGCATCCCAGCAAACCAAGGCAGCTTCACCCTTCATTGCACAAAGCTAAACAAGCTGATCCGTTGTCCTCACCTTCCAAAGACCCGGGGCACACCTTTAGCCACACACCCAGGACTTGTGAGCAGAAGAGCCCGAGAAAAAATTCAGAACACAAACAAACAATCAGCTCTTGCAAGGGCGAAATTAAGCAAATTGCTGAAGAAACTGTGGAATTACTTAAGACCTCAGATTCCGAGAGGGATTCCCCACTTTTAGAACTGGACCAGAGTGACGATATGCCTCTTCTGCCACCAAAACCAGTCTTCTGCCCTCCCACCAAGGCCCGCACGTGGCCCCGTGGAATGACACCAGGGAAAAAGACCATGGTGGGCCTCAGGCACAACTTCTCCTTTCTCCCACCTCTCCCTCCTCTTTTAGGTGAGGAGAGCTGCCAGGATGAAGAGTCACTATATTTGCTGGATCCTCCGTCGCCATTCTTGAAGGAAGACGAAAGGCCGGCATATAGAGGTTTGCCTCTGTCCCCCTCTAACAGTCAGCTGGGTGGTGATGAGGGTCTGCTCAGGTGGGAAGGCAATCTCAGAGAGCGCACAGCTTCTGAGCTCAAATTTGAAGAGGATGAGCGTCAAATTCTCGAGGAGGAAGAAGAGCAGGAGGATGCGGAGATGCTTGAGAGCAGGGAGGATGCGTGGACTTTGGAAAGGGCTAAAGCAGAGGAAGAGAGAGCTGAACGAGAGGAGCGAGAATGGGAAGCAGTCCTGAAATTGGATAACAGGGACATGATCGACCAGTCATGGGAAAAATTGGAATCAGAGGGATGGGAATTAACCGGCTCTTCTGGACAGTGGCCTGTGTTAAACCCCCCTGCGGGCTTTGGAGGCCTCGAGGCACCCAGCGCCTCGCCCTGCCCCAGTTCTGAGGCCGAATCAGATGACCTCTTCCTAGAGCTGGAAAGACAATGTGAGGAGGAGGAGGAAGGGCATGAGGGAGTGGAGATGAGTGTCGACCCCGATCCTCTTGATCCATATTCTCTTCCCTATGTAGAAGGGGAAGAATCAAATACCGACTGCGAAAGTTGTGAAGGGACCCTTCCTTTAGCTGAACCCCCCTCTGCTGAGTCACATGTTGTTGGCCTAAAAGACTTTGACTCGAAGCGAGCGCAGGACTGTGAAAAAGAACACTGCTTCATCGATGATGATGAATATGTTGTCCATTTGGATTCTGAAGATGAGAAAGACGAGATGAGTTTCCCCAATGACTCGGCTCTTGGTTACCCGCAAGAGTCAGACTCTAGCGGCATGCACACCTTCCAACCGGACAAAACAGCCACTAGTGAGGCTGACTGTGAAAAGGAAATACCAGCAGACGTTGAGACAGACGTGGACAGCGGTGCATCGCTGCAATGCGATGTTCCATCTCCTCCGATTCCTTTGAATCCACTTGGCTTCGAGGAGACAGAGCGAGGGGTGGAGTTAAAAGAGGTGTTTGAAGCTAACTTGGATCTTTTTGATCACTCGAATTTGGACAGCAGTGAGAGAGCTGTCGGGGATCACTCCCATGAGTCTCTTCGCATGGTTGATGAAAACCCAGAAGTGTCCAAACATGATGTTGACAGTCCGACTTCCTGCCAGGATGCCTTGTTCCCATTTGATGGGATTTTCTTTGAGTCGGAGATGCAAAATTTGGACCCCACGGATGTGTCTGGACAAGTCGTGGACTTGGAAAGTGCAACTGACATGAAAGCAAGTACCCCAAGATCAGCCTCTGTCTGTTCTCCCTCCCCTCAGCCAACAGACTCGTCTTGTAGTTTTCCTCCGGCCCTCTTTGAATTAGACTGTCTTTCACCCCCTGAGGTCACATATTCAACCCCTGTATCCTCTTCATCTCAGTGCCCCATTAAATCAGACTCCTGTTCGGCTGCCTCTAAAGATTCAGAGGCCTTTGTGATGTCAGATAGTTTTGTTTACCTGGCAGTATCGGCACCTCCCCAGTTTTTAAACGAGTACCCTCCATCCCCACTCGAAAGCTCAAATTCCCCAAGTCCGGTACTTGAAGCACCCTCCTGCTCATGCCAGGACGAGAACGAGGAGGGCCCCGTCCTGTCCCCCGACAGCTTTGTTTATATGGCAGCACCTGAGCGGCCCAAGCCCGGCCCTTCGGAAGTCAGCTTGGCTTGCGAGGACATCCGAGATCTGGACTCGTACTCTGAAAGTACTCAGTCAGGGATGGATGGGGTAGAGTTTGTCTTGGGCTCCGTGACGGGAGACGACAGCGACTGGGAGTCTGACGGATCTGCTCTGGATTTCCCTGTGCTCATGTCCAACGACCCGATATGGGACCAACTGGAGCCAGGCCTGCTACAAGTTCTCTTTAGTCAGACAGAGACCAGCCCAGTGGAAGATGGGTCCCTGTGGGGATCCCCAGTGTGTCCCTCAGGAACCACCTTCACGGCAAGTGAGGGCTCTCAATCAGACAGTGGATCTGTGCAAGAATGTTCCGACATTGAAACACAGGAAGAGGTATGTCGTCATTTAAATTTCTGATTCTTCAAAACGGGCTGAAGTTATGCAGACACCGTCGTTGGCCGGCTGCGCTTGTGAGCGGGACAACTTTAAAACGATTGCAACTCGATGCTCGACACTTGTGCGCGGCAGTCCTCAAGTTGTATGTGCGTATTTAAAGTGGGCATTTGGGTGCGAGGTCGCCGCTAATCTGCGTTTAGTGGGGAGGGTGCAAGTGTGTGAGTGCTCACGAGTTATTTTTGTATGTGAAGCTGAAAGCAGTGGCAGCCTGTTTGTTAGGTTCGTGTCAGCTTTGCGTTTTGCGTTGACTCTTTGCCTAAGTACACAATGCCTCGGGTGCTGGGCGTATCCCTAGTGTGCGTTTGCTGTCTGGATCATTGGAACAGGGTATTTTATGGGGGGGGGGGTTTCATAATGAACCATGGTATTCTTTTTGTTAAAAGGTGTAAATGTGATGTAACACATTTACGTTTTGCAAAGAGCAGTAGTGTATGAACATATTATGTTTGTAATGAGTTGTTATGGCTGCCTTCTTTTTGCAGCATAGCATTTAGCGCAGCAGCATGCGGTCAGAGCTAAAAGTATTGTCCAATCTCTGATCACCAAATTTGAACCATGTGACCTCTGTGAGATGCATCATACAATTAGATGTAACACGGGGCCAGGCCGGCCTCGATGCCGCGCCAGAGTGAAAAACGCGTTAATCTAATAAGTACAGGCTTCAAGTGGATCTTTCATCTGGCACCAACTCATTTTTCTTGTTTTGCTGTTGTCGTTGCATCAGTCCCCAAAGTTCTGCTTGTCATCTGTGACCTCGCCGGACTGTGACTAAACGACTCTGTGGAGAAGCATCAGCTGTTGTTGCTCAACTTTAAAAATTTTTTTAAAAAAGACGCTAAAATGGACGCTTCAAACCATAAGGGTGAACTTACCATGTCTTGTTTAAGTCGTCATGTTGTCTCCTATCCTGATTGGCTTCTTCAGACTGTATTTGTGGACAGACTTGAGATTGATGCCGCCAAATCTTTATTGTTATTTTACGTTTTATTTTATGTGTGTGTCTTTGTCAGAGGTGACATTGACGCCTGCCGTGTTATGAAGTCATTTTTAGGCCTCTTGTCAACTGACCCCCCCTCAAGCACTCTCATCGACGCTTGGATGCTTTTGTTTATGAGATAAGAAGGTGAGAGTTAAACAGTGTGTGCCACATGCGTGCGCATCATCTCTCCCGTTAGCTTTTGATGCCAAGATAAGAGCGAACGGCGCGCACGCTGGCAGACGTGCACTCCAACAGAAAAGCCTTCGGATCGGGGGTGTCGCTCATTTAAAGGGCCACGGGGGCTTTTGTGGGCCCCGCAGACAAGACAGACTAGACAGACAGATGGACCTAGCTTTAGCATGCTGTTTGATGGCTGGAGGGTGCAAGCGCACAGACGGGCTAGCCTCAGATATGCTGTTGGACTCCTCAAGATTTGAAGCATCAAAACTGAATGGCTGCGCGCCACATTTGTTCTCATTTTATTCACGATGGGTGGAAATATAGTTCGCTTTCAGCGGCAGGAAGGTGACAAATGTAATTTGTTAAACAATATTGACTCGTAGATGAAAAATCTTGTGTGGAAGGCTTCTCAGAGCTGTAATGATTTTGTCGTTTGCTACCCCAATTCAACAACAAAACAGAAAAAAAATAAATTAAAGATTCATTGGTGCCTCAAGATAGAAAAATAAAAACACTTGTTTCTCAAATCATCTTTTCCCATGAAATGATTTGAAATAGTTTTTTCGGCCTCACAAACATCAAACTGAGAAAAGGTGTATCTAGATGTGTGCTTCCTACATTTGTGTTTTTTTGATGTGCTAATTCAAGCAAGATGAATGCATGAAAGACACAGTCGGGAAAAATCAATCTCCCGGTGGAGTTGAGTGAGCTGCAAACAGGGAAAAAATTTTTTTCACTTTTTGCATACCCTTTGCAAAAAACACAACACAAACATGCGGGCAATACTTGAAAACGCAAACCGGGGATAGAGGGAACACTTGTTTTATTGTTCCGAGTGTCATTACCAGCGTGGCGTGACGTTGTCAAAGCCACGGCTTGTTTTCCTCTCTTCCTTACGGCAGGAAAGGATGGTGGGGGCTGCTGAAAGGCAGGAAGTGAGCGAAGGTGACCGGGCGGTGGGCAGGAAGTGAGGGGTAAAAAGGTTGAAGACAAACAGTCGGCGAAGCTGATAGCAGTGATGTTGTCGATCTGGGGGGGATGACAAAGACGTGAGCAGGAAAAGATGGAGCATGGTGCACGGGTTCTGATTCAAACAACACTTTTTGTCTTCACACGTCTACCCTTTGTATTAAACTACGTATATATGGAAACACCATTTTTTTATGGAGCTTCCTGATTAGCTGACACTTTGTGTTTCCCAGGCGTGTACCTGAGTAACATAACTGACTGCACATGCGCAATTAGTCACACATAAACACACAAGGTCTTTTATTTATCCTTGATGATTCCATCGCATGCTATCTCATCACGCTATGATCCTTGGTGTGTATTGGAAAGTACCGGTGTACACACACACACACACACACACACACACACACACACACACACACGCAGTGTTTTAGTTCTACCTGTGCAACTCAGTCGGGCAGTAATTTACAGTTTTTGCTTCAAAAGCAGTCAGAAACCCGCAAGACTGTTGGATTTATTTGTTCATTTTTTACCCCAAAGAAATCCTTGTGAAATTTTCCATTGTGCATAGATTTGACGATGTGCCTGTCGGAATTATCTTTGGGTTAAGTCACGAGAAGCTTGTTTTCATGCAAATGTTTGTGTTGTTTATGTCTGGGGTTTTGTTTTTTGGGGGGTTTATTTTGCTTGATTTTTATCAGCGCTCAACAAATCGGATTAGCGCGTTGGCTCACTTGGATATCTTCCCCACCCCTGACTGTTTCAAAACAAGCGTAAACATGAGTCAGCAAAGTGGCAAATAATCAATTCCTAACAAACAGATTTCCCCCTCCCTCTTATTCTTAGTGAGGCAGATAATTCATTTGATCCTTTGAACGACAACATAAAATTACATTTTATTCCATCTACAGTATATCCTTTTTTTTGTCCTTTGATTTAGTGGGGCACCTTGGACACCGCATTCCGGCCGTGACTGATCTGTACAGTCTCCCCCGCCCACTTCCTCACAATGAATAATATTCTCGTCCCTTCTTTGGTATTTCCTCGTGTTTATTCAACAAAATAGTCGCCACATATGAAGTACATATCACTCGTTTGACAGTCTACTCTTGTATACAGGCACTACTTAGATTATACATTGGCCTGTTTGGTGTCCACCAAATGTACACACACAGTTGTACATTTGTGCATATGTATTCAGGTATTTGTAGCCAACACAATGGGTGCAAATGTTGGCGACTTATCTTTTTCCAGCCAACCCTTTTACTCTCCTCCCGTCCACCAATAAACCCCTTCTATCGCCCCCCCCCCCGCCCCCCTGTCTGTCTTCAGTGCGTCTGTCATTTCATAGGTGGCGTCTATACGCGGAGACATGATAGGGTTGCGTGCATGTGCAACCGTTTCCTATGAGGCAGTTGTCATTTCTTTCTTTCAGTGAAGCCGAGCAAGCCATGAATTTATTCAATCCCAGCCATTTTCACTGGAGCAACCCCCTCAATCCCAGCGTTTTACTGGATCTTGACCGATTTTGCAAGGCGCACAGAATATTTGGTTCTAATGCTATATAAACATAAAGTTTGGACTCTCTTCTTTCAGCAGAAAAAAACATTGTTTCTATCTTTTTCCATTCTTCAGCAATCGCCATTACAAAATGGCTAAGTAATGGTTAAGTTGTATAAATCAGCATGTATTGTATTGTAAGTTTCATGGAAATGGCGATTCCTGGGCAAAAAAACGGAGAAAAAGAGCTTTTTGTAAAAGCATGCATTTCAATCACATGAGGCACTACTGCCACCTACTGGTCGCTTTTTTACATGCTTTACAATGCAAACGGCTTATTCTCATTCACAGATTGCATGAGACCCTCCTCCTCTCTATGACGCAAAAAAAAAGACCTTGACGTGCAACTACGTCCTTTGTAGGCGGGGCCTAATTTTAAAAAGACAAGTACGTCTTAAGGAATGAAAGAGTTAATAGCCCCAATTTGAGTCGTGTCACTTGACTCAAGTCGGATCTGAGTTGCCCACCAGTTGTAGGAATTTGGACCTGCTTGGCTAGAACTTATTCATGACGTGACTGGAAAGTGCTGACTTCACTCGACTCTTTCTGTATCCGAATCATCAGGCTCTGGAACGAGAGCAGGTAGACGGCGTTCAGGTCAAGCTGCAGCATGTCAACGCCGTAGGCCAGGGTCTGATCCAAAGCGCTGGCAAGAACACGGACACGCGGGCGCTGGAGCATGACCTGGACGAAACCAACCAGAGATGGAACTCGCTCAACAAGAGGGTAACGAGAGAGTTCACGCAAGAAAAATTGTGCACCAACCAACCTCCGGAAACAAAATTGAATCCCGTGTGTTCCTACAGGTGGCCGAGAGGATCGCTCAGCTGCAGGAAGCCCTGTTGCATTGTGGGAAATTTCAGGATGCCCTGGAGCTGCTGCTCAGCTGGCTGAGCGACACAGAGGAGCTGGTGGCCAATCAGAAGCCGCCGTCGGCTGAGTACCGAGTGGTCAAGGCCCAGATCCAAGAGCAGAAGGTGCGACCAGGATCATAGTAAAAAAAAAAATACATACATACAGTTTAACACAATGTTCGTGCTCAAAGCCGTCACCATTGCTTGTTTTGATGATCATCGAGCAACCGCCAATGTATGTGAATAATCACGAGGTCATCGCAATTGCTCGTTTGTGATCATAACAAAAATTGGAAGATCATAGCCCTTAGCAGACAGCCAATTAGCTCACTCTGATGGCAAAATTAACAATTGTATTGGACTTTTTTTTTTTTGCTCTCAATTTTTAAATTTGAAATCCTGCTAAAATCCACGAGGCATCCACATGGCGTTCCGTGATCGCTATCACGACGTGTTATTCCAACTGATCGTCCTTCATGAATTTGTTTCTCATTGATGTCATCGCTCAGCATTGAATGGAACCATTTGACCGGGCACACAAGCACAGAACCACAATGGAGAAGTCGAGTGATGCTGTCATGTGTTTATCCAACATCCATTTCCTGTGTTTGTGATCTGGGGGGTGCGTTTGGATCTCAATCAAATTTGTTTACATCCACCCCTCGGACGGTAGAGAGATGAGAAAGAATCATTTCCTTCTTAATGAACACGGCGCTTGGTTTCTTACACTCTCCTATGTTGGCCGTCCAGCTTCTCCAGAGGCTGCTGGATGACCGGCGGCCCACAGTGGAGATGATCCGCGCCGAGGGCGAGCGCATCTCGTCCACTGCTGACGCTCAGGACCGAGAGAAGATCCAGATGCAGCTGCAAAGTCTTGCTGAGAGGTGGAGCGACCTCCTGGACAAGGCCAGCTCCAGGTACCGCCTCCAAAGCCTAATTGTGGTTCCTCTCATTTGTTTTTGAAGGAGACGCTTCAGAGAAGGCTTTTTTTTTTGTTTGTTGTGCTTTGATTTCTGCGGCGAATAACTCGTTTGCAAGGTCATCACGCAAATGCGCACACCAGAAGGCAAAACAATTGCAAACAGGGTGGGCCACGCAACATCTGGTCGGCTCATGATGAACATGCAGTCTCTGGATTCTCTTGAAACACTCAAAATGCTGCGAAACAAAGAAAGGGCCTATTGAAATTGGTTTGTTTTGTCATTGTTATTTTGAGACCAAATGTGAAGGGCCTATTTAGAACGCCTTTCAATATTACAAAAGGCTACCACCTTTCACCCATTTGTGTTTTTTCAAATCAGCCCCCGAAGCTAGTGGTAGGCATGTCTATCACAAAACCCCCCAAAAAAGGTGTCCGGAAGCCATGCCTGAAAAGACACAGACAGAACGTTGAGACGTTTTGCCTTGAAGCGGCTAATTTCGTCTGTTTCCAGTCATTCTTCAGGACTCCTCCGAAAAGCTTTTGTCCGATTGCTCTCAAATTTGGCGCAACCGTACGAGACACATGATTGCCAATCATTTTAGTGCTAAGCATTGCGTCTGGGCAGACCGTGGTTGGCAAAGTTTGAGCACCCGTCATAAAACGGAACAATCAACCAACTATGGTTTTTAAAAATTCAGGCCCTGTAGCCAGTTTTACTTTTGTAAACACGTCTATTATGAGTCAACATCCATCCATCCATTTTCCGAACCGCTTGATCCTCACTAGGGTCGCGGGGGGTGCTGGAGCCTATCCCAGCTGTCTTCGGGCAGTAGGCGGGGGACACCCTGAATCGGTTGCCAGCCAATCGCAGGGCACACAGAGACGAACAACCAACCACGCTCACAGTCACACCTAGGGACAATTTGGAGTGTTCAATCAGCCTGCCACGCATGTTTTTGGAATGTGGGAGGAAACCGGAGTGCCCGGAGAAAACCCACGCAGGCCCGGGGAGAACATGCAAACTCCACACAGGGAGGCCGGAGCTGGAATTGAACCCGGCACCTCTGCACTGTGAAGTCGACGTGCTAACCACTGGACTACCGGGCCGCCTATGAGTCAACAGAGTTGCCTTTTATTTTTATTTTGCATTGTCTTTTGCCCAGTTTTTTGTCCCCTTTAGCTCCTTTTGTATTCAAGAAGTTGAACAATTGACTTTCTTCAGGCTTGTGATTGACTAGAATGGCCTCCTAATCAGCGGGTTATCGCGCCACATGTTGCTGTGGCACCTACTTAACACCTTCTAATTGCCTCAGAACATAAAAATAAGTTGGCTCTCTTGGTGTCGACGGTTATCTTATGCGCACACACTTGAACCGTTTCTGAAACAGCTGGAGGGCAATAAAAATGCCCCTAAAAATCCTCTCCCCCATCTTTCGGCGTCAGGCAAAGGCAGCTGGAAGAGCTGCAGGTGTTGGCGCTCCACTTCCACGAGGCTCTGGAGCCGCTTGGCGAATGGCTGAGTGCCACCGAGAGGCGCGTAAGCTCCGCAGAGCCCATGGGAACCCAGACGGCCAAGATCAGCCAGCAAATTGTCAAACACAAGGTACCCCTGTACAAAACACTCCTGAGAATGCTCCAAAGTGGTTTTCACAACAGAGCCAAAATAAAATAAAGATAAATTCAATAAATTTGAATTTGGATACACCAGTCTATGAAAAAATAAAGAGGAACATGAGCCATAAAACTTCATATACATTGTTTTCCCATTTGTGGGCTTTAAATTATACTTTATACATTGTTGTGTGTTACTTTTCATTCGGCATTATGATTTTCAGTTTTATGATTTTTCATCTGCATGCTCATTTGTTTGTCTCCATCTTTTGTTCTCTTTTCCATTACCTATCCCCTTCCATCAAACACACACGCACACGCACGCACACGCACACACACACACGCACACACAACCCTCCCAGGCCATCCAAGATGACGTGTGCGCCCGCGAGTCCGACGTGGCCCGCCTGCGTTCCCTCAGCCAATCGCTGGCTCCGCTCAGCTGCGCATCAGACCGTGATTGGCTGGGCGATCGGGTGGAGGCGGTGCAATCGGGCCACGCCCAGCTTTCTGAGTGGTGTGCACGGCGGGCGGCGCTGCTGGAGCAAGCGCTGGCCAACGCTCGTCTCTTTGGAGAGGACGAGGTGGAGGTTCTCAACTGGTTGGCTGAAGTGGGCCAGAGGCTGGCGCTGGTTTCGGTGCACTGTTACCGGGCTGATGCGCTGGCCGAGCAGCACAAGCACGCGCTGGTACGACCACGACGGGCGGAGAAAAATATAGCAGCCGGAGGAATAAAAGGAATAAAGTAATGGCCGAAGAGTATACAGTATTACTTAATTCAGTGATATGCGGGGGGCCCTCTTGTGGTATGCGAAAGAATGACTGAATTCAATGTTGACATTTTATGTGAGCGTCTTATTTTTAATACAGTATATTACATTAATTAAATTCAGGTCTGTTGTATTTAACTTTTATGTACAAAACTATACATTAACATCTAATCATTAGGAGCTGTTTTTTCCTCAACAATGTAATCAAATATTGCTGATGATTAAGTCTTTTACTATCAGAGTGGCAATTTTACACAATATAGATGTAAAGGACATTTTTTTTGTCCTTCAGTCTCTAAACGAGGAGATTGTAAGCAGGAAGAAGACCGTGGACCAGGCCATCAAGAACGGACAAGCACTACTCAAGCAGACCACAGGTGGGTGTCCGGTGGTTTTCGCGTATCCAGTCATTCAGTGGTTCTTGGTTCTTTCCGTAGTTCTTGGTTTTGTTGGTCTTCACTGATCCAAGCCTTAATAAATAGTTGTTGGTTCTGGTTTTAACCTGACTGCCCAGTTGGTCTTCCTCCCACAGGTGAAGAGGTCCTGCTGATCCAAGAGAAGCTCGACGGCATCAAATCTCGCTACGCCGAAATGACCGCGGGCAGCAGCAAAGCTCTGCGCACGCTGGAGCAGGCGCTGCAGCTGGCCACGCGATTCGCCACCGCCCACCATGACATCAACCAATGGCTCGACACCGTGGAAGCAGAGCTCAACGATGTGGAGCCCGACGCCTCGCTCGCCTACCAGGAGCGACAGAAGGTAGCGTTTCTCAATGACAAGATTACGTTGTGTCTTTTTATCATTTGTTTTGCTTTGTATTTATTGATATTGTTGTCTTATTTTGTAGGAGTTGAAGAAAGTGTCAGCTGAGAAGCGTCTGGTTTTGGACACCGTCAATGAGGTGGGCAGCGCCCTGCTTGATCTCGTGCCCTGGCGAGCCCGCGAGGGACTGGACCGACTGGTCGCTGACGCCAACCAGCGCTACAGACAGGCGGACGACACCATCACACAGCGGGTGCAGCTCGTGCAGGCCGCCATCCAGAGGTCACAGCAGGTAGTGCCACATAGTTACTTGCGCTGGAATATTTGTACTTCTTCCACTTGTTTCTCGTTCTTATCACCTTATCGTGTTTTTACTTATACACGGTTGTCCCTGCACTCCTTTGTTATCACAGTTCGAAGAGGCGGTGGACGCAGAGCTGGCCTGGGTTAGTGAGATGGAGCGCAAGTTAGCATCGCTGGGCCCGCTGAGCCTGGAGCCTGACGTGACGGTGGCCCAGCTTCAGGTCCAGAAGGCCTTCAACATCGACATCATCCGCCACAAGGACACCGTGGACCAGCTGCTCGCCACCAGGGACGACATCCTGGAGACTTGCAGCGAAACCCAGAAGGATGCGCTGAAGGTGGGGGGACATGGCAAAAACTGGTCCGTTCACATCAATTATAAGCTAGATCAGTGGTTCTACAACTTTTTACACCAAGCACCACTGCAAAAAAACCCCAACTTAAATTTATGTGCATATAGCACATGTACTGTAGTAGATTGAAAGAGTGTTTTAGTCACCTTGAAGTCACCAAACTTTTTCATTCCTATGGTACACACTCTTCTCCTTCAGGTGAAGACCGACTCCTTGAGTGCCCGCTACGACGCTGTCAACCAGAGCCACAGCGGGCGATTTGCGGCGCTGGAGCAGGCTCAGGTGCTGGTGGCCCGCTTCTGGGAGACCTACGAGGAACTGGAGCCGTGGCTGGGTGAGACCGAGACCCTCCTTGGGCAGCTGCCGCAACCCGCCATCGACACGGACACCCTGCGCTTGCAGCAGGACCAGATGAGGGTAAAAACATCTCATACCAATCCTAACGGGAAGAACTATTTTGAATAGTCGGGAAGAAAATCTAAAGGCGATCCTTTTTCAACGTACCCCATTTACGTTTCCACCATTATAACGTTCACTTTTCAAAGTCACGATTTTACATCATTCATTTTCCATTTGCCGAGTTTGCTTAACGACCAGATTTTTCCCCCAGAATCGTGAAACGGCCTTTTTTTGTATTTCTATGTTGACGTTCAGCTGCTGAGAGAGTCCATCGCCGAGCACAAGCCGCACATCGACAAGCTACTGAAGATCGGACCCCCGCTGGCCGAGCTGAGCGCCACCGAGGGCACGCGGGTGACGCAATGCTACGCCGAAGCCGAGCGCCGCTACCTGGCAATTAAGGAGGAGGTGAAGAGTCGCGCGGCGCTGCTGGACGAGGCCGTGTCGCAGTCCGCTCAGGTAGGACAAACCTCGAGGGAAGTGTGACCGCTCAACAGCACGACTGTGTGGGGTTTTTTATTTTTATTTTTTGGGGTGATTGTGATCAAGACTTGAATGTGTTGTTCTATTTTGCTTGAGCTCATAAGTTGCTGCCAGAGGTGGGTTTGACAATTTTAGAACTTGCTCGGCTAAGACATTTACAGAGTGGCGTGTAGACTTTTTCTGTCCACCTATGACATATGGGAGTGATTCCCACCTCCGGTTGCCGCTGTCCATTTTTTTTTTTTTTTTGCACTGTGGAGGCATGTGTCAAATTTAACTGGTTGTGTTGTTTCTCCACCCTCCATCCAACCTCCATTTGTCTGTCCGTCCATCCACCTCCACTGTGTCCTAAACCTCCTTCTCTGTCCTTTAACCATACCGTCTCCCAACACGTCCTTTTGTCCCGTCCGCCACGCCGTCACGCCCCGTCGGTTGTGTGTTGTCGCCGCATGTCACCACCACCACTTCCACCACCACTTTTCTCCATGGTCACTGATCACTGCTGTCGCCCAGCTGGTGGAGGTAAGACAGACTGCTTCCTTCTTGCACGCCTTCTACTGCACAAAAATTGGTTGACCTAGCCCAAGTTTTTGTCCTAGTTTATACAGTATTCTTCTGTGTGTGACTTAAGTTGTACAATCTGATGGAAGTCCACAGGGATGGTGGATTTAATGCTTTTGATTGATTTTAGAAAAAAAAAATCTAATCAAGATTTTACTGCATTGTTTAAACAAAAGGTGTAAAGTGTGAGGCTCACAGCTAAACTACCGTATTTTCACGACCATAAGGCGCCATTAAAAGTCTGAAATTTTCTCCAAAATGGACAGGACGCCTTATAATGCGGAGCGTCTAGTGTATGAGCCGAGTTCCAAATCCTGACTGAGAGCCGACACGCTGTTTATATAGAGAAAAGGCGGAAGTGAGCAGGAACAGGCATGCGGGAAAGCAGCCAGCCTATCAGTGAAGGGTGGGCGTGTAAGTGGCCGCGAGTGAGGACGTAAGTGAGGCCACGCATGCGGGAAAGCAGCCCGCCAATCAGTGAAGGGTGGGCGTGTAAGTCGCCGCGCATCATTTCTGTGGAGCCACACGGCAATGAGAGTGACTCTGACAACGAGAGCAGCGTTTTTTATGGACTACCGGTACTTGCACAATTGTTCAAATCGGATACAGAAGATGAGGACTTTGATGGATTTCTGGGTGATGATTGATCGAAAAACGTGAGTACATTGTAAGATGGCTAAATAAAGTACAACCGATCTCAGTTTTGCTTCCGTTGCCTTGTTAAAAACGTGTTTTTAGCATGTCTTAGCATGCTACGCTATGCTTCAAGCTAACGTGTTTTTAGCGTGCGTGCATGCATGCCGTACGTTTAAGCTGGCGTATGTTTAAACTGGCGTATGTTTTACCACGCCTGGCTGCGCCCAATAATACAGTGCGTTTTGTGTATGTGTAAAATACAGAAATAGCACCCGTTACTGAGACTGCGCCCCACAACACGGTGCGCCGAATGGTCGTGAAAATACGGTACTTTCTATTTTACCAACCCGATGTTGTAAATATTGAAGATTCAGATGGGATTTGTTTTAAATTGACTTTTAGAAGCTATAAAATGCCAAAGGAGGTGACATTTGCAAAATGAATCAATTTGATTTCCTCATGCGAGTAGAATGTTAGCTGGACAGATCTAAACATTAAACATAGGGCTTAGTTTGAAATTATTTTTAAAAGGCAGAACCAAGCAAATAAAGCATTCAACTTCGTCACTTAAACAAAAAGGGGCAACAGAGTCAATTTAGCTAAGTCACCAAATCCTTACAGTTCCACGATAAGATGGACCCTCTTCTGGAGACCTTGGAGGCGGCCGTGCAGCGCCTACGTCAGCCACCTCCGGTGGCGGCCGAGGTGGAAAAGATCCGCGAGCAGTTGGCCGAGCATCGGGCGCAGGGTCTGGAGCTGGACAAACTGCTGCCCAGCTTCTCCGCCCTCTGCGGCCGAGGAGAGGAACTCATCAGCCGGGCGGCCCACGATGATCCAGCTGCCCAGGGTGAGTGAGGACCTCCGGGAAGGTGGAAACTACGAAGTAGCCCACTTGGTTCGGTTGTGTACGTGGGGAAAGCTACAAAGAGTGAAAATATGTGAATAAGTGACAACCCTCCAAAGGGGTTCTGAATTTTTTTTCAATCACCACCGTTAAATTTGAAAACAGAGCATCATAAAACAGCAACACCACTCTTGTAGCATGTACACAATCAATAGCCAATGTTCCATAAATGACTATGATTCAGTAAACAAACTACTGTCAAGAGGCTCATCAAGAGTACTAGTTAGCATGCTAGCCTGAATAACGCACTAGCAAAACTGACAAAATCATGAAGGCATAGTTGATGCTGATTAATGATGCCGATTGTGAAATCATTCTCTAACTGAGATGATCCCCCCCCATGGCCCCACCAGCCGTTCATTCCCGCCTACTGCGCCTGCGCTCATTGTGGGACGAGATTCGCCAGCGTGCCGAGGAGCGCGAGAGCAAACTCAACGACGTGCTAGACCTGGCCAGCAAGTTCTGGGCAGACATGGCGGCGTTGTTAAGCACGCTGCGAGACTCGCAGGACATCGTCAAGGAGTTGGAGGACCCTGGCGTGGACCCCTCGCTCATCAAGCAGCAGATCGAGGCCGCCGAGGTAGGAAAATGTACAGTAGGCACTCCTAACCAGCAGAGGCGCTGTAGTGCATAAAAAGGAAAGACGAATCTTTGGTTTGAGTGTTTTTGACACCCTCTAATTCAAAAGATCATTCTATATATATTTTTTAATTGACAAATGTTTTCCCGGTCCAGGCCATCAAGGCGGAGACGGACGGCCTGAGGGAGGAACTGGAGTTTGTCAGGACCCTCGGGGCCGACCTCATCTTCGCCTGCGGAGAAACCGAAAAACCCGAAGTTAAGAAGACCATTGACGAGGTGAATCGCCAACATTTTGTTCACAGCGTCGTCGAGTCACTGCGAACATTCAAAAAGGACTTGGAAGACTAGACGTTTTGGTACTTTGAAGTTATGCACCCATATGCTTATTTTTTTTCTTTGCTACTCCTCAGATGAACGGCGCTTGGGAAGGTCTGAACCGGACATGGCGAGAAAGGATGGAGAGGCTGGATGAGGCCATGAGCGCCTCCGTGCAGTACCAGGATTCACTGCAGGTGACTGAAAACGCTCAGATGACATCACGAAATTCCTGGTCGAAAGGGTTGTTTTTGAAGCCGACGCCAATGATGCCGGTTGTGATTACTGTGTATTTTGCAGTCCATGTTCGACTACTTGGACAACGCGGTGATCAAACTGTGCGAAATGACAACAGTGGGCACTGACCTGGGAACAGTCAAACATCAGATTGAGGAGCTCAAGGTAGGCATCGTGTTATATCATTTCAGAACGCAGTATGAGGTCTTCAAAATGTGAATCGATTAAGCTAAATGCAGCGGGCGCCTGCTATGAATCCACGAACAGTGAGGGTCCTCAAAAAAGTGAATTGAATTGCCTATGTTAATAGTTTGAAGACTCCTCGTTGTAAAAGTAGGGCCCCAACTGACTAAATCTGCCTTTTGTGGCGTTTCCGTCGAGCAGCAGTACAAAGTGGACGTGTACCAGCAGCAGATCGACATGGAGAAGCTGTGCCACCAGGGGGAGCTGCTGCTGAAAAAAGTTTCAGACCAGACAGACCGCGATATGATCCAGGAGCCGCTGACTGAGTTGCGCCACCTGTGGGACAATTTGGGGGACAAGATCACCCAGAGACAGGTATGGGGACCACTCATAATGATCATCATGGTCGTTCAACAAGGTGACTTCCACGTCAGAGAAGCTGCTTTTACTGCCACCTAAACTGTTTTATCCTCTCTGCAGCACAAGCTGGAGGCTGCCCTGCTGGCCCTGGGTCAGTTCCAGCACGCCCTGTCTGAACTGCAGGCCTGGCTGAGCCACACATACGCCACCCTGGACACCCAGCGACCAATCAGCTCAGACCCCAAGGCCATCGAAATCGAACTGGCCAAACATCATGTACGTTCCTCTCCTGATTATTACTATAATTTTTTTCCTAAGAGTAGCAATGGGCAATTAATTTGGATGAAAGTTAATTTGTCAAGATGACTTTTTTTTTCGTTAGCTCAAAGCACGTCACTGCTGCTTTGCATTTCTGACACTAACAACATGACTATGACCAGAGTGCCGTTAAAAAGCACGGTCGGTGCTGACATCTCAGCAACTTTACTTGCTACAGTAGAATTCGAGGATGGCCATCCCAAGTGGTCAAAAATATTGCCTGCACCTCGCATGCACGTAATTGTTTAATAAAAATGAATATTTATATAATTACTTGATGGATCATCGGTATAATACTTCAGTCTGGAATGAAACTGTTTCAAATATCGTTTTGCAGCAAAAATAAATTAAATCACAGAAAGGTGAACAAACAACAAATCTTGTTTTCAATAATATCAATGTGAAAGGTGATAGAAAAAAAAACGGCGACATTTGATTTCAAGGCCCACCCAGACCCAGCAGAACCTTGATTTCAAGTGATTTCAAGAGTTTGAGCTCATTTCGGAGGCTAAAATCCAGAATGCATTGTTTCAGGTTTTACGCAACGACGTGCTGTCCCACCATGCCACGGTGGAGGCCGTCAACGCAGCGGCCGGCGAGCTCCTGGAGTCGTCTCCGGGAGACGAAGCCAGCCACCTGAGGGAACAACTAGACCAGCTCAACCACAGCTGGCAGAACCTCTTGCTCAAGACGCAGGAGCGGCAGAAGTTGCTTGAAGCTGCCTTGCACCAGGTAAAATCTTAATTTGACTTTATTTCATGTATACGGCATACACCGCTCTTGGGTGGGGGGGAGACTCAAAAACGACTTGACCTTTGTTACAATTTTGACCCTTTTTCAATGTTTGCTTGTAGGCGGAGGGCTTCCATGGGGAACTGGAGGAGTTCCTCCAGTGGATGAGGCGCACAGAGAGCCAGCTGTCTGCAGCCAAGCCCACTGGAGGCCTCCCCGAGACAGCCAGGGAGCAGCTGGAGCAGCACATGGTGACTAAGCAACATGTCAAACTCTTGACTCCTGATTTTGGATGCATTTTTAAATGTTGCCAACGGATGCCAAAAAACAAGCACGGGGAGGACCATAAAGCACCAACACCATGCATCTAGCTAGATTCTCGCATTTACACACTCACAAATCCATGTGACATAAGCAGTTGTATGCGTTAGTTAAATTATCACTGCATTCAGCCATCCCGCTTACCTTTTGTAGCGGTTATCCACAGGAGCTCCAAGGCCAGCTGACTCTGCGGGCCGATCAGTACAACCGGTTACTGAATGCTGGAGAGTCTATGCTTCTGGCTCGCGGTGGAGAGGACGCCGGACCGGGAACCACCCAGACCCAGCAAAACCTGGCCATGCTGCAGAACAAGTGGGCCAGTCTCAACACCAAGATGGACGACCGCCGGGTAAGATGATTTCTCGTTTGACAACATGGTCACGGGTCTGACTGTGAACTGTCAACTGCACAGGCCAAGCTGGAGGAGGCTCTCTCGCTGGCGACGAGTTTTCAGACTTCCTTGCAGGACACCATCAACTGGCTGACGCAGGCTGAGCAGACGCTCAACATGGCCCAGCCGCCCAGCCTCCTCCTGGATACGGTCCTCTTCCAGATCGATGAGCACAAGGTAGAGCACGCCAGACGGGATATTTCCGCTCACATAAACACACATGAGGTGAACGGGGTTTCCGGCCCGGCCTGTGTTCAGGTTTTTGTCAACGAGGTGAACACGCACCGCGAGCAGGTCCTGGCCCTGGAGAAGTCCGGTTCGCAGTTGCGCTTCGCCAGCTTGAAACAGGACGTAGTCATCATCAAGAACCTGTTGCTGAGCGTTCAGGCCCGCTGGGACAAGCTGGTCCAGAGGTCTCTAGACCGCGGGCGGCATCTGGACGAGGCTCGCAAGAGGGCCAAACAGGTACTGAATCGGGATTTCCAGTTTTTTTTCCCTGCTAAATAATGATGACTTTTTGGGATTGAGATCATTCCGGCCTCCTTTATCCCCTCGACAAGGAATTTTGGACAATGGACCTGAATATAGTTCGCTTATTATCCATCCATCCATTTTCTAATCCCCTTAGCCTATCCCAGCTGTCTTTGATCAGTAGGCGAGATACACTCTGAACAGGTTGCCAGCGAACAAGATGCCAGATAATATCAGAAAAAGCGCTACTTTTGTACCTTCTCTTGCATTATTCCTTTTAATTAAAAACAAAATCGTACTCTTTCCTCAGTTCCACGAGGCTTGGAGGAAGCTGACCGATTGGCTGGAGGAGGCAGAGAATCGACTGAACTCTGAGCTGGAGATCCCCAACGAACCAGACAAGATCAAAGTGCAGCTGACCAAACACAAGGTCCAGGAATCCTGTCAGCACTGAGGTCCCTCCCATCGGACGTCCTTCCTCACGTCCTGTCTCGCTTGGTCTTGCAGGAGTTCCAGAAGGCGCTGGGCTCCAAGCAGCCCGTCTACGACACCACGGTGAGGTCTGGCAGGGCCATGCGTGATAAAGCTCAGCTGCCGGCCGACACCCAGAAACTGGACCATCTGGTGGGCGAAATCCGCGACAAATGGGACACAGTCTGTGGGAAGAGCGTGGAGAGGTTAAAGGAGATTTTTTTATGCAAAATTTCATTCAGTTGTGTCATTAAAATATGTGATTTCCTTTTATAATAATTAATTTGATTAAATACATTAATTTAATTTTTTGTTTTAAATATACGTTCAACATTTTTCCCCATCCATCCATTCATTGCGATTATTTTACTGAGTAGGTTAATTGATTACAATGAAATGTATTTTAATTAATTAAATTGTAAACACATTTCATTACTGACTAGTCCATTTATCTCATGTAAATATCCACATTGAATAGAAAAACAACAGTTGTCTTCCAACAGGCAACACAAGCTGGAGGAGGCTTTGCTGTTCTCGGGTCAGTTTGCCGAGGCCCTCCAGGCTCTGGTAGACTGGTTGTACCGTGTGGAGCCTCAGCTGGCTGAAGATCTGCCTGTGCATGGTGACCTGGACCTGGTTTCTAACCTCATGGACTCTCATAAGGTGCCCACTTTATTCATGCCGTTCTTTTCGTGTGTGTGTGTGTGTGTGTGTGTAACGGTCTGACACCCATGATGAGCCTCAATAACGCTACCTGCTGTCCGAAACATGTTCCAGGCCTTCCAGAAAGAGATGGGCAAGAGGACGGGCAGCATTCAGGCCTTGAAGCGCTCCGGCCGAGAACTCATGGAGACAGGTCGGGACGACACGGCATGGGTCAAAGTTCAGCTGCAGGAGCTGAGCAACCGCTGGGAGACAGTGTGTGCTTTGTCCGTCACAAAGCAGACGCGACTACAGCAGGCACTCAAACAGGTAAGAAAAAGAAAAATTTTGTTTCTTCAGTCACCTAGTAGTTTGAAATGACTGGTCCTGCTGATACCAATAAGTGTTTTTTTGTTTGTTTTTTTTGTTTTGTTTTTTTGCTGCCGTGTGTCAGGCTGAGGAATTCCGCACGGCGGTGCAGATGCTACTGGAGTGGCTGTCCGAGGCCGAGCAGAGCCTTCGCTTCCGCGGTGTCCTTCCAGAGGAGGCAGAGACCCTCCAGGCATTGTTGCACACCCACCGCCAATTCATGGGCACCGTGGAGGAGAAGAGGGCAGAGGTCAACCGGGCAGCGGGCATGGGCGAGGCCATCCTCACCCTGTGCCACCCGGACTCCATTACCACCATCAAGCACTGGATCACTATCATCCGGGCGCGCTTTGAGGAGGTAAGTCAGCGTAGGGTCTAAATTAGGAATGTTGTCACGGTGGTCTCGGGCAGTGATTTTGAACAGGTGAGAGGGTAGGGAAAAAAAGTCTATCCCCTTTAAGTGAAAGCTTTGAGTTTAACACACGTTTGTATGTGGGTATAGGTGTTGACGTGGGCCAAGCAGCACGAGCAGCGTCTGGAGGCGGCACTGACCGAGGTTCTGAACAACGCCAACCTGCTGGAGGAGCTGCTGTCGTGGCTACAGTGGGCCGAGACAACCCTGGCGCAGAGAGACATGGAGCCCCTCCCACAGGACATCCCTCAAGTCAAAGGACTCATTACAGAACACCAGGTCAGCATGTGTACAGATGCAAATATCCTCATCAATGAGCTGATATCGGAAATTCTGATCAGTGTGTCTCAGTCACAGAGTGATCTATGAATTCAGTTCCCAATGTTGTATTGTAGCCAATCCAAATGTTCTCTCTGTCTCAGATGTTCATGGAGGAGATGACGAGAAAGCAGCCGGACGTGGACAAAGTGACCAAAAGTTATAAAAGAAAACCCGCTGAACCTCCCAGCAGTCTAGCGGAGAGGAGAGGCCGTGAGTTTCTCACATATATTGATTAGTACTCATGATGCACCGATCACACTTTATTCTGACCAAGTATCTGCGTCGTTGTATCAGAACATTTTATGCGTACTGATGTACTTATTACTATTGGTTGATAGTTTCTTGACATGATTGGTCCTCTAGGGCGACAACAACAGCAGCAGCAGCAACATCATCATCAGCATCATCAGGCCTCGATGCAGGTTTCAGGGACCAACCCGCGACTCAATCAGCTGTGTGCACGCTGGCAGCAAGTTTGGCTTCAGGCGCTGGACCGCCAGCGAAAACTCAACGACGCCCTGGACAGGTTGGAGGAGGTACAACAGCATCATCGTGGCGTTTATATTTTCATATCTTGACTAAAATAGGACATGCATGTAGGTCGGTTGTTTTTACAGTGAAACTCCTCTACAGCGAAACCTGCATGGGCGAAAATCCCCCCTAGTGTGAAAAATCTTCATGCATTAACACCATTCCCTCTTTCCTGTCCCCCATACAAAAAAAAAAACCTGTTGCGTTATACAATATCTTTTTCTCTGCTCTTGCTTCGCGACGAGATTCACTACAACGAAGTCTCATCCAACAGCGACCTCTACTGCTTCGTTCGGAAACGGCAACAGCAAACACCACACTGGTTTACACATGCGCAGTAGTCCAGGAAGAATTTGTTATTGTTAGTTTCAGATGCAGCAAGAACGTTGCATTGCTAAAATGGCTACACAACGGACCTTTGGATGTCAAGCAGCTAAGACAAGAAGAGCTCTGATGCTGCAAGAGAGGGTAAAAGTGATCAAAATGAAAGACGGGGGAAGCGAAATAAAATAAATTATCCAAGAAATTGATGTAAGTGAATGCTGATCGTAAATTTCGCAATTTCTTTCCCTATTTTTCTTTCTACACTTGACATGAAGCGTCAAATAAGCAAAGCTACGTTTGTGTGTGTGTGTTTACATCTGAGAACAAATTTGCTACAGTGAAAAACCCCCTGTTGTGAAAAATTTCTTGCTGCAAACATGATTTCGTTGTAGAGGAGTTTCACTGTAATCCCGAAATCAAGTGAAACGGGAAGATTGAACACCTTTGCGTGTGCTCGTTGCAGCTCAAAGAGTTTGCCAACTTCGACTTTGACGTGTGGCGGAAGAAGTACATGCGCTGGATGAACCACAAGAAGTCGCGGGTCATGGACTTCTTCCGCCGCATTGACAAGGATCAGGATGGGAAGATCACGCGACAGGAGTTCATCGACGGCATCCTGGCCTCCAGTGCGTTCACCACACACGCACACGACTACCGTTCATTACATTACAGGACAAAAACAAGAAAAAAATCGCTTACATTAAAACTTTTTCATCTCTTTTCATCCTGTTAATTCTGTACATTTTTCCACATTGAATTTTTCCTCTGCAGAGTTCCCCACCAGCAAGTTGGAGATGACGGCGGTGGCGGACATTTTTGACAGAGACGGTGACGGCTACATCGACTATTACGAATTTGTGGCCGCCCTGCATCCCAACAAGGATGCCTACAGACCAACCACGGATGCCGATAAGATTGAGGACGAGGTGAGCGTGCGGACTGGACCAAAGGGGTTGTAATTGCATCCGGATGCCACAAGATGGTGGCAAAGCATCAACACCCTTTCATTAGCGACTGTTGAATGCAACCAAACCACTTTTCACACATGGTTTATGAATCGTACTATCTTGCATACTAGCGTAAATAAATATTTTTGCGTCATGTCCTGCAGGTGACTCGGCAGGTGGCTCAGTGTAAGTGTGCCAAGCGTTTCCAGGTGGAGCAAATAGGGGAGAACAAATACCGGGTAAGCTCAGCCAACTTTTTTGACTTCTTGTGTCCTACCGATACTTCTCATGGTTGATGCCCAGAAATAATTTTGTCCACCATTAGAGACAGTATTGTTTGACCCACTTGTGAATACCATGACATTTTTACTTTCAACCAAAGGAACCTTGCTAACTAGCTAACCTCCCTGCATTCCTCATGTGTGCGTCTGCACCTTCATGCTTCTCCTCTCATGGTATCAGAGGAGAACATGATTTCATGTACACCTCGTGCGCCCAACCTCAAGTTGTCATCTCATGCTTTCATCCCCTGACCTCACCCTGTGGTCTCACCGTCATCGTAGAAGATCAGAAATCAAATGCGCACCTCACGCCTCTTAACCTTGTTTTTGTTTTCGTGATAGCAGATGAGAAAGTCATTAAATGTTCCCATTGACGCTCTTGTCTTGACTGTCACCGAGCGGTGTCATCTTATAAGAAATCAAGTGTGCACCCTCACGCGCTCCTTGTACTCTCATGTTTGTCACATCGTGCGTGTGTGCGTCTGCTCATGTTTGTGTGTCACTCCCACTTTTACCGCATGTGAATTTCCAGGAGCATATCTGATGCCTTACAGTGGCGCCTCAACTTAAGTGTGACCCGATTTTAGGAGTTTTGAAGGAAGCGCGCTTTAGCCTAAGATATCATTTTCGTGCCGACTCTTTACGTCATTGAGAGTACTTCCAGTTCGTCATTTTCATTCGAATAAACGGTGTAGTTTGTTGCGAGAGGTCTATTTGCATCTATGTGTGTGGATATGACCGTTTGTGCACGTCACATAGAACAGTACTGAGCAAAGACATCGAAGCAGTATTTTTCCGCCATTTCGTGCACATTTGAATGTGAGGTCGTACGCGTCTCTTGCAGAGACGTCACCCAGACAGACTCAACTTCCTGGTGTCACCTCTTAAGATGTCCCACCCGCGTATGTTGCACATAAATTACATTGGTTTGCACGCACGCCACGCGCACGCGCGCAAAACAATGTAATGCAGTTTGTAGAGCATTGCTAGCTAGGTGTTTTTGGAAAATCAGGTGTTATTTTTGAAAATCGACTTTTGAATTGGTCAAACTGTTATGCAATGCACGCCCGGCCGTGTGGGCTCGTAATGAACGTGACGCGCGCCACGCGCGTTCACGTGAACGCGCTCAGCACAGGCGAAACAGCCACGCTTTAGGAGTGTACTTACGCCATTTGAAATGATGGGCTCATCAGTCTTTTTCTCGTCTTCACGCCAGTAGATCGCGCACTCACAATGTGCATTTGTGCACGGGCATGCCCAGTGCCCTGATTGATTGGCATGATTGGCTTGTTTGAGGGTGCAGCACGCGCCAAACTCAACGCGTAACGATAGTTACTGGCTGGACGTTGTTTTGAAAATCAAGTGTTATTTTTGAGAATCGAGTTTTACATTTATCGAGCGGTTCGAAGATGAATGAATGAATGAGTTTTACATTTGTTTATGCACGTAAACACACCAACACTGCAACTGCAGCTGCACAGCAGCCCGGTGCAGCAGCTGCAGGAAGAGGACATGCGAGAAAAGAAAGCAATACGTATAGCTTTTATAAAACCACTTCGTGCTTGAATTATTGTGGCAGATGTGGAAAGGCCAATCCGCCACAAACACACTACAACCATTTGTTCTGATTGTAAAAAAAGTTTTGTGTTTGTTTTTCGTTTTGTTATCAAGTTTGCATATTAGTTGCTGGTTGTTTTGTTTGTTTGTTATAAAGTATGTTACTTCAACATTTTTCATAGTTTTTGTGACTTTTATACTTTTTCAAGGTTCTAATTACCATGTACAACATTTTTTCACTCTGATATCTATATAAACGCTTATACACAATATTGGACACATAGAGTTAGAGTTACTTATATAGAGTCATAACCCAATACTCATTTTGTTATTCAAGAAAAAAGTAATGCAAACTATATATGTATGGCTAGATCTAATGCCACTGAACATTTTGAAAGTGAAAAAATTCAAAAGTGAAAAAGTTGTCACACCTCAAAGCGCAACCCAATTTGGGACAAATATGTTTGATGTCACATTTTTTGAAATGGCCATTACAGAAAAAACAGGCATGAAATACAATTCTGTTCCTGCGGTTTGGTGATATATTCAAGGCTCTATTTATGTCATATGCAAGATTTGGACTGGGTGGGTTTTTTATTTACATATGCAGCATAGTGACTGTGTGATTGACACACTCCTGCTGCTGTGGCTCATAGAGGGCGCCAAATATAAATAAATAAATAAATAACTATATGTATGTCTTGGCCTGATGCCACTGAACATTTTGAAAGTTGAAAGTTGAAAGTGAAAAAAAATTCGAAAGTGAGAAAAGTTGTCACACCTCAAAGCGCAACCCAATTTGGGACAAATATGTTTGATGTCACATTTTTTTTAAAATTGCCATTACAGAAAAAACAGGCATGAAATACAATTCTGTTCCTGCGGTTTGGTGACATATTCAAGGCTCTATTTATGTCATATGCAAGATTTGGACTGGGTGGGTTTTTATTTACATATGCAGCATAGTGACTGTGTGATTGACACACTCCTGCTGCTGCGGCTCATAGAGGCGCCAAATATAAATAAATAAATAAATAATGATATGTATGTCTTGGCCTGATGCCACTGAACATTTTGAAAGTTGAAAGTGAAAAAAATTCAAAAGTGAAAAAGTTGTCACACCTCAAAGCGCAACCCAATTTGGGACAAATATGTTTGATGTCACATTTTTTAAAAATGGCCATTACAGAAAAAAACAGGCATGAAATACAATTCTGTTCCTGCGGTTTGGTGACATATTCAAGGCTCTATTTATGTCATATGCAAGATTTGGACTGGGTGTTTTTTTTAATTTACATATGCAGCATAGTGACTGTGTGATTGACACACTCCTGCTGCTGTGGCTCATAGAGGGCGCCAAATATAAATAAATAAATACATAATTATATGTATGTCTTGGCCTGATGCCACTGAATATTTTGAAAGTTGAAAGTGAAAAAAAATTCAAAAGTGAAAAAAGTTGTCACACCTCAAAGCGCAACCCAATTTGGGACAAATACTGAGAACGTGACAAACTGTATTACTGCACAAGGGTTAATGCTAACGCACAATGCAAGACGCCATAGGAGGGCGAACGAAACTAGCTTGAAGGTAGCAACAGTTGTAAACCTTTCAACAACACGGTTTAAGCGGTCGCAACACAATGCGGACGGAGCGTACAATATTCGCAGGCCTATATTCTTTATCCTCTCCGTTGATTACAGTGGTGGAAGATGATTCGAGGTACACGGGGTTTGAGTTGCATGTGTGGCAATGAACAAATGAAACTCTTAAGTCAAGGCGCCACTGTACATGAAAAAAAAGGAAAGCGCCTCCACGGGCTTGTTGTTGTTTTGATTGTTGTTGTGTTTATTGTTTCAATCGTCATCTTTTTCTTCCTTTCTTTTTTTTTTGTCCTTTCTATTTCCTCGCGCCGCCTCTGCCGGATATTTTGTGTAGTTCTTCCTCGGAAACCAGGTAACTCACTTCTGATGCTGTCACTGGCCGTGTGAAATCTGCTTCCTTGCAATCAGACTCTTCGTTACTCTCGTATTACCGGAGGGAAGATATGATCAACGGCATGTTTGTTTTTTTTTTCAATTTTAATGTCGCCAACTAACAAAAACAAAATAGAAATGCCTGATTTTGGAAGCAGGTTTCAGCGCCCTTGTGAGTGATAATCCCTCAAATGTTTTCTGTGCTTTGGACTGACGCTGGTGAAGGAATCAGGCTGCCGGTAGAGATTTCTTCTTCTGCGGTGGGCTCACCGCAGACTTCTGCTTGTATTCCACCACCCCTCCCCCCCCCCCCCTCCAAAAAATGTCTGGCGCGTAAGCAATCTATGGTCCGCTGCATATTCTGTTGTTAAAATGAACCCTTTTTAAGCTTAGAAGTAATATGAAATTAAATTGTATGTAAAAATGTACATTTTGATCAAAGTGACGTATTTATTAAAGGTGCCTTTTTGACATTTTCAAAACTGTAAATGCATTTGCACAAGTGGTCACGCAACTTTTGGACAGTCAGACAGTTGTACACACAGCCAGAGTGTGAAAAATAACCCCACAAGCTGAAATTTCCATAGGATGTCAAAGGGTCAAAGTTCAAAATGACAGCAAGCTGGACATTTTGAACATTGCAGTTGGTATATATGACATTGTAACAAATTTGGAATACCGTGATAGTAGAAATCCCAAATTTGGCATATTGACGCCCATTATAAATTCAAATTTCCAATAGACTGTAAAACTGGTGTTTTATCGTGCATTTTCTCAATTTCTGCACAAATCACATCACCGCGGCTCACCAATACTATCAAAGCTTGAGAATTGTGGTAGTGAGTTTTACCTCACTCTCCACGAGATGGCGCTTTAGCCTAAGATATCATTTTCGTGCCGACTCTTTACGTCATTGAGAGTACTTCCAGTTCGTCATTTTCATTCGAATAAACGGTGTAGTTTGTTGCGAGAGGTCTATTTGCATCTATGTGTGTGGATATGACCGTTTGTGCACGTCACATAGAACAGTACTGAGCAAAGACATCGAAGCAGTATTTTTCCGCCATTTCGTGCACATTTGAATGTGAGGTCGCGCGCGTCTCTTGCAGAGACGTCACCCAGACAGACTCAACTTCCTGGTGTCACCTCTTAAGATGTCCCACCCGCGTATGTTGCACATAAATTACATTGGTTTGCACGCACGCCACGCGCGCGCGCAAAACAATGTAATGCAGTTTGTAGAGCATTGCTAGCTAGGTGTTTTTGGAAAATCAGGTGTTATTTTTGAAAATCGACTTTTGAATTGGTCAAACTGTTATGCAATGCACGCCCGGCCGTGTGGGCTCGTAATGAACGTGACGCTGCGACTCACGCGCGTTCACGTGAACGCGCTCAGCACAGGCGAAACAGCCACGCTTTAGGAGTGTACTTACGGCCATTTGAAATGATGGGCTCATCAGTCTTTTTCTCGTCTTCACGCCAGTAGATCGCGCACTCACAATGTGCATTTGTGCACGGGCATGCCCAGTGCCCTGATTGATTGGCATGATTGGCTTGTTTGAGGTGCAGCACGCGCCAAACTCAACGCGTAACGATAGTTACTGGCTGGACGTTGTTTTGAAAATCAAGTGTTATTTTTGAGAATCGAGTTTTACATTTATCGGCGGTTCGGAAGATGAATGAATGAATGAGTTTTACATTTGTTTATGCACGTAAACACACCAACACTGCAACTGCAGCTGCACAGCAGCCCGTGCAGCAGCTGCAGGAAGAGGACATGCGAGAAAAGAAAGCAATACGTATAGCTTTGCGAAAAACCACTTCGTGCTTGAATTATTGTGGCAGATGTGGAAAGGCCAATCCGCCACAAACACACTACAACCATTTGTTCTGATTGTAAAAAAAAAGTTTTGTGTTTGTTTTTCGTTTTGTTATCAAGTTTGCATATTAGTTGCTGGTTGTTTTGTTTGTTTGTTATAAAGTATGTTACTTCAACATTTTTCATAGTTTTTGTGACTTTTATACTTTTTCAAGGTTCTAATTACCATGTACAACATTTTTTCACTCTGATATCTATATAAACGCTTATACACAATATTGGACACATAGAGTTAGAGTTACTTATATAGAGTCATAACCCAATACTCATTTTGTTATTCAAGAAAAAAGTAATGCAAACTATATATGTATGGCTAGATCTAATGCCACTGAACATTTTGAAAGTGAAAAAAATTCAAAAGTGAAAAAGTTGTCACACCTCAAAGCGCAACCCAATTTGGGACAAATATGTTTGATGTCACATTTTTTGAAATGGCCATTACAGAAAAAACAGGCATGAAATACAATTCTGTTCCTGCGGTTTGGTGATATATTCAAGGCTCTATTTATGTCATATGCAAGATTTGGACTGGGTGGGTTTTTATTTACATATGCAGCATAGTGACTGTGTGATTGACACACTCCTGCTGCTGTGGCTCATAGAGGCGCCAAATATAAATAAATAAATAAATAACTATATGTATGTCTTGGCCTGATGCCACTGAACATTTTGAAAGTTGAAAGTTGAAAGTGAAAAAAAATTCGAAAGTGAGAAAAGTTGTCACACCTCAAAGCGCAACCCAATTTGGGACAAATATGTTTGATGTCACATTTTTTTTAAAATTGCCATTACAGAAAAAAACAGGCATGAAATACAATTCTGTTCCTGCGGTTTGGTGACATATTCAAGGCTCTATTTATGTCATATGCAAGATTTGGACTGGGTGGGTTTTTTATTTACATATGCAGCATAGTGACTGTGTGATTGACACACTCCTGCTGCTGCGGCTCATAGAGGGCGCCAAATATAAATAAATAAATAAATAATGATATGTATGTCTTGGCCTGATGCCACTGAACATTTTGAAAGTTGAAAGTGAAAAAAATTCAAAAGTGAAAAAGTTGTCACACCTCAAAGCGCAACCCAATTTGGGACAAATATGTTTGATGTCACATTTTTTAAAAATGGCCATTACAGAAAAAAACAGGCATGAAATACAATTCTGTTCCTGCGGTTTGGTGACATATTCAAGGCTCTATTTATGTCATATGCAAGATTTGGACTGGGTGTTTTTTTAATTTACATATGCAGCATAGTGACTGTGTGATTGACACACTCCTGCTGCTGTGGCTCATAGAGGCGCCAAATATAAATAAATAAATACATAATTATATGTATGTCTTGGCCTGATGCCACTGAATATTTTGAAAGTTGAAAGTGAAAAAAAATTCAAAAGTGAAAAAAGTTGTCACACCTCAAAGCGCAACCCAATTTGGGACAAATACTGAGAACGTGACAAACTGTATTACGAGCATAAGCTTAATGCTAACGCACAATGCAAGACGCCATAGGAGGCGAACGAAACTAGCTTGAAGGTAGCAACAGTTGTAAACCTTTCAACAACGCGGTTTAAGCGATCGCAACACAATGCGGACGGAGCGTACAATATTCGCAGGCCTATATTCTTTATCCTCTCCGTTGATTACAGTGGTGGAAGATGATTCGAGGTACACGGGGTTTGAGTTGCATGTGTGGCAATGAACAAATGAAACTCTTAAGTCAAGGCGTCACTGTACATGAAAAAAAAGGAAAGCGCCTCCACGGGCTTGTTGTTGTTTTGATTGTTGTTGTGTTTATTGTTTCAATCGTCATCTCTTTCTTCCTTTCTTTTGTTTTTGTCCTTTCTATTTCCTCGTGCCGCCTCTGCCGGATATTTTGTGTAGTTCTTCCTCGGAAACCAGGTAACTCACTTCTGATGCTGTCACTGGCCGTGTGAAATCTGCTTCCTTGCAATCAGACTATTCGTTACTCTCGTATTACCGGAGGGAAGATATGATCAACGGCATGTTTGTTTTTTTTTTCAATTTTAATGTCGCCAACTAACAAAAACAAAATAGAAATGCCTGATTGGAAGCAGGTTTCAGCGCCCTTGTGAGTGATAATCCCTCCAATGTTTTCTGTGCTTTGGACTGACGCTGGTGAAGGAATCAGGCTGCCGGTAGAGATTTCTTCTTCTGCGGTGGGCTCACCGCAGACTTCTGCTTGTATTCCACCCCAAAAAAAAGGTCTGGCGCGTAAGCAATCTATGGTCCGCTGTATATTCTGTTGTTAAAATGAATCCTTTTTAAGCTTAGAAGTAATATGAAATTAAATTGTATGTAAAAATGTACATTTTGATCAAAGTGACGTATTTATTAAAGGTGCCTTTTTTGACAACATTTTCAAAACTGTAAATGCATTTGCACAAGTGGTCACGCAACTTTTCAAATCAAAATAAATTGCGATCACATTTACATTTTTTTGCACGTTTGAACTTGAAACTTTTTTTACCCAGCTGAGAAATAGTTTTTAAAAAAATATTTGATAATTGACCTTTATTGAATATTGAATTATGTATACTGCTTAAAAAATAAAGGGAAGACTTAAACAGCCCAATGGAACTCCAAGTGTTCCCTTTATTTTTTGGGAGCAGTTTAATTAGCATTTTTCATAAATACAAGCGGCCCTCCTCCTTCCTTCCATTGGACATCCCTGCTGTAAAATGAAACGTCCGATCGTGCAAAAGGCTTCCTTCCTTCTGATGGGAGATTGTGGCTGAAAATTGACCTTCCGGTGCATGTTTTGCCTGCATGGCTGCTTGGTTTGGTGTGGCTCCCAAATGTATTTCAAGGCCTCTTTGTCTTGACGTCTCATCTTTCCCCCGCGCAGTTCGGCGACTCGCAGCAGCTCCGTCTGGTGCGCATCCTACGCAGCACCGTTATGGTGCGGGTGGGTGGAGGCTGGATGGCTCTGGACGAGTTCCTGGTCAAAAACGATCCGTGTCGAGGTAAGTCACACCCAAAAAAAAACATCACAATCCACGGTGGTCAGAATCCAAAAGCAGGGAAAGGCGGAATTTGTTGCTTCTTTGTCCCGGGTGTCGATGCATCGGTTACCATGCAAAATCGCCAT
Source organism: Hippocampus mohnikei (assembly GCA_026261675.1). NCBI lineage: Eukaryota > Metazoa > Chordata > Actinopteri > Syngnathiformes > Syngnathidae > Hippocampus > Hippocampus mohnikei. The sequence continues at coordinate 1,979,005 of JAKGUB010000345.1, forward strand.
CGCTCACTTGTCACTAAGCAGTCCAGTTTCTTTGCGTTCCCATTTAGATACACACGAGTACGGTAACAAGTGCAATGGTGTCTTGACTTTCTTACCGTATGTTAAAATCCTGGAGTGTGTTGAGCGATATCAATTGGTCTGCCCGGAGGCGGCCGCCTCACAATTTTAAACGCAGGAAAAAAGCCTCCTGTGTCCATCTTCACCTTCTTCTTTGTCCTACTCTTGAGTATTTGATGACTAGTACAAAGTAGTGCATGATGCATGCTCCTTCTTCTCTTTTCTCCCCCCCCTCTTTTTTTTTTCCTTCCATTCCTTTCTTCCTTCCAGTTCAACATCCCGGACTTAAGATCCTTCGCTCTGACTCCAGTAGCTCCATCTCATCCCGTATAGGTTGGACGACTTCTCTGGCTCTTTCTTGACTCCTCCCCGTCAGGGCTTTTTTCTTTTTCTCATTCTTTTCGTTTGTTGTTTTTGCTCGCCAATGCCACGATTAATGTTGTGATCCCGTCGATTCCCACGTCACCGTTTGTCCTGCCAAACCCCCCCTGCCACGCGTTAGGTTGCTGCGTGTTTGTGTGCGCGTCTGGTTGTTTCACATTGTCTCCTGTCTCTCTCAGTGGCAGTCACGCCAGGCTATTTCTGCTGCAGAGGTATCTACCCTTCCTCCTCTCTCTCTCTCCATCTGTCCATCCTTCCATCCGGCTGTCTGGCCACTCACTGTCCATCTTAATCCACACAGCTGACTGTCGAGACAGTATGTGCGCGTGCGCGCGTGTGTGTGGTGTCTTCTGCAGTTGCGACCATATGGATGTTGCCGCCGCTCGCTCAAAGGCCCGCCCGGGTTTTCGAAAAAATTGGAAATACATCTTCTTGTTGTTTAAGTTGCTTAAGCTGGCTGCCCGTCTTCCAACATGGCTCCTCTCAGATTTTCAATTTAGAGATTTAAGAAAAGAAAAAAAAACATTTTTGTCCACGATATGAGCTTATGTCCACCAAAAAAAAAAAAACACTTAAATGTATAAAAGCACTGATACCCACTCCTCAAACAGTCGCATAAGACACAATTACTGAGAAATTACACGCTCGCATACAGTAGCTGCACACAAGAACTACAAGTTGTCCTCTTGCTATACGGATACAGATATAGATTTTTTGGGTCCTGCAATTGTCATTTAGTGAAAAACACTCCTCGCCCGTGTGCCACTTCGATACAGTACACGCACCTATGACAGAATGTCGATGTACGAAGTGCTCCTCGTGGTTGTGGTGACACGCAAGCTAAGTGCTGCACTGCTGCTTACCTCCTGCATCTTGACATTCCTGTGCACTTTTCATGAAATGTTCTTCTCGCCGCTCCCTTTGAATATTATTAATATGAATTGTTGTGATGATGTTCGTAGCTTCTGCGGGCTTGCTGTGTGCTTGATGGGGGAGGGGGGGGCTGCCCCGCACTTTGCGGGATCACAGCACGCTGCTCATTGAATAGAAACAATCGTTCAAAATGAGCCCACCCGCCCAAGCACGTGCAATGCTTCGAAACAAGCGCTCACTGCAACGGAGTCACCAGTGTGCTCATGTCTAATTGAACTTTTATCTTGATTTATTGTTGCAATTATTTATTATTAAGACCATTCATTTGATTTCTTCATACACATTTTCTTAAAATTTATAGCAGTGTTAACTGTATTTTGATTTAGAATTGCCCATTTGAAATATTACTATTACAAATATAGGCCAAAAAGTGACCGCGTGAGTCCACCTTCTCGTGGGCTCGCAGCTTGTGGGAGGGGCCAAAGTTATTTCTTTTTTTCTTACTACATTTTGCATATTTTCATTTACAAAATTATTATTTTTTTTTACTAATTACTTTGGCATGTTTATTTTTCAAAAACGATTATTAGCTGAGCGAGGACTTGGGGCACTCTCCCATCCTCTGCCCCCGGAGGCTCGCCTGACGTTTGTGCCTTGCTGTTGTGCTTGCGTTGCAGCACGCGGGCGCACCAACCTGGAGCTCCGAGAGAAGTTCATCCTTCCCGAAGGGACGCCGCAAAGCCTGTGCGCCTTCCGCTCGCGCGGCCGCCGCTCCAAGCCCGGCTCCCGCAATGCCTCGCCCACCCGCTCCTCGTCCTCGGCCTCCCACAGCGGCGCCTCGGCACCCTCCACGCCGGCCACGCCGACCGCATCGGCCTCAACCAGGGTAGGTGCTATCGCCTTTTTTCCTAAAGCCTAAGTGTAGTGTTCGATGTTAACATGTTTTTCTCTCGTCGTCGTTAATCTTCCTTCATGCTTTTCTTTTTATTTTTTTTCCTAATTTTCTGATCAATTAAACTTAATTTTATAAAATCTTTTCTCACACAATTAAACTGTCAAAATGACTCGCCGTTGGCGACATATCCACTTCTCTCCGCATCACCTTTTCGCCACTTCTCGTCTTCCTTCCTTCTTTCTTGCTGTCCACCTTGCTCCTTCCCGTCTTCGGTCCTGTACCGTCTTTCTTCTCTCTGCTTGCTTCCTTCATTGCACCCTGTCTGTCTTCCCTGCTGCCCTCGTTCCTCGTCGCTACTTCCTGGCTCCCGTTGCCTGCGTCACTATTTCCTGCCCCCTCCACTTAGTCATCACACACTCACTCTCGCGACTACGCCAAGCCGTGGTTGACGCACAGTAAAAGTGCGTCAGCGACCAAGTGTCAGTGCTGCCCGGATGTCAGCGGGGACGAGGTAACGACACAAGACCCACGCAGACATAACATCCACCTGCTCCCGCCTTAAAGCCCTCTTGCTAAATGCCGACCGCGCTCTCCAAGCCAATTCATTAAAAAAAAAAAAAAAAAAAAGTGAAAAAAATTCCAATTATTTTGTTGCATCTCTTATGAATGATTCATTCATGTGTGTAGGAGAGAGACACTCGTCCTGTTAGGTATAATAATTATTGCTCTTTGCTTTTCTAATAGTTAAGTATTTATTGACTTTTTTTTTTTTTTTTACTTTTAATCATTAGAATCATACATCACGATTTACGATCAGGTTCTATTTCACTATTTATGTCTCCTATTCATTATCAACTATTGCTTACTCCTGCTATTACCGTTTGAAATCAAATTAGTACTTTGTTTTGCAACTATTTTTGGCAATTTATGGTGTCAAATATTAGGATGATTGTGACAGCACACACACACACACACACACACACACACACACACACTCACTGCTCTTGAATTCAGTCGTGAACAAGACAGCGTAAGCCGACACTCGTCGCCTCTTCTTCGCGCAGGGGGCGTCGTCGGGCTCCAAGCTGAAGCGTCCGACCTTCCATTCCAGTCGCGGCTCACTGACAGGTGAAAACGGCGGGTCGACGCACGCCGCCAAACGAAATGGTGAGACCCCAGTACCCTGCTTCAAATTGCAGAGGTCACATGACTTGCGTCGGCGTGATTTTTTGGGGGCCGTAGTCAACTGGGGCTTGTTTGCAAATGAGAACAATCGGACTTTGGCACATGTGGCATATTGCCGCCTCTCTCAAATTGTAAATATTGTCCCCACCGCTTTCCCATCTCCCTCGGCAGATCCGAAGCGAGCCGGGTCCACGGCGAGCGGTCCCACCAGCCGCGCGGGCAGCCGCGCCAGCAGTCGTCGAGGGAGCGACGCGTCCGATGCCTCGGAGCTGCAGGACTCTCGCTCTGTCTGCTCAGACGCGTCCGACACCCCGCGGAGGCCCGGCGGTGGCGCCAAACCCTCCAAGATCCCCACCATCACCAAGAAGACCCCTAGTCCCAAACCACCCACGTCCGGCAAGAAATAAAACAAGTGTGGGGATGCGGTGGGGGGATGTCTTCCTTTCGCACGGTGGCGGCCCTCTCTCATCGGTTGCTGGCATCCATTTTGTCTCGGATAACAATTTGGGCTTTGTAGCACTCGGGAGAGGCCGTTTTGCAAGCTTCTAGGCGTGTGCAGCAAGAAATCAGACAAACAAGAAAATGGTCTAAAATGGGGACAAAAAAAAAACAACCCAAAAAAACTTTGGCCTGTAGGCTAGCAAATATGCAACATGTGACACCACGTGGAACACTCAGGGGAATGCAGGGGTTGCCACCCAGATTGAGGGCAACCTCACCACCACCACCACCAACCGGAACAGGGGCGGCTGCCCCCCTTTGGCCTTGCCCCCAAAATCCCCAAAATGGTGGCGGTGCGCCGCAAGGAGCACTCCCTGGCTTCCATCCAAGCGATGACGCTAGTGGGTCATTTCCCTTTTGTTACAACACTCGACTGGGAGACAATTTGACAGCGTAAGCGAGGCTGGAAGACAGCTGTATGCCTTCCCGCAATTGTAGGTTGGAATTTTGACACTTCTTCCAACTTTGTTGGACTGAAACGCCAGGAAGGACACAAACAAAATCAAGTCACCTCTTGGCGCTCAACCGAAACTTCCAACACCAGGATGGACATGCAAAAAAATAATGGGGTTTTTTTCTAATGCACTCTGGCCTTTTCTCACCGCTTTCCCTGCGAAACAACATAAATTTGGCAGGAGGGGGGGTGGGGGTGTTGAAGTCATCGAGTCCTGTACCGTCTAACCAAGGCCGGGCAATTCCGGGACATGAACCCTCCTCCTGCCATTTAAAGCTGCTCTTGTAATACGACTTTGCCGCTCAGGTGGCGCTAGCGAGTCATTACGGAAGGGGGGGGCTTTGTCGACAAAGTTTCATGCCTGTAAAAAAAAACCCACCAAAAAACTGCTGCATTCTCCTGCCTTTCTTTCTCCACCGGGTTCTGTCCCACACAAGACAGAATTGGCCGAGGGGGACGGAGTCAACGTGGCGATTTTCCGCTGTAACGGAGGTGGGACGACGCCTGTGTGGAAGAGGCTTCTGACATGCCGGGACGGGGGTGTCAAGTTTTGACACCTGACACTCTAATCTCCCCGCTCCTTTCTCTTGCCTGTTACGGAAGGTTTTCCATGTTACTTCTTTCTGTTAATTTATAATCCATTTTTTTTTTTGTGTTTATCTTGAAATGTAATATTTAATGAAGTTGGCAGGAGGTGATAAACGGGTGCGTTTGTCTCGTGACCAATCATGTGGACTGCATGTAAAGAGAGCAGCAGCGGCAGAAACCCCCACGCCCAGACATTTATACGAAAGACATTTTATTTATTAATGTCCCCTCCTTGACAAGATGCTGCATTACCGTGCAAACACAAGTAGGAGCAGAGGACAAGTTGTGTAAAATGAAGAAAAAAATACTAAAATTATAAATCTTTGTTGTTGGTTTTTTTGTATTAAAATGATGCTTGCAGTAAAAAAAAAAATCTAGAGTGTTTGCATTTGTTGGACATGTACATTACATTCACACCTCACATTTACATTTTCGTAACGCAGGAGGAAGCTGGAGTCCCCCCCCCCTTCTGAGAGCAGCCACACAAAGAGCCCAGATTCTAACCGTGACCCTTCCGAACTGTGAGGCAGACGTGCTAATCGCTCTTCCACCATGATGCCCCAGGCCGGACATTTCTGAGTAATTCTCACGTTGAGATAAGGACACGCCCGGTTGGTTCTGCGGTAGTAAGCAGAGAGGAAGCCAGCGTAGTTTCCAACTTCTGTGAATATTTGCTCCATCTCTTCGACACACACACACGCGCGCGCGCGCGATGATCACAACTGTGTTTAGACCTCGCGTGGTCATTGCAGCCACGAGCGCGTTGCCATCTTTGAAGCCCGGTACACACTAAAACCGCACCGCAAAACTTGACTCACTCCTTCCTTGGGGCTCACATGAACACAAACGACCGCGCAGTGAGTGCATGTGGGACCGATGTCAAAATTAGGTGTGCGCAGTGTCAGCCAAAATTCGCCACAGAATCTGTCACGCCTGGCTTTCTTTGGGGCAGCTGGAAAAGGTTCCTCCTCGAAGAGTGGCTTTCAAACCACCCACCCTAAAAGAAAAATCTTTGAGCTTCTTAAAGTCCCAACACCGTAACCAACGGCAACAGGGGGGTGATGTGGGTGGAACGTGAGGAGCGCTCCCTCCTCTTACTTGAAAGCTCAGCTCAGACGCTCACGCACTGCAAGCGGCGTGTGCCAAGTGTGAAGAAGCCTTTTTTTTTTCGGAATACTGACGGAAAGACGTTTTCTGTGGATTCCTGTGAGGTTTCCCAGTTTTGTCCGAACTGCGTATAAGAAGAGTTGGACTTTGCGACCGGTTTCTCCGCACGTTCATCAGCACCTGCTCTCCTCTCAAATTAAAAGTTTGGCTGCTTCAAAGTCGGCAGGATCTGCTCCATTGCTGATTACGCCACGTCGGGCTGTTTTTTTGCGAAGCACCAGGGAATTCCAGACGTTTGGAGACGTACGAACGGCTCACTTGAACTGAACCAGAGCGGCTCGGAGCAGAAGAGAGAAACTCAGGAGGTGACTGTCCGTCTCCTTTAGAGGAGAAAACCCACAGAAGACTCCAGACGAGGCAAAAGTTGGAATGAAGGTCAATGGCTTCTTCAATCTTGTGCAGAAGACTCCTAGCCGACAAGTTCTTTTCCTGGTCTCGGTCTGCCCGAAGTTGAAGACTGACAACTGATAAGACGCTTGATCAACTCAAGTCCAGTCAGTTTTAGAGCTTTAGGTTTGGTTGACTACTTATTGTCCAATGTTCAGCAACAATAATTAGCATTTCGATTGAACTGTACTTGAAAGAAGAAGAAGAAGAGAGGACTCCCAAGAGGGGAACATTTCCTTCGGGTCTATCTCGAGTAGAAAATCAACAGAAGGGGGGGGTCCAGATTCGTGAAAGTTGGGGTGGAGACCGAAAGGAAGAAACTGAGCATTCTCTTCATGGTCCAGCTTGTAGAAGAACTCTGAGGAGGATCTGTTCTCGAGAAGTTTGGATTGGAGAGTGGCATTCAATGAGAAGGTTGGAGAGAGAGAAAGAACGTGACCATCACTTCCAAAGTGTAGGGGACTCGGGAAGGATCCAGGCAAGGCAAGACAGGAGTGGAAGTGGACATCATCTTCAGTGCACAGCTCGTGAGGAAAATCGCCAAGAGGATCAGGACGAGAGAAAAAAGGAGCGAGTGAACCATCATCTCCAGCGTTTGAAGAGTTTTGGGAGCCAGTAGATAGGAGGTGAACGTCTCCAGAAAGAAGAAGCCAAAGCAGGATGGTGACGTGTCCGACCCAAAGAGGCAGCCGACAACGTGGCGCCCGCCAACTCCTGCCCAGGAACATGGTCCTGTTTCTGGTCCTGCTCCTGCCGCTGGCCCAGACGGCAGTGCACTCCAGCTTCCGGCGTCTGAGCGGCCGCGAGAAGAAAGAGATGCAAAAAGAGATCTTGTCCATCCTGGGCCTGCCGGGCCGGCCCAGGCCTCACCCGCCGCTTAGGCCGCCTTCGTCGGCGCCGCTTTTCATGCTGGACCTCTACCACGCCATGGCGGTGGACGGCGAGGACAACCCGGCCTCTGCCAACGACGTCATCAGGCCCGGCGTGCACCGGCGGAGGGCGGCCGTCCACCACCCGGCGCTGCCTACCCTCAGCACGCACACGCCACCGCTGGGCACCGTCGTCAGCGAGGCCGACACTGTCATGAGCTTCGTCAACTTAGGTGAGTGCAAACAGGGAGTCGTGTTGCGGGAAGCATCATGACCAGGGGTCTCAAACTCAGGTCCTGGAAGGCTGCTGTCCTGCATGTTTTCCAAGTCTCCCCTGTTGCAACACACCTGATTCAAATGAACAGGTTCAATGTCAGGCTTCCGCAGAGCTTGCTGATGATCTGATGATTTGAATAAGGTGTGTTGCAACAGGGAGACTTGGAAAACATGCAGGACAGCGGCCCCCCAGGACCTGAGTTTGAGACCCCTGATCATGACAAAGTATCTTTGTTTTAAGATAGAGATGCTGTGTGGCCTTGTCAATTATAACACATTGTGATGTTTTCCCAAAGATATAGTAAGGCGTTTTGGGCTGAAAAAAACGCCGATGTAAAGTAAGGCGTTTTTAGCCGAAAAAAACGACCATGTATATAGTAAGGCGTTTTTGGCCGAAAAAAACGACCGTGTTAACTAAGGCGTTTTTAGCCGAAAAAAATGACCATGAATTTATTGTAAGGCGTTTTTGGCCGAAAAAACGACCATGTATAGTAAGGTGTTTTTAGCCGAAAAAAACGACCATGTATATAGTAAGGCGTTTTTGGCCGAAAAAAACGACCGTGTTAACTAAGGCGTTTTTAGCCGAAAAAAATGACCATGAATTTATTGTAAGGCGTTTTGGCCGGAAAAACGACCATGTATAGTAAGGTGTTTTTAGCCGGAAAAAACGACCATGTATATAGTAAGGCGTTTTTGGCGAAAAACGACCGTGTTAACTAAAGCGTTTTAGCCAAAAACGACCATGAATTTATTGTAAGGCGTTTCTGGCGAAAAAGCGACCATGTACACTAAGGTGTTTTTAGCGAAAAAACGACCATGTATATAGTAAGGCGTTTTGGCGAAAAAGCGACCGTGTTAACTAAGGCGTTTTAGCCAAAAACGACCATGAATTTATTGTAAGCGTTTCTGGCGAAAAAGCGACCATGTACACTAAGGTGTTTTTAGCCGAAAAAAACGACCATGTATATAGTAAGGCGTTTTTGGCCGAAAAAAACGACCGTGTTAACTAAGGCGTTTTTAGCCAAAAAAAACGACCATGAATTTATTGTAAGGCGTTTCTGGCCGAAAAAACGACCATGTACACTAAGGTGTTTTTAGCCGAAAAAAACGACCATGTATATAGTAAGGCGTTTTTGGCCGAAAAAAACGACCGTGTTAACTAAGGCGTTTTTAGCCAAAAAAAACGACCATGAATAGTAAGGCGTTTTTAGCCAAATAAAATGACCATGTATAATAAGGCGTTTTTGGTCGAAAAAACGACCATGTATAGTAAGCCGTTTTTAGTCGAAAAAAATGACCGTTTATAGCCGAAAAAAACGACCGTGTTAACTAAGGCGTTTTTAGCCAAAAAAAACGACCATGTATAGTCAGGCGTTTTTAGCCGAAAAAAACGACCATGTATAGTCAGGCGTTTTTAGTTAAAAAAAACGACCATGTATAATAAGGCGTTTTTAGCCGAAAAAAACGACCATGTATAGTAAGGCGTTTTTAACTGAAAAAAACAACGATGTATAGTAAGGCGATTTTAGCCGCGTTTTTAGCCGAAAAAAACGACCGTGTTAATTAAGGCGTTTTTAGCCCAAAAAAACGACCATGTATAGTCAGGCGTTTTTAGTTAAAAAAAACGACCATGTATAGTAAGGCGTTTTTAGCCGAAAAAAACGACCATGTATAGTCAGGCGTTTTTAGCCGAAAAAAACGACCATGTAAAGTCAGGCGTTTTTAGTTAAAAAAAATGACCATGTATAATAAGGCGTTTTTAGCCGAAAAAAACGACCATGTATAGTAAGGCGTTTTTAACTGAAAAAAACAACCATGTATAGTAAGGCGATTTTAGCCGCGTTTTTAGCCGAAAAAAACGACCATGTATAGTAAGGCGTTTTTAGCCGAAAAAAACGACCATGTATAGTCAGGCGTTTTTAGTTAAAAAAAACGACCATGGTGTTTTTAAGGTGTTTTTAAGGTGTTTTTAGCCGAAAAAAATGACCATGTATAGTAAGGCGTTTTTAACTGAAAAAAACAACCATGTATAGTAAGGCGTTTTTAACCGAAAAAAAACGACCATGTATAGTAAGACGTTTTTTGACGAAAAAACGACAATGTTTAGGAAGGCGTTTTTTAACGAAAAAAACGACCATGTATAGTAAGGCGTTTTTTGACACAAAAAAACGACCATGTACAGTAAGGCGTTTTTTGACGAAAAAAACGACCATGTATAGTAAGGTGTTTTTGACGAAAACACGACAATGTATAGTAAGGCGTTTTTAGCCGAAAAAAACGACCATGTATCGTAAGGCGTTTTTTGACGAAAAAACGACCATGTATAGTAAGGCGTTTTTTGACGAAAAAACGACCATGTATAGCAAGGGTTTTTGCGAAAACACGACAATGTATAGTAAGGCGTTTTTAGCGAAAAAACGACGATGTATAGTAAGGCGTTTTTAGCCGAAAAAAACGACCATGTATAGTCAGGCGTTTTTAGTTTAAAAAAACGACCATGTACAATAAGGCGTTTTTAGCTGAAAAAAAGGACCATGTATAGTAAGGCGTTTTTAACCGAAAAAAACGACCTTGTATAGCAAGGGTTTTTTTGACGAAAAAAACGACCATGTATAGTAAGGCGTTTTTAGCCGAAAAAAACGACCATGTATAGTAAGGCGTTTTTTGACGAAAAAACGACAATGTATAGTAAGGCGTTTTTTCACGAAAAAAACGACCATGTATAGTAAGGCGTTTTTGACACAAAAAAAACGACCATGTACAGTAAGGCGTTTTTGACCATGTATAGAAAAACGACCATGTATAATAAGGCGTTTTTGACGTTTTTAGTTAAAAAACGACCATGTATAGTAAGGTGTTTTTAGCGAAAACACGACAATATATAGTAAGGCGTTTTTAGCGAAGGCGTTTTTAAAAAACGACCATGTATCGTAAGGCGTTTTTGACGTACAATAAGCGTTTTTGCGAAAAACGACCATGTATAGTAAGGCGTTTTTGGCGAAAACGACCATGTATAGCAAGGGTTTTTGACTAAAAACGACGATGTATAGTAAGGCGTTTTAGCGAAAAAAGCGACCATGTATAGTCAGGCGTTTTAGTTTAAAAAAACGACCATGTACAATAAGGCGTTTTTAGCTGAAAAAAAGGACCATGTATAGTAAGGCGTTTTAACGAAAAACGACCTTGTATAGTAAGGGTTTTTTTGAAAAAACGACCATGTATAATAAGGCGTTTTAGCGAAAAACGACCATGTATAGTAAGGCGTTTTTGACGAAAAACGACAATGTATAGTAAGGCGTTTTTTCACGAAAAAAACGACCATGTATAGTAAGGCGTTTTTTGACACAAAAAAAACGACCATGTACAGTAAGGCGTTTTTTGACGAAAAAAACAACCATGTATAGTAAGGGGTTTTTGACGAAAACACGACAATGTATAGTAAGGCGTTTTTAGCCGGAAAAAACGACCATGTATAGTAAGGCGTTTTTTGACAACAACAAAAACGACCATGTATCGTAAGGCGTTTTTTGACGAAAAAACGACCATGTATAGTAAGGCGTTTTTTGACGAAAAAACGACCATGTATAGCAAGGGTTTTTTTGACGAAAAAAACGACCATGTATAGTAAGGCGTTTTTAGCCGAAAAAAACGACCATGTATATATAGTCAGGTGTTTTTAGTTAAAAAAAACGACCATGTATAATAAGGCGTTTTTAGCCGAAAAAAACGACCATGTATAGTAAGGCGTTTTTAACCGAAAAAACCGACCATGTATAGTAAGGGTTTTAGTGAAAAAAAAAAACGACCATGTATATTAAGGCGTTTTTAACGAAAAAACGACCATGTATAGTAAGGCGTTTTTAGCCGAAAAAAACGACCATGTATAGTAAGCCGTTTTTAGCCGAAAAAAAATGACAGTTTTTAGCCGAAAAAAAAAAGACCATGTATAGTCAAGTGTTTTTAGCTGAAAAAAACGACCATGTATAGTAAGGCATTTTTGGTGGAAAAAAAACGACCATGTATAGGAAGAAGTTTTTAGCCGAAAAAAACGACTATGTATATAGTAAGGCGTTTTTGGCCAAAAAAACGACCATGTATAGTAAGGCGTTTTTAGTCGAAAAAAAAATGACCGTTTTTAGCCGAAAAAAACGACGATGTATAGTAAAGCGTTTTTAGCCGAAAAAACGACCATGTATAGTAAGGCGTTTTTGGCCGAAAAAAAAGACCATGGATAGTAAGGCGTTTTTAGCGGAAAAAAACGACCATGTATAGTAAGGCGTTTTTAGCGGAAAAAAACGAACATGTATAGTAAGGCGTTTTTAGCCCCAAAAAACCGACCATGTATAGTAAGCCGTTTTTAGCCGAAAAAAATGACCGTTTTTAGCCGAAAAAAACGACCATAAGGCGTTTTTTGAGGAAAAAACGACCATGTATAGTAAGGCCTTTTTTGACGAAAAAATGACCATGTTTAGTAATGCGTTTTTCGCCGAAAAAAACGACTATGGATAGTAAGCCGTTTTTAGCCGGAAAAAATTACCGTTTTTAGCCGAAAAAAACGACCATGTATAGTAAGGCGTTTTTCGCCGAAAAAAACGACCATGGCTAGTAAGCCGTTTTTAGCCGGAAAAAATTACCGGTTTTAGTCGAAAAGCGACCATGTATAGTAAGGTGTTTTTAGCGAAAAAGCGACCATGGATAGTAAGCCGTTTTTGGCGGAAAAAAAACGCCTTACTATACATGGTCGTTTTTCGCTAAAACGCCTTACTATACATGGTCGTTTTTTCGCCAAAACGCCTTACTATACATGGTCGTTTTTCGCTAAAACGCCTTACTATACATGGTCGTTTTTCGATCAAAAACACCTTACTATACATGGTCGTTTTTCGCTAAAACGCCTTACTATACATGGTCGTTTTTCGTCAAAAACACCTTACTATACATGGTCGTTTTTCGCTAAAACGCCTTACTATACATGGTCGTTTTCGATCAAAAACACCTTACTAAACATGGTCGTTTTCGATCAAAAACGCTTACTATACATGGTCGTTTTTCGCTAAAACTCCTTACTATACATGGTCGTTTTTAGATCAAAAACGCCTTACTATACATGGTCGTTTTTGGCCAAAACGCCTTACTATACATGGTCGTTTTTTTCAAAAACGCCTTACTATACATGGTCGTTTTTTCGCTAAAAACGCCTTACTATACATGGTCGTTTTTTTCGGCTCAAAACTCCTTACTATACATGGTGGTTTTTTTCATGTAAAAACGCCTTACTATACATGGTCCTTTTTTTCGGCTAAAAACTTACTATACATGGTCATTTTTTCTAACTAAAAACGCCTTACTACATACATGGTCGTTTTTTGGGCCAAAAACGCCTTACTATACATGGTCGTTTTTTCCTCAAAAAACGCCTTAATATATACAAAGTCGTTTTTTTCTTCTAAAAACGCCTTACTATACATGGTCGTTTTTTTCGGCTAAAAACGCCTTTCTATACATGGTCGTTTTTTCGTCAAAAAACGCCTTACTATACATGGTCGTTTTTTTTCTGCCAAAAATGCCTCACTATACATGGTTGTTGTTTTCGGCGGAAAAGCTTCTTCTACATGGATGACTGTCACTGGGAACTTGCTGGAGCCTATCCCACCTTTCGGCCATTGGAACCGACATTTATGCTGTCATTGAGCAGGGCTTGAACCAGGGTTGCCTGGACGGAAAGGCAGCATGTACACCTCTACACCACCAGTGAGTGTGACTTGAACTGCACGGTAGATATATTTGACATGCACTCTGGAGGGTTTGAAAAACCTTAATTTATATGCTCGTTTTTTTTGTCAAAAAACGCCTTACTATACATGGTCGTTTTTTTCGGCTAAAAACGCCTTACTATACATGGTCGTTTTTCGTCAAAAAACGCCTTACTATACATGGACGTTTTTCGCTAAAAACGCCTTACTATACATGGTCGTTTTTTTCAGCTAAAAACGCCTTACTATACATTGTTGTTTTTTTGTCAAAAAACGCCTTACTATACATGGTCGTTTATTTCGGCTAAAAACGCCTTAGTATACATGGTCGTTTTTTTCGTCAAAAAAACCCTTGTTATACATGGTTGGTTTTTTCGGCTAAAAACGCCTTACTATACATGGTCGTTTTTAGTCAAAAACGCCTTACTATACATGGTCGTTTTTTCGTTAAAAACGCCTTACTATACATTGTCGTTTTTCGTCAAAAACGCCTTACTATACATGGTCGTTTTTTCGCCAAAAACGCCTTACTATACATGGTCGTTTTTTCGCTAAAAACGCCTTACTATACATGGTCGTTTTTAGTCAAAAACACCTTACTATACATGGTCGTTTTTTTCGGCTAAAACGCCTTACTATACATGGTCGTTTTTTCGTCAAAAAACGCCTTACTATACATGGTCGTTTTTTCGTCAAAAAACGCCTTACTATACATGGTCGTTTATTTCGGCTAAAAACGCCTTACTATACATGGTCGTTTTTTCGTCAAAAAACGCCTTACGATACATGGTCATTTTTTTTTGTCAAAAAACGCCTTACTATATATACATGGACTTTTTTCGGCTAAAAACGTCTTACTATACATGGTTGTTTTTTTCGGCTAAAAACGCCTTAATATACATGGTCGTTTTTTTCGGCTAAAAACGCGGCTAAAAACGCCTTACTATACATGGTTGTTTTTTCCTCAAAAAACGCCTTACTATACATTGTCGTTTTTTCGTCAAAAAACGCATTACTATACATGGTCGTTTTTTCGGCTAAAAACGCCTTACTATACATGGTCGTTTTTTTCGTCAAAAAAACCCTTGCTATACATGTTCGTTTTTAGTCAAAAACGCCTTACGATACATGGTCGTTTTTTGTCACAAAACGCCTTATTATACATGGTCGTTTTTGTCAAAAACGCCTTACTATACATGGTGGTTTTTCCAGCTAAAAACGCTTTACTATACATGGTCGTTTTTTGTCAAAAACGCCTTACTATACATGGTCGTTTTTGTCAAAAACGCCTTACTATACATGGTCGTTTTTTGTTTAAAAACGCCTTACTATACATTGTCGTTTTTCGTCAAAAACGCCTTACTATACATGGTCGTTTTTCGTCAAAAACGCCTTACTATACATGGGCGTTTTTTCGCTAAAACGCCTTACTATACATGGTCGTTTTTAGTCAAAAACCCTTACTATACATGGTCGTTTTTCGTCAAAAAACGCCTTACTATACATGGTCGTTTTTTCGTCAAAAAACGCCTTACTATACATGGTCCTTTTTTTCGGCTAAAAACTTACTATACATGGTCATTTTTTCTAACTAAAAACGCCTTACTACATACATGGTCGTTTTTTGGGCCAAAAACGCCTTACTATACATGGTCGTTTTTTCCTCAAAAAACGCCTTAATATATACAAAGTCGTTTTTTTCTTCTAAAAACGCCTTACTATACATGGTCGTTTTTTTCGGCTAAAAACGCCTTTCTATACATGGTCGTTTTTTCGTCAAAAAACGCCTTACTATACATGGTCGTTTTTTTCGGCTAAAAACCCCTTACTATACATGGTTGGTTTTTTTCTGCCAAAAATGCCTCACTATACATGGTTGTTGTTTTCGGCGGAAAAGCTTCTTCTACATGGATGACTGTCACTGGGAACTTGCTGGAGCCTATCCCACCTTTTGGCCATTGGAACCGACATTTATGCTGTCATTGAGCAGGGCTTGAACCAGGGTTGCCTGGACGGAAAGGCAGCATGTACACCTCTACACCACCAGTGAGTGTGACTTGAACTGCACGGTAGATATATTTGACATGCACTCTGGAGGGTTTGAAAAACCTTAATTTATATGCTCGTTTTTTTTGTCAAAAAACGCCTTACTATACATGGTCGTTTTTTTCGGCTAAAAACGCCTTACTATACATGGTCGTTTTTTCGTCAAAAAACGCCTTACTATACATGGACGTTTTTTCGGCTAAAAACGCCTTACTATACATGGTCGTTTTTTTCAGCTAAAAACGCCTTACTATACATTGTTGTTTTTTTGTCAAAAAACGCCTTACTATACATGGTCGTTTATTTCGGCTAAAAACGCCTTAGTATACATGGTCGTTTTTTTCGTCAAAAAAACCCTTGTTATACATGGTTGGTTTTTTCGGCTAAAAACGCCTTACTATACATGGTCGTTTTTTCGTCAAAAAACGCCTTACTATACATGGTCGTTTTTTTCGTTAAAAAACGCCTTACTATACATTGTCGTTTTTTCGTCAAAAAACGCCTTACTATACATGGTCGTTTTTTCGGCCAAAAACGCCTTACTATACATGGTCGTTTTTTTCGCTAAAACGCCTTACTATACATGGTCGTTTTTAGTCAAAAAACACCTTACTATACATGGTCGTTTTTTCGCAAAAACGCCTTACTATACATGGTCGTTTTTAGTCAAAAACGCCTTACTATACATGGTCGTTTTTAGTCAAAAACGCCTTACTATACATGGTCGTTTATTTCGCTAAAAACGCCTTACTATACATGGTCGTTTTAGTCAAAAGCCTTACGATACATGGTCATTTTTTTGTCAAAAACGCCTTACTATATATACATGGACTTTTTCGCTAAAAACGTCTTACTATACATGGTTGTTTTTTTCGGCTAAAAACGCCTTAATATACATGGTCGTTTTTTTCGGCTAAAAACGCGGCTAAAAACGCCTTACTATACATGGTTGTTTTTTCCTCAAAAAACGCCTTACTATACATTGTCGTTTTTTCGTCAAAAAACGCATTACTATACATGGTCGTTTTTTCGGCTAAAAACGCCTTACTATACATGGTCGTTTTTTTCGTCAAAAAAACCCTTGCTATACATGTTCGTTTTTTCGTCAAAAAACGCCTTACGATACATGGTCGTTTTTTTTTGTCACAAAACGCCTTACTATACATGGTCGTTTTTTTGTCAAAAAACGCCTTACTATACATGGTGGTTTTTTCCAGCTAAAAACGCTTTACTATACATGGTCGTTTTTTTTGTCAAAAACGCCTTACTATACATGGTCGTTTTTTTGTCAAAAAACGCCTTACTATACATGGTCGTTTTTTTGTTTAAAAAACGCCTTACTATACATTGTCGTTTTTTCGTCAAAAAACGCCTTACTATACATGGTCGTTTTTTCGTCAAAAAACGCCTTACTATACATGGTCGTTTTTTCCGCTAAAAACGCCTTACTATACATGGTCGTTTTTAGTCAAAAAACCCTTGCTATACATGGTCGTTTTTAGTCAAAAACGCCTTACTATACATGGTCGTTTTTAGTCAAAAACGCCTTACTATACATGGTCGCTTATTTCGCTAAAAACGCCTTACTATACATGGTCGTTTTTAGTCAAAAACGCTTTACGATACATGGTCATTTTTTGTCAAAAACGCCTTACTATACATGGTCTTTTTTTAGTCAAAAACGCCTTACTATATATACATGGACTTTTTTCGGCTAAAAACGTCTTACTATACATGGTCGTTTTTTTTTCGCTAAAACGCCTTAATATACATGGTCGTTTTTTCGCTAAAACGCGCTAAAAACGCCTTACTATACATGGTCGTTTTTCCTCAAAAACGCCTTACTATACATTGTCGTTTTTAGTCAAAAACGCATTACTATACATGGTCGTTTTTTAGGCTAAAAACGCCTTACTATACATGGTCGTTTTTTTCGTCAAAAAAACCCTTGCTATACATGTTCGTTTTTTCGTCAAAAAACGCCTTACGATACATGGTCGTTTTTTTTTGTCACAAAACGCCTTACTATACATGGTCGTTTTTTTGTCAAAAAACGCCTTACTATACATGGTGGTTTTTTCCAGCTAAAAACGCTTTACTATACATGGTCGTTTTTTTGTCAAAAACGCCTTACTATACATGGTCGTTTTTTGTCAAAAACGCCTTACTATACATGGTCGTTTTTGTTTAAAAACGCCTTACTATACATTGTCGTTTTTAGTCAAAAACGCCTTACTATACATGGTCGTTTTTAGTCAAAAACGCCTTACTATACATGGGCGTTTTTCGCTAAAACGCCTTACTATACATGGTCGTTTTTAGTCAAAAAACCTTGCTATACATGGTCGTTTTTAGTCAAAAACGCCTTACTATACATGGTCGTTTTTTCGTCAAAAAACGCCTTACTATACATGGTCGTTTATTTCGGCTAAAAACGCCTTACTATACATGGTCGTTTTTTCGTCAAAAAACGCCTTACGATACATGGTCTTTTTTTTTTGTCAAAAAACGCCTTACTATACATGGTCTTTTTTTTCGTCAAAAAACGCCTTACTATATATACATGGACTTTTTTCGGCTAAAAACGTGGCTAAAAACGCCTTACTATACATGGTCGTTTTTTCCTCAAAAAACGCCTTACTATACATGGTGGTTTTTTTCGTAAAAAAACATGGTCGTTTTGTTTAACTAAAAACGCCTTACTATACATGGTTGTTTTTTTCAGCTAAAAATGCGGCTAAAAACGGCTTACTATACATGGTGGGGTTTTTTTGTCAAAAAACGCCTTACTATACAAGGTCGTTTTTTCGTCAAAAAACTCCTTACTGTACATGGTCGTTTTTTTCAGCTAAAAACGCCTCTCTATACATGACCTATCCCACTTTTCGGCCATTGAAACCGACATTTATGCTGTCAGGGCTTGAACCAGGGTTGCCTGGACGGAAAGCTAGTGTGTATACCTCTACACCACCAGCGACTGTGATTTGATTTGCACGATTGGCGTATTTGACATACACTGTGGAAGGTTTGCAGGAAAATAATTGTTTGGTGTTGTATTTTCTTACATCACTGAGCAGGGGTTGAACCAAGGTTGCCTGGATGGAAAGGTAGCATGTACACTTCTACACCACCAGTGACTGTGGTTAACGCTGAACGATAGGCGTATTTGACATGCACTCTGGAGGATTTGCAGGAAAAAGAAACTGTATGGTGTTGTATTTTCTTACATCACTGAGCGGGGCTTGAACCAGGGTTGCCTGGAAGGAAAGGCAGCATGTACACCTCTACGCCACCAATGACTGTGACTTGAACTGCACGGTAGATGTATTTGACATGCACTCTGGAGGGTTTGAAAAACCTTAATTTATATGGTCGTTTTTTTTTGACTAAAAAAGCCTTACTATACATGGTCGTTTTTTTCGGCTATAAACGCCTTATTATATATGGTCGTTTTTTCGTCAAAAAACGCCTTATGATACATGGTCGTTTTTTTCAGCTAAAAACGCCTTACTATACATGGTCTTATTTTCATCAAAAAACGCCTTACGATAGATACATGGTCGTTTTTTTGAGCTAAAAACGCCTTACTATACATAATCGTTTTTTTTGTCAAAAAACGCCTTACTATACATGGTCGTATTTTTGGTCAAAAAACGCCTTACTATACATGGTCGTTTTTTTCGTTAAAAAACGCCTTACTATACATTGTCGTTTTTTTGTCAAAAAATGCCTTACTATACATGGTCGTTTTTTTCGCCTAAAAAACGCCTTACTATACATGGTCGTTTTTTTAAACTAAAAACGCCTTACTATACATAATCGTTTTTTTTGTCAAAAAACGCCTTACTATACATGGTCGTATTTTTGGTCAAAAAACGCCTTACTATACATGGTCGTTTTTTTCGTTAAAAAACGCCTTACTATACATTGTCGTTTTTTTGTCAAAAAATGCCTTACTATACATGGTCGTTTTTTTCGGCTTAAAAACGCCTTACTATACATGGTCGTTTTTAAACTAAAACGCCTTACTATACGTGGTCGTTTTTTGTCAAAAACGCCTTACTATACATGGTCGTTTTTTGTCAAAAACGCCTTACTATACATGGTCGTTTTTGTCAAAAACGCCTTACTATACATTGTCGTTTTTCGCTAAAACGCCTTACTATACATCGTCGTTTTTAGTCAAAACGCCTTACTATACATGGTCGTTTTTGGCTAAAACGCCTTACTATACATGGTCGTTTTTAGTCAAAAAAACGCCTTGCTATACATGGTCGTTTTTGTCAAAAACGCCTTACTATACATGGTCGTTTTTAGTCAAAAACGCCTTACTATACATGGTCGTTTTTGGTTAAAAACGCCTTACTATATATTGTCGTTTTTAGTCAAAAACGCCTTACTATATATACATGGTCGTTTTTTTCAAAAACGCCTTACTATACATGGTCGTTTTTAGCTAAAAACGCCTTACTATACATGGTCGTTTTTCATCAAAAAACCCTTACTATACATGGTCGTTTTTAGTCAAAAACGCCTTACTATACATGGTCGTTTTTAGTCAAAAACACCTTACTATACATGGTCGTTTTTTTCGCTAAAACGCCTTACTATACATAGTCGTTTTTCGTCAAAAACGCCTTACGATACATGGTAATTTTTTTTGTCAAAAAACGCCTTA
Organism: Hippocampus mohnikei; assembly: GCA_026261675.1. Lineage (NCBI taxonomy): Eukaryota > Metazoa > Chordata > Actinopteri > Syngnathiformes > Syngnathidae > Hippocampus > Hippocampus mohnikei. The sequence continues at coordinate 1,999,115 of JAKGUB010000345.1, forward strand.
CTATACATGGTCTTTTTTTTCGTCAAAAAACGCCTTATTATACATGGACGTTTTTTCGGCTAAAAACACCTTACTATACATGGTCGTTTTTTAGTCAAAAAACGCCTTAAGATACATGGTCGTTTTTTTGTCAAAAACGCCTTGCTATACATGGTCTTTTTTAGTCAAAAACGCCTTACTATACATGGACGTTTTTTCCGCTAAAAACGCCTTACTATAATATACATGGTCGTTTTTTTTCGGCTAAAAACGCCTTACCATACATGGTCGTTTTTTTCAGCTAAAAACGCCTTATTATACATGGTCGTTTTTTCGTCAAAAAACGCCTTACGATACATGGTGGTTTTTTCCAGCTAAAAACGCCTTACTATACATGGTCGTTTTTTGTCAAAAACGCCTTACTATACATGGTCGTTTTTGTCAAAAACGCCTTACTATACATGGTCGTTTTTGTTTAAAAACGCCTTACTATACATTGTCGTTTTTAGTCAAAAACGCCTTACTATACATGGTCGTTTTTAGTCAAAAACGCCTTACTATACATGGGCGTTTTTTCGCTAAAAACGCCTTACTATACATGGTCGTTTTTTGTCAAAAACCCTTGCTATACATGGTCGTTTTTCGTCAAAAACGCCTTACTATACATGGTCGTTTTTTTGTCAAAAAACGCCTTACTATACATGGTCGTTTTTTGGCTAAAAACGCCTTACTATACATGGTCGTTTTTCGTCAAAAAACGCCTTACGATACATGGTCATTTTTTTTCGTCAAAAAACGCCTTACTATTTATACATGGACTTTTTTCGGCTAAAAACGTCTTACTATACATGGTCGTTTTTTTTCGGCTAAAAACGCCTTACTATACATAGTCGTTTTTTCGTCAAAAAACGCCTTACGATACATGGTAATTTTTTTTGTCAAAAAACGCCTTACTATACATGGTCTTTTTTTTCGTCAAAAAACGCCTTATTATACATGGACGTTTTTTCGGCTAAAAACGCCTTACTATACATGGTCGTTTTTTCGTCAAAAAACGCCTTAAGATACATGGTCGTTTTTTTTGTCAAAAAACGCCTTGCTATACATGGTCTTTTTTTTCGTCAAAAAACGCCTTACTATACATGGACGTTTTTCGCTAAAACGCTTACTATAATATACATGGTCGTTTTTTCGCTAAAACGCCTTACCATACATGGTCGTTTTTTTCAGCTAAAAACGCCTTACTATACATGGTCGTTTTTTCGTCAAAAAACGCCTTACGATACATGGTGGTTTTTTCCAGCTAAAAACGCCTTACTATACATGGTCGTTTTTTTTGTCAAAAAACGCCTTACTATACATGGTCGTTTTTCGCTAAAACGCCTTACTATACATGGTCGTTTTAGGGTCAAAAAACCCTTGCTATACATGTTCGTTTTTAGTCAAAAACGCTTACGATACATGGTCGTTTTTTTTTTGTCACAAAACGCCTTACTATACATGGTCGTTTTTTTGTCAAAAAACGCCTTACTATACATGGTCGTTTTTTGTCAAAAAACGCCTTACTATACATGGTCGTTTTTTTGGTTAAAAACGCCTTACTATACATTGTCGTTTTTTTCGTCAAAAAACGCCTTACTATACATGGTCGTTTTTTCGTCAAAAAACGCCTTACTATACATGGTCGTTTTTGGCTAAAACGCCTTACTATACATGGTCGTTTTTTTCGTCACAAAAACCCTTGCTATACATGGTCGTTTTTTCGTCAAAAAACGCCTTACTATACATGCTCGTTTTTTCGTCAAAAAACACCTTACTATACATAGTCGGTTTTTTTCGGCTAAAAACGCCTTACTATACATAGTCGTTTTTTCGTCAAAAAACGCCTTACGATACATGGTCATTTTTTTTTGTCAAAAAACGCCTTACTATACATGGTCTTTTTTTTCGGCTAAAAACGCCTTACTTTACATGGTCGTTTTTTTCGGCTAAAAACTTACTATACATGGTCATTTTTTCTAACTAAAAACGCCTTACTACATACATGGTCGTTTTTTGGGCCAAAAACGCCTTACGATACATGGTCATTTTTTTTTGTCAAAAACGCCTTACTATACATGGTCTTTTTTTTCGTCAAAAAACGCCTTATTATACGTGGACGTTTTTTCGGCTAAAAACGCCTTACTATACATGGTCGTTTTTGTCAAAAAACGCCTTAAGATACATGGTCATTTTTTTTTGTCAAAAAACGCCTTGCTATACATGGTCTTTTTTTTCGTCAAAAAACGCCTTACTATACATGGACGTTTTTTCGGCTAAAAACGCCTTACTATAATATACATGGTCGTTTTTTTTTGGCTAAAAACGCCTTACCATACATGGTCGTTTTTTTCAGCTAAAAACGCCTTACTATACATGGTCGTTTTTTTGTCAAAAAACGCCTTACGATACATGGTGGTTTTTTCCAGCTAAAAACGCCTTACTATACATGGTCGTTTTTTTTGTCAAAAAACCCTTGCTATACATGGTCGTTTTTTCGGCTAAAAACGCCTTACTATACATGGTCGTTTTTTTGGGCCAAAAACGCCTTACTATACATGGTCGTTTTTTCGTCAAAAAACGCCGTACTATATACATGGTCGTTTTTTTTTTCGGCTAAAAACGCCTTACTATACATGGTCGTTTTTTTCAGCTCAAAACTCCTTACTATACATGGTCGTTTTTTTCATGTAAAAACGCCTTACTATACATGGTCGTTTTTGTCAAAAAACCCTTACTATGCATGGTCGTTTTTTCGCTAAAACGCCTTACTATACATGGTCGTTTTGGGCCAAAAACGCCTTACTATACATGGTCGTTTTTCGTCAAAAAAACGCCGCACTATATACATGGTCGTTTTTTCGCTAAAAACGCCTTACTATACATGGTCGCTTTTTCGCTAAAACGCCTTACTTTACATGGTCGTTTTTTTCGGCTAAAAACTTACTATACATGGTCATTTTTTCTAACTAAAAACGCCTTACTACATACATGGTCGTTTTTTGGGCCAAAAACGCCTTACGATACATGGTCTTTTTTTTCGTCAAAAAACGCCTTATTATACGTGGTCTTTTTTTCGCCAAAACGCCTTATTATACGTGGACGTTTTTCGCTAAAAACGCCTTACTATACATGGTCGTTTTTAGCAAAAACGCCTTAAGATACATGGTTTTTTTTTTGTCAAAAAACGCCTTGCTATACATGGTCTTTTTTTTCGTCAAAAAACGCCTTACTATACATGGACGTTTTTTCGGCTAAAAACGCCTTACTATAATATACATGGTCGTTTTTTTTCGGCTAAAAACGCCTTACCATACATGGTCGTTTTTTCAGCTAAAAACGCCTTACTATACATGGTCGTTTTTGTCAAAAAACGCCTTACGATACATGGTGGTTTTTTCCAGCTAAAAACGCCTTACTATACATGGTCGTTTTTTTTGTCAAAAAACACCTTACTATACATGGTCGTTTTTGTCAAAAAACGCCTTACTATACATGGTCGTTTTTTTGTTTAAAAAACGCCTTACTATACATTGTCGTTTTTTCGTCAAAAAACGCCTTACTATACATGGTCGTTTTTTCGTCAAAAAACGCCTTACTATACATGGGCGTTTTTTTCGGCTAAAAACGCCTTACTATACATGGTCGTTTTTTTCGTCAAAAAAACCCTTGCTATACATGGTCGTTTTTTCGTCAAAAAACGCCTTACTATACATCCATCCATCCATCCATTATCCGAACCGCTTGATCCTCACTAGGGTCGCGGGGGGTGCTGGAGCCTATCCCAGCTGTCTTCGGGCAGTAGGCGGGGGACACCCTGAATCGGTTGCCAGCCAATCGCAGGGCGCCTTACTATACATGGTCGTTTTTTCGTCAAAAAACGCCTTACTATACATGGTCGTTTTTTTCGGCTAAAAACGCCTTACTATACATGGTCGTTTTTTCGTCAAAAAAGGCCTTACGATACATGGTCATTTTTTTTTGTCAAAAAACGCCTTACTATACATGGTCTTTTTTTTCGTCAAAAAACGCCTTACTATATATACATGGACTTTTTTCGGCTAAAAACGTCTTACTATACATGGTCGTTTTTTTCGGCTAAAAACGCCTTAATATACATGGTCGTTTTTTTCGGCTAAAAACGCGGCTAAAAACGCCTTACTATACATGGTCGTTTTTTCCTCAAAAAACGCCTTACTATACATGGTGGTTTTTTTCGTAAAAAAACATGGTCGTTTTGTTTAACTAAAAACGCCTTACTATACATGGTTGTTTTTTTCAGCTAAAAATGCGGCTAAAAACGGCTTACTATACATGGTGGGGTTTTTTTTGTCAAAAAACGCCTTACTATACAAGGTCGTTTTTTCGTCAAAAAACTCCTTACTGTACATGGTTGTTTTTTTCAGCTAAAAACGCCTTTCTATACATGATCTATCCCACCTTTTGGCCATTGAAACCGACATTTATGCTGTCAGGGCTTGAACCAGGGTTGCCTGGACGGAAAGCTAGTGTGTATACCTCTACACCACCAGCGACTGTGATTTGATTTGCACGATTGGCGTATTTGACATACACTGTGGAAGGTTTGCAGGAAAATAATTGTTTGGTGTTGTATTTTCTTACATCACTGAGCAGGGGTTGAACCAAGGTTGCCTGGATGGAAAGGTAGCATGTACACTTCTACACCACCAGTGACTGTGGTTAACGCTGGACGATAGGCGTATTTGACATGCACTCTGGAGGATTTGCAGGAAAAAGAAACTGTATGGTGTTGTATTTTCTTACATCACTGAGCGGGGCTTGAACCAGGGTTGCCTGGACGGAAAGGCAGCATGTACACCTCTACGCCACCAGTGACTGTGACTTGAACTGCACGGTAGATGTATTTGACATGCACTCTGGAGGGTTTGAAAAACCTTAATTTATATGGTCGTTTTTTTTTTTACTAAAAAAGCCTTACTATACATGGTCGTTTTTTTCGGCTATAAACGCCTTATTATACATGGTCGTTTTTTCGTCAAAAAACGCCTTATGATACATGGTCGTTTTTTTCAGCTAAAAACGCCTTACTATACATGGTCGTTTTTTCGTCAAAAAACGCCTTACGATAGATACATGGTCGTTTTTTTGAGCTAAAAACGCCTTACTATACATAATCGTTTTTTTTGTCAAAAAACGCCTTACTATACATGGTCGTTTTTTTGGTCAAAAAACGCCTTACTATACATGGTCGTTTTTTTCGTTAAAAAACGCCTTACTATACATTGTCGTTTTTTTTGTCAAAAAACGCCTTACTATACATGGTCGTTTTTCGTCTAAAAACGCCTTACTATACATGGTCGTTTTTTTCGTCAAAAAAACGCCTTACTATACATTGTCGTTTTTTCGTCAAAAAACGCCTTACTATACATGGTCGTTTTTTCGTCAAAAAACGCTTTACTATACATGGTCGATTTTTTCGGCTAAAAACCCCTTACTATACATGGTCGTTTTTTTCAGCTAAAAACGCCTTACTATACATGGTCGTTTTTTCGTCAAAAAACGCCTTACGATACATGGTCGTTTTTTCAGCTAAAAACGCCTTACTATACATAATCGTTTTTTCGTTAAAAAACACCTTACTATACATTGTCATTTTTTTGTCAAAAAACGCCTTACTATACATGGTCGTTTTTTCGTCTAAAAAACGCCTTACTATACATGGTCGTTTTTTTCGGCTAAAAACGCCTTACTATACATGGTTGTTTATTTCGGCTAAAAACACTTTACTATACATGGTCATTTTTTCGTCAAAAAACGCCTTACTATACATGGTCGTGTTTTCGTCAAAAACCGCCTTAATATACATGGTCGTTTTTTTCGGCTAAAAACACCTTACTATACATGGTCGTTTTTTCGTCAAAAAACACCTTACTATACATGGTCGTTTTTTTTCAGCTAAAAACGCGGCTAAAAACGCCTTGCTATACATGGTCGTTTTTTTGGGCCAAAAAGGCATACGATACATGGTCGTTTTTTTCCTCAAAAAACACCTTACTATACATGGTGGCTTTTTTCGTAAAAAAACATGGTTGTTTTTTTTTAACTAAAAATGCGGCTAAAAACGGCTTACTATGCATGGTGGGTTTTTTTGTCAAAAAACGCCTTACTATACATGGTCGTTTTTTTGGTCAAAAAACGCCTTACTATACATGGTCGTTTTTTTCGTTAAAAAACGCCTTACTATACATGGTCGTTTTTTTCGTCTAAAAAACGCCTTACTATACATGGTCGTTTTTAGTCAAAAACGCCTTACTATACATTGTCGTTTTTAGTCAAAAAAACCCTTATTATACATGGTCGTTTTTTTCCGCTAAAAACGCCTTACTATACATGGTCGTTTTTTCGTCAAAAAACGTCTTACTATACATGGTCGTTTTTTTCGGCCAAAAACGCCTTACTATACATGCTCTTTTTTCGGCTAAAAACTCCTTACAATACATGGTCGTTTTTTTCGGCCAAAAACGCCTTACTATACATGGGTTTTTTTTTCGGCTAAAAATTTTTTACAATACATGGTCGTTTTTTCCTCAAAAACCGCCTTACTATACATGGTGGTTTTTTTTCGTTAAAAAACGCCTTACTATACATGGTCATTTTTTTAAACTAAAAACGCCTTACTATACATGGTCGTTTTTTCGTCAAAAAACACCTTACTATACATGGTCGTTTTTTCGGCCAAAAACGCCTTACTATACATGGTCGTTTTTTCGTCAAAAAACACCTTACTATACATGGTCTTTTTTCGGCTAAAAACTCCTTACAATACATGGTCGTTTTTTTCGGCTAAAAACTCCTTACTATACATGGTCGTTTTTTCGGCTAAAAACTTACTATACATGGTCGTTTTTTCCTCAAAAAACGCCTTAATATATACATGGCCGTTTTTGACTCAAAAAACGCCTTACTATATACATGGTCATTTTTTTTCGGCTAAAAACGCCTTACTATATATGGTCGTTTTTTTCGGCTAAAAACTCCTGACTATACATGGTTGTTTTATTCTGTGTAAAAACGCCTTAATATACATGGTCGTTTTTTTCGGCTAAAAACGCCTTACTATACATGGTCGTTTTTTTCGGTTAAAAACTCCTTACTTTACATGGTCGTTTTTTTTCGGCTAAAAACTCCTTACTATACATGGTCGTTTTTTCCTCAAAAAACGCCTTACTATACATGGTGTTTTTTTCCGTTAAAAAAAGCCTTACTATACATGGTCGTTTTTTTTAACTAAAAACGCCTTACTATACGTGGTCGTTTTTTTGGGCCAAAAACGCCTTACTATACATGGTTTTTTTTTTCGGCTAAAAATTTTTTACAATACATGGTCGTTTTTTCCTCAAAAACCGCCTTACTATACATGGTGGTTTTCTTTCGTTAAAAAACGCCTTACTATACATGGTCATTTTTAAACTAAAACGCCTTTATACATGGTCGTTTTTAGTCTAAAAACGCCTTACTATACATGGTCGTTTTTCTTCAAAACGCCTTGTTATACATGGTCGTTTTTAGGCAAAAAACCTTACTATACATGGTCTTTTTCGTTAAAAACGCCTTACTATACATGGTCATTTTTTTAACTAAAACGCCTTACTATACATGGTCGTTTTTCGTCTAAAAACCCTTACTATACATGGTCGTGTTTTAAAAAAAAACGCCTTAATATAAAACTGCCTTAATATACATGGTCATTTTTTTCGCTAAAAACACCTTACTATACATGGTCGTTTTTCGCCAAAAACTCCTTACTATACATGGTCGTTTTTTCGTTAAAAACGCCTTACTATACATTGTCGTTTTTCGTCAAAAACGCCTTACTATACATGGTCGTTTTTGGGCTAAAAACGCCTTACTTTACATGGTCGTTTTTTTTCATCAAAAACCCTTGCTATACATGGTCGTTTTTCCTCAAAAACGCCTTACTATACATGGTCGTTTTTCCGTTAAAAAATGCCTTACTATACATGGTTGTTTATTTCGCTAAAAACGCCTTACTATACATGGTCGTTTTTGGGCAAAAAACGCCTTACTATACATGGTTTTTTTCGCTAAAATTTTTACAATACATGGTCGTTTTTAACTAAAACGCCTTACTATACATGATCGTTTTTTGTCAAAAACGCCTTGCTATACATGGTCGTGATTTAAACTAAAAACGCCTTACTATACATGGTCGTTTTTCGCTAAAAACACCTTACTATACATGGTCGTTTTTCATCAAAAACACCTTACTATACATGGTCGTTTTTAGCTAAAAACGCCTTACTATACATGGTCTTTTTGTTTACATGGTCGTTTTTCGGCTAAAAACTCTTTGTTATACATGGTCGTTTTTCGCTAAAACTTACTATACATGGTCGTTTTTCCTCAAAAACCACCTTACTATACATGTTTTGACTCAAAAACGCCTTACATACATGGTCATTTTTTTCGCTAAAAACGCCTTACTATACATGGTCGTTTTTACGTCACAAAACTCCTTACTATACATGGTCGTTTTTTCTGTGTAAAAACGCCTTACTATACATGGTCGTTTTTCGCTAAAAACTCCTTACTATACATGGTCGTTTTTTCGCCAAAACGCCTTACTATACATGGTCGTTTTTCAGCTAAAACTCCTTACTATACATGGTCGTTTTTCCTCAAAAACGCCTTACTATACATGGTGTTTTTTCCGTTAAAAACGCCTTACTATACATGGTCGTTTTTTTTAACTAAAAACGCCTTACTATACGTGGTCGTTTTTTTGGGCCAAAAACGCCTTACTATACATGGTCGTTTTTTCGTCAAAAAATGCCTTACTATACATGGTCGTTTATTTCGGCTAAAAATGCCTTACTATACATGGTCGTTTTTTTTCGGCTAAAAACGCCTTACTATACATGGTCGTTTTTTCTTCAAAAAAACCTTTGTTATACATGGTCGTTTTTTTCGGCTAAAAACTCCTTTTTTTCGTTAAAAAACGCCTTACTATACATGGTCATTTTTTTTAACTAAAAACGCCTGACTATACATGGTCGTTTTTTCGTCAAAAAAACCCTTGCTATACATGGTCGTGTTTTCGTCAAAAAATGCCTTAATATACATGGTCGTTTTTTTCGCTAAAAACACCTGACTATACATGGTCGTTTTTTCGTCAAAAAAACGCCTTACTATACATGGTCGTTTTTTTGTCAAAAAACGCCTTATTATACATGGTCGTTTTTTTGTCAAAAAACGCCTTACTATACATGGTCGTTTTTTTGGTTAAAAAACGCCTTACTATACATGGTCATTTTTTTCGACAAAAAAACGCCTTACTATACATGGTCATTTGTTTGGGCTAAAAACGGCTTACTATGCATGGTTGGTTTTTTTCGTCAAAAAACGCCTGACTATACATGGCCGTTTTTTTCGGCTAAAAACACCTTCCTATACATGGTCATTTTTTTGGGCTAAAAACGGCTTACTATGCATGGTCGTTTTTTTCGGCCAAAAACGCCTTACTATACATGGTCGTTTGTTCGTCAAAAAAACGCTTTACTATACATGGTCGTTTTTTTTCATCAAAAACGCCTTACTATACATGGTCGTTTTTTTTAGCTAAAAACGCCTTACTATACATAATCGTTTTTTTTGGCTGAAAACACCTTACTATACATGGTCGTTTTTTTCGTCAAAAAAACCCTTGCTATACATGGTCGTTTTTTTTCGGCTAAAAACGCCTTACTATGCATGGTCGTTTTTTTTAACTAAAAACGCCTTACTATACGTGGTCGTTTTTTTGGGCCAAAAACGCCTTACTATACATGGGTTTTTTTTTCGGCTAAAAATTTTTTACAATACATGGTCGTTTTTTCCTCAAAAACCGCCTTACTATACATGGTGGCCAAAACGCCTTACTATACATGGTCGTTTTTGAGCTAAAACGCCTTACTTTTCGTTAAAAACGCCTTACTATACATGGTCGTTTTTAGCTAAAAACGCCTTACTATACATAATCGTTTTTTTTGGCTGAAAACACCTTACTATACATGGTCGTTTTTTTCGTCAAAAAACCCTTGCTATACATGGCCGTTTTTTTTCGGCTAAAAACGCCTTACTATGCATGGTCGTTTTTTTTCGGCCAAAAATCCTTACTATACATGGTCGTTTTTTTCAAAGTAAGGTTTGAAACTACGATTAGATTTTCAAAGTAGGGTTCTCACCTAAAGTAAACTAAACTGAATTCAGAGTTGAGTGGATGTAGTGTGTGTTTGCAATTGCAGAGTCGTGCTGATGCCTATCTGTCCTAGCATAAATATTAGCCTGCCTCTTCGGATCGCCTTCTTCCTGCAATAGGACAGCTTGGTGGAAATGCTCTTTAAGCTTCAAGTGTTGTATAAACCACCGCCCACTCCCCGCGCCCCCGCCCCATGTGTGTTTTGCTCATACGAGTACACCCTGGAATTTGTCAGTCAACGCTGCACACAAACATCGTTTGATGGCCCAGCGCGACCGCGTTGTGCAAACACCGGGCGGGCGAGCAGACGGGCCGCCCTCCATTCATTGAACGTTGCAAAAGCTTCTCACCTGCCGCTGCCTGGTGGCACGGACACGGACTTTCTTTCAATTTGCGCACATCGTGACCTCATCCGAGCATGACCCCGTGCGCACGCCAGGGAACACACAGCTGCAGTCGATTAAAGGGCCCGAATGACACGCACCGGTAAGGCAGCCGGCCGAGCCGAGCGAGATGAAAATGGGGCTGCGGCGGCAAGCGCTAAAAATACGACAAAATACAAGGCAGGCCTGCAATTAGTGGTGTGTGTGCGCACTGCAGCTGCTGTGGTTCGGTGCACAGTGTCTCTAATTACTGTTCTAAGTGTGCGTGCGCGCGCGCGAGATGCTCAACCGATCGGAGGATTTGGTATCGCTCTTTAACGTCAACACACAGTGTTTGTGTGAGTCTCCGGGCCTCTCTTCCTGTGTATCTGCATGCAATGTGTGTTGCATCTTTATTTGCACGTCGATATACATTATTTGCACGTCACACGCTTCCTTCCAGTGTGTTTTTGTGTGGCTGTACGTAAAGCAACGAAAAGTTGCTCCTCCGCCGTGTGAACGTCACCTGTTGAGGTTTTCATCTCCTTTCGTGCGAAGTTACCGTCTCCAGATTTTCAATTCAACAATAGCTCATAAAGCTGATTTTACCAATTAAGTTAGTGTATGCACCCATTCTGTTTCCCCTAATTTGAGACATTTTCCAGCTCGATCGGATTTTCGAAGTGACGTTTTAACTGCCTGCCTCTTTAAGAGACGCCGGAAGTTGCCGTCTCTTAGGTTACCCTGAGCAAAATTGATTTATTTTGGAATGTCGCCCTAATTAACTCATGAACAAATAATACATGTGATGAGAAATGTATTGATTTACCATAATTTGTGATCAATTTACACACGCTGGAACGTGTTGACTCAATTTTTATGTCTCGTTTTTGGCGGAAAATTTTATCGCGTCTTTTAGGCTTCACCCTTCCCGGAAGTGTATCTCCTTCGATTGGAAAATTCGTCAAGCCTCCTCGCGGCCCATCTTCAAAACTCTTGCCCCCGTACCTTTAGGGGGGCCCGGGGGCATGATCCCCGGGAGAAATTCTTTCTACATTCTATTAAAAATCCATAATTTCCGTGCACTTTGAGAGCAAAATGAAGAGGCTATGAAGAATGCATCAAATGCTAACGCAACACCTGTTGCGTTAAGGAAACCTGGGAGATTTAACATTACAATAATGGCAGGTTATCGAAATATAATTGAAAATGGCCACATTACATTGAATTTGATGCAATATATTAGCAAAAGTAAAGGAAAAATACTTTAAAAAAAAATAATGCAATTAAATTATTTAGGGGGGCTGAAGCCTCCCTAAGATAGGCCTAATGACGCTGATGCTCAAAACTCACTTGTATTCTCTGCCATTCGACTCAGCATGACTTAGATTTGTTCTTGGTTTTACTGTTTGGTGCTTTCTACCGTCTTTATTAGCGATTTGTTTTACTGTTTATTGTATATGTTAAATTGCTCCATGTACAGCACTTTGTATGCAGCGATGGCTGTTTGAAAGTGCTCTATAAATACAGTTGACTTGACTTGGAAAGAACTTCCGGATACATACACGTAATTGACCTTGGTCAAACTAAAGGCCCGCCAGATCTGGCCCGCCACATCATTTTAATTGGCCCGTGAAAGCAAATCAAACATGTCAACTTCCATGCTTGCTAAAATCTCTACCAAAATTTAAAATTAAAAAGAGACTTATTGAAAGCATTTTTATTGTAACCAAACCCTCATTACGGTAACTTCAAAAATCGTTGAATGAAACGTTGTCTTTTCTATCATTTGGTTTCAGTCATAATGGCCCTCCAAGGAAAAAACTTTGTTTTGTTTTGTTTTTTTTTGCTGTTAAAAATCACCTTACAACACATGGACGCTGTCTTTTGTGTGCGTTGGTCACGTCGTAGTGGAGCAGGAGCGGGACCTGCTGCAGCCGCGTCCCTACTGGAAGGAGTTCCGCTTCGACCTGACCCCTTTGCCCCAGGGTGAGACTGTGACGGCAGCAGAGTTTCGCATCTACAAGGCGCTGACGCTGGGCCAGCGGGCCAACAGAACCCTGCACATCTCCGTATACGAGATTCAGAAGGACAACAGACACAGGTACACAGACTGTATTCCTCTGATTTATTTCATACGTCATACGTTTTCATTGTTAATTATTATTGTGACTAAAGTTCGATTTTTGCAGAAAATAGTTACTAATTAAATATTCAATTCATTTTCGGAAAGTCAAGTTTTATTGTTCAAGGAAAAAGTAACATTTTGGAGTGTTTTTTTTTAAATAGCGAAAACACTGCAGAAAATCCCATTTCATATTTGTCATTTGTGGCCACTTAAGGCCATTTGAGACTTTCCTCTGATTAAGGGTTCTATAAATGATTTAAGATTTGAAGATGTTGTTTTCAGGGACCCTGAGCTGGTGCTGCTGGACATGCAGTCCGTGCCGGCAGGCCAAGAAGGCTGGTTGGCCTTCGACGTCACCTCGGCGTCCAACCACTGGCTTCTGCACCCCCGCAGCAACCTGGGAATCCGCCTCTACGTGGAGACCGAGGAGGGTCCGCTCACACTCTTGCCGCTACGCTTTTAATATCTGAGGCCCAACTTGACTCTCGCTGCCTTTCTAGATCGTTCGCTGTCTGCCGCCTGGATCGGGCTGGTGGGCCGCAGAGGTCCTCGCTCCAAGCAGCCCTTCATGGTGACCTTCTTCCGGGAGAGCCAGATCCCCTGCAGGCCCCCCCGCGCGGTCAAGACGCACCCCCGCAGGAAGAAGCCCAAATATGACCTCCCCGTACCCAGCATCCATAGTTGAGTTTGGTTTCGTGGGACTTTTGCACGAATCTTTTGTCAACAAAGGCGATTTCAATTTGGTCTTGTCCCACTCAGATCGAAGTCCCGTCAACAGTGGCGGTCAGCCATGTAAAAAACACGAACTCTATGTCAGCTTCAGCGACCTCGGATGGAAGGTGAATTTTTCGTTTTTTTTTTTTAATGGATGTATACTTAATATATTCAAAGTTGATTTCTACTCTTGTTGTTCAGGACTGGGTTCTGGCACCCACAGGCTACTCGGCGTACTACTGCGATGGCGAGTGTTTTTACCCCCTTGGTGCCTGCATGAATGCCACCAACCACGCCCTCATCCAGCAAGTAGTCAGTACCACTGTCTTTGTCATTCATTCGTGAGCTTTTACGCACACGTTTGGCAAATTCCGGACTGCATCTAAAATGCAAAATAACTAGCGGGTGTACTTGACTTGAGGAAGTTTCTCAGGCATTTTACTTTGTTTGCCAGGTGCATCTGCTGAAACCCGACGAGGTGCCCAAGGCGTGTTGCGCGCCCACCAAGCTGAGCCCCATCTCCGTGCTCTTCTACGACGACAACAACAACGTCATCCTCAAGAAGCATCGGAACATGGTGGTTAAGAACTGCGGCTGTCTATAAGACGCGCAGCCGCCGCCGCCAAGGCGTCGTTAGCGGCGACCAAAACCAGAAGAGAGTTGACTTTGACTTTTATTACAAGATACACACAACTATTACTTTTTTGGTCACACATCTTTTCTAAATAGTCCTTCCAAAACATGAAATACAATGTTGTTGTACATGTTTTGTGCTTGTCACTAAGAGTTAGCAGTCCAAACTAATAAACATATTCCATAAGTTATTGCCACATCTTGATTTGTTTTTAATTAAAAAAATAAAAAAAAAAAAGGCCCGAGGTACTGTTGGTAAGCGCCTGATATTTAGTGGGGTTTTGTTTTTTTACTTCTCCGCATAGCTTGCATCACTCAGGAAAGATGAAAGAAGACAAAGTGTATATGAACATATATATGAACTTGTCATTCATCCTTTGTGCGGAATTTGACATTTAACAGCACTAAAACGGATCTTCTTATTTGTACCATTGTGAGTGCTGAGCATGTTATCTGCAGATAGGCAAAGTTGCTCGCACATGCACCAGACTTCATCCTGTTATCCGGAAGTGTCCCTGTGTGGTCAGCCCTCCCAAGAAGAGAACAAGGGTATAAAATCTTTATTTATCCCCACGGGGATAAATAAAGTTTTCTGAATCTGAATCTGAAAATGGCTCCACAATCACTACCTGGGACAGCGACACTTCCGGATAACAGGATGAAGTCTGGCGCATGTGCAAGCGACTTTGCCTATCTGCGGATAACAGGGTCAAGCACTCACAATGCTACAAACAGTTCTAAGCTACATTTGAGCACTTTTAAATGTCAAATTCCCATTACAGCTGACAGTTTGTCAGCATGTTGCTTGTATACAATAAATATGTTTTTTCCAACAAGACACTGCTGGTGGACTTTTGTTTACGGTCTTTCCACACATCGCCGCCATGTCGTTGGATCGACTGGTCCCAGCGTTCTTAATCCATGACATCGTGTTGTTTCTATGATAAAAAGACGCGAGATGTCACGCGTAGCTAACAAAGGGCGTGCGAAGGTGGCGTGCGAGTGGTTCCTACCGGCTCGGTGGCGCGCCCTCAAGCCTGAACGTCGGCCAGCTCGGGAGGCATTGGAGACTTGGGGTGTTTGCTCTCGAAATGTTGCTTGAAGGTCTTTGGATCAGGCATTTGGGTCTACAAAAATACAAACACACATGTAGGTATTAACAGCTAACATGTAGTTTTAGAATCCATCCTAAGGCGTTTTTTTTTAAATATACCGTATTTTCCGCACTAAAAGACGAACTGGATTATGAGGCGCACCTTCAATGAATGGCTATTTTGTAAAAAAATGTCCATACATTGGACGCTTCACATTATAAGGTGCAATCTACAATGCCTCCACTAGATGGTGTTACTCTCCTATTCAACTCAAGAGGTGTCCGTTCAACTGAAGAGGATTTTAAGGCGCTCGGTGGCCTTTTAAGAACATTTAAGACTTTTTGGTGTGCCCTATAGTGCGGAAAATACGGTATTAAAAAACAAAACAAAACACACAACCATGTAAACTAAGGCGTATTTAGCCGAAAAAACGTCCATGTATAGTAAGGCGTTTTTAGTCCCCAAAAAACGACCATGTCTAGTCAGGCATTTTTACAAAAAAAAACAAAACAAAAAAGAAAAAACGACCAGGAATAGTAAGGCATTTTTAGCGTTAAAAAAACGACCATGTATAGTAAGCAGTTTTTTTAACCCCCCAAAAAATCACGTATAGTAAGGCGTTAGAAAAAAAAGACGACCATGTCAGGCGTTTTTACAAATCGTCGCTGTCCTGTGAAAAACCTGTGTCCATTTGTCTTTTTTTTTTCGTCACATTGATGGAGTGTCCGTATTTCATGTTGTGGACCAGGAAGTAGCAAAGATGAGGTTACAGGGAGAAGAGATAAAGAAGGTGGAGGATTTTAAGTACTTGGGGTACTGTCCAGAGCAATGGAGAGTGTGGAAAAGAGGTGAAGAAGCGTGTCCAGGCAGGCTGGAACGGCTGGAGAAACGTGTAAGGTGTGATGAGTAAGAGACGAGTTAGCAAAAGCATTTTCTTAGTGTTTGTGGCCATACCCTGCAGACTGGGCATGTGTGGACCAGCGCCACCTTGGCAGCAGTTTTCTGGTCGGCCGCCTGCCCCTTCTTCTTCTCGGCGGCCTTCTTGGCGTTCTTCTGCTGGGACTGAATCTTTTGCTGCCCACGAGCCATGGCCCTCACATGCAACCTGAAAACACAAAACATCACACCTTCAGTCAACTCACATCGTATGCCAGGATAGATACTTTATCCACAGCTGTGCTAAATTACAAAACAGCGTCAAATTCAGGGCACTGTTCTGAATGATGAAGCATCACACTAAACCACAAACACAAATGAGCATGGAGCACCTTAACAGCATCCTGTTGTTATGGATACCTAAATTAAAATGAATAATCTCGCGAAGGAAATTGTTAACAAAACATACTTGTGGTAACATTTATAAGGTAGATTTGTGGTGTACGGCTGCAAAAGCGTCGGCTTTTCGCATTGAGTTCACACAGACATTACAAATATACTTTGTGAAGTGTCGCGTCAAACGTTAGAAGAGGAAGAAATGTTATGTTAAACTTGGCCGAGATAGAATATATTTACATGAAGATATTACGACCCAAAAGGCTTTAATAATCTTCGGCAGCCAACTTGCTAACAGAATTACCTCGCTTCGAAAGCTAAAGACGCCAAGACATTACCGATAAGGCCGACATTAAATACAGTCCCATTGAGGCCCTTTCGAAAATTAAACACGCAAATAAAAGTTAGTTTTAAACACTTAACTGCGGGGCACGGTAATAATTTGAAAGCGTCTTTACCTTGGAGGTTTACCACTCTCGTTAGCTCTTTTGTCGTTCTCGTGTTGATCCGTCACCGGAAGTACGTCATTGTTGAAAGGTCACCTGGGAAGGTTCGCAAATGATTCACACAAATATGTTCATGATTTTGTGCGAGCATTTATCAAGATTTATCATTTGTAAATATTTACATCACACAAAAAAGCCTCTCTAAATTGAAAGGGGACTGAATTATTTCTCTGGTCATCCGGATGAATGACCATCTTTTGTTCATTGGCTATTACGTTTACAGGTAGTTACCGTATTTAAAACAGAAAAACAACTCGTTATTTCATTTGAGTCTTTAATTGGGAACTCCAAAATTGACAGCGTGATGCCTGAAGACGATGTAGTGTTGCGTAATTGCATCCAGGTTGCGAATTTCATGTGATTCGCTTTCATTTTTTTCCCTTTACAATGATATAAATGAATGAATACAGTACAGCCAAAAATCGCCTCTTTATTTTGCCACTGCCAGTTGATACACGAACGCATACATAGGAACTATTTGCAAGCATTTCTCTGGTTTCCAATCGGAGGGGGACACCTCATCCTGTTTTGCACTTCTCACTGTTCTCAACTTGCTACCCCGCAATTTTTGGATTGCAAACCTGGACAGTTTTACCATCCATCTATTTTCTAATCCGTTTATCCTCACCGGCGTCACGGGCGTGCTGGAGCCTATTCTATCGGTCTGCGGCGGGGTACACCCTGAATTGGTTGCCAGCCAATCGCAAGGCACACACACAACAACCGTTCGCGCGCACACTCGCACTTGGGGACAATTTAGAGTGTTCAATTAGCCTGCAATTCATGTTTTCGGAAGGTGGGAGCAAAATTTAGTACCCGGAGAAAATCCACACAGGCATGGGGAGAGCATGCAAACTCTACATAGGAAGTCCGTAGCCGAAATGGAACCATGCACCTCTGCATTGTGAGGCCGACGCGCGAATCAGTCGACCACCTGGCCGCCCATTGTTTTTTTTTAATGCCTTATCATGCAATTAAAACGGTTACATGCATCGTCATTTTAAAAAATGTGACATCACGTTATTTACGTATCATGTGATTTTTAATGTCATTTTATAAATGTCTTACTGTTGTCATTAAAATTGTCATCTTTGAGTACATGTAAATGTGAGTGCTTTACGGTATATATGCTGATGTTTTACATAACATAAAGTCTTATCCATGTCTGTATTTAAAAAATCTGATATCAGGTCTTTTTTTTAACTTACTGAATAAGTCTTTGAAATGTCTGATGCAACACGTCATTAGAAAAAAGTAAGTTATCTTTAAAAATGTCTGCTTGTCTTTTTATTTAAAGCCTTTACTTTACTATTAAACGTTTGAGCAGGGATTGTTCCATCCGCTGGAACGTCAAAAACAATTATGCAAGTTTTAGTTTTTTGGGGGGGGAGAAGCTGAAATAAGCGTTTCACCAATAACTCATCAAGCGTGAATAAAGACTATGCGAGTGAAACACAGTTTCATCATCACTTTATTACAGTAAATGCATTCACATACACACACGCGCGCCCGCACACATACACACACAGAACGGAGACAAACAGGTTGGCTTATCTTTCTCTCTCCTTCATCGCTCAGAGCAAAACTCAAAGGTAGGGGGTTAAAAACGCCCACAACAAAACTCTCGTTTGCAGTTGCACCACAAAATGTGTCACGGGGATAATTAGCAGCACATCGGAGCTCCTTACAAGACATAACGCCCTTACACCTAGACATTGCGTGACTACGAGTGATAAAATGTAACTCTTGCAACCCCCGCCCCCACCCCGCCAAATACTGCACAGGAATCTTGACATTGCACTCACACAAACAAGCAGCTCTGTTGCCAAATAAAGTTAAGGTGCCCACGACACCAATTAACATATCCACTAGTGCCACTTGCAGGATATATTTGTGTGAGATTCGGGGGGGTGAGATGGAACAGCTACTTCACAAGGAGCAAAGAAAGAGCGAGAGAGAAAGGTGTTGGACAAACAGGACAAGCTTTTTCTTCTTTGCAATATTTACACTGCGCAAAGGTGTATTTACAGAACAAGCAAGCACAAACATATGGACGGAAAGAGTGGCGGAAATATAAGCAGCTCTGTAATATAATAAAAATAAAAAAAAGAGAGACAGAGGTCAAATAAACGATATTTACACATGCTGTGACAGCGGGAGGATTGAATTTTAAAAGCCACCAGTTACCACATGAATGTGCCTGCAAATTAAAATGTCTGAAGTGAGCCTCTCTTTCACTGGGAGGAAGTTAAACAAAGAATACAAATAAATAAACACAATGGTGCCGATGACGCTGTGTGCTGCTACATGAGGACCACCGACATTTGCACCGAAATGCCCCACCCGCATATTCACCGGTCACTTTTCCAGCTTATTTTTTTTTGTACTTTCTGTCATACTAAAATGCCACAAGATGACGCCAAAGCCCTGGAGAGAAGGAAAGTAATCAATGGATTCATGGACTTCTCAAGTGTTTAATATTTATGTGTCAGGGAGGAGCCAAGTTTAGGCCGGGTTGTTCCGGAGAGTCATCACTGCACGGGTATAGTTATGCAATCAAGTGACAAACGTTCAGGCATCATAGTTGGTTTTAGATTTACCGCTTCAACCGCAGTTTAGAAGCAACTACAAACCTTTTGAGAGTGAAGCGTCAATTGTGGGTTTTTTTCCACACAATTGGCAGGGGGAGGGAATCACTGTACACTCTGTACAACCAGGCTACATGATTTCTACATCAATTCATGCAACATGGGAAAACTGCAAGAATGTCTCAAGACTTTTAAAAAAAGTGTCTTCAAAACATAATTTATACATTAAAATTCTCTTAAAAGGGATGTTTCTGCAAAAGGAGGAAGGGCGTAAGCAGAACATAAAAATATGGCTAACAATCATTAAAAAAATAATAAAATAATGAGTCTGGAAGAAGTTAGGAGTATCTCCTGAGTGAACATCTCCAGCCTGTTGAGAACATTCTTGTGGCTCAGGCAGTGTCCAGTTGACCTCGTACGCATTTGACAATGATTTCAAACTCAAAAAAAAAAAAAGAATTAACTGAGGAAACGTGTATGTGTTCAAATAAATAAAGACAAACATGGGCGAAGAAGGGAAGGTAGAAAAACAAAGTCAACCTAAAAAAAAAAAAAAAAATTATATTACAGAGGACCAGCCCCCACTATTGAACCTTCACATACTACTGGAGCAGCAGCCAGACAGCGCTGTAGATTGTGTGTGTGCATGTGTGTATTAAGGGTTCTCTGGCTGCGGTGTTGTTGGATGAGTCCACTGCACAAAAAAAAAACTACGAGGTGAGTGAGCAGCACGGAGATGATACACAGATTTATGTATGAATGTGCGTGTCTGTGTGTATGTGAGATGTAATTCAGAGAGAGAGAGAGAGAGAGAGAGAGAGAGAGAGAGAGAGAGAGAGAGAGAGAGAGAGAGAGAGAGCAGGGGCGGGGCGCAGGGGGGCGGGGCTGTCCAGGCAGGCAGGCGATTAGCCGCTTCAGATGCTGTTCAGAGATCCTGGTACTGGTCCGAGCTGGGAGAGGTCTGGCCCGGTACCATCTCAAATGTCCAACACACACACACACACACACACACCAATTTTTTATTTTTTGTTATATGCTCTGTGTGTGTTGCTGCCTCGTGTGTAAACTAGCGGTTGAAATGAACTCCGCTTTGGGGTTTCATCATAGCAGCCATTAGAATGCATCACTAAAACATCAATGTTGTTTCTCGGTTAACGTTAAAAGCATCACACGCGGAGTTGTTTGCTGGTGAGCGCAACTTTGTACTAAGAAGGTTGAGAGTGAAGGAAAGAGCGTTCCTACCGTGAGAGGAAGAAGCTGTGTGCGCGCGAGCGTGCGGAGGGATGAGCGTGGAGTTCAGCTGAGGTTGGATAGACAACTCTGCACAGACAATGTTGGATTTTACCAGTGAAGAAATTCACTTTGGATATTTATTTATGAGAAATGTGACACGCTTGCGACTGTAAAAATTGTGCTCGTTTCCAGCTGAATGCGAGCAGATTTGATTTTTTTTTTTTATCTGCACCCCCTTGTTCAAAAACAAGACATCATTTTAAGTTGACAGCCCAGAAAAGGCCACAAGTGTAAACTGATTTGGCCCAAAACTCCTCAGAAACATTTTGATCATTGTCGAACAAAGTAAAAGCAGAAGTATTCAAAATGGGGGACAAAGATCATCAAATGGTCTGACACTTTTATAGCGCCTTTCTAACTTTTTTCTGACTTTAGAAATTTGAGAAGACATACTGTTGGGAGGTTGAAATTCCGAGAATTTGGACAATTTCATATTAAACAAGGTCTCGAAACAATCGCTGAACAAAAATAATCGATTATTGCGCCTCCGATATTCAGTCTGAACTTGGCAATGCCAAACATTGCGATTATTGCGCCTCCGATATTCAGTCTGAACTTGGCAATGCCAAACATTTTGGGGTTCTTGAACCGAAAACTTCCCTCAAACGCGAACGGCTAATGAACGCTAACGGGTTGGCAGCCGCGTGCGTCACTTTAAAAGTGTTTCTCAGTGTACCTGTAGTGCTGAAGTTGAAGAGCACGGGCAACTCTCGCCCGCTCGGCAGCCGCGCGTTGGGCTGCCGCAGCTCGTCGAAGAAGGTGTGCGAGCAGGCCTCCAGCGGCGAGAGGCGCGAGGCCGGCGTGTACTCCAGCAGGCGGGAGCAAAGCGCGATGGCTTCGGGCGGCGTGCGCGGTTTGAACACCTCAAAAGCAGAGAAAACAAATCTCCCGTGGCGATCCATGACATATTTCAAGTCGCTGGAGTTGGATTACCTTGGTCCAAGGGTGAGCTTTGATCTGCGGGAACTTGAATTCTGTGTAGTTGGGGTTCATCTCTCGGATTTGCTCCCTGGTCGGGGTGCCGAGCACCTGGGAAAACAAGAGCGTGACTCTCACGGCCCAAATCGGATTTCACCTTTCATCCTTTTGGTTGGGCGCTCACCTTGATGATCTCCACCAACTGGTCGACGCCACTGTCGCCGGGGAAGATGGGCTGGCCCAGCAGGAGCTCGGCCAGGACGCAGCCCGCCGACCAGATGTCGATGTTGGCCGTGTAGTCGGTGGCGCCGAAGATGAGCTCGGGCGCCCGGTAGTAGCGCGAGCAGATGTACGACACGTTGGGCTCGCCGCGCACCAGCTGCTTGGCGCTGAGGGGCGACAAACGCGTCCGTTATTCGCCCGCATATTCAAAACGCTTCCATACTATAGACGTATGCTTACTACCTCCACCAAGTTGTGCTTGTATGGTACTTTAGGATGTAATACACTACAATACATCCTGATTTATATCGCGCTTTCAGAACAGCTGCAGGAGAGAGGAGTGTCGGCGCTCCTCAAAGAGAGATTGCGTTGAGCCATAATTTTGAAAATGTTGTAATTGTTTATTTGTTAAAAACAAACAAACAAAATCTCTACATAAGTAGTTTACCCGTAAATACATCACAAACGATGATCCCCTAAAGCAGGGGTCGGCAACCCAAAATGTTGAAAGAGCCATATTGGACCCAAAAAAACCCCAAATAAATGTCTGGAGCCGCAAAAAATAAAAAGCCTGATATTGAAGGCAACACATGCTGTGTGTATCTATATTAGCCTACTATCAGCATAACTAAGTTGGCTACAAATACACAAGCATTCATGATTACATTTCTCACCCCCCCCCTGCAGTTCGTCCTTTTTAGACGGAAGATCTACTTTTCGATCAACCAACCTCCCGCGATTGACCCGTTCCCGCACACGCGCACACCTACACACGGATGCCGTAATGAGCGACAGCCATAATGGCCGCTAAGATGAACGAGGCACGGGATGCGCTTTTGCAGCGTGCGCATGTACCGTTTAAAAATGCTTCTCTCGGCCACCCAGATTCCCATTCTTTGCAAGTTCCCTCGATGAATTGTACAAGAAAGGCAGTTTTTTTGGGGGGGGGTAAAAGCCACCTGCCTGGCATCCCGCCCCGCTAATAGAAACGTGTGTCGCAGGCTATGAGGCAAATCCTCATTGACAAAATGTTGAAATTTAATATTTATTCGACACATTTTTACAGCATTGGAAAACATTGTTTGTGTCATGTTTGTCCTCTTACAGAAACCATATTAAACAAATAATAGATATTTCCCTCCACCCCACCCTAAAGTAAGGGGGAGGAAAAAAAAATGTACCACAAGTGTGCACGTAACACCAAAGTGTTTTTGATCTACCGTATTTTCACGACCATAAGGCGCAACTAAAAGTCTTACATTTTCTCCCAAGTCGACAGGACGCCTTATAATGCGGAGCGTCTAGTGTATGAGCCGAGTTCCAAATCCTGACTGAGAGCCGACACGCTGTTTATATAGAGAAAAGGCGGAAGTGGGCGTGAACAGGCACGCGGGAATGCAGCCAGCCAATCAGTGAAGGGTAGGCGTGTAAGTAGCCCGCGAGTGTGACCAGGCGTGCGGGGAAACAGCCGGCCAATCAGTAAAGGGTGGGCGTGTAAGTGGCCGTAAATGAGGACGTGAGAGAGGACAGCCATGACGTAAGGCAGCAATCAGTGAATGGTGGGCGTGTAAGTGGATGAGAAAGGCAGGTGCCAGTACCTGTATATAGTGTGAGTTTGTGCGTTATTGCAAAACAACTTCGGTTTCGGTTTCAAAGAACCCCCGAAAATGAATACAACAAAGAGACACGCTTACGAAGCTCAGTTCAAACTGACGAAACTGTACGAAGAGAAGATGAGAGAGTGGCTAAGTGAGGTGTATGTAAAGAGACCGGATGGCTTTTTCCATGCCTCGCCGTCACTCTTGATTTGCGACTCCATGCGTGCCCATCTCACAGCAGCGGTGAAAAACCAAGTCAAGCAAATGAACTCTGAACTTGCCGTCATTCCGGAGGCTTAACGAAAGAACTCCAACCGCTGGACATCGGCATCAACCGGGCGTTCAAAGTGAAGTTGCGGCGGCATGGGAACAATGGATGATCGATGGCAAACACAGCTTTACGAAGAGTGGGAGGCAGCGCCGGGCTAGTTACGCCACTATTTGCGAATGAATTGTGGCTGCTTGGACAAACGTGTCTGCTTGCACTGTTGTTCGAGCTTTTGGCAAAGCCGGCATAATTTCTGTGGATCCACACGGCAATGAGAGTGACTCTGACAGCGAGAGGAACCGGCGTTTTTGATGGATTGTTCAATTCGGACACAGAAGATGAGGACTTTGATGGATTTCTGGGTGATGATTGATTGAAAACGTGAGTACATTGTAAGATGGCTAAATAAAGTACAACCGATCTCAGTTTTGCTTCCGTTGCCTTTTTAAAAACGTGTTTTTAGCATGTCTTAGCATGCTACGCTATGCTTCAAGCTAACGTGTTTTTAGCGTGCGTGCATGCATGCCGTATGTTTAAACTGGCGTATGTTTTACCACCCCTGGCTGCGCCCAATAATACAGTGCGTTTTGTGTATGTGTAAAATACAGAAAAAGCACCCGTTACTGAGACTGCGCCCTACAACACGGTGCGCCGAATGGTCGTTAAAATACGGTATTTAAAAGAAGCATCTTTAGTGACAGGCAGCTATATCCTTTCCTCCTGCCATGCAAGCCAGCTTTTCATTTCAATTCCACCCCGGGAGTGAAAAGTTACTACTTTCAAACTTGTACTGGACAGTCCACATTTAGCACACTGATCACCTTTATTCGGGAGCTTCAGACCAAAAACGTTCCGGATGTCAGCTTTCACTAAAATCTCATTTTGAAACCAGCAGTGGCCGAGTGACTCACCTGCCAAAGTCACACAGCTTGAGGATGGCAGTTTCGGGGTCCACCAGCAGGTTCTGCGGCTTGATGTCCCGGTGACACACGCCTTGCGAGTGGATGTAAGCCAAACTGCGAAAGAGCTGGTACATGTACACCTGCAAGAGACAAGCGTGATGTCACGGGTGGGTTTCAAGCAGGCTCCCTCCTATGTGGTGGGAAATATTACCTTGACGTAGATTATAGGAATGATGCTCTTGTTCTTGTTGAAATGCCGGGCAACCCTGTAGACCGTCTCAGGGACAAAGTCCAGCACCAAGTTGAGGTACACTTCATCCTTCTTAATGAGATAACAGGTATGAATATCACATTTTCCCCATCAGCATAAACGTGCAAAGACCGAGAGAGTCAACCTTCTCTCCGCTGGAGTAGAAGAAGTAACGTAGTCTGACAATGTTACAGTGGTCCAACTTCCTCATGATTTGCAGCTCCCGATTCTACAAGGCGGCGACATCAAAAGGAAATCAGTCAAAGACAACAAAAATGGCATGCAGTTTTTGTGTTTTAGTTTGACCTCACCTTGAACCTCTTGTCTTGGAGAACCTTCTTGATGGCCACCATCTCTTGGCTGTCGATGAGGCGCGCCTGGTAGACCACCCCAAACGAGCCGTTGCCGATCACCTGAGGAAAGGACATCAAGGGTCATGTTTTAAAGACACGATGGTCATCTTCCGCGCGTGATGGCGTCTAAATTCACCTTAATGTCAGTGTAGGACACTTCTTGGGGGCGGTCCGGGCCCTGACCAGGTGTGGCCACCACCGTTGTCACCTTGCCGCTGTCTCCTAGGAAATGAGGACACTTTAAGATTAACTCAAGCGGACCACTGTGCCTCTTTGGCATCACATATCTGGTCCATATCTCGACTGGATATTTTCTTTTAATACTAGGGTTATGATATTCACATTTAACACAACGCCTGTGAAAAACAAACCTTCGAATGTCAGGTAACTATCAGATTTGCAAAGAACACAATGCTAGAAGAGAACTTTGAAAATGAGTTTTGGACATTTTACCACCGCAAGTACAAGTGGAGCTATTTATGCTCGAGATGCACAAATGTCAAAGCACATTATTCTCCGTGCAATAATTCATCATGCTAACTGGGTTAATGTGTGAATAACCTACCTGCGAACATATCCGTCATAGCCAAAAGACAATCTTAAAAAGCATTTCAAATGTCCGACGATGTGCACTGATATTTAAATGTTAACAACTCTATTTCCAAGCACATCTTGGCACTGTAGCAAGGCGGCTAGCGCCCAAGACGTCGATGACTGGCGTTCTTCATCTGTCGGTCAGCCGGACGAGCACACGGAGTCTTCCGAGCACGCACAGGTGACCTTGTGAGCGGGCAACTTTACACCCGGGAGCCCCACGATGATGCGAGTCACCGGCAAGGCAGTCAGTTCACGCGAACAATGACCGTTTAGCTCGGGACTTTAGCCACTCGGGCTACAGTAATTACCCGGTTTCGATGCTCGCTCGAGCATTAAGAATGAGCTCCATGATGCGATGTGCATAAAAAGTATACCTATGACGATTACGTTTCATTGAACGGGGGTCCGGCCGAGCACATCAGCAGATTGGGCGGTGAAGTGGTAACGTACAAAACAAGTGGCTAACGTTAGCATACTAGCTAGCAGGCACGGCTGTTTTTTACTCTTTAAAGTGGGCCAAAAAAGTCAAGGAAGGGCATTTAATAGGTGACATCGTTTTAAAAGAATATCATATTGATTAATTGCAA
Source organism: Hippocampus mohnikei (assembly GCA_026261675.1). Lineage (NCBI taxonomy): Eukaryota > Metazoa > Chordata > Actinopteri > Syngnathiformes > Syngnathidae > Hippocampus > Hippocampus mohnikei. The sequence goes on from JAKGUB010000345.1 coordinate 2,025,658, forward strand.
TTGAAATCTTACTGGCGAGCTTGAGGTTCGAGCATCCCGACAAGCTACTGCCGGAGGCCTGTGCGACCCCGGACTTTCCTGTGCTGCTCCCCACGGCAGCGGCTGATCCGGCGGACGCGGCGGCGGCGGCTCCTGGAACTCCTGGCGGCTCAGCAAACGAGCTGGTCCTGGGCCGCCCGCTGCCGCTCATATCTTTGCGCAGGGCTCGTGGTTGTCTTCCCACTCTTTTCTCCCCCCTGACTTTGTCTTAACAAAATGCGAAGAACCCGACAGCGAGCTATTTTGTGGAAGACACGCCGAGAATCACCCCTGTTGCTGCCGCCGGCTAGTGTCTGCCTGCCGGGGCTGGTTAGCTGTTGCCAGACACCCAGAAACAGAGCATGCGCAAAGCCTCATATGGGAAACGTAGTTCGAAGGGTGATGTGATCCTGGTTCACGCTTTGACTTGGCTAGCTCACTAAAAATCGCAAGTCAGCAACCACAAGATTAAACAAAATAAAAGAAGGAAATGTTTATTATGTTGGTTTGGTCTTCTTTGAACTTTTACAATTTGTGATTATTTTTGCCACTGAAAAATCTTCTTATTGTGTGATTCACCAGAAAAAGACATTCCAAGTTATTTTCATTAAACGGTGGATACAAAAAGTCTTAAGTCTTCAAGAGGGGTTAGACTTAACCAATCACATTCAAGCCTGTGTGAAATGGAAGTCAGCACACACCTCTGATTACCCCCAATTAAAGTTCAGATGTTCTAATAGGAATTTCATTTTCCTGTGTCAGGGACAGCCTCCTAGAACATCTGAACTTTATGTGGGGATTATGCAATACATCTTTATTTACAAAGCGCTTTCACAACAGTCAAATGGTGCCAAGAGTGTTGTCCCCCATTTAACATTCTGAACAGAACGACATTGCAGTTATCGTATTTCATATACTGTATCTATAAAAACATTTACAAAAACCTGTCATTTGAACAGAGGTGTGTAGACTCAATTCTATTGCATATGTCCTTATGAATATGTAGATGATTTCCAAATTTTGCATGAAACAAACCAAACTGTCGAATTCTGACAGCGTTGATCCACGGATGAACATAAGAAATTTTCAATCTCGTGTCCAAACGATAACAGACAAGTCCACCGACAAAACACGGATGTCAAATCAAGTCAACAACGATGGGCCTTGTGTTAGATCTTTAATATTTTCAATATCTAGTTTGTTTTTTCTTTTTCTTTTTTCTGTCGTCATTTAGAAATATTGCACATGGTCATCATGCCTGCTTATGAGATCACACTCGCCTCACTCATCCTAAAATTCCTTCTCCAAAGCAAGGACAATTCATTTTCAAAGCACAATCATACAGTACACATGCATTACATTGGTACACGCGCACGTGTGTCTGTGTGTGTACAGTATACACATATGTCTGTGAGGGTGTTTGCATGCCAATGCACATACATGCAGATGGGGCGCATGGCAGCCCCTGGCCCCCACTTCCTCGGGGGATTGTGATAGTCTTCTTTCACCTGTGTGTATCGGATAGCCTGAATATATAGTTTTGTCTAATAGATCCTGAATGTAACTGATAACAGTCAACATGGCGGACAAAATAGTCGTGGCGACTACAAAAATACTGTCTAGCATGAAAAATATACTATTGTCCTTGTCGATGCTGTTGCTGTGTGACGACAGAACGAGTGGTTGGTCATGTTAACGCACTACCTGCATGTGCCAAAACGTACACGCACACCCAAACACAGACCTAAAATGCACATATATGGAAAAAAATATATATTCGTGAAAAAAAAAATACTGTGTATATATATATATACACATACTGTATATATATATATATATATATATATATATATATATATATATATATATATATATATATATATATATATACACATACTGTATATATATATATATACTGTATATATACTGTATATATACTGTATATATATATATGTGTTTTTTTTCACATCGAAAAGTTTACAGAGAAATAAAAGCGATACCCATAATAACAATCACTACCCCTCCAAACTCTTCAGCAAAAGAAGCCAAGAGCCACAAAGTGCTATTCAAATGTTTTGTTTTGTTTTACTTTTAGTAAAGTTACACACTATAATCTCTTCAACAACAACAATCGTGCCATTCATTTTTTCTTTTATACCATAGCTCAGAAATTACAAAATGGTATTAGGGCCACACTCAAAAGAAAACGAATAATGACATCGGAATACGACTGCTACTACGAGGGTGACGTTGTAATGCGGAGACATTCGTGATATGCCGAAAAAATTCACAATCTTATGAGAATAGTCATACATTAAAAAAACAACAACTTTTTTAAGATAGGCTCGTCAAAAATGCAACATGCAACATAATTTTGATTTTTTTTTAAACACACAAGTGTTTAAAAAAAATCAAAATGATGTCCTAATTATTTCCGAAGTAAACTCATATTATTTTTTCAAATGTTACATTAAAAAGTTACATTCCCAGAAAAGAATTGCAAAAATAGCCTTAATTTTATTTTATTTTTTAAAGATAAGGCTTTTTCTCAAAACACTACTTAATCCTACCGAGATTAAGTCTTTCTTCCTCCCCCCCAAAAAAGTCGTAATGTTACAAAAGAGAAAGAAAAAGTCATAAAAAGTCATATGCGAATACTCAGTTATTTAAAAAAACAAAACTGTACCACTAACTTGATAAGATTGTCTGTGTGTCATATTTATAGCATATAACGTGCCTGCGAAAAATGCCCCCCCCTTTATATCTACATAGATGGAATGGAGGCAACTTGTTGAATTTGTTGTTTGTGATTGTTTTCAAAAAATTACGAAGGCATCATGCTTTTCAGCTAATGCTCATTTCGTGCATTGACATCCTTCCTTAAATTCTCATCATCAAATTACATCTTCTCATAACATTGTGATTTTTTATCACTTAAAAAAGTAGACTTTGTCCTTGTCGTGTGTGTGTATATATATATATATATATATATATATATATATATATATATATATATATATATATATATATATATATATATATATTTGTTTAGTTTTTTTCCCCCAGCATGGCCCTAATACTGCTTCGTAAGCTACAGCATCACATTCTGCTCACTCACTTGACTGCATTGCTTGTGATTCTCTATGGCACTGAGCCCCGAAAAAAACCCCTCCCAGAAATCCCAGAAAAAAAAGAAATGTCCTATTGCACCATTTGATGGGAAAGGATAAAGTGTCGAGAAGGGAGGGAAGAAGGGAGGGCTCCAGAGACTGCCCTCCAGAGCTGGTCTAGGATCTGCTTTCCCTGAACTGAACCTGAACCAGAACCATCCTGAGCTACATAGCGCTTGACCCGGGACCAGTGCTTAAGGGCACTTTCTAACAACGCTTGAGAGAGGTACAGCGAGGGAAGGTGAGGGGGTGGTGGTGGGGAGGGGGGGGGGCTAAGTTGATTGATAACACGTGGAACAAGGTTATTGTCTGCTCTACTAAACAATCTCTAAAAACAATACTTTCCTGATTGAACTTGCGGCGCTCTCACACGAGACGGGCCACGCGGATTGTGCAAACACCTGATTTCAACATTTTACAAAGAGACACAAAGGGGGAGGGGCGCAAACCCCCCCTCACTCTAAGATATTTAAAATCAGGACTGCGGTCATCGGTACAGATAACATCCTCGCCCCATTTTAAGTCCAAAGTCTTTTTGTTGTTGTTGTGATTTTCTTGACTTGATGCTGGAGAAGAAATACAAGCCACGAGAGAAAAACAGGTCATGGTAAAACTGCTCAATTTCCACGACAAGCAGAGAAAGCGACAGTGTATCCCACGGGGCAAATTGGGACAAGAAGTGTGGTTCCGTTTTTTTTTTTGTGTGTTTTTTTTCTTCCTTCTCTCTGTCGTTGAGCCTGACATCTTGTGGCTGCTTTGCATATAAACCTTTTTTGGGAGATTCGACCTTCCATCCAGCTTCTATCAAAAAAATCTGTTTCGGTGCCTCCTTGTCCAAACACTCGGAGGGGACAAGGGTTCTGTTTTCCGACATGGTAATGACGGAAGGTGCAAAGATTCGTCACAACGGAATCATGCCGAGATCTCTCATTTTTGTCTTTACAATCACTGACGAAACTGTGCGTGGGGGCGGGGAGGTGCCCATGGGCTGGTCACGGCGCGGGGGGCACGCGCCGAACTGACTGCATGTGTAAGTGTGAGTGTATGTGCATGTGTGTGTACTTCAGTGTGTGTGTGTCTTGTGTGTGTGCAGCATCGAGGGGCCGTGGAATATCAGTGGAGGTCGTCAGGGTTGTGGTTTTGCGTCCGGTACCCACTGTGCTGAGGAGTGGACGGACGATGAGGTCAAGTCAATGGCAACAGAGGGCTGGCTGGCAACAGCTGAACTGCATTTGCACAAGAACAAGTGACAAAGTGCCTTTTTGATGTGCGTGCGTGAGTGTGTGAGTGTGTGAGTGTGTGTGTGTGTGTGTGTGCGCGTGTGTGTGTTCCTGGGAGGCGGCCCCTGGCTGCCTCCATCCAAGAGTAACAGTCTGATTTGCTAAGTGTGTGTCAGCATCATGCTGAAGATTATATCTGCACCATGGTGTGCGTGTGTGCGTGTGTGTGTGTGTGTGTGTGTGTGTGTGTGTGTGTGTGTGTGTGTGTGTGTTTGTGTACCACAGAGCTTGTGTCCCAACTACTGTACAAATGTGCTGAGGGCAGACCTGGGCGTAGAAATAGTACTTTTTCCTCCGGTGAATCTAGATTTTTTTGGTGTGGGTTGGGGGGCCGGGGGGTATTATTGTTATGGGGCTGCATTCCACTATTATCCCGCCCAGGTCAGATTAAGAATAAGCGTCTGCATCCAAACTTCTTCACTTCTTCGAAACCTTCACTTTTGGGCTTCTCCATCATGCGGCCTTCAGTCGTCCGGCTGTTCCGCTCCTCCCCCTGCGTCCTCCTGCAGTGACGGGTTGAGGACGGAGGAGCTCTGCGCGGGTGCGGGGCTGCCGGCCTCGGCTGAGAAGCAGCCGCCGCCCTCCAGGGTCCCTGGCGTGGCAGCCTGCATGATCTTCTGGCGGACCTCGCGGATCTTTAACTGCAGGCACACCTTGGTGGGGAAGGTGTCGGCGTAGCGGGACTGAAAGGCTGCCGTGGCCTGAGCTGCAAGCGAGGAAGGCATGGCAGGAAGTGCGCAGTGATTAGTGCTGTGAAATTGATCATTTTAGTTGTCCGGAAAGTCTGAAGAACATCACCTTACCTCACACTCTCAGAGTGCATTTTGTGTCTGTTTTACTGACTTCTTCTTTCAGTATCAAATAAAAACACTTCATGGTACCACTATGTTTGGTTACCAAGAAGCTTTTAGGATGACAGGATGCATTTTAATGGTCCGAATATTTTTACAGGGAGTCATTCAAATTCTATCCCATGTTTTGTGGCCAAAGATTTACAAATGTCACCATCATGTTTCAAGTGTCTTCAGCCGTGGCTCACCTGAGGGGAAAAAGCCATGTTCCTGAAAGAGCTGCATGACCAGCGCTCGCCGCTGGTCTAGAGTTCTACGCAGGGACGAGAAGCGCACCCGGTCCAGGTCTCCGAGGAGATCCTCTCCCTCCATACCTGCGGTGTCAAACGGCATGAGTGAAGACACTTAATGGATGAGCTTCGAGCTGTGACTGGCAGCCGGTCACCAAGGCGGGTCCCACCTGCTCTGTCAAAGGTGAAGATGTCGCCCTCGCAATTGGTGGCGCTTTTCGGAGTGTTGGGCTCCGAACTGCAGCTGGAAAGGCGGCGGGTCTTCCTCCTCGGCGAGCTCGGGTCCTCGGTGGCCGCCTCCAGTTCTTGATGGGCCAATGGCGGAGAAGAGCAGGGATGGAAAACAAAGCAGGGAAAAGATATGAAGAACAACGTGAAGAAAGGAGAATGGTTTGTGTGGGAATTGCGTGCTAATACTAAAGCGCTGGATTGAAATGCTCGCCAATTCATGATGTGTATCACTGGATTGAATCTGTCAAGAAATGTGGACAGAGGAGGGCCACGTGTAAAATGTTTTCACTCATTTTAAATGGAGAAATGGGAAATATTAGAAGGACAATCCAAATCAGAGAAATAGAGCGGGGGATGACACAAAGGGTGTTTTCTCATGTTACCGGTGGAGTTGCGCCTCTTCTTCCGGTAGCTCCCCAAGATGGCTCGAGGGGACGTGGCCAGACTCTGCAAGGTAGGTGACGGGAGCACCTCCGCCGGGTTGAACTCTGGAAGCTCAGCAAAACGCTCCTCGAAGTACGTCTCGGACAAAAGCCTGCACGGAGAAGCGAGAGAGTCACTAAAATGCCTGCTCTGAGAGGGCCCTCGCTTCAGTCGGCATTCACTTGTCGTGAGGATCGGGCGTCTTTTTGAGCGGCGGCGGGCGAAACTTGATCCTCTTGGAGGACGTCGCCGGCTCTTTCTCGGCAAGTGGAGGCGGCGGCGGCGGATCCGAACCTGAGGATGGCGGATGAGGAGGAGGTGGAGGAGAAGAAGAAGGAGCTCCAGCCTGTGATGAGAAAAGCACAAGAGAATTACATGTTGCGTTTGGAACTGAAGTCTGTAAGTTTGATGCTCACACAAGGCAAAAAGGGGCCCACGAAAATAGCATCTATGTTGAAGTAATTCTAGAAGTTACGTCATGGAAATTTGAACATAAACAGCACAGTAACACAGCAATCTCAACAAAAGTTGTCCAAGTGCCTTGCTTCAACCTTTATGGATTACTATGAGCTGGACGACTGAAAATCGACACAGATGTGAAGGAAAAAAAATGTTTTCAACAAGCCTTGGGCAATGATGCTATTAGGTCAATCATATTTTCCATCCAGCGAAAAATGACTATTACTGGAATTGACAGTGTCACTCAGTTGTGAAACTCTTCTTTGTATGTTATGCACATCTGCATTATACTGCCTCCTGGTGGCCAAGGCACATACAGCATTGTGAATGGGCAGTCAAGCATGAAATCATGATGCACTTTGGCCATGTTTCTAAAAAGTACTCAAGAGTATTACAGTATTTTACATATTGTCTTCTTTAAAATATAATCATCATTCCAGATACACTTTCCCCACCCCTAAGGGTGGGAGGAGATGAATCAATCACTGAGAGTAGCAAGAAACTGCTACATAAAATCCAACACGTGACAATATGATAGCAGGAGTATGGAGAACGTAAATGCTCAGTTCAACTAGTATCACCTCTTCTCCTTTCTTCACCTCTCGTCCTCGTGTCTCATCCCTGCTTTCCTTGATCTTCTCCTCACGCGCTTCCTCGTCCTCCTCCAGCTTGACGCTTTCCTCCTTGATTAACTGACCAATATTGTCGTCTTGTCTTTCTGCAGAAGGTGGAAGATTTCTGATTTGACAGTCCACCACCATTAGCGTTACTTGTCGTCTGCTTGAGCGCTGAGCATCATGGGCCATGTAGTTTTACCTTTGACCTCCTTGACTTCTTCATCTCCTTCCTCCTTGGTGTCCGGCTCACCAAGCTCCTTTTTCATCTCAACCTCCGCCGTGGTGGAGGGCTTCGCCACATCTGGAGCATTTATGGCGGGCGATGCGGTTGTCACGGTGACCAGGCCGGACGCCAACGGACCGGCGGGGTAGATGGTGGTAAGAACCTGATGCGGAAATAATTTTGCCGTTAATTAGACATTAAGCTAGCAGACATTTTTTTTCTCAAATAAATACAAATGGATTTTTAGGAGATGGCTTCTGCATTCTAACATTCAAATCGCAAATTCACTTTTAAAATAAAAAAACGTTGCATGTTAAACACATATTTGAAATTCACTTCCTGGTCTTTACCTGCCGAGCAGTGGAGGCGTTAGAGGCGGTCTTGACATTGTGGCTCTGGCCACTCAGGGCGGGAGCCGGAGCCAGTACAGGGTGCCCGGCCGGCGCGATAGTGGTGAAGCCTAATGTGGTCAGGGGAGATGAGAGAAAGGCAGCGCCGGGCAGCGCCGGCGGTACCTGGGCTTGTTGGGGAATCGTCATGGTAACACCCGGACTCGACTGGACATAGGTGATCCTGCGGGCAAGATGAGTGTTAAGGCTAAAACTACAACAAACATTCACAGTATACAAGCAGATCTGATTTTAGAGTTGTGCGCCTTAAGTGTAGTACCATGTTGGGCCACAACATGCCGGGCAGCATTGAGGTTTACTGGAAAAGATGCTGCGTGATTGCTAAGACTAAGAAAAAAGTCATTGCTATCATCCAAAACATTTTCTCCATCATTTTCATTCAAAAATCTGCAAGCAGGCATCTAAGCTATGGCGGTAATGAGATTCTTCATTTAAACAAATCTAATCCTTTGCCGCCATCTTGTGGCATTTATTGGTAACTACACCCCAGTGTAAACAGTTCAATTCTTCGCGGATTCAGTTAGCAGTTTCACTGTAGTAGCAAAATTAAAACGCTCTGCTAACCTGGTAGGCGGTGTGGTCAGGATGAGGGTCTGTGGGGGCGCGGCGCCGGCAGCCATCACCGTTGCCATGGAAACAGGAAAAGCGCTCCCATGGTGAACGCTGCTTTGGACCACTGGCATGGGAGCAATCTGGATGATCTGTCAAAGACAGGGCATTGGGCACAGCAAGGTTTACCACAACAGTGACACCACATGTTGGCTATGACACCATATAAAAAAAAATTATCATCTGTTGAAAGTTGTCAGGAAACTTATATTTCATTTCCTACTGTGTCATCCTCGCCACACAATTTTGACACATTTACGGTTTACCAATCTCTCGTGAGTCCTGCAATATTTGCTCAACTATTTTGCTCAAATTGGTTCAAATGTATTTTTCCATTTCTGTCATGAAAAAAATGTAATTGATTAACTGTAAATGATCTGATGAGAAATATATTCGTCAAATCAAAAATGTTTCTGTCAACATTTTTGTCTTTATTTGTCAAGTGGTGGTCTCTCCATGAGCAGACTCCCACCTTGTTTCCTGCGACTGGGCCATTTTGCACAGGAAGAGGTGGCGCCACCGAAGAGACGGTCGCCTGCGGAGGCGTGGACCCGGATTGAACTGTTGTCATGGGAACCAACATCTTATTCTGCAGCTGGGCTTGAACTGAGAGAGAGAGAGAGAGAGAGAGAGAGAGAGAGAGAGAGAGAGAGAAATTAAGAGAGGCCATACTGAAGCAACAGGTGGGTGGTATGCACTGACACAAGGGTGGGAAAGGAGAGTTGGAGTGACTCAGTCATAGCAATTTTATTTTGAAAGGCTAACGGCGTCTCACCTCTGCTTCCTGTCACTCCCGCCCCTGAGTGTGGTATGCCATTCGCCGAAGGGGAGGCGTCAGTGGGCACTGAGCCCATTTGTTGGCAGGTGAGCTCAGGCGGAGACGGGGTCTGGGGGGCCGGCAGGATGTACTTGGGACCGCTAGCGGAGGGTGGAGGTTCGGGGGAAGTGGTGGCAGTGGGTCTGATTACAGCTAGCGGGGGCGGCTGGGTGTGAGGCAGGAGCTTGACAGGCTGGGCGGGCACCAAGGAGCCCCCGAAAGCGAAGTTGGGACCAGGAGAGGCAGAGGACAGGGACCCACCCTCTGTGGTGATAGGCAGCTGCTTCCCTCCAATCAGGATGCTGGCTTTGTTGTCTTGCACCGGGCAACCGAGGGTGATGGCGCCCTCGACAGGATGCACCGCATCCTGGGTGTCAGGCGTGGAGCCCCCCACGGGCAGGGAGGCCACACCCTCGCCTTCTCCTGCAATGCAGCCGCCCTTGCCGTCCTCCTCTGCCGCATCGACGCCCATCTTCCTCTTGCTCTCACACTCGTCGTGCGGGGCGGGAGGCGAGGGGGAAGTGAGGGAGGAGCGAGCCAGTGGCTGCAAGCCAGGCTGGAGGCAAGGGAAAAAGACGGAGATCAAAAAGAAAAAGTAGAATATAGAATCTCTGACTTGACTTTTTCTCGATGGCGTTTGTGTAAATTTTGAATGTATAATACGGTGTGCATCGTGCTCGGGTTCGGCGATATGATCTTAAAATATTATTTTTTCCCATTTTTAATCACCCCGCTGACATTATTCTTCTGGGAGGTGCTTCCATTTCGAGCTTTCTAACAGTTAATTATTAACTTATATAACATCAACTTCAATAGAATTGTGTTTCCCTGTTTTTTGAGCAAAACCGAGCAAAGATTTTGGGCACCGCTGTACTGTGCTAAAAAACACTGATCTATCATTAATTGATTAATATTACTGGTCAACAACAAATTTTAATCAGAGAAGGTTTTGTGTGTCCCTGATTTACACTGACTTATAAACATGATGTAAACCTGATGCGCTCGACCAAAAAAAAATGAAATCAGCTAAAACAATTGAAAACAAATTCACTCACATCAGATGAAAAAATGGTAAAATACTATTCATGAGTGTTTTCAATTACATTTTTTGTAGTCAACTATAACGTATGACTGGATTTGAAGTTGATCAATCGATGACGTAATTGTAATTTTTTTGAGAGGGGCGGGGGGGGTTCCCCCCCAGCTGATTACAGCTGTACCCAAACATTTTGCGCCACAGATTCGTTTTAAAGTCAAGACTTTGTTAAGTTGAATATTCCTTGTCAAGAGGAGGCTAATGGATTGGAAAATGAGATGAGACACGAGATAAACCATTAATTTACTAATGAGGAGTAGTAAAATCAAGTCAACTTGACATGAGGGCTCAGAAAAGTCCAATGAAAAGCATTTGATCAACCAGCCCTTAGTCCCCCGATGCTTTCTGGTCATGTATTTGTGATGTATATTTTTAGTTTTCTGGCTTTGTGAAGCACTCTGTTGTTTCAAATCAAGTTGGACGGCCATACCTGGCCATCGGGCTCGTCTTCGTCACTGTCCGTCACTCTCTCCTTACACTTGAGGTCAATAGAGCCTTCAGGACACGAGTCCTCTGTAGACAGATGCCACCCACGTCAAGTAACATTTGGTAGCAACATCACAATGTCAAGTGGAAAAAGGTTCTGTTACATGCACTATGAATAAATATATACAGTATATCTGATTTTTTTTTCAAGATAATTTTAACAAATGATTATATATATATATATATATATATATATATATATATATATATATATATATATATATATATATATTTTTTTTTTTTTTTTATGCTGCTGGACCACTCACCCATGACATCGTCATCCCCCTCTTCCTCACAGATGACCATGCGCTCCTCGTCACTGGTGACATCCTCGCCCACTCCGCCCTCAATGTGAGAGGATGATGGCAGCAGTTGCCGGTTGCGAAAAAAACTCGGCCCATCCTCCTGTCCATTTATTTTTATTATTTTTTTAACAACAGAAAAAAAAGACCATGCTAAAATAAAATTAGGACTGTTAGGTATTGTTACATTTAAATGAGCAACTTTCATGTTGTTTCTTATGTTTAACGTGCATGATCAGTGTTTCAGCCCATTTTCTGTTCTTCATATACTGCATCTTGATCCCATGAAATGAGTGTAATGGCATTTTTTTACTTGTTTTATAAGATTATTTTATGATTTCTGATTTATTTGCGGATAACCGGTTCACACGCTGCAGCAGTGAGTGTTGCTCGCAGCGGGTGTGAACTCATTGCCTCTGAGACAAGCTGGCTCTCTCCCGCGTGATTTTTCTGTCTGGCACACTTCAAAGGCATTGAAAAGCTCAAAGATGTTTCGAGATCGCACAAAGACTCGCTTTCAGCGGCGTGAAGGACACATGGCGGCTGTGGTCTCACTCACACACGCACACACACACACACACACACACAAACACACACTCACGCACGCACGCACACTCGTGTTGTTTACATCGCCTGCATTCACGCTTTTGTTCCGGAGGGGAGATAATCACACACGAGTACAGGGTGCTTGCAGACCTTCTCGCCGTCTACGCGGTGCTCCAGGCTGTGCACGGCACTGTGGGAGAAAGCTCTGGGACGGGGGTGTTGGCCGCCGAACGCCTCCCCCGCTTGGCGCTCGCCTCCACATGTCCACGGCGAGCTCAGCAGCTTGCCCTCCAGCGCCTGAGACTCCAAATGCGGGTCTGGGGGGAAAAGGAAGAAGACCTCAAATGGTGCATCATCTGGATCTTCTGACAATGCAATATTCATACACCGGTGCCAAGTTTATATACAGGTTTGATTCGTGCTCGTTCCTTATGGAAATGAATGGAGGAAAATAGTGGTTTATAAGATTATACTTTATCAAAGCATATCGTTATAAATTAATTCAACAGAATGTAAAGCATTCAACAGTTTGTAAACCATCATAAACTCATTGTGGCTTATTTGGGTTTGCACGAATTGGCCACCGGGGGCAGTAGACAATAAGTCAGGCAGACAAATGAAGAAGAGTTACACAACTACTTCTTCCTTCACTGAATGTGTATGCAACAGTAATGTTATGAATTATTTCAAACAGGATAAAGAATATATGCCCGTGAGGACTTTTTTTTTTTTTTAATTGTAAAGGCTGCGAGAGGGGTAATCTATGAAAAAAATATAACAACAATAATAATAATAACATGGTTAGCATTACAACGCTCAAGGTTTTTCATTCAAATGGTTTCAGTTCCATCACCACCACAAACAAACACCTCGCACCTATAGTTTCGGACATGCTCCTCTCCCGTGCCTCCTTGGAGGCCCCGCGGCTGTCAGACAACGACTTCCTGCGGTCCTTGTTGCACCACTTCCAGTCGGGATGTGCTCGGAAGTGGGCCTCCTTCACCTGCCACGGAGAGAAGGTTCAAACAATCACAAATACAGCAGACATTCTTTGAGTGGTTAAAAAAAAAAAAAAAAAAAAGAGGATAAGTTCGAACAATATGGACAGTTGGGATGGAGGAAGCATTGACATTTATAGCAGCTACAGTGGACATATAAAGTCTAAAATCACTTGTTCGAATGCCGTATTTTTGTCATATAAAAGAAATGACCACAATATTAATTTAAGATCATTATCTGTACAATTTAATTGATTTAAAAAAATCTTTTTGAAAGGGGAATTAAACATAAACAACTGAGATGTGATTGCACAAGTGTTCACACCCTGTTTTATGTTCAACAATGAAGCAATGATATTCAATCATGTTCATTGGGAGTCACACATCTGCCACTAGTTGAAGTGCTTCGAAATGACAGTCAGCTGTTCTAGTAGGCCTTACCTGACAGGATTTGTGTAACTTACTCAGTCACAATTATTTAGGTAGAGTTACTCATGAAGAAACTCAGTTTTTTTAAAGGCCATATCACCCAGCCTTACCTCACACACAAGCAAAGGTGAAGTTTAAACATGACTCCTTTAAAAATAGCCCGGTGATGTAATACAGTTAAATCGTTTTGCCCGGGTCCCGACCTGGAAGGCTAAGTCGTGGTACTGCTGCTTCTCATTGGGGCCCAGCGCATACCACCATTCGCCCAGGATCTTGCTGACAGTTCGGTTGTCCTGGTTGGGGTGTCGCTGGTGGACCAGGGCCCGGTGGCGCTTGCTGAAGATCATGAAGGCGTTCATGGGTCGGCGGATGTGGTCTTTTTCCCTCTGGTGAAAGAAAGGAGGAGATGTTAAGAAGGATAAGGAGTTTGGTGTGAATTTGGTGATCATGGTGACGAACCGACCTTCCTATCTGCGTCTTTGGGCAGGGCACTGAGGGACTGCGTGCGCCTCTTGGCGGGGCCACGCGAGGGCGATGCGTCGTCGTTGGCAGCCACGCCAGGGGAGAAGCTGCAGTGCGTAGGGGGAAAAAAAAACAAAAAAACATTTGCAATATGAAAAAAGAGTGACACGGTTTGATCTTCTTTGATGAAATAAAAAGGTGACTTCATCTCCCAAAATACTATTGTAATCTTGAAAGATTACTAAATTAGGTTCTTCGGGCCGCCTTCTTCCCGGACACCAACAGAAAATTAAAAAAATACAGCTCCATTCTCGGACTAGAATGTTTCCTCTTGATAAAAATAAGAGGAAAAAAAAGAATCTGTCAATCAAAAGTGAGCATTGTTATCTGTATGCAAAAAAAAAAAATCATTTTCGACTCAGCTACTGCAATGGCCCTCATTCGCCCGTGTACCTAATGAAGTGGCCGGTGATGTAACGTCTGTTGCCACGGCAACTCCTCAGCACAAGTGACTGAGTCAACATGCGAACGACACCTGAGCTGTCCTGTCGAACCGCATGTTAAAAAATGCTAAGGTTAAACAAACATGTTGAATTATTTGTAGTTCGTGCAAAGTCAGAAGATGGGGGAGGAGGACGAGGAGGAGGAGGAGGAAGCTCTCCTTTTTGTTGACGACAGCGACCTTTTGTAAGCGCGGCGACCCTGAAACATTTCTTTGACAAAAAAAAAAAAAAGCACACTCTACAAACCAGACAGCCTGTCTGAGTCAGCGTGAAAGAGCAAAAACAGAATCAGACGTGATGAAGAGCGCAGCCAGTGAACTGTGAGTGTGTGTGTGTGTCCTGTGAACAAACACACATGCACACACACAGAATCGCACCATTTTTGTCGCACTCTCAGAGGAGGTAGATTTCACAACACAAACGAATGTGTGTGTGTGTGTGTGTGTGTGTGTGTGTGTGAGAGAGAGAGAGAGAGAGAGAGAGAGAGAGAGAGAGAGAGAGAGAGAGTACCCTTGAGAGGGAGAAAACGTGGTGCTTCCATGGAGTGCACACACAAATCAAAGTGGCATTTCACAACGAGACAACACTACTTCACGCACCACTAGCACTTAATCCTCATAATTTCGTCTCTGTGTGCCCTGCGATTGGCAGGCGACCGGTTCAGGGTGTCAGCACCGCCCACGACCCTTGTGAGGATAAAGCGGATTGGAAAATGGATGGATGGACGGTGATCGACTGGTAAGCACGTCTGCTGCACGATGCAGAGGTGCAAGGTTCGATTCCGGCTCCGCCCTTCCTATGTAGAGTTTGCATGTTCTTCCCGTGCCTAAGTGGGTTTTCTCCGGGTACTCCGGTTTCCTCCCACATTCCAAAAACATGCATGCCAGGTTAATGGAACACTTTAAATTGTCCCGAAGTGTGAGCGTGAATGGTTGTTCGTCGATGTGTGCCCTGAGATTGGCTGGCAACCAGTTCAGGGTGTCCCCCACCTAATGCCCGAAGACAACTGGGATTGGCTCCTTGTGGGAATAAAGTGGATCGGAAAATGGATGGCTGGATTCTCACTGCCCACATCGTCTCGACATGTACTCACGGGTCGTCGGTGTCGCTCTCCGTCTCGCTGTCAGCTCCGCCCCTCTCCGCCGGGGTGTTGTTGTTATTAGTCGGAGGCGGACGTGACGGTGACCTCCTCTCCAGGTCGGGGGCTCGCCCGTCGCCCACCAGTGCCACGCCGCATCGAGGCTCTGAAACGTTGCATCAGTACAAATCGCAATCAAAAACCTAATTCCCATAAATTACAGACAAAAATATAGATGGTTTTTTTTTGGTATTTATTTGGACTTTTCTCTGAAAAAAAAAAAACAGCTTGACGCTTGTGAATTGCTACTTTTTGACTTACAAAAACATTCTGATTATGTTTCTTTTCTTCATACCTTGGCTTTGATTGATGAGCTGTTGGCCATCCATGGCGTGCTGGACGGCCGCTCCCGATTGGCCGGGCTCCAAAAAAGGGACGAGCGAGTGCCAAGGGAATACTGGCACAGAGCGAGGCTCCACGTTGGTCCACACTGGCGTACGTTTGCATAAAGATGGACACACACACACACAAAAAGTAAGCGGTCATTCTTGTATTATTGCAACCTTTTTCTTTTCTTGGACGTCACGAGGGCCCGATCGCTCGTCTGATATAAGCTCTTTCTGTTTTGAGTTACTGTATTTCTCTCTCTGCCAGGAATTCATTTCTTTATTGTAAATTATTTTATTGATTATATATTTTGTTAATGAATTCACTGATTCATCGGTTATCAGAATTTTACTCTAACAAACATCATAATTTGCATCAAACAATCTATCTTGGTCAGGCCCTTTCTTACAGATGATTTTTTGGGTTTTTTTTCCATAAGTGATCCATCCCAAGCCAGTGACACTTTGTCAAGAAGTTCCTTCAGCTCTAATCTGATGACCATAATGAATCCCAACAAAGACACAATCGATATGGCACCAAACCAAAACAAAGGCATTCCAATGCAAGCTGACACGTTGAGGTGAAGCCACACCGCTGCTGAGTTGTCACTCCTGCCGCCACCTGCCTCACTTCCTGCTGATGCCAATGCGGCTGCTCTATATTTAGATTGAGGAGGAATCTACGCCGCCTCCCGTTTGTTTTTATATGTATAAAGTGACACCCACCCCCCGCCCACTGTACCGCAGTTCATTGCGGGTACTAATGCAATCATTTTAACAGCAGACAGGCAAGTCTGAATTCACAGTTGCGTCCCTTCAGTGTAGTACCACGTTGTGCCACAACATTACAGGCAGCACTGATTAAAATGTGAAATTGAATTTTTGTGAGGGGGGGGGGCCTCAACATTTTCTTTTGAGGTCACGTTCCTCCAGCCCTAGAAACTAGTGTAATACCGAAAAGGCAATCAAACTTGACTATATTGAGGAAGTTACTGACGGCGAAACTGCTGAAAGACCACTATATGCTAGCATAAAGCTATTTGGAGGGGGGCGGGGGGGTTAGACCAAACTATATAGCTTGGTTGAATATTTTGGCTTAGAAAATTACAATTTCAATTTCATTTTTACAGTCACCTTCATAAATGGAGGTTGCCTCGACTGCATTCTTTTTTTCTTCAAGGCACGGTGGAGGCGAAGCTACGGTACAAAGGCAGGTGGCTGGCGGCCGTGCGAAGGATGTGTGTGTGTGAGGGCGTTAGCGCTGGGATAATCAGCTAGTGCGCTAATTCCTCCAACACATAACCATGACAACATGCCGGCCGTAGACCACCGCAGCTCGCTTTTTTTTTTTTTAGTGATCAGATACACTCAGTGCCCTCTCTGATTCTTGTGCGTGCGCGCGTGGGTGCGTGAACGTCCTGGTTGCACTCTGCGCTGCATGTCTAGACATGTCAATATTTTCACCCTTTGAGAGTTTCACTCACACTCCTTATCTCTTACATGCACGCACGCTGGTATAAAGGGCAACACCCCTGGCACACACAAATCCACGCACACATAAATAATACAGGCTATAAATGGCAACACACATACAAGACAAACAACCTAATTATTAATAATGAACAGCAAGGGTGGGGTGACCAGCATGAATAATTGTCGTCGTCGAAGTGGTTGCACACATGCTCACATAACCTGCCTCAGTAGTAAAGAATTGTAAAGGTTCTGTAAAGCGCTTTGTCACAGCAGCAGCTATTGTGAAAGTGCTAGATAAATAAAGATGTATTGTAAAATGTATAATGAATATAATTTCTAGAGTCAAATAATCATCTCAACCAATCAAGATCATTTCTTATTTTAAATCATATGAATAATCATTACTATCATAAGAAGATATATGAAAATCCAAAGCTTTGTCCTAGAGTTCTCCCAAAATATAAACTGATTTATCCACATCAAATTGTTTAAAAATATATATTTTTACGTATGAGACGGAAAAAACCCCCACCCCAACAAAAATTCCATGTTATCACATCAAAATCAAGGCATATATTCCCCCTGGATAAATAATTATGAAGTTTACCTAGAAAACATAAAAAAATAAATAAATAAACCCCATCTGCGCTGAATACAAATTTAGATAGATCCAACAAAGCTAAAAGATGTTTTGTTCCATGGAAGGATTAAAAATATATTCTGCAAATGAAAATCCATATTACCTTCTAAACCAAGCCCCAATGTTTCTCTGGTTGAATAATACATCTAAAACTGTGTTTTCGACAAGCTAACAAACAGAACTAAATTTATATCCCAATGAACCGTGGCCCGATAACGTCCCTAAATTATACTAAATTAAACTCATAATGTCTGTATTTCGCCATAGTGGAGGTGTGGAGTGTTGTCATAGCAACAGTTTCATAGTATGTGATTAACACCTCCCTTTACTCACACAATGTGCCTCCACAGAATCACATTGCCAAAATATATGCATACAAGAACGAAAGACACCCACAAGTTTCAGAGTGAGACCAAAGCGAAGACACTGTAAAGTCAAACAAAAAGAGACGCCAGAAATACAGATAGAAGATGAAAAATAATACCTTCTCTTGATACAAGAACCCTCTCTTGATACAAGAAACTTCTGTTGATACAAGAACCTTCTCTTGCGGCTAGAACATTCTCTGGGGACTACTCCCTTTTCTCTGGACAAAATCTTGTCTTGTGGACTCGAATGTTCTCTGGGGACTAGAAACTCTTCTTAGAACTGGGACTAAGACGTTCATTCACAGACTAGTACCTGCAGTAGGAACTCGATCATCTTGAAACTAGAACCTTCTCTCTGGACTGGTACCTTCTCTCGCTCAATGAAGGACCTTCATGTATATGTCTATAGTAAGAGAGTTCCTTACCCGTGCCGGGGCGTCCCATGATGATCTGCTTGCGGGGTGCAGGGTGCGAAGACTCGGCGGGTAGAATGAGTGGCAGGAGGGCTGTGGGTGTTGGGTGGCACGCTACAGGCTGTGGCAAGGCCCCAACAATGGCCTCCTGGTGCCCCTCGGGTTTTCTCTCCATGCCCCCAGATCCTGACGTGGAAAGGATGTGGCCTGCAGTGGTCGACATTGAACCAGCGGCGGGTGAACTTGAGTGGGGGGCGTGGCCTGCTGAGGCTGGGGTGAGGGACTGCGCAGAGGAAGTAGAAACTTTGGATCAGAGGCAGTGGACACCCTTGACTGGTCGTCAGCCAATCAAAGTCAGAGCACATATGGACAGACAATGGATTTGTCGCCAGTCAATGTCAGTGCTCATAGTGACAAACAATGAACAGGTCACCGGTCAATGTTAGGGTACATATAGACAAACGGACTGCTCATCAGTCACACAGAGTGACTCATCAGTCACACAAAGTGACTGATGAGCAACTGACGAAAAACTGCTTGGTCAACAGTTAATGCCAGGGCACAGAATTTAATACCCTTTGAGACTTGAAAGCCAAAGAGTACTGCTTGGTGTAATGAATTCAGGTTATAAAAACAAAAACAAGACCGTCCCGTGTTTTTCTTACCGAGCTGGACGTTACCAGGACGAGGGCAGATGCAGGGTTGCGGAGGAGAACGGTGCCGTTAGTCGTGGCTCCATTTATGGGAACAGGCGCTTGAAGGCCGGGAGGGACTGCATGTTGGCCCTGGCTCAGCTCCCTGGATCGGCTCCTTTCCCGCCTTGCTAGGGGGCCGTCAGAGAACTTGGCCAGGGGGACGTCGGGGTTGCGGACAATAACAGGAGAATCCCGCAGTGGCACGATGCGACGCGGAGAAGGTTCCTGGGGTAGCGGGGATGGGGGCGTGGGAGAGACCAGCATGGGTGGGGGTGTGGAGGCAGCAGAGGACGGGGGCCGGCTGGTGGAGCTACGTGGCCGTGGGAAAGTCAATGAAGAAGGAGTTGTCGGTTGACTCTGCGGGGAAAGGACTCTGAAGGCAGCAGGCCCGAGGTTCAGATCACCCCCAACGCCTCCCCCTACAGCTACCATTTGTTGTTGCTCTGGTTTGGTCTGGTAGTCGTGGACTGCTGGCAGTGGAGGAGGCGGGTGGCTGTCCAGCTTCCTCTTGCTGGGACTCATTGGCACCGTAAAAGTGAGGTTGGTGTGACAAGTCGGCACAATGCCCGAAAAGTGTCGCTCCCGTTCTGTGCTCAGAGAGCCCAATTTTGTGCCACTCAGCTGGCGATGACGGCGTGAGGATGGGGCAGTTATGGGACTGAAATTTGTTGGGCGGAAACCACCAAAGAGTGGAGAGGGAGACGGCGACGGGGTCGGAGAGAAGGGGGACTGGTTGGAGATGGGTGAGTATGAGGGTGTGCCTGAACGGGAACCCCCCAAAGACACCAGCATAGTCGCCGCTTCACATTCATCAAAGTCAAAGCGAGAAAGGTCCTGGGGGAGCAAGGAGGGGAGGACCAGACGGGGCCGGGAGTCTCCTCCACGGCTGCTGGCCTCGCTGCTTTCCCGGGAAGTCTCGTCCCAGTCAAACTCGGAGCTGGCTCGGCCGCCACTTAGTCGCAAGTCAGACGGTGTCAAGGTCCCCGTGCTGCTAGACCCTCCTCGCTCTCTGATCCCCCCGCTGGCTTCCATCTCCTTGGTCCTCATGGAGAGGTGCCTGGAGCAGTATCCTCGGCGCTGGGATTCCTTGGAACAGCCTTCGCGGGAGCACAGCCTCCTCCACTGCTTCCCATTGAACTTCTTGCGGATGCCGGTTGGCGTGCACACTACGTCTCCCTTCTTGTACTTCTGCTGGGCGGCTGTCAGTGGGGTGCGTGAACGTGAAGATGAGGAAGAAGTGGAACCAGAACCACCACCTCCAGTGGAGGAGACACCTCCTGATGCTTTCTCCACTCTGGAGGAGGACATGGTGGAGGAGATAGCGGGCAGGGGCGCAAGCTGGGCAGCGGAAATGACAGCGGTACTAGCTGCGACAGCTGCAACGGCCGGATCCAGACCGAGCAGGACCGGGGAGGGAGGTGGGTGTGGGTTTAGGGCAAGGTGGCCGGAGGGAATTCCAATTCCCTGCACCACAGACAGATGAGGATTGAGGTAGCCGGGTGGAGGCTTAGACACAATGTGGCGGTGCTGAGGAACTGCCATGGGTTTGGGCCCCGGTATAAGTGCTCCCATGGGGACCATGTTGAAGCGGGACACCTCCATGTCTTCCTCAGGGGTGAGTGGCATGTACGAATGATGTTGCTGCTGTTGCTTTGCAATAATCTCCCTTTCTCTTTCCTGCTTTCTCTGGAGATCTCTCTCTCTTCCGAGATCTTTCTCAATGTCCCACTTGCGGCCAGGAGCCAGGCTGAGGACTGAGGCCGGTGTGACAGGAGTGGTAATGCTGTGTCCTGGTGTGGAGGAGACAGGAACCATGCAAGGGTACACCCTCCCCAATAAGGGCCCGACTACCGATGTCATCCCCCGGCTGAGACGACACACCTCCTGCTCCACGTCCATTTCGTCCCTGTCTTCCTGTGCCATTTCATTATCTCGAGCACCTACTTCGGTCTCTCTTGATGGTAAGTCCAAGTCCCAAGGCGGCACCAGGAGCCGCAGTGTTTGCCTGGACACCCAAACAGCCTGGGTGGCACTGGCCGCGCCCCTGTCACCTTCACCTTCATTTAGAGATGAAGCTTTCTCATCAGACAACAAAACACGGTAACAATTAGCCACCGCTGGGTGAGTATCCACCTGAGTCACCACGCCTTCCCGGTACCACGGACCCCCACTGCCTTCCTCATTGCTGAAAGGCACACAGACACGGGTGCCGAGTGGAATAGGGTGCACACCAGGTGGAGGGGCATCGAGGATAAGGTCAACAACCCCAGGGGGGCTGATGTTGCGATAAGGATAACGGCAGAGTGTCTTTTCCCCATTCAGTTGCACCTCTAGGCTTCCAAATTCGCCGTTGACTCTACGGACCACACCAGCACAGAACACCAAGCCCAAACCCTTCCCATTGTTCCTTCTTTCAACTCCTCCATCCTCATCACTTCTGAAGAGCTGACGAGCTAGGACTCGTTGATTTTTTAGTCCCCTGGCCAGGGCGTCAGAAAGCGCATCAGGGAGACTGCAGGGCGGGCGTGAGGAAACATCTACGACCACCTCCAGGTCTGCCGAGTGCTCACTGGCCGTGTCTGTGGAGGAGCAGCGAGGTAGAGGGCTGGGCGACACTCGCTCCGCATCCTTGACCCCCTCTACCCTACCTGGCCTTTCCCTTTCCCCTCGCAGTGACAGGATAGGTGGTCCGGGGGAACCGTCCTGATGTGGTTCTCTGCTGTCCGCCATCAGGCCTCGACTTTGACTGTTGCCATCAGGGTGTGAAACACTTATGGGACTACCTGAACACGATGACCCCTGGTTCAGGGCCCCGCCGCCAACAAGAAGAGGAGGAGGGGTCCTGGAGACAAGGTTGCCATGGTTACCCCCAGTAGTAATGGAACAGTGTTCAGATGTGTACTTCTTCTTGGGAACACGGGCCTTAAAGGTGGCAGTTTTGCGACTGGACGTGGGATTGGGGCTGCTGTTGGCGCTTGGTGTGCTGCTGTTACTGCAGCTGCTGGCATTGCTGTCACTGTGGCTCCCAGCACTCAATGCCGAATGTCCGGATCGATCATCTGGCGACGCTAGTAATTTACCAGAGTCAATGACAAGCGATTCTCCGTCGGAAGAGTCCCTGGTTCTGACTGCATCTGAGGACTCCGACTGTGATGAGAAAGAGAAGTGATCCTGGCCTTGCGCGGTTCTGTCTCGGTTTTCATCAGAGTCTCTTTTCTCTCCTCCTTCCAGGACCTCACTGGCACCCCGCCGCTTTCCCCCTTTGGCTCGGGTGGAGGGGGGGGAACGCCGACCCTGCTTTTTAATTGGCTTCATCTTGTCATGAAGCCGGGATTTCCTTCAGGCAAGACCGTCTCCTTGTTCTATCCTGCTTGCTTCTCCTTTGTCCCCCCCCCCTCTTTTTTCCTCTCTAGTTATGTCTTATAGGGTGCCTCACTGGCATCGCTTCTCGACCGGGGCAACTTCTTCACTTGCCACTGTTTTATTCCAGAGATGCTGAAAGACAGAAATGAAGAGCCAATCACAATTTGTACAACTAACCAACCAACAAGAATGTTGGCCGAGTTTCATCCATCCATTCGTTTATGTGTGTGTGTGACTGGTCCGGAAATTATGTATCCACTGTCAGTATACATTTCATTAATTTGTCTATTGCATACCAATGATGTACAGTGATAGGCAGGACAAATAAAGTTCTGTTCCACTTGATATCAGATGGCGCACTTAAACGATGCCAACACCTGTTAAAGTTCATACAACAAATAATTGTATGATCTGCCACTAAATAGCACCAGAACATGCATGACATTTGTGGGTCCATAGAGTCAGGATCCTCATTATTGTGGATCCTGACTCTATGGTCCAAAACACCTACTTTTTGTGACAATTTTGTTTGGTGCTTTGCCATGAGATTTGTTGTGCAGTAAAATATGTGCCTTAGCTTTGTAAAGATTTGGGAAATAGTCCCATTTCATTTGAGGTACATGTAAACACTCTCAATGGGTGATCCGGAGCCTTTCTCCCACTAAATTACTATCTTCCTCGCAGACAAACAAACAATGTTTGGCAGTAACACTTGGGTAAAATCTTTCCTGGCCTGTAGGCCTTTGTCCACCTAAACTCTCGCTAACGAACTTGGAGGAAGCGGAGAGTTGTCTCTTGTTTATTTCTGATGACTATTTAGGCAGCTATTGATGAATTGGCGCCGTAATGAATGTGACTCATTGACACTTTGATAACGCGCCGTGGTGTTACACAAGATGTTGTACTCACATAACAGTGCATCCATACAAGGTGGCTAGCAGGCTAAACGCTGCAGCAGCAGAGGGGCTGAAGTAAAAAAAATGGACAAGCACTTTGCAGTTTGCCCGGACAAGTCTTCCTATTCGCTCTCACACTCACACACACTCACACACACAAAACCATGCACACTGCATTTTATCTGGGGAAGCAGGGGCGGGGGAATTCCTTGTTCGCTTGCATACTTAAACCCTCCCTTTCACTCTGTCTTGAACACCCTCCACCCACCCTCATCCTCGCTCCTTCCTCCTCTTCTGTGGCGACCTTTATCTGTTTACTGTATTGCAAAGCGGCGTCAATCCGCCCCGACTCACTCCATTTCCTGTGGAAGAGCATTACCTAACTTCCCCTTTTACTTCATTCCTCCTTTTTGCAGCTCACGCTCACGCGTGACCGACGTCTCCTATTGACTCGTCACTCACATTCAGAAAGGATGAGTCCTAATGACTAATGACACTTGTGCTTCCACTCAAAACAAACAAAAAACAAAACAAGAACAAAAAACCC
The DNA here is from genome assembly GCA_026261675.1 of Hippocampus mohnikei. Classification (NCBI taxonomy): domain Eukaryota; kingdom Metazoa; phylum Chordata; class Actinopteri; order Syngnathiformes; family Syngnathidae; genus Hippocampus; species Hippocampus mohnikei. The sequence goes on from JAKGUB010000345.1 coordinate 2,049,677, forward strand.
CCAACAAAAATCTGATTGATTTAACTGACATGTTGAATGAACCATTTGGCGCTATAAGTGCCTGCATTCACAATTTAAACCCGAAATATGCTGCAGTGGAAGGATGTGACCTCCCGTTTCAGAATCCTGCGCTGCGCACAAACAAAAATGGCTGAAAATCCAGACACTACATTTCCCAGCATGCCTCACAACCCCAACAGGTGTGGCTGTTTACGGACTGGAAAGAGGCTGGAGTTCGAGAAGCCCACGCAACGTGGACAAAAATTGTTTTTGAATTTTGAGAGCAGACTTTAGTTGGAGGTTTACTTTTTTTTTTAAAACCTCTTCTGAAACATTCATGCACTTTGGGGAAAAAAGAAGAAAATAAATATTGATTTAGCTGATATTTTGACCTGAGAAGACTCCCTTTTGCCCTGGCGAACCTCTCGTGATGTTCGTTACCTTTCAATGTTAGTTCCTGAGGTAATCTTCAAACATGACATAAAATTTTAATGTTAATTAAAACCAGCTTCCAACATTAGATGCTGCCAACAGTCTTAGCGTGTAGTGTTAGATTATTGAATTAGCTGTTGTGACCATTTAATTTGTTTGCTTTTTGGTTCTTTGTCGCTTTTTATTTATTTATTTTTTGCAGTCAGGAGTTAAAAAGTGTGGGTAAAAACAAAGGCGGTAATGAAACCCCTCACCCATACATAGCGGTAATGGTCCTAGAACGATCAGTCCGAGCGGAAAGACAAGCCGAGCACTTAAAAACCACAACGGCTGAAAGTGCCAAAACCAACAACACGTAGGATGGAAAAGAGTGACATCACTGCTTTCTGCCGTTAAAGTTAGAAGATATTAAAAGTCATCGTGTGGTTTTGGGGTCCGGATGGGGAAATAAGTCCAAACCCACGAAAAGAGCAAGAACGGCACCACTGAGAATGAGATCAAAGATGATCACTGATCCCACAAAACAGGAAGTGATGACCAGTCAATGTCAGGGCCTACTTTGGACAAACAATGCCATGTCTTGACTTGACTCATGTCAAGTCAAATTTATTAATGTAGCCCATAGAAGCCCCCCCACCCCTCCACCACTCATAAACACGAAAGTCAAGATACCGTTGTGTTCGAACCGAGAACATAGTGAGCCTTGCGTAGTGGCAGCTGAGGTGGAGGGAGCGCGTGTGTGAGTAACCGAGTGCATGTGTGAGCGAGTGCAGTTTTGGTGCGTGCAGGGGCGGAGCAACAACTGGTGGTGCAGTCATGTGGCTGATGATAACACGCTGGCATCAAAAACCTGATGCAACTTGCGCTCGTCCGTGTGAAACCCGCGGCGACCTTTTCAACAGCGCTTCTGGAAAACTCAACTCGATACGTCGACGGGAAGTCCACAAAGTCTCTTTACAATTACAAAAAATATGTAAGATAGCAATGGATGAGTAATATCAATCAAATGTGGTTAGCAAAGTCTTTCATGACGCCGTATTTGAGAATTTCGGGTACCCCTGAAAAAAATCCTACTCTTCAAGAAAAGTGTATTGTGGTTTATTCAAACAAAACTGAATACTCATTAAGTACAGAAGACATCCACATTTGCGGCCGTCAAGTCCTCGGAGGGAGAAAATGCACTCACACTCTACTTACAGTCAGCAGAACGACAGATACCTGTCAACAACAGAGTAAAAAAAAAAAAAAGTCCCATTTCAAGTTGTAACATAAATCTAAGGGAATTAAACGTATATTTCAACAAGTCACATAACTTTCTAAAGTCCACTAGCTGAACACACAATGCCAAATGCCATAAAACTAGTATCGATGTCACAGTAGTTATTGAACGCACAGGCCCAACGGTGAAAAACAAAAACCTGCAAACGATATGACACTCAGGCGTAGAAAAAAAGTAGTGTGTTTCCAGTAACCCGACCAACCGAGAATTTTTACCTCGAACAAAAACTTTACGGTCGGCATTTTTTTTCAAACCTTCTACATTTTTGTGTAATAATAATAATAATCGTACATTTCATTTATACGCGCCTTTCAAAACACTCAAGGACGCTTTAACATCAAAACAAGAATAATAAAACCACAGACAATACTGTAAATAATAAAAGGAAAGATGAATTTAGAGCGTTTACATTGGTGCAAACTCTCGCGATATTCACGTTGAGCGTGCGCCGTCGTTTGCCCTGTCGTCTGTCAACAACATTGAATCATGGCGGCGGCCACGATCTCCGACAACAGTTTAAACCGCGTTTTGTGTGTTGCAGTCGCATGCTCGCACCATAATATTAAGAAAATAGCATCCACTGCTGTATTGAAAAGATTCAGCGAACTATTTGACGAACACCACGGGCCGTCTAGGACGCGGGACGCAGAGGTAACGAGATGGCTGTAACACCCAGCCGCTGGGTACCCAACTCTCGCCGCCGAGCGGGGGTTTCAATCAGTGGCGATTGCTCTCGGACTGCAAGGGAAGCTCGGCTTCCCATAAAATGTCAAAGAAAAAGTGATCAAATATATGAATGTAAATTTAATTGTGTGTACATGTCATTGACTAAATATGCGCTACAACGTGCTCAACTTTTGTTCCGAATCAGCTTCTTCTTACTGGTTACGACGCGACTCCCTTCTCATTCATCCCGCAGCTTCGCTGTGCTTTAACACTAGCAGGGGGGACGCAGAGGTAACGAGATGGCTGTAACACCCAGCTCAGGCGGCGAGCGGGGGTTTCAATCAGCAGCGATTGCTCTCGGACTGCAAGGGAAGCTCGGTTTCCCTAAAATGTCAAAGAATAAGTGATCAAATATATGAATGTAAATTTCATTGTGTGTACATGTCATTGACTAAATATGCGCTACAACGTGCTCAACTTTTGCTCTGAATCAGCTTCTTCTTACTGGTTATGACGCGACTCCCTTCTCATTCGTCCCGCAGCTTCGCTGTGCTTTAAATGGTAGTGAGTCCAGGGTAGGTTGTCCCAATGCGTTGAAGGGAGACGAGTCATTGGATACAAGCTGTTTTTTGTCCCGCCCACGTACGCTCGTCTTCTCTGGGACTGGATGGCAGTGGGAGGGTACCGGACGCCAGGCTTTTCTACATCCGATTGGATGATCTGTCTGAGCCTGCGTGCCAGTTCGATTGACATTGAAATGAGCCAATCACCGAGCTTTTAGTGTAGGCATCCGTGCGAGCATTTTTTCAACTCTCATTCTGTTCCGAGTTGAGCTGGAGACTTCTTCTCCTAATCATTTTAGCGACACTCTTTGTTGTAAACAAACAACTAGCGATTTCTTTTATTTCTGGTGGGTTTTATTGTAGTTCCTATAGTTGTAGGAGACTAATTAAGTACCGAGAAAAGACGCCTTGTTGGTATGACAGGGTCACAGATCATTTTCTTGAAAAGGAACGGAGCTAGAGTAGAATTCACGTATAAATAAACGGACACATTTTATGATGTCGACCAAAATTGAGCTTGCCCTCTTTGACAGACGAGCATCCGGCACTGGTTTCAATGTCTCCTTGTTTTATGTTGTATGGTTATTTTGTTTGTGTTTTTGATGGGGGAGGGAGGGAGAAAAAAAAGAGTTAAAAAAAAAAACTGTGTCCGACCTACCGACCCTATGCTGAAATGTCATGTTACTGGAAACACACTACTTGTTTTTCTACGCCTCATTAAAACTGCCATGGCAAACAAAAATACATTCGAAAGATTCTTCCCAAATAAGCGCGAGGAAATTGCCATCTGTGAATCCACTGCATAACGCTACTCAGAGGTGTATATTCTTTATCCTCAGCAAAAAAACAAAAAAAAACCACCCCCAAAAAAATCGAATACAATATTACTGCAGCTTACTGGGTCACTTAGTTGTGAAACTCTTCTTCGCCACAGTGAAACACAGACTTATGTAATGATAAGCAATGACTGGCAATGAGTGCAATTGTATTTCACATGTGCGCAGGGACAAAAATACCCACTGGAGTACGCCGAGTCACATTAGGTGAAGAAAAAGAAAAAAAAAAAACACGATTGTGTATTCACTGTCAGGTCACATGACAATCTTAGCCACAGAATCACATGTGGTCTAATGTAGTGAATATAAACATATAATGTCAGCCGTAAAGGACAGTCATGTGATGACTACAGCGAAGATAAAAAGTCTACACACCCCTGATCAAAAGCCAGTTTATGGTGTGATAAAAGAATAAGATCGAGAGGAGTTATTTTCAGACTATTAATATGACGTGCAAAGTGTACAAATCAAGTAAAGATTTTTTGAGGAGGGAATTGAAAATAAATGACTGAAATAATGTGGTTGCACAAATGTACACACCCTCTTCGAACTGGGATGTAGCTGTGTTAAAAAAAATGAAAATGGCACAATCAAACTCATGTTAAATGAGACTCAGCACACAACTGCCACCATTTAAAGTGCAACCAATGAACCCCAAATAAAGTTTTGTTATTCTAGTAGGCTTTTCTTGATTTTTTTAAAGCACAAGCATGAAGCTTTTGTGGACCTTGCGCATAACAAAATTTCCCAAACACATGTGGGATTTTTTTATTTGTATTTTTTTAAGGAGAAGCATGAAGCTTTTGTGGACCTTGTCCATCACAAAAACTCCCAAATACATGTGGAAAAATGTGTTACGGTCTGATGAAACCAAGGTAGAATTTTTTTGGGGGCCATAATTCCAAAAGGCATGTTTGGTGCAAACACACCCAATACATCTCCAAAACAACACCAAACCTCGAGTGAAGCATGCTGGTGGCAGCATCGCGCTTTGGGGCATTTTTTTTTTTTTTGGTTTAATAGGTCACTTTGAGAATGGAACTTTTTTTTTCTTTCCACGATTTATGTTACTCTTTTTTTAAACCACAAAAACCTTGAACATGGGTGTGTAGACTTTTTAAATCCACTCTAGTAGACCACACATTCACTCAACACTGATGTAATGATTCAAACATGTATCTCTAATACTGTATGACACAGACTGTAATTACGAGGTTTACGATATGGTAATCATTAACCTTTCATATAAACTGAACTGGTAACTTTGATGATCATCATTTTTTTTTGCAGATGACACTGTTGTCAAATGCTGCTTCTAATTATTGATCCTCTAGCGTGGTCCTTTGGCTACTAGCGCCACTGTTGTTTTATGACTCTGATACTGTTGTTTTATTGCAGCGAGAAGGGATGCGCACAAAAGTGCACTATAATTATAATGACACACAGGTTTACTATTATTATTAATGACAGTTAAGATCAGAAGGGACCCTGAAGGCCTCACACACTCATGACATTCTAAAGAGATGTCACTACCATGAAATGGAATGTAAGTGTTGCACACCGCCGTTGTAATGTGTGTGTGCACACACACACACAAATGTCGACAGCCGTACAATTTGCTTCGCTGGGGTCATCTATCCGCATGGAATGGGATGTGTGAATACTGCGGACTGTCTATTTGTCACGCACAAAAGCTGGGCCGTTGTGTGCACAGGAGAAATAACTAAGAGAGTAACAGGATTATCACAGCTGGGCCTGCGTGGAGTAGAGCTTGTTTACTCACACTAGCGGCAAGTTGAGACCGTGGTGAGATATTATGGGATGGCTGTTGCTTATTGAGTGTTTGTGACACTGCACCGGATTTCTGGAAGGTTTTTCAGGTCGACTATTTGACGATGAGAGAGGTGACACCGTGGGCTACGTATGAGCACATGGTGGACGTTCACTTAGCAAGACGATTCAGTTGCCACGCTGAGAGTGTACTGTTTGACAAATATATTTCACTTGATATTCCAAAATGACAGCGTGGACATTTTTCGGCAAAGTTTAGCATCAAATGAGGAAATTTGTTTATTTATTTTGTTTGTGAGAAAACGTGGCGAGAGGGAATAAACATATATTAAATTGCAATCACTATATTTGTTTTTTTTTCCATTTCAAAATTGTTCTGCCATACTTTTCACATATTTTGGCCAGTAAAGAGTATTTTGATTGTATGTTATATAAACAAACTTGACTATTACAAAAGCAGAGAGGGACTACGTGAATTTTTATGCAAGCCTGACAACATGCATGCACGCATGCATGCAGGCCGAGCAGGCCCGGATTGCCTGCACGCACGCACGCACAACACACACACACACACACACACACACACACACACACACACACACACACACACACACACACACACACACACACACACACAAGGCCGCAAGGAAATCCTGCTCTCCCGTGGAGCTTCTTCCCAGGCCTCTAATTGCCAACCAAAAATTAGCTGCGCCAAACAACAACAAGGCACCCAAGTAGATAAAAAGTGTCAGCTCGGCCTCATCTGAGAATGACAGCTGTGTGAAATGACAGCTGGGGCCTCCTGCACAACTTTGCACGACCTCACGTCGTCATTGGCCCCAGTGTAAATGTTTTTTTTTCTAAAATACATTTGGTTGACAACGCTATTCGACAGCCCCCCTACACCCCCACACAGTTCCTCCTTTGCACTCAGTCGTGATAACGACACCCCGTGCGCTAAACACGCAGCCGACGGTGTAATTTGTTAGTTATGACGTTGGATTTAATTCTAGTGGAAAACTTTGAGGCTGGCTCACTATGTCGAGACGCACCGCTCCCTTTTTCTCTCTCCCCTCCCTCCCTTCTCTTCCCTCGCCTCCCCTTCCACGCACACGACAAGCACGTCCACGCACTAAAATACGCAGAAAATAACAACGTTAAATCCGAACAGGAATAAAAGGGAGAATGTTAGTGACTCGTTGCGGAGAAGCTTTAGTTAGCTAACACTCACTGCGCGGCTAACGTGGACGACAGCCCGGCTGAGTCGGCGGGTGGAAATAGGGCAAGAAAGGCCGCTCCGGTCGTCCCCGGCTGCCAGTCAGTCGTCGCTCATGTCTCTACGGCGAGGCAACTTCATATGAGGCGAGAAAAAACTAGTGGCCCTGTACATTCTACGCTACAGTCGCAAAATGGTGAATGGGGACCCCGAAGCCTTGACAACCAACAAGCTCGGCCAATGGCGATGCGCCGACAGGTACAGTATCCAATGGCAGCACGAGGATGGTAGCTAGGGGCGGGAGAAGGCCGGAAAGTAAATTTAATTGACGGAAAGAGGAGACCAATGGAAGTGTGGGAAAACACAGAACAGCTGTTGAGAAACCGAGGATGCGCTGACCAATCGGGTGCCTCGGTGGGCGTGAATTTGCGGAAGTACAGTATATATATCGTCTTTTTGTCATGATTTTTGCCCTTTTTTAAAATCTCGTCTTTTTTTCGCTTTGAAACAGACAAGAATAAAACAAATTATTAGTAGTTTTTTTCTTAGATAGCTAAAACGTCAGTTCAAACAAGAAAGATACTTCGACGAAGAAAACGTAACTGTCTGATTTCCTCGAATCCCAAATACAAATCCACAGCTTGATTGAGCACAAAGACCACGACTCACAAATTGATGAACTTCTCTTTCAACATCTCTCGACCAATGGGAGACGTTCAAAACACCTCAGCTTCCGCGAGTTCTGCCCTCCGGCCCAATCGGCACAGGCGCTGGCCAACCAAACTCACCATAGCTCCACACGATTGGCTAAGGGCGCCGAGGTGCGCGGGCCAATGGGCTAACACGGCGGTGAGGTCATAAAGCGCTTGTTGACATCATACCAACGAAAAAAGAACGTACATTGCAGTGCTCCTAGAAGCGGGATTACGGTTAAGACACCGAGCATTGCACGTAGTTCTTTTGAACTCCTGCCTTACTAACTGTACACAAACTCTCTGGTCTATTTACGTTTAAAGGCGCGACGCTAATGCTAACAAACGGCGATGTGAAGTTAGCTGACCGTAGCACTGCAGTGCTGACTGGCACGCGCACGCAGCGGGGTTCAAACTACACTCGGGTGTTATGTAACTTGGCGAACGCTACCGGGTCGCGCGCACTAACACGAAGCAGCGGGCGGAACTGTGCACAGGTCAAGTGGATATATGTTTGCGAATGTCCACCAAGGAAACCATTATCTAATTATTCGATTGTAGTTAGTGTTTCTTTTCATCAATTGTCATCAGCAGCCGCTGCAGCAAGGCAATTTGTCCACCAGATGGTGTCATTGGATTAAAACAAAGTGGAGTGAACAGGTTAGATTTAGAATCACGAACAACTGAGAAGTGTACTGCAGCAGGAAATGTTTCGTAAACGGAACAAACAAAATTCCTTGAAAGTACTGGACTGGACTACAATATTCTTGCTGTTTATTGTGGTGTTTTTTGCCTGTGAGTGTGAACATTTTCGTTGCCTGTTAGGTTTTTTTGCATGTGACAGATTTTTCTAGCTTGTTTTTTGGTGGGTGTAAGGTTTTTTTGTTGGTAGATTTCGTGGTTTTTTTTGGGGGGGGGCATTTTTTTCAGGTGTTCATGAGAAGGGTTTTTTTGTGAGTTTTGGCAGGTAATGCTTTATGTGAGAGACTTGTGCAAGTTGTTTTTTGTTGTGTGAGGGTTTTTTTCATACTACGTGAGACGTTTTTTGTCACCGGGGTTTTAATGATAAAGGTTTATTCTGTTTTTTTGGTGACACAAAAAAACTCACTTTTTCTTGGTGTGTGTGAAGACTTTTGAGATTGAGAGATATTTTTCTCGTGTTTGAGCGGTGAATGTTATTTTTGCGTCCCAGCAGAAGCCCCTAACAATTGTGTGGTAATTAGCCGTGTTGTGATCTGCTTTCTGTCTTGGTGCCAAAGAGGACCCCCACCTCCCTCCGGTACGAACTCTGACCTCATCGCTCAGCCAGACAACAGTACCTCTCCACTGGAGGCCAAACTGGCCATAAATCACATTGCATCAGACGCTTCAAAGCCTAATGGCTACAAACCAAAACGTATGGGAAAAAAACCAGACTGCAGTCCTTAGTGTATTCATTTGCTGAAGAAGAAGAAACAGCAGCTTCAATTGCATTATCACTGTAGCATTTCACCACCAAGCAATTGAAGTATAATAACACAAATATCCCTCATGCCTACCTTAACGATTAGGCCAAATGCAGTGTGAGACTGGTTAGCACATCCGCCTCACAGAGTAGCAGTGCAGGGTTCTCTGGCCTACCTGTCTGGAGTTTGGATGTTCTCCCTGTGCCTTCGAGGGTTTTCTCTCGGTCCTCTGATTTCATCCTACATTCCAAAAACATGCATGGTAGGTTGATTGAGCACTCGAAATTGTCTCTAGGTGTGGTTGTGAGCGTGAATGGTTCTTCGTCTATGTGTCCCCTGCGATTGGCTGGCAACCAATTCAGAGTGTACTCCCTCGACTGCCCGCGACTCGTGTGAGTATAAGTGGATTAGAAAACATTTACAAAATCAAGTCAATGTATTCATTTAAATTTACTAATGTAAAAAGTCAAGTAGGCTGTAAGGAGCTGCAATGCTGCATATTGCCACCAAGGGGAGCCAGAGTTAGCATGGGAGAGGAGAAGCGAACGTGTACAGCTCACACAGTAACCAAAAAAGCTCGACATGAAGCTCACCTTTTTTTAACATCCTGTGGTTGCTCGGCATGGCATCATGATGCTACAAATGGTGCACAAGCCATACCTTTATACTAGACAGTCCTTTGGTTTCAGAACCCAACCTGTGAGCAGTCTTTCAGTGAATAACTGAAGATGGGGTCTAAGATTAAATGTTTTTGAAAAAAATGAGCAAATGGGTGACACCACAAGAAACAAACCGGAAAGTCATTTTTTCCGTTTTAAATACATAATTAAATTAACTCAACTTAGAAACCATTTTAAACGTACCCTGAGGACGGGAGGATATGATCCAACCTCCATGTTGGCGCCAGCACACGAAGACTTTCGGCGAAAGATGTCAAATGAAGTGTTTTGCGTCTCCGGCAGACGAAAGAGGACAGTGTGTGACATGGTGTCATCCTCCTCAAAACATTCACACAAAGAGTTCCAATCAGTGCCAAAAGAATCCAGTGTGCCATAACACAAAGTAATAAAGTCTGCTTGACAGGACAAGACGCACGCACACACACACACTAGCAAAAACATTGCATCATCAAAATGGCTGCCGTGTGCCAGGGCAAGAAACGACAAACAAGCTATCACATTTCAATACTTATTAACTTTCAAACACCACTAGCCAATATTGGTACTATTTTCTTACAATTCACAAATTTAAGAGCAAATCTGTCATCAGCTGATAAATACATATACTTTACAAAGTCTGAACAAAAGCGACTGCATGCTGTGCATTAGCCGCTATGCTCAGCGTGATGACGCTAACAATGCTAGCCGCATTGATCTTATTAGCCTGCGCTCTCCACAGACCTGCTGTGCGCACCAAAAAGAAACAAACACAGGAAACAATAAATCAATTTTTACCTTTTTTTAATGAACCCTGATTATTGTTTTAACTACACGCGAAGATGAACACATAGAAAGAGAAACACCGAGCGGTTGCGTCAACCTCCTCCACGAAGCAGTCAATCATGTTGATTGACAGCTAACAAGAACTGACGCATGGAATAACAGTTAAACATTACAATGTTTTTTTTTTTTTTTTTAAACACATTTTCCTTTCAGAATCCTCAAAATATGAAAAAATATACACAGATAGCATTAATAACAGTACTAAAAAAAAGAGAAAACAGTTTCCTGGGTTACACACTTGTGGTTTAAAAAAAAAAAAAAGTCAGAAAGCGAAAACAAAAAGGTCCACTAGAAAGAAAGAGTGCAAATTGGAACCCCCAAAAATGTATACATGTAATAAAATAAAAAAAATAAAAAACAGCGGCTGAGCAAGAGTACATACAAAATAAGCTGGTTAATATTATGATACAATATCATTACAATAGTAACAGTAAAATACGCATGTGTGCAGGGAAAAGCAGGGTAACGGTTACTGTGATGTTTTCTTGACAAGTCGAGTCAAATGCTGCTCTCTCTCATATATAGTATATCCATCCATCCATCCATTTTCCGACCCGCTTATCCTTACAAGAGTCGCGGGGGGTGCTGGAGCCTATCCCAGCCGTCTTCGGGTAGTAGGAGGGGACACCCTGAACCGGTCGCCAGCCAATCGCAGGGCATACAGAGACAAACAACCATCCACGATCACACTCACACATCAAGGGACAATTTAGAGTGTTCAATAAGCCTGCCATGCATGTTTTTGGAATGTGGGAGGAAATCGGAGTACCCGGAGAAAACCCACGCAGGCCTGGGGAGAACATGCAAACTCCACACCCTGGAGCTGGAATTGAACCCGGTACCTCTGCACTGTGAGGTCTGGCTAAAATGACAAAAATGTGCAAGACCGCAGCTGGCTTTTTGTTTAGAACCGTGGAAACGGAACACACGGGCAGACATTTGCACGAGGCACACGCAACACTTATACACTAACTCACACGCATTATAGCTCTCTCTCGCTCTCACACACACACACACACACACACACACACACACACACACACACACACATTTTGCACGTGTACACACTGAGCGAGTCATTCTATGGGAAGTCCCGCTCTCTCCACTGAGGTTTAGTGATGTCATTTCCTGTGCGTGTTTGTGTAAAGGGTGTGTGCATTTCTATGGCAATGTCTGTGATGTCATCTAACGCTGGTGTGTGTGTGTGTGTGTGTGTGTGTGTGTGTGTGTGTGTTGGTCAACAGTTCCATTCTCAGCCAATCAGACTGGCGCCAGCTTTGTCCTCGCTGTTTTCTATGTATTGTTCTGACGCTAATTGTTTCTTTAATATTTATTCATCAATATAAATATAAACTCTAATGGCGGCACAAGAAGGCAAAGGCGTGGTAATACACTGGGAGTTACATAGAATATATATATTTATATATCCTGTATTTATCTGTACACATATATCTTCAGCATTAAAAATAATTTTTTGTTTCCCGATTTGTATCAAACGACCATTACTGAAATATAACATTAGGAATTTATTTTTGACTAAAATATATATGTAGTATGTGAGTAGTTTGACGTTAAAAACAGAAGGCAAGTTGGTAGGTGGTGCTTTGAAAAGGCACGCTTGTTTAGTTTTAAATTGGAAATATAATTTCTGAAGTCAAGAAAAATAAGCTCTCTGCCTGAGTTTTGCTTTTTGACATTCATGGCAGCAGCGCACAACCAAAAATGACGTCCGTCAGACGCGCTTGTTGCCCCCCCCAAAAAAGAAAAGTTCGGCTTTTTGGCTTGGAGAAGCTAAATGCCCCAAAAAACACTGCAACACGCTAAGCCGGGAGTCTTTGGAAACAACGGGAATGACGACGGGATTTGCCAATGCTCCAAAAGCGCTCAAGTTTCTTCGAAAGCAGAGGGGACAAAATGTCCGCCTCGGCAGCTCAACCTAGCCGGCAGCAAGTCTGGGTCACTTCCTGAAAGCGTACAAATGCCCCCCCCCACCTCCGTCCAGGAAGAAGTGATTCCGTAAAGTCCAGAATGTTCCCGGCGGCCACGACGCCAGGGATCCCTCTTCAGTCTGGAAGCCACCTTGTAAACCACCGCGAGGCACTTCTGTCAATTCGACAAAACTGAGGGCTCGCCACATGCCCCCCCCAAAAAAAAAAGGTGAATCCATAGAGTCCAATGATGTTTTACTGTTCATGTTTTACAACCATTATGACTTTGAAGACGAAAAGTCCGCACTTGTTGTCCTCAAAGGAGTGTGTAACGCCAAAGACATGACCCCCCCTACACCCCCCTAAAAAAAGTGGTGACAAGATCAATACAACATGCAAACAAAATGCCGCTTTGTGGTCAAGAAATAGTGAAAGGTAGGATTTTGGTACCATGACAACTTTTCAAGGTTAAGCAACAAATCTATGAACGTTCCTTCAAAAATATTTTCTTCCAATTAATCATAAGTCAGAGAGTCAGCAGGATGAAAAAAAATCCCAGTAAATGGAATCAATTCTCTGAAGAATCTAGTCGGGTTTTGTACAATAAAAGCATTTTAAGTTGTGGTTTCAAAGAAGCTCGCACTCGTGTGCAGCCAAAAATTAGGGGATGTGTGTCGAAAATATAAATGACAAAAATGCTAAGATCATTTCTGGACAGTTTAGGAAGCTCCTCTCGAAAAAGCTCGGTGCCCTGAGCGCTATCACAAATTAACATGCGAAATTTGATACACAGGGGTAGCTGGACTTACGAACGTCTCTTCATACGAAATTTTCTAGTGACGAAACGCCTCAACAGGAAAATATTGCCTCTTGTTACGAAATAAATTTCAAGATACGAAAGGTAAAAATATAGTATGGGCTTTGCTAGTCGCAGCTCTGCATTTCCTGAACGCAACATACTTAGAGCTGCTCTGCTATTGGCTATGACCTAACATCCTCCTGGCATCCCATTGGCTAAGAGGGACCTCTACCGCATGTGTCGATGTGTGTAGATAGATAGATCTGTGTCTATGCAGCGTCCTTGTCATTCGCTCCATAGTTTGACGTAAATTTGAATCCCCAGAAAAAGTGTTTACCAGTCGGGCGATCGCTCACTATGATTTTTGCCTTGGACATTTTCGAAGGATTGTTAAAAGCCGACAAAAGCAAACGTCCTTTACGAAACGGCAGGGCAAAAACCACTTCTGAAAGAGAACATGGACTAAAGAGGGCAAAAAAACGATGAGGACGCAGTTAAAAATTAAATGCCCATCATTTTTATTCTTTACTCTATTCTTTGTTTTTTTACATGATGCACAACTCATTTATTGTGCAACAATCTAATTGTAACATATTTTGATGCATTTTTATGCTTTAGGAAACATTTATGTCTAAATTTGGGGGGGTCTCGGAACGGATTAGGGCATTTACATGGAAAACGTGTCTCAACTTTCTCTTGTGAAGAAATTTCTTACAGAACTAATTAATTTCGTAAGTAGAGATACCACTGTACAGGCAAGTCAATCATGAGTACACTCACAACAAAAGAAGAAGCCTCGCCTGAAAAGACAGAGGAAGTCTGCCATTTTGGTCAGAAGCAACCATTTTACGGGTCAATTTCGGAAAAATAATCAGCACTACTCTCTTGACTGAACACGTAAGTTGTATTTTGGGTGCAGGGTATACCTATTTCATGGCCACAAATGAGCATTTTGAACAGAGCTTGTGAAAGTTCTGGCCACCAAAAAAAACCTATAATAATTTTGTGTGTGTGTGTGTGTTATATTGCCATGTAGCCTCGGGGTCTCAGCAGCTGGCGTTCTCCAGGGACAACTGGGCGGTGGCTCTCTGCAGCTCTGAGCTGCCCCTGCGCTGAGTGGGCGGCGGGGGCATCATTAAGCCCAAAATCAGGCCCGGTCCTCCCCCGTTGTCCACTGGCCTCTCCCTCTCTTCCACCTCCTCGCGTCCCTCGGCTCTCACCTTCTTGTCCTCGGCCTCGTCCCGCTCACCATCCGCCTCCATCTTTTGGTCCTCGCTCCAGCGCCGCTTGAAGCGCAGCTTGAGCGGGATGCAGTGGGTGCCGCCGGGACTGACGGGGGCCGCCGGCGTCGGCTCTGTCTTCAGGCTGAGCAGCGGGAACGCCGAGTGCCCGGCGCTGAGAGGCGGAGTGGCCGGAGTCTTGAAAACTTCCTCGTCCTCATCGTCCGGGTGTGGATCGTCATCGTCGGCGTGAGAGGGCGGCTGCGGGTAGGGGGCTGTGGGGCTGCCGCTAGCCTTGGAATGATTGTGGAGCTGATGATAGGATACAGGAGCGAAGATGTCATCATCCTCAGGGTTCAGCTCGTCTTCCTCGCTGATGTCGGTCACTTCCACCTCCTCCTCAGACTCGATGTCTGATATGGGCTCCACCTGAAAGGGATGCGGGTGGGTGGTGCATGGTTATCAACATGGGATGCTGATGGTCTCACCAGACATGTAGACAGCAGAGTGATCATGTGCATGCTGTGTTTGTATGCCTTGATGCTCCGTCTGTGTTAAAGTAGCGACTGTTGCAGCTACGGTAATTTTTGTCAGCACGTTCATGGTCATTGTCATTCGAAGTTAGCATTAAGAAAACAGATTTTCATTAGCGTCCATTTTCTGATCCGCTTTATCCTCACAAGGGTAGCAGGGCATACTGGAGCCGATCCCAGCCGTCCTTGGGCAGGAGGCGGGGGACACCCTGAACCGGTTGCCAGCCACTCGCAAGGCACAGAGAGACAAACAACCATCCGCGCTCACACTCATACCGAGGGACCATTTTGGAGTGTTCAATCAACCGGCCATGCGCGTTTTTGGAATGTGGGAGGAAAGCGGAGGACCCGGAGAAAACCCACGCAGGCCCGGATCGAACGCACGACCTCTGTGAGGTCGACGCTGCTAGCCGCTGGACCACCGGGCCGGATTTTCATTAGATGAAATGAAATGGTTTGGTTGAACATTTGTCTCGGGGTCTCAGGACGTCACTTCCTGTTCCGGGTCTCACCTTGATCTTGGGCGTCTCCGTGAACAAGGAGGACTGTCCGGCCGCAGATGAAGAGGAGGACGCTGCCGCCAGCGAGCTTCCTGCTTCTCTCTGTTTGCGTCCGAGGGGGGGCGGTTGCAGCTTGAACTTGAAGGATTCTTCGCTCCCGCCAGCCCCAAGCTGCCCCCCCAGCGGATGAGAGAGCGGCAGGGGCGGGCCGTGCAGGTGGTGGGGGGCCGGCTTCTCCGGGGTGGGGCGGTGGGGCTGTGGGATGACGATGTTGGGGTAATGGAGGAAGGCGCGGGGGCTGAGGTGGTAGTTGTAGACAGATTGTGTGTGGGCCTGAAGGTAGTGCTTCATGTCCTCCGGATTGAAGGAGAAGTGGGAGCCCATCATGGGGGATGGGAGGGACGGAGAGGGGGTGTAAGGCAAGTGTGGGGTGGGGGTCATGGAGAGGGCCGGGGACAGAGTCGGCCCCAGTAGCCCGCCGGGGCCCGGCAGGGGGGACACAGGGAAGGGAGACAGCGGCTCCGGGTGGACCCTGTGAGGTCTGGCGAGCCCCGCCGGGTTGGGGCCGTACAACCTGAAGAGAGACTCGTGAGGCAAGCGGGGTGGGAGGAGACCCCGGAAGGCCCTCTCCGGCCCCACGCCCCGCTCCTCCGACCCCACTGCCTCCTCCAGCTCCGAGTTGGTGGAGGTGCCGTCGCTGCAGTCGCTGACGGAACCGCGGGCCATGCGCCGCGCCACGCTGCTGAACACGCCCGGACTGCGAAGCTCCTCGCTTGATGACAAGACATCCGATGGCGTGGAAGGGGGGAAACGGAAGTGGGTGCCCCCACTTGGTACCGGGGGGGCGCTCTGCGGGACGCCGCGACCTAAAAAGAGAGGGCGGAGCGGGGCAGGCAATCAGACATGACAATGAGCAAAGTGGGACTATTTAGAGCTGCGGATGAACACCATCCTATTGACTCACTGCTGCTGTGCTTCTAATCACAGATCATAAAAAATAAAATTTAAAAAAATCATTAAGAACAACCCGTGTGAGGTTTTGGCCGCATATACAAAACGTGACTCGTTTGGGAATTTGTGGGCGAGTGAAGACAAATAATACCACAAGCAAGCGCATCAGTGTATCTGACGCCAAGGCCGGGAACGTTTGCTGGAAGCTATAAGCACTAAAATCATGGTGGGGGGCTGGCTCTGTGATCCGGCCTTTCAACAATGTATTTATTTTTACAAGAATCCAGCTTCTGCTATTAATCCCCCTTCACATGAAAATTACAATTGTTGAACACATTTTGCTTTTGTGTTTCTTATCCTTCTGGGGGTATCTCCAATTACTTTGAAACATTTTTGCCTAGCATTAATGTAAAAGAATATCCACAGAAAAAATAGATGTGTTTTGTTTGTTTGTTACAGAGACTGAAAAATTTATGTGAGTAACGTATGGTATCGTTTGGCTCCCAACGTACAATGTTCAATTCTTTTTTCGCCGTACTTGTGGCGTTCAGGTCGTAGTCGGTTGAAGGATTACAATGACCAAAGCATCTTTACGAATTTGCGTTAGCCTCCCTATGGCATTTCACATATCTCGGCATTAGAGCAGTTTTTGTTCGACAAAATTACATGGTTGAATATTTTTGTGTTTACAACACACAATGTGTGATTCTCTTTTGTTTTCTATCAGTTTTACAATCAACTTCAACTGGTGGAACATGCCCCCCACCCCCCCAATAAACTACTGGGGTTCACTGTAAACAACACAAAGGATTCATTCCTAACGATTTGCCCCCACCTACTGGTTGGAGAAAATGGGTTCAAGATGGGTGCCCCTTCTTTCAGACCCAACTCCCCTTGATCCCCCCAACTCTGGTGCTCCTTCCAGCAAAACTGTGGCAGGGTAATAAATTTCTGGCCTGGGTGAACGTGCCAGAATTAAATACTGGAAAAGTTGCTCTCGCTGCCATTACAAACATGGGCTGGGCTCCTCTCCTTCCCCCACTGGACTGCCACGTGTGTGTGTGTGTGTGTGTGTGTGTGTGTTGCAACAATCAGCGCAGACTGACGTGGGCACGCGTGTGTGCATGCAACATCCCAACACGCGTGGGCCACATCACACACACCAATTAAAGTATCGTGCCGCACTTAAGTCAGCTCCATATGGGCCCTGTTTACACTGGAACAGAACACAGAGAAACCACTTGAGGTGGGGTGGGGGCAGGCAGGGAGTGTGTGGGTGAGGTTGTCATGATGACATCACGCACATCACGACATGATTTATTTGATTGTTAAAAGGATCACGTCAATCGTGTCGGATTCGGTGGCTTTCCAAGTGCTTTGCCACCTGACATGTTAGCCGCGCTGCTAATTAGCACTGGAGCAGAGTTTTCGTCCATTTATTAAGCAAATTGATATTTGTCATGGGACAACAGCTCATTCCGACGGAACAATATGAAAATAGCTCGAGAACAAAATTTGGATGTTAACGGCCGACAGCGGCAACAAATCAAACGTTTCCATCAACGAAAAAGTGATGTGTATGTGCGTGCACGTGTGCGTGTACCTGAGCCCATGTCAATGAAGGGGTAGTTGACCAGCACCAGTTTGTTGAAGTTGAACTTGTAGGTGAACCTCTTGCCTTTGGTCTTGTGGAGGATCCTCTTGTTGTAGTAGTACCTGCGGGGCGACACCACCACGTCATCACATGACCCGCCAACGCCTCCTCTTCCTCAATCTTACTCCTCTCGAGTTACTGCGACGTTCCAGGACATGGCGACCCCCCATCATGCTGCCCCCCCCCCAACTCCAACCCCCGTGGCAAAAAACATGCGGTTATATATGTGAAGGAAGTGAGGCAGGATGAGTCACCGTCAGAGAAGGTGGAGGAGTGAAGAGCGAGCGCCTGACAGCTCATCTAACAAGATGATCAAATGGCCCCGGCGTGAGTCACAGCGAGCCTCCGGACTTTGATTCAGCAGAGTCTCTCGCTCCATTGTGAAAGGCGAAAACTGAATTCACGGAGGGCTTTATTCACATTTTCCACACGCCTGCTGGATTCACACATTCTGATGTCAACAAACTGGAAGATTACGTCTCCTTCCGTTCGATTGGACTTCTTTTTGCTTATGTGTCATGACACTGCGTTGGGGACACATCTCACGAGACCCAATCTGAGAGCCACGTTTGCACCGTAATATACGCAAACATATTTTTTAGAATTGATTATGCGAAAGATTATCACACTGTGTCATCGGATTAAAATTGATTTTGCATGATTAAACAATAAAATGTGCACTTAAGGTGCAGGTATTAGTGTTTGCCTGGTAAGTGCCGTGGGAGTCGCAGATGAGAGTGTAGAGGTGGCTGTTGTGAACTCAAGGTGGCTGGGTGTATGTGGGCACCCAAAAGAGGCAGACGGTTGACAATTTCATCATCGGCATGACCGATTAGGCAGATTGGATCTGATGACATGGTGAAGGGGTACCTAATCAAGTGTCTGGCGAGTGTCTCCAAGCGACGAGCACTCAAAATAAAAGCCAGACGTGGGCGGCGTCGGGCCTGTGCGAGCAGTCATGATGGATGTGCGGCTCCTGGAAAGCGTCGTGGAGAAGTCCAACACGTATGCGCGAAAGAACACACACACATCCTGGACGACCCTCGTCTGGTCTTTGATGACGACTTGAACCACCTTGTGCGGGAGCGTGCTTGCTGGCTCCGTGCGCCCAAGTCACGAGCGGCTGCGACATTCCCACGCGGCACGAAAAATAGGAAGACTGGCAAATAAGGCGCAGATGAGCCGGAGGAGGGCTGACATATAACAAGGTGCGAAAGCGCATGTGTGCGTGTAATGAGACAGCGCAACTCATCCGGCAAATGAAACCCACACCAACCTACAACGCAGGAGGCGACACGGATGACAAACCGGGTGTATGCGTTATGTACACTAAGAGGACAGACCGTCCGCTAAATAAACCCCCAAACAACATCATACATGTGCACAACACAGTCCGAGAGAAAAGTTTCGAAACTGGACCATCACCCGCCACTCAATCTGACCTGGACCGGTTCTGAGGCGTGTGACAGACAAGAAGTGAGGAAAATGAGAAAGAGCGGCGCTGAAAATGAGAAACAGAAGTCATGATGTCCACCCGGTTGTTTGCCAGGAAGGCTAACGTCATTTTATGAACCATCTTTTTTTGTCATAAAGCTCTTTTCCATCCTGAGAAATGTGTCCGTCTTCAGAGGTTTAACGCTGTCATAAAATATACTGCTGAGGATTTTTTTTTTTTAATCTAAATGCACGCGCGTTAATACAATGGTTGCTATGTTTGCTAACCGGCTAGCCGCTAACACCTACTCGCAATATTGTGGGAATCACAATGGCTGAGGAGATGTTCAAAATTCATTCAGTGTCATCCATTTTACCCTACCAAGGGAAAAGAAATAAAAAAGCATCCATAAAAACGGATTTGGGATTGAATGTTTGGATTCTTAAAAGACATAAAAATGTGTCTCTTGGGTTTTGAATTAGTCTTAATATTGTGGTTGCTTGCCATGTTTTATGTTTAATAATGTCAAAGTGGAGCTTGTGTGTACATATATATATATATATATATATATATATATTAGAGTACTAGAAAAGTATTGCAATACCTGAAGCATCCGCAACTGTACACAGTTGTACAGCACAATTTCATTGACTGTTTGCCGAATGCTAACATCGTGCATCTTCCGAAAGGCAACTGGCAAACTTTGTTGCAGAGAACACATTCGAATAAACATACAAGCCTTTCAAGCATTCTAAAAAAATCGATAGCTGACCTGAGGGCGCGGCTGAGCTTGTCGTAGTTCATCTGCGGCTTACACTTGCGGGCGCCCCACAGACGGGCCACCTCGTCCGGGTCCTTGATGACAAACTCGCCGTAGTCGCCCTGCCAGGCGATGACGTCGTGGTACTCCTCCTTGCGCAACAGTTCGAGGATAAAGTGCCACAGCTGGATCTGCCGCGAGCCTGGGCTCGACTCGGGCTTGTAGGCCCACTCGGGGAAGGCGAACCCTGCGAGTGGATGACAGACAAGAAGGGAGATCAGGTGGAAGGTCAATGAACCAGGAGGGGCGAAAGTGAGCTTGAAATTACATTCCAGTCGGCACCAGCAATGAACCTTAATCCAAAATCAATTCTTATCAGATTATTCCATCGAAAGAACAATCAATAATAAAAATATTCAACAGGATTCTTGTTGTGAAGCCTATCCTGAGCCATTTGTTGAACCAAGATGGCTCCAAAGCCTTGGCTCATAGGAGAGTAATAACCGCGTCGGCGTATGTTGAAGTGAAACATTTCAACTGACGTATTAGCAATGCTTTGCTAATAGTAACAACCAGAAGATTGCATATTCTCAGTTGAACTATTTAATGGCTGCCAGGATGATCGAGACATACCCGCGGAGCCTTTTTCTGCTGAAGAAGGCCTGATCCGTCCAAAATGGTTTCTACTCTTACAACCGTCTCCGTGACTCAGCGTACAACTCTCCGACTCGCGACTCCAGAATCTTAATTCTTGCAGCTGCTTTCTCAGCACCACAATAGCTGGAACGTAACGTGCTGACTTCGCCGCGGCTGCCGGGAATAAGTCGGGCTGGCCGCCACCGAGGGCGGTTTCCACTGCAGCTCGCGGTCGCATCACCGGCATCGCGCTACTATCGCTGCCGAACGGACGGCGTTCAAACGGGTGGACCTTGGCCCAGGGTGCAGACAAAATATAAGCACGCGGGCGCTGTAGCAGTAAAAGACTCAACATACGGTTCTCGTGTGTCACACACACACACACACACACACACACACACACACACACACACACACACACACACACACACACACACACACACACACACACACAC
Organism: Hippocampus mohnikei; assembly: GCA_026261675.1. Taxonomy (NCBI): domain Eukaryota; kingdom Metazoa; phylum Chordata; class Actinopteri; order Syngnathiformes; family Syngnathidae; genus Hippocampus; species Hippocampus mohnikei. Next base: position 2,070,970 of record JAKGUB010000345.1, read on the forward strand.
ACACACACACACACACACACACACACACACCTAATTAAAACCAAATGTGCTTGGCACCCAGGCTCGGCGCTGAGGTTAGGAAACATATGGGCACAATATAACAATAATGCTTTCTCTCTGCAAAGTGTGTGTGTGTGTGTGTGTGTGTGTGTGTGTGTGTGTGTGTGTGTGTGTGTGTGTGTGTGTGTGTGTGTGTGTTTGAAGAAAAGCCCCATGGCAAGCGCTTGGTTGCAATCAGTTTCCCATTTTCCACAAACTGTGTCATATCGATATAACGTAATTAGCTATGACACACACACACACAACTAGTCAGATATGTCACACGGGCAGGTAAGTGTCCACATCTGGTGCACTTAATTGGCTTGTAAATTATTTGGGCGAGTGTCATAAAAGCTGACAAAAACATGAAAAAAATATATTTTAAAAGAGAAAAAAGTTACATACACCTGGCAGACAAAAATGCCCCCCCACACAGTCCAAAGGTATCATAATATGGAGCGCAGATGGCCAATAAAATAATTACGAGCTTACATATTTTGGCATGCAACTGCCTGTCATTTATGAACATATCGGGAAATGCCGAAAAGAAGTACCAGGGAGCTCGCCAGGTGATGGAAAACCATTTTGGCGCCACGTGGGTCAAATGCACACAGTCATTAAACAAAAAAACAAAAAAATACTTTTTGCACCCAAGTCCGATTCATCTGATTTTGAGGAACGGCCCAAAAGGAGTCTCGATCCGATACCTCGGCGATGTATGAGGGGGAAATGTTTCTCTCAAAATGAGACCTCTCATAAAGCGAGTGAAGCAGTGTTGTATAAAGCTAATGAAACATTTAAATCCATTAATTATTTTTTTTCCCAGGTGGTATATGTTTTTTTTTAACTATAATTGATTAATCATTTGAGAGAAACATATGCCATGATGGGAAAAAAAATGCGTGTGGTTTTGAAAACTATTTCCCGGAAATCAAACCATTTTCATCTAATAAGTATCGAAACTTAGTATCGTTGACTTGAACTCGTACTTTATCGAAAAATAATGGTGTCTGTTCGTCCCCAAAGTAGAAGTGTGTGCTTGTGAGCGTATGCGTGGCTGTGTGCTCGTGCTGATTCGGCACATTCTGCCTGCACGACACCGATTTACGTAGGAGCTCATTTACAGCTTGAGCAAGCAGCGGCAGGACTCTCTCCTTATCAACATCGGTACCATAACGGCGGGGATAAAGGGCGATGTCAAACACGTCGCTTTGCCAAGGGAGGGCTAACCGGGTTAGCGGGAGTAATCCTTCACAAGTGAGCACACGCGGAGTATCAAATGAAAGAATGAGAAGAACTAACTCAATGCATATGGGACCGTCCTCATATTTTGGCGAAACAGTCGCAAAATGTGATCCACTTTCCCCTGCAGGGCAAATTGAAACACATTCAAGCTCCCCGATTGTCCACTGAGATTGGCTACGAGTCACCCGCGAAACTAATGAGGAAAAACTCGGTAAAAATAAATAAATTCGAGCTGCCAAATCGTCTTGATGGGGGTAAAAAATTTCGTCCTGGCTAGGGTGACACATTTTACTATTAAAAAAAAAAAAGCATCAACGACAACGACTAATTGGGCTGAACAAACAGATAATGAAGAAGTGATGATGGACAAATGATCTGGAAACAATGTTTGATTGTGTCTTCGTGATCATAGCATTATGTACGCTTGCGCAATCCATTTTGATTGAAAACAGCACCGTTAAAACAAACAAACAAACAAAAAAAGACAACTGTTTCAATTTTCAGTCATTTCCACATTGCGAACCGAATTTAAAACTGATCACGAGTGCTTTAAAACAATCCAAGTACATTTTGGAAAATGTCAAAGCCCATGAGCAATCAGTTGTGAAAAATGGTGCTAACTCAAAAACTTGAGTCGAGTCAAAGACACAAATGTCATTTTTTTGGACTCGGCAGGCCAAAACGACAAAGAGACTAACACAATATGTATCATGAGGGCCTGAAAATGGAAGACTCTTGACTTTTTGCCCGACTTCTATACCAGAAAGGAGGACACTGATCATGGACAATGCAAAGTGCCCACTGCACAGCACCATGTCGAGGCAGAGAAGCAGCTTCAGTGACAGGCTGCTGTCGCCGCCCTGCTCGACTGACAGCCTGAGGAAATCCTTTGTCCCTCATGCCAAGCGGCTTTTAAGCAGCTTTCTCTTCGTTGATTTATTTCTCCGAGCAACCATCCATCTAAATGAGGGAATAGGAACGAGTGCGGTGAGTCAGCCCGCAGACAATGAGGTTCTTAGAAAAACATCTGTCAATGGGGTCCAATCACTCGTGCGCACGTGCCCGTACGCGCGCATGTTTCACGTTAAAGCGCCGCCGTCGGCCTGGCCGCGCACATACGGCAGGTGGAGTGGGCGAGGTGTGCTCAGGTGTGGGCGCGTGGAGCACGTGCGCAACGAGCGCAGGGATAGCGAACACGCCCACGTGCGTGCACGCGCGCTGGCGCGTCCCCCCTGACTCACCCGTGTCGGCTGTTGTCGTCCGCCGATTGCGCCTCCCACCCTTGTTACCATCTCCCATTTTTCCCCTTTCACGACGGCCCGCCCGCCCGCGCGCCTGCCTGCCGCCTGACCGAGACGCAGTCGCCTGGCAACGCAAGCTTTTAAGCGCTAAAAATAAGTAGATGACTCACGACGAGATGGGATTTAATTATAGGGGGAAAAAAAATACAAAATTAAAAAATCAAGTTGTCGGAGGAGTTTGTGGAGTTTTGGGCAGCAACCCAGCAGACCAGCTCACATCTGGATACAAAACTGGACAAGTCAGAAAAAAAAAAAATGCGACAAAATTTGTTTGGGATTCAAAACACTCCCAGTCGGTTGTATTTCTATACATGTGCGGCTCATTCATCAAGCACTATTGCAGCAAAATGGGCTAAAAGTGGACATTAAAAAAAAAGCTTACAAAAATACTTTTTAATATCGTGGTCTGCATGCGTCTGCGGTCCTGTCAAAGGCAAAAGGTAAGCAGAGCTGCATGCGGGTTTGTTGGGAGACACATATGATTGGCATTAGTTGAGGAAAAAAAAGGCACACAGATTGCTTGGGGTGTCATACCTGTGGGTGGCAATAATTAACAAGTGCATAAAGGGCACTATATGAAGTGCTGCGTCCACAAACGAAAATACCATTGCCCATAAAGCTCCGCAGATACGACACAGTGCATCACTGTGTGTCCACATGAAGTGCTGGCAGATACAATGTGAGACAAACAGGGTTTTTTTTTAAGATACTATAAGGCAAGATATTTTGAGGGTGACATAGTTTTGATACCACACTTCCAAAGTGGAGTCACTGATCGAGCTAAAAAAAAAAAACACCCCAAAGTATCCAAGGCTGCCAGCAACAAGTTTCTGTAGCGCGCCGCCCTCTGTGTGCATTCACCACTCCTTTCCTCCTATTCTTTGCCGGGTCTATATTTAGCTCTCGCAAAGGTTGTCTGTGACTCGGGGGCACGGTGGTGATGCAGAGGCAAGCGGGCCGCGCAAAACGGCGACGGTTGGCTGCCATCCCGGGTGGCAGGTTATCTGGATGGATCAGCCTGTGCGAAAAAAAAAAAGGTCAGGAAGGCGATGGCCACGGAGAAGAAGAAAGTTGGGGGGTTGGGGGGGTCCCTGATGTGGAAAGTGTGCGAAAGTCAAGTCCCAAAAACACATCCATCTAAATGAGGACCCCGGAACACAAATACATTTGCAAAAACTGTTCGAGGTCTCAAAAAAAGTGCATCTGTTGGAGGGAGCGTTCGCGATTTTAAGCTTTCCCGGCATTCCGGTTTTTCATGATCTCAAAAGGTGGCCAAAAGATCAAATCGCGCAAACTCGGCTGGTTGTCTGCTCTCGGCCGAAGGCAAATGGAGCACCTGTGCCCGTGTGGATCACGTGGTTCAGTCTGAGTCCTGAGCTTGTAATTACCCCTTTTCCAGGATGGACATTCGGTGGCTCGGAGCCAGAGAACAAGTCTGAAAACCAGCGGGGAGTGTCGGGAGGGAAACAGGCTGGAAAGATTAGTGGGGGAGATTGGGGGGGGGGGGACAAAGGGAAAGACGAGCCCGTGGAGATGAAAGTGGGAGAAGGTTCACAGCAAGGAGCCTCACTCGTGACAAGGGAGCAACACCATCCCGAATCCAAAACCAAAAACTTCTGCCGTTGCGTCGTCTCGTGGTTCTGTGGCCCCACTGACGCTCTTCCCACGGGTCAAACAAAGCCAAAGTATCAACCAGGAGCCGCATTTCTTTTTTTGTGCACGTTGATAACTTCGGGCAGCTGAAGCAAATCTCAAGCGTTCATTTTGTTTGGTCCTGGAAAACCTCCCATCAGCCTCGATGACCTGAGCGGCTTTGAAAAGTCTCACGGGAGAGATTCCGTTTGATAGCCGTCCGTTAACTCATTCACTCCCAAAGACCGTTTTAAAAGTCTTTTCAGACTTGGTCCAGAATTGGCTGGTACTGAATGAGTTTTAACGGACAGCGGTCTCAAGACAGAACCGAGAAAGAACTTTAAAGCCCAACAAAGACTGTGACTAGACCGGTTTGTACGGTCAGGGCCAAGTACATTCTCAGGTGTGCTCCAAGCGGGCGACCGTGAAAGGCGACAAGATCCAAGGCCGCCTTGACAAGGAGATTCTTATCGTAGTTGACCTCCTGACAATCCTCGATTCATATATCATCGGCTCACGATACGAGTGCTCGGAGCAGCAGATTCCGCACGTACAAGACTGACACGGGAAAACGTGTCTGAGCAGGTCACGGTCGACCCCGCTTCCCTGTGAAAACGCTGGACCCGATTTTGCCCGGCTCCCAAGCATCAGGACTGCGTTTTGGTAGAAAACGGTTGAAGGAGCCTCAGCGAGAGACGGAATAAGAGAGCCCCCCCCCAAAATTTTTTTTTTTTTTTAAAAGAGGAGAGGGAGATGAGTCACTTGTCTCTGGGAACAAGGCGGCACACACAGCATCTCACGAGAATGAACACGAGTGCTTTGAAAGCAAACGCTGTTCGCAGGTTGTTCCTGCCTTCAAAAGCAGATCTTAAGACTTTTTTGGGGGGGGTGAGGAAATGGGCCATTTTCAATTGGACAAAATGTGAACGAAATTCCCGTCAGCTTCAAACACCTCAACTTTGTGATTGTTTTTTTTTTTAAAGCGGGAGGCTTTTTTTGGCCCAATGTCTTTGTGATGATAAAAACAAGCCAAAAAAACGCCTGACGACATTTTTCGTGATCAAATTCAATTAAAAAAAATGAATAAGAATGTTGGGGCACATTGAGGCACATCCGGGGATAGAAAAGTCAAGCCTGGTGGAATCCCAGAAGAAGCCGAGCGAGGCTGAGCCGCAGCTGCAGTCGTTTGTAGCGCAGCGGTGCTGGGAGAAATTTAGAACTGGCTCCCGTGTTGCGGTTTTGGTCATCTGACGACTTTCATTTTCCTCCAACACGCGCACGCGCCCAAAGCGCACACGTGCGGCCGCAGCCCAGAATAGGCCCTCTGAGCTTCACATCCGGCCTGCTCGCATCGCCGACTCGGACCAAGACTGGCTGCCAATCAAACCTTTCGAGCGGCCTTCCTCTGCTTTTGTGACGCTTAGCAACGCAGCAAAGCAGGCGGCAACGCTGTGGAAGGGGGGAAAAAAAAGGGGGGGGGGGATAGGAACCATACAAACATTTTGCCTTCGATTTCTGGGAGTGATGGACGCGAGATTAGGTGCTGGATGCTCGTCAGGAATAAATGTCAAGCTTCTGATCAGCTCCACATGTCCTCCGCGGGTTCTGCTGAGATGACTTTTCTTCAATGCGTGTCAACGCCGAGAGATCACGTCCAACAAAGTTTCAGATTCGACATGCGCCGGCGAAAGGAGAGCGCACGAGACATGAACCAAATTTGTCGCTTTTGACAAATACACACCGTGGAAAATGGAACACTTGGGCCCTCGGAATCCCTCAAATCCTCCGAAGTTTAGTAGGGGGTTTTAGGCAGCCAAAACACCAGACACAACACAAATTTTTTTGTGGTTTGTTATGACTAAATGTTATCAGAGTTGATATGACAATCAGTGAAACGCTAGCAAGCATCTGCGAGGTGCAAGAGTGGAAGGAATCAAACAGAAGAAGGTGCGCTTTGGTCTCACGTAGAAAACTGGTCCGCACGGCACTGAGAATGTTTGTTTTTGCTCGCAGGGAGGTGCTGTGCGAGGAATCACTGCGCACCAACCGCAAGTCAGTCCGCGCGTTCGATTCCCCACACAGGAAAAAAAAAAAAGGGGGGGGGGGGACTTTCTCTCATCAGAGAAGAGACGTCTGGCTGCTTTACTCAGCCTTTCCTCACCCACCGCCACCGTAATTCCCCCGTCGGCGGCATTAAGGTTGGATCTTCTCGCCTCTAGACTGAGCGGCTCGTGCTCAGTGTTTAAAAATTTTTTTTTAAAAACATTCAAAGGCGGAGGCGCGGTGGCGTCACCGCAGGGACGAGGAGGCACTCGCCAGCCAAGGCGGGAATATTAAAAGAGCGTGTGCGCTAATGCGAGACAGACGACCGCCGCTTGCATGTGGGGGGGCTCAAGCCTCTGATTTTCATTGGGACTCTTGACTTGTTACCTCCACCAAAGAAGTTGGCAGCCCCCCCCCACTTCCACAAAACTTAATAGAGGGGTGACGCACGGGCCAAGGAAAAAGTCATGACATTTTCGTGCCCTTTTGCTTCACATTTCGTTTCCTTAATTTCTCATAGTGTTAAAGAGGCACATTCAAAAACTGACTCATTTATGTTTGTCTGCAAAAAGTCGGGGCTCGGATAGAACCCAACAGATTTGAGCGCAGATAAATGGACATCGGTCAATATCTAATCAACGTTTGGCTGAGGGGTGGAACTAGCATTTATGCTAACTCCGGCGCATTTACACTGTTTATTCTTGTGTTGATTAATGTGCACTGTCCCACTGAAATAGATTTTTAAAAACTTTTATTAACACATTATTATAGCATTTCACATGTTATTTTCACATTAATCCGCAAGAGGGCGCTCTAGGCCGGTGTTGAGAAGTCGCCGGTGAGTCTGACGTGAGCGACATAGAAGAAGAAGCACCGCATCTTCTACCTCTGGAGTTGGCGGAGTCGTTTGACGAAATCATGCAAGTAAATGATTGAATCTAATTCGGAAGCTCCACGTTGAGAAACGCGAGGCTCACTTCAAGGAGACGACGGCAGAAGTTTGGGCCGTGATAAGGCGAGAGCACAAAGGTGAACGAGTGGCCTCTCAGGCTGACCTCATCAAACGCCGCCTGCGCTTATTATCACTAATGCCGTTTTACGAGCCACCTTTGAAGCGGCCAACGACTCCACGGAGCAGCTCGACCGTTCCTGCGCTCTGAACCAGTTTTCGTGATGAGATTTGAGTAATCAATTCGAGCCCTTTTGCGCATCGAGCGGGTGACGAGCGTGACATCAAATGCACACCCGCGGCATGTCAGGACAGGGAGAACGACAAAACTTGAGAGACAAAGTCGAGTTTCTGAACGTTTTTAGACGAAACAGGAGAAAACCTTCATGCTATACCTCAGTCAAAACATGATAGAATTGCCGCTGGGGGTGTTGAGACCAGGACCATTTTTTTCGTCAGTCACTAAGCAGTTTCTGGACAAAAGGAAGATCCTAACAACAACCAATCCAATCCAATCCAGACTTCAGCTAAAGAATCTGTCCATTGCCGAGGACAACCACCATTTGGAGATAGTTTATCAGCCAGGAATCCTTTTCCTCGTCGCAAAGGAAATTCCGCGTGGTCGTCTTGACACGTCCTTGTCGCGTTGCAGTGCAAATGCATCAGACGACAACAATGTAAGGCGCGACGGGGCTCAGTCTTATGACATACTAGAGTAAAAAAATTGAAATAAAAAAATTGGCAGCATGAACATGATATAGCGAGTGGGAGACCGAGTACAAACTATTTCGATAACATCCAATCTAACAGTGTCATCAATGAGTTTCATTTCAAGATCAAGCGGCCATTTTAGGTACATGTTAAGACCTTCATTTCGATCCCAAACATCCCTAACATTCCAAATGAAACCCTTCACCTGTTTTTTCCCGCACACGCAAACTGCGGACGGACCATTTTGAATCCAATCTCTCCCGGCGGGACGATGGAAACATGGCTGATGGCGGTCGACTGGGCTGCGGTGGTTTCGACCACAAATCGTCGTCGGCCGCGACTGGCCGAGCAGGCCGCGAAGCATCAAATAAAAGCAAATAGTTGACACGAGCTGCTGAAGTGTGTGCAAGTGAACCGCGCCGAGACCACACATTCGTCAATGTTAAGAGACGTTGGGCCGACTCGTTGGAAGGTATATCAAAAAAATATTAGCTTTTGGATGGAGCTTAAAAAAAGAAGAAAAAAAAGGCAAGCAGCAAGTGTATGTGCTCGGGACAAGTCTGGGACAGATCAACCAAAATTTAGCAGCCACAAAAACCAAAACCGGGCTCTTTATTTGATTATTTTTTTCCCCCCTACTCCGTCGAGTTTCAGGCAGTGGTCGTTTGTGAGAATCCGTCTCACTTTTTCCCCCGGCTCCAGACTTTCCACTCGCACTCCGCCACCAACAGTTGCCACACTTGGACCTCTGAATGCTGCCATTTAGAGGGGGGAAAAAAAAACATTCTGGATCTCTCCAATTACGACAACACGGGCTAGCGGGCTACACTAGACTACAACTGCGCGCGCTTCGACTCGGTTGCAAGCCACGGGCACAGTCTGGCACCCGGTTCCGCCAGTGCCGCGTCACGTGTCAGAGATGGCAGTCATAACACGGAGCGCCTCTTTCAGTTTGGGTGCCTCCAGTCAAAACACGAGCACCTTGCAAAACGCTGTCGGGAAGCTCCCGCCATCGCGTGAAGGACGTTCTCATCACTTAAAAGCACTTTGTCAGCGTACCTCAAGTTTACGTTTGGAGCTTTTCCAACACGACGCAATATAGCGTGGTGTTGCCATATATTATTTATCCTCTGCGAAGAATGATGACGATCGCGACAAGTTGATAAGGCTGTAATTGTCCTGATAATCTTTTGAAAGAATCTGATTCAATTGTAGATGGTCTCCAATAGGGCTGAACTATTAAATAAATAGATAGATAGATAGATAGATAGATAGATAGATAGATAGATAGATAGATAGATAGATAGATAGATAGATAGATAGATAGATAGATAGATAGATAGATAGATAGATAGATAGATAGATAGATAGATAGATAGATAGATAGATAGATAAATAAAAAGCTGAAATGTTTTTGACAACCAAAACCTTGATCCATCATACTTTGCTTCACACGGCATTATAAGGAACGGTTGGACTTTGTCCTAACTGCTTTCGGAGTAGTTTGATGCTGCTTTTAGTGGAGGGCAATAAATAAATTGCGCACAGCGGGTACCTAAATAAACGTATGGACCAAATTAAACACTGCAGACGCACATACGTGTCAATCAGCACTCACCCCAGTCCGTGTTTGTTTGGCCAGCATGTCGCGGCTTGTGTGCGACCTGCTTTCTATTCTTCCGACTTGGATCACCACAACCACCGTTCTCACACACGCACACGAACACACACACAGACACAGACACACACACACACACTTCCAGGAAAAGATGCCTGCCACCACAGTGATGACCTGAGCGTCGGCTCCACAACACACCAGGGAGATGCTGACGTCACTCAGTGGCACTTTTTCTTTTCCAGTTTTTTTTGTCCCAAACAGGAATGCGACGGGGTCAATGTGTGCGGCGGTCGTTTCTGGGAGTGTGTGTGTGTGTGTGTGTGTGTGTGTGTGGGGGGTGCATCCTGTAATTACTTTACTTACCCTATCTGGCAGACGTCTGATTTATGGAGTAATATCCAAACAACAGTATCATTTATTTATTTTGCATTTATTACATCGGGGGAAGTTGTTTTTAAACCACTATTTGATTGACAAGAATCAAGAATTATTACACTGCGGCTTACTTTATTTTGGCTTCTTGACTCCGCATCACTCGCACTCTGTATTTGTGTTCCATCCTAAATGTTCTTTTTGTCATACTTGCTTTTGACCAGTGAAGATGATTCAGGTTGCTAATTAGCAGAATTCCACAAACAAGACAGGTTTTTTGAAATAATCCAGAGACAGGAAGTGGGCGCCGAGAGCATGTGAGACGACTTTTTCACAAAGTCACGGACTGTCGCGGAGTCAAAGTCAACCACATCATCCATGACTAAATGGAGTGGTTCAATTTGTGAATAGCGAACCGCAAATATGCAGCCAATGAGTGCATTTTGGCATTATTCTAATTTGTCCTTTAACATTGAACTGAAAGATTAACTGTAATTTCTTTGGGTCATTAAAGTTGCTATTTTGGAAAGGGTGAAAATGAGCCCGGTTCAAAGAACTGACCAAAGTCAGGCGTAGAAAGGAAGTGGTCACCAGCAGCATGTGATATGTAAAAGTAAAAAAAAAAAAAAAAACAACACACGCACACACACAACCAGAGGAGCGAAGTCAACCATATCATCCTTCAGCAACATCTTTGCAAACTTTAGCGGATCAACTTGCCGTTGGAACGAAACAACAGAAATTGACCAACAGGGTTTCCATCTCATACAAAATGGCTTCCATTTGTCAGCTTCAACAAGTTCTTCCTGCCGAGAGCAAAATGTCCGCCCAATAAGCGAGTTTTTCAGTCCCAAAAAAATAAAAAACCCACAAAAATCAGCAAAGTGATGAATCTGCTTTGATCACCCCACCCCCTGCCCAATTTGATCAACACTGTATAATCAACGTTATTTCAAAGGGAATGACACGTCAGAAGACCAAATCTGGCACAGACAGGAAGTGGACACCAACAGCATGTGATACAATGATACAACAACAACTTCGCAAAAACCACCGCCGGGGAGTCTAAGTCAACCGCATCATCTTTCGCCAACACCGTCACAGGGGGGGGGGCCTTCAAGAAAATGGCCTCCGCTACTCAATTGCGTCTTGTTCTCCCCTGGCTCGGACAAATGGTCGACCCTAAAGGCCAATTTGGTCACTTAAAAGTCAAAACGCTAGCCAGGTTGCGCACACGTCAATGTCATGCGGTGCCAAACTGACCGACATATGGCCATGCAAAACACACACACACACACACACACACACACACACACACACACACACACACACACACACACACACACACACACACACACACACGCTGACGGTCATTAACAGCAGCCCTGTTCTCGCCAGACTTAACGCTCGCTAATTGCTCATGTATGGCCCCTTTCACTGGGCTCTCTCATACACAGTAACACACACACACACACACACACACACACACACACACACACACACACACACACACACACACACTAAGCACAACAAAGCGCGCCGGCCGTGACGTCGGGCGTGTTGATATAAGGAGCAAACACAAGTGGAAAATTGGACTTGCCAGTGGCCAGACTGCCGACTTCCTGATAGGAAGAGTTTGACCCATTTCTATTTACACATATGTGCATCAAGTCACAGAGGAAACGCGCGCCTGCGCACAAAAGGCCGGTGTGTTGCGCGCGGCGTCAAAACAACTTGTAATTGAAATGTTTTGGGTGGTTATTTGAGTGACTGATTACACGATTAAAAAAAAAAAAGAGCAAATGTGTTTGTTTCGTTTCTTGAACAAGTATTTGAAGATAATTGAAGAGTTTCACGTGATTGTCCATTCTCTCGCCAAACACACCATCACAGCCGTCTTATCCCAGCAGGGGTGATCTAATCAGGTTTGCCTGGACCTAATCTCACACTGTTCTCCCGTAATAAAGACAAAGCATTAGTTGAGATGGAATCTGGCCTGCTGTCGGGCAGGACATTTTTTTTTTCCTCTATCGGGGTTATGAAAAACACGATATGCATTCAAGTGACTTGGCTCGGAAGCGGTCACGCCACAGAGGCAACAAGTTCCTCGCGGCGAAGCAAAACCGCACTTTGTACACAAAACGTGCTTCCTGGTTTGCCACACTGTGACAATCTTCTCTGCGAGAGGCCACAACATCAGATATTATTTACCACCAAGTTGGGATGCACTGAAACCAATTCCAGTGACTATTAATAATAATAATAATAATAATAAATAATATTACGAAGGCAGTGGTACCCGGCCAATCAACTATCAACTGCACTTTACCAGCCCAACATATACATACTCATATACTTGAGCGACAGCAGGGACAAATATTCGGGTCCTATCATCCACTCTGCGCTGCTCGGTTTTGCAAGGAGAAGTAAGCGCTTATTTTATAACTATTCTCGAGAAGCGGTCTTTCATTTTGTTGACCTCGCTTTATTCATGTGGTGACACGGTGTCCCTATTCCTGCAATTCTGCATTCTTCTTCGTCTCATCTCTGTACTTTTACACAGCGCCCCTGGTGGTCACATTGAGAGAGCACATAACCAAAGTGTACAGACTACACTGATCGGAAATGCGCGCCAAATGTTAAAATGTCATTAACAACAAGTTGCTACTATTAATGTAATATTTGAGTGAAACTGAGGCTACACCTAAGATATGTTTAGATAGTTTTTGTGACGTTTTGGATTACAGTTCAACAAATGCAAGATGTACTGACATAAAGAATCGGTGGATGGACTGGCGAGTACTCGCACATAAGTACCTGAATTTGTACTTGGTGAAGGGAAGTGTTATGCCCCACGTACTGTGAAAAACTCAAGTCAGACTCATAGGAAATTGACTTGCATGTTGAGTTACTCTGTTGTGAATTTTGACAAACGCATCGGCCATTTTGCAAAACAATCGGACATAAAAAAGGTCCTATTCATATTATTTTTCAATTGTGCATTTTTAGCCATTCGTCCAGACTCTTCACTGTAACTCCTCATCGTTTCTTGAACATTTATGCCCCGAAAGAAGTCGCTTCCCCCGAGTACACCATCTCCTAATATTACCCGCTTATTATAATACATGCAAATAAACTCAAATAAATGAGCGCGTTTCCCTGGGCATGGTGGCTTGCCTCAACTCCTCCAAAGTTCTCAGTTTAACGTCACCGTTGATCACTCACACCAAATGCGCCCGGGGCTAGCCGAGCATGATGCAAATGATTGTTCATGAACGTTCCCTTCCCGGGCGTGTGTTGAACAAAACCCACGGCGAGTTGGGACGGAGCCTCTCAGGCGCCATCGTCTGCGGCCACTTTCCCTTGGAGAAGTTGGTGAGTTAGCGTGCTAGCGATCGTTAGCCGCAGATGCTAAGCACTCTTGTTTTTTTCCTCCCTCTGAGTAGAGCACCAACAAATGTATTAAGTTGGGAGGTAGAGTTTAAAAAGGTGAACATATGTACTCACCCGAATCCCCCGGGGTCTTCATTGCGGTCGTCGGTGGACTTCTTGGCTCACTTTTCCCGTCGAGTGCTAACTTTTCCCCTGGGCTTAGTTCGTTAGCCACGTTAGCCTCTCGGTCCTCCCGTGTTGTTCTCACCGAGTGGCCCCGAAAAAAGCAGCGGCTCCTCGGCTTCTTTCACCCTCAATCCTCGCTTGAATAACTTTGGTTCACTTTCTGCTCGCTGCTGGAAAACTTTTACGTGCCGCTTTGAAGGGTTTTTCTTCATGCGGGGAAAAGTTGCCCCGTGTCTCCGCAGACGGAATCCGGTAGGCAGGCCGAAGTTGGGGGGCGGGCGGCGAGTGCCGAGGGCTCGCTTGATGGGAGCGAAGGAATGGTGAAGAAGCGTCGGCGAGCCTACAGTGTGAATCGGCTTGTGGGAACGACGTCGCGTGGTCCACTTGTGCTCCACATCATCGTCATCCTGCCTCCTCCTCCTCCGCGTCTTCTTCTTCTTCCACACCCTCGGCCCAAACGGCGGCGCTGCTCGGAGAAACAAACGTAACCAAGTCAACTCTTCTTTCTGTGCGCTGCCTTCCTCCGGCGCACTTTTTCTTTTTCCACTCGCTGGAGCGCCCCCGGGCCCCCTCCTCTTCTTCTTCTTCTGTCGGGTGTCGTGTTTCGCTCCCCCCTTCTGCCACACGGGGCCGCCCACGCGCACCCACGGCGGGAGGAGGCGGGGGAGAAAATCAACGCCCACTTGTTGCTAAAAGATCGTCGTTCTTTGGATTTCAATAACATTCTGTGTGATTAAACAAATTTTCATGCACCCCCCTCCGCGAACTCGACAGAAGTTGGAATCTTATTTGTTTTGACATACACTGGACTCGATTAACCCAGTGAAATTCACGGCAAGAGCATGGCAAATGCGTGCCCCGTAATTTACAATGAGTGTACAGTGGTACCTCGGCTCACGAACGCTTTAGCTCACGAACTTTTCGCCTCACGAACATTAATTTTGCGAACATTTAGTCTCCGCTGACGAACTAGTTTTCGGCGGACGAACCAAACCAAGCGGTCGAACAGCGCCCCCGTGGCGGCCGCGAGAAGCTGACGCACGCTCACGGCGTTCACTTCGTCACCCCCTTTCTTTGAATGCGGACGTGGTTGGTGTTTGCTAGACATTTTGGACCATGTTGAGTGTACTTTTGCTATTATGGGACCGAAAAAGACCCCACCACAGGCTAGTGTTAAGCCTAAGAAGACATTAAAGAAAATTACGATCGAGTAGAAGAAGGAAATCATTGAAAAACACGAACGAGGTGTGCGTTTGTGTGACTTAGCGTCCCAGTACCAGTACGCTAACACGCAACAGGGTAAGATTACGTTTTCTACTGATGCTTCTGTAAAAGATGTGACAGCGGGCTGAAAAATATTAAAAGGTCTTTGCACTTAAAAGCATAAAAAGTAGACCATGTTAGTAAGTCAAACAGGCAAAGTTATAGATTTATAGATTTGTACTGTCACACTTTGTGTCAATCGGCGATCTTGGACCAAGTGCGTTCGATCGTGAGGCGCCACCAGGTTCTGTTTCGTTGCTATAGAAACCAGGAAGTGTTGAGCGGCAAGAGATGGGGAAGCAGGTGAGGAGGGAAGAGCCAATCAGTATCTGTCTATCTGTCGTTCCATCCATCCATCGATTCTGCATGTGAAGTGTGTTTGGGAATGAGTGCCGGCAGTCAGACATTTCACGACGATTGTTGCCGACACGACATCGGGTTCGTCACTTGTTACAGCACAGCCACGTCCTCCGTGAGCGTCCTACTCGTCGCCTCCTCGGCGGAGGGAGGGGGCTCCGTCTTCATCCTCTCACCTCCCACTTTACTTGGCTCAGCCGCGCACTCCTCGCCTCCTTCAAATCGGCCCTTGCAAACCTCCGGTTGATAATCACCTCGTCTTATGCCTCACTGCTTTCATATTCTTCACCTTTCTCCTCCTTTTGCTCTTCGCGTCCTCTTTCCCTGCTCTTTTTCTTCACCGATGACCATTTCCCCCTGAAAGCTTATTGCTCACGCTTTTCATCCCAAATTCCTTCTCGGGACCTCACGTCTTCACCTCCCCTACTTCATTCACCTCCCTTTTACTCACTTAGAAGTTGACCACTATTTATTCCTTCCTCACCTCTTGAACAAGAACTTCTACTGGCTTCCTCCTCACCTACTTTGTTTTTCTTTCTTTAGGGGTCACATTTTCTCCTCAACTGTTTTTGTTAGTCATTCACCTCCTCTTGCACCTCACTTCGAATTGTTTCTCACCACAGTTCGATTCTCACCTCTTGTTCCTCACTTCCATAACCCTCCACCCCTCTCTTCTTTAGTTCCTCTTGCTCCTCATCCCTTTCCCTCCCAACTCGCTCACCTCATTTTGTCCCTTACTCCCTCTTTCTCTTCCCCTCCGAATGCTCCTCACCTACCCTAGTTCGTCATCTCTTTTTCTCCCTCTCCTGTTGGCACACTTCCATTTTCCCCTCACCTCCTTTTGCTCCTCATCCACTTTTTTCCCCCCTCGTCTCAATTCTTTTTTCCCCACCCCTAGCGGCTCTTGCTTCTCATGTTTTTTTTCCCCTTACAGGGAAAAGCAGAACGCAGTATGAATAAGTCGCCATGAACAAGTTGCAACATGCTTGCTGCACCTCCTTTTCCCTATAGAACACGTATAAACGTGACAGCCGCAAAGCTTTTTAGAGCAACTGTGAAACATAATCTCATTAAACATCAAAATGACATCAAATGACATCCACACTCGACCCCTTTTGAGGTTAACGGGGTACCTAAAAGAGAGAAAAACAAAACAAAAAACTTGATTGTGCTTGTGTCAATATTGAATCGTATTGTTCGTTTTGAGTAAAACTCGACTGACTGGAAACTGAGCAGGCTTTCTGGGAATGATCGAAATCGTGACAAAAACATCATGCAAATTTGGAAATATTTGCTTTTTATTGCCGGCAAGAGTTTAAGCGGGCGCCTCCGTGTCAGCTTGATACGCAAACAAGACAAAGAATGGACCGGGACCACTCAACAACATCAGGATACAGGGGAGGTGTACCTAATGAAGTGTCCAACGAGTGTATCTTGGAATGCAGAGAATGGGACTGGGGGGTGAGTTTCAAGGTTCAAGGGAGTGTCGGGGGGGGGGGGGGGGGGGTCAAGCCTGTGTCTGCGGCGTGGACACTCCTCGCTCTGCATGTGAAAGCGTCGGCCACATGAGGCCAGCGGGGCGTCCGAAGGGCAGCATACATGTGAATTGCTGCGAATTTGATCAACGCACTTTATTACTGACGTGCTAATCAGCTCCATCAGGATGCGGGAGCCGGCAATTACAAAGTATTATTCACTATATCAGACAGTCACCTCTAATATTTTATTGTATTTCTTTTTTTGGTTGGTCCAAAGAGTTTTGCTCCATTGGAAATCATGGGAGGAAAAAAAACATCTAGTCCACCATCAAACTGTTTGCTCTCAGAGGAAAATAAGCAAAGCTTTAAGAATGAAAAAATAATAATCTGAGATTGTAGATTTGAAGATTTCATTTTGGGGTTTTTTCCATGTTTTTAATGAAAGATTTTTAAAACGTTTTACTTTTTAGTTTATTTTAATCAGGTGCCACACCTAAGCAGTGCCAAGCAACCCTGTAATTGGCAGGGCCTTTACCCCCCCCTACCCCCCATCAGCATAGAGTCAACACACACACACACACACACACACACACACACACACACACACACTCGTGACAGTAGATGTCAGCTCGCCTGCAGGGGAAAGTTTCTAGCTCTTGTTTTGGGTTTCTGATGGAACATGACCACAGACCCCCCCCTCCACCACTTTCTGCCCCCAACTGCCTTCCTCCATGATGACATGTTTGATGAAGGAGCCCCGTTGTCTGTCTCTTCTCAGGTCACATGATCAGATGATACGGGAAGGGGGCCGGCGGGGCGGGGCGGCGTACAAGGAGACCAACACCAAGGGCAAGTGGAACGGACGGAGAAAATGGGGGAGTGTTGGAGGACGGGGTGGGGGGTGTGTGAAAGGGTCCTTTGTGATCAAAAGGCTTGTTTATTTTCTCAGTTGCAATGGCAAGCTGGCATCCACTGGCGAATGTAACGTGACCCACACGTGCTAACGCCACCGCCGCCGCCGTGTTTGTTAACTTTTGATATTGCCCATCTTAAATATGAAATCGATGTTGCTTTGTAAGCGGCCGGCTAATTGGCTAACGGTTCGCCTTGTCCCAATCAACCCTTTCATGCACCCTGTAACCTGATAACATGATAAACTGTCCACTGTAGCAACTGCTGTCCCTCAAAGGGTTTAAATGACAAAAGTCAAGTGCGCATTATGAAGTCTGTCGAGCAACATGTGACCATTCCAGAGACTCAGAGTGATTGGCTTAAATTAGAATTTCATCTGAAACTCGAATCCACAAATACTGCAGTATGATCATGTTAATAAGTAAAGAAGGGCTTTCAGTAAAATGTATCCCATAATCCATAGAAACAACCGATTCTATGTCAAAACAAATGCTAAAGAAACCATCCATCCATTATCCGAACCGCTTGATCCTCACTAGGGTTGCGGGGGGTGCTGGAGCCTATCCCTGCTTTCTCCGGGCAGTGGGCGGGGGACACCCTGAATTGGTTGCCAGCCAATCGCAGGGCACACAGAGACGAACAACCATCCACGCCCACACTCATACCTATGGACAATTTAGGGTGCTCAATCAGCCTGCCATGCATGTCTTTGGAATGTGGGAGGAAACCGGAGCACCCGGAGAAAACCCACGCAAGCCCGGGGAGCTGGAATCGAACCCGGTACCTCTGGACTGTGAAGCCGACGCGCTAACCACTGGACTACCGGGCCGCCCCCTCTCACAACATGCCGCGCTTTTTGGGATGTGAAAGATCAACATCTTGGATCGGGCTAAATCCGGTAAGACGTTGCACCCGCGCGCACACACCCACACTGTCACTCGTCTGCATGCGCACATGCGTGTGCATGATTTGAGTCAACATGCAGGATTCTGATCATCTTGGCTGAGGCTATTTCCTGGAAAAAGTTTCATTGTCAGAGAAACACACACACACTCATCTGCATGTTGGCGGATGTGTGTGTGTGTGTGTGTGTGTGTGTTCAAATTCCTAAATCAGGACTGTCGGGATGTACAAGACGACCATCCCAGATGAGGCCAATTCCTGAAAGACACCTCACTCGCTTACACACACACACACACACACACACACAAATATCCGCAGACTCACAGTCAGACATGGACGATGTGCAGCAAATTTCACTTTTTCCACACTTTCAGTTTTAAATGTTTGGACGAACCGAAGATTTTTGTTGGGTTTTCAATCTTTCTCTGCAGTGAGCAAGCATGCACGAGCGAGTGGGCGCATGTGTGTGCATATGCACCCGTTTAGAAGAGTGGCGCTAACATATCACATGTAGGGTGGAGCAGGGTGGGCTTGGATGGTCTGTGACTTGGCTTGCGTTGTATTTGCGTAGGTTTGGCTCTACACATCTGTGTGTGTGTCTGTGTGTGTTTGCGGGGCTGGTGCGTCTATAGGCCACTGTGTCTATGAAGCCTCTTGTTTTTGGCTGCGATGGCAACAGACATCACAGCGGGACCGCCGTGGTCACAACCCTCGCCAATCTGCAGGCCGCCGTCCCGCCGCAAGAAGGAGGATGGGGATGAAAAGGGGGAGGACGTCAAAGGAAGGGTGCAGGAGATGATGAACGTGGAGGAAAAAGCGAGGAGGGGATCCAGCAAAAAAATATAAGGATTGAGCAATTAAGGGGAGGAGAAATGAAAAGGAGAAGAGAGAAAATGACGGCTATCTATCTGCATAGCACAGCAATCCCCACTTAACATCCAAACATGCCCCAAAATGCCATCAGAGCGCCTACAGTTACACGTCGCAACTTGTTCAAAACAATCAGCTACTCACTCGGGACTGAGTGAGTGGCCATTTTGTTGCTTCTTGTTGCTCCGCAAGCCAAGAACTGTTAAGACAATTTACAAATTTACAAATGCGCGTGGATACACGCGCGCGCGAGTGCAGTATGAGCCAGCAAGCCACAAACACTCATTGACATGCACCGCAAGAACACACGCGCACACGCGCACACACACACACACACGTCCAAAATCGTCTCCATTCCAACACTCACTCACAAACACGAGCACGTTATCGCTCTCTTACACACACACACTGCTAGTGCCCCATTCAAGCATACACACACACCCGCAAACACACATTTTATTGGCAGGTGTACCTCATGAAGAATCCAATGACAGTTCATTTTCAGTTGCATCTAAAAAAAAAAAAGTCCTGATTTTTAAAAGAAAAAAGTAATACATGGACAAAAATGTAAATTTACATTTAAAAATGAGGCTGACAAAAAAAGAAATACTTTAATGAGCTCAGTGATAAATGAAGAAAGTGAACATGAAGAAAGTGTCACGAAAAAGCGAAAGATGGCTAGGCCACTTTCCCGCCAACTGGCTTCAAGCGCCTTTACGGCTTTTTTTTCTTTTAAACAAGAGCGTCCCCTGGTGGAAAAATGCCACATTTCAACCTTTTCTCTTTATTTCAAATAAACGCTCTTTCATGTAACGTAAGCCCAGAAGAAATATTATGGTTGTATTTTATAAAGCTACACCAAGACAGAAATGTTTACATCATAAAAAAGTGTAATGTCATTTACATATCCTACAATTAGTTACACTTAACCAGAGTTTGGATTTAAAAATATTCCTTTTAATACTTTCAATGTAAATATTAAATATAATCTGAACACAAATCAAGTGTGAAAATGTGTACATTTTATGGTAGTTGTTAACATTAAATATATAGTATTAAAATACAGACTCCCAAAGTAATCCGATTTTTACTTAAATGAGCTCTAAACAAGCAAAGGTGAACAAAAAAACCCTCAATATGCAGTCATGAAGTGAGTAGGATGAGTCAGTTGCGTATGAAAAATGCCTCATACATCCAAAGGGGACTCGGCTCACCTCTGCTTGATGCTTGCCGCCTAAGAGATCCATTTACAAGGGCTCACATTGGCTCCATATGTGTGTGCGCCGAAATCCTGTCGACTTGCAGTTCCGACCCACTTCTTGCCAGAAGAGACGCTGACTGGAAGCACGCATACACATGAATGAGGGCCACCCAGAATGAGGCCAAGTGGGACCACCCCAACACTGGCAGCATTCTATCACCACGGTGCTCCTAAGTACACAAAGTGCACACACACACACACACACACACACACACACACAGCCGTACCTGGCTTGTTTTGCACTCTGGGCGAGACATACTTTTGCAAACACACACGCCAACTGTATAGATTTATACAGGCCTACATACATATCCTCCTTATCTTATCATATCATATCAGTGCCTATAAAATATTATTTGAATTAGCATAGAGCCATGTTTAGCACTCAAACGTTCCACAAGGATGCAATACTGTTGACTCAATTCCTTCGTAAACTTGCTGCACTGGTTGAGTTACAAAACGTGTGTCACTTTCTAGGTTAATGTAATCTTATATTATTAATCTGCAAATTTCCCCAGTGTAGGACAAATAAAGGTTATCTTAATTATAATTTCATGTTAGAGCATCATATTATTTCATGTTAAGATTACCTAAATTGCATTCTTTTGTTTAATAATTGCTTAGACATGTTTTTATGTTGATAGCTTCTGATTGGCTGTTGAAGTAAGGGAAGCAGGAAGTGATTTTAGTTGCCAAGACGGTGTTCTCGATCGTGCTGCGGTGCAAACTTCCCTTCAATAAAGCTGCCTTCAAACGGAGTCCATCTCTCATTTTTCCGTTTCGTAAAGTAGAGCCATCCATTAAAAACAACGAACCCCTCAACTTAAATTAATAGCTTGACACAAAGCCTCGAATTCTAAAAGTTGCGAAAAAAAACAGCAGCAAAATCCTCTTGTTTCATGTTGAGAGGGAAGAAATTTCATCTGTGCTGTATGTTACACATACGGTACATTTGACAATAAAGTTTATCCAATCCCAAAACACAAACAACTAAAAGTACAAAAACAGTGTTCTTTTGGGGCTAGGTAGGGGGTAGCAACAAATTAGCGTCATTCATATCTGCTTACCTTTATCTTTCACCCTTTTCTCCTCTTCTTTGTCCTCTTCTTAATTTGGACACCTGATGGGGGGGTTTGGGAGCGTTTTTCCATTTGTGTTAGTCGACATCACCTTTTGCATCAGCGCGAGTGACAAACACTGAGGTCCGTTTGACGTAATGTAAACAAACACGTGGACGGGAGGGAGCAGATTCGTATTTTTTCCCCCTCTCCTCAATTTCCGATAGTACATAAAAATAGCTGAGTCTCTGTTTGTTTCATGAGTTATTATGAAATGCAATTTATTCGGGGACAGAAATTTGTGTTGTGTGGCCTGGGGGATCATATGCAGCGGTCGGCTTCTATCCCCCCTCCTCCTTTTTTTTTTACCTCTCACAGATCCTGCAGTCGCAAATTGACGAATGTTCTTAAAATATTTACTGTACATTTATGTTGCGAGTAAATGTAACAGATACGCAGACACACAATACATTGGATGACTTGCTCTCTAAACAGCAACTTGGTGTGTCGGGCGGAATTTGTCGAAAATAATTTACCGATTTGACGAGGGTTTAAATAAGCGGGGGGCGTACAGAAATCACCCCCTCCCCCGGGGCGTTCATACGCACACACACACGGGCACAGAAGTGTATTGTTGCAAAAGCTGTCGGACAAAGTAGGTGGGGGTGATAGCGACCACACAAAGAAAAATAAGAATCGTCTCCTGTCTTGTGCTTGAACCGAGTGTAGTCACCAGCAATGATGCCTACACATGAACAGCGAGGACTTCCGCAGCAGAAGGATCAACAGGTTATGGGCCCAGGTGGGTTCCAGGCACAGCGGCGCTCCATGGGAGAGGATTACCGCCGCGATTTGACGGAGATGAGGCCCGCTATCACATCTGGGAGGCGAGGTTCCTAGCATACTTGAAAACCATCGGGCTAAAAGATGCTATCCTCGGGTGTGATGTAGCTACGGGATCCAGCGAACAGGCCGCAACAGAAACCGTGTGGAAAAACGAACTGGCATATGCTGAACTGTGCGGCTGCTTGGATGATAAAACACTGACACTCATCCTGTATGAAGCACCAGAAGATGGTAAGAAAAGTCTGGAAATATTGAGACGCCATTTTGAGTCCGAAGAAAAGCCGCGAATTGTCGGGCTGTACACAGAGCTAACCAATATGCTAATGGATAACGGCGAGAGCTAGCGGGCTATCTAGCACGTGTCGAGAAGCTAGTGGCGCGCTACAAAGAGCTAAAGAGAACCTAAGCGATGCACTATTGGTGGCTATGGTGTTGAAAGGACTCACTGATGAGTACAACCCATTTTCTGTGCATGTGACTCAAACGAGGGAAGTGTTAACCTTTGCTGAATTCAAGACTAGGCTGAGAAGTTTTGAATGCACCCTCCGCTACCGAAGCAGGCCCAGACCAGATGAAGTAATGACCGCCAAGTCATTCAAGCCGAAGCCCAAAGAAAAGACAAGAAATACGTCTTCAATGGAGAATGCTTTATTTGTGAGAAAGTGGGGCATAAAGCAAGAGACTGCACAAGTAAGGATAAGAAACCACACAAGCGAACGACAAAAGCTGATAAGAACAATAAAGTGGCTACAGTTATGGACGATTCGGAAAAAGTTTTCCGTGGCAGAGACCAAGCCAAATCTTCGAGGAAGAAGAAGAAACATTATTGCTCGGGTGAGTGAATGGCGACCCAAGGGAGCGCAGCAATATGGACTACTCGTGGACAGCGGTGCTTCTGCCCACATAATCACCGACAAGACCGCATTCATCCGATTTGATGAGAGTTTCCGGCCTAAAGATCACATCATGCAGCTGGCTGATGGAAGACGGATCACCGGAAGTGTCGAGAAGAAGGGGGACGCGCAAATCAAGCTGGCCGACAGCAGTGGACGAGTAGTGAGTGTCAAGCTCACAAATGCTCTCCTCATCCCAGAATACCCGCAGAATATCCTTTCTGTGGATGCAGCAACTTCGAAAGGAGCGAAGTTCAACTTTGCGAAGAATGACAACAAAATGATTCTTTCAGATGGGACAATATGCAAGATGATTGTAAAGGACCGAATGTACTATCTTGACATTGTCACAGAAAATTCTGAATGCAGTGAGGACTCCTGCAATGCATCTTTAGACATGAAAACATGGCATGAGATAATGGGCCATTGTAACTATGGTGATATTGCTAAGCTTGAAGCTGTGGTAGAAGGTATGAAAATTAGTAACAAAACTAGACCTAACCAGTGTGAAACCTGTATTCAAGGAAATTCACCCAGAATAGAAACAGGAAAAGTGATGTGAGAGCTAAAGAGCCATTAGGGCTGGTACATACAGATCTAGGTGGGCCTATTGACCCAGAGTCATTCGGACGGGTACAAATATGCCATCACTTTTACTGATGACTTTTCTGGAGCTGTTTTTGTATACTTTCTCAGGAACAAAAACATGGCAGTCGAGGCTACAAAGCAGTTCTTGGCAGACACAGCACCATATGGTAAAGTGAAGCGAATGAGATCGGATAATGGGACAGAGTTTGTTTCAAAGAGTATCAATCTCTACTTCGAGATAATATGATAAAACATGAGAGATCAGCGCCCTACTCCCCACATCAAAATGGGACAGCAGAGAGGAACTGGCGCACATTGTTTGAGATGGTCAGGTGTATGCTGATAGAATCAGGCTTACCCAAAGAGCTATGGCCATATGCAGCCAGAACAGCAGCAGTTATACGGAACAGATGTTACTGCGAAAGAACAGGGGAGACTCCTTATTTCCTTTTCACAGGAAAAGACCAGATTTGTCAAAAATGAAAAAGTTTGGTTCAGAATGCATGGTGTATGAGCAAAACAGGAGAAAACTAGATCCAAAGGGCAAAAGGGGATCTTTGTTGGTTTTGACCGTCATTCACCTGCTTATTTGATTTATTTTCCAGAGACAAACAAGGTTCAGAAACACAGACTGGTCCACTTCATCACAAAGACCGTGACTGAGAGTGAGACGCAGACCGAGAAGACCCAACTGGAGGACCACTATGTAGAGTGGGTAACTATGCCTAAAGCAAGTCAGTTACAGACGGAATATGTAGGAAAAGATTCTGACACTGAACCAGAGCTTAAACCTGACTGCGACACGGACTCAACCAATGGTAATGAGACTCCTCGTACTTCTGGTAGAGAAAGGAAGACACCAAAATATTTAGAGGATTATGAATGTGTGATAAAGGCAATGAGATCACAATTGATTACTGCTATAGAGCAACAGTGGGATTGCCACAAACATTCTACGAGGCAATGGCATCGCCAAAGTCAGAAAAAGTGGAGAAAGGCGATGATAGATGAGATGACTTCTTTTAAAGAGAATGACACTTTCACCCTTGTGCCATTACCGGAGGGTAGACAGACAGTGGGGAAGGTGGGTGTATGCTTTAAAGGAGGATGACAAAGGCAATGAAACATATAAAGCGAGATATGTAGCCAAAGGGTACAGTCAGAGAGAAGGACTTGACTATTCTGAGACATTTTCGCGACCGCTAATCTGACATCACTGCGACTACTGATGCAGCTTGCTGCACAGTATGAGTTGCTGTTAAACCAAATGGACGTGAAGGCAGCATACTTACATGCACCTATTGACTACGAACTATACATGGATCAACCTGAAGGTTTTTGTGTGAAACAAAGGGATGGTGTACAACTTGTGTGTAAGTTAAACAAATCCATATATGGCCTCAAACAGTCTGGGAGAAATTGGAACATGATGCTTCATGAGTTTTTACTTGCGAACGAGTTTGTACAGAGTCAAGCAGACCACTGTATTTACACCAAAATGTCTGACAAAGAAAAAGAAATTTTGTTAGTGTGGGTCGATGATATCATTGTGGCTGCCAGCAATGAGAGGTGTTTATCACGAGATCAAAAAGAAACTCAAGAGTAAGTTTAGGATGAAAGATCTCGGATGCCTCACTCATTTCATTGGGATTGATTTCAAACAAAATGTGGGCTCAATCACATTGAACCAATCCAGATATATTGAGAAAATATTGGAAAGGTTTGGCATGTCTGAATGCAAAGCAAGAGCCACTCCAAGTGAAATCAAATGTGACCTGGCTCCAGAAGGGGACAAAACTGATCAGAGGAAATATAGAGCAATGCTGGGCAGCCTCATATACATCATGACCTGCACTAGACCTGATATTAGCTGGATTGTGAGTAGACTATCTCAGTATATGTCTGATCCAAGAGAAAAGCACTTGACAGCATTAAAACATGTGTATAGGTACTTAAAAGGAACTAAGAACCAAGTGCTATGTTACAAAAAGAGTGAAGCACAATTAGAGTTGGTAGGCTACTCCGATGCCGACTGGGCAAATGATAAAGAGGACAGAAAGAGCACCTCAGGCTATTGCTTTAGTCTGTCACAAGGGGTGCTATTGTCTCATGGAAGACAAAGAAACAACAGACAGTTGCACTTTCAACTTGTGAGGCTGAATATGTTGCACTGGCGGCTACCATTCAGGAGGCACTATATCTTACACAAGTTTTGAAAGACTTCCACCCAGGATTTGAACAATCCACGAAGATATTCGAGGACAATCAGGGAACGATACACCTTGCGAAGAATCCAGTGTATCGCCAAAGGAGCAAGCATGTGGACATTAAATACCATTTCATCAGGTCAATGTTTTGGGGATTCATCTTTCATCCAGATGCAAAAGTCCAAAGGGGTCCCAAATGTTGACCGTCAGCCCCTTCGAGGCCCGAGTGTTGCAACATTTGGGACTGCGCTTGTTGCTCTCGGGCCTGACGTCTCTCATGCAGACATCTCAGTTCGGAGCGCTAACACTATAAATTATCCACGGAGGTCCGAGAGGCTGCGGGGGGAACGTCTAGTTGTCGGACAGAAAGCGCCAAACTCAGAAATCTGACGATATTGTCATGTCGCCGGCGGCACAGAAAACAACCAACAAAAGTTTGGCCGTGCCGCTGAAGCGTCAGGGGTTTAAGACTTGGGATGGAGGTTTGGATCTAAGCAACGGGCCAGCACCAGGTAATCAGGTTGCTGGGATATTATTCTCGAGGACGATTGCAATTTCTTCAGCATATTAGCTCGCCGAGCCACCGCACGGACTTACAGGGGTTCTGGTTAGTTTTAGCATACTGCTAAATGAACAAACACAAAGAGTCAGGACATGTGGTCTTTGGTCTAAATCCGAACTTTATTCCTAACACTTACAGGTTTGCTTGGACCCACCCACCCACTCCCCAGAAACAACAGGCACACACATGCGATGCTTTCAGGGACACCGCAGAAACTCGGACATAAGAACGTCCTTGTTGAAAAACAGTAGCATCAGGAATGAGAAAGATCTCGAAGCTTCCAGAGTGGCCTTTGTTTACATCATCATCACCATCTTCATCATCAATCATCATAAATAGAAACGCAGGAATCTACATTACAAGAAACAACAGATCGAGTGGAGTTCTTTGGTTTTTACTATTGAGGGTTTTTTTTTTGCTGTCCTCTCATTTAACTTTGGATTGAAGCTGCATGCTCGGAAAAAAAATAAGTAAAAACGAGGACTAGCCAGTGAAACTTAAGACGAACGTGTTTGGACACGAAGGCGTCCTGAAGGTTTTACTACTGAGGACTTTACTGAAAACTTTGGTAAGTTGAATTCCGCTCCTGAGTTCACGCCGGTCGTTAAAGCTAAAACATTTTATTTGGTTTTCACGAGCGAAAAATGCGAGGTAAATGTCATCTGAGGACGTCGCAAAGCTTTTCTACCCACGAAATGGATGGAGGAAAAATAATCGAAAAAACAAGTCAAAACGTTCATTGAGCCGTTTACTTCATGACACAATTTCATTAAAAAACGTTTTGGAGGGGCGGTTTCGAACTAAATGCTTATCAAATCAAAAGACGGTTTACAACCACAACCACTTTTTGACTAAGACATGTTGAGTTTTTATACAAAATCTTACAAAATTTCAGAGTGACTAAAGTTTTTAGTGACAGAACTCAGAACTCGGTGATAGAGCTTGGAACCTTCTCTGAGTAATTTAGTCGAATTTTGTCGAAAAACTCCACCTGAATTTAGTTCAATTTACTTTTTAAACGTCGCCTGCATGTACTTTCTGTGATCAAAATTAGCCATCCACCAAAGAAGATGATTTTTTTTCTTGACAATTTCTCATACATCAACTACTAATTTGTGACAAAATTGCAGAGTGAGAACATTTCGGAATTCAACCTTCTTCACGGGAGAATTTAGGAGGACTTTGTACAAAAACTCAACAATAATTAGAAAGGGGAGAAAAAAGACATTCTTAAGCAATATGCATTTTCATACAAAACCAAAATGTATTTGGCTTTGCGTCTATGCCATGTTTGTGGGTTTTGCCTTTGGGTTTATTTTTATTATTATTAATTTTTTTTTGGTAAACTAAATTCTCTTTAAGATCCTGTCTGGATCCAAAGAAAGCGTCCCAACAAGCCCTGGGAAACCACCACGTTTTAAATAGAATGCAATAAATACATAAAAATAAATACAAAAAAATCTTTCACCAAATAAGATAAAGGTACAAAGGGACATTTTATACAGTAAATACAAATATGTTTCTGTGTAAAGCTTTTTGGTATTTTTCCTCTGACGAGAACCAGCAAGAACATTCTTCCTTGACAATCATCATCATCATCATCACCGTGATGATTCCTTTTTTTTTCCTAATCATTTTTTATTAGGACCCGACCAAGTCATCGGCCGATATTACTCTTTTAATATTTGCAAAAAATGTAATTAAAATTTTTGATTTAAATACGACTCTCCCACAAAAAAAAATCTGCCAATTTTTGACAACTGTTTTCTTCTGTTGTAAAGTGAAATGCCGAAAAGACAAATTTGTAAAACTGTCAAATGCTTTTTTTGACAGTATTATGGCACCAAAAAAAGTTACTACATTCATGACATACTTTTTTTTTTCCCATCATTGGTCATCTGAATTTTCTTCCGCTATATATTGGAAACGGACTAAAACAGAATCCTTATCGGTCAGGCCCTAATAAAAAGTACTCCATCACAGCATCGCTTCCTTCTCTTTGCGATGATGAGAAAACAGTGTTGCCCGTGATGATAATGAGCTCCTCCATTTTCTTATGACTCAGCAAAAACTTATCGTCGTTTGTTGGAGGGAACATGAGCCACGCAAGCATCCGCACAAACACGCAAACTCAGCCTGTCTTGCAGTTTGTGCATGGATTTGTTTGGTTTGTTCTATTTGGTTCACATCTACATCGCAAAACGTTTGGATTTGTTTCGCTTTTGGCTTTTGTTTTTTTCTTCTTCACATTCTATGTTTTTTTTAATTGTTTGTTGTTGTGGGAAGCTACATCTTCACACTTTTTACCACTCATCAATAAATCACAAGTAAAAGATATGAAAATAGGTAGGACGTCACCAACCCTCCCCTCACGTACCCCCTTATTTTGCCCTCCACTCCCCCTGCAAACCCCTCCCTCCACCGCATATCAAGTCATGAGACAAATCCCGTACATCATCGACAAAAAAAAAACACCATGAAGAAGCCAAAGAAAAAACGGTGGGGGGGTAGACTTTTCTCAGAGTCACACGAGTCCAGGTAACATAAAAACTGGGAAGGGGGGGGTTGTGTTTGAGTGCGTCCACATGAGATCAACACACACACACACACACGCACACACACACACAAATCTCCCCCCTGTCTCCCACCTGCTCAACTCTTTGTTCCTATTTGGTTTTGGGGTGTCAGTCACTCAACTTTTTGCTTTGTGTATTAGTTT
This sequence comes from Hippocampus mohnikei, assembly GCA_026261675.1. Classification (NCBI taxonomy): domain Eukaryota; kingdom Metazoa; phylum Chordata; class Actinopteri; order Syngnathiformes; family Syngnathidae; genus Hippocampus; species Hippocampus mohnikei. The sequence continues at coordinate 2,100,355 of JAKGUB010000345.1, forward strand.
TTTGTTGTTGTTTTTTGTTTTCCTGCTCCCAGCGCACCTATTCACCTTCCCCTTTAACCCCCTGCAGCTTCTCCGCCTCCTCATCTACTTTTTGGTCCTTTGATGTGAAGATCTTTGGGGACAACGTGAAGGCCGGACGGATGGGAGGAAGGGATGGAGGGCAGGGCAGTGCTTCATCTCCTCCTCCTCCTCCTCCTCTTCTTCAGTTTGGGCATTGTGTGCATGTGTGTTTGTGTATGTGTGTATGTGGTCTCATTCGAGACGGCGGCTGCCACAGGCCAGACTTTGGTATCCGAGAGTGACGGTCTGCTGGGTGATGATGGAGATGATGAAGTATGGAGGCCATTGTGGAGAAATAAATCAATAAATAAACAATAAATAAATAAGGACAAGGCCCAGCGTTTGCCTGTAGGATGCACCCTCGCACGAAAACTTTGGTTTGAGCAAACTTCTGCTGCTAGTGATGGAGGCGATGAACTTCCTGATAGAGCGTTTGTTGTTTTTTTTGGTTTGGCACAGAAAATATAAGGCAAGTGGAAAACGACAACGAGTGGATATTTGACAAACGCATCCCATGTGGACAGGTGGGGTTTAGTTAGTTAAAAAAAGTGGCTTTGGAGTATTGTGGTTTGGAGTGTTTGGCCTGTTTTACTGCCGCTTCACCTCTCTTTGATAAACTTGACTTGTAAACCGGGATTCAAAGGCTGTAATTCCTGAATTTGAGATCAAATGTCAAGACTTGTGTCTTCTGAAAATAAGGCAAGCTAACGACAGCAATTGGGAGTTCAATAAATGCATCGTACTGAGGCAGGTGAGCATGGTTAAAGAAAAAGTTATGTTGAGGTTTTTTTGTTGTTGTTGTTGTTGCTTTCTTTGTAAACTGGAATGCTTCAGTGAAAAATCCAAGGCAGGAAGTTCAAAATCTGTTCCATCCTGGACCACGTCCAGTCACATCCATAAAGTTTTGATGTAATTGGTTGATTCCTTGTTGTGTCCCTGTCGACGGCTGTTTGCATCCTGCCTGCGTATGCATCAGTTCAGGGCTAGCTTTAAACGTTAACCATCCAGAATAATTTGGAATAATTCCCACATTTAGCGTCCCATCACGCACGCAGTTTGGCGGCAATTGTGGAAGTGGTGTTTGCATTTAGAGCAAACTAGGCGCTAAACCCCACCCGTCTGCTGCTCCTGGTGGTGAAAACAAGCGGTGTGTTGGCGAGGTAGACCGTTCGGCATGTAAACGTCACGCTACGTGTCACGACGAGCGAGGAGTCAGTGAAATCAATTCAAATCGTCCTGAGTAATGAAATGGGAATGTGTGAAAATGGAGTCGGGATGTATCGGAAATGCGATCCAGGGTGGATCGGAATGCAAACGTCTAAAGCTTTTCTCTCCGTTTCTTTTTTTTTGTTTGTTTGTCTTTTTTCTATTTGGTTTTGAGTTTTTGGTATTTGTAGATTTTGGTTTTTGGTGTTGTTGCCTCCCATCATGCACTTGGTCTATTTCCTGACACTCCTCAGCTCCATGTGTTTTTTTGTTTATTTTTTGGTTTCGAGTCGCCTCTCCCTGTTCTCTGCCACCTCGCCATCCCTCTTCGTCCTCTGTGTACATTTTTTGGGTTTGGGAGGACGTTGGCGAGGTCGAGAGATGGCTTTGGTTGAAAAGCGACGCTTTTAAAGCTTGCTGTCCCCGCCCCCCTTTTCTCTGTTAGGTTGTCACTCAGTCATAGCCCCGCCCAGGGGTGGAGGCGAGGCTTCGCTGAAGGAACAGAATGAGGCGGGGCTGGAACAGGGTGAGTCATCGGGGCACGAAGGCGGGCCTAGAAGGTGGGCCGCGCTGGCGGGCGGCGACTGGGCGAAGGCGAGCCGGGGGGCTCCCCCCACTGGGCCGCTCACCAGCCCCATGGCGGGTGGGGATGCCGTTACCATGGAGATAGAGCCCGTTGCCATTGGCAGGAGGGTCGGGCGGTTGAGGAAGAGCGAGGGGCGCATTGAGGCGGGTACCCCACCGGGGCCGCCGCTCAGAATCATGTGACCCGCACCTGTCTCCATGATTGACAGCTGACCACCACTTGCTGCCAGTGCTGTTTGCAGAGTCAAGAGGACAATGTAGGAAGTGAAGAAGGAGGGGAGGGAAGAAAGAAGGAAGGACAGGAGGAAGGAATAAAGAAAGAAGGGATGGAGGGAAGGAAAGAGATAAGAAAGGAAGCAGGAAGCAAGATGGAAAAAAAGAAGGAACACAGGAGGGGAAGGAAGAAGGAAAGTCCAAAAGAGGGGAAGGATGGACAGAAAGAAAGAAAGGTGTGGAGAGAGGGAAAGAGGTCAAGAGATCCGTCAACATGTTAAAGAGACTTTAGGAGACATCTGAATGGTGATCAGAAGAAAAAAGGAAAACTTTTTTCCAAGTCCGAATAATCACTAATGACTCCATTGCATATCCTCTATTCGGGGTTTGAGTTTCTAGTTAGCACTCCCGACATGATAAAAATGCTAGCCCTGCTCCGATCCTCCACATCATCCCCATTTGGTTTTCACTGCAGGAGGTCGCTTCAAAGAGAGCTCCGCCGCAAAACCTCCTTTGTGAGGCCACATTGATTTGGAGGGAGCGCAGAGGACTTCTTTAGCCAGCGGTGTGTGGATTTGAGACTTTGATTCAGCCGAACCACAACACAACATTCAATGTGCACACAATGGGTGAAGATTCAATACACGCGCGCGCGTTCACACACACACACACACACACACACACACACACACACACACACACACACACACACACACACACACACACACATTTTTGCTGACTACTTAATTTCTATTTCCATTATCGTAAAAGGAAGCAAAAGAAGCGGGATTTGTATACAGTGGAACAGTTCACTAAAAAGTCAATTACAGTGCTTGTCCACCAGGGGTCCAAATACAACTCCAAATAAATACATAAGGAAGACTGTCACAATTAAGGGACTCGGTAAGCTGCAGTAAAAGGATTAAAGTTGACACGCACCATCGGTTACCTCATTGCAGAATTGCAACAGACTGGATCAATGTCAACTTTGAGAGACATCCGCTTTTGCATTTGAACTCTCCAAATCTTTTTGGGTGGTTGTCAATTACTCCCTGATTTTGTTTTTCACAGCAGGGGCTGGTCCCTCATCTTTACTATCCATTGTCTACGGTAACACCCACCTTGCATGGTAGCCAGCGGATTGCTGCCCATGAGCGCCTGGTTCATCCCTGTGCTTACGCCCATCATCGTGTTCCTAAGAGACAGGCGCAAAAACGTTTTGTGTTGTTTTTGTTCACTCCGTGTACAATTAACGCAAGCCTGCAACAACAAGCCAGCCAAAAGTTTGTGAGACTCACCCAGTATTGAGGACGTGAGCCCCTAGACCCGGAGGGGCGGGGCTGGCTGTGCTATGAGGGGGTGGAGTCAAAGAAGAGGAAGTGGACCCTGCTGCCACGGAGCTCACGGGCGATGGTGACAAAGTGGCAGCTAGAAGGGGGACAGCAATACGATTAAAAATGAGGAGATACTATGCAGGGAGCTGACACACAGAATCATGTGGTTGTGTTGTTGGGCTCCAGGAAACACAAATGGACCTGTTGAATTCCAGGAAACAATTCTAGGAAAATGACATCTACTGCACTTGTGTTGTTGGTCTTCAGGAAATAGATAGGGACAATGTTGTGTTGTTTGATGTGACATATTGCGTTGCTAGGCTCCAGTACATCCTGGAGACATTGACATGTTCTCTTGTGTTGTTGGGCGGTAGGAAATGGACATGTTGTTGTTGTTGTGTAGCGTCTAATAATGCGTAATGTTTTTGCAGACTGTCATCTGTTGTCTGATTACAGAGAAGAGACGACATCTCACAGAGTGGAAATCACCAAAGTGTCTTATGTGTCACTCACAACACAATCAATGTTGACTCACGCTCAGAGAAGTCATTGGACTCCTCAGCGTTTCATCAGGAAAAACACAAAGACATGATCACATTTTTCATTTCGCTGACAGGCAGGCTTGTGTGGGCCCGGCTTTAATAAGAACGCACAAACGTCAATTACTGCTCACCTGAGTCACATGAATGAACCCCGGCTAGACTCAAGTTGCCAATTTTAGGCCTAGGGACTCCCTCACCCAAAACCAACGACAGCCTTTTGTTGACTTCTGATTCGATATTCATGACCTATCGATTTCTACGTTCACACACAAATACAACATACCGTATTTTCCGGAATATAAGTCGCAGTTTTTTTCATAGTTTGGCCGGGGGTGCGACTTATACTCTGGAGCGACTTATGTGCAAAATGGTTAACACATTGTACACATCACATGTTATTTTCACATTAAACCGCAAGAGGGCGCTCTCGGCCCATGTTGATACTTTACACGTTGGCGCTAACTGAGGAAAACAACTGACGATGACTGACGTAAGCGACGTAGAAGAGGAAGCGCTGCATCTTCTACCTCCGGAGTTGGCGGAGTTGTTTCAAGAGTGACACAGAGTATGAAGATTTCATTGCATTTCGTGATTTGGAGTGAAGCTGATGGTTTGGTAAATTTGTTAGCATGTTCTTTGTGCTATAGTTGTCTAAATAACTCTTAGTGTGTTACGTGAACATACCAGACACGTTCACAGTTTGTTGTTTAAGCGTCATGTAACGTTAGCATATCGTACACTTATTCAGCCTGTTGTTCTCTAGTTTTATTTTTATTTTAAATTGCCTTTCAAGATGACATGTATGTTTTTGGTGTTGGATTTTATCAAATAAATTTCCCCCCACAGTGCGACTTATATATGTTTTTTCCTTCTTAATTATACATTTTTTGGCTGGTGCGATTTATAATCCGGAGCGACGTACAATCCGAAAAATACGGTACATACATAAAGTCACGACTTGACTTGTCACTTGCTCCCACACGTCTGCTGCTCACCTGTTGTGCTGAGGCTGCTGCTGCCCTGAGACACGCCTGGACTGGATATCTGCTAAAATAAAGAATGGCGTGGGTGAAAACTAAAATAGGGGAATGATGGCGGCGAAAGGGTGGGCCGCACAAGGGTACCATGTGCGGGCTACAGCAGGGGGCTTTGTGCGTGACAGCGGGCGAGGTCTGGCCGGGCAGCGGCGGCGTGCTGCTGCTGGTGGGGTTGATACGCTTCTCCTTCTGCCGCCGGTTGCAGAACCACACGCGGATCACCTCCTTCTCCATGTTGAGCTGCTCGGCCATCAGCAGGATCTCCTCCGAGGTAGGCTTCTGGTTCTGAGACCGCATGGCGAACGGCGTGAGTCCACAAACGAAGTGTGCGGTGCGATACGACAGGACAAACACGCGTGCTCTTACCGCGCTGAAGTTGCGCTCGAGTGCGACGCGCACATTGGTCTCGATGCTGGTGCGCTTCTTCCGGCGTCGGCCCGCTAGACCCTCCAAGCCCAGCAGTGGGGAGGAGATGGAAGAGGGGCTGGGCAGCATGCTGTCCACTGCCATGGTCTCTGCAGACCAAATGAGAAAATCCACAAAGGGGCTGATGTAAACTTTTATGGCAGGTCATCAAATTTTGCCGCCAAATAATAACAAACTCTAATTCCTCATCTCAAATCTGTCGATAAGGTTTAACACCTAAAAAATGTCAATTCAAACACACTTTCGGTGTCTTTTCAGGCATGGCTTCTTGAGAATTTTTTTTGGGGTCTACTCATGAACACCATGCTGACCAAAGGCCATCTTTGTCAGTGCAACTGGCTTCTGGACAGAATTTTCCAAAGGTTTCAGGGGTTAATTTTAGTTAGCGCTGTGCACGAACCCTGAGCCGAGGTGAAGTGAGCGAGTGTTCACCTGCATCCCCGAGCCACTTCTCGAGCAGAGGTTTGAGCTTGCACATGTTCTTGAAGCTCAGGTTGAGGGCCTCAAAACGCGAGATGGTGGTCTGGCTGAAGTCGTTGCCGTACAGTTTGCCCATGGCGACGCCCACGTCGCCCTGGGGGTAACACACGCGCACACACACATACACACATGCTTGTCAGAACATCAGAGTCACATAGACACACACAAAGATGCACACAAACATACTAATGGACACACAAACACACACACACGAACTGTGTTTTCACATCACACTCCCGAAGCGGGCTTAATGTAGTACCTGTGTGAATCCCAGCTTGATGCGGCGCTGCTTGAACGTGCGAGCAAATTGTTCCAGCTCCTCCAGGTCGCTGGGCTCCTCTCCCAGGTGGCCAGCGTGGCCCCCGGCCGTCAAGGCTGAGTTCAGGGAGGCCGATGAGGACCCCACTGCAGTTAAGGCCGCCCCTGCGCTCATGCCGCTGACGCCCGTGGACGCGGTCGGGGCGGTGATGCTTCCACTAGCATCGCTGCTCTTCTCCCTCTGCCAGAAGTGACAAGTGGGAGTAAGGGCCATGAACTAATATGCTCTTTGACCTCACGAGTAGGACAACCATGTTATGAGTGAGGCAAAGCTGCAGTAGTTGACAAATGCACAAACAAAGACGTTGAATACATGCGGAAATGGCTTTCCATATGCATCTGCTTAGTTTTGTGAATGAATCCGAATGCAACGCGGGTAGCGTCAAGCTTAAAGTGGCGTATGGATGCGCCGACACACATTGGCCGAGTCGTGCCGCATATTTACAATCTGCTGCTTCGAGTGCCACGCTGTCGTGCATGCCTGATGCAAAGCTGCAGATGCAAATGTGTCCTAACTCAGAGAAACAGTTCGGGCATAAAAATGCATACACATACACCAGTCATCGAGCATAAGCAACACTAACTTTATACTTGTAATCTTATGAGTTTGTCCACGTAATTCTTCGATTTTACTCTTTTAGAGTGAATATAAAAAGACCAAATGCCAGGTTTTTCTTATTATGAAAAAGGGACATCACTTGTGAGCACCCACTGAAAAGTTAAAAAAAAAAAAAAAAAAATCAGCTGCCCACAGTAGTTTCAATGTTTGATCCAAAACCGGGTGACCATGTCTATCATAATAGATCACATACCAGAAAAGTGAAGAGTGAACAGAAAGTTGGCAATTTTGATTTCAAGTAGCTTTTGGGGTGAATTCCAGGGCTCCTAGTTTGCCGAACCAGAGATTTTGCCCACACTGCCAAACAAGGACCAACACCAGCCGGCATGGCTCTTTAGCTGCTCACCTGCGATTGGAGGCCCAGACGGGGCGTTGTCGTCAGCAGCCCCGCCGTGCTTTGCTGAGGTAGCTGGATAAGATTTGGTGCAGAGAGCAAAGCTGAGATGGGAAACAACAACAGCAACAAAATCATTCAATGAAGCTGCAAAACGCTTCCTTCATTCATAAAGTGACAAGTAACCCTTCATATCTTCAATAGCTCTTCTTCCAGCAGTTATTTCGCGGTTTACCTTGTTGCTGCTGTTGCTGAGTCTGGGAAGGTGGCTGCGACAGGAGGAACTGGGCCGGGGACTGAAGCGGGTGCCCTGGCATGAGAACCAGCTGCTGGAGTTGGAGCAGCTGCTGGATGTCCTGCAAGACCACAAAACCTTGACGACCCTTTTACCAACTGAATTTCCCGACAGGCTGGCGGGACTTTTTTTCATATTTGTGTTGGGACGCTGTGTTTTGCTGCTGGTACCTGCGCCGTGAGCTGGATTGGCTGAGAGAGGGCCAGCGGAGGCGGTGGGGGAGGAGCTTGGACAGTCATTTCCTGTTTGACAGCTTGCTGCTGCTGCTGCTGCTGCTGAGACGTTTGGCTCTGCTGTTGCTGCTGCTGCTGCTGCTGGTGCTGGTGGGCGGCGGCGGCATGAGCGGCGTTGGTCTGCTGGACAGCAGCGGCCAGAAGCTGAGCTTGGGCCTGCTGCAGGAGCAGCTGCTGCTGGGCTGGCAGGAGTGCAGCCAGCTGCCACGATCAAACAAAACACAGAAAATGAAGTCAGGAAAAGCAAGAGTTCCAATTTTAATTGACTCCCCTGCCCCTCATTTATCTTAAAAAGAAAAGGTTTCCCCCCACCTTCACAAAAATCCACTTTTCCCCTTTGTTCAGAGAAAAATCACATTACTTTTTTGTCTTGACAAATAAACTGAAGTGAATCGATAAAAATCAAGGAATATCCCAGCTCGAGTTTGCTTTTGCGCCAACGCATACGGTTCCTCACCCCCGCCAGCTGACTGCCGGCCAGCATCAGCTGCGTGTGGTGGTGCTGCGCCTGCGCTTGTGCCTGCTGCTGCTGCTGCTGAGAAGATGGCGGCACTGTGCTGCGGGTCATTTCACAACTCTCTTCCGCCTTCACCTGACAAAAACACACACACACACACACACACACACACACACACACACACACACACACACACACACACACACATTTATAAGTTTTTTAAATGGGCATTTGTCGAGGAGTAAAAATATGTTAAATATGCAAGTTAATTATGCAAATGAGTTACATTATTAAGTTGCATTATTCATCGTTAATTGAACTATAATTCATTCATTATTTGAAAATGGCAAACATGTCTTAATTATCATTTTATCTTATTTTGACACGACAGTCCAGGAATTATTTAATTAGATAATAGATTTTTGTTTGTTTTTAGCTTTTAGGAGAAAACTACTAATACATGGCTCACGAGTAATTCAAAAAATTGAGCAGGCTATACTTTGCCTAGCTCTTACTTAGAAGTAATTGTCTACATATTCATGTAATTATTTTATTATTATATTGGTTTACATTAATATACATATATTGCAATATATATTTTACTAACTTTCTGTAGCATCAAGGGACCAAGTTTTATATTAGCCATTAAAGACACGGCACCCCCGCTTCATACGTTCATACACACACCTTGCTGGTTGGTGTGGGCAAGAGGCTGAATGGGCTGCTTTCCATCGGCTGAAACTTGTGGAGGAAAAAAAAAAAAGGTGAAAAATGTATTTTAAAAAATACAAAGTAATCAATACAATAATAGTAAATAATTACACAATTTAAGAAAAAAACTTTCGCAGCACTATTGAGAAAAAAAAACAACGGCATTGAATTTTGCATCTGGAGAAAGCAAGTTCATGGTCATATTTATCCACAAGGAAAAAAAATCCTTACATTAAAAGAATGCTGACTCACCTGCTCGTCTGGACTGTTTCTGTCTGAGTCTGAAACATATATAGGATGTACAATAATAGGAGGTAAGAAACAATTTAAAAACAAAACAGCAAAAGGAATCATTTCTGGGTACCTGAGCCGTCACCGGGATAGTCCGGCCCAGCTTTCTCCTCCTCTGTTTTGGACATCCTGATATCTGCCAGGAACACAAATAAAAAAGATGGGAAAGTGAAGAAAAAAGGGGGGGGGGAACCCCCAGCGGATTCCGTTGTTTAAAGCACATCCCTGCTGATGTGCACTGCTTACACTAATAACACGGCCATGAACGGAAAAGCAGCGCGGTCAATGTTGTCAACAATTCGGCTGCTCTATTTAGACAAGGCAAAGAAAGGCAGCTTTATTTAAATAAATTTCATATTTCACATATAAGTATAATTAAATGTGCTTCACAGAGTTAAAAGTACATAAATAAGCAACTACAAATAAGCGCTAAAAAAAATTTCAAGGCTAAGCAAAGAAAAACGTTATTATGAAAATTATTAAATCTTAATTTATTAAGAAAAATATTTTTAATGTATTTTTTATTTTGAAAGTCTTTTCAGCCAGCCCAACAGGAAACAATTCAGAGTCTCGACGTCAATGAAATGAATGCTTCAAATAAACAAACAAACGTGACGTAAACAGCGATGTTGCCAAGGCAGAGTGTTGGCGTCGACGACCGATTGCGGCGACCTTCGAGAACAAGGCCATGGACAAGGACGGCGACGAAGGAAGTGCTTACTCCAGCATGGCCCATTACTCAACCGTTTGCCTCCAACGCTCTCTCTTGGATTTCAGTTACCTGGAAATGATGCACAACCTCAAAATAATTTTTTGAAAACGGCATTTCTGTATCTTTATGTGACGCTCGATGGCGTGCCGTGACACCTTCCTCATGTAATACATATAGATTTCGATAATTTACATTATAAGATAATGTTTGGGAAATTACAGACGCCTATTAAACGTGTGGCTCGGTGCTGCAGGTGCACAAGTGTGCCACATAGTGGCAGCAGCTTACAGCACCCAAAAAAAAGAGAACACCGGACAGACAGGACTCATCATTAGGGACAGCATCCATTCACATCCAAAACCAAAGAGGGATCACATGTTTTCAGTCTCACCACTGCATGAAGGCAAAATATTAGAAACTGCTTTCAGTCGCTCTCTCGCTCACACACGCACACACACACACACACACACACACACAAAATTACAACTTAGCGTCTGGTCGCTAGAACAAAAATGCCTAAATTGACATTTATAGTGAGACTGGAAGCATAATGGATTCATCTGTTTTCTGGGGGTCCTGTCTGCATGTGTGTGTGTGTGTGTGTTTGTGTGTGTGTCATGGGATGGCTGGAGGGTCCTAACCTGGCCTCTCGACATCCTCTTTTGTTGCCCACCCACCCGGCCTAAGTTATGCCTGTCAGGGGCCCATGACAGACGGTGTGTGGGTTCGTTTGTGTGTGTGTGTGTGTGTGTGTGAAGGGGAGGGGCCATGGGCAACTCCGTTTGGCGTGTGGAGGTCAGAGTTCATGCACATGGTCGCGGCCGTGTCCCGTTTGCACGCACGCACACACTCAAGCTGTTTCCTGCCTGCCTTCTCCACCTGTCCCCTGTCACATTCACTAAAACGCGCACGCGCGTGCGCACGCACGCACGCACGCACGCACGCACACACACACACACACACACACACACACACATACAAAAGCTAAAGTTCAGTGTCTGTTTAGCACAGAAACATAGGCCAGTTTGTATTGCTCAATTATTATTCATAGATGTTTTTTTTTAATTCCATCAAAAAAATTTTAAGCTCTGTTTGTATTTATGTGCGGCACTTTGTTTCAGCCAGCTGTGGCACTTTTTAAAGATCTATCAATAAAGGTGAGTTGAGAAAATATGGAAATATTGGCACTTGTAGTTGATTCTGCCTTGGCCCGTGACAGACCGACCCACGCACACACGCACACACATCAGGAAGTTTTTCTAACAACGCGGTATAATTGACGTATTGTCATTATTCGTCGGCACAATAATTCCAATCGTCCCTGATACACAGCTTCCTGAAGTAGTGCTAACTCTTTTCACTGCTTTATTTGCTGAGAAATGAAGGAACTAAGCAGAAAAAAATGCTGTATCAGCAGGACTGTGCACCCAAATGACATCCTCATCAATATTCATGTTGTAGAAAAGCATGAGTGTAGTTATTGAAGTTGCTTGTTTTAATTTAATGAGCAAAAAAGCTCTTTTAAAAAAAAAAACTTCAATCACATATTGTCATTCCCCATGATCATATTTTGGAGCCATCCAGCTGACTAACTTGTCGCAAAGCCATTCAAATGAATTCAAGTGTTCACAATAAAATGACAACTAATAATCATCCCAATACTGCAAAACTTCAGTGATCTTCTGAGGCGTACCTCCGACTCCTTTCTCACTACTTCATCCCGCTCGGGCCAGGGCTGGACACCCTCACGCGCAAAAACTGGCGGTTGCCAGGCAACAGCCGGAGAGATGAGTGTGTATGTGCCCGCGCACCTGCACGTGTGTGTGTGTGTGTGTTGATCATTAAGGATAAGCATGTCTGCTAGCCGCAGCATGCTAACACGTGGAAGTGCTTTTCACACATGCACACAAAATAACACAGGCACACGATACAAACGCACACAAACACACACACACACACATGCAAACACACAGACTTATGTCCACACACGCTGACATACTCATGCACACAAAAACACACGCTCACACAGAAATGCAAACACTCAACACAAAACAACAAAAACTCACGTAGAGTCACGCACACAAAGAAAAACACGCACATGCACAAAAAACATATGCACATTTGCTTACGGAAAAAGAGAGAAAAACACAAAACCACACTCGTGTACAAACGCACACGATTTTAAGACTTCCTGTAAAAGTGTCCACAGGCGGGAGAGTTTTCAAGGTTTAGGATGCGAGACTATCCTCATGCACGCGCGCACGCACGCACACACGCACACAAACTGTCCCAGGAGTGTTTATTATATCCGATGCCGCGGCTGTTTCTCGCACCACATATTTCTGCGGCGATCGATCCCTCGGACTCCCGACAAGACAATAATGGCAGCGCCTTTCCGTCGCGATTATTACCGGCCTTCCCGGAGGAGGGCGGCAGGAATTTAAAAAAAAAAAGAAGGAAAAGGAAGGAGAAAAGACAGAGCCGCGGCCGCTGCCATGTTCAAACTTGCCGTCTGCCACGGAAGCCAATGGCAGCTGACCGACAAGATGGCGGAGAAAAGCTTCAGATGGAGACGGGCAACGAGAAGGCCGGAAAGCATTCGGACGAAGCCTTTATTGAGAGCATTTTGCTTTTTAATCTAACAGAAAATAAACAAACAAGCCAAAAAAAAAACATTTTTAAAAAGGGAATTAAAATCAGTCCCCAGGAAATGTTTTTTGAATGGATTATTTGCTGACATGCACTGCTGACACCGACATCCTCAGACTCAGGGCAACTAAACTCGATGCTACATAAAGAAATATAAATACGAATATTTTTATATTTTAACAAATATATATATATTTTTATCATTGTACTGTGGTCACTGTGCAGTGTTGGTGCTTGTGTAATTATTTAGGTTCTCTGAAAATGAACAGTCATATCGGATATGTGTCACTTGCGATACACATAGAAATAGACCAAAAAAAAAAATAGGAATCATGTACTTGGCCTTCCAATGTTTACGTCTCTGATGGCGTCAACTCGTCAGCACGTGCGTCCGTTGATTGCTGACACCCTAAATTGTCTGCCAATTAACGGCGGCTCTTGTCTGACCCTTCCCGTCTGGCCTCACCTCGGCTTCCATCTTCCGCTCAGTTAATACCTCTTCAACCCCCCCCACTCTTCGGCCTCCCTTCCCTCGCTGTGTTTAAACGCCTCGCTGTCATCGCGGGGATGTGATCTTGCTCCAAAACCTTCATCGCCTGCTTAAATCACGGCAATAAATTATTGAGTGTATTTATTCAAACAGCATTAATTATAAAATAGCGGCAGGAGGGACGGTCGGGAGTTAAAGCAAGGTGGAGGTGGGGGCTACTTGTAAAAAGGGGGGGAAAGGGAGGAGGGGGGTGAACGGTGGTGTGTGTGTAGGGAGGGTGTGAGGGGGTCTAGGAAATTGGTGAGGCTAGCGGAACAGAACCCCATCACCCCCCCCCCCCCAAATCTCCACACACCCTCCTTCCCAGCTCTGCTTTGTATTCTGCGGAGATGACAGGGGGAAGCTTTATTGCTCTGAGTCGGTATCGATCGGGGCCCTGCCGAAGGGGTAGTCAGAGCCACGCGTGCCGGGCCCTTTTGCAGGCTCCTCCATTTCGGCGGCTACAGTGCGCACTTTGATTTCACTCGTCTGCAATCGCTGGCAACGTTTACACTCGGACAGTTGGAAAAAGATTCACCCGCGGCAAAGCGGACGATTGCCGAGTGAGTCTGCTTCAGATAAGGAGCCTAGCCTGCAGGCCTATTCGTACAATAGCGCACCAGTGACGGGACATTGGGATTTCCTAGGACTGGTGCAGACATAATTGTTAGATTCAGACCTATTTTGCACAGCTAGACTGTTCAATCATTGTAACCGCCCCGCTTGCTTATTTGAATCCATGCAAACTCAGATAAGTTAAGAGCAAAAACCTGGCAGACATTTGGCGAGGTTACGACAGGAAATGATGAGGGAATTATTTTGGATACACTCAACCTTATTTTGTACCTGTGTGATTGAAGGGCTCCACGGCCGTGTGTCGGTCTCGCTGACATCACTATGAAATAGTCTTTCGGTAGTTAACGTTAGTATTGTGAGCATTAAAAATAACAAGAACCAGCAGAAGTTCGTACGCAACTTGAAATAATCATCTGGAAAAAAACGGAAACACTTTTTAGAGAAGTGGGACTGGCCCCAGTACACCTGCCACCCAAAAGAGGACAAGTCGGATCATCAACGGATGGATGGACAAACACCGACAAGACATACGCATGGACACACACCTGTACCGCCGAGCCTAATCCGGCGAGAGCCAGCGCAACAAGGGAGGGATCAGGCACGCCAACGGGCACACGTTGCAAAATTGGGGAAGAGGAGACTGGTGGGTTTAAGGGTGCAGGGGTCCCAAGTGTGGCCTCGGGATGGAGGAATGAGAGGAGGCAAATAGGCAGACAGACACACAGACAGACACACACAGTTGTGCAGTTCAGAGAGTGGCCTCCATTCAAAGCTAAAACAACATTTTTGGGCGTGTGTTTAGTTTTCCGATGGAATGTCCCATTCCAGCTCAAATACGAAAGTTAAAACGATTGGATTTTCACAAAATAATGAATTCCATCTCATTGTAGTTTTGATTCATTTTATTCTGACTGAAATGGGAAAAATGTTTGCTCAAAAAAAAGGTCATTTTAAAAATAAACAGACAATACTTAAATCCATTCATACAGTATAAAGAATGTAATTATCACCTAAAGACTTATTTAAAAAGATCATGGATATGAGTTTCTCTCATTTTTTTAAAATGTGTTGTTTGCAACAAATCAATCAACAACCAAAATATGTACCATATACTATATATTGCCATGACTCTTGATGATGTAAATGCTCAGTGGGCCACTCTTGCCCACCCGTGTGTTGGACACAGTTGAAAAGCTGTGCTCACTTTCTAGATCGGGAAATACAATGAAACATTTGAAAATACGCGTGCACACATGAAAGATTTGCGTGTGTGTGTGTGTGTGTGTGTGTGTGTGTGTGTGTGAATCCCTCGGAACTTGGAGGAGGTAGACTAAAAGCAGCGTTTATGGCCTCAGCGATAAAGAGGCATTGTGCAGAATGTAATGGTGAGAAGCATGTTGTGTTGCATGCTGGTTTTACACACACACACACACACACACACACACACACACACACACACACAGCAGTTGACTGAACGCTGTTCACACTAGTGACCGGGGCACATTAGATAAAGGTCCATTCTCTCTGCACCAGCACACTTTTACACACACGCAACTTGCACAACTTCATAACACTAGTACACACTCTCGCACGCACAAAATGCGCACAAAATGGCTGAAATGGCAACAGTGGGGGTCCGTCATTGAGGATTTTGAGGAAATGTTAAATGTAACTGAGGTGGTTGAGAACAACATAACTACATACCACTATGTGTGAGTGTGTTTATGTATTTTATATATATATATACATATATATATATATACACACACACACACATATATATATATATATATATATATATATATATATATATATAGACAGCTCTATATATATATATATTAGAGCTGTCAAACGATTAAAATATTTAATCTAATTAAAAACTCAACTGTCATAATTAACTCAAATTAACTAAAAATTAATCATGATTGCTCACGCATTTTTTATCGTTTCTGAATTTCATTTATATTTTTTGTCCTATTTTCCCCCATTTTAATGCTCTCATCAACATGGAATCATGAATCAGTTTTCTATGTGCAAAATGCAAATATTTACTGAAATAATTTCGAATTTCAATTTTACATTAAAATTATTCACTTGGAGCAGTTATTCACACATTATCTCTCACACAATATTACTGTCCATCAACAACAGTGAAAAAAATATTTTGTCACACAACAGCTGCTTGAACAGCTCTTTTTATGGAATCAAAACAGCGCAATATAACATTATAAAGTGCACATCTAAGGTAAACTAGTACTCGTAATGGAGGCTCTCGCTGGCAATCCGTAGTGGAGTTGTTCAGTTAATTCCGTTTTTCACGGCCCCCTGAATAAGGATTGTCGGTCAGCATGGAAGGATCTCTCGTTCTATACTTTTTTTTTTTATCATTTATTGGAGCACTTTGCAGCAGAAGTAGTAGTAGTAGTTGTAACAGAAGTACCAGAAGCAGGTAATAACCTAAATTACACATACATGCAGTAAAACATTAATATATCTATCTTTCTCCATCACAATGTAAATATGTATATAATTGACATTATTTAATACCTTTATTTAACAATACGTTTAATAAATAATTTAATCAACCCTGATTTCACTATGTATCAATATCGTCATCATTATTCATTGTTTTAAACGTAAGAAACCATACAACACAAACATATCAAGTCGAATCGAACAAAAGAACTACAATTCCCAAAGGTCCAACCCGGAAGTGGAGCGCCGACATTATTTACCCCAGCTGCAACGCAATTTACTTCGTTTAAACGTCAGATTGCAGACGCACAAACATGACAACTATGCAAAAATGAGCTAAATAAAGACACCCCTGTTCTAGCAACATTTTAGCCCACGCTGTTTAAATTGCCGATTGCGAACGGTAACTGACTGTGATTGCATAGCGATGCGGCAAACAAAGCAACCGATCATGACCGAATCTAAAAGCTAACTTTACACATCTGACTTGATAAGAAGCACTCGCGTAGCTTAACATTGAGCCATGCCGACGACGAAGCGAGTGTATTCACTCACGAAACAAAACGCTATTTATACATCGCGCGAACGTCACCTGTCAGTGGCAGCCCCGCCCCTCTTAAAGCGCCAGGTCAATCCAACAGGAGTCGTTCAGCAAATTTGTTCTTCGTCGTGTCATCCATTTTCTTCGTTTTGAAATGATCCATAGCTGTCTGTCTGAGACAAGGGGACGGAGTAGAACGTCAGCTGTGCGCTTGGCCATTAAGTGGTATTTCAGACTCGACGTGCTATGATGATAGCTCGGTTAACGACTGCAAAACATACAGGTAACTTTGGTCTTGTCAGTGGAACAATCTGGCAACTTTTTAAAAGTAAACTTTCCATTCATGAGCTATTTAAGTATCCGTTTTGGTGTCTCGCGCTGCCGTGGCTGGCAAAACAAACGTCGTGGACCCGCGCAGCGCTTGATGTTTTGTTTCTGGTTTATTTATAGAGCAACGTAACATCCGCTGTGACGTCTCCGCGTTAATCTCGCGAGAAAAATTTTGATCCAGATAAAATTCATTTAAATTAATGCTGATATAAACGCGCTAAACTGACAGCTCTAATATATATATATATCTATATGGCCTGGTGGTCCAGTGGTTAGCCTGTCGACCTCAGAGGTCTTGGGTTCAATCCCCGCTCTGACCTCCCTGTGTGGAGTTTGCATGATATCCCCGGGCCTGCGTGGGTTTAGGACTCTCTAAATGCATATATATATATATATATATATATATATATATACATACATACATACACACACACACACACACACACACACACACACACACACACACACACACACTCAAAAAATCAACTATGACTGTGAAGAAGCTGTAAATTTAATCTGAGAAAGAAGAGAAACTTGTATAAAACAAAACTTGCAAAAAAAGAGTTGCTAACCTTGAAGTTCATTCGTCAACGGCGCTATTTTCCATACGACATCTGGACTCACACTGCTGTTTACATGGTTGGTTGAGGGCAGGCGAGGGCGATATCTCACGCTAATCGATAGGCAAGGGAACCCACGGTGGTTAGTGGCGGGGGGGCGGGCAGAAAAAAATCGGTTATCTCCTGTCATTAACAGAGGGATTCCTGCATGTTGAAGGGAGGGGTTGGGGAGTGGGCGGGGGATCGGGGAAGTACCAGCAGTGCTCATTGAGAAAAACGGCGTGTTTGGCATGAAGAGAAAGCAGACAATTATCTCTATTGATTAAAGGCAGCCAGCCAGCACGGCCAAGACGGAAAACTATGGCCGGATCAATAGAGACGAAAGACGAAGAGGAGGAGGCGACGGCGGCGAGAGAGAGAGAGCCGGGCAGGGCCAAGGAAAGCCGCATCGGCTGCCAAAACTCAGCAGAGACGTCGGGGATTCTGACCCCGAGACGAAGATGGCTTGCCGAGTCCATCGCGGTCGACGTTGCCGTTGACAAGCTGCCCGTCTAGACACACTTCCAACTGTTAGCTCAAAAGTTGCCAGAATGAAGTGAAAAAGCAAAGTCGGCGCTGGGTTCAAAGAGAACTAAGTCAAGATTTTGACCCAAACTGCTTTAACTCATTTAAAGCGAAAAAAAAGGGTTGTCAGGTGATCATTGTATTCTGTATCGACGGCGAAAAATAATGCCCGTTTTCTTCCCGTTCTCGACACATCCGAAATAGAAACGTCTGAGCAATTAAAATGTATTTTGGGGGACTACACACAGACCTGATGGCAGCTTATTTTGCATTTGAGGCAAGGTCGGTGATCGGGTGTAACGTCCTAATTTGCTGTTACTGATCGGATCTGAAAAATAAGACATTCCGACAAAATCAATTTCGAACACTCCAGGGACGTTCCGTGCTGCCATCGAGAATAATTCGTATCCCCCCGCCCCCCATTTTTCTCATCTGTCTAGCCATTATCTGATCCACTTTGAATATTTTCAAATATTTTAGAGTTTTTGGATGGGTCCTTAATTACATATTTCCCAAAAGGAATTTTTTTCCCCCCACTTGTGAACAATTGTTTAGTTTGCCTCACAGCATAACTGCCTAAGTCAGTTATAACTTACTGTTCCACTATTAATGATAATAACAATATTTTTGTTTTTAAACACTAACGAGCTTGCTAAAAATGTCTTCTTTCATTTCCTTAGCATCAGAGTAGATTCTGAGTCAGTTGAATGTATTTTTTTTCTTTACAAAATTGGCCAGAAATGATTTCGGCAAATCTTATTTTGAGTATCATTGACATTGCCTTTTTTTCTGTAAGAGGAAAGAAAATTGTTGAAAAGTTGAAATTTTATTAGATTTATTAACTACACTCTCAACTCTCTCTCACTCACTCACTCACTCACTCACTCACTCACTCACTCACTCACTCACTCACTCACACACTCTCACTCACTCACTCACTCACTCACTCACTCACTCACACACACACACACACACACACACACACACACACACACACACACACACACACACACACACACACACACACACACACACACACACACACACACACACACACACACACACACACACACACACACACACACACACACCTTGGGTCAACTGATGGCGGTGGCGGCACAATAAGCGAGCAGAATGGAGGATTGTAAGTCTGAGACCAACGCCTCTCAAACTCTCTCCGGTTTTATTGACGCTTTGGACAGACGCCAGATTGCCTCCGCGTACGTGTGTGAGCGTGTGTCTGGCGATTGCGACGTAGATGATTCCCAACAGCCCTGGAAGCTTCTTAGTTCAAACGAGATGAAGGCGAAGGCAGACGATCACACTGGACTGTCTTGACCCGGCAGAAAAAAAAAAAGT
This sequence comes from Hippocampus mohnikei, assembly GCA_026261675.1. Classification (NCBI taxonomy): domain Eukaryota; kingdom Metazoa; phylum Chordata; class Actinopteri; order Syngnathiformes; family Syngnathidae; genus Hippocampus; species Hippocampus mohnikei. The sequence continues at coordinate 2,119,791 of JAKGUB010000345.1, forward strand.
GTTATTGAATATCCCCAATTCAAACATTTGCCCACACCCCCAAAAATTATTCTGTCAAAAATGTGGGATCAGCATTAGCCTTAAAAAAATAATAAATTGGGGTCAGGCCCTATAGAATACTGTAAAACATGAAGCACGTTTGTAAATATATAACGCTGCAAAAGCACTGGAGTATGAACGTTACGTTATAGTGTGCACCCACACACACGCGCGCACACGCACACATGCAGAGGCAACATATGAGCAGCAGCGGCGTTAAGTCACACATAGTTAGGAGCCTCATCCACATTCTGGCTCAATGTCCAGCTTTTTTTTTCTCTCCTTCTTTCTTTGCAGCTGACATGTTACTCCACACAAACACACACATCGTGCACATATCAACACGCGCACACAGTCGTAATGGCTCGAAGAAACCTACACATGTGAAATCATTCCATTGGTCAAGGATGCAAAACATGTCAATGAAGATGCTCTGGGAGGGGTTAATTAGGCACTAAATTGTGTGTGTGTGTGTGTGTGTGTGTGTGTGTGTCAGAGTGCGGTTAATTAATCTGAGAACATTTCAGAGTGCCAGACATGACACGAGATCTAATTTTTTTAAACCATGGCCAAAATATAGATATCAAGTGGCCATAAAATGCTACTGTGTAGCCATAATAGGTATTACATGCGCACAAAATATTAATTTGTGGGTTTAATATCATTCCGGCGGCATGGTGGGCGACTGGTTAGCACGTCCGCCTTACAGTGCACAGGTGCAGGGTTTGATTCCGGCTCCGGCCTTCCCGTGTGGAGTTTGCATGTTCTCCCCATGCCTGCGTGGGTTTTCTCCGGGTACTCCAATTTGCTCCCACATACCACAAACATGCACTACAGGTTAACGGAACACTAAATTGTCCCTAGGTGTGATTAAGAGCGTGAATGGTCGTTCGTCTGTGTGACCCATGATTGGCTGGCAACCAGGGCAAGTGCTAGCTTTGGTTGCAGCACTTTCGTAAGTGGTGAACAATTCATAAAAGAAAGGGAATTAAATGTATATGAACCAAATTACATTGACTTTGCCTTCCAAAAGACTGCTCGCTTAATGCTAACACACACTGCAAACCACCATAGACAGGCTCACAATTTAGCATCAATGTCACAGCAATTCTAAACATTTCAACAACTTATTTGAACATAAGCAGGAACAACACATTAAAATATCCAATATGCACATATATTCTTTATCCTCAAATCTACATGTATTATGTTTGTACGTATTATACTGTCCCCTGGTGGCCAAGATGACAAATACTGTACTAATACTTTAAAAGTTCCCATTCCATTTAATTGTTATTACTGTATGTTTTTGAGAAAGTAACATACTGCCACGTAATATTTTCCTAAGTCACGGCACCACTGTATTTCGTGGCTAGAAATTAGCATTTGATGCACACGTGATAGCGACACTGTAACGAAATGTTAAGTGCGCACCCTCCGTGTCATGTCCCTGGCTCCGAACACGTGCGCCATTACGGCACAGGAGAATGCTTACGTTTGGAAAAAGCCAGCATTAGCTGTTGCGCTCAGGGCTGAAGTGGAAACCGTTGCATTTCAATGCGAGGCACTTTCTCCATTATTTATGACGCTTTACACCTCAAAACCGGCACAACCTCCCTTCGCTAGATCGCTCTCTACCTGCGTGGACGCATCCTTTTCTCTCTCTAAGCTAGCTACCCCCCTTGTCAATGTGGCAAACTTCATCACAAACATCACACAGGGCGGGCTCACCAAGACTCCTGCTAGCTCAACAACGCGTTCAACAATGCGAGCCTTGACTTAAAAATAGGATGTCAAATTGCTTGTACAACTTATGCAACAGAACAAAACATAACTGTCAAATAAACGATACTGAATTCAAACAACAGAGTATTTTGCTATTATTATAAAAAACACACATCCGTCAAGAGTCCAGTCGCCTCCCTACCTGGATGAATAAAAATCTTTAGACGTGAAGAAAACATTTTTAGCAAGTACATTCATATTTTTAATCGCTATTGTAACATTAAATTGAAAGTGACTTGGCAATCGTGCCTTTGGGCTAACAATATTCAGTTTTTTGTTATTTGTGGCTCACACTTGAATAATTCATGAATATGTTCAGGTTTTTATTGATAATATTTAGTTGTTTATGATTGACTCAAACTTTATTAATTCATCTGTGGTGGCCGTTTCGATTTCCTTTTATTTTTTATTTTTTTTCCTACTAGATTCTGTCAAGGCTTAGTTTCGAATGTCTGTAAATATGGCACAAAAGCGACACGGAATTTGTAATAAATAAATGAATTAAATTTGAGTGCTGCACATTGTCCACAATGTGAAAAGCAACTAATGCAATATGGGTGGAAGGCCAGAAGGGGCAGGAGAAGATTTATGACCCGCTCGGATGCGGAAGAATCTCCATTTCCAGAATTAGACGCTGCCTGACCCCCCCCCGCACCCCCATTCTAACAATAACTTGGCGCACGCAACGGTGCCAGCGTCCCGACATCTGTCAGACATTAAGTCAAACATCCCTCCATTGGCTAAATGATGGCGCTTGGAAATGACAATGGAGAAAGGGGGCTAATATCCATCAGGACGTCCATCTGCGAGAGCGCGTGTACGTGTGCGAGCGCTCGGACAAAAGCCTACCGCCACCACATTGGCCAAAACCTCTGCTGCTGGTCAGACTTAATGAACCTTACACATACACACACGCACACACACACACCATCCCCCCTTCCTACCCAATCCAACTCTACCTTGGCCTGCTGTGGCCGTGTCACTGCTAATATTGACGCCCCCCCCCCCGCTCCCTCCCTCAACGCACAAACACACACACACACACCCTCCCCCCACTCGCACTGGCCGGCAACTGCTGTTGTCCACATCTCACCTCATCCATAGTAGACAGTATTGATTTTCAGCACAGAAAATAAAAAAGGCCATGAATTTTAATGCCTCACTGTCTGTCTGTCTGTCTTGGTGTGTGTGCGTGCATGTATGCCCCCCCCCCCCTCCGCGCATCCCTTCACAGCCAACTCTTTAATCTTTGAGCCATCACGTCGTCAGTCCATCCTTCCTACCTCACTAGGATTCTGTCCTGCTTATCTGGGCTATCGTTCTGTCCTCTCACCTCCCCATCAGCCCGCTCCCCCACACTTTTTTTTTTCTGGATCCCTTCTTGTTTCCTCCTGAGGGAAAGAGATGAATGGGGAGGTGATGTGTGCTCATACGCGTTAGTGAGCGGGTTCTTGGTTAAGAGGCAGCCATGGTGAAGGCGAGAAAAGGGAAACAAATATGAAAAGTCCACTTATTAATTTGTGGTCCATCACAAGTGTGTTTGATGGTCATCGGTCTATGTGCGCCTTATAATTAGCTGGCAACCGGTTCAGGGTGTACCCAAAGACTGCTGGAATAGGCTCCAGCACACTCGCGACCTTCGAGAGGATAACGCAGTTTGAATAACTGAAGGATGAAACGCATGAAAAACAGCTCATGCAACAATGACTTTACCCCTGGTTTAAACTACACGGCTTCATTTCGAACTGGTGCAGATGCCATGTTAGAAGGGTCATTACGGAGTCGGTGTGAATGCGGTGCGGTCTCCGAACGGCTCGGAACTTGTGATCGCACGCTACCCGCCTACCCACGCCATTAGCGTCCGACACGGGTTCCGGGGGTCTTCCTACATTTGCAGTGTAACCTTCGGGCCGTCTCAATCGCCGCTGCCACCATTACGTAGGAGGAGGCTGCAAACGCAAGTGGCTGGGTTCAAATGTCATCGGTGCAAAAGGATTCACGTATCCTGGGTGCAGCGACTGCACCGCAAAGCGTTTGCGACAAAGTCAGACTATAGTGTCCTAGCTTGTCACGAGCACAATGGAGGCGGGGTTTTTCTGCTAATAAAAGCATTTGTTGTTGTCACTGAACGCTACATTTAGCACACACAAACACACTGAAGGAAAACACATTTACGCCTGTGTGTGTGTGTAAAAGTGTCTGTGTGTGCCAGTGGAGGTGTTAGTCTTGCACTAAATGAGCGTGTTAATGTTAAGATAGATTTACACTGCGTGGTCAAAGTTGGTGTCCATTTCCACATGCAGGTCCAATAAGGCATAATTACATCATAGTTCATGTGCCTGTACCACATACAAATAATTTTTGATATATGTCTGTACACCTTTAATGTAGCACATTTAATATATAGTTTAGTCTCCAATCTATCACATTTACATTAATTTTAGTGAAGATACTTAATTTACATCATATCTACTGTAATGCAAGTATGTATGTACCCCTAAGATACCTGAATATTCCAAAGCACACAATGCACGTCACTTTCATGCCTTTGGGTTCCGCACTTGCAGCATCATCATCAATGCAGTCTGGTCCGCTCATTGCTTCAAAGTCAAGTCCGACCGTCTGCGTGTCCGTCTGGTCAGTTCACCACTTGGTCCCGCCCATTGAACCCCGACCCCACCCTCGCTCTCTCACTTGAACTTGAGACGTGACACCCCAACAGGCCGGCCGGGCGTGAAGAAGAATGGCCCCAATGACGCCTGTCTTGCATATGAATGGTTGGACGGGGGGGTCAACGTTGAGGGGAGGGCGAGGGTCAGGGGGTGAAGGTTAACCCCCTCTCTAACCTACCATCACACACACTACACATGCTAACTGACGAGCACACAAAGGCTGTGATGCGGAGGGCAGAGCGAGTGAGTGGGGGAGGGGGGGGTCCTGCAAGCTGAAGGCACACATGGGCAGGTGTACTATGCAAACATACACGCATACATAATAAATTGGTGTCTAATTTTATTGATTTATTTTATTTTCATGCTATACTGGCAGGTGATTGTCGTCACCGGTTGGACACAGAAGAAATTGCCCCAGGTATATCAAAATAAATAAGAATTGTTGTTCCATGTAGGGCGCTGACAGTATGGAGCAGAAATTAGCCTGGATGTGTGAAAAAGGCGGGCTCTTGCCCTCACACAGAGAATATGGCCAGACGTGATAAACGAAGATAGGAGATTGTAGTTCAAGAGTCGGACCAGAAATTACCACCGAAAAATGAAAACAAGAGAGAGTGAGGACTCTGTGAAACTTTCCATAAATTAGCCAAATGTAAGGAGAAGTTCGAAGATTGTTGTGACATGCCGGACCAGAAATTACCCGAGAAATATGAAGATTGGTCAGAGATTGGAGGACTACACCAGAAGTGAGTCGAATGTTCTGTAAGAAGAACCCGAAACACTGCTGCCATATTTCGGACCACAAGTTAGCCTTGATGGGAAAACAAAGGTGTGAAGAAACCAGGAGATTGTAATCAAATTTAGGACCAGAAAGGGTTTGGCCAGTACTTGCCAGAAATGAGTCCAGATATATGAAAAACATTGGTGATTGTTAACATATGTAGGACACAAGCAGTACTTGCTAGAAACTAGCCCAGACAATGAAAGATGGAGGGTTGTGGCACATAGGACCAAAAATAAGGCCAGAAAAGGAGGGCGATTGTTGTCACAAATAGCACAGGGGCAAGTATATATCAGAAAGTACCCTGGAAGGCAGCAGATGCCTGTCACACATTTTTTAAAACAGTTTCAAATCAACAGGGGTTTGTAGACTTTCTGTAAGCGCTGTAATGGTACGTGCTGATGGCGATTCCGTGCCGCCCGAGGCTAGCGCACGTAGGTAAGCTAAACAGACACAGCTCAGTCAGTCAGCCCGTCGTTGACACGGACCAGATCGCGATAGCCGCGCAGCTTCCGACCCCGATACGCGTAAGCTTGCGTTACACGCTATCACCATCCCGCGAGATGTGTAGGGGTGGGGGGACTGAGCGAGTGGGCGGGAGGCTACCGGGACCCTTTCAAACTCCCCAGAGAGCACAGAGGGACTGAGTGCTGGGCCTAAATGCAGAATCTTCTGAGCTCGTAGCCCCGAGGGAACGTCGGCGCGGGGGCCATTTTACTGGAAGAGAATCGTGCTGCCAAGCGGACGGCGGGTTTACCATATTCATACCACTTCTTTACCGAGGGAGGGGTGGCGGGGGCGGTTCACCTGTCCTATTTCGCCGCACCGGCTCGCACGGCCGCTAAACCCCCAAGGGGGAACCATTAAGGGCAACTGTGCGCATTCTCTCCCTCGTATGAGTGTCCCTTCCAGCCTTTTGTCAGATGAAGACTATTTCATTCATCCCTATCTCAACGGTAATAAAGCGCAAAGAATTTTGTAGCCGACGCGAACGGGTGAATTTGTGAGTAGCCAACTAAAGTGGAGGGTCACTCTAAAGCGGTAACTTGATTTATTTCCCGGTGTCCCAATTTGGGAGTGCTTTGGGTTCAATAATATAATACAGGGGACTCTTCAGAACCATGTGCCCCGATAGTGATACATCCGATGACAAGGATGAGCTGCATATTTTTCAATTTCATTTCATTTCTCAGTAAATTGCAGTTCAACTGTTCATGTTCACACATTATAGCATGAAACAGTAAAAGTGATGAAGGCACAGATTTGTTTGCATTATTATTGTCATCTGACAGTGTTCAGTCATTAAAAACTCTAATGAGTCCAAAAATAAACTGCTTGGTTAATTTGCTTTTATTTTAACATCGTGCTCAAAATTACAGGTTATAAATCTGATATTGCTTAATGTAATATAGATTAATTTATTGTGTTTCTTTAAAAAATTGAAAAACACAATCCCATATTAAATCGCCACAGTAATATTGAGATTAAAATAAAATAAAAAATCCTCTTAGATTATTTTTAAAAGGTCTGCTGTCGTTTTTTTCATCCGGTTCAGACACAACTAAATTCTGCCAAAACCGCCTGCCTGACTCGCTCTCTAAAGCGTGTGTGTGTGTGTGTGTGTGTGTGTCGCGTGTGTGTGTTTAAACATCTCCTTTCCATCCACAGTCCTTGATGAAAGATGTGCACTCACTAAAGAAACAGCTGCTGCTAACAGCAACCGCGGGACAGATTGATGTCAAACGTGCCGGATTGAAAAGCGCCGCAACATGTCAACCAACCAACGTCACTCTGCGTGTGTGAGCATGGAGTTGTCAACCAGTGGAACAGGGGACCCTCCATTACAACCTCACATCTCGACGTGAATAGGGAAATGTTTAAAAGGCGTGCTTTAAATCACGGTGAAATCATGTCTAAGACGCCCTGGGGAGTTGCAAGTGCCTGGGTGTTAAAGCGCATACTCTACAGCACCCCCCCCCGCACCCATTTAAAAATATCCATAAATCCAAGTCCCCTGTTAATCAGTGTAGAATGACAGTCCCCTGATAGCCTGGTAAACGTGCGGCTGCAAGATTGGGTGTGCGCGCGAAATGCAGCCTGGGTTAGCGAGAGCGTGCTAAGGCGAGCTAACAGATTGGCGAGCAATATGAGGAAGTTCAAGTGACGAGTCAAAGTCACGAGGAGATTGAGACACGCCAGGGGGGCAGCATGGCGAGGTGTGCTACAACAGATTCATTTCATTTGTGGTAAAGAAGCGGCGGATAATAAAAGAGGGAGGGAGGATGGTGATAAGGAGGGGAGCTGGAAGCCAGTTTACCCGCTTTATCTGATGGGGATAATGCGCGCGCATGTGTGTGTGTGTGCGCGCGCATGTGTGTGTCTGAGAGGGGTTAAGTTGTGATTTTTAAATCAAGGAGAAGGAAAAAAACATCATTCAAAGGCAGCTTTGCCCTTTTTTCATATGTGGGCTTTCTAAAATTCACTTTTGTCAAAGGTCACCATGAAAAAAAATGAGCATGACTCTTAACATGATTAATTTTGGTTGCCGTTTTCTATAGGATTGCTTTATATTGTGTGCCTAACAAAGTGTCCAGTCTGTGTACGCTGAAATCAGTTGGATTCAACCTATTGTTAAAATGTGACGGAGGCTGCAACCATGGGATGTGTCTAATAAGTATATTTATAGCTTTATGCTAACACTCACGAGCTAACAAACAGATTCAGTATTAACTGTTAAAAGCAATGGATATTTTAACACTTACAGTAGCATAAAACATATATAACAATACTAAGGGGCATATATTCTTTATCATCTGCAAAGAATGACAAATATTACTGGAGCTTACTGAGAAATTGTGACCATCTGGAACAAATTCATGGTATTTCCATTCACTTTAATTAACGCTGATTTGCCATCTCATATTTTAAAGAGCCACCCTTTTTAATTTAAAGTCTCAATGTAAAAATGATTGTAAAGAATAGATGTAAAGCACATTAACAGTCTAGTTCCACAAGAACAAGTAACAATGCCCGTGGGTCAGTTGGACCAGGGGAAATGTTCAGCATCCAATGTGTCAGAAAGAGCAGCATTTGTAACATCTCATAATTAATTCGATGACAAACCCTTTTAATACACATTTAGTGCAGAAAATAAAGATAATTCACTTTGTGAATGTATAGTGAACTGTTCAGGGTCAAACTGACCCAATCGTCTTCAAATCAAACCAATTTGGATTTGTATTCAAGCAAAAGTTGTGAAGTAAACAAAACCAACCCAATATGAACACTGAACGTAACAACGAGGAGTAGCTGCACGTTGTCGCGCAGTTTTGAACAACTTGTGTTGACAGAACGTATTGGGCGTGCATGCATGAGTGGGTGAGGTTAGTTGAGCAGATTGAAGCACAGCACTCCAATTTAGTGAAAACATTTCCCATCCCTGTCCCCCCCCCCACATGCCCTCACCACGACCAGGCTCTCTCCTCCATCTTTCATTGTTGTCACTTGTTTCTTTTCATACATGCATACATACATGCGGCTGGACCCCGCCTCCCCATCACACATTTTTCGAGACTAAGCCCCACCTCCCTGTGTGATATTACATTTTTCACCCCCAAAAAAGGCCACCATCGCCAGCACAGAGGGAGGGGGTCAAGCCAAGGAAGGACAAGGTGTCCCCCGTCCTCCCCCGACTCCCTCTCTGACAATCATTAGCATAAATCCTGTCTGCTAAATTAAATTGGGGGGTTGAGTAGCCCTCAATGGCCCCCAAAACTGCACTGACCAGCAGCCAAGGGGACACAAAGGAACCAATTGGACTAACCGCCACATGTGTCATCTGACTTTATGAGCTAAACGTGGAGCTGCTATGGGAAAGAAGGCCATTGTTGGCCCGCAGGCACGCACGCGCGCACACAAAGGAAACTAGAGGATGGAAGAAATGACCTCAATTATTTATTTTTTCTTCAATTTAAATTTCAAATTCTCCTGATACGAAATGATTTCGCTCATGTCCAGTTCAGCAATTAAAATTGCCAGTTACTTTTACTTGAGAGATACAAACCTTTTTTTTTTTTTGTCAAGAGAATTCCACATTGTGCGATTAAAACAATCATCCAACTTCGCCTTGGGTTAGCTTAATGCGAACACCGAATGAAAACCGCCGTAGACATGAATAGCATCTATAGTCACGGTGTTATCGTCGCATTTTGGCAATGACTTTTGTTAACTGAGTTTTTGGGAGAAACAAGCCTTTTTTTTTTTTTTTTGCCAAGACAATTACACAAAGTGTAGCCTTTTGCTAGTTTAACGCAAACAACAGAGTTGCGGCCACGGAACAAATTAAACTTGGCACTACTGTAGTATATTCACAAACATGCAAACACATATTTGCTTCTTCTTTTCAAATATCAGAGAGAATTGGAGCGTCTGCGTCCTGCAGCGTCAACTCACACGCACGCGGAGAGACCCGGCGGGGAACCCGAACGGCGGCTTCATTAAGGCAGAGCCCCGCGAGGACATCCGAGGTAATAACAAAAAGTGAGCGCACCTCGAGACGACACAGGTAAAACTCAATCAGAGTGGATTTGTCTTTTGTGTGGCAGCACAATGTGTGCAAAGTGAGCGCGAGAGAGGTGTCAAGGATAAGGACAGGTCACAGAAGAAGACTTCCAGATGATTTAGAGGCGGTGATCTGGGATTAGCGGCGTAAGACGCTTATCATTTAACCAGCTCCAACTGCAGAATTTCAGGGTTGGAAAAAAAATTATGATCTGGGAAAGGCGGTGGAGAAAGCAATTTATGTGCGCACCTTTGAGATTTTAGTCATTAAGGTCGCGGCTAATCCATATATGAACTAGAAAGTACACTTGTACCTTCCATTATGATTACCTCAGAAGTTTTAGAAAAGAAAAAAAATGTCCGACCAGATTCACTGGAACTGCTTAAAGACTTGCTAACAAGTCTTCCGTTAAGCTAAAAATTTTTTATTTGAGCCTGACAAAGTCAACAATTAAGATTCACGACCCGGGGGCAATTCGCTGCCCGCAGGATGGTTTGCTGTGGCCCGTTGCCGCTCTTGTTCAGGGACGGGCCTAAACTCCCCCAGATCATGCGGCGCCATTAGAATCGGACTAACCTGTAGCTTCCTTTTAGATGTTGCCAGTCTCCTCTCTCCCGCCACCTGCTTATATATAAGCGATGCCAGGACTTTCCGTTACGAATATTACAGATTGCCAAACTCTTCATCCAAACAAGACACCAGGCTACGTTCACTGCAGTCATTTCACAAACTGCGTCAAGCACAGTGTCTAAGCATCTTATGAATTGAAACTTCTGAAAATAATGTGACTCTGACCTTTGGAACTAGATATCTGCGGGTTGCTATCCATGCATGCATCTGCAGTTGGTTGCAATCTTATGGGTCTGTGTGTGTGTGTGTGTGTGTGTGTGTGTGTGTGTGTGTGTGTGTGTGTGTGTGTGTGTGTGTGTTTTAAGGAATTGACATTTGTGCTTTCTATACAGGTCCGGGAACACCAACTCACATTCACATGCTCCGAGTGAGTTTGATTTGGGTGTTACATCGACGTTGAATCAAAAAAGGTGGCTCCTGTGGCCAAGGGGGGTCATTGTCCGATGGGGGCAGGGAAAGTAAATCAGTGCAAGGTTACACACTAGGAGGAAAAGAGGTGGCAACAAATGGCAGCAAACGCACTATAGCACGTAATTGTCAATCACACACGCAAACACAAGGGCGGTCAAATATAGCCTGAGTGCAGCCAATTTAGCCACTGATGCTTTCTGCGCCCATCAGGACAAAGATGGCCACTGTGTGTGTGTGTGTGTGTGTGTGTGTGTCTGTCTTTACCTTGACTCTGCTGCTTGCTTGTTTGTGTGTCTAATGGCCAACCAATGTTTCCACAGTAACGACGGAGGTGAAGCCGAGTTCAAACGCGAGCAGCAGGTAGCGGCCATATTGTCAAATGATGCACGACACAATTTGCTCCTTTATATTTGACGCTACTATATATATATATATATATATATATATATATATATATATATATATATATATATATATATATATATATATATATATATATATATATAGACACACACACACACACACACACACACACACACACACACATATATAAACCAAATTCTAATGAAGTTGGGACATTGTGATGAAAACAGAATACAATTTGTAAATCATGTTCAAACTAGATTGAATTGAATACACTACGAAGACAAGATAATGTGACAAAATAATGAACTTTTTTAGCAAATAATCATTAAGTTAAAATGTTATGGCTGCAACATGTTCCAAAAAAGCCGGGACCATGTTCCATCACCTTTTCTTTTCGCAACAACAATAATTGTTGATGCTTTGATCGTGGAAATCTTTCCCATTCTCTATTGTCATACTTTACGTTTCATTGCCATTCGAGTTTTGTTTGGTTTCTTACCATAATTTACAGCGTGAAATGTGATGAGAAATACTGTACTTGGAATGACAACACCCCAAAGTGAAACAAATGAGATACTTGTGTGTGTGTGTGTGTGTGTGTGTGTGTGTGTGTGTGTGTATAGCCCGGCATGGGCGTGAGGCAGCTTAACGCAATAAAGCATGTTGTATTGACATCTGTGTTGTGTCTATTGATTCCCCATTATGGAGCTAACAAACCCGCCCGGACGCTTTGTCATTGGCAATCACGTTAGTGCCACGGCTCGCAAACGACGCAGCTCCCCCCGTCCCCCTTTTTAAAATCTGATCCACACACACACACACACACACACACACACACACACACACACACACACACACACACACACACACACACACACACACACACACACACACACACACACACACACACACATTCCTTCACATCGACAGCACACTACACCACACACAAACACACTAGCGACGGGAGGCAAGTCAATGGTGCTGATCAATACCCGCGGAAGGTTAAAACCAATCACACAATGGGCCGCCGTGAGCCGCTTCCAGATAAAACCACACACGTGACCTTAACGTGCAATTATTGAATCGTCAACCTGCGTGCATCAACCGCATTTCCACACATACAGACAGCGCGCGCACACACAAAGCGCCAGTTAAGCGTAAAAGGCGTTTTTTTGTGAATATACTGTGTTGGGCAAACTATTGGTTCAGTACTTTTGACATGAATAATAAAAGTATAGAGCAATCTTGACTTAGAACGTTTAATCGGTTCTGTGACTCCATTGAACAAATAAGTTGTCCCTATAGAAATTATTTGAGAACAATCCTTCCCAGAGCGCTAAAGAAAAATAGCAAACATAATGACATATACTGAAGCAAATGTAAAGAAAACATATTTTGATACTGCAAAGTGCCTGTTAAGGGGCATGACCTCGTAAGTGACAAGTTGGCTGGTTAGGCTGTGTGTGTGTGTGAGCTGTGGCCTACAGCAGCTGCCTATGAGCCTTCAGACGGATGAAATGACATCGTAACTGTGGCTCGCCTTGCCCACACGGGAGGGCATTTAACAGGGATCACAATGAGAGTTGAGAAAATAGTCGGAAAAGGTAGGGTGCATTCCGAAATTCACTGACGCCTGTGCCCTACTTGACAGTGCGTGTGGTCGGAGAGGCAGAGCACAGCCCGCCCGCGTTAATTTCTGTACGCAGCCTGCGTTCTCGACCAATCAGCATCTTGTGCTTGAAACACGTCTCTGCTTCTGGACGCATAGTCAAAGCGCCTAGTAGGTACGCTGACGCTTCGTTTTGAGTGCACACGGAATTTCCTGAACGCCAAATTAAATTAAAGCAAGCCAATGAGTTTCGAACGCTCATGAGTAAACCAGCGGGGGCTCTGTATATCATCTATTTTCACTCATGATCTCAAACGTCTCAATATTGAGGCGACATGATGCGCATGGCCCCCACAGAGTGAGGGAAGAGGCAGGTGTTAATGTGCTTCTGTCATTTAAGAATATCACTTGATGAATTAACTCGGAAAAGCAAGTATGACTGCTCCATTCACAGATCCACACACACCAAGAGCCAATTAGTCTACGCTTTTGCTTAGGCCGTTTGGTCCAGACACCAGCAACCCAGCCCCCCCCCCACCCCCCCTCCTGAGCACAGCGAGGTAAAAATGCAGGGTGTGAGGTTGTTATCCGACAGCAGAGAGCATATTGTGTGCTAATGTGCGTATGTTCTGAACTTCTTCCGAAAACTTTCACTCAAAGCCGACACCCGCCGTCTTGCCTCGCCATACAGTGGCTCTGCGGTCAATGTGTCTCGTCACTTCCTGTCAGCCTCAAACATCGGATCACGGCGGATCCCAAATGAAAAGAATGTTCGGATAACAAGCCCAGAGACATGGAGCGCGCTTCCGGCACTGACATTTAAGTGTTTTGGGACTGCCTTTAAAAGCCAAGTTGAAAAATTGAAGCACTGTGAGGGAACCCGAAGTGTTTCTAAATGACAACAACACAAAATACCCATCACAAGTGTCGTGGTATCAATTGAGCAATATACAGTATTAGCTCATAACATTTCCAGATTTTCTTTTTTTTTTGGACCAAGCCAAAATGGCGCCGAACATGATCACTTTCATTCGCATCAGTGGGTATTATTGCGAGTTACTTTCTTATCACGACTAGATCTGAGACTTGGCCTGTGCCTCTCTTTCGCAAATATTGCCACAACGTGTGGTCTTCAGTGGATGTCTTTTTCCAGCTCATCCATTTTTTCCACAGAGCGTGTTAGCACACATTCAGCGGACAGAGCCACAGCATTTGAGAGGGGAGTCAAGAGCTTGAGTTTTCGTTATTTGGAAGGCCATTTTTAATTCATCAAATATGTCACTTTTCTCTGTGGTCTGATAAATTCATAAGGCATGTTTTGACTTCATGAGGACTTGGAAAAATATACCAGATCGTGTGTTTTTTTTTCTCCATTTTTATCAATTGTTTTTTGTTTTTCGTTTGCTTTGAGGAAAAAAAAAGCAAATGGCAATGAACATCATCCCTAACATGTCTCTTTTTATTTTTCCTCCATTCTGAGATTTCTCACAATCCCAACAAAGCTTTCAAACATGTTTTTCTTCCAGGCATTTAAATGCTTCAACTTTCACGGAAATGAAAATTAGTTTTTTCCGTTACAGGTAATGTGAAAATAAGTGCTTCATTCTGGTTAAAAAAAAAAAAATCTACTTTAACCCATCATGAGGAATAATGGTTATTGGCGTCATGGCAACATCTATACAAAGGAGTCTTCGGTTTACCATCTTTCAAAGTCGCAAATGGAACGAGTGCATGGTCTTAAAAAACATTCAGCATTTCTTCTCTTACCTTACGATTTCTTGTTCTCTGTTCTGTGAAACACTTAATGTTTTGTTTTTTGTAAGTATAAAAGCTTTCTAAATAAACTATTGATCGATTTCTCGAATTACACTTGTAAGGGTAGTGCAACTCTCAAAAAATTTCAGTGCACAAAAGGACTGGAATCATGATGAATTCCACCCCATCGGAAAGGTGCTGATGAGGCGACGCGACTGAGCCAAGATCGAGCCCAGAAAAACCCAGTAAGCCGAGTTCACGCGAGCGTCTGCCGAATGCGGCCGGTTTGGTCTTTGGCCGTCGCGTATCAACACCGAGGGGGAGAGTTAAGAGAGCGAAAGAGTGAGAGGTCACAAGCAATCATACAGATGCGCAGCCACGGTCAAAGGTGCAGATCACAGCCAGGCAGACTTGTGGCTAACAGACTTAGCTAAAGTGGCTTATGGGGGCCCGGCCCGCGGCCAGCAAATCCAATTCAATGTCGGCTAGGGAGACGAGACAGCGCCGGGGTTTGTTTTTCCACCGGCAAGGCTTTGGAAGTCGGAGTTGACGAGGACTGGCAGATGCCAACTCTCTGGAGAGACGGGATGAAACAGAAAAACTAGACAAGGATGGATGAGCGCCCCACCTTTTGATCTGTATCATAATACTTAGTTTTTATATTGTTTTCACTTTTCAATTCTATTTCTTTTTTTTTCTTTTTTTAAGCAGGGTTGTTAATCACCAATGTGAACAATACCGGCCCAAAAATAATGTTCAACTGCTTACCGGTACGGTAAAACAAACTTTAAAACTTCATAAACGACAAAACATGTCATCTTTGCCAAACTCTTTTTCAAGGGTCTTCGAGCAATAAGTGATACAGTCGATGAAAAACAATTTGCTTCGAAGTGTAACAGACGGGAAGGAATCTCTACACAAAGTTACCCTCATGGCCGACCCGTTCCTTCTGCACCGAAGCATGACAGAATCAATGTTTTTTTTTAACAAAAACTGGCTCCCTAAAACAGATCAAACCCATTTTCACTGGTTATTTAAAAACGTTCAATCTTCAGGTGACATGACGTGAGAGTGAGGGAAGAGGCGGAGCTTTCCAACATTTCGTAAAAAGTTTGAGTGTCGAAGAGATTTCGTCTCAGGCTATTTTCTTCGAACAAGTGCAGTAATAGCCACATTGCAAAAGAAGTCTCTCGCAGTATCAATCAAAAAGTAAACGGTGAAATGTTTGTCATTTGTTAACATCATTAGCTGCCTGCAGGTGTAGCTAATAAAGTGCATTAAGTCATCCTCTATCCCTGTTTGTGTACACCCCTCATTCATTATTCATCTTTTCTTTGACACTTTCCTTTCATAAACCATCAAAAGACAAAGTGACCCCCCCCACACTTCAAAGAGTGATTATGCCTCGCCTGTCAAATGTCCACTACACCCGCCGCCATTTTTTTCCCCCTGCCGTTGACACCTACTTAAGGTGATAGGCTGAATTACCCCGCCACATCCCCACTTCCCCCTCCCGCCTTAAATCAACCAGCAACCCGACCCCCCTCGCCCCCGCCCCATACACATGCCAAACCCCATTCCACCCCCACAGCGGCCATTAGATATTTCCGCCTGGATGAACTGAGCCAGTGTAGTGGGGATGGGGACAGTGCTGGTGGATGGAGGACACTTTCACCTCCAGTCTCACTTGAACACACACACACACACACACACACACACACACACACACACACACACACACACACACACACACACACACACACACACACACACACACACACACACACACACACACACACACACACACACACACACACACACACACACACACACACACACACACACTATGAACAAGAGAGTACTTTTAAAGCGAAATATACTGGCGGTGAAAATGTATGAACTCAAAGTTGTTATTCCTATTTAAAGAATGGTGATTCAAAATTGGTGATTGGAGTCAGTCATATTAGAAATGTGTAGGATTTCTCTATTTTTAATGTATGTATTTATTTATTTACAATTAGAAAGAGAGTTGGGGGGGACGGCCATGTTTGTGGGTTGACTAAAATCACTAAAAGGTCAAATACACATTTTAGTGATTTTAGTCCCTACTGGGTGAATAAAAGTTGATAGAAAAATATGCCTTGATACCCAAAAAAAAGATCATCGCTGTTGATGGAGGCAAGTCAAGATTTCAGTCAGATTTTGTACAAAACAAAAAAAGCACTGGAATTTGTGGGAAACAAACCCAAAACATTTTTAATGGATCAATGATTGCAAAACACATTTAAATAACTCGTGTACACACAGAAACTCTCAAAACATTCACAACTCATTCGCAGAGAGAGAGTGAGAGAGAGCGAGAGTGAGACACACACACACACACACACACACACACACACACACACACACACACACACACACACACACACACACACACTTGCCACCCCCGGGCTTTCCCAGACCCGGATCAATATGTACTAATCAATAGATGACCATGAACCTGGCCGGAGGAGACGCTTGGAATGGATGCGCGAATGAGGAATACATGTTACCTCCTGGACAAGTATGCACATGAATGCAAACTTCCCCATTAAAACTAGAAATAATAAGCTGAACTGACTTTTGGAAAGAAAAAAAAATTAAAGGAATGTTATACTTTGATAAATAAATGATAAATCCCCTCCATGCTTCACCTACTTGTGAATTCGACATAGTACAGTCGAGGGGAAAACTTTTGATTTATAATTCAGGTGAATTTCAATAAGGGGTGAAAAAGAAAAAAAAATCATTCATTACTCATATTTTTTTTATTTCAGTTGAAGACTAGCGTAAAGTTACTTTCTCTAATTTTCTTATTTGGCTTGGCATAATTGCGAATGAATCCAAATGAAAGAATGGCCAGAGAGTAAATTTTTGGGATACCTTGTATTCCTCAAAGTTCTTTCATAAAAACATCTGACTGTTCCCTGGTTTGATCAGACGTATCCAATTAGTCCAATGACTATTCTCCATTTTTAAAAATGCCGCTGAGGTTTCCGGTGGGGTCTTACCGGGGCTGGACCGCGGAGCCAGCGACGACTTGAGTCTCCAGGCGCTGAAGTCGGATGCAGTTCTCTGAAAGACGAAGGGCACCGGCAGGGGGACAAACATGGTCCTCCGTCGACCTGAGACCCTTTTTTGCTCCTTATTGTGCTCTCCACTCAGCTTTAGTTCTCCCTCCGATCTTCTGCTTTGGACAGAAAAAAAGGAGCGTTTTTTTTTTTGGATAGTGTGATCTTGTCTCAATTTTTTTTAGTTCTTTTGTCCTGTTTTTCTCTTTGCCAGTGACAGTTAAAGCTCGGGGTGGGGGCAGGGGGGGGGCGCAGGTGAAGCGCTAAGCTCCCGCTCGTGCGCCTAAAGACAGCATCGCGGCTCCTCGATGTGCACCGCTCACACTCCGCGCTATCCCCCGATTGGAGGCGAAGTGTTTTTCTGCTTGAATGAATCGCATGAAAAACAAAAAGGTGATCACGAGAGCTGATCAATTGATGAGTAAATCCATGTGGACGCGGCTATCGGTTGTTCGGTGCAAGGCGGGATTCGCCCCGCCCCCCCATCTAATAATGACGGTGGTCGTGTTCCGTCGCCGCGCAGCCTCAACGCGCTCTGCTGCTCGTGAGGCGCCTCGGCCGGGATACAAGAGACAAGAGACACCCACCCCCGATTTTACTCACACCCCCAACCCCCACTCTTTTTTACTCTCTCTCTCTCTCTCTCTCTCTCTCTCTCTCTCTACTCACACACACACACACACACACACACACACACACACACACACACACACACACACACACACACACACACACACACACACACACAGAACATTTATTTTCAAAGTTCAAAGGGCTTAATATATGGAAATGTATCCGGGGTTTTTTTAAGAATTTCTGACTTCGATCTGAAATTTGCAAATTCACTGTCACAAAAAATATGTAAATTCTGTCAAAAAGCTCAGAAAAAAAATCTGAAACTCAGCAATTTAAATTCAAAGTCAGATGGTACAGATAACACTTCCTGAGTCATGTGCCAAATGAGTGAATTCAAATTGTGATTGTGTTAAATTTATACATATCATTTTTTCTAGACGGGCATCATGGTGAGCTACTGGTTAGCTCATTGGCCTCACATGCAGAGGCGCAGGGTTCGATTCCGGCTGCGGCATTTGCATGTTCTCGCCGTGCCTGTGTGGGTTTTCTCCGGGTACTTCCTCCCACATTCCAAACACATGCTTGGCAGGTTAATGGAACACTCGAAATTTTCCCTAGGTGTGATTGTGAGCGCGGATGGTTGGTTGTCCTACGATTGGCTGGCAACCAGTTCAGGGTGTACTCCGCCTACTGCTCGAAGACGGCTGGGATTGGCTCCGGCACGCCCGCGACCTTTGTGAGCATAAACGGATGAGAAAATGGATGGATGGATTTTTCTAGATTATCTTTTTTTTTTTTTTTTACTGAAATTATCGTTAATTCAGCATTGGAAATTCAAAATGAATCTCAGAAATTTGAATTTAAAAACAGAAATCCAAATTTGAACAGAGGAATTCATAATCAACAAATTATCAAGAACATCAATTCAAATTTCAAAATTTGAATTATATTTTTTCCACAGACAGAAATTGTCTTTTTTTTCAATTTTATGGTTAAAAAAGTGTTGGAAATTACAATTCAAGCTCTGAAATTTAAATTAAAAAATTTGAAATTCTCCTTTAAATCAGAAATTCAAATTTGACCTAAGGAATTGAAATTCAAGAGTGACCTGAGTCAAAATTGAAATTCTGAGTTTGAATTTGAATCTTAAGTTTTTTCCACTTTTATGAGATGTAATTTAATTTTTTACACTTTTCTAAATGTTAAAAATATAAAACAAATTTTTGTGCCATCTGAATTTGACAAATTATTTTTTAATGCCTTTTGTAATTTTATTTCATTTTTTTTTAAACTGAAGTTTTTCATGGGACATAAGTCAGTATAAGGAAGTCAACCTCACAAATACAAATTCAAATAGAAACTGAAGAATTCAAATTGAAACTTACAGAGGGCAGCGATGTCTTGCTTTTTGGCTTGTATTTACGAGTCAACAGCCTTCGATCTTGTCACACTTGTACACGCACCGATCCAGCCAATTGATCCTCTGAAAACGTCATTACGATGAAGCCAATATTCACAACATCACATCAGCAAGGAGAGCATCGATTACCTCCTCTCACACACACACACACACACACACACACACACACACACACACACACACACACACACACGTTTGATGTATATTTCAGTAGGGGCACCTCTCTCTCGTTCTTTCTTCTCATGTTTACATATTTACAGTAGTACCTTGCACCTTCCATAGGTGTTCGAATTTGGAGCTGAACCGAAACTTTCCTTAAAAATTCCACCTCAAAAGTTGCTAAAATAAAGGCAAAGGAACTGAGAGTCATGATTTAGGAAAAAGTCTTTGTGGTTTACCTTTAGCAAAACTGGTCTACTTGTTTGTATTAAAAAAAGTAAAATAAA
This sequence comes from Hippocampus mohnikei, assembly GCA_026261675.1. Lineage (NCBI taxonomy): Eukaryota > Metazoa > Chordata > Actinopteri > Syngnathiformes > Syngnathidae > Hippocampus > Hippocampus mohnikei. Next base: position 2,139,952 of record JAKGUB010000345.1, read on the forward strand.
ATAAAAATTTTAAAAAAGACTAAATATGACTACTATATTGACTGTAGTAAGGCATTCGATTATTGTCACTCAAAATTGTCATGTTCTGTCTGCTTTGATTGTGTTTTTGCTTTAGCTAGAGTGGAGGGTGTTTCCCTCCAGCAGGCAAACCTGTTGTTTCCCCATCAGGTATTGACGGACTGCCAAGCTGCAGAGTCTTTTGTCGGATTATTGACCTTGCTCGCTGTCGTGCTTCAAGTGTTGTTTTCTAGACCTCTCGATACCCTCCATAGTCGCTCTGGTTATTCGTAGATTCTATTTAGTAAGTATGTTTTTTGTTTAATCTTATTGCTCTTGATCTTTGGCTTCACGTTGTTGGCTTCTTGATATTTCATTTAGTTATTCTTGGTGTTGCCTACTGCCTTGCCTTTTGCAAGCGCTTTTGTTGGTGCATTGTTTCTCCTTGTGACCAGCGATTTCCACTTGTACTTTGTCGGTGCGCTTTTCTGTCAATAAATATTTTTGTTATCGCACTTTGAGTCTGCATTTCCGGAACCCCCGCAAAATGTTCGATTCGGTCCGGAACCTGACAAAAATGGCAGCCAATAGTGAGTAACTTGCTTGCAGCATCACTGTATTCTATTATATTACTCGGGTTTTATTATGTACTATAAAACTGGACTTAAATCAAGGCATCAAGTACTATTGAAAGGAAACGGTAGTTGCAACAATAGCGAGTAGAGATGTTGACTATGTAGTGTGAGTAAACGCTACAGATCATCATCGGCGCCAATAAAGATTCTTTCAAATACACTAATCAATACAGTAAATATGGCAGTCAATAATCAAGCGCGCTGCTCTCATCCTCGTGCACTCCTGAAGGGACCAGGTGTTAATAAGTTATTGATCCGTTACAGTCCCTGCGGGACCTCTGTCGACGCTCTGCACTGCAACGGATACGGGGAAAGCGCCGCTCAGCTGACTTGGACGCTATCGAAACTGAAACGGACACTCGGCGGCGTGACAATGAGCGGCTGTGGGTGGCCAAAAGTCGGCACACGAGGGGAGAAAAAATATATAGATTTTTTTTTAAATCAGGGAAGGTCATTTGTAGATGAGGGATTTTTTTTCTGTAATGCATGAAGTTCTGTGTATTGAACCATTAATGAATTCTAATGCATTCATTTTAAATAAGTGAAAAATGAGAATAAGTTGTTTCATTTAGCAAATTATCCAATTATGCAATGAGCAAGATGAATGAAAAAAGAAAAAAAATTGGAATGAACACATTTCAATGAACCAATTTTGTGCAAAATGAACTATACTCATGCAACAGATATTGCAAGACTCTTGATGATGCAAATGCTCGGTGGGCCAGGTTAAAATGCATCATCGACCCGTGCAATCAAAATCAATGAAAACGGAGGACACGATACTCGTTCGGGGCACATTTGTTGCTGGTGCAGGTGTACCTAATATTATGTCCTCCACTGAGCTCCCGTCCTTCAGTATGGCATTACAAAGAAGCCCCAACAAGCAAAAATCTCACCCCCTCCTCCTCCCAATGTCTCCTTCTTGCCCTCCCTCCCCATTGACAGATGACGTCCGCGTGTCCAATGAGCGAGCGAGAGAACGGACGCAACGACCGCTCGGCCCTCCGGAGCCCCCCTCTGCAGATAAAAGGCTTTGAGCGCGCAGGAGCCCCCACATCCAAACTCCTTCCAGACAAAAGCAATTATTTCTTGAAAAATATAGTGTGTGTTGTGCGTCCATCGCAGATGGGGAGGGTATGTGTGTGTGTGTGTGTGTGTGTGTGTGTGTGTGTTTGTGTGTGAAGGAGAGGTGAGCAATATGGCGCACGGCGGCCCTCATCAATAGCAATATTTTTCTTTTTTCTTTTCCGCCCTCCTCTAATATACTTTTAAAAAAATAACAATGTGATGCTGGACACATGCCACAATGCACATCTGATCACTCACGCACACATACACACATAGACGCACGCAAACACATTTTTGTCACAAGCTAGAGCATGAACGTGCCCAAACAACAAAATGCACTAACACAGGCATGCCTAGATATATTTTTTAAAAAAAACAACAATCAGCAATTAGTTTAGCACACAGCCCAAGGAGAGTGTTAGTGTGGATGCCAGATGTTTTTATGTCATCATACACTTTCGACGGGACAACTCACAAATTAATGATTTTATCCGCGCGTAAATAGTGCAAGCGCAAACCTAATTGGTAGATCTCACTACGAATGGATACCAAATGTCGACAGACCTAAAACATTTTGTTCTACAGCAAACTAGGAAAATAAAGTTGGTTAGACAAGCTCCAGATAGCACCACCAGACAATAAGACACTTTGATGACCTCACGTGTGGGCAAGAAGAACCAAAGCACTTTTGGCTGTTTACTGAACAGGATGAACAGTCAAACTCAAAAATACGAAATGAAACACTAAGACTAACCGGCCAACCGGATTCCAGCTTCTGATATCACTCAATAGCCCAAAAACCTTAGAGGAATAAACACAAAACACATTCAAATCTTAAGAGAGGGTATCTATTTTGAGCAACTTTCTGGCATGGCCACCTAAAGTGGTGACATATCAATAGGGTGCTCCTCATGTTGCCAATATGGCTGCCATGTAGCCATTATTTGCAGTCGGACCATGCATTGCAAAAACAAAACAACAAAAAAAAGGTGTCAAATGCACCGTCGGCAGCGCGTTAGCATCGCAGCTCACTAGCGTAAAAACTTAATTAAGTCTCATGTCATAAGTGCTCGTTTTATGCCAACATGTGGGAGATTTTTTTTTCCCCCCATGGCTTTATGAGCGGCGTAATGTGCCGCGCCGACGCCAAAGACGCCGTAACGCGCGTGAAAGTCCGCTAGGGTGCAGCCTAAACCGCTTAGCTTGGCACGATCGCGGCCCCATCAAGGCCAACGTTTATGCCGATGACACGGATGCGGCTTTGCAAGCCGGCGTAACCTATGGCGTGCAGATGCGCCTGTCTGCCTGAGAATGTGTGATATGACCGACAACAACTGTGAGAGGATCAAGCGCGGAGTGCGGGAAATGGAGAAAATAAATAAATAAGCACGAGAGAAAGTGGAGGAGGTGCGCCAAATCTCAAATCGAGTGCGCAGCTTTAAAAAGCTACAGTTTCATTTTTAGCGAACAATTTTAAGATCAAAAATTGAAGGGCGTGTAGAGACACAGGCCATTTAGACATTTGGGGAACGGTTTCCCCAGTGGAATTATTTTGCAAATAAATATAAACAGATTTTGATTACGTTCAATGGGTTGCCCTTAAAAATGTGGAATAATCTGCCCAATGTGATTAAAATTGCACCATTTTCTATGTAAAATATGTTAATCTTGCTTTTAAAAAAAAACATTTTTGGGAGCGTGTCAGAGGGTTATTTGTGACTTTGAGGCTGCATGGCTTTAAATGGCGGCACCCAGTCTGGTGAGTGATATGGGTGCCAGCGAATGGCCGGATATAAAAATGGTCCCTGCAAAGCTTTGAAGTGTTAATTGCTGGTGGAAATTTATCAAGCGTGGACAGATAACACGAATAACTACTGATACACACACACACACACACACACACACACACACACACACACACACACACACACACACACACACAGACGTGAGAAGGAGACATAGTGAACGCGTGCGGGCAGATTTAGAAGCGGAGATCAATGAGAAATGTAGAAATCAATGAAGTTAGCAGAGGGGAATCAATGGTGCCTAATCTGGATGCCGATGGCCCGAGTAAAAACAATTAAGAAGGAAGAAAAATGTTTAACCGCCATGAACCCGAGCCCACACGCAAACGCCAACACACACACACACACACACACACACACACACACACACACACACACACACACCCACACGCTGTTTATTTACTGCCAATCATTGCAAAAATATATTTTGAGTTTTACTTATGATCTTCAACTTGGTGTTTATGTCAGAATTTGGATGTATATTTTCAAATATTTTATGATAAAATATATGTACTCATTTGTAATTACAAAAGTGTTTATTGATAATATATTTGTATTTTGATTCATTTTTTACCTTTAGTTTCATTTAAAATCAAAATTAAAAAAATATATTTAAGATGCAATGCAATTAATCATTTAGTTCTAAAAAATTTCTGAATATTAAAAACTGTTTTAAGAAAAATATTCAAAATGATTTCAGTCCAAAACTATGTTCCGATTATTGATTATTATCAATAAATATATTTCCCTTCATGGTGTATGTTTGTGTGCATGCCCGCGGTGTGCGGGGTTGTCACGGGGCCAATCGATAGCGTCAGGCTCACTTCCGACCCCGCGGCTGGCGGCGGCAGTGCCGAAATCAATGGGCCAACCCAATAGCTCAGGTCCCCGTGTGGATTACCAAAGTGTCTACTAATCAAGGAGTTAGTGAACGTGACACGACGCCTCTTAACCTATCGATATGACACGATTGACGAGGCTGGGCATGCCCCGAGCAGCGAGGGTTTGGAAAACCCCGAAAACGTGCACATGCAATTAACAGAATACGTTACAGCAAACCCTCGCAATATCGTGGCTCATCTATTTCAACACAACCATACTGTAATACTTGTGTGTTAGAATTAGTCCAACACCGATGCTAATTTGTGTTAGCCCATTTACAGGAGATGTCATTTAATTTAGAATTCATATAAGCGCCTAGGTGTAGAATTGATGAGGAATTATTTTTGGGGATTCATATTCTTTCCTCAAAATAGTTATACGTGATAAAAAGAAGCTCGTATCAATATTGTAATTGTATGAGAGGCGTTCCAATGAATAATTCATTCCCAATCAATTCTGATTGGAATATTTTGAGAAGTTTAATTTACTTTCAATAAGATTTTCTTAATGTATATTTTAACTTTGAATACTTGAATTATCGGCCCGGTGGTCCAGTGGTTAGCGCGTCGACCTCACAGTGCAGAGGTACTGGGTTCAAATGTGTAGAGTTTGCATGTTGTCCCCGGGCTTGCGTGAGTTTTCTCCGGGTACCCCAGCTTCCTCTCATATTCCAAAAACATGCACGGCAGGCTGATTGAACACTCTAAACCAGTGGTTCTTAACCTTGTTAGAGGTACTGAACTCAACCGTTTCATATGCACATTCACCGAACCCTTCATTAGTGAATTTTTTTACAAATTCAAGACATTAAAAAGAGATAAAAAATTAAACACAATTAGTATAATTATAAAGTATGCATTTTTGAGTTTTGCACAAAATGAACAAGCCAGTGATGGCCAAGCGGGCGTGTCATAACTAATTGACATGTTGAGTTGGGCGTGTCTTAACCTACATGGCAGAGGCTCTGTCGAACCCCTGAGAACGATTCACCGAACCCTGAGGTTTCGCTCCAACCCAGGTTAAGAACCACTGCTCAAAACTGTCCCTGGGTGTGAGTGTGAGTGTGGATGGTTGTTTGTCTCCGTGTGCCCTGCGATTGGCTGGCGACCTGTTCAGGGTGTCCCCTGCCTACTGCCCAAAGACGGCTGGGATGGGCTCCAGCACCCCCGTGACCCTTGTGAGGATAAGTGAATCGGAAAATGGATGGGTGGATGGATATTTGGTGATTTTTTTTAAATATTGAAAAGAAATTCATTTTATTTAATATACACTAGATCCTGATCTTTTTATTTATGTATTTATTTTTATGCTAGTCTACAGCAGATTTATAATATTGTCTAATTTTACCTTTTTGGGAGGGGGCAGGAGGTGGGGGGGAAGGGACGTTTGGATGGTTGTTCATGCCATTCAAGCTGCCGCGGAATAACTTGACTTGGCATGTGACTCTACAAGACGACACAAAAGACTCATTCAGCGATGAGGCAAAGCTAAGGCAGTACAGCGGACAAAAAGAGCATGTCTTCAAGAGCAGTTGTATTAAGAGATATGAAGAAGAAAATTATGGAACCGCAATATTGCAGAGTTTGAAGCTTGTAAGCTTTTTTTTTTTTTTTGCCGTCTTTCCTGGAGTACCACAACATACCGGGCAGGACAGAGCTCTCCCGGAAATTAGTCACAGATCAGAGAGAAAACAATGCCTTGGAGTATTGTTGCATACTCCTTTTGTATGCGTTGCTGCTGCGTGTGTGTAGCAGTTGTTGAAAGCTTTATAATTAACCTAATATTCGTGCTAATTTGTGTTCGCTGGTCTATGATATTTTGCATATGTTAGCATTGAGCTAATGGACTTCAATTAGATAGTGTGAAAGGCTGGTGTGTAATTACCACAAAATCTATGTTAATTTCCGTGAGCTTATCTATTGCATTTTGCATTACATGTTAGCATGACGGTACTTATGCTTATGGAAATTATTGTCATTTAAATTTTCCAGGTTTGAATTTCACGTTTTTAGTTAACTTGAAGCAAGCACACTTTTCCTCTTATTTGGAGAACCGTGCGTGCGAAAAACTGAAAACAAGCAGTGAGGAATACTTTTAATAAATATTTTTTACATTTCTTAAAAAATATTTCTTAAAAGTATTCCTAGTGTTTGGTTTCTCCATTTCTCATCTTACCTTTTGCTGGACTGCATCTCTGGTATTAAACTGAGGTTCACTCTACATTCAAAAGGTGTCTTGACTTTTCAGGGATTGTTGTTAGGGTTGAAAACGGAAGAAGCAAAAGAGGAGTGGATATAAAAAAAAATATATATATATATATTTTTTTTTTTTAACAAGTATTTAAGGCTATAATCCAAAATAAGCAAAGTGATGCAACAATGCAACGGAGGAGGTAGATGAAGGCGGGCCTCCCACACACGCAGGCCGGATTAGGAAACATATGCAGCCGAGTAGTAAAGGATTAAGGGGTGAGAGAGAGCGCAGAAGCGGAGAAGAAGAATGTTACGAGAAGGGGGCACGGCACGGGAGGAGGGGTCTCGGCCAGCCGGATTTCCAGAACTGCTTTTATCCTGCCTCCTCTATTTCAACCTCCTCCTTCTCTTCATACTCACCTTCGTCTTTGAAGCAACACACAGCGGCGAGTGAGGACGGGCCAAGGAGGAGTCGGGACCGGCCTATTTTCTGGAAGCTTCTTTAACTGCTATCACAAAAAGAAAACCGCCGCTCAGGCACAGCAAAGCCGGATACTACATGATTGGGTCATTAATACTTGATGGATATTCTCATAAAAAATAAAAAGAGACACTAAAATGATTTACTAGGAAATTAAATGTAGAGACATAAATAGTACACGCAATGTAATTTCCATTTGGGAGGCAACAGAATTAACACTTCTTAGTTGGGACAATTGTATTGTTAAAATGACACAAATTTTGTACTCTACATTAAAATATTTACATGGCCTTACAGCTTACACCTTTTGTATTCAATCACTATTTTTCTTCACCTCAAGTAATATTCTCAGACATGAATGTTTTTTTAAATTGGCCTAAATAAAGCATCCCAGTAAATATTTTTACATTATTTTTTGTGCTAATACATTAAAAAGTAAAATAGGAATTTAAGCAATTATAATTCTTATGAAAATGTGGATAAAATATGGATAACTGAACTGTATTGACTGTGCTCTATGAACTATTTCAAACACGATTTTGTAGACACAAATTAAAATGGTAATTTTTCTTTTTAAGTTTTGTTTTAAAAATTACTATTAATTATTTAGTATATTGGAGATGACAACGATTGAAAACAAAACAGAGACTAAAATAGTTACATGTATAATTCCCAATACAGTATCTGAATACTTTTAATGTCATGGTCAAGGTCAAAATCAGATGTGGGGGATTTTATTTATTTTTTTTTAAGTAAATGCCATCTTGCTCAGCCCTGTGTTTTGGTATAAATATACATTAACACTCGCTTGATTTTCTCCTCCATCTGTCCTTTTGCTCGATTTTACAGGCTGCTCCCTAAAATATACCCAGGTACACACACGCACACACACACACACACACACACACACACACACACACACACACACACACACACACACACACACACACACACACACACACACACACACACACGTGACCCTGGAGGTCAACCCTTAGTGGATGGGGTCAGACGTCTGGGATGGCGTTAACCTTTGACCTAGAGGGCACGATTGCTCGCTCGCATTTTAAGCAGCTGGACAACAGTCACTCACAAGTGTGTGTGTGTGTGTGTGTGTGTGTGTGTGTGTGTGTCGGAGTTGTCGAGTTGCTTTCCAGGCGACTAGGTCAAGCCGCTTGTCGCCTCCACCACTGTCAAAGAACAGGCCGCAACACTATTGATCAAGTCGGAAGCAATCGATGGATGCGCTACCAGCTTCCTGCTTCTTCATTATCCAAGGGTTAATATCTCATTAGCAGCTATTATCGCCACGGCGACAGGCGGTCAGCAACACGCACACGCATGTGACAATTCCGAGCCTGCATCACACATGCGGGTTGGGAGGATTACTGGAAATCAATGCGAGAGCAGTTAGTGTTTTCCTGCCCTGAACGAGTCAAATATCGTGGGACTTTCTGTGATGTCACAGAGAAGATCGTGAGACTGCCTCAAGAGTTCGGAACCACTTTCAGTGTGATTGGTGAATTGGGCAGATTTAATAGTAAATGAGAGCGTAGTTGGTAAATTTGTTGGCTATTAAGTCAAATGATAGAATTCTTTTTGTTCAATCGGTGAGTTGTAGGTTTGGAAAGTTGGTCAAGTGGTCGGTTTATTGGTCGGTAAAATGATTGTGATTGGTTGGCTAGTTATTAAGTGAACTGACTGTTTAGGGTTGCAACTGGCTGATTGGTTTGGCAGGTTTACTTGGGTGGTTGGTTGGTCAGTTAGTGATTTGTCAGTTTGTTGGCCGTGGTCAGCGGCAATCTGTGGTGGATGCCAGCACATTGTTGTACGCAGCTGACGAGGGACAAACAGTTTGGAGTAGGCCTTTATACCGTAGTTTTCCACCAATGGCTTTATTTACGGCACTCTCAAAAGGGTGATCCATTCTGTCCAGAATTTGGCCATATTCGTCCTCAAAAGTAATATATCCCAGATTATTTTGATATAAATGAACTGCTGATTCTTGAACTCTCCCTAGCAGCAAAGATTGTCAACTGAAGAAGCTTTTTGGAATAAAGGTGAAACATCCTGGAAAAGTCCAGTTGCTCCTATTCAACTTTGTGAGGATAAAATTGTGCTAGTGTATCAATCTGAAAAAAATATAATAAAAATACACACACACACAAGAGCAAGCAAGCAAGAAAAGCATACTTACAGCCGTTATCAGTTCATGTGGTCCACAGTGATGGTGGGGTTATGAGGGTGTTTGGGGGCAGCATCAGCAGGACTGTGCCGCTTATCAGCCAGCAGACACTCTGATCCTTATTAGCCACGGAGGAAGAGATGCACACAACCGGACTGGCTGCACACAAATTTCTCATGTAACTCACTCACTTCTTTTGAAATCTAACAGTGATCAGTCAAGCCACTTACCGTAAAAACATGACGGAAGAATGTTCCCATTCTACCATATGGAACGAAATAAACGTCGGCCAAATGTAGCTTCACCTTTAGAACTACATTTTACTTTAAATTCTTTTACAAACTTAAAGCCACAAATGACTTTTAATTTGTGACTAAATTGCGAGTGTTTGTTTTAATTTGATATGAAGCAACAAATACGCTGACGGACTGTTTTATCGTGTCTCGAAGATTCTGCTTCCACTTCCCATCGCTTCGCTGATGTACATAAAATGAGGCCACAAGTTAGTTGTAAACGACGTTCAAAAGTTGGTGTTTTGCTGAGCTAATTTGATTTAAATAAACCAGCTAAGTATCGCATGTTAGCTATCAAATGTACGGCATTAATACTGGTCTCAATCTACCTCGAAGAGAAAAAACCTGAAATGAAGTGACGTCACGGTGCATCGAGATGGGCCAAATGTGGCTAAGTGCGATTAGCCTCACTTTCAAAACACGATAAACTCGAACGTGATTTCACTCATTTTGTGACAAATTCGCGTGGGCGGCAGCTATCGACTTAACGGCTTCCAAAACGCGCCATAGTTCCGACAAAAAAGTGCGGCTTTCTGACACCGGGACGTGATTAAATGGAGTCGGTCGCACCTGGTGCTCTCTTGTGGGGGTAGGATGAATGAATGAATGAATGGAGGGATGGGAAGATGGATGGTGAAAAAGTGAAAAAAGAAGGGACGGCGATTACGTGTAACGAGTGGCGGCAATGGCTGGCCTGGCTGACCTCTGACGTCACGGAGGTGGGGTCACCGTCACCCCAGGAAGCTGAAGCGAGAAAAATCAATAAAATTAAATTAAAGGAAAGTCAGCATGTCAGCACTGAAGACACAATCACGTTGCCGTTATTGTTCTTGTTTTATTTTTTTTAAAGCACGTTTGTTGAGTTTATAATTCACGCAGCTGTATTTTTCTAAAAACGACATTTTTCTAGAGGAGCTCACAAATTGTAAGATCACTGGAGACACGAATCAATTTTATAACATTCTCGTTACAAATAGCCACGACAATTTTGTGTGCGCAGGAAACAATGGCTATGACTGAGCCATTCAAATGAAAGAAAACCACACATTTAATTGATTTGTTTTTATTTTCTATCTTAAAATAAGATACAGCACTCATATAGACACCTGTCAGTTATTCGCATTTTTATTATCACCGTGGAGTCTTCATGGTGTAAACAAAAATCTAGAAAATGAGAAATCAAAAAGGTCAAATTATTTCATGTTTGAAAAGAAAATCCTTCACATTTTCTACTGAAAGAAACACTCGTATTTATATTCAAATGTTAGCATTTTTTCAGATGAATTACTTTGGTTATATTAACAAACTATGGAGATTGGCTTTTATTTATCAGAGGTTGCGATTGTGCCATTAAAATGCGGTTCACACGCATGCATTCAAAACATTACATAAACAAGGAAAACATTTGCTTACAAGTGGTCAATTGTCAGTGTGTGAAACGTAAAATTGTACCTTTTATTTTGCAGCTATCAACCGCACATTGTATTCGTTGATCTGCAGATTTAGCGTCTTGAAATGTAACCAACACGCATCAGATAAACATGTTCAATCGACAATAAATCTCACATTTCGAAGATGAAGCATCGTAACACAAGAACAGGCGAAGTCCACGCGCAGCGTCCGGTGCAAACGCTGCGCGTGGGCTTGCGCGCTCGCGGATCGATAGCCAGGCGCGTGCGTGTCCAGAAAGGCCCGTGAATGGAAAGGCTGTGACGTCACCGCAGCTTCTCAGCCTTTCAATCGATTTGTCATAATGAACTCACGTCTTGTCGGCATCGATTTCCGCACCCGAGCAGCTCATTAAATAAAGTCGTCATTCGAGAACAATTACAGTCAGACGGCATTAATAGATCACGCGTGGGAAGCAAAACGCCGGGTATGCAAATGTGCTCGGCATATATTTTAAATAATAAAACTAAGAAAAATATGAGAGTGAAAAGCAATAATCCACTTGTGGAAGATGTAGGGGAAAACGCGGACATTGTATTGTATTGTATTTGGCGAATTGTTTGGATGATTAAAAATTACTGTGACACGTTCAAGGAGCAGGGGGAAAAAAAGCAATTCAAACCATATTTGAACAATCCTAAAAATGATAATAGTTTGGGCCTGTGTATATACAGAGGTACAATTTATTTTCCTTATTAAGAACCAACACAAATTAAATCATAAAGTGACATACAGGTAGCAGACACATCATTAGGTGCATGTGCAAAAAAAAACTCACTAAAATAATAGAAACAACCCTTTGTATGACACAATGCAGTCCAACCTATTTTCCAATGAACGATTTCATTTGATTGACAATTCTTTTAATGCAGAACATCCAGGTCCACGAGTACAAAATATAGTGTCAGGCAATTGTGTGTTAGCTGACATTGAAAAAAAAATAAAAGAATGGATGTGTTTACATTTGTAGGTTTGCCTCAGTTCATAGATAAAGACAGCTTCTTTTCTCCCCATGATGTGAAATTTTGCATCCTCTATTGAAATGAAATCCACGTGCTGCCATGTTGTTGCGTCACAGGATGAGGTGGCCAGATGATGGGAAGACGCAGATGGGGGAAAAAAATCTAAAAGAACAAGAAGATGAGAGGAGGAGCGGATGTGAGGATGAGGGAAGTTGACAGTAGAAGATGAGAGGATCTTTTTCCGGAGGATGAGAAGATGAGGGGGATGCAAGATGACGGGATGCAAAAATGAGGGGAAAAAAGTGTCGATGACAGAATGAGAGGACAAGAAGAGGAGGGTGTGAGAGGATGAGATGAAGCGAGGACGAGTGGACAACAGGATGAGAAAAACAAAAGGTAAAAGGATGAAAGGATTAGTGGATGAGAGAATGAGAGGACCAGACGTGCATACAAGGAGTCGGAAGAGGCAGAGAACAAGAACAACAAAAAAAGCGTGAGGAAAAAAGGAAGAAGAGGAGGAGGAGGACAAAGAGGGGGCGGGTGGGTATCTTAAATTAAATGCTGCGAGGCCCCGTGTCCTCGGCACGTGCGGCCAGGCCCCCCGGAGAAGAAAAGGAGCCGCGGCCCATCTGGACTCTTGCAGCCTGCAAAGAGGGTAGGAAAAAAAAAAAAGAGAAAATCAAGGATTTGAAGGAAAACGGAAATCACTGGAAACAAAGAAAGAGAAGTCGAGAAAAGAGAAGCGACAAAAGAAAGGAAGAAAAGGAAAAGAAAATGTAGCCAAAGGAAGAAGAAAAAGAAGTGAACAAGTGAACAGAAAAAGAACAACAAAGAGGCGAAAGAAAAGAATAAAAAGGACTCGAAAAGAGATGGAACAGAAAGAAAAAAAAACAGAAGAAAAGACAAAGCAGAACACATGAAAGAAATGAAATCAGGAAAGATGGGGTAAAGTACAAAAAAGGAAGCGAGCGCAGGAAATGAAAGTTTAAAAAAAGAAAGAAGGATTGAGGTGTAGAAAAGGACAAGAATGGACAAAGCAAAATGCAAGGATGGAAAAGAAGGCAAAGGGCAAAAAGGAGAGAAAGAAGGCAACTAAAGGGAAGAAAATAGTCAGGAAAATGTCTAGAGAAAGGACATGAGTGAAAAGAAGCATCATGCAAGGAAAGAAAAATAGAATAAGAAAAATAGAAGGCAAAGAAGAAAAGAAGGGAAAAGAAGAAAACGATAAAGGAAGAAGGTAATGAAGGAAAAGAAGCAAAACGAAGCAAAGAAAGACTCGAAAAGACACGGCCAAAGTTTCCTCGTGGTCGAGCCGTAACCAATGCAGGACAAATGTGTGAGCTTACCCCCAACTTCGGCCTCCCCTTTTAATCAATGTGCGCCTTTCAGGAGTTTCCCTCCTCGGAGCATCTTCTCTGTTGCCACGGCGACACGCCACCAGGCCACCAGGCCATCCACGTCCTGTTTCGCCTGTTGCGGTGGCGCCAAGGCGGCTCCGACAGCCTGCGCTTGCTCACAAACAAACAAACAAACAAACAAAAAAAAAAAAAAACAGAAGATCGAAAGGCATTCAACTTGCTCGTTTGTTTATTTAAGTCGCACTAGTAAGATGCAAGAGAGCAGAGCTCGCCCTCCAGTGGCCGGATGACAAAACAGACTGGCGGAATCTCATTCTTCTTTCTATGCACTATATATATATATATATATATATATATATATATATATATATATATATATATATATATATATATATATATATATATATATATATACATACACACACACACACACTACAAACTCGAATGTGAATTCATAAATATAGTACGTGTGTGTTGGTTTTTTTTGGGGGGGGACAGTTTTTGAAAAAAAATCATTACAATATTATATTTATGAATGTGAAGGTCATATTTACCTACAGTGTTGTTGTTTTTTAACCGACAAATCCATGAAATATGACCTCAAAATATGTTTTACTATTGTTATGTGTAATGTGGGTTATATTACACATAACAATAGTTAAACTTGCAAATATGAGTGACATTTACATCACTCACTACAGGCCTTGAAAAGGACTCATGTGGGCCTACTTCCTGTTTTATTTACTCAGATTTGCTTTTCGGGTAAATGATTTTCACTCATCATCACCGTATCACCACAATAGCAGCAATAATGCTTAAAAATGTCAACAACAACAACAAAAATTCTAATAAAGCCCTTCGGTGCGTGATTACTGTATACAAATTACCTCAATATACAACACCTCAATAAAAGATAGCATAGATGATCATTTGTATTAATTTTGATATTGAATATTTAGCTGTGTTGTTGTCGCCATGAACCCCCAGGTACAGCGGTTACTACAGTGGACAGCTTATCAGGTTACAGGTTATCATTATTTGAGCACGAAAGGGTTAATATCATCATCGTCATCATCATCATCATCATCAATGTGTGATTGACTTTCAGTGTGTTCTCCAGTTTGATGAAAAATAATTAAATGAAGAGCACAAGTGGACACCTCTGTATCAACGCAGCCCCCCACCACACAAAAACACACAGTCCCCTTATCCCTCCAGGACCCCTCCCCATGACCCGGCGACCTAGGCGCCATGGCAACCCCCTGACCCATCCGTCGTTGCTGTGGTAACAACCTTGGATGGAGCTCGTCTGACCACCACGCGCACACACACACATGCGCACACACACACACACACACACACACACACATACACACACACACAGACACACACACGCGCACACCCTCTCTCCCCGCCAAGGCGAGGCGAAGCGATCGATATTCTATCACACAGAACAGTGGAGCGAGAGAGGGGAGGCCACGGGCCAGCCAGATTACTGGGGGGAGGTGAGGAGCTGGCGGGGGTGGTCTTGACAAAAAAAGAAGGAGCGCGCGCGTGTGTGTGTGTGTGTGTGTGTGCTTGTGTTTGTAGCAGAGAGGAAAAGGTTTTAGAGGCGGTAGGAGATGGAAAGATGTGTGTGCGTGTCATCAGGTAGGTGGGGGAATGAGAGGGGTGGGGGTGTAAAGGTGTTTGTGTTGTTGGTGTGTGCCTAGAATTTTGACTTGAAAATGTCATAATTTTTAAATCGTGGTTATTCTAAATGTCCGAATGTCAGGGTGTAAGAAAATGATTTCAATTGCCATCATTGTTATCGTTCCAAAGGAGTACACGTTCTAAAATACTAAAATGTATCAGTAAATCGCTTGAGTTGTAGTGCTATGGCATCTTTAAGGACAGTCTGATGTTAAATTTTTTCCTCAAATAGATATAATGATGGATTCAAATATTTGTGGGGCCTCAGTACTGTATATTACAATGTATGCAATTTTTCTTCATATAAAAACGATTTTATTCAAATACAACATTTAAATCTCCTTCAATGTGTAGTGTTTGTGTAGGAACATGAAAATCTATTTGTGAATACAGGTGCTGTCTGTGCAACGAATCCAATCGAGTCTGCTGTTGCCTTCAGGCACATTAGGAAATCCGTATGTGTTACCAAATGTCCTTCAGAAAAAAAAACAAGCTAACTATAATGTGGTGCTACATACATCCTAGAATGTAAACAATTACTGGATTTTTTTTTTCATCATTACATTTTTGCTTCAATTAAATTGGACATTCAGCTGCGTACCTCGGCCATCCAGAAAGAGAGTAATCATGACACGGATAATCATGACACGGATAAACATGACGCAGTGGTCCTCACACAATGGTCGTGAGGTAATATTTGTCATTCTTCGCAGAGGATGAAGACCATACGCATGCCCGGAGCATTCTTTCTCTTCACCTTGTACGGTTTTTGAGTCTTGTTATTGTTACCTAATCACTCATGATGGCTTTTGTCACCATGGAGACAAGAATTGACACACTGCGACCTTGCGGTGCCTCGACACCGCAGAGTGTGCGTGAGTCCCTAATTAAGTGTGTGTGTGTAGTATGTGTGTGTGTCTGTGTGTGTGGAACAAGAGGGAGGAATCAAGACAGAAGAGGTGACCTATGTCCTCACTTAGAGGTGTGTGCAGCACCACTCACTTGCTCCGTGAGCCTTGTAATAGTATTCATGAAACACACACGCACACACGGTCGCACGCAGGCAGAGAAGCGGTGTGAAGTGAAAGTGTCCAACCTGAAGCTGCTTCTCTTGCTTGTTTTCTCAACTCTCATGACCGCATGCTTTCTGCTCAGCTACAGGTCCAGACTGTTCTCCATCTGTGCGCACAAACACACACACACACACACACACACACACACACACACACACTCCGTCCAGGTTACAACACGCTGTGTAAGATGTCAAGAGATTTGATATGTGGCGGGACAATTTGACACTTTGAACGGGTCAAGAAAATACGGTACAGTATTTGCAAAGATGTATTCTGATTGTTTTAGGGGGGTTCTGACATAATAATGTATGGAATAGAAGATAGATACTTCATATCCCGTATTTACCAAAACTTAACACTAGTGGTCATGATACTAATTAGATGTCATCTGACATCACAATCTTTATTTATTTTACAAAAAAATACAGCACAGTAATCCTTCTGCTGCGATTTGACAATTTCTAAACAGTAATTAACTGTATTTTGGTTTAAATTTTCTTTGTTGTAATTTCACCACTGACCACTAGATGGTGGGACATTAACCCTTGTGGCAAATTCGTCCTATTTTTGGAATGTTGACAAACAGTCCAAAAATAGATCAAAGGCAACGTTATGAAAACGTCATTTAAATCGCTCAAATTGTCCAAAAACAGGTGAAAATTAGTTGTCAAGTTAAAAAAAAAAAGGTTTTTCAGAATGATTTATTTATTTACATTTGAAAATCGCCAGGAGGAAAAACAGTCCAATAACGGGCACACACCCATTATAATTGCGACTTTTCCACGTATTCTTGATGCACTGTACCCCGGATGTTTTACCATGCATTTTTCGCAATTTCGCGCTGAATCTCTTCACAAGCGGTCGAACTACATGTGAAAACAATTTTTGGGGACTTGAGAGTAATCATGCAATAATATAGCAGATGGCGCTATATTTCTTCATGATTTATTAACATGTTGAAGGCTCTTTCTAACTTGTCCATACTGAATATTCCAAATTGAATGTTTTATATATATATATATATATATATGCAGATGATAGTTACTTTTACCCAAAGCACAATACTGCTTTTTATTGCTTTTATTGTCCAAAGAGGGCGTCTAAAAGAAATAAATATTTAAAACTATATATGAATGGATAGGCCTGACGCCACTGAACAGTTTGAGTGGTCGAGAGAAAAAAATATTCAGAAATGACTTTGATATTACACTTTAAAGCCAAGATGCCATAATTGAACGTTTTTTCCACTGTGCTCGAAAAATGGGATGACGCACAAGGGTTAAAGTGGAAATTTGAAAGAATGAAAAGGAGTTCAGCACAGCCTAGATGAAATTAAACGACCTCCTCTGAAATCCTGGTTTTTATGCCAACAGCTCTAAATTAAACTGCAAATCTTATTTTTTAATGTACATCTTTGAGCATGATTATTGATGAGTATTGTGAGATTATGTTTGTTAGTTTGACTTGTTTACTGTAAACAGAGAATTCAAGTTTCTCCATCATGATTTCATGCTTGCAATCACTGTGTTCAGTAATTTAATGTTGAGTCTTGTACTCACCTTCCAAGTGAAATGGGCAAGCATGCAGAGGACGGAAAGTCCGAGGAAGCCAGTCTCTTCACATCATGACAAAACATTCAGTTGTTGATCTGTCGAAAGGTTCCTCTGTCCTCGCGTGAAGTCTTGCGAGAGGTCAAAGGCATTCATGTGTATTGGGGAATGTTTGTAAAAATAGACGCCAGGACACCATAGACGTCAGTAACAACTGTTCACAGCGTTTATTTTCCATGTTCATGTCACAAGAACAAAATGGAGAGCAAAGTGAAAAAAAAAGAGATATCGTCTATTTTCTTTTTTGTACATTGTTTTTTTTGTTTGTTTGTTTTTTGTTGCTGTTCCACAGGTGAAGTCATTGTCTTGCTTCACTGATTAAAATCATGAAATCGTGAGAGAAATCTCTTTTTCTCAGGATACACAAGGATTTAAAAAAAAAATCATAACAGAGGGAGGAGGGAAAGAGGTTTTGCAACAGAGGTGGGCAAAGTGTGGCTCGTCTGTAATATTTGCTCCATTCATTTAGCCGTACAGTTGTTGTACTCCCAAGTTTACTCACCCTGGCAGAATTTGTGAAATAATGGCAATTTGAGGAAAAACATCAGCTTGTCATTACTCTTTTTTATTTAATTGCTATGTTTTGTTTCATGATTGTGCTATTCAAAAATGCTTCACAGAATCGCATTAAAATAAATAAAATCAATTAAAATAAATGCCTGATCACTCATCTTCTTTCCAGAGAGAAAGTTTTAGAAAAACGGCAGTGAATGTTAACTTGTGCGCACAACTGCATTTACTAAACCTTTGTGCTTTTTATTTTCAGGTTAATTTCATAGAACTAAAACTCAAGTAAAGAAACAAGTTTTTTTTTTTTAATTTGATGTCATTTGATGTCGAATGGGTTCATTTAAAAAAAAAAAACAATGCTATAAATCCAGTAAAAATATTAACATTTTCATTTGGATTGCATTCATTTATTTATTTATTTTTAAATATTAAAATTTAATTATTCTTTTTCATTCACCTATCTGGTTATATAACCGGTGAATTGATTGATTGTAAATATTATCAGAGAAAATGAAAATGCATTTCATATATAGATTGAATATTTATGAGAATGTCGCTAATAGTGTAGTGGTACATTCGCCTGACTTGTGAGCGGACGGTGTGGGATTGGTTCCCACTGTGGACGTGGGTGTGAATGGTTGTTTCTCTCTATATGTGCCCTGCAACTGACTGGCGACCAGTTCAGGGCGTAGTCCGCCTTTTGCCTGAAGTTAGCTAGGATAGGCTCCAGCAACCCCTGTAACCCTGTTCAGGATAAGCGGAGTTGAAAATGGATGGATGCCTGAATGATTTATGAGATAATTGGATACAATAATTCTTGTTTTCATTTATGAATATCAAATGCACATTTTCCACACCCTAACCTACTTTTTTTTTAAACTCATTGACAAATTTTCCGGCCCGGTTGTCCTGTTTCAGAAATCAAATGTGTCCCTTGAGCGCCAACATTTGCCCACCCCCTGGTGGTTTGTTTCACAAGGACGGCGGGAGTCGCACGGCGTTCACAAACAAGACAAGCATCAAGACATAAGACAGTTAGGGGTGCGTGGGGCGAAGTTCAAGAGCTGAGGAGGAAGAGGATGGAGAGACGGTTGCTTTGTCAGGTGTCAATGAAAAAAAGCAGCTTTTATACAAACTCACAAATCAAAATATTGAAAAAACAGCAACAGCCAGTTAGCCGCCTGTTAAAAAAAACAAGCAGATCAAACACTGTGCAAAGGGTGGCGGAGGAGGAGGTGATCGATAAGGTCGGGGTGGGGGGGGGGGGGGGGTGATAACCACTCTACTACAATGCTGCCCAAGCTAGAAATAAACAGAAAAAAATAAAGGTACCCAATACTCGCTCTGGATCCTCTGACAAGTGGCGCGGTGCAACAGGGGAGTTGGGAAAGCGGCAACGACGGCGACTTCGGGCGCCATGGCAACACGCAATGGCACAATGGCGGCAGTTGGCAGTTTCGAGCTGAGTGTTGGAAAGAAAAAAAAGCGATGGGAGAGAATGCGTGTGTGTTTGCCCCTGCGGCAACATCCTCTCCCTCTCTGTCGTTGGTCCCGGCGCCATCTTGGTGTGTGTGCGTGTGTGTGTGTGTTTTTAGTTGAAGATGGCGGAAGAGTAAACATGGTCAGCTCGTCACCGTGGCAAGATGCACTTGTCTAAATGTAAACAACAATGGATACCACATTGCGGTCTAACGTGCATTTGTGATGTGCGAGCCAATCAGGTGACAGTGTGGAAGGAGATGGCGGGGGACGAGGGGTGGGATTTGATAAAGGGAGGGGAGAGGAAGGAAGGTGAGACACAAGGGGAGGGGGGGTGAGAGAGGGTGCGGGGGACAGATGAGACATTTGGGATGTTTCGATAATTTAATAGTATGTCTCCTTTTCCACCCAACCTGAACACACCACAAGAAGAAGACGGAAAAAAAGAAGAAGAAAAGAGCAGAGTCTCAGCACATTTTAGGATCAGTAGATTTACGTTGGGCAAATTATTTGATTAAATCTATTCATCGGCAAGCCCGACAAGTGTTTGTGTGGGTGTGTGCTTACCTCCAGGATTTCGACGCAGGATGAGCTTTCGGATCTCATCGTAAACAAAGATGAGGAAACTGTACGGGAAGGCGCAGAACCACCAGCTGGCCCTAAAAAGTTCATAATTTTTGTGCGTCAGGTTCATGCTTTAACCCACATTGCATTGGCCACCAGAGGGCAGGATAATAGATACTAAGTAGCAGTGGGGGTAATTTCAAATTAGCCAGGAGTGATTTAGAACAAGGAGTACAAACCTCCCATCTCGACTGTTTAGCGTGAAGCCTACGTAAAAGAAAGAGTTGATTCCAGAAAGCTGGATGCTTCTCTTACTT
Source organism: Hippocampus mohnikei (assembly GCA_026261675.1). NCBI lineage: Eukaryota > Metazoa > Chordata > Actinopteri > Syngnathiformes > Syngnathidae > Hippocampus > Hippocampus mohnikei. Next base: position 2,160,504 of record JAKGUB010000345.1, read on the forward strand.
GAGCGGGTACATCCGTAGCGCCACGTCCATGCCGGGGCAGTAGGACAGGAACGCGGCGAGGGCCGTTTCTTCAAACAGGCCGAAAATCAAAATCTTGTTCCTGTGGGAAAGTAAAACCATCAGCTCACAAAAACAGGAGGTGATCAGTCTCCTGACAAAAGTGTGACAGAGCCAGATGTTGGCTAAATGACCGTCACTCTAAACTACAAGCACGATGAGAAACAATTTTTTTTTAAAGAATCAACCCATCTCTCTCTGACAATCCGAGTATGATGTCGTCAAATTTTGGTTCTATGAAGTGGCTTTAGCTTGACCAGGTGAACCTAATCAAATGGCCTGTGTATGAAAGTAAGCGCTTTGCTTCCACCTAGCGGCTATTAATGGAAACTGGAAGAAACATAGGGGACAACTGAGTTCGTTCCGTTAAACTGTCCTGAATGCTGACTGCATATGTGACGAACGGTCATGGAGACGGACAGACCTCATGCCCTGCTGGAAGACAGAGTTGCGTCTGGTCTTGCAGATGATGACGTCGGCCCACTGCACCACCACGATGCTGACGAAGAAGGCCGTGTGGCACGTGAACTCCACGATCTTGCGCTGCTCGTATGTCTGTGAAATTTCAAATATCGCTATATTTGTAAAGCCGAAGCTGCACTGAGAAAACGCTGTAAGAATATATCGAAAATGTTAAAATACAGAATGGCAGAGTGGGAAGATTTTATTTTTTAATTTGGAGGGTGAATCAGCTCGGAATTGTCATGGAGATGTGCAATTTTGAAAAATGTTGGAATTTGGAGAATGTAAAAAATGGTTCTGTAAATGTTCTGAATGAGTTGAATAGTTTGAACTTGGAATGGCTTGAATTGATTGAGAAATGTGGAAGGAGGATGTGACTTGGTACATTGATTTGGGAACATTTTCAGGGGAGACGCGGAATAATGAACAACACGGAAATGTTGCCAATGTGAAAACATCTTACAAAGATCCCATGAATGAGCTGGATAGTTGAAAAATGTGGAAGGAGGATGTCAGCTTTCACACGATAATAATATTACGATCTTCAGTGGCTTGTACCCATTGTTGGCCGTAGCTGTCCTCCAGGTCGTTGTTGGAGCGGTCGTCCCAGTTGAGGCGAATTCCCATCAGCACATAGGGCCGGAAGCCGTTTTCTGCCATGATGACGAAGTAGGCGAAGAAGCCGCCGAGAGCTTGGATCATACCTGAAGACAAGCGCGCAAAAGTGACGCGGTGACCAAACTCCAGGTGCCAGTTATTAAAACCAGCCCCCCCTACCGATCTGTCCGTAGGCGATGCTGATGAGCCTCTCGTTGACCAGTTTGTCCCTCATCGGGTTCCTGGGCTGACGCTTCATGATGTCACTTTCCGCTGCCTCATACGCCAGGGAGATGGCTGGCACCTGAGTACGGAAAAGTGCAAAAAAATGAGTGATGCCTCATAAGCCACACCCTATGTCTTTTGATTTTTTTTTTTCGTCAGGCGCGCTGGTTGCTAAAAAAAAAAAAAAGTTAGTGGCAAATGTCAGAATATTTTTGTCCATACAGTTGTACCACACGGCCGTACTCACCATGTCCGTGCCCAGGTCGATGCAGAGGATGGTGATGGTACCCAGAGGAAGCGGGATGTTGACCAGGATGAAGAAGAGGAAGGGGGTGATCTCAGGGATGTTGCTCGTGAGCGTGTAGGCGATGGACTTTTTCAGGTTGTCAAAGATCAGGCGGCCTGCGAGGACAAAACATTCAAGTCAGGTCACATCCCGTCTCGCCTCCTTTGCCGCGTTCCGCTCACCTTCCTCCACGCCCGTGACGATGGACGCAAAGTTATCATCCAGCAGGATCATGTCGGCAGCTTGTTTGGATACGTCCGAGCCAGAGATTCCCATGGCGACGCCAATGTCGGCCTTCTTGAGGGCGGGAGAGTCGTTGACACCATCACCCGTCACGGCCACGATGGCACCCTGGCAATGGGGAAATATTGTTCTAAGAGATCTGTGGCATTTTTTGCAATCATTTAGCCATTTTTCCCCTATTCATCATTTATCTAAGTAATCAAATCAAGAAAATTACACAATGCACAGCGTACCTGTCTCTGGCAGCCCTCTACGATGATGAGTTTCTGCTGAGGTGAGGTTCGAGCAAAGACGATCTCTGTGTGGTTCCTTAAAATGTCATCCATTTGGTCTTGGTTGAGGTCCTTCAGGTCTGTTCCGTGGATCACGCAGGCTTTTGCATCTCTACAGCAGCACACCGGGACTATTAAACGTAACGGTTCGAGTGCATGGGGCCATACATGTAGGGTGGCTCTCACCTGGGGTTCACCTGACTCACGGGGATGTTGAGACGTGCAGCGATGTCTTCTACCGTCTCGTTGCCCTCAGAGATGATGCCCACGCCCTTGGCGATGGCCTTGGCTGTGATTGGATGATCACCTGTCACCATGATGACCTGAAGGAGAACAAAGTATTGAGGCAAACTGAGGAGGTGCAAAAGCAAAGACGAACACGGTGCCACACCTTAATGCCAGCGGAGCGACACTTGCCCACAGCATCTGGGACAGCTGCGCGGGGTGGGTCAATCATTGACATGAGGCCCACGAAGCAAAGGTTGTCCGTCTGGAAGTTGACATCGTCCGTGTCAAAGGCAAAACCTTTTGGGTAGGACTCCTCTGGGAGGAAGAGGTGGCAGAAGCCTGGCAGGATCAAAGAAGTTGACTTGAGATGTTGTGGGCCTGACATACTTGAGGGGAGTCACAAGAAGGAATCATGCCATGTATCAATCTAATTCCTTTCAATTATGCATTTCTATGCGTCCGGGCATTTCAGCGCACTATGACAATTTGATGGTGCTAGGCTCTACCAAGCTAATCTTTACCCAGCACTCTCTCCCCCAGGCCTCCCAGTTCCAGGTAAGCGTTCTGGAAGGCCTCCTTCATCTCATCGTCCATTGGCTGCTCGCGGCCCTGCAACATGATGGTGGAGCAGCGGTCGAGGATCCTCTCTGGGGCTCCCTTCATCACTAGGAGGTAGCGTTTGTCCGACTCGTCATCGCTCTCATGAATGGAAAGCTGGCAACGAAGAAAGTACAAAGTACCATCAGAATGTGCACCGAACACTGTGGCCAATGTGGGTCCTAACGGGTGGCACAAACCTGATATTTGTTGGTGGAGTTAAAGGGTATCTCAGCAACTTTCTTGTTCTTGTCCCTCATGGTTTTGACAGCGCCGCAAGACAGCTCGATGCACTTGAGCAACGCCGACTCGGAGGCGTCGCCGGCCACTTCGCGCTTGAGGATGGGAAACGATTCCTGGCCGGCCTTGAACACGGCGCGGTTGCACAGCGCGGCAATGCGGGCTAGGGACACCCAAGTCATGGAGCTCTTGTCGAAGGAGGAGCCTGAGGAGACGGATGAGAATGTGACTCGCGTGTTTCGTTGTTTTTAGAAAGACATTCCGCAGATTTCAAGCAGTCATGGACAATCCACAGCATTTATTCATCCGCAGGCGGAAGAGAGGTTTCTCTCTATCTATCAACCGATCCATCTATCCATCGCATTGCGGCTCTTCCACAGCCCCCTTTCCTTTCTTTATGGTGGCGCACCTGTAGATTGAGATGTGGTGGGACCATGTTGCCTGCGAAGCCTGCCCTCTGCGGGTGGATTGTAAAGTTTAACCCAACGTTCCCATTTCCACCTCATATGAGCTAGTATGTGTTATATGCTTGTTTGGGAAGGGTTTTTTTCCAAATTGATCTCAGTCTGAGGTTGATGCCCCCTCCGTAAACGACTATAAAAACGCAACCCGGCAAACTCGTTGCACCCTCAATGACAATAAAAGCTATTTCCTTTACCCGACTGGTCCTCGGTAGTGTCGGCCTCATGGATCTGATTGTCAAACCACATGTGGGCCACGGTCATCCTGTTCTGGGTGAGGGTGCCCGTCTTGTCCGAGCAGATCGTGGAGGTGGAACCCAGCGTTTCCACCGCCTCCAGGTTCTTCACCAGGCAGTTTTTGCGGGCCATTCGCTTTGCGGTTAGAGTGAGACACACCTACCGGGCCAAAATCAATGTTAGCCTCTTTGGGAAACTATTAGTGAACAGATGACACACCTCCAGGCAGCTGGGAAACCAACATTGGGACCATACTATACCAGAACACAAAAGACCCCATCCCAAAGGTCACCCGATAAAACTAGAAATGTCCATTTTACACCCACACCAAAGCAAAAGGCACTTAAGCCAAAGCATCCTTCACAAGCCAGTCAGTGAGTAAAGCGGTCAAACAGAGCAGAGTTAAGTTATCAGGATGCACAACTACGGCGGGTCGCAGGGGTCAAACACAACTAATGAATGAACAGTTGTTAGCCAAATTACATGAACCGAGACGGTGTCACTGCAGACAGACAGCGGACGTGACTGTCCTAAAAAAGAGACACACAAAGGCATACAGCGACACTAATATATACAAAGCACACCAGACAAATCAAAAACACACAGCACTGAACAACAAAGCACAGAGAGAAGGGAAGCGGACACATAAAGTGAATCCAAACATAAGGGCCGATTACAATATCCATTTAGGGTTTTCCATGAGTTGGGGTTGATTTGTCACAGTGACTTCTTTTAAAAACGCATTTTTTCAAATGGCTTCCATAGTTCAAAGTGCATCCTTGGTGTTGTGTACTGCTTGCTAAGAAACAGACAAGATGAGTGTTCAAAGTGTTTTGTTTCTTTCTATTGTTTTTTAACTTTTACTACTGTTTTTTGATTGTGTCATGTTTTATTTTCAGTTTTGGTTGTTTCTAAAAATGCAGAATTGGAGTTTCTATAAATTTCACGTTAATTTATTCAGGATCGTGGTCATATAAGTACATAATGAATGAAACAGGAAGCACATATTTTCACATTCGCTGTAGAGAATTGTTTTTTTTATATTTCTATTATTTCTGTTGATGCACAGTAACTATGGGAAAAAATATTTGAATTATATTATTTCTGTGAATGCAAGTTAATTCTGGTATTTATGTAAAAGAAGTAGTTTCAAAGTGAATAAAATAAGTAATAAAGCCAATGCCAGAATGGGGAAAAGTAATACTTGTTTTGAATGATGTCATTCCCATTTGCATTTTATAGAGGCGACGTGAACATTTTTTTAAAACTTTGTACGCTTGCTGTATTAGTGGTATGGCACTCACAGTGACGGTGGCCAGCAGGCCTTCGGGCACGTTGGCGACGATGATGCCGATGAGGAAGATGACGGCCTCCAGCCAGGAGTACCCCAGTACCAACGACAGGATGAAGAAACTCACGCCGAGGAAGACGGCCACGCCAGTGATTATGTGGATGAAGTGCTCGATCTCCTTGGCGATGGGCGTCTGCGGAATGGATTTCAGAAGAGGAAGATGAGATCACGATATCATGACACGGTGTGAGCGTAGTGACTGGCTCACCTTGCCGGTTTCCAGGCCCGAGGTGAGGGTGGCAATGCGGCCCATGACGGTGCGATCGCCGGTGCACACCACGATACCACGGGCTGTGCCTTGACAAAGGATGGAAGGAGAGGATGGCTTTCAGGCAATGTAATGCAAAGATGCTACCGCATGAGGACGCCAAAGACTAATCTTAATTTAGAACCTTCTACAGTGGATTATTTCACCGATTCTTTTTTGTACCACGAGAGAGGGCTAGTGTCCATACTTGGAGAGTCACTGCCCTGTTACGTTATAAAACAGGGTGGGCAAATTTTCATGCTCATGGTGGCCATTTTTTGGGCCAAGTGATTTGTAGATGAGGTTAAAAAAAAAAAAGTCTGTACGTAAAAAATTTTAATACTTTATCGTAATAACGAAATTATACATTCTCATTCATTTGATTATCTGTATTTCATTTCATTATAATTTACCAAATATTTAATCAAGCATTTAATGAATTTATTTTATCTTAAAAAATCATTGTTCATAACAAATTCACGAATTGCACTGGCTAATCAAAGTTTATGCAATTTTTAAAATCAAATATGTAAATAAACTGACAGATTTTTGCTGTTGATTCTGAACATGTCCTTATTTTTTTCACATCAGCTCTTCATAATAATAAAAAGAATATGGAATATAGTAATATATTTAGTAATATTTATGTATTAGGGGCATTTTTCTTTCCTGAAACCTCAGAACTATAAATTACAATCCAAAATCTGGTGGTCTTACCCTCTACACAGTTTGTGGAGAAGAAGGCGATGTTCCGGGTCTCCAGAGGATTTTCATGAGTGCAGTCTGGCGACCTGGTCTGAGGCTCCGACTCGCCGGTCAGGGAGGAGTTGTCCACCTGCCGCAAACGAAAGGCCAAGGTGAGCATTTAGCTTCAAGCCACGAATGGGGTGGTCTGCTGCTCGCAGCGCACCTTGCAGCCGTGCGATGAGATGATGCGGAGGTCGGCGGGGATCCGGTCTCCCCCTTTCACCTCCACCAGGTCTCCGGCCACCACTTGCTCGGCGTTGATCTGCATCTTTTCCCCTTCGCGGATCACCAGGGCTTGCTGGGAACACACAGGCGAGCGGGACAATTACTTTCTCCACCTTTTCAAGCCACCCGCTGACATGCGCCGAGTCATGTCGTACCTGGGGGACCATGTTCTTGAAGGACTCCATGATCTTGGAGCTCTTGGCTTCTTGAAAGTAGGAGAAGCAGCCAGTGATAATGACCACAGCTGACAACACGATACCGAGGTACAACTGGAACACGGAAGGAGGGCCTCGGTTATACAGAGGTACAAATCTCTTGGTTAAAGATCAAGTTAACCTCCTCTTTGGCTGCTAGGGATCAAAGGGAAATTGGTATTTTAGGGAAGGCCCGGCCGATATGTTTTGCAGTACTTTGTCTTAAAGTACAGTATTTGTTTTACTTGACAGCGAGAAACATTTTTGGCAATTATTTTGGGGGGAAATTTTTCGAATGTCATCTTTGTCTTACTTTGCAGTGAGTTAATGTTTTAAAAACAATCAGCAGATTTTTTTTCTCCAAATCAGTGATCATTTTAAAATCACTAATATCAACCTGTTAAATCGGCCGTCGGACTGATCGGCCTGGCCCAAATTTTGGGTCGTACCCTGGACACAATATAGGCCATGATCTATTTGCGCCCCAATGTTGATTCCACTGGATCTCAGCGCGTGTCATAGTAGTTTAGCCTGAGTCCATCCAGAGTGACCTTTGAACTCCCCCTGCTAAGAAGGCCGTGACAAATAGCAGGAGTAAAACACTCCCCCCCATGGCAGCGCATGAACCCGGCCGGTGCCATTTTGTTAACAAAGCGCTGCTTCTGACACGATCTTCCCCATGGGGAGCAACTGCCGCACATTACCAAGCCACATTATTTTGTGGTTAGAATATCCCGGACTCACGTTATCCCCGGCAGGCTCGTCCTCCGTGGCGGCCTGGATGGCGTAGGCCAGGAAGCAGAGGATGGCGCCGATCCACAACAGGACGGAGAAGCCGCCAAACAGCTGCCGACAGAACTTGACCCACTCCGGGGTAGTGGGTGGCGGGGTCAGGGCATTGAGGCCGTCTCTGGCCAAGTACTCCGCAGCCCTTGCGTTGGTCAGACCCTGGACCGGGCACCAAAAATGTCATTACATATTTTTTTGTGTGTGATACATAATGAAGCAATAGTCCTGATACAAGGGCACACTACATGTCTCACACTGAATTCTGGTTTCACTTTGCCAAGGCACCTTCGCTGCGGCGTGGGGCCTCTTTGATAGCTGCTTGTTACTTTAGCCTACTACAGCTTTCAGCAACTCCATCTCCCTCATCATCTTGGAAGATTTTCTTCCGCCAATTGATTTTGATCTACTTCTACTTGTTCTGCAGCATGATCCTGGCGGATCCCTTACATTCGCTGCCACCTTCTGGACAGATTTTAAAGGATTTGCAATGCAGACAAGCCTGATCCTTAGTCAGAGGCAGCGTCAGACAGACCCTTGTGGAATTTTTTTCATTCATTCATTCATCTTCCGAACCGCTTGATTGTCACTAGGGTCGCGGGGGGTGCTGGAGCCCATCCCAGCTGTCTCCGGGCAGTAGGCGGGGGACACCCCGAATCGGTTGCCAGCCAATCACAGGGCACACAGAGACGAACAACCATCCACGCACACACTCACACCTAGGGACAATTTAGTTCAATCAGCCAACCATGCATGTCTTTGGAATGTGGGAGGAAACCGGAGCACCCGGAGAAAACCCACGCAAGCCCGGGGAGAACATGCAAACTCCACACAGGGAGGCCGGAGCTGTACAATTTGTTTTTTGACAAAATCTCAAAAAATAGTTTTTTTTCTCGTAAAAATGACCGATTCAAATTCATATGTCCGTGCCATTTTTTCCGGTACCTCTGCACTGTGAAGCCGACGTGCTAACCACTGAACTACCGGGCCGCCCTGGAATTTTTTTTTTTTAAACTTAATAAATAAATAAATAAATAAAGGAAATGATGTATACATACATACATGGGTCATAGTGGCCTTCCTAGACATATTTATACATCTTGAGGAATAAAAGAGTTAAATCTAGGTGTCAAAGGCAAGGCCTGGGGGCCGGATCTGGCCCGCCACATCATTTTATGTGGTCCGCAAAAGCAAATCAAGCAGTCAACTTCCATGATGCTTGCTCATGTTTGAACCAAAATGTCAAATTGTCAAATGTAATTCATAATTACATATGATATTGCAAGCATTTTCTCATTACCAAACCCCTTATTACATTAATGTCAACAATGTTGAAACAAGTCATTATTCTTGACTTCTGATTTTCAAACCAGTTATCCATCAATTTGTTGTGCACGGTGTATGTAATATCTGGAGGTGATTAAATATTTATACGGTTTCACAAAATTCACCGTCATAATGGCCCACCAAGGGAAACCGTAACAACGATGTGGCCCGCGACAAAAATGAGTTTGCCACCCCTGGTTTGGTGTATCGTGATGCTGACTTACCTGAACAATGTCAGTGGTGTATTTTCTGCAAACTTCCTCCACGGACATTTTGTGCTCCGTCTACAGAGTTGAAGCGGAAACGATCGTTCAGCTTTATCCACGTTATCCTACACCAGTGGTTCTCAAATAGTGGGGCACTTTGCACACGGCACAGAGTATGAGTATGAAGTGTAGAAACGAAGTCGAGAGACGGAGCGACGGAGAAAAGAGAAGGTCTACTGAAAGCGAAGACGAGGAAATATGACGAAGCGTATGTAGCGCTTGGCTTCACTGTGACTACGGTGGGAGGAAAGACAGCGGACAGCATGGAGACAAATGAATGAAGGCATCACTTAAAGACATTACACCCCAATCCCATTGATAAAAGTTTTTTTTCAGAGAAAACGTGCCGAATATTGCCAACAATCATCTCGTTTTGTGACTGCTATTTGTAGCCATTAATTCAGACATCTTTGATTTAAAAAAAAAATCACAAATTATTTTATATATTTTTATTTTGCAGGTTAAAGGTTTTTTAAGATTGTGCTCCTGAGTTAATGTTGGTGATCAGTTTGAAAGCATTGTTATTTATTGATTTTATGTCATTTTATTTTTCAGTATCGTATGGTTTGACATGGTCCATCAAAAAATATTTATCGTTAAATTAAGGATTTAATTTTACTTTTGAATTTCAGATGCACTTTAAATCATTTCTGTTACAGTTAATAAAGCTATTCTTTGTTGTAAGTTGGTCCATATTTCTTTTTTTCTTCTCTGATACGTTAATAAGGATACAGTGTTATGCAGAGGTGTACTTATAAGGTATTTATAGTCACGGGGGGGGGCATGAGATGTTTTATTCTTCTGGGGGGGGGGGCAATGACAGAAAATAATTGAGAACCACTGTCATACACCATGAAGGATCATATCTTTGTTCATCTATCTATGACTGTGACGCATACTGACAGGCAGAACAATTAAAAGCTCTTCCACTAAATGCCAGAAAGTACAATTGTTTTTGTGCACTACTATGACGATCTCTTGTGTATCAGTGAACGTTAGGAGATTCACATCGCCAGAACGCTCACATTCTAGCGAGACTGTCGTGATACTTACAATTGGGACTTCCTTCTTCAGGTCATCCATTCCCTTGCCTCCTTTCTTCTTGGGCGACTCCTTCTCATCCTTGTCCTGCGTGGTGGCCACGCGGTAGCTGTCCGACCTTCCATACTGTCAAGCAGACCGAGAAAAGCTTCATTACAGACAGCCAGGTCCTATTAAAAATAATAAAAATCACATGTACTCATGTATTCGGAACCTTTACTTAATACTTTGGTGGCAATTACAGTCCTATGGTCACTTTTTCATGTTGTTTCACGTTGTCATTATAGGATGGTTATTTTTCATTTATTCAAGTCTGGAATTGTTTGTGGGTGCCATCTGTCGTGCAACAGATTACAGCTGTTTACCACACTGGTCAGATTAACCCAGTGAACAACAATAATCCAAGTCAGTCCAAGTGCTCCCATTCATTTTATTCCCAGTGTCCATTCTTCACTGTTCCTGCTGAGCCATAATAATGCACAGAAAGGTTGTAGTCGAGCACGACTGTGAATCAATTAGCATTTTGATAAGAAATTTCAATCACATGAGTCCGGACTAATTAATCACAAATGAGCGTAATAAGATCTTTTAGGCCAAGCAAAGGAGCCAAGAGAACACGTTTCGATCTTTTATCTGCGACAGTGACAATTTAGTTATCTGCAGATTAGATCATTTGCATAAACAATTTCAGTAACGTAGTACTTTTTTCAGACCGATACCATTCTTTGGGTACTCACCCACACAAAGTACCCATAGCTCTACTAGTAGATTTGATATATATAAAATGTCATTTCATACCAGGACCTACATACTTAAGAACAAAGATTTCCCTTGATTTGCCAATGTGTCAAACTGCCGCAGTATTGAGCCAACTACCACCGAGGATTTACTCAATGTCAGACTTTTTTTCCTTACGTATCAGAGGCTGGTATATGCAGCCTCGACGAGAACTCGATACCTTAAAAAAAAAAAGACCCATATAAGGCCTGATCCATATTACAGACAAAACAAACAGAATTTGGTCTGCCGGTCTTTAAGTTTCAAGACTAGCTTAGCCTCCTGATCTTCGGACGAGCAACAGGCGATCACGTGACGGAAAACGATGTGATCTGTGAGTAACAGTCGGTCAGACAAGACAATGACGTTCATCATATACAATTCAGACAAGTCAATATCTGACGAAATCATCCAGTGGAGATTGCCGAGCAGTGGGTGCTTGGTTCTGATTGGAGGATTGTCGATGGCCCTGTCTCACACACACACACACACACACACACACACACACACACACACACACACACACACACACACACACACACACACACACACACACACACACACACACACACACACACACACACAGACAAGTCACGGATTACACACAGCTCAGTGGAGCAGTCGACCTAGAAACTGCTCTCTGTATGAGGGAGGGAGTCCTACATAATCCATGTCTTCATACCCGCTTCCCCCCCACCCCCTTAATCCCACCTCTTCATTTACATTCACTTTCCTTCGGAACATACATCCTCTTTTCAACTTTTCTCCACTCGCGTCAAATCACACGACTGAACACCGATCGCGACGATTACTGCGTTAGCATTTAAACACGACTCACAGCCGCAGATGATCAGTGGCCATGTGCGTCGCCAGAAAATGGCAGTTGCTGGTGATTGACAGCTAACAGCGGGTGTGAGGTTTCCTAGCAACATCCCAACCACAGGGGAATTTTAATTAGTTTGAGGAGGATGACGAAGAGGAGGAGAGTTGGTACTGGATTTCTTTTTTTTAAATGATGTACCTTGTGCAAGTGTATTATGTAACACAAATCTATGGAAACACTGCTATGGCCTGACGTCACGGCACACTGGTGGTGTGACTGAGCTCACAGTGCAGCGTTTTTATCGATTAAAAACTCACACACTCGTACTCAGATGGAAACTAGATATAGATGAAATATTGACAAATGACGCAACATGCACACTGACAAAAAAAAAGAATAAAAACCATCTTCTGTACACTGGTGGTCTCATGGCACAAGAGAATTGAAGTGCCTAAATTTAGAAGCTTATCATTAGACTGATAAGTCATTTTTAAAATGTTTTTGGAAAGCAAGAAAAAAAAATGTCAAGAAAGGTCCAGTTGTCTGTATTCAACATTGATAGATTAGCATGACAAGCTCCAAAGAAAATTATTTCTTAGCAAGCATGTTGGCCTTCTATGTTGATATCAAAATGATTTAGGAAATTATCATTATGAATTTAGGCTCACGTTATGATTATGAATGTGTTTGCATTGAACTGCATAATGCCAAAAATTGCTCCTAAAAGCTAATTCAGGTCTCCAAATGAGTGCAAGCGCAGACCTCCGGCAGGGCTTAAAAGATACCAATGAATGATCGTAGCAACTGCAGAATCTGGATCAAATACGGATCCAAGTTTTAAAGCTTTTAAACCTTGCTTACGCATGTTCCAATGAAGGCTGACACATTTTAAATTTCCACTTAGCTCTTAATTTATTAGCAGATATCAAAATTATTTATTTATTTATTTTAAATGAACTGAGTGAGTTACACTTGCTGTCCATCCGTGTTGTGAAGTGTTGCTTAACTGACATTGAAGACACTTTCACGCCTTGAAGTATTTGACGGAACCCATCGTCTGTCTCCAGCAGCCATTTTCTTTTCTTTGTTGTTTTTGTTTTGACGCACTGCATCATGGGATATGTTGCATCTCTAGCAACTCTTGGCTTCACTTTGACAAGATGCATTGTGGGATACATTGAGGGCACCATATGGGGAAACCGTATGTTGACTCACTACTCCCAGCAGTACTGCAAAATGGCGAACTCAAGATATTGCTTTGGCAAGTGAAAGTGTTTAGTAAAAGTTAACAACTCTATCTGATGTAGATAAAAACTGTCCTTCATGTTAATTCATGGTTCATTTGCCTTTATTTTTACATAAGCCATCCATCCATTTTCTAATCCACTGCGAGGGTCCCGGGTGTTCTGGAGCCTATCCCAGCTGTCTTTGGGCCGTTTGGCGGGGTACACCCTGAACGGGTTGCCAGTCAATCGCAGGGTACACATGGATGAACAACCATCCGTGCTCACAGTAACACCTAGGGGCAATTTAGAGTGTTCTATTAACTGCCAGGCATGTTTTTTGGAATGTGGGCGGAAACTGGAGAACCCATAGAAAACCCAGGCAGCCACGGGGAGAACATGCTAAATCCATACAGGAAGGCCGTTGCCGGAATCGAATCCCCGCACCTCTGCACTGTGAGGCCGATGTGCTAACCAGTCCACCACCGTGCCGCTGAGCAAAACATTTAAGTATAAAAAAAGTCTGATATTATTTATTATAATCCAGATGATATGCTGATTTTGTTTGTTACAAAAATATACGGCAAGAGGAGCGTGAAAAAATATTTGCGTTCGAAATAGCAATTGCAATATTGAAGAAAAAAAAATCACAATTTGATTGTTTTTCAAAATCGTTCAGCATGATTCCCAACAGCTCATCTGCATTACTTGAGGCATCCTCCCACGTTTTCCCACAACCCTCCTCAAAGTGACATTGCAGTCATTCGCCGTCCTCTATCTTCCAACCGGGAATGACAATCTCAATTTGACTTTCGCCGAGCCTCACCATCAGTGAATTCCCGATTGATTGACCTCAGATGCCTCGTCAATCCGCCCCGCCTCCCGTTTTGTACGCCCCTCCACCCGCGCCTCCTCCTCCAGAGTGAATACAGTACACTGCTCTTTTAAGTTAGCCTCGGGCAAACTCTCGGACGAGCTCTCGGACAAAGCGTGACAGAGTGGCACAGCTTCTCCATTCTGGCCTGAATGCTCTCTCATTCCACGATTCCATCTTGCCTCCTACCACCCATTCGAAATCAGCATGGAGGAAAGGCCCCTGCAAAACACAGTTCATTAGAAGGACGGGATTGCAAAGGATGCCCACTATGCTGCGCGCTAGTGTGGGGCGAACAGGGCTGGAGTCTATTATGACTATACATGACGACTCAAACCAGATGCCGTCCTGATTTTTTTCTTTTATAAAAGAAAACAAAAGGAAGGTGGAGGGGGCAGAGGGGGGAAGCAAAACCCAAACGGTGTTCCTGTAGGAGAGGGGTACGGTGTGGGTCTGGTAAAAAGTCAGATGAGAATAAAAGACTAAACAACAAAAACTCAAATAACTTGCACATGTGGGAGGAGGTATTAGGATCGGGCCGGGGATGACGTTATAGTCCGATGAAACATGTTCATGTGCCATCTCTTGACAATTAAAACAAATAAAGTTCAATTATTAGATTCATTGTCAGTGGTTTTCAAAATATTCATTTGTCTTTTTCACAATCACATTCAAGATCGCTGGTAGGGTTATGTTAAAGATATCGGAACAAAGTCAATGATCTGAAGCAGCAGTGATACCATCGCCGACAGTGATGGTGGCTACAGAGAACATGGCAAGAAATCAAGGACCGTTTTGATATGCCTGATGGATTTACTTTCGTTCATTTTTCTTTTGTGATTTGATGTCCACCCTAATGAATTGGAAATGACATCTGAAATGTAACTTTTAGGGCACCCATTTTATTTTCATGGGAGTCAAATCCCTCACCCAAATAAACATGTGTATCATATAAAGACAAATGCTGTCAATGTGGGGGAACAGACATACATTGCTGCAAGGCTCCAATCTGTCTTCACACACTTAGACTAAATGGCGTGACATGTTTCATTGTTTTGTTGCTTATCATCTGTGGAGTCCCAGTCCACAGACACTGCAAATCTGCCTTTGTGTTTATGGGTATTAAACGTCATTAATACGCGCCCTTAAAGTAACGCGTTACTCCAGTACTCGGCAACTTGATGCTGTAGATTGACTCACAAACGTGGCGCAAAGAGCGAGTTGTCGCCTGAGCACCCCAGACACAGAAATATAGACGACATGTATCTTGATGA
Source organism: Hippocampus mohnikei (assembly GCA_026261675.1). Lineage (NCBI taxonomy): Eukaryota > Metazoa > Chordata > Actinopteri > Syngnathiformes > Syngnathidae > Hippocampus > Hippocampus mohnikei. The sequence goes on from JAKGUB010000345.1 coordinate 2,175,563, forward strand.
TGGTGTTGTTATTGTTGTTGTTGTTTTAAAAAAACGTTCTTACCCCCATTTTGGCTCTCCTCGGAGGTTCGGTTTGAGCGGGTGCACTTGTCCGTTTAAGAAAAGCTCGTCAGGTGGTCGAAGAAAAAATGTCTCCCTTCACTTGTCGGCTACGCCCCTAAAGAGACAGAAAATGTGTCATGAAGAAGTATTAAAAATGCAAATATCAGCACAAGACTCCAAAAAAATCGTTGTTGTCTCCTTTCCTCCTCGCAAATGATGCCGCTGAAGAAAGTAGAGCCACGCAGATGTTGGGATGCCATGCTCTTCCGCGGGACTTCACGCCCCCCCTCGCAGCCTCCGCGGAAGGAAATAGACCCAAGCAACAGCTCCTTCCAAACGCATAAACCGGTCAGGAAAATCGTTTCAAAGCCTTTTTTAATGAATAAATCTAGAACATTCTACTGAACAGTAGAAAATATCCTGTACAGCTGAGTACTCACACATTGTGTAAGTGTCACATTGGCTCCTTAATCAAATATTTAACTAAAGTAAGGGTTCTATTACTCAAAGACAATTCACCACAATATGACTCAACTTTATTCATAGAGTATTCTTGTCATAGTGTGCAGAAGTTTGAGCGTTTTGAATTATCTTGTTAGCCAAATACTACTACTACTAGCTACATGGAAGATTCTATGTGAATCGTAGGGTGACAACCAGGGCGCACTATATATGTAGCAGAATAACTACTTGTTGAAATCTGCACTTGTTAACTAGTAGAACTTAATCACAATACTATTAGTACTAATAGCACACAGTTTTCAAGAAGAGCACAGTTTCCCCTCATGACTAACATGTAGTTGTTCAACTAGTGCACCCTATTTGTTCTGCTAGTTAGCCCCATTTGTTCTACAACTTCACTTAATTATCTTACTGTTGAGGATAAAGAGTGTACTACTACATGGACATTTCAGTGCACTAGTAGGACATCGAATGAACACTCGGACGGCCTGCCATTGTTATTTGCATTTCACATAATCTGTCTCATAGTTTGTTGTAAAAACACATTGCTGCCCAAGTGGGAAGTGTAGACACTGTGGTGACAATGTAGATTGAAATAAAACAGACAGTTAATCAGGTTTAAGCAGGTTGATATTCACCCTCATAATGACAGAAGATGCCATGCATAACAGTCAACTAATAAGGACATGCCAAGATTTTATTTTCGCATCATTATTAGACAATTATATGCATGCTTTTACAACACATTAACTACAAAGATGAAGAAGAGTCAAACGTGACTTATAAAACAGATGGGCGAATAAGTGTGAAATGGGATCAATCGCAAGCGCCATCATAATTGAAGCGTGGCCTGATTTCTCTTCTGGTGCCGCTTGCAGCTGCGTCATCCATCACTTGTGAACGGAGCAGAAGCCAGGTTAAGCACACAGCAGAAACATTTTCATTTTAATGACAAAATCATGCAAAACACTCATGTACTCCTCACAATTGAGGAATCTGCAAAAAGGAATGGACTTGATAGACTTGATCTTCTTGAGGGGCGGGGGTGTCTGATCACCATAGCAACAGGTGTCATCTTGCCTTGGTTTACTAATCCCATAAAAGAGAAAAAATGCTAATGGTGTAATTTGCTTGTGATGTTGTGATGGAAAATGCTAATGAACTGTAACTATAAGGAACGTTTGTTGTTTTTGATTTTTTAGCAAAAATACATGAGATATTCTGTCAATGATAATGAAGAACTTTATGATCCCCAATTTGTTTTCCAGTTGGCAGGACTAACAATTAATAATAAAACAAATCAAGAAACATAAAATAACCTTTCCCCGGAGTAGTAAACACTGGCTACATTAACAGTAAAGATTCACTTTGGTGCTTCTCATAAAATGAGCAAAATTACATTAGAATTGCCTCTGTCTTCTCTCCAGACTGGGAGGAGGGAGGAGAAGCAGCAATATAACAGGCCAAAATCCAAACATCAAGAATTGAGGCAGACCAAGAGACCAATTGCATACTTGGTGTGAGAATGTCGAAATAAGATGAATGATGCTTTATTAGATGTGTGCCTTTCAGTAGCATGGCCATATGAGTAACTGGAGTCAGGCTAGCTTTTTTAGTGACAGAAGAGTGCCCTTCTCAACCCCTCCAGTTTGAAGTGGTTACTGAATGCCATTGCACGAGCCACTGAGAACTACAGTGGGACAATTATATTGCTGTCATTTTGTAGGAGAGTGGTTTTATTATTTTTTATGACCACAATTAAATCAGGACTTTATATGTATTTCAAAGATGTATAGTTTAGTTGTTTTTTTAAGTAGAGGTGTCAGACAAAATACCTGTCAAATCCATCAATATTTTATCAAGGTAAATTGATATTATATTGACACACACTGGCTGAAAGTTGTGCTTTTCCCTTTTCATTTCTGCAGCTGTTTGATATTCCTTCTTCTGTAGCTACGGATGTAAATCAATACTGAAATAAATATTACTAAATAAATGCTCTAAAACGAACCTTGGACATTTTTGCAATAATTATTATTTCATTTTATAAACATAAGCTTTAGTTCCAGGTCATTTTCATTTTTCACAAAAGCATTAGAAAGTCATCCTTTTTCCATTTGGTGGATGACAACATTATTTCGAATGCTCATCACACCTGAGTAATTAAGTCAGCTCAGACATCCATCTCTGTTTCTGTGGTAATGTAGCTTCCTTTTTTCCTGCACACACACACACACACACACACACACACACACACACGCACGCACGCACGCACGCACGCACACACACGCGCGCGCGCGTCAGGTTGACCTTGTGGAGGAAATCATCGGCCATTCATCATCTTCGTCAGCTCCAGTGATGCGAGGAGGAGGAGAAGGAGAAAAGAAGGACCCCGAGATTCAACCAGTAGATGTTCTCACTCACGTTCGATTAAGTTTCACTTTGCATGGAAGCTCACGATACACGTCAACACAAATGCAATCTAAGGCTGAATTCATATCCGATTTGAATCATTTTAATTTAAGGTTGCAGCATTAACAGAGCAACTCATACCATGTTATTCCAATAATAACATTTTGATAAAACATTCATATTCAAGACTTACAGAAATGCTGTTATGAAGACTCAGCTCCTCTCACGGCTTCTCAGTACAGCAATAATATTACCTGTTCTATGCAGAGGATAAAGAACACATGCCTGTTAGTATTGTTATATTATCTGTTGAGGCACCAATGTCTACATTTATAATTCACATAAGTACACTTTATTTGTGCAAAGGCATATATTTTTCTGACAAGCTACAACTTTAAGTCTGATGCGTGATGAGAGTCTCACACAAACCTCGATCCCATTGCCCTCTCTGTAAATGAATGTGGCAGGGAGGTTGGAGACAGCTACGTGAGGGATTATCGGCGGGTGAAAAGGGGAGATGAGTTTAATTTTAGACTGCTTCTATAAATAAACTCCATTTATCTCTCTCTCACACACACACACACACACACACACACACACAATTACTGTTTGATGTTCTAATAGAAAGAGTGAGTGGGGGGGCAGGAGTCTGCTGTTGCCTGGCAACCATATCCGGCATTTGCAGAATATGTGACACACATACACACACAGACACAGGAGATGCCAAAGAAATATCGACTGTTGTTGCATGTTGCCACAATGCATTGTGGTGAAGGGCCAGGTGCCCTGCAGTCTTACGTAAAAATAAGACGGGGGCTTTTGATGTTCCTTTGTTAACTGGGATGAGCTAAAAATAGCATTGACTGATGAGTGGGGATTCTGCTGGAGAGTAGCTGAGGTGAAGGGGTCAGCACTTATCCCATCATGCATTGCAGTGCGCCTCATTAGTCCCAGACAGAGTGGATTTTGTAATTTTGTAATTTTGTTTTGGAAAAAAAATAGCACGCTTCAGGACTGTATTCAAAAAACACACACACAATTCAATGGAATGTAAACAAATAGATATGAGGAGCATGATTTCAGGCATTAATTCAATGGGCATTGTGTGACTGGTGTGTGTGCTTTGGCCACCAAGGGAGAGCATAATACATATTGCACAGAGATTTGATGATGAAACGATGAAAAAGACCATCACAATTAAGCGGCAATATTCATAGTTTGTTTGTTTTTTTCTCAGAGGATAAAGAATATATGGCTGTGTATTAATATTTAGTCTGTCTGTATATCCTTCTCTCAGTTGTATTCAAATGCAAATCATGTGCATGCTATGCTATGCTAACGTACAGCAAGATAGCAACGCAAATAAGGAGGATGTCAATGTATAAAATAAATCTTAATTTCAGATTGGAATGTGGAAAATAGTTTCCAGGTTGTCCTGAGATGACAAATTTGAAGTTGAAATGGTTTGACTCGGTCATGAAAGGTGGAAGGACAATATGCAATTGTAGTGGACAGTGTCTGCATTTGAGAATATAAAATGTGGAAATTGGGGGAATGTGTCATGTGTTTCTCCTGCAGGTGGCAGAGGAGGACTGTCCCTCCAGTTTACACACCTGCTGCCTATGTAATCAGGCGACTATTGAAGGACTCCTATGTTGTCATGTCTGTCAGATAATTTGCTTTGCTCATGATTGTCACCAAGTGTTGAATTCATCCAAACATTCAATGCTCTTGCCTTTCGTTTATGTTCCCACCAGGTTTTATGCATTTAACTTTGTAAGTAGTTTTTCGTCGTTGTTGTAGACACAGCTTTTGTATTACAGTATATGAGTTTATTCTTGTCTGTTTATAAACTAGGTTTTTATTTATTTATTTATTTTTTTTGCAAATGTATTTGGTTGTCTCGTTTTCCTGGTGTCATACTAGCGTTGTTTATCGATCTTGCGACCTATTTTTGTGGATAAATCTTTTTGGTCAATTCTTTCTGAGTTCATCTTTCTGGAGTCCAATTCTGTCCAACAGAATGTGAAAAATAAGATTTTTTTTCCACTTAAGTGAATCATTTGAGAAATGATGAGTAGAAGGACAAAAAAAAACTGTGGCCGAAAAATAAAAATATGTATACAATGGTCACGCCTTAATCAACATTCACCTTGACGGGCCCCAGTCTCACTAGTGCTGCTCCCACCGATTGGACGAGAGAGCAGGCCTTGGATTGTTCTGATTGGCTGCCAGCATGCAGCCTGTTGCTGGGCTGTTTCCTTGGAGATGACTATCAGCCTTTTCGCCCTCCTCATCCTCCTCCTCACTGTGAGGATTCTGCTGCTTGGTGAAAATTATGTCTGCGAGGATTTCCGGTTTCAGGGGTGCAATCGTGCACAAATTAAAGAAACAGACATAAACGAGGCCGCGAGGATAAAATAACATCATGGTAGAGATTTATCACACATATTGTGACATTTCCCAAACCTTGGACAAATGAATATCAAGAACAAATGCAATCATAAGTGAGCCATTCAGAACTAGGACGGGGTAATTCCCTTTATTTATTTTTTATTTTATTTTGGAGTTTAGTGCAGAAATTAATAGAAAAGGTCATGCCCTCACCCCAACCCCAAAGTCTAGCCTGGGTCATCATCAAAAGAATTTATTAGAGTCTTCCTCCTCCATCATCCTATCAGCTCTCTGCTTCCCCCTCCTCCACTAGTGAAGCGCTTCCTCTGCTGGCAACTGCCGGAATAACACATTGAAGAGTCCTGACTCTGTAGTACAAGGGTGTCGATCCCATTTTTGTCGCGGGCCACATTTTAGTTACTGTTTCCCTTGGAGGGCCGTTATGGCTGCAAAACCATATAAAGGAGGAGAGAAGACTGGTTTATTCAATGATAGTTTAAGTTACTGTAATGAGGGTTTTGGTAACAAGAAAACTTACAATAGCTCTTACATACGAAAAATGTAAATTTTGGTGCAAATATTAGCACTATATATATATATATATATATATATATATATATATATATATATATATATATATATATATATATATATATATATATATATATATATATATATATATATATATATATATATATATATATATATATATATACTCCTTACCACTAACAATCCTTCAGACGATGCAAAAAAAAACAAAAAAAGTCCCAGACGAGCCGTTGCCCTGATCCTCCGATACCCTTCATCCTCCCAAACACTTTCGACTTTCTGTCACACTCATCCATGTTTCCAATCTGGTCTTCAGATGACGCCGTGCCGGTCCACCTGTATCCTGGCCACCATCTGTACGGTGCTGTAGAGACTCACGCAGGAGCCGGTCGCCGCCATGGTTGCGGCCAAGGCGTTGACCAGGTTTCTTGGAGGCTGCATGCGAGCCTCGCCAGACAACTGCCGCTGCAGACAAGACAGGATAGAACAACAGCAACACATGACGTCACACAAACGATATAACAGTACTCACAGGCGCATATTATTTATCCTCTATGAAAATCAACTAAAGAGGGAGCCCTCATACCTTGGCCTTAAAAATATTTAAAAGCTGAACATTCTCTGAATTATTTATTTGTTTTGAGAGCTATTCTTAACTTCCTGCTGCCTTGAGGGGCTTACATAACTAAACTGCCCCAGATGAGCGCACATTTAGTTGGGACGTAAATCTCGTCCTCATAGGAGGCGAAAGAACATTTCAAACGAACGTTTAACGGTTGCAAAGAGGCAATAAAGGAAGGGATGCACCAACCTGGAGGAGGCGGAAGTAACCTGGAGTCAGTCTTCCCAGTCTGATGATCATTCCCGCTGCTGCATACCTTCCTGCGGGAGAAGACGACGAACCATTTCAAATGAACAGAAACTGCCATGGCAACTTTTCAACTTCCATACAAATTCATGCACTTTTTGACTCCTTCCATTTTGACAAAAGGCACTTTCATTTTTTACTTGATACAAAGTTTAGGCCAGTTCAAAAGAACCAAAATGATACCTTTTAGTCAGTTGTAGAAACTCCACGGTTGATCCAAACAGTCTGTGAGCTCGCCCCTGGACCATCAAAAAGTGGCTGCAGCCTGAAGGAGGCTTTTATACTGCGACCCGTCTTGTCTCGCATGGATGCACGCTTGAAGGAACATTTGTGTTAATGCACTGCGGTGACTTATGTAAGCCCGCGCCATTCCCATTTGCCTTGAAAGCCCCACAACAAACGTCCTAATGGCACCCCGAGAGCATCAAAGAGGTGACAATGCTGCACTTTGGAGGCTTTTGGACATTTTTATTGAGAATGAGGGCAGCTTGGAGTGTGATGGAACAAATAAATGGAGCCTGGCTTTTGGTATATGACTCGTAAGTTTAATAATCACAATGCTACAAGGTTCCTGCTTCATTGTTTTGGTTGTATTATTTAGCATTCAATGTCGGGATTCTTTTGCGTACCACTAGAGGAAGCTTCTGTACCATTAGTTGTACTCGTATCCATCACAATTGGAGAATCACTGGTAATAATGACTAAACTTGGGTCGTTCATCTTTTCTGTCCATTCATTTGAAAATGAATGGACAACAAACACATTGATAAAAAAGAGCTCAGTCTCTACTGCATGTGAATATCATGGCCATGATCAATTTTTGCCGTGGACCGTCTTGAAGTAGTGCTGCTCCCGTGAGGCGAGCAAGGCTTCCTCGTGTGCTGCCGCCATGACGGGAGTTTGGACCACCTTCAGGTTCACGCCGCCACGGGCGTCGCTGTCCGGGTCCACCATTAGCTTCCCGATAAAAACCTGCAACAAACAATGACAAAGAGCATGACAAAAAAATATCCTGAGGAATACCGTCGTTTAGCATTGTTTGCATGCTGCCAGACCTCTTCGTGGTGCTGTCCCACGTCGTCTTGCGCTGTTTCTGTCCTTATGGACTCAATGTGCTTCTCCCTCTTTTCTTTGATTCCCTGCAAGAGAGAAAAAACAAAATTTTGTCGAGGAAAAGTCTTTCTTTGTGGGACAAAGAAATGGTGAAGGACAAAAAGAAACCTTGAGGATGTCATAGTTGGAGGTCTTAGAGACAAAACTGCTCCATGACTTGGCTGTGAGCTGACGTTGCTTCCAGTGAGACTTCATCTGCAATAAAATGGACCAAAGTCACCAAGGTCAACCAAATCAGGCAAAATATGCTTGTTCTCTAACAGCCAAGATAAGAATAAGAATAAGAAAACCTTTATTCGTCTCACAATGGAGAAATTCCCAATTTACAGCAGCAAAGTTATGAAAGGAAGAAAGTCGAAAGAACAAAAAATATAGGAGCTGCTGTAAAGGCAGCCACTCTCGCTGCGCCATCTTGAAGTCATAATAACATCAAAACAAAATAATACAACACAACACATAACACATAAGATAGAAGATAACAGTAATGACATCGTTAAATAGAATGTAAATGATTAAACTTTTTTTTTTCCATTTCCATAATCTTTGTCATTGATTGCCTTTGATGCTGAATGTTCTCACCTCTTCATACATAAGTTGTTCTTCCCTGTTGGCCTCCTCGACGTGTTGCCGCATCACTTCCTCCTGCTCGGCCGCCACCGCCTCGGCCATGCGCTGCGACATCTGCTGGGCAGAGCGCAGAGTCTCTTGGTCCGGCGTGACGGGGCGGACGCCCTCCCGGATCAGCTCACGGCTGATCTCGTCCCACACCTCGCTCACCTGCGTGACATCACACTTTGACGTCATGCTTTTCAGCCACATTAAATAGTGCAGACAAAAGAGCCGTCTGTCTAAGATATCTGATTCCAATTGTGTCTCAGTATGGCAAATTTTCAGTTCGGAGGAGATGCTCTGCAATTCACACAAAACTAAGATGGCCGATTGCTGTTCCTCTTCAAGCATGGATCATTTTTTTGTGTATCCTGTTACAATAGCCGACCCATTTTGGGGGGAATCAGAAAAACTGGTATAGATTATTTCGGGAAGCCCTATAAGTGAGTTTTAGGGTGTCCTGTTTGGAACCACCACAATTCAAAAAATGTCACCAGCTCCACGGTTTGGCCAAAAATCATGCATTTTCCAGCTTGTAGAGGCCCACAAAAAGCCGAGTCGTTTGTCAATAACCAAATGGAATAATACAAAGTAACATTGATGATAAAACACCTGCTATTTTGTTTTTACCTTGAAATCAAGGTACCTTTTGACAATACTCAAGGTCACTCTGTCTTTTACGGACAATCCTGGAAGATCCTCGAAACCTGCACAAGATCAAGGATCAGTTATATGGACAATGAGGGTTGCGGATACGCTAGACTAGAGCCTCTCACATCTGACTGGTCGCCAGCCTCATTTTGTATTGGCGTGTTTGATTCTCAGTGCCGATCAATAAACAACTCTAAGTGCATTTGCATTCTGTTTACCAATTCTGCAGAAGATCAAATAAATCTTGGCTATCAGGTTCTCTTGCATCTCTAATACGGCGGTGCTCGCCGTGTCCAGAGTCGACATTAGCGATGCGTCATCCACCTTACGATGTGCCAGGACAGGCTCCTTTGGATCTGTGTGTAGGTAAGAGAAAATTTGTCACAGGGTTTGGTTGTCCATTTGGAGCTGCCGACTCAAACAAACCTGCAATCCCGCCGTGTTGGTTCCGGCTGACTCCCAGCTCCTCTTCCTCCCGCCGCCACACTTGCAGCAGGAGACTCGGAGCCGTCCAGCCATCGCTGTCGCTCCAGCTCAGGATGTGAGGAATTGTGCTCGGGTTGTCACACAGCTCCAAAAGAGTGGCCAGGATCACGCCGTGAACGCACTTGGGACTCGACTGAAGGAAAAATGAAAGCAGAAGTTAAAAATGTCCCCCCTACGAAGGGATTTCTGGACCCCAAAAGTTTTAAGAATCCCTGCAGTCAAGACCCCCAACCAAGACTCTCCCAGGGAGGGTTTGAGTTACTTACACTGAGTAGGTCCAGTAAAACCAGCACGCCATCTCGGGTTAGGAAGCAATCCTCTGTCGTGTAGCAGCCCACGATGCAGGTGCTAACAATGGAACCACAAATGAACCATTTCCATTTCATTCATTTTCAGTCAATCTTCGCCCTTAACTCCCTCACCCAAACCTAACCCGAGACCCTATTTCCCAAACCCCAACTCAAGACATAGGAACCCTAATTCCAATGATACAAACATTTGCTCAAGAGTGAGCGCTAGTCACAGTCAGCAGCAGAGTGAGAACCGTTATCTTAAGCTGCACTGACCGCACGCACGCCAAGGTTGACAGGAGAAGCTTGTTGTGTCCGAGGCCACTGTAGAACATGCTGGCGCCTCTCCTCAGGTAGTGGACCGTCATCTCCACGCCCTCGGTCCCAAACAGCTCCTGCCGTGCGACCCCAGGCATGTCAGAAATCTCTTTTCTGGATTTATCAATCAAATTGTCACAATGACCTTTCTGTGCAGATCACTCTCACACAGAGCTGAGAGGATGATCTGCATGTCTGACTTCATCTCCACGGTAACAGCATCCTCATCGCTGGCAGTCGACTCCATCTGCATTAGAAGCCCTGAGAAGTTGATGCGTGCGATGGAGAACATTGTGAGGTGAGGGGTTATATGGAACTGAACTGCACTGGTCATAACCAATGACCCGAACACCTGCTAACCCAAATGCCAGACCCTTATCTCGACTTTACTAAACTGACCTAGAAGCATGTGTATGGTCCCTGGTCGCACAGGTCCTGGTTGAGAGTCTTGTCATCCAGGGAGCTGACTGATCTCATCAGTCTGATGCAGTAACGCATGTGAGCCTTTTTGCTCCCTCGGCCGCCGGTGGCGTGGAAGCTGTGTCCTTGTCCGCAGTAGCCGTCTGGAATCAGTCAAGCGCCGTGAGTCGAGTCCCCTTCACTGCTTCACTCACTCTCACCATGACCATGGTGTCTCACCTTGCCTGATGCACCAGTCCAGCAGGTGCAGCAGGGCCACATTGCCATAGCAGGACATGTAGTGGTCCAGTATCAGCGGGGCCACGGTAGCGAGGACTGCCAGAGCCTGCAGCTGGAGCTCCTCCAGCTGGATGGACGACCAGTCACGAGACCCCGGCTTCACCTCGGAGGCAGTGGCGGGCGGCTTGACCAGGGTCAGCAGAGCCAGTATCACTCGTTCCTCTTTGAAGATCTGCACCACAAAAAGGACAAGATCAATATCACGTCAATATCTACCTCGATGTGCAGAACCAGGAGCATCCACCGGGATGGTTGCAGGATCTCTGGACATCACAACCAGCAGATTTAACAGCAGCTTCTTCATTTGCAGGTCTTCCATGTTGTACGTCAGCTTCAGCTTGCCCACCAAATGATGACTCTTCACTGAAACGGAAGCGCGGGAGAAAACGTGGCTGTCAAATCCAAACCAAAACCCCAGAGACAGAGAGGAATTTTGCCTTACGCTCGGGAAACGTGCTGAGTGCAACAAGCTGCTTGGCGAATAAGCTCTCCTAAAAAATGAGAGAATTATTTGTCTCAACCAAAGCAATAATGCCATTGCTTGAACAGCAGAGTGTACTTCCCATAGATGCTTCTGGGTGATGTCTGATGAATTGTACCCTAGCCATCAGTCCCAAACCTCGAACCCAGCTCATCTTAACACTGATCTTTTTCCTCAGCAAACCTAACTCCACTCAGACTAACCCTCATTCTAACTCAGAGAACGACTGGCCGAGAAGACATCACTCACAATGAGCAGAGCGCAGGAGTTCTCAGCAAAGAGGGTGGTGAGAACCAGCAGATCGTTGCGGACTTGGAGGTCAACGTGTCGGGAAGTGTTCAGCAGGGCGCGTGTAAAGGCCTCTTTTAGGGATCTACAGGACAGAAAGCGATACAGTCAGAGTTTTTCAAAAGCAGCTTTTCTTCATTCAAGTTAAATCAAGTCAATTCAATTTTTGGAGCGCCAATTCACATTGAGCAGGGCTTGGCGCCAAACAATAAGAAAATCAAGGATTGAGACACATTTGGCAAAGGAAACACCCCTCTAAGGAAGAAACATTGAATAGAACCCAGGCTCTCTCGATCACTTTTGTGCCTCTGCTAGCGAGGTTTGGATGGAGAGAGTGCCCAGAAAAACTAGAGTAGAGAAAACAGGATAGTGGGGTTGAGCGATTGAGGGAGGGATGAAAGAACAATGGGCACAACAACAGCAGTCTCATGAACAAGGTTGATGGTGTTAGTGGGGTTCGGGTTTGTGTTAGAAGGTCAGGTAAGTGGTTTTAGTGCTTTACTGGGCTTCTTGGAGTTGGGACTTGTGGATCTGACATACATGGCACATTCCACGCTGCTGAGCTGGGCGGCCACTGTAGCCTTGTTGCCACTCTCCAGAAGGTTCCAGAGAATTTCCGAGGAGTGAAACAGGATCAGTCCGGACGGGTCTGGCTCATTCATGCGCAGACAGATGCTCTCGGCCCCTCGCACACTGAGCATTAAAGTGCAGTTCATATCTAGGGATGGACGAAGGATAAGATTTGTAACCTACAGTAGTTAGAAAAAATATATATACATTGAAACTCCTCTACAACGAAACCTACAAGGGCAGAAATACCCCCTAGTGTGAAAAAATGTTCATGCATGAAAGCCATTCCCACGTTTCTTCCCCCCTGTCCCTTTCCTGCAAACATGATTTCATTGTAGAGGAGTTTCACTGTAGTATATCACAACACCTGGCATTTGAATAGGGGTGTGTTGACTTTTTATCTCCACTTCATGCAAATCAGCATATCGACCCGCTGACTTTGCCACAAGGACCCTTGTGTCGATAATGAAGGTGCTCGAGCAATAACAAAGGAGCTTCAGAAATCCCCCCCAGCCACCCCCCCGGGAACTGACCAGATGTGCTGGAGAGCATCTGTAGTGTTTGCAGGAGCAACAGCTTGACAGCGGGCTGCTTTTCCAGCGCCGCTATGGACAGGAACAGCGTCTTGGCCAGATCGCTGCGCTCCAGAAGCCGAAGTCTGTAGCCGGGGGACGTCGGTTGAGGCTCTGTGAGCATCAACACTCGTCAATGCAGATCCCAACAACGCTCCGAATGAGGCCAAAACACACCGTGAAATAACTAGGATACAAAATTAGGTACAGCATCCAATACTAACCGGTACACAAATTCAGTGTTTTAATAAAAGATTCCAACTAGTATACTCTACAAGATTGTTTAAGTGTTCCTAATGTTGTTTCTGTCCCACTTTACACATTAACAAAACAATAAAACTTCCAAATTGCAAATACTTGATATTGTATGTAGATGGGAAAAGAAAAAAAAATGAAGATGAGGGGCAAGATGACAAGCGAAAGAAAATGGGAAGAAGAGAAGCTGACTGAGCAGGTGGTGTCAGTAGCGAAGACATTGACACGATGGCTTAGTGAGCCGGATCGTACCGTCGAGCGGCGGTTTGCTGGGAGCCGAACAGCTGTAGTAAGACTTGACCGACTCCACGACCTGACGCCTCACTTCGCCGTCTGACACCCTCATCAGGTAGCCTACACTCACACACACACACACACACACACACACACACACACACACACACACACACACACACTCTACAGTTAAATTCATTGGGCACACCATAGAATTGAATGCAAGGGTGGTCAAAGTATGTCCAAGGGGCCCCATGTGAGGATTCACGTTATCAAGTTATATTTTGTAGCAATGATAAATCCAAAATAAAATATGAGTCATTTAAAATTTAGGAAAAAAGGGCAACATTTGTCCTAAAATTATCCCACTCTGCAGAAACTTGCAATTATTAATACATAATAAATATGTCAAATTGTTCTGCCATTATATCATCTGAATAATGTGCTCTTTCATTGGATCTTTTTAGACGGTTTACCAAACAAAGTGCCACGTGAGTACATGACGATGTTTGTACTCTATACCCATGCGAGAGAGAAACTGCTTGACATCCTCAGCGTAGTTGTGCTCATCCGAAACTTTTTCCTTCAGGAAGGGAAGCCTTACAAGGACGAACATTTTGTCATTTTCAAGAAACAACATTTCATCTGAAAACAGCAGGAATGCGTCCTACCTGCAAATGTTCAGAGCCTCACACAAAATGCTGCAATATTCCGGTTGCTTATCAGCCTTTTCGCCGCAGACTTTGAGGATCCTCGAGATGCTCGCCAGCTCCCTCAGCAGCTTGATAATGTCAAGGAAAAGACGTTTCTGTGGCGGGGCAAAATAAATGCTGACAGTGGTTGAGTGGCGATAAGTGAGCACCTGGGGACTTTCTGTGAATCTATTTCCATCTCTGCATACACCTGGGGAGCAGTCAGGAGGAAGGGTTGACATGAGAAAGGATACAAAGCCTTGTTGTTTCCTCTTGAGCAGCTTCTTCAGCACAAAAATGTGCCTCTCCTGCATGTGAGTCTAAAAAAAAAATGTATTGATGTGGAAAAAAAAGTTGGCAAATGCTTGAACGGAATATTTTTCAGTTTGGCATAAGTCTGGTGTACTGTCCAGCAAAAGACCTGTCTATTGATGTAATTCTGTTATAGGTGGGATGGGGCCCCCCACCTCCCACCACTTTGCACACCACTGCAAATGAATGCGCGGATGACTTACCGTCAGGGGGTCTTCAAGCAGACTAATCACTTTGGCAAGGTTGAGACTTCTCGGACAGGCCTTCGAGAAAATGTTACCATTACTTGCATTGGTGTAGAAATTTATGACATCACACTGTTATGACAGAGGTCATATATAGTGCAGTTATACTACTGCAGACTACAACCACAAAACCTGAGTCACCTGCTCGACATGGTCTGGCGTTCTCGGCCGGGCAACAGCTAGATCGGCTTTCCTTCTGTGCACAACTTTACATGAATCCATTTTGATTCATAACAAAACTTTAAGCATTAGCAGATTTGGACTCTTGCCATTGTTTACACGAGTCAACGATTCACTTAAAACGACGCCAAAAATGTGTCAAAACACAGCGAAATGGGGCAGGCGGCCACAAATCGATGTAATTATTCATCTAATGGGAAATTTTACATATATAAAAAACAACAACAACCGCGATGACGAACTTTAATATCACCTATGATCACGTAAACATCACGTCGCTGTCACAACGCTGCCAGATGATAATGGTGTGTTCTGGTTCCCGAGGAAATCGGAAATTCGGTATTCACGATCGAAAAAAAGACAACTGGACATTGAAATCCACACGGAAAATATTTTATTTTAAATTGTACCTCTAACTAATTACAGCCTGTTTAGAGTACGTCAACTGTGTTATATATTGGCTTTATTTATAGCACAAGATTTATTTTAATAATTGTATGGTGTTTCAAGCGAATTAACATGATACTACCGTTATTTTGTGTGGAAAAAAACTCCAGGCCAAATCCCCTTAATATTTTTGTGACGCAAAACGCGTTTTGTTCTCTCGACAGACGTGAAACTGACGTCTTAGCCGCCCAAGTTTTCAAATTTCCAAGGATTCTTAAAGAGCACCCTGGAAGAAGTTTGAATTTGCAGTTGCCATAGTGACAGCAGCCGCTACGGCGAGAGAGGGTAACTAAAAGACCCGTGGAAGGAAAACGCCCATTTCCTCCCGAAACCGGTAGTGGTAATCCCGCAACAACCAACGACCTGTTTATTCCCCACCACAACAATAAACGGCGACGAGTGGAAATTTTGGAATGATTGCAAACGAATTCAAATAAACTAAATCCAAATCTGGACTACGAATCCAAGAACATGCTGTCGGACGCAGGTCAGTGAAGCATGGCAATAGGCAGTGCTGTTAGCCACGTGCTAAACGTGGCACGCTAACACAACATGGCCGATTTAAAGAGCTCCTTGTGTGTTTTTGTCACGTTTAAGACTCTAAACTCACCTTTGTGTTGTTCACTCGCCAGCATTTGTGTTCAACGCCTTGTTGTCTGTTAGCACCCCGACAAAAAGCCCGGGTGGACCACCGCTTTGTCCCAATATGTCATGTCACACATCACCGGTGGTGGGGCTTGTTGTTCATCAGACTACCCCGGGAACGGCTCCAGCGCCCGGCGAGCCAAGAGGAGGAGCTCCGGGGAATCTCCGGGCGACGGCCAGGCCATACGATCCTCTGGGAGGCAGACCAACGTCCGGGTAAAGCGGGCCAACAACCCCCCACCTGGACAGGTACTGTCATTTGTAAGCCCCCCCCCCCCCCCCCATCCCCTTCATAAGTCCAGACCTCTGATTGCTCTAGGTCAAGTTCTATTGAAAAGTATTGTCTTGTAAAACTTCATGTCATTCCATTTGATCAAATTGTTTTGTGATTTTTGTTTTTGTAAAGTGTCCTTGGGTGTCTTATAAGGCGCTTATAAATAAAATGTATTATTGTTATTAAATGAAGCGACACAGGGAGACAAGTGGTTCTACTCAGATCTTGTCCCAGTGGGTCAAAATCAAGGAGAGGAAAGGGGATGCGAGGTGAAAAGTGGCAGTAAAACAGTCCAGATGTCATGGGTGTGAGGGCGAACAAGAGACTAGTTGCAGGCAGCATGATGGACAAGTGGTCAGCTGGCGAAGAAACGTTACAGCAACGGCATCAATTCGATCATCACTTATGTTATGCATCTCCATCATTGGATCGTGCAGACGTGTGTTTCCTTGAACTAACAAAAAAGATGGCTTTGTGTCTTTTCAGAACAAAAGGAAAGCTACAGACACGGAAGAGGAAGATGACCAGTCAGAGAAGAAATACAGGAAGTGTGAGAAGGCGGGCTGTTCGGCTACGTATCCTGTCTGTTTTGCAAGCGCTTCTGAAAGGTGGGGACCAATATGATGCGTTTTATTCCCCACAATTTAAGCATTGTTTCATCAAAACACACCAAAAATAGAGTACCCTTAATATTCAAAAATAAAAAATACTGTACAGTGCAGAGTAGTTTTAAGCAAAATGAATGATACTCTTATCTCAAGCCACAACTGTATTTGCCCAGTCAATTTTCAATTATAGTTTGTTTTCCTCTTGACTCAGATGTGCTAAAAACGGATACACGTCCCGCTGGTACCATCTGTCGTGCGGCGAGCACTTTTGCAATGAGTGCTTCGATCACTATTACAGAAGGTAAAACCGCATTATACACTATTGAATTTGTGCCTGTCATTCTTGATAATTGTGTCTTTTTTTTCCAGTCATAAAGACGGCTATGAGACATTTTCCGCATGGAAAAAAGCATGGACAAGTAACGGCAAAAGCGAGCCCAGTCTCAAAGCCTTCATGGCAGATCAGCAGCTTCCCTACTGGGTAACAACTTGTCGCGAACGACTACGTCATCGCCGCTCCTGTCACTGACGCCGAAATGTTCTTTCATGTGTGTCGTTTAGGTGCAGTGCACCAAACCCGACTGTCGGAAATGGCGTCAGCTGACCAAGGAGATTCAGCTGACCCCCTCGTTGGCAGCCACATACCGTTGTGGGATGAAGTTCAACAATGTCAAGGTAAAACCGGAAGCTAGAAGTCATATGTAATGGAGAACCAATCATAAATGTGTTGACATGTGTCTTGTTTGTGAACAGAACGAAGGGCCGGACCAGTGCTCCCTGCCAGAAGACCTGGTAAATTAACAATACAGGGCTGTCATCCTTCATTTTTAGCCATGTTGCCTTTTCGAGTCATGTGGTTAGCATCACATCACGTCACCCATGATGACGAGCGTCTTACCCGTCCCCGCGGTTCACATTTCAACAAATAACGCCAGAGTTTGTTTGCATTTGTGCCAGAGAGTGGCGGAGGTGACGGACAGCTGGTGGCACTCGATGCTTATTTTGCCGCCGTTGTTCAAAGACAGCCCGGCCACGCCTTTCCTGGCCGCCTACTATCCCGACTGCGTGGGCATGAGTCCGTCCTCCTCTCCCGGCGGGGCGTCGCTGAGCGAGCTGAGGGCCGACCACTGCAGAGCCGTCCAGCCCCAAAGTACGGCGTGTGAACCACTTCGTCGTCATCGTCATCAGCTTCCTGGAAGTCCTCATCATTGACGTTGCGACTCTGCTCAGTCGCAGGCTTGTGTCCGTACTTCCAGCCCTTCTACCAGCCCAACGAGTGCGGCAAGGCTCTGTGCGTCAGGCCCGACATGATGGAACTGGACGAACTTTATGAATTCCCGGAATTCTCCCGCGACCCCACCATGTATTTGGCGCTGCGCAATCTCATTCTAGCCTCCTGGCACAAAAACTGCAAGGTATCAACACGTTTGCTGACACGAAATAATGTACAGTGCACGAACAATATTTTGGGAAGAATTGCTTTTAAAAAAATACTTTAAAAGACATCAATCATAGGTATGGAATATATATTTTTTTCCTAGATTGAAAACCAATTCAACTTGGGAGCTGACTTCTTTTCTCTTCGCAGCTTATTCCATTTGTTTCCAGCATAACCGCTAAATGCCGCTTCACCGTGTTTATTTTGAACACTTTCGAACCTTTACCTTAAATATGTTTGTGTGTCTATCATGTCGCAATGAATTGTAAGGACAAAACCAATAATGAGTCAAAACAACAACTCTATTGTTTGTTTATTTTTTTTCTCCCCTACCCAAGGAGGTTCTCACTGTCCAGAAGTGCATCATGCACGTGGTGGTCCGCGGGCTGGTGCGTGTGCGATGCGTGCAGGAAATGGAGCGCGTGCTCCATTTCATGACCAGGAAGGGCCTCATCAACACTGGGGTTCTGGCGGTCCAGCGGCCCCTGCTGCCCGAGAAGCATCACGCGGTGAGTATCGGCCCTGCGAAAGAAAATTACCGCAACAATAAGACGTGACTGGATGATTTTAGTGATGTGATTCTTGCAGAAGAACGTCATCGTGATCGGCGCGGGGGCCTCGGGGCTCGCTGCTGCACGCCAGCTGCAGAACTTTGGCACTAAGGTTTGCAACATCAGGATTGAGCTGTCATATGTACTTATGGTGACTTTGTATGTGTGGTTGAAGCCAAAGATTATTATTTCTTATGGAGGAAAAGTCATGAGATTTTAGACGGATGATGTCGCACCTTAAATGTTTCACTGGACTTGCTCCAGGTGCTGGTGTTGGAGGCCCGCGAGAGAATCGGCGGTCGCGTGTGGGACGACACGGCGCTGGGCGTCATCATGGGTCGGGGCGCTCAGATCGTCAACGGCTGCGTGAACAACCCGGTCGCTCTGATGTGCGAGCAGGTGAAATTTCCCAAACACACGTGGGGAAATTTGGTATGTCCACGTGTGCACACTTGTATCACCACATTATTGCAGTTATTTCTTTTCATTTCCCTCTCCAAAAGATAAAAAGAAAAGTTGAATTGTGTTTTACGGGTGATAGGTTATATTCATGTTGGAAAAAGGTTTGAAATGATTTCACTTCTTCTCATTTTATTGTATCATAAAAAATGTCCATTTAAAAAATGAAATGTGGCACTTGAGCTCTAACGTTTGCCCATCCCTGATCTAAGCTGACCTCACGCTGTACGCCCACAGATGGGCGTTCGCATGCACAAACTGGGGGAGCGCTGTGACCTGTTTCAGGAGGGCGGGCAGGCCACTGACCCCGCCATCGACAAGCGCATGGAATTCCACTTTAACGCCATTCTGGACGTGGTGTCGGAGTGGAGGAAGGACAAGTCGCAGAGCCAGGACACGCCGCTTGGAGGTTCTTCATCTCTTACAAGATACCAGAAAATATATGGAGAGAAACTGAAATTCTTGGTTTTGTTGGACAGAAAAGGTGCAGGAGCTTAAAAAGAACTTTCTTCAGGAGTCCGGCATCCAGTTCAGTGAGTTGGAGGAAAAAGTGCTTCAGTTTCATCTCAGCAACCTGGAGTACGCCTGTGGCAGCTCTTTAAACCAGGTCAGACTCTTCCGAATTCACAGACGCGTATCATATTCTTATCCGGGCACCAGCTTTGCTGTAAACAAAATCAATGGTTGATGAATGAATAGTTTTTAGTGTCTAGACTGGTTTAGAAACTACTCAGCAGACAGAGCTTTTTGTGTTTGCTTTAATTGCTCCAAGTCCAGCTCTGTTCCACTGTTGCATGGTTTTGCACAGGGTTCAATTTTAAGGCCACTGCTGTTTTCATTGTGTTTGCTGCCCCTGGTTTCCACTTTCCACAGCATTTTGTAACCTGTGCAGCAATGTTTTTATTTTTTTAAATTACTCTATAAGATTGAGTTGAGTCTTATTTGTGCGTGTAGGTTTCTGCAAGATCCTGGGACCACAACGAATTCTTTGCACAGTTCTCAGGAGACCACACGTTGCTCACCCAAGGCTACGGCACTCTGCTCCACAAACTAGCCGAGGGCCTGGACATCCGCAAAAAGTGCCCGGTGGGAAAATGTTAATCCATATTTTTGTCGTCTATTCCACAGAGGACAACCATGTTGGAAAAAGTGATTAAACCCCCCTCCCCCATCTATTTCAGGTGAAGACCATTGATTACTCAGGTGATGTTGTCAAAGTTACTTGCTCAAATGGCTCCCAGTGGACAGCAAAGAAGGTAAAGCCAAGTTAGAAAAATCTTTTTGTTGTGTCGCGGGCTTTTAAATGGTTTCCCTTCCTTTAGGTTCTGGTCACAGTGCCGCTGACGTTGCTGCAAAAGAATTTTATCCAGTTCGTCCCGCTGCTTCCTGAGAGGAAAGTTAAAGCCATCCACAGTTTGGGAGCAGGGATAATAGAGAAGGTACACAGTTTTATCCTTTTGGTTGACTACTTTTTTAAGTAATATTATGAATTTAACTTGTCAAACTGGACAACAGATCGCGCTGAAGTTCCCGTATAGATTCTGGGACAACAAGATCCAAGGGGCCGACTACTTTGGTCACATCCCTCCGACTCTCGACAAGCGAGGCATGTTCACTGTCTTCTACGACATGGACCCGCAGGTTTTGTATTTATTTATTTTTTTGTTCTTTCCATCATTAAAGCGCACCCTTTACCGGTCACAAATGCATCCGTATCTGCATTTTGCGCAGGGGAAGCAGGCCGTTCTTATGTCTGTCATCGCCGGGGATGCCGTCGCTGCCGTGCGGGACATGCAGGACAAGGACATAGCGGGCGAATGCATGAAGGTGCTGCGTGAACTATTCAAGGAGCAGGTAATGATGTGGTCCTGTAAACCTATGGGATGTTTCTTACCAGAAATCTAATCATTATTCACACCGGAATTAGCCACTGCAGGCGAAAGCCAGCCTGTGACGCAAAAACATGAGCAAATAATTGTTCACCATCTTTGACAGGAAGTCCCAGAGCCCCTGCATTTCTTGGTCACACACTGGAGCAAAGACGCATGGTCGCAGATGTCCTACAGCTTCGTGAAGATGGGCGGCAGTGGCGAGGCGTACGACATTATCGCCGAGGACGTTCAGGGGAAATTGTTCTTTGCAGGCGAGGTACCAGAAGCTGCCCAAATCAAATTTTTAGGTGGTGGTTAGCAGATGCATGCAAGTCTGTTCATTTTTAATTCTTTTGACGAGACTTCGTTTTAGTTTAGTTTAGTTTTTTTTTTAATTCATTTTAGTTTTCTTGAATATACGAAGCGAAGTGAAATCCCCGCAGCGTATCAAATGTGACCTACATCATGACCTATAAAAAAAATTATGAAGACGTATTTTTTTTTTTTTCCCCCTTGCCTTGTTTCCAGGCCACCAACCGGCACTTCCCTCAAACGGTGACTGGCGCCTACCTGAGCGGGGTCCGAGAGGCTAGCAAGATGGCGGCTCCCTGAGAGTTCACTGAGCGCTTCAAACTCACCAGCATGGACACACGGGTTGAAACGCACCACCAAACTGTGTCTCTCTCTCTCACACACACACACACACACACACACACACACACACACACACACACACACACACACACACACACACACACACACACTTACACGCCACGTGAACCACCAAGGGCTTCAGAAAAACTCTGGTGCTCAATCCCAACATGCCGTGAAAAAAAGAAAAAAAAACCTGGGACCTGCCTGGCTTGGCTGGATCCCCCTGAGCATCAAAAATTGCTAAACTTTGTTAACCAGCAAGGCTGACCGGAGTAGTTCTTGAAAAACTAACCTTTTTTTTCACACTGTTTTATGAAGCAAGTGATGTGTTGTGATCGTGCATATAAAAGCTTACATGTGTAGAAGTCAAGAGTACGTCTGTTGTAGCACTTTTGGGATTTGGGATGCTCGTTTGAGTCAAAGGGTTAGTATTAGTTGATATGTTTGTGAACAATTCACATAAAGTTTGAGATATTAAGCTTTGGGGTCACATTTCAGGAGGAAACTAAAATGCACTTTAACCTTTGCAAGTCAAACCTGACCTGAGTCTCTACAGCAGGTTACAAAGATACAGAGAGAGTGGAAGAGTCACAGAAAGGCATAGAAGTAACTATTATCATTTTAGTAATCGTTTTAGGTACTTCTTGAAATTTCACCCCAAAAAGCCAAATATGCTTTTTTTTGTGAGTAATGCAACAAACTATTTACTTTCTCAGGGATGACATCAGGACAGGCAGTACAATAATTCACCTGATTAAAAACGAACAAATGAAGTTACACTTAACGTTATCCGTTATGTGTTTGTCCCTTAGTGCTGATTTAAAAATGGTCAGCAGCACAAGAGCATCCTCACTGTTTCTGATGTTTGGCCGGTGTTCTCCTTGTTGTTTTCCAGATATGCGACGTTTCGAGACGATTCTGTTTGTTAGGCATTTCGACGCTTATTATTTATCTGCTATAATGTCTGTGTAATAAACTGTGCTGGAACCTGCTGTGGCTATCTTCTTACAAGATATACTTGGTCATGAATTTATTCATATTAATGTAGAATAAATAAAGCATTTGAAACGTACAATGCAGTCAAACAAAATGAAACTTGTAGCCATGCATATACCGGTAGCCTGTTTCTTTTTTTAAATCAAGTAGAGTGGTGTTTTGTTTTTAGCACAGATCAGTTGTATTTAACTTTTAAGTACAGTACAAACCATTTGCATTTGATCATTTTGTAAAAACGATTTAAGTACAAGTCGTTTACCTTATGTGCAATACAATATTTTTATAAGTTCACGTTCTTCCCTATATTTGGGTGCAGCGGTATTGTTTAAACTGCACAATGTTACAGTGGCTTACAATAACACAAGGTGTGTTATTGAATCGCTTATGAATTATTTTCCAATTATTTTTTTAATATAAAATATGTGCCTGGTTTTAATAAAGGTTGGGGTGGGAAATGGAACAGATGGTATAAAAACGTGAAAACTTTAAGAAAAAGGGTAAAACTTGAAAATTGATTTGATTTTGGATTATTGCAAAATGTCATAATACAGTATTTGAGATTTCCCTGTTCCGTGCAAAATGTAAAAATAAATAAAATAAAAGCAATAACATCACATTAAAGCGACACACGCCAAAACAAACCGTGAGCCCGCGCAGTGACGTCATACAAGCGAGCCCAAACATCCCTTCAAACAGGCGCCAGCCAGGGAATTTAATGTAGTCCGCTTGACGGAACGGGTCAAAATTTCCGCATCTACAGCAATACGAGCTTTTGGGAGTCTTCTAGCGCTCTTCTCGTTGTAATAAGTTGAACAATTTCCCCAAACTTTGTCGACGGCCGCACGACAAAACGCCGGTCAAGCCAGCTACTAGCGTATCTGTCCGCGAATTAAGCTAGTTGTGTGGGGTTTTTGTGTGTCGCGCTTTGGATGAGCATCTTCACTCCTTGTCAGCCACAAAATGGACCGCCCCGGTACGCTACTTAAATCTCCAGGTAGTCTTTCCTTCACTTGATTACGGTTAGTTTTCGTTGTAGCTTGCGTGTGCGTGGAAAAGTGGTATTACGTTACGTTACCAACGGGCAGTGCGCGCGTTGTAATAAGACACATTTCACATCATTTTGTCATTGCCAACCCAGACTATTTAAATGAATACTACACACTTAATACAGGATACTTGCAGTGTTGGGCAAATTACTTGAAAAATGTAGTGAGCTATGCTGCAAGTTAGTGATTGAAAATACCCCAAAGAAAGACAACCATACCACCAAAACATCCATGCAACCATTTTTATTTGGCCTTAGTCCTTATAAACGAATGTGCCTTTCGGTGGTGCTTCCAGTCCCTCTGTGTCTCTGTTACAACCCGCTGATGACACTCTGAAAACATCCTATTTCAGTGCTGTTAATCAATTGTTAGGTGTTGCTTGGTATCAATGATGTCAAAAAAGTGAACAGTGCAATGAGAAGGTCTGTTTTAAATGCTGATTCTGAATAAGCTAGGACATATTCCGACCGGTTCAGTCTTGGATCAAATGGCTGTTGTGTATTTTTTCTCAGCAGCTCCTGGTCAGAGAAGAGCAAGAGTTCAAACGGTCAAATTAGCTTGACTTGTCAAGGCTATAGTGCATGAGGGTCTTCCTGAAATTTAAGACCAAAGCAAAATCCCTGGGTTTTGGAGACAGCTTTTTGCGAGTAGTAAACGGCTGTTGCTATTGAATTATTTGAGTTACATTATTGATTAATCATTTCAGCTGGAGAGAAATGTAAAATCTAAATGTAATTTTTTTTTCAATGACTTCTTCTAAACTTACTGCTTATTTTCCTGGGCCGTGCTGGACGTTGTGATAAATGTTGCACCGCAGGCAAGGACAACTCCAGCTCCGACGACGATGTTCCGCTCTCGGACCTTGTAGTGAGGCGACCAAAAAAGGAGAAGAAGTCCACTGAGGACACGCACAGCTCCAACGCCGAAGAGAAGAGCGGTGAGGGCTTTGGGTTGTTTGTATCGCCTTTGCTGTCGCATTCTGACCAAATTTTGATTTCTTGCCAGATGATGAGCCATTGATCAAACCGAAGGCCAAGAACAAGGAAAATAGATTGTCCCCAATTCATGGCCAAAAACCCAAGAAAGCAGGTTAGACAAGCTGCTGATTGCACTTTTTTATTTTTTGATTGAAATGTTTTC
The DNA here is from genome assembly GCA_026261675.1 of Hippocampus mohnikei. Lineage (NCBI taxonomy): Eukaryota > Metazoa > Chordata > Actinopteri > Syngnathiformes > Syngnathidae > Hippocampus > Hippocampus mohnikei. The sequence goes on from JAKGUB010000345.1 coordinate 2,200,414, forward strand.
CTCCTTTTGATCCTAAAAGGGGATGACAGCTCCGACAACGGTCCTCTGATGAAAGCCAAAGCAGCAACCAAAGCTGGCAAGAAGTTCACAGCGCCACCCAAGAAATCTGCTCAGCCAAAGAAGAAAAAAGGTAATCGACTTCAGTGAACGGACACATTGGCAAACATTCATCTGCCTGCCTCTTGGACCTCTATTGGAATCTCCCATATCGGAAAACAGCTTCCTCTTCCCCTTCTTAAAAAAAATTCCTTGTACAGATGTTCCAGATGAGGACGCGAGTTCGGACGACGAGCCTCTGAGTGTAATCGCCAAGAAGCTGAAACCGCAGCAGAAAGAAAATCTGCCCGCGAGCACCTCCGCACAATCCACTGAGGCCACCTCCAAAAGAAGCGCTGCCAAGAAAAGAGGCGAGTGTCACAAGATAGAAATTGAATTTTGAACATTTTCATTTGTTGCCTGTAAAACAACAACACATGGCTCGGTCGAGCGTTCCTTCAGCACCACATTGAGAAGTAAGTGAGTATATATGTTATGTATATGTAGTCAGATATTAGGGTGGGACGATATTGAAAAATAATCCCAAATTTTGATGATCAAGACTGAATCATGGGATGAAATAATAAGCTATTTCTCAGCAAATCATGTATGCCTGAACTAGTTAATTTTTTGCAGCATTTGTTTATAAGAAATAAACCTATTATCAATGTATATTGTTGTTGTTTGTGTTACCATATGCAATTGAATAAGTAGACCATTTTGGAATTTGAAATTTGGGACTCTCTAAATGCATCATGGGACCCATACTTTTCTGATCAGCGAGTCCTGCAGGACTTGCAGGGCTCAAACGGTCAAATTATCACTGTTTAATGTGATCATTTTTTTCAAAGCCTTACTGCCATGTACTGTTCAATAAACACGAGCAATAATGGCCAGATTTCTCCAAACGCTTAAAATCGGCATTAGGCTGTCATTCAACAAGATTTTCCCAAGCTCACCTTGGAGATTCGCTGACATTTTTCCGACCTCTTTCCAGTCAAATACAGAGAGTCTTCCAACGAGAGCTCGGACGACGACCCGCTGGCAGCCATCGTGAGGAAGAAGGCAATCAGCAGTCGGCAGCAAACGCCCGCCCTGAAAAACAGCAAGAAAAACCGAGCGAAGCGCGCAAGCAGAGCGGAGCAAGGTAAGGCCCGGAGAAAGCGGCGGTGGCGGGGAACGCCAGGCTCCATTCTGAGTGTCGACCCGTTGGATCTTAAGAGCCTGCGTCCTCAGACAACGGCTCCGACCATGACCATGACGACGACGACGACGACGCGTGCCCTTGGTGAACCTCGTGAAGCAGACCAAGCCAGCAGAGGACAAGAAAAAAGCAGCAAAAAAGAGTGGCGCATCACAAGGCAGCGCTTCTAAAAAGAGGCGAGGTACAATCATGAGGATGTTTTATGGAAACACAAACTAGTTGGAACACCCCAGTAGGAGGGGGACAGGTGAGCAGGACAACCCCCTTCACAACCACCATCATTAAAAGCGAGCTGGAAAAAGAAACTGCAATGTTGTTGGTCCTTGGGGTAACTTGACCAAAGCCTGTCTTGAAGAAACCTGCAAACTTTCAAATTTGTGTCAAAATTGCAACACTTTGTCTCCTTAGAAGCAGACCAGTCTGACGAGAGCTCGGGCGACGAGCCCCTCATCAATCTGGTGAAGAAATCCCACGTGGAAAAGAAGGCCAAGCTGAGGAAACAGCCTGCGGCTTCCAAGAAGAGGGCGGCGACTCCCAAAGCCAGGAAGCAGACAGCAATGGCAGGTAACGTAAAGACGAGGACCGTGTGCTAGAGCCCCATCGATGAATCGGACAACATGTGAGTGCTATCCTACAAAAGGACAGTCAGTGTTGCCGACTGGGCTACTCTTCCTTGCAACTATTTTTTACAATTACCTTGTCATGTAGCCGACTGATGTTTTCTTAGGCGCCAGTTCAGATGACGAAACCTCGATGGAAGCCGTCAAACACCCTCAAGTGACCAAAACGCTCCGCATCAGGCTGGAAAGGTGCGAAATTAAGGAAGCCGCCACCACAGGAAGCCAAGCAGGTGAAAGCGGCCGCCTGCGAAATCATCAATTATAAAAATGTCCACGTGAATGTTGACGTCCTTCTCACTCCTCAACTCAGAATGGCGGTTGGCCAAGGAGCCCAGCGAGAAACTAGAAGAGAGTTCTGAGTGATATTCGGCGTCAGAAAGAATGATTCATGTTCTAACCAGTTTGTTAAAATAATCTTTTCGGCAAGATGCTCCCTAAGCAGTGTTTAATGTTGAGGGCAACCCCCCTCCCCCCCAATGTTTTATATGTGAACACCTTGAAGGAGTCATTATGTTGACTCCACTTTTTTCAGTTTGGGACCAAACGCGTTTTAGTTTGGGTCCAAATGTCATTTTTGCTCTTATGTGCACACAAGCGTTTTTGTGAACTGTCATTTTGACATTTGTGCCAATTTTGTTTTTCCCGAGTGTGAGTTTTATTGTTTACAATTGGAAAATGTTGATGTTGCCCACTAATATCTCTTAAATGTATTTTCAGCATGTTTGAGTGAAAAATATATAATTAAAACTTGTTTTTTTTGTTACTGACTAAGTGCAATCATTGTAGAATTACATCTACACAAAGTTGGGTTGTACTATGAAATGGGAAAATATGTTAAAACTCTTTTCATGATGCATATATATTTTTAATCAGGGTTGTATTTTACTGTGACACACGGAAAAGTATGCAACATTTTACAATGATATCTCTAATATCGGAGTCAAATATTTTTAATAAGTACTAAATAAAAATTAATATCTCTCGGATAGTGTTAATAGTTATGTATTTACATGGTAGCTTACGAAAGGGTGTGACACGAGATCGCGAAACGCACGGGCAGTTTTAAAACCAATTTCCGTTTGCGCACGCGTACGTTGACCGCCGACATGCACACGTGATCAAATGTGCACGCGCATAATTGTTGACACTTCCACAACTTCCGGGTTGTTGCCCGCTGCCAGTTACATCATTTGTTGTTTTGAATCGTCGCGTTACTTCTATTAACAAACAGAAATATGGTGGATTAAGAATTAACATTTTCGAGAGAGCGGCACGTTTCTCCGTCCTTCTGGGTTGACCGATGTAACCTAACCACCTGCTAAAGCTAGAACTAGTTACTAACTAGTTAGCATGTTGCCTTTGCAGAACGCCAGATGATAATATTATAGGTCATTTTAAAATAGATATATTTGTCCTCGCCATGACCGAGTTACGATGTCGGACATCGGATACTTTCGAGGTGGCCAAAGAAGAGGAGGAAGAACCCCGAAGGGCCGGTAAAATTGGCTTGAAACTAACACAGCATGTCGTTGTTTACTGTTAGTATCGCCTCACCGGTCTTTTTTCCACCAACGTTACTGGATGGATGAAGAGGCTGAAGAGAACCAACCGAAAGCAGGCGAGCAGGAGGAACTCGGTGAGCAGAAAGTGGAGGATTCAAACAAACAAGGGTCGACGGACAGAGCACCCAAACGTGCTTCTGCGTGTAAGTAATTTCTTTGAGTCATAACTTTGAAAAAAAAAAGTAAACCATTGTTTACAAATATTGCCATTTATGCAAACAATGTTAGCAAGCCAGCTACTTGTTTGCTGATTTGGTTTTACGCAGGGATGTGGTGACATTTGGGAAATTCAGGACAAGCCCGAACGGCCAGAAATTTCCGGCCGACATTGCCCAGGATTTCGTTTTTTTGGTTTTTGGGTAGGTTGTGTAAGATACTGCTGAGGTAGTATCCAAGCAAAACAATACTTAGGGACGGTGGGAAAATGGCGAAATATTAGACTAGTGTTTCTTATGCAAATTATTTGCTAACACTTTTTCAATTCATGGTAATTATTAAGGACTTTAGTACTTAGTTATTGCATGACTGATTATTTTTGTTGCTCACCATCATTAAATAACTTTGTGATTACTGTGTACTTGAGGCAATTAGGGAGTATTTAGATTTTATTTGATGTATGAAACAAATGAGTTGGATTACTCTGACATTAAAAAAAAAGTCTTCAAAGTGCTGTCTGCACTCCACGGCGCACTAAGACCTATAAATACGTCATGCGTAGGCGGTTGTAGTGTTTTTTCTTGATGTATTTATACATCATGGGGAATAAAAGTGTCAAAAACATAATACGTAATGCATTATGATTATTGTCGCAAGATCATCGGTGAAGGTCACTAGCAGAGGGGACATTGAGGGACAGTGTGGTCCCGGTCATACTGATGGGAGTGAGGAGGTGAAGGAAGAGAATAGAGCAGGCCTCGGGGCTGCACGAAACAACATTTTTACATGAATATACTTGAAGTTTCAATATCTTCCACACATCAGTTACATGGCGCCACGTTGACACACTTGTGTGCACATTTCTCTGCAGTGAACGCTGTTCAGCGTGTGCTTGGGGTCTTGTTTGGATGCTTGGCGGCAGTGGCGTGCGGCACACTGTACGCTGCTTACCTCACGGCATTTCACGAGAGGAAGTTCTGGTTCTCCATGAGGCAGGTGGGTTCCCTAGAAGCCATGCCTCTAGAACACCGGTGTCAAAGTCAAGGCCAGATGTGGCCCGCCACACCATTTTATGTGGCCCGCGAAAGCAAATCAAACATGGCAACTTCCATGAGCCTTGCTAAAATATGAACCAAAATGTCAAATTCTCATATGTAATAAATAAGAGCGATATTGTCAACATTTTCTTGTTGCCAAACACCCCATTACAGTAACTCAAACAATAGTTCAATAAACCGTTATTCTTGACTTCTTTATATGATTTCCAGTCATAATGGCCCTCCAACGGAAATGGTAACAAAAATGTGGCCCGCGACGAAAATGGGTTTGACACCCCTGCTCTAGAATGGACACAGTCATGCACCTCTGTTACATAAACGCTGTATTTAATCGTTAAATTACTCAACACAAACAAACATAACAAGGGGTAGGACTAGATAAGTTTTTTACTAATTCTACTCATTTGAACATATAATTGTGCTGTATGATGACTATTTTTTCCTTCTTACAATTTTACTTTCTGTCAATTTATTACTGTATTATATATTTTATATGTTCAAGAAACAAACAAACAAAAACCACCTTCACATCAGGCTAAGCTAGCGTAGTAGCAGTTAGCTTGCTGGCTCTTGGCAGCATCAGTACTTTGCATGAGTTGTTTTTGTGTCTTAGGAAGCGGAGCGGGAACTCACCTTCCAAGGTGGCAGCGCCATCTACTACTACTACTACAAACACATGGTGGCGGCGACGTCTTTCAACAGAGGTGCATCTTTTTGTTTTTTTTTTCCACCTTCGGCGTGTTTGGGAAAACCAAGCCGGCCTGTGCAAGTCATATTCGTGTCGCCGCGCGTGTGCCGCAGCATTCTACGAGCTGACGAAGGACGACAGGACCCTGGCGGGACAAACCATCAATGCCGTGGAGCGTCTGTCTCTGTATCCTGAAGTGGTCACCAGCTACATTTACAGAGTCTCGGGCAGTCAGGTCAGCCTTCAAAGGGGGGACGTTTTTGTGGAAACGTGGACAAAGTCAAAGTAGTGGAACTTGAATATGTCTGTCCCAGCAGGATATGGTGGAACCCGTCTACTTTTACGTGGGCACGGTGTTGGCACTTCAGGCGGTGTACGCAACGGCGCTGTTCGCCTGCAGCTGGCTGATGAGTGGCACCTGGGTGGCCGGCATGCTGACGGTGGCCTGGTACGTCATCAGCAGGTCAGTCCTGGACGGACGCTGTCATGTCACAGACTTTGTCTTGTTTGTTGAAGTCATGTCCGTCCCGTTCTCCATCGCAGACCTGACGCCACCAAAGTGGAGCAGGCGCTTCCTCTGCGAGAGAATTGGGCTTTGCCGTACTATGCCTGTCAGGTGGCGGCTCTCACCGGATTCCTGTCGAATAACATTGGCTTGGCTGGTGAGGTGAGACGGTTTTTGTTTTTTTTTCAACAGTTTGACACCGTTAAGTCAATTCATCATGATTTTATTTATTAGTTGTTGGGGGGGTTTTTTGTGGAGTTTTGATTGGACTTCCAATTATTTGGTTTCTTAGTCGCACTTTCCTGAACATTTTGGTTGAAACTCTGAATCCTTCTTTCAATTCTCATTTTCCTCTCAATCACCGGTGTCAAAGTCAAGGCCTGAGGCCAGAGCCGGTCCGCCTCTTTCGAAACTCTTGTAATTTAACTTTCTGTTGTTTGACTTTGGCGAGACATTCTTCCGGTGAATAGATTGAACTCAAACTTCTTTGTCTTTTATGACACCTTTTTATCAGAAAATGGAGTTTGAACTCCCAAGTGTTTGACTTTTGAGGCAGATTTTCTTTCCTCTAACTTTTTGGTTTAAATTTTGAGTTGTATTTTTTTCCAGAGCGCTTGTAATGGTTTGACATTTGACATAATTTATTTTTTTTCCAGAAAATGTTTTTCTCCAAATTGTTTGACTAAAAGAAAATAAACGCCTTTTTTAAAAATTTCCCAAAATTTTTTTCATTTTACTTTTGAGGCCTGTTTTTGTCCAACCTTGTGGTTGAACTCCAAATTGTTCAACTTTGACTTCATTTGGAGGTTCCCTCAAATGAAAGGTGCGACTTTTGCTTCCAGCTATTGTGCTATCTGACCTTAAGCGCCACCACGTTCACCTTCCTGCTGGTGTGGGAGCACAGCCACTACGTGCTCTTCGTCCAAGCCTTGTGCCTCTTCCTTATGGACTCCTTAGACATGGTGCCGCCTCGAAAGGTACGCCGTGTCGTCTTCTTCCTGCTTGCTTGACTTAAAAAAAAACCAAACCAACAACAACACAACAATTCTTGCCGCAGCTCTCCGACATCCACAAGTTGTACATCAGCTCCTTGCTACTGGCCTCCTTCTTCAATTTTCACAACGCGGCACTGCTGGTCTCACCGCTGCTCAGCCTCCTGATTGGCTACGGGCTGGCGAGGTACCCCACCCAGGTAGCGTCGTGGTGTGCCGTCAGAAACAGCCTCATGTCATCGAACCTTCTCAGCAGGGGTTTCCAGATGAAGAAGGGCCCTCTGGTGGCCAGAGTCATGAAACTTTGCTTTCATTTCCACCTGGTCTTCTCCACGAGCATCACCATCAACTATTTAATCAAGGTGCATAGATGGTTTTCACGGAGTTTAGGAGCACAATCAAACCTTAATCAAGTGTTGTCTGTTGCGCTGTTTCTGAAAAAAATTAATCGATAATAATTCTGTACTTGCAGAAAGTCGTGCCTGTAAGTAAAGGTGAATTCATACTGAAGTTCTTGGAGATGAAGTTTGGGCTCAATACGACAAAGTAAGGCACGAAGACTGTTTGTTTTTAATTTATTTATTTATTTATTTTTAAAAATGTTAATTCCGTTTCTAGTCATATCAAAATTACAATTTGTATTCATCTTTATTTTCATTGAATTTATTTAACTGCCTTATGTTTTTGAGTGAAACAAAATCTTTTCCACCAATTCTGTTTTATTTTTTGTTGATTCTTTGAGTGATTTTTGAGAATTATTATTTTTGGGGACTTATAGGGTTAACTTTGCTGTTGGTATTTTTTTTTAATTCCATTGTTATTTACAATTACTCTTACGGTTTGTTATTCATTTTGTTGCCATTTGTATGACTTGTTTTCTTTTTATGATTGCAGTAAAATTTTGTGACAACATATTGTAATTGCGCTGCATTGGTTGCGTTGCAGCGATTTTGTGAGCAACTTGCTGGTGTGCCAAGAGAGTCTTCAGTCTCCCGGTCAGGATTTGTACCTTCGCCTCACTCAGTCGTCCATCCTGCCTTTCTACCTGCTCGTGCTGGCCGTTTGCGTGGTGTCCGCGCTGCAGGCCGTTTACACCAGACTCAGGTTTCACCGCATCTCGCCTTATCTCTTCTCATCTCGTCTCAGACACGTTTCCATTTCCTTTTTTTTTCACCCCTCAGTGGTCAACCGACGCAGAACAATGAGCGGCGGCCGCAGGATGGATACGTGGGGGAGCGTCCCGAGGTCGTCTACCACGTTTTTCACACGCTGATTTTCGGTAGCCTGACGCTGCTCTTTGACGGGTAGGCCAAAGACGCCGCTTGCAGGTTGTTAGACGTGCACTGGTTGGTTCATATGCAGTTTTCGTCCTCATGAAGGATGAAGTACTTCTGGACGCCGTACGCGTGCGCGTTTGCAGCATTTGGCGTGTGCTCGCCGGATCTCTGGATGACCGTCTTTAGGTGGCTAAGGGTCAAGTCGGTCCACCCTGTTGTACTGGTGAGAGGCCTTCACGCTACCACATATAGACATTGACAAATATGTTACACAGCAGTAGTGTTTTGTTGTAACGTTTTGATTTTCTGCAGTTTTTGGTTGAACTCCAAATTGTTTGACTTTAGAGGCCTGTTTTTTTCAGTGTATTTTAGTGATCGCAAAAGGTTACAATGATTCAGAATTTTCTTTGATTTTAGTGTGTGACAGCAGTATACCAGTTTAATTATTTTCTTTCAGTGAATGTAACATTTTATGGACTAAATAATTATTGGGGTGTTCCGGATACAGCTTTTTCAAATCCGATACGATACCGATATTGTAAGAAGGGTGCATACTTTTATTTAGATAGATCCAGTGATGCGATTCAAACAAAGAATAGGCAACAACAGTGAGTATCTCAGTCCTATGTAGAAAAACAAGACTTATTTACTACATGCGGGAAAAGCAAAATAAAAATAAAAAAATCTGACTTCTTCAAAGTATGAGTATATTATTTCAAACATTCGGGCTGCATAAATTCAATCTCAAACATGAGAATGCACTGCATTTAAATACAAAATACATTTAAGGACCCTGACAAGTTTTTTTTTTAAACGTAATTTTTGAAGTTTGAGATTGTGGATGTACACCGATGTAATCCGAAATCAATATCGGATCGGGACACCACTAATATTTATTTAACAAACATTTAACATTTCTAACCTACATTAAAAAAAAAAAAAAATTCAGTTCATTGTCTTTTTAAATTTTCATCATTTTCATTCAATTTTTTGTTGCTCTTTGGCAATTTTTAAATAAAATGTTTTTCATATATATAATTTTTTAAACTATAATTTAAAAGAATAAATGACACACTTCCGTGTAGTGCCTGAAGGTTTAATTTCTTATATTAGTTTACAAAATAATAATAAGACAATCGACAATAATAATGGTCATGACAATGCAATTGTTTTTATCGTTACTGCCTTGCAGTCGTTAATCCTGAGCATCGCCGTTCCGACGATCATCGGCTTCAGCTTGTGGCGTGAGGTAAGACTTTGACCCAAATATGAATAATAATAATGAGAGGAAGAACATTTCCATTTTATTCTCCGTACTCCGCAGTACGGCCACCGCGTCCTGACTGACCTGTCCGAGCTTGGGGAGTTTTATGACCCAGACACAGCCAAATTGATCGGCTGGATCCGGTAAGTCTTCCTTCAGGTGAGCTTTTGAACAATGTGCTCATCATCCCCTCCTCGTAGGACTCACCTTCCAGCAGCGACTGTGTTTGCGGGCAGCCCTCAGCTCATGGGAGCCATCAAGTGTGGCTGCGACGCCGCCGTCACCAGTTTGCCGCTGCACTCGGATCTAGACATGTTGAGGAGGAGTGAAGACGTGAGTTAGTTATACTTGAAGAATGACAATAGCGTTGAAAGTTTGATCTTCTGCAAAAAAAAAAAAAAAAAACCCAAAAACATTTGGCTCCCATCTTACTAAGGAGCGCTGATCGTCTCCATGTATGTATTATACTGCCGTCTGCTGGACAAAGCGCATACTTCCAGAAGGAGCAGCAAAATGTCCATAGAATTGAAGCATAAAAATGTGGCAGAAAATATTTCAATCATTTCCATTTTATTCGATGCATTGCAGACCTACCAGGTATATTCTATGCGCTCCGCTGAAGAGGTCTACAAGATCCTGACCTCCCGCAAGGCGAACTATGTGATCGTGGAGGAGTCACTGTGCAACGATTTCACCCTGGACCAGGGCTGCCGCATCAAGGACCTGCTGGACGTCGCCAACGGACATGTAAGTATTGCGCAGACGCTCCGCTTTTGTCTCAGATACAACCCTCGACCTCTCCGTGACCCCCCCCTCCCCCCGACCCCTGCCTCCCCAGATAATTCAGGACAATGGCAAGATGTACGCCTTCTCCAGACACCGCCGTTTCTGCCACGAAATCAAAACCAACCTCTCGCCATACACCAACTACTTCACCCGCGTCTTCTGGAACCGCTCCTACCACGTCTACAGAATCAACACGGTCATTTCCTTCCAGTATTAACAGGAAACGGCAGGAGCCGAGGGTTTATTTGATATCCATGTTCTAGTTTGCACTTTGTCCTCACTGGTAAGACAATTCGTGCACTAATAGAATGACAGTCTTACTCGTAATGTTCATGTAGCTTTCCAAAGAAGCGGATCTTTGTGTACTGAAATATGCCATAATGCTATTTTTCCTAAAAATTTACTCTGTCGGAGTGAGAACATTGTTGTACTTTAATTTATAAAAATGTGCATTTACTGTTCCTGTCTGCTGAAACTCATTGGAGTTCCTGGGATGCCAATATTGCCTCAGGCCATACAGTAATCATGTTCACGTAATGTGAACATGGTGATTTTTGCTGCATCTTTTGGTAAATAAACAACTCTTTGTTGCATTAGTAGTGCCTCACTAAAGTGAATGTGTGTTTTGGGGGGAGGTGTGTGTTTTTTTTTGTCCTCATCCATCTTTCGTTTATCATACCTTGTTGGGGAAAGCTTTTGTTAAACCATTTTTTGTATCTGCTTTTTGTCCTTTCCACGTCTTCAAGCTTTTGTCCGAATAAAATGACTTTTTTGTTTGAGCTAGTGTGACAATTTCGAGGGTTTTAAGACTTATTTGTATTTACAAACTGCATTCATCCTGTGAGGACAATATAAAATTACACAAACCCTTGTACTAATGTAACACAAACAGTACAAACAAAGATTTAAAGACATTTCAATCAAACAAGATTAAGATATTACGTGTTTGTATATGGTAATAGCTACTGATGCTACAGTAATGTTTGTACACGCAGTTCAATATTGGTAATACATTATAAACACTGATATTTTATGACATTTTACAAATTGAAAAAGGAATTAAAGACATCAAACATGCCTGTATGATGTTACAAAAATATAAATCACATGTAAATATCTAATAAAATGTATTATTATTTTTATTACTGTACTTAAGTTTGGTTTCGGGGCGCTATAAATATGCGCCAAATGCGGCGCAGTATGATTCTTCCCGAAGACGAACCGGAACCGGAAAGCGAAACGGCGCAATGGCGATGCTCAGAATCAATTACGTGAGAAACAGCAGTCAACCACCCCCAAATTCAGGCCCTTGTTGAGCTTATTTGTAGTTGCTATGTTATCATAATTAATTGTTAACGCACCAAGGTAAGATTATTCACTTTCCGGTTAGCGCGGCGGCGCCCTAAAGTTTTTCAGCTCGCGAGAAAATGAACCGTAAATAAAACAAAACAAGAGTCCGAAGGGGTGCGCTTGATTCCCAGCAGCGGTTGCGGCATACTCACCATTGCACCTCGATTCTTGACAAACAACCCCTGTAACTTGGGCTGCCCCAGACATAATAACAAACTAGCTAGCTGGCTATAGGAATACACTCGGAATAGTCCCATGTCCACGAATTTGTACTGTAAATGCGTTTCTTGCACATAATTGTACACATAAATGTGCGATTCTAGTTGAATTAGAGCTTTTTTGACTATGTTTGGGAACCACGGGACAGCCCCAAAACTTGCTGTCTATTACTGTACATTCAGGGATTTCCTTTGCTCGAATTCAGGTGGCGTTGGTGCTGGCTCAAACAAACCCTTCAATGTCAAGTACTTAATTTTAGTTTTGCACACCTCCTTTAATCAAACATTGAATTGTGTTCATCAGGGGAGGATGAGTGCAGAAGCGGCCGACCGGGTCGCCGCCGTAACGAGCAGCAGGCCCAGCACGCCGCTCCAGACTTCCTGGTTCGAGTTCCTTCTGGATGCATCCCTGCTGGAGAAACACCTGCAGAACTCCAATCCCGGTGAGAGCTCAGCGTAACAACAATCTTCAGATGACACATTGTCCCAACGCGTCAGTGATGAGACTTTTGTGTCTTCTCAGACCCGACGGGGGTGCAGCTCGTTGTCCAGTTCCTCGAGCAGGCCTCTAAGCCGTTGGTGAACGAACAGAATCAGGTGCAGCCTCCTGCCGACAACCGCAGGAACCGCACCTTGAAGCTGCTGGCACTCAAAGTGGCGGCGTACATGAAATGGGATCTGGATGCGTTGGAGAAAGGGTGTGCTCCAAAATTTTTTGTGCCACATTTAATGCTTCACTCTAATGTACATTGTGCTGCTCTTTCTGGTATGAGCACCTTGGCCACCTGGGGGCAGTATTATACACACAAAGAAATACATGAAAAATAAAAATTAAATAAATACAAATATATTGTCTTCTTGTCAGTTTGACCATCCCCGTGTTGAACATGCTGCTCAATGAACTGCTGTGCGTGAGCAAAGTGCCGGCGGGCGTCAAACACGTGGACCTGGATCTGTCCACCCTGCCGCCCACCACAGCCATGGCCGTCCTCATCTACAACCGCTGGTCAGACCAAAAAAAAAGATGACATTTCAAATCAGACACCGAAGGAATACCATCATGAGAAAAGTTTGCTTCACAGGGCCATCAGAACCATTGTGCTGAGCAGCTTTCCAGAGAAACAGAACAAACCGGGGCCACACCAGATGAACATGCAAGTTTTCTCTCTCAATGGGTGAATTTCCTCCGCAACCAAATTTCACACGATTTCAATTTGTATCTGCAGGTTGAGTGTTGTGCAGCAGGAAAAAGAGATGACAGACAGCATCCTAAGCGTGGTGTGTAAATGTCATATTGCAAAACCTTACGGGCTTCTCAATGAATTCTGTTCACCATATCAATGCCATTTTGTGTGTCCAGTTAAAGGAACAGGCCAGCGACTCAATCACTGTCCTGGTCGGGGCGCTACGTCTGAAGAAGGATTTCTACGTGCACACCATGAGGACTCTGGACCTGCTGGCCGCCGACACGTCTGCCGCCAACGGCGAGACCGAGTCCTCCACGGCGGGACTTCGTATCAGTGCCAACGAGCTGCACTGCCAGGTGAGCTCGAACGCAGTGGTCGCCAACCCGTATTGAAGCCAAGACACATGACATCGCAGCTTTTAACTTGCTCCGCCTTCTGGTCTTTTTAGGTTCACTATGACTTGGGTGCCATTTTCTTCCAGCAAGGCTGCACGGACCAGCCAGCCTTTGAGAAAGCCCGAGACCATTTTAGGCAGACCAAGGAGCTCTTGAAGAAGGTATAACCTCACTCACATTAGGCCCCTAACCGTGTCTAATTTCCTGTCATTTCTTCTAAGCTGGACTCCACGGTTCACGTCCACCTGGACGAGAAGCGCCTGGCTGGCTACTGGAACGCCTGCAAAGCTCTGACCGGAGACTATGACTCGTGTGACTCTCAGACCACACACTACGACCAGATCAACGGGCTGCTCGGCGCCCGCAATTACCAGGTGAGCACTAAATCGAGTTCTGCTGTTGTAGTAGGCTTTTTAGATCCTCACCTGGGCCGCCTGTTGTGTTTTATGGCCCCTCATTTTACTTTTGAGGGGGGAAAATACAACATAACTTTGTATGGCGAGAGTTGGCTTGAGTCACAGTACCCGTTTCAGACCGTGGTGGAAGCCTTCATCAAAGACAACGTCAGCCGCACTTTGCCCAAGGACTTCAGACGCTCTGTTCTCAGGGAGGTCTTGTACAAGGCCCAGCAAGGGTGAGAGGAAACGTCCTGCGTTTATCCCGCACGTACCCGGATTGGTCGCAGTTAAAGTTGCGAAAGCGTTTTCACGCAGGGAGACGGGCCTGGATGAGGTGTGCCACCAATTGTGCGTGTGCAACGCCGTGCGCGACGCCCTGGAGGGGGAAGTGCTCGGCGTGCGCTTCCAGCAGCTGCTCATGAAGCCCAGCAAGCGCCTGGTGGACTTTATTTTAGAGGTAATCGCCATTTTGTGAAGGACAACGGTAGGAAAAATGAGCAGCTGGATTATGGTTCCAATAGTTGTCAGTATGACATTTACAGCGTTATTTCCAGATGAAAATAGGTTTTAGTGTGTACATATTCAAACGCCGGACCTTATGATTTAATATTTCACATCCACATACTTGAATCCATCCATCTTGCAGGTGTGTGCCCAGTCCCTGGAAAGAGAGCGTTCGTCGGAAGCATCCAGACGGAACATGGCTACCTTCATGCAGTGAGTCCCGTAAACGCTCAACATTCTGTTCCGTTTTCCTGTGTGTCCCAGCGTTTCTCGTGTCCGCCCCGACAGCACGCTCTGCGAAAGCCTGCAGGAACTCTCCCTGGTTTTCGTGGTGTCCTCTCACAAACTCTTCACCGAGCTCCTGAAGGAGGAGGAGCGGAAGCTGCTGGTGGAGCAGATGCGGAAGCGCTCGGTCGCCGTCAAACTCAGCGCCAAGCCGCTGCCCTCTTTTTACGACATCCCGGGTGAGCGCCGCGCCCTCGGTCGCAGGAACACCGCGCGGCCGCGTCGCTGACGGCCTGGTTATTGCACAGCGTCGGCCAGCGTGAGCGTCGGCCAGCTGGAGCAGCAGCTCATCCTCTCCTTGGACCCGCGAAAGATCAGGCAGATCCTCAACGAGCTCCATGACATTGCAGACAGACCGTTCTGGAGAATCAATAGCAAGGTGGACGCTGTACACGAGTGATGCGTTCAAAGATAATGGGGGAAAAAAAAATCAAATAAAAATGGCTTTCACAAGCTGGATTGTCAGAGCTAATCCTGCTTTCCTCTTTTGTTAGTGGGAAGTTCCACCAGACTACATCAATGTGATCCTGGCCATCAAAGATAACCTGACCAAAGACCTGGTCTACATCCTCATGGCTAAAGGCCTCCACTGCATAGACATAAGGGTAAGGATGATGTCATCGTATTGCATCGTGATGACATAACCGTCTCGTCGCCACGTCGAGAGCAGTTCATTTCGTGGCGGTTCAATGACGTGACGTGAACCTGTCGTTGCCGTGACTCGTAGTGGCGTGACATCACATCTTTGTCCCCCTTTCAGGACTTCCTGCACGCGCGGCAGCTGTTTTCGGCCTGCCTGGAGCTGGTGACGGAGTTCTCGCCGCGCCTGCGTCAGGTGATGCTCAACGAGCTGCTGCTGATGGAGGTGCGAGCCCACGAGACGGCGGCGGCCGACGGCTGCAAGGAGAGGCCGCCCCCCGACCTCGTCAGCCGAGTGCGCGGATACCTGGAGATGAGGATACGCGGCGAGTTTCGCCACCGCCGTGCCTGCGCCAGGTCGGGATTTTGACACCTAACACCTTTTTTTTTTTTTTTTTTTCTGTGTGCACAGATCTTCCTCTGCGCCAGGTGGTTGGCGAGGAGTGCGTGGCCTTCATGTTGAACTGGAGGGAGAACGACTACTTGACGCTACAGGTGCCGCCCTCGGCGGTTATCAACAACCCTTACGTCAAGGTGACGCCACAATTTCTTTCCAGCGTCAACACGAGCGCTTCAACATGTGTGTGTGTGTGTGTGTGTGTGTGTGTGTGTGTGTGTGTGTGTGTGTGTGTGTGTGTGTGTGTGTGTCTTGCTTGACTAAATAAAGAATCTTTCCCTCAGCTGGGCCAGCTCCTGGCATCCACGTGCAAGGAGCTGCCGGGTCCCAAAGAAAGCCGACGCATGGCCAAGGAGCTCTGGGACGCCGTGGTGCAGATCTGCAGCGTCTCCGTCCAGCACAAGCGGAGCAGCGACGGACGCGTGGGACTCATCAAGCACCGAGACTCCTCCCTGGGCATCCTGCACAGGTGCCGTCATCGCTACGCCCTGTAAACCAGCGCGGCAATGACGATAAATGTGGCTAACGGCTCGTGACAAAATGAACTGTACAAAATGGTTGCCATCATCTCTTGTGGTCGTTTCTCCTTCCAGGAGTAAATTCATAACATTTGTCAAGAAGATCAGAGTGAGTACATCACCCCCCCCCCCCCCCCACTCTCCCCCCCCCAAAAAGTTAATGATGCTGACGGCACATTGTGTTTGTACGTCAGGAGCCGCTTGTGCTGACCACGTTGATCTCTCTCTTCGTCCGGCTGCACAGCATCGTCAGGGTGCGCTACATGCCGAAACGGCCCTCCTTCTACTTCTTCACACCGGCTTCGAGAAATATTAATTTGAGGCTTTGTTGCCCCCCCCCTGCAGGACGACATCGTCAATGAAGTGACGGCCGAGCACCTCTCCATCTGGCCGGCGTCTCTGCCCAAGTAACACAACCGCTGGTGTTTTTCTTTGGACAGTCTGTGTGTGTTTGGGTGTCGGCCTTTTGCATGCGTCTTTTGCAGGGTTAGAATGGTTTAGGATTTTTCATTGTCATTCATTTTTATTTACTTTTGATTTGTTTTTAGATACAGGTCGTTTGAATCCATTTTTTGTTTTTTGTTTTCCCAAAAAAGCTTCACTGAAGCTTCGTTTTTGTTTTAGTATTAGTTGTATTTCTTTTTTTAATACATGGAGTATTTTTTGAGTGACCTTCCTTCTCCAGTACCGAATTACATACATTGAAAATAAACCCCGAAAGTTCATGTATGATATTTATTGATTGATAAAGATGGGGAAAAAATAGCATTTTTGTTACAATTCCTATTATAGTAGTTTCAGTTTTCAATTTTATTTCATGACATATTTTTTTTCCCTTATGTCATTAGTTTTCATGACCTCTAACCTGCACATGTGTTGTGCAGCATCCAGGCGGTGGACGTGGAGGCGGTGGCCGTTACAGTGAAGGAGCTGGTGACCTATGCCCTCACGCTGAACCCCAACAACCAATCGTGGCTCATCACGCAGGCTGATATCTACTTTGGTAAAGCCACGCCCTCGGACAACGTTTACAAACCGACAACGTTAACGCTGGCGTTGGCCCCGCAGCAACCAATCAGTACTCGGCTGCCCTCAACTTGTACCTCCAAGCCGGTGGCGTGTCGTCGGATTTTTTCACCAAAGCCGTACCGCCTGACGTTTACACGGACCAAGTGGGTGCACGCGTTGCTTTGATTTGACGTGTGTGTTTGTTCCCTGCAACCTCTCCTCATTCTTAAACATTCCACGCAGGTTCTTAAGAGGATGATCAAGTGCTGCTCGATGATGAACTGCCACACACAGGTCGCACAACATCGCACGCATTTTTCAGTGCAACACGATAAGAGTCTATTTATTGTTGCTCTTCCATTTGATTTTTAATTGTGTTGTTTTTATGCTGATAAGCATGATAAGCTGTGCACTGTTGTAACCGCTGTTTCTGAAAGGGTTTAAAAAAAAGTGGTGTTGCAGGTGGCGGTCCTGTGCCAGTTCCTGAGGGAGGTGGACTACATGACGGCGTTCAAAGCACTCCAAGAGCAGAACAGGTACGCCTTGTTCCGCACAGCCTTGACCACCAAAAAAGATACACAGCAGTTCCACCGTGACTTTTTATTTATTTTTATTTATTTATTTTTGTGTGTCCTTGGATGCAGTCACGACGCCATGGACTCCTTCTACGACTACATCTGGGACGTCACCATTTTGGAATACCTCACGCGTATCCTCGCTCAACTTTCAATTCACACATTTGTATTTATTTATTTTTAAATATAACCTTGACTGTGATCAGACATCCACCACAAGCGTGGTGAAGCGGAAAAGAGACAAATAGCGGTAAGAAGTGTCAACATACGTTGTTGGTCTAAAAAGTCAACACACCCCAATGTTTTGAGTGTGTGCATATATGATGAAACCTCCTCTCTTCCAGATAAAAGCCATCGGTCAGACTGAGCTGAATACGAGCAACCCCGAGGAGGTTCTGCAGCTGGCGGCGCAGAAGCGCAAGAAAAAGTTCCTGCAGGCCATGGCGAAGCTTTACTTCTGAGTCCCATTTTTAACATTGTGCTCCAACTGGATAATCGGCTGGCCGATTTCATTGGCTGAAGCTTTTTAAAAAAAAAAAATCATCAGAAATGAATTTTTGTTTTTTTTTGAACTCCACCCAAAACAAAAATTTTCTCCGTTGAAAATCAAATTTCAAATATGTCTGCTCAACGGGACATCATTTTTTTTCCCATTCTCTCATTGATTGGTCCAAGCCAAACTTTTTGTCTCCTAAAACGCATCTGTAGCGATCTCCCACTTCCACTCACACCTGTGGTTCAAAATGATCCTTTTACATTTTTTCCCAGCATCATTCTTTTATTCCCCCGTGTGGCTCTTTTGTTGTGTTCTATTTGAGAAACGTGATCTGTTTTCACATTTTGTGGCTGACCCGTCAATGTCGTGTCGAGCCTTAAAAAAAAAAAAAAAGACACGCACACAAAAAAGATGCTCCCAATGTATTGTTTTGAACTCAGCCAGTGGCACGGCACAGCCGTGAACCCTTTGCAGGCCTTGACAGACTTTGTTGGCGCTTTCCAGGCAGACGCAAAACAGATCACACATGCGGACAATAATCGTGGCGGAGCACTGCAACGCTGCAACATCTTCAACCGTATCCATGACATTTTTTTGAAATCTAATTTGCAGGATAAATTCAATATGTCGACCACGGAAAGTTCTTTTATCCTCTCCTAAAAAAAAAAAAAAAAAAAAAAGCAAAGTCACATTTATCTTTTTGACTTGTACTCCAGGCTACAACATGTCCACAATTATGATGAAGAGCCTCCATCACAGTATTAATCGTATGTTGTGTTTGGCACTCCAGTTAACGTTTTTAAATTCAATGAAACGAATGTAAATAAAAAAGGTGGAATATCACCGCTAGGTGGAGCCCTAAACTTGGATTAAAATATTCGATCCCTTGCGCAGTTCGGGACTTCTAAAGATTTTTCTGTGAGGTGAAAATGAGGTGTAAAAACACAAAAGAAAATCAAAAACGCCTTTTAAATAGTGGAAAAAGTCTTATCGTCGACCACTGATGAGGATTGTTGCCCTTCATTAAATTCCCATTCCTTGACAATTGACAGTATTTTACACATTTGTGTCAGTGTGAAATTTAACGTGTTACATTCTACGTGAAATCTAAATTTCGACAACTTAGCATTTCAGAAAATGCATTCAATACAAATATTTGGAAATAATGTAAAGCTCTATGTTGCAATTTAGAAAAGAAAAGTCCAGTGGTGCCTTGGTACATGTAACGTAAGACACGCCATTGAAATGAATGGAAAGGCCTATAATAATTTGCAGCCGCCCCCTCCCCCCAAGAAACAAACGTGTTATTTTTTTAATAAAAAAAATAACTATAATGTACTTTATAAAAACATTTGGTAATGACAGAATATAAAGACACTTTTTTTATACTTCTGTTCAATGGACATTGTGCTGCCCCTTCAGGTGTGCATGCATTGGCCACCTGGGGGCACTCTAAACTGCAATAAAATGAGTTGCTCTTCGCAGCAGATAAAGAACACACGTCTGTGACTATTGTTATCTGTCTGCAATATATGTTGTGACGCCAATGCTACTTAGTTGCCCATGTATCACGATTTGCATCGTTTGTTAGCATTAAGCTAAACTCTCTTTGAAGGCCAATCTATGCGAAAACTGCCAATAAATGAGCATTGTTCACTGCCAAACTGCTGCTTTTCGTGAAGCTTGTGAAGTGGTGTGATGATGCGCTATTGAGTTAATAAATAACAGGATTGCCTATTTTAAAAAATATATATGTCACAAGGCATTTGAGAATATGAGGACAGTATGTGAGTGGGAATGCAGTAATTGGGGCAGATGAAAAGGGGGAAAAGTGATGGGAAAAGTAGGCAAAGATAAAAGAAGCCTATATACGAGTGTCAAATCTAATCTAGAACTGTGTGTGTGTGTGTGTGTGTGTGTGTGTGTGTGTGTGTGTGTGTGTGCGCGCGTGTGCATGGACATAAACACTGCGAATTAACCAGATCTCCTTATGAAAATCTCTTTCACATGCCGCAACTCACACACACACACACACACACACACACACACACACACACACACACACATGCACGCACGCATACAGATTCCACGGAGAAGTATGCAGCATGATCTATTACCAGTCCTCCTCTCGCGGTTTGTTTGATTTCATCGGGACTGACTGATAAGTACAAATGTTTTAAGATCCAAAATGTCGACCCAGCATGGATTTACGGCGAGGGATCCTCTCAAAGAAGAAGAGTAGGGGAGACAAGTTTTGGTGGACGTGACCGAGGAGCACTCTTCAAGTAGCTGGTCGTGTTGCAGGGATTAAAAGATCAAACTGGTGTTTTCACTTTGTTCATGAAATCAGTTACACACAAAAGGATTAGGGGCCTTCGGGGGAGCCTTGAGGGCCTCTGCGAGTCGACAAGCTGACCCGCGTTCAACTTTTGAACTCGCTGGCAAGGCCTGGATGCAATAGTAGCCTACTGCCAGGCTCACACACAAAAAAATACAACATTCATGTTGAGTGGATATAAAAAGTCTACACACCCTTGCTCAAATGTCAGGTTGTGGGGGGGGGCACTTTCTCCACCATGAATGTGATCTACAACCTATACAAGTGAGAGGCAGACATTTGAACAAAAATGAAATAATGGTGGTGGTTGCACAAATGTGTACTCCCTTTCATAAACATGATGTGACAGTCTTCTGAATTGACCAATCACATGAAAGGAATTTGTTAAATAGGCGTCAGCGCACACCTGCCACCTTTTAAGGTGCCTCTTATTAACCACAAACACATTCCACCTGTTAGAATCATCTTTTTTTTTTTTGGGACGTTTTTATGCTTTCACGTTTTATGCTAACACTGACTGCTTATGTGGAACTGATCATAATCCACCCCCGCCCCGCCCCCTACCCCACCTGGCCTGGGCCGAAGTCGCAGGAAAAAAAACACCAGCCAGTAGTGCTTCACTGTAGGTAAGTTGTTCATTTGAAGAAAATAAATATTTCATTGTTGAAAAATAGAATATCACATTTTGGTGGGGGAAAAAAAGCAAACTACGGCGTTCTTATTTTAAGGTCACATCGGCCAGTCTTATGCTCATGCACCACAGCTGCAGCGGAGAAAGCCGCGCCAAGTACGTACCATTTGTTTTGGGCCTTCAAATCAACAAAGTCTTTTGAACTTTTAAGGCTCTAAACTGCAGCATGAAGATGATTTATTTGCCCAGACGTTAGCAACTTGCACAAAATGGCTCCCTAATACATCAATTTACTGGTTAAAAATAAAATAAAAAATGCCACTGTGAAATCTAGACTCTCCTTTTAGCCAAGGAATGAGCGGCTAAGAATTTACCCCCTGTTTGATTCCCATGACCGTGTGCTGGTGGTCTGCCCAGTCGTGTCACCATGACGGCAAGCACACGTCAACGAGACGGCTCGCGCTGTTTGAATTTTGAAAAGCAAAGAATGGAAATAATCTGTTGGAAGGTCAAACAGTCACCATCATAAATGTTAGCATGGAACAATAAGACACTTGCCATCAGGGGCAGTATATTACAATGCTTAACTTTTGACCTTTTGCGATCTTATTTAACATTGCACTCGAAAAAGAGTCCAGACATTAAAAAAAAGAACACACAAACAAAAAAAAAAGTAATGAACATAAAAAACTGAAAACTACTTCAGCTCTGATGTAAATAGTCCGCCGGGTCAAAACTAAGAGCACAACATGGCGGATCCCCACAATTCCAAAGAATTTACAACCGCCGTGTTTTCCTCTTTGTCCGGGGCGACATGCGCGGACTTTTACGAGTGGCGGCCGTCGCCCCGCTCAGGCCCGCCGGTTCGGCCATTAACGCCGGCGGCGGCGGCGGCGCTGAATGATTGGCGCACTGGCCGCCATAAAGCGACCCCGCTTGCACCAGGAAGCGTAGGAGGACAAAGGCATGGAAAGCGCAGACAACATGTGCGGGAAATGTTTTCCACACGCTGCATTAGGCACATGTGGAAAATATGAGCGAATAATGCGAAATGTCCAACCCCGCTCTAAAAAGTGAAGGCTTTAGTGTTGTGTTTTCACTTTTGGCCGCCATACAGCAACCGCCATAGTAATAATCCAGCATGGAAGCACTAGATATACATTTATTTATTTTTTTAATGTCTGCACCTTGTCTCATAACATTTGATTCAGCAGTCAGTAGGGTGGTGTTGAAATCCTAAAACCATTATATCAACATTGGCACAGAAATGTGAAGTTATTTAAAAAAAAAAAAAAAAAAGGTTACTTGTGTCATGTTTGCATGATGGTTGTGGACCCAAAAACAACAATTGAACAAAATGCATGAACCAAAAACACTGACAGGGATAGAGTGGAGAAACTAAATCTAAAACACACAAGTCCTGAAAACCCCCAATAAACTAAAATCAAAAAAATTATGACAGTAAAACGAAACAATGTGACAGCAGCACAATGATCCGACAAATAACGGGGGTAAAGACGAGGGAGGGGTGACAAGAACAGGTGGAAACAAAACAAAACGAAACAAACAAAAATCAAAAAAGTTAATCTGAACAAAAACAAAATTGTGACATGTCACCTCCCTCAAGAGAAAGATCCCAGGACGCGCGCCGCTTGAACAGGATGTTGTGGGGCTGTCTTGGTTGAAACGCTTCTGCAACATCACATCATGGGGGGGCGTGCCTCTGGATTGACAGACCGGGGTGGTGGTCCCTCTTTTTCAGAAGTGGCACCCAAGAGTGCGTTCCAACTATAGAGTGATCACACCCTCAGCCTCCCTGGTAAGGTGTTTTCAGGGGGCGCCTGAGAGGAGGGTCCGTCGGGAAGTCGATTCAGGAGGAACCGTGTTGTTTTAGTCCCGGCTGTGGAACAGTGGACCAGATTGTCAGAATCCTCGAGGGTGCATGGGAGTTCGCCCAACCGATCTACTTGTGCTTTGTGGACTTGGAGAAGGCTATGGTGTGCCGAACCCCCTCATACGGGCTGTTAGTGTGAAGCGGTTGGGATGGTTCTTTTTCACGAGAGAAGGCAGGAAGGAGCGGCAGATCGACAGGCGCATCGGTGCGGCGTCTGATGTGATGCAGACTTTGTATCGGTCTGTCATGTGGGGGAAGGAGCTGAGGCAAAAAGGCAACGCTCTGGGTTTACTGGTCGATCTGTCCTCCTACCCTCACCTACGGTCATGAGCTGTGACTGAAAGAACGAGATCCCGGATACAAGCGGCCCAAATGAGTTTCCTCCGCAGGCTGTTCCGGCTCTCCCTAAGACATGAAATGAGTTACTTGGTCATCTGGGATCAGCTCAGAGTCAAACCGCTTCTCCTCCTTGTCGAGAGAAGCCTGATGAGGTGGCTCAGGCATTTGATTAGGATGCCTCCAGGACGCCTCCCCGGTGAGATGTTCCGGGCATGTCCCACTGGCACCCAGTGTGTGTGTGTGTGTGTGTGTGTGTGTGTGTGTGTGTGTGTGTGTGTGTACGCTCTGCGGCAGTGGATTAACCCGTACCAGATTCCGGACATTCCTTGACTGTGTGTGTGAATGTGTGTGTGTCGTCTTTTGTCGTTTAAGGTGATTGACGCTATTTGCCACCATTAGACTCCGCCGCCTCATTGACCTCTGAACCCTGACGACCGGGAAAGATTTAGCGCTTGCAGCGCAATCAACACCTAAAGGTCAAAGAGGGACAGCCAAGGTTGGGCAGGGAGATGGTGGGGGTGGGTACTGTGGCTCCAGCGGAACGCATGAAGACCACTTTAAAGATCGACAAGGGTTCCAGGATACACCCTTGAGGAACACCATAAAATTGTTGCTTCTATTTTTGTAAACACATTGGGTAGAAGTCTGTGTTTGGGTTTCAAATCTGAGTTAGGATTTCAAATCATGGTTTGAAGTCAGGGTTAGGGTTTTGAAGAAGGTTAAGTGTTTAAAATTAGGGTTTCAAGGCAGGCTTGGGTTAGCATGTCAAATTTGGATGAAGGTTTCAAGCTAGGGTTAGAGTTTCAATGCATGCTTTTAAACCTGGGGTCGTCAGAATAGCAATGAAGAAGATGATGATAAAGAAATCCAGGCAGTAATCTCACATTGTGCACTTCAAAATGGCTGCAAAGCACCATGTTATGTCATCAAGTCACGCAAAAGACCTGAAACCCTATTGCCTATTTTAAACGCTACTTGGAAACCATTACCCTCGTTTGAAACGTAAACCAAACCCCGTTTTGAAATTGAAATTTGTGCATTTGTGTGTGCGCATGTGTGTGCATTTGACAAAAGTGGGAGCTTTTCTGTTATGTCAATGGAAAAAAATCTTTGTGGTTACCCACTGGAAGCCCCCAGGACCCCCCCCCCCTATAGCCTACTTCCCCCACCCCCATCAACACTTCCTCGGTGAGCACGGTGGCGTCACCTTGCATTTCCCGTCCGTCCACTCGCAGGCTACACATCACGTTTTGGGTTTCCCTCCAACAGCAAAACACCGTTTGCCTTTTGACTTGGATTGACGGCCCCCGCCCACCCTTCGCACACCCACCGACCCCCCACCACCACCAACACCTTTCGGTCTCCACTGTTCCTTCTACAGCAAAAGCCGGTACGTCACAGATTGCTGTCCTAATGTCATTTTGAAACCTTAACCCCGTCTTGAAACCCAAATTCAAAACCCTAAGCTTTGTTCAAAATGCAACCTGGGCTTGAGACTCTATCTTCAAACTGTAATTTGAACCCCTCACCCTTGTTTGAAACACTATTTCAGTTTTAGGACCGCCAACCGCCAAACCTATTCATAAACTGGAATTCTTGTTTGAAACCCTATCTATCCCTAAAACCCTACTTTGAAACCCTAAATCTTTTGTTGAGTCCCGAGCTAGGCTTGAAACTGTACGTTGAAAGCCTAATCCTCTTTGAAGCTCTACCCAGGCTTGTGTTCTTACACTGAAACCCTCAATTGACACCCAAACTTGAAACTTGAAACCCTATTTCAAAACAAACTGTTGTTTGAAACCCTGCCCAGGACTTAGAACCCCAATTTGAGACCATAACCCTAATTTGAAACCTTAATTGCGGCTTGGATCCCAACTTTAAAACCCTAACTTTTGTTTGGTGGGAGGGGGGGGAAACTCACCTCGTATGTCGTGTCATTCCCCTTTGATGTGATGACCAGCCATTGTGACATAATGAGCTCTCGGCAGACACTTTTAAATCATGTCAGGAGGGGGCCCGTGGGGGGTGGATTTTTCTCATCTGGTTTGTGTTTCCAAGTGCAGACGGATTGGAAAGCAACACATAAAACCAGCGTTATCACCCTAAACCAATGGCACTCGGGTCTAAATTGTCTGATGGACACTTGCTCTGTTTTTACTTACTAAAACACACACACACACACACACACACACACACACACACACACACAGAACGGA
Source organism: Hippocampus mohnikei (assembly GCA_026261675.1). Lineage (NCBI taxonomy): Eukaryota > Metazoa > Chordata > Actinopteri > Syngnathiformes > Syngnathidae > Hippocampus > Hippocampus mohnikei. Next base: position 2,225,950 of record JAKGUB010000345.1, read on the forward strand.
TGTCAAGTGCAGTCATGAGAGACGACTGCGAGTTCCTATTGCAAACATGTGTCCTCATCCTCCCCATCCCTATGTGACAGTAAAAGATGAAAAAAAAAACCGGATCACACATAAAAAAGACTAACTTGGCCAGCCGACACACACATATACATAGTAAACTCATATGACGTCCCTCAGGGCTCCATCCTGGAGCCCCTTGTTTTCGTTTTACACCCCAAACCCTTTATGAAGTGTGTGCTTGCGTGTGAGTGAGACTTCCTCCCATCACGCTTTATTATGTACACCTGCAGATTTAAGATATATAATATATATCACCCGAGGGGTGAGATGAGGATTAAAAAAAAAAAAAAAAATATATATATATATATATATATATATATATATATATATATATATATATATATATGTCGTCTCCTCCTTTTTTTTTTTTTTTTTATATCTCACCTTGTAATTGGGCATTTCAGTCCAGCATTTTAGAGGTTGTTTAGTGCCTCCCAACAACCCCCTGCCCCTCACACACACATACACACACATAGACGTACACACACAAATGAAACGAGGACAATAGGCCATATATATATATATATATATATATATATATATATATATATATATATATATATATATATATATACATTTATTTTTATTTTTTTATTTAATGTGCTCAACCTGCTGCTCCTGCAGATGCCGCGAAGTCCTCTAGTTGCCCCAGGCGAGAGTTGGATTTTCATAGATAAGTGTGAAAAACAGGTGTACCTAATTTTGAGTCTGGTGTGTTTATTTCGGGGCTTTTTCTCAAAGTTTTGCAACATTTCCTGTCAACTCTTCTTGTTCTCTGGCTTCTAATTCCACATTGAAATTCCTTCTCCTGCCTCGTCTTTGTACACATGTGCGAGACATTGATGCCGCTTCCATGCTGATGACAACAGCCCCATCCTGTGTGTCTTTGTACATAGCTCCATTTCGCAGCAAATCTTCTCGAGAGCAGGAACGCCTCCTGGGGGGCTACTGCAGAGATTTCGCATTCTGCTCTTTTGTCGTCTCCTCCTTTTTTTTTTTTTTTTTTATATCTCACCTTGTAATTGGACATTTCAGTCCAGCCTTTTAGAGGTTGTTTAGTGCCTCCCAACAACCCCCTGCCCCTCACACACACATACACACACATAGACGTACACACACAAATGAAACGAGGACAATAGGCCACTTAAACTTTGAACCCCGGATGGTGAAGCCAGTTTTAATCTGATGTCGGGATCTTCCGCGACCATTGTCCCACTGTAGAGTAAAGAGGGGTCAGCCATTGCATCTGTACGCCAATTTGTTTGTCCAGTATTAGCCGACACACACACACACGCGCACACACACACTGAGGCCACCCAGGGAAGGTGGCACTGGGCCCACTTGTCTGGTGACCCCCTCTTGACCCCACAGCCCTTTTTGACATAAGATAAGAAGAGTTTCATCCATGCAAACCAGTTTTGGGTACTGTAGTGCAGTGCTAAACGCATAAGACATCCCTCAGGGGTCCATCCTGGAGCCCTTTGTTTTCATCAGTTAGAACTCCATCCCAGAAATTGTTAAATTACACATGAAACTTAGACATGTTTTCTGATACTTTAATTCTTACTCTAGATGTCTTGTATTACATTTCATATGAATATAATTATTTAGCTGAGCATTTTTATGTGAAAATCAACAATATATAATACTTTGTAAATATTCTTTTTTAAAGGAAGAAACGCACGATATATAACTCTCCAGCATGAAATGATCATTTTAAGACAGACCTGCAATTGTCTGACAGCATGAATCTCACATAAAAACATCCAGCATGTGTTCGCAATAACTTACAAAAAAAAACAAATGATCAATTGCACATCAAATATTTACATGCTGTACTTTTTTTTTTATCATCAGTGCATCAGAAAAGAACAACAAACACCAAAATTTGAGGACACACACTGAAATATTTCCACATTTGCATTCAGACAAATAAAAATGATGACATTTCACTGGCTGCAGACCAGCAATGTAACAATAGAGTTGATCCATCCATCCATTCGTCCATCTATCCATTTTCTTATCCTCTTGATGGTCGCGGGTGTGCTGGATCCCAGTGGTCTTCGGGCATTAGATGGGGGACACCCGGAACTGGTTGCCACCCAATCATAGGGCACAATTAGACGAACAACCATTTGCACACACACACACACACACACACACACCTAGGGACAATTTTAGAGTGTTCCATTAACCTACCAGGCATGTTTTTGAAATGTGGAAGGCAACCAGAGTACCCAAAGAAAACCCGCGCAGGCACGGGGAGAGCATGAAAACTCCACGCAGGAAGGCCCAAGCCGGAATCGAACTCGAGTTGATCCGATAACATATTTGACGATAATATATAGAGATAATTTGACTATTTAAAAACTGTTCTGCATTAGAAGTCAATGTATATAAAGTTTATGAAATGTAAATTTGTTTTGGAAGGGGAAAATGCATTTTGTGTGACGAAAAGATTGCTGCCTGTGTTGAGCAACGCTAGAGGCTAACATCTGACCTGCATGTGGTCATTGTGCTAAGCTAGTTGGTTGGCTCTTCACACCAAGGAAGTTAAATGGGTAAACCAACAACTTTGAAATTTGTCTAGATAATGATTGTGTGGCAACTCTTTCCACCAAATGATCCTTGAAAGGGTTTTGCTGAACAAGCTGACCGCCTGTGTCATATTTCCTAATCCGGTTTTAATGCTAAGCTATTGCTTTCCGGTTGAGGAGCAGCTACCTCCGTCAAGTCGCTTTCTGTGTGTGTTTTTTTTTGGGGGGGGGGTTATTTAACTATACTGCCATCCCATTCTCAAAGCAACCCATTTTGCTCAACATTATAAACAACTGTTTTATGCTGCCAAAGGGTTTTCTTACTTGAGCTGTATCTCTAACTGTGAATGTTTTTAACAACCATGCTTACGTGAATCCTAATGGGAAACATCACACTTATGAAGCAGGTTTTTACTTCTGATGTTCAATTCAATACGAATCCAAGTTAGGAATACTAGGCCTTGGTTTCCAGTCTTGTGCCCCCCGAAATAATCCTTTTAACACTCTTTGGAACAAATGTGAGCGCTTTTAATGTCAAACAACTTGAAATGATTGAAATGATTAGTACCTATTGATATTGAACTACTTTATCTTCCTTTTGCCTAAATCTAGATTAGTGAGCACCTCTCTTTAGCCGAGATAGTCTAATATCAAGAATTTAAATAGACAGCACGTTTTAGTGCACACGTTTACCCAAAAAGTCAGCTGGGATAGGCTTCAGCACCACGTGACCCACAACCGGATAAGCGGTGTTGAAAATGGCAGGATGGATAGATTATTGCACAGGTGTGCCTTTGGCTGGCCACAATAAAAGGCCACTGAAAATGTGCTGTTTTAATGTATTGGGGTCAATTTTTGGTGAATCATTTACCCAGTTCAAGTTAAATAAGGTTACGTCAATTTGGAAACTTGAAGGTAACTGGACGGAGGAGTTTTCTTGGTGGGTTTACGGATGAAGAACAATGCAGGAGTATATGTTATGAGGTATGAACTCATCACTAAATCCACTTCAGACCTTTCAGGATTCAAAGCCGCCAAAGGCTCCAGAGTCCAGGGTCCAAAGTCCTACCTGCAACCGCAAGCCTCGACCACCATGTCCTCGTATTGCTTGTAGACCACGTTGTTGCCCGAGTCGATGTAGAGGATGCTGATGGGGCTGAGCTTAGCCGGAGCGCAGCAGCTGGGCGGCATGTGTCCCGGGTTCATGGAGTTCATCAGGGTCTGGATGATGGCGTGGTTGGTGGGTTCCAAGTGTGAGCGCAGCGGGAAATCACACACGCCCTCGCAGTGGAACGCCTCATAGTCCAGCGGGGCGATGATCCAGTCGTCCCAGCCCAGCTCACGGAAGTTAACTCGTAGTGGTTTCTTACCGCACCTGGTCCTGGATCTCCTGCCCATCCGTTTCCCATGGCGGCTCCTGGATGCCGCCGTCCGCCTGCTGCGTCCGGATTTGAACCCAGGCGCACGGTTTTTGGCTCGACCCGCCCGTTTCTCACCGAAGAGCGTCTGCCTCCGCTTGGATCTGGTGAAGACCACAAGGATGGCCTTCTTCTGCCGGGGCCTAGCATGCCGGTGCAGACCCAGTAGGCTCAGATCCAGCTGTCTTTCAGAGTTGTCTGACTTGGCCATGAGTTCCAGGCAGAAGTGCTTCCCGACGCTCTCGTCCTGCCGCCTCCATTCTTTGAACATCTCCCACACATCCAGGACCTCCCATTTGGGTCTGGACCATTCCTGCAGCTGCAGGGTTTTGGAGTCTAGGAGCCGCCGGTCCTGGCACGAGAGCAGAAGAAGCTCCATGGGCTCAGAAAGGCCAACATTGCCGGACAATTTGGTGTAGAGCCTCAGCTCAGCTCCCAGGACCTCTGCTTTTTCTGTGAGGGTGGACACGTCGAAGAGATAATGTTGCCTTCTGAGAGGAGAAAGCAGGAGATCGTCTGAGGAAAGATGATACACAGTCAAAAAAAAACATCCACGTGAATTATTGTGCAATAAATGCACCAAAAACATCACAAGAACAAACCAAAATGGATAAAACAATTGCTTGAAAAACAAAAGAAACACAAGCAACAGAAAAGAAAAGAAAGCTCAACAAATCTTTTTCGATGAGATACTGTCAGGGTTTTTTTCCCGGACAAAGTTAAACAAATGACTCGACACACAGGAAAGATTGTCGATCAGATAAACAAAAACATGAAAAAAACAATTCACATGAAATATTGTGTAATTTGTTAGGTTGCATCTTGTCCAATTTTCCAAAAACGAAAAATTGTCCACCAACTTAATAAACTCACACAAAAAAATATATATATTTGAGAGACGACAGCCCGAAGTGGGCTGGGAGAGGCTCCACCACACGCACGACTCTCGTGAGGATAAGCAACTCCAATAATGGATGGATGGATGATCCATGCACATACCGTACATACGCTGTCCACAACAAGAAAAGCACAAAACTCACTGAAAAACATGCTAAAACGTAAAACTAATAGTCCAAAAAACACGAACCTCACAAAGGTTGAACAAAACAAACACACGAAAGCACAGTAAATTATTTTGCACATACTTTGTCAACCGTCCACGAAAAACAAAACCACACAAAAAACAAATTCTTGGCCAAACACTCAAAAAAATGTCCAAAAAAAAACATATTCTCCAAAAAGAAAAACAACAACAAATAAATTACTCAACAAAAACATTCCGAAACACCTTTAGTGCATGGCCATGAGTGAAACGATCATGCACACAACTTTTCCACAAAACACGCAAATAACACCAAGTTAAAAACTAAATGACCCCCCAAAAACAAGAAACGCTAAATCATTGCAAAATTTAAAAAAATAACTTACAAAAGCCATAAAACTCATTAAGCAAAGAGAAGAAATTGTCTTTGCAAAACATGAAAGATACCAAACAAGAGGAACAAATAACTACAAATCGCAATTAAATAACAACACAAATAACAAAATCTCCACAAAAAGCTCACCGTCCAACACAAAATAAAAACACAAAACAAATTGTCTGCCTAAAAAACAAAAACAAACAAAAAACAACACAACAAAATTCCGAAACTTGTTAAAAACAAGAACGAACAGAAATAAACAATTCTGCCCACAAAACAAACCAACACAGACATCGCAAAAACAAACACATTTCCCATCAGAAAAACAAACCCAACAAATGCACAATAACTTCACAAAACACACCAAAAACAGGAAGAAACAAAACGATTCGTCCACAAAAACAGCAACAACAAAACAGCAACATCACAATATCAAACTTTAATAAAAGAAAAAAAAGCCGCGTTAAACACACCACCCAAAACTAGACATTGGAAGAAATGTGTTGCAATTGTTCGCGTGCGTGTTTACCTTGTCCGTGGTCCACAAAACTAGTGATGGTGTTTGCCGCCTTGGAGGACCGAAAGAAACTGGCGTTGAGTCCCAACTTCTCGGCCGTGGAGAAGGTCTTGTAGATGGACATCATGTAGTCGTGGGGCTCCACGCGAAGCTCCCTCAAATAGCGGGTTGCCTCAGCCTGCTTGGCCGCCTTGCCCGCTGGCGAGAGGGCCAGGGGCGGCCGGGGGCAGCCGCCAGGCGAAGACCAGAGCCCCGCACAGAGCGGCCACGAGAGAGACGTCCATGGGGGCCCTGGGTGGGAGGAGGGGCCGTGGGGTGCCACACACGCAATTTAGCGTCCAAGCAAAGTGCGCGCGGCGCGTCAAGACAGGCAAAGTTAAGTGTTAAAGCCCCCCACCCCACCCCACCCCCGCTAAAATGAAGGCTGTAAAAGTCTTTGTGGGAGTCCTATACACGCAGTCACTCCTCCCCTGGCGAGGGAGCTGAAAAGATGCCTCTATCTCTCTTTCTTTCTTTCTTTTTCGTTCTCTCTTTTGCTCGGATTGTGTTGCTCTGAGCTGCAGTCTCCGCGCGATGCGTTCGGCAGTTGCCACGGAGCAATTGTGCCCTCTAGTGAAGCGCAAAATAACGCAGGCAAAAAATAAGAAATCAAAAACGCCAGGCGGACGTCGATCAGGACCATGGAGAGTGGACAGAACATTTCAAGGCATCTTACCTGTAATTCTTGTAGTTTATTGTCCTCGTGAATGAGGGTGACTTACGGTGAGAGAAGTGAGAACGATAAAAATGTAAATATACAGTATTGACATTTTGGGCAACAATGTTTGCGCAACGTAGCAAGCAAGCTGTTTTCACTTCTATCTTTAAGTTGGGGTTCAATTAAAGGGACAACCGTTCCTGTAAACCACGGGGTGTCAAACTTATTTTAGTCGCGGGCCAATTTGGAGTTACATCTTCCCGCAGGGCGGCCCGGTGGTCGGAAAATCGATAGATGGATGGATGGATCTTCCCTGGAGGGCCGTTATGATAGTGAAATCACAAAATTATTACTTGTACACAACAAATAGATTACTAGTTTTTTAATCAGTCAAGTCAATCATCATAGTTTGTTCAATTATTGTTCAAGTGAGTGTAAACAGGGTTATTGCAAAAATCTCAACGTTATTTATCACACATGATAATTTGACATTTCAGTGCAGAGATTAACAAGTTGACGCACATGATTTGCTTTCGCGGGCCACATAAAATGACCTGGCGGGGCCGGATCTGGCCCCCGGGCCTTGAGTTTGACACCTGTGCAGTAAACTCTTATTTCTTTGTTGTGAAATACAGGAAGCCAATTTTCATGACAGCAAAAGTTCAAACATTTAGTTGAAATGACCAACTTAAAATGTTATCAAAGTTTGTTGCCTTGAAATGATCTGTTCACATTATTCATTATCATTACTTTTATTATTATCATTATTTTTGTAGTGCAGCTGGACTGGTCACTAGGCAATGACAAAGCGCATGCAGTCTTTTATGCCATTTGACTTTGGGCAAGAGAAGTGGGATACACTCTGGAATATTTCTTTGTTTATATGTATCTCGCAAATTAGCCGGTGACCGGTCAGTAAATGTTTTTACACACGTTTCCCCCTCAACTGAATTGAGCATCATAGACTTTAATAACTAGACATTTGCAATTTCTGGAGAATTTTGAGTGTGAATGCGGAAATGTTGAATGGAAAAATAAATATTTATGATGTTTATGATGATACTAATGCAGCGTGTATACCGGAGACAAATTCCTTGTGTGTTCTACATACTTGGCCAATAAAGATGATTCTGATTCTGATTCTGATTCTGAGAAGCTGCATGTGGAATGAGATGAATTAACTAGAATAGTTGAATTTCAAATGGGAACCATGTAACCATGTGAACCTGTGATGTTACATGTCCCAATGGGAACAAATGGGAAATTTTTGGTTGAAAATGTTGAATTCTGGGAAAACTGCACATTTTTGGAACCAGTAATATAATAGTTAGCAAGATGTGATTGGTTTTTTTTTTTTTTTTTTTTTGGAATACCCATATTATTATTATTGATCACAGAAAATGGATAGATGAATTGACCCGGCACATTTTTTTGTCCCAGGTGGTGACTGGAGAGCGCACCCTAACAAATGGTCACGTCGTCGATACAGCAGGCGAACGTGTAAATGACGCTGACCAGGCACAAACTCGCAGGCAAGACTGTGCTACCCGTAGCGAACACGCTGTCATCAGGTACGGTGGCTCGTGTGACGTGGTCAAAGGGTGTCGGAGTGGGCGTGGGGATCTCCCGGACGCTGAATTCCTGCGAGCTGGCACGCCAGTCGTTCAAGCTGAACACCATGGTGAGGTTGTCGCCACTGTTGACCACCGACAGGTCGCTGAAGTTGGCCCAGCAGGACCGGAACAAGATGGTGGAGTTGCCTTCCAGGCCGTTCACGCTGGCGCCGGTGGAGTCCTTCAGGCTGGCCGTCACCGTCATGGTGGTCACACCCACCGAGACGCAGTCGCCCTGGAGGTCAAAATTGTTGGGAGCGGTGGTTTGCGGTGTGTCAGAGTGGAACGCGCCCTCCCTCTAGTGGTATGTGAAAGAATTGCTGATTGAATTTGAGTGTTTTGAAAACAGTGGGGTTTTTTTGTTGATTTCTTTTACGGTGGAAAATACAGGTATCTCTTGTCACAAATTGATTAAATTTTTTATGTATTCATTGTAGTTATTTTAGTTTTATTTTGAGTGGTTTATTTTACATTTTTGAGTTTTTTTGTACATTGCTTTCATTTTTCTGGCATTGTTTTTTGTATACATTTTTTCAAATGTTATTTTATATTTATATGGAAGTGTAATATTCAAGATTTTTGACTTGCATTTTAGAAAATGTATTCATTTTTTTGTAGTGGTTTCTAATTTTTGTGTTTCGTTTTTTTTTCAATTTTAGAATAGATTTTTTTTTGCTAAATCTTTAAAAATGTTCCCGCATAATTTTATTTTTGTCCAATGTATTTTTATTTTAAATTAGTATAGTATTTAGGAACGACTACATCCTTGTCTTGTATTTCCTGAAAACGTATTTACTTATATTTTTCGTAATTCAACTATTTTACATTAAGATGTAAAATAGTTCAACACTATTTTACATTTAGTTCAACACTATTTTACATTTTAAGAAATTACTAAAAATTCAACAGTAATTTCACTTTGACCAGCCTCTTCAAGAAACGACTTTCTTCAAGTTGCTGATTGGCAGTATCGATAGTCGTCAATGGTTTTGTGGAATTTTTCACAAAGTGAATGTGCTTTTTTGGGGGGGGGCTGGGATTGCAGAGTAAATAACGTGTAGCGGCTCACCTGCTGGTCCACGGCCATGACGCTTGGCTGCTGCAGCAGCGGCCCCACGTAGTTACCCGCGATGGGCTCCTGCACCACAAGCAGCTTTTCCACGCTGGACACGTGGCTTACTTTCGGCTCCTCTCTTGTCACTTCCACGGAGGCCTCCTGCACGCCCAGGCCAAGGTATAATTTCCCTTCCTGTTTTTCCGTCATTCGGTGATTTTGGTCTTACTTCGTTCCAGCGAGGGTCCGAAGACGGAGGCGGGGGTGCAATCACTCCCACTGACGAGATGTTGAAGCCGATGGACTGACTGAGGTTGCCCGAGATGGCCGCCTGACCCAAATTGTCTGCAATGTTCTGCAATACCTTGAAATCCTCTTCATCTGGGGGCACAAAAGCAGGAATGCTAAGGCTTCAAGGCTAACTGATATTTGGTGAGAGAGTACACACACACAAAAAAAAAAAAAATCACGGGATTCAAATCCATAACCTCAAAACTATGATGAAGACATGCTAGCCAATGAATCCACCATGATCCAAATCTCACCATCGGTGGTGTTAGAGACCTGCTGGACTGGCGGCTTCTTGATCTCCACCTCCACCGTCAAGCCAGTGGACCTCTTCCTCCGCCTGGATTCCTCCCTGATGATCTTGGTGACCCGAATCATGTTGAACGGGACCTTGAAGAAGGCGGCCAGGTTGCGGATCAGGTTGTCACTGAAGAACTCCTCCTCAGTCATGGTGGGCAGGTTGAATGAGATGAAGAGCTTGGGCGCCATTCGGATCTCCACGGGCTCCGATCCTCTCAGCAGGACCTTCAACATCTTGGAGGTCTGATCAAAGAAGTTGGTGCCCAGTGTGGAGCCGTTGAGCTCTGGGACGTATTGACCTGCGGGCAAAACATGTAGATTTTTGACAACTTATTCAGGTGACACGAAAGAGGCCAAGTGTGCTAGCTTAATGCTAAAACATAATGGGAAACACCATAGACAGGCTAATGAAAAATTAGCATCAATATTGCACAATTTATAAACCTTTGAACAACTTGTATAACAACACAAACACATGTTGGACACATGTAGACAAACAATATTACAAAAGTCATAGTCATATGTTCTTTATGCTCTGCGAAAAATTAATGTTAACTAATACTACGGCTGCTTACTTGTATGTACTGTTCCCTAGTGGCCACACACACGCACACATTTGGCTCTATTTGATGTTTAATACCATCGTAGGTGGGCTCCTTGAGGGTGAAGTCGGTGTTGTCGTCATTCCACTCGGCATTGGTTGGTGCCACCAGCTGGTTGCTGACGTACACGTCCATCTGCTGCGGCTTGGAGTAGAAGACGGACACCAGCACACTCTGCAGGGAACCAAGCAACAAAATAAAGCCATCAACATACAGTAAATAACATCAAAAATATTTGAAGGAAAATAAATTGCATACTTTTTATTTGACAGGAAACCAGAATATAATGTGGACATGCATACACAGAATGACTTTTTTTTTTTTTTTTAATGTACTCTGACCTCGTTCTCGTCGGCGTTGAGCATCATGAGTCGCAGCTTTTGAGGACTGGTGCTCGTGAAGAAAACGTCCACAGCGCGCCCTGTGGCCACAATGCTGTGGAAGAGGGATACCCTCTTTTGACACGTGTAACCTGAACACCAGCCGTGGTCCTGAGGGCCTGGGCACACACACATACGCGCACACACACACGCAAACACACAAACATATTACGATCGGGAAAATGTATACGCATTTACGTGAATCAAGTGGAGCAGTGACGTGAACAGCTGAACTTTAATTGAGGTTCCGCACTTTACGGTGGAAGGTGCTTCACAAGTCCCATTTCAGTTGATTTTGAATGTGACTGGCTCATTCTTAACACAGCCACATTCCAATTTGTATCTAAGTAACCGTAACTGAGTTATTTTAACTAGTAACTGTAACTAAATATCTGTACATAACTTACTGGAACAATAACAATGGAAATCTATCAAAGTACCTGAAAGTAACAATGTAACTAAAGCAAAATGAAAGAAGCTGAGAGGTGTGGGGTAGTAATTATAATCTAATTTTAATGAGCGCAATTTAGCTTGGCTTTATAACTGTAACTGAGTAAGAGTAGCTATAAACAAATATATGTTTAAAAAAAAGCTAATTATAGCTCTAGCTAAGTAACTAACTACAGTAAAATCAAAGTAAGTGAAAATTAAAATTAAATTTAAAAAGTGTTTAATTTGATTGCGTCATTCTGAACACAGCCAAAAGGGTGTGCACACGTGTGCAACCACCTTTTATAATATTTATTTTTACGACCCCTTAGACCCGTTCCAAATATTCATGTTCATCATTATTATTATTATATTTGGGGGAGGGGGTTGTAAATGACGCCTAGACTTACGTCACTGAAATGTAACTTCTCACATGGGAAGCGCAATGCATTCTGTGTGATATTATTCATTACCTGTTGGCAGTCTGAATGATTGCGCCAACATGGAAGAATTTGTCCAGTGCTGCAGTGATTGTGTGCGTCTCTGATCCACAAGTGAGTACACTAAATAGTGATTGAGTCGTTTTTTTGTGTGTGTCTATTTGCCGTTTCTGCCTAGCTAATTTGATTGACAGCTCTCTGGCATCTCTCGTAAATTCGCCAAGAACCTAATTAGGTGTCTTACACGCAGCTTGTGGATGTTAATGTGGTCTTTTCACTATGTTAAGCGTGTGTAGAGAAGCGTATTTGATGTTTATTGTTGTTTTGTACTTATGTGGCACGTAGAGTCTGCACTAGTTTGTGCGTTGACGGTGTGCACTTAATGGGCGCCGCCATTTTGTGTCCCCGGCTGGAGAGCGGTACCGGCGGTGTTGCCATCGTTACCTTGAAAAAGTAACGGACTTCAGTACCGGTATTTGGTTTTCAAAGTAATTTAGCCACTTTATTTTACTGCTAATTGGTGGAATTTTGGTGGCTTTTAACGAAGTAAGATGTTAGCAGATACAGATAACAAAAAACGACAAGTGGTTTTGCCAATGCTTTCTTGGAAATGCATTTTAACCATTACGTTAAGGCCAACATTTCTTTTTAAAAATGAAATATAAAATCAAGACAACATTTTTGAAATCACATGAATGTTTTTATGTTAAAAAAAAACGAGTTTTTGAACATAATAAGAATGTTTTTATTTTTTAAAAAGTCTCTCTGGACTTGACTTAATTGAAAAGAAATCAAAATGGAGTTGTCCACTTTATAGGTCACATTGAAGTGATTTATCTTGGTCTCACTTTGCCATTTCGTCACACACACAAAAAAAGGGCTGTGTAGACTTTTTATATCGGTTCGGATTCACTTGAACATTGAGGCGCTCATACCGTTGATGAGGTCGATGTAACCTTCGCTCAGTACGGCTACCGGGCTGAGACGTCGGGTCTCCGTGTCAGCGTCCAGACTTTCAATGACCAGCATCCTGTAGTTGAGCGTGGAACATTCGTACGCCTGCCAAGCCTTCACGTACGTGCAGTTGGATCGGATCACGCCTGATTGCAAAGAAGATGCCGCAAATGTCACTCGGGAATGCCTGCCAGCTTGTCCAATTATAGACAAATATATTTTCATTGAATGTAAATGGTAAATGGGCTGTCACTAAAATAACGCTTTTCTACCTCAGATACTCAAAGCGCTTTACACTGTTACCTCATTCGCCTACTGATGACGCAGCATCGGGAGCAACTGGGTGTTCAGTATCTTGCTCAAGGCCACTTCGACATGGACGCAATGGCCGGGGGATCGAACCACAAACTTCTGGGTTGGGAAACGATCACTCTACCACTGAGCTGTGAGTATTTGTTCATTTAATTTACTAATTTGATTTACGTCATTGTCACATTAATTGAAAAAATGAAATCAAATTTATTTCACAAATTCAATTGACTCATTGTAAATATACAAATTTAATTGTGGTTTCTCATCTTTCTAAATTATTTGAATGGACCCTTTCATTTCCATATATAATGTACATTTCAAAATTATTTCACAGACTTCATTTAATTTACAAATACGATTGAATTTACATGTTTGATTTAATTGGTTTAAAAATATTCATGAACTGACTGAATTCTTAAATGGAATGACCTTTACGCCATGCGTGGCAAGGACATTGCCTGCCGGCTTACCTTTATTCGGGGCAACCTGCTCCACAGGGATGCGGGAGCCATTGGGGTGGGTCAACATGGCCTTGGGGATGCGGTAGTCGCCAAGCCCCCTCCTGGGGTCCCCATCCCACTCGAACTCGGACTGGGGTAGCACACTGCCCACCGCTGACAGCAAGGAACCGTCCTGGTCACGCAGCATAGTCTTCTTCTTGCCGTCACAGTCCATGTCCACACAGTCGGCTGGGTTCGCTTTGCTGATAGACACGCAGATGTCACAAAGTAACATTTAAAATAAAGAGAAAACATGATGATAAAATTAATAAAGCCCCCGAAATAATATCATAGACAGACACCGACTTTGCTTTTCTTGGAAAACATAACAAATCAATAGAGATATTTTAATAGGAAAATAATGACAGAAAAAATTAAATGGAGACAAATAATTTGGGGAAAAAAATAAATAACCTGACGTCAGGCCTGTGGATGAAGATTCTAGCATCCTTGGTGCTGTTGACGATGGTCAAGTTCCAAACATGGACGGGGTGCTGCAGGTCCTCATTGAAAGGGTTGCTAATGAACATCACGTTGGTCTGGCCCGAGCACATGCTGCGGAACCCCACGAACGTTGAATCTGGACGGGGCAGCAAGTTGACACTCTTGTGGGGATACTCTCCCGTGACGAGTCATGCGTCGGCCGTTTTTACAACTCACCAGCCACTTCCATCAGGCCATTGATGGCATTGTAGTTGATGTTGCCGGGAAAGGGCTTCACCGGTGCGTTGTTGTGTGCGGACGCGAAAGATGGCCAGCAGATTCCCGATCTGCCACCTGGACACAAGCACAAACCAGATAACAGACTTTTGTTTTTTTTGGGGGGGGGACATTATATGTAATGTAGTCATTTATTTTACTTCTGAAATTCACCAATTGATAAGTCATTCAAAATCTGAATGGATAATTTGTTACCATTGATGGGCCTGGGTGCTCGATGGAAGTTGCTACTGATTGTGTTGAAGTCGTTGGCATCCAGTGTGTGGGAGCAGTTGAAGTGGGGGCTTCCGCCAACAACCACAGCATTCTGGGGAAAAAAAGCAGAAAATAAGACCAGGTCGTGGCAAACGCGTACTGTATTAAAAAAAACAAACAAGAAAAAGCCAGGCGGTGTTGACGTCTTACCTCCACGCGGACCTTCTTATCAGCATACAAGTGGGACAGAGAGGGCGGCTCAAAGATCATGGGCATGATTCCCATGCCGTTATCCACCAAAGTCACGTTGGACACCGTGATGCTCATGATGGTCTGGGAGAGATTAAGGAAAATGATGATGTCATAAATCCAACACATTTTGTTGTAGCCATAAAACTTGATGTCACGACTACAACCAAAGGACCAAGATGGCGTTAGCCCACTTTAGCTCGAAGTGGCTCAGTTAATGCAAGAAAAACCTATATCTAATCAAAATACCGGTAAACTATAACAATGACACAAGGTGATGAGTTCCTACCTGGAAGTAGATTCCATAGTCAAAGTTTCTCCAGATGAAGAAGTCGCGGATTAACGAGCACCCGGACAGCCCGTCGCGGTTCATGAAGACGCCGTAGAGGCCGCCGTGAGCCTCATTGTTAGACCAAGGCTCGTTTCCGTTGGAGGCACCTGCACAATATTACGTCACCTCTTGTAGGATGATTGTTTTTAAAATGCATATTTTGAAACAGTACCCAAAAAAAAAAAGCCTTACCTGGACATGCCTCGCCATCAATGCGGAAGGCGACTCGCTCATAGCCCGCCGCAATGTTGTGCTGCATCACCACCTCCGTCCCTTCATTCACCTGATGTCAAGAACAATCAAAATGTAGGAAGCCTGGCTTTCTCTTTTTTTTTCTCCTACAAATGCCCTCATGAACTTTAACTTTAAAGTGACATTTTGAACCGACCTTGAAGGCGGCGCTCCAGTCATAGTTGAATTCCTCCCTTCTGTCCTGGTACGATCCGGGCCACAAAGTCATGGTAACCAAGTTCCTCCTCAACATGATCCTGTTGCCCCACACTCTGATCCCTGGACCAGGACCAAGACAGACGATTAAAATAAAGACACAGCAGCTCGACTAAATAAAATGTAGTTTGTTCGTACCGTCGCCCACTGTATGATGGATGACGTTGTCTTCGATAGCCAAGTCGTCTGTTCTGAACACGCCGATGGCCGGCGAGAAGCCGCTGTGGAAGGAGCAGCCCTGAATAGACGAGTCGTTGGCCTGGAAGACAATACAGTCCCCTCAGCATGTATTGTATTGTATTGTATTAAGTATGCTCAGCAAGTCTACCGAATAAAAAGACGATGGAGCAGACAAAATTTGCATGTACCCTTCCCAGGCCGATGAAGGCCACAGAATATCGCGGGTCATACTCATCGGTCCAGCCTTCCTGACCGGAGTGAAAGAACTCTACATTCCAGAGTTGAGCCTTGCCTAGAAGAACAGTTAGACTATGACAGTAAAAGTTTCGGGGCACGTCTTTCACAAAATCAGTCAACCGATTCCAGTTCTTAAGACATTTCTTTTCCATTAATACCTCTGAAGTTGATCCCTTTCAAGGAGAAGGCGCCGACTAGCAAACGGGCACCAAATGATTCGGCAAACATGTTGGCATATTCGTCGCCGATGATCTTGATATTTCTGGTCAGCAGGCCGACGTCTGCCGCCAGCTTGTAGGACTGCAATGTTCCCTCAATTGAGTGAATTTCACCTAGAACGGGAGACGGAGGCAAAACCGAAATCTTGATTTTAGACATTTAGCGCTAATTAATATAATTGACACATGGGCAACAAATCTCAGCTGTTCTAATCCTTTTGTTAGATCAGGGCATTGATCTAATTGTTTCAATACTTTTGGAGGGGCAAGAATACAGGCCTTTAAAAAGTCTGAAGATCGGCTTAAGTTGAATGGCGGCAACTGGAAGTTGGATGGCCAAATGTCTTTTTATTGGTCATTTTTTTTCATGGAGTGAGACATTCTTTGAGAGATTGTGTTCTTTCAAACCAGTAGTCCTCGCTATCAAGAATGAGAACTGTACTCACCTCAAAGTAATGTCCCTTTGTTGGGAAATTGGAATGAACTGAAAACTTTGCTTTCGAGTACTGAAAAAGTGGCCAACAATGAGCCATTTTGTCCCCAGACAGGTAAACCACTGGCTGTTCGGCAAACCCGTCAATCACCCATTAACCTAGCAACAACAACGACCCTCTGGACCCCCTATCAGATGCAAATTAACCACCCTCAATCTTAGAATTGAAGAAGCAATTTGGATTAAAGATGAACCATCTTCAATAATCAAGAGTCTCATATCCCGTCTGTCCCCTTTGAAAGCGTGTAGTCGTGGTTATTTAAAGAGTTTCTGCGTCAGCTGACCGACGTGAGTGTGGCTCAGAGGACGGTTCAAGGTGAGGACGCGGCCGTCGGCTGAGACAACTGCTATCTCTCGCTTCTCCGTCTCAGAGACGCTGTAGCTGGTGGTAGAGATGATCACCTCGTCTCCAGCCTGTCCGCGTGCGCATACGTACATAACTATAACAACGTGCAGACTCACAAATTGAAAATTAACTTTGAAAAAAATTGAGCCGGACCTTCCAGTCGACAGCCTGCATCAGGGTGAGTGTGCTGGACCCGGCGTTAGCCGTGGTGGCGAGCTTGGTGTGATACACGCTGTGCTGTTGTCCGTAAAGCTCCAGGGTGCCAAACACACCCAGTACCTTGGATCCCTGGTTGGGCCCATTTGGCAGAGGCCAGTCAGGGGTGCTGTGGTTCCCTCTCAGTCTGATGTGCAGATCCCCAGTGAAGGGTTCATCCTTCCAGCCTGCCAACAGCCTGCCGCCCTGGAACCCAAGCACACATCGCTTCTCTCAGCACCGACTTGATGGTCATTCGAGAGATTGCAGCTTACCTGAATAAAGATGTAGACTGCATCGATGACAACTGTGCGGTTCTGCGGCACAGCCCACGACAGACGACCGTATGAGCTGTTGGACGGTTGTGGGACCTCCAGGACTCCCTTAATTATCAGTTTGTTGAGGGGAGGCGTATTGCCGTCCAAGACCACCCACATTCCTGTGGATGGACAAGTGACTAGTCGCAGTTCGGATTGCCAGCCACAAATCTCGGTTTGTTCCGTCAAGGGTTGCTAGTGCAAGTCACTCCCATAAATTTTGGAATTTACAAATCTTTCAATGCAAATTTAATATTACCTGATGGAATGAGCACATCTGCCCCCTCTTTTGGCACACTGAAGCCATTTTCAGCCGAGCTCTCCCAGAACGATGTGTTGGACCACAGACTGCAAAGCACGCAGACTACATTGCAATCATGACCATCACGTAGCTGGGGAGTGCTAAATGTTATCGTACATGAAGTCGTCAGGCCAATGGGTGGGCAGCGGGGAGACGGTGGCGGGCGGCAGTGGGATGCAATTGTCAAAGAAGCATCTGTAGACCTTGAAGTCTACTGCTACGTCCACTGAGTTACGATCCACGCTGCTGCGACGCTTGCGTTGGCTCGTCTTTCCAGAAACTGAATGAATGAATGAACGCATACCGATGATGAGCCTGATTTTGAGTCAAATTCGCATATGATCAAAATTAGCTATGCCCTGACTATAAAATGTCTCTAAAAGATTGTCCTGTGGTGTGGAGTGTGTTTGTATTAAGACATACGTTACGTGTGTGGTGTATTCTCCATTACATTACACATAAGAGCTGTAAGTAGGCAAATGGCAATTTTTCCTCATCACATGTGGGGTCTCCAAATTGCTTAAGATGTTTCCCACATGTACACTGGTGTATACTTGTACTTTGGAATGGATAAAAAAAAAGCAGGCCTCACCCATATAAAAGAGGTCTTTATTGTCGAGGTACCAGTCGCCGTTGTGGTTAGTGTCGAAGCTCAGGGGCGACGATGAGGCGTTCCTCTCGTCCAGGATTCGGACCTTATTTGGATTCTGGCTAAAGTTGTGGTGGATGATCACAAATTGATCTGACTGCGAAACAGAACGAATCCTGGTGAATCAACGCACAACCTAGTGCCATCATCGTCACAGACTTTTGGGCTGGTGTACCTCAAAGCCGTAGAAAGTTGCACTATAGGTGATGTTTGTGAGTTGGTCAGCCTTATCAAAGTACATGTTGTACGTGAGGCCTGAAGGTAGAATGCCCATCCAGCCAAACTTGTGGGTCAATCTCTTCTTCAAGTAGGGGATCACACTGCTGCCTAAAAAAATATATATATATATATATATATATATATATATATATATATATATATATATATATATATTAGAGCTGTCAAACGATTCAAATATTTAATCTAATTAAAAACTCAACTGTCATAATGAACTCAAATTAACTAAAAATTAATCATGATATTCACGCATTTTTTATCGTTTCTGAATTCCCTTAATTTTTTGTCCTATATTCCCCCATTTTAATGCTCTCATCAACATGGAATCATGAATCAGTTTTCTGTGTGCAAAATGCAAATATTTACTGAAATAATTTTGATTTTCAATTTTACATGAACATTTTTCACTTGGAGCAGTTATTCACACATTATCTCTCACACAATATTACTGTCCATCAACAACAGAGAAAAAAATATTTTGTCACACAACAGCTGCTTGAACAGCTCTTTTTATGGAATCAAAACAGCGCAATATAAAGTGCACATCTAAGGTAAACTAGTACTCAGCCTATAATTTTCACGGCCCCTGAATAGGGATTGTCGGTCAGCATGGAAGGATCTCTCGTTCTGTACTTTTTTGATCATTTATTGGAGCACTTTGCAGCAGAAGTTGTAGTAGTAGTAGTTGTAACAGAAGTATCAGAAGCAGGTAATAACAAACTACACATAAATGCAGTAAAAAATTAATATATCTATCTTTCTGCATCACAATGTAAATATGTATATAATTGACATTAATTAATACTTTTATTTAACAATACGTTTAATAAATAATGTAATCAACCATGATTTCACTATGTATCATTATCGTCATCATTATTCATTGTTTTAAACGTAAGAAACCATACAACACAAACATAAAGTCGAATCGAACAAAAGAACTACAAGTCCCAATACTCAATCCCGGAAGTGGAGCGCCGGCATGTTTTACCCCAGCTGAAACGCAATTTACTTCGTTTAAACGTCAGATTGCAGACGGACAAACATGACAACTATGCAAAAATGAGCTAAATAAAGACACCCCTGTTCTAGCAACATTTTAGCCCACGCTGTTTGCTTTGAAATGATCCATAGCTGTCGGTTCAAGACAAGGAGGCGGAGTATCTACGTCAACTGTGTGCTTGGCCATTAAGTGATACTGTATTTCAGACTCGACGTGCTATGATGATAGCTCAGTTTACGACTGCAAAACATACAGTTAACTTTGGTCTTGTCATTGGAACAATCTGGCAACTTTTTAAAAGTAAACTTTCCATTCATAAACTATTTAAGTATCCGTTTTGGTGTCTCGCGCTGCCGTGGCTGGCAAAACAAGCGTCGTGGACCTGTGCAGAAGCGATTGATGTTTTGTTTCTGGTTTATTTATAGAAACAACGTAACATCCGCTGTGACGTCTGCGCGTTAATCTCGCGAAAATTTTTGATCGATAAAATTCATTTAAATTAATGCTAATAAAACGCGATATATATATATATATATATATATATATATATATATATATATATATATATATATATATATATATATATATATATATATATATATATGGGCGGCCCGGTAGTCCAGTGGTTAGCACGTCGACTTCACAGTGCAGAGGTACCGGGTTCGATTCCAGCTCCGGCCTCCCTGTGTGGAGTTTGCATGTTCTCCCGGGCTTGCGTGGGTTTTCTCCGGTGCTCCGGTTTCCTCCCACATTCCAAAGACATGCATGGCAGGCTGATTGAGCACTCTAAATTGTCCCTAGGTATGAGTGTGGGCGTGGATGGTTGTTCGTCTCTGTGTGCCCTGCGATTGGCTGGCAACCGATTTAGGGTGTCCCCGCCTACTGCCCGGAGGCAGCTGGGATAGGCTCCAGCACCCCAGCGACCCTAGTGAGGATATATATATATATATATATATATATATATATATATATATATATATATATATATATATATATATATATATATATATATATATATTAGAGCTGTCAGTTTAGCGCGTTTCTATCGGCATTAATTTAAATGAATTTTATCGGGATCAAAATTTTCTCGCGAGATTAACGCGCAGACGTCACAGCGGATGTTACGTTGCTCTATAAATAAACCAGAAACAAAACATCAAGCGTGCTGCACAGGTCCACGCGCTTGTTTTGCCAGCCACGGCAGCACAAGACAAGCGGATACTTAAATAGTTTATGAATGGAAAGTTTACTTTTAAAAAGTTGTCAGATTGTTCCACTGACAAGACCAAAGTTACCTGTATGTTTTGCAGTCGTAAACTGAGCTATCATCATAGTACGTCGAGTCTGAAATACCACTTAATGGCCAAACACAAAGCTGACGTGAGTACTCCGCCCCCTCGTCTCAGACAGACAGCTATGGATCATTTCAAAGCGAAGAAAATGGATGACACGACGAAGAACAAATTTGTTGAAGCCATAGCTAAATATATGGCTACTGCATGCAAGCCTGTCAACATTGTCCACAGCTCCACTCAAACTGAAATCATTCGCATTGCATCGAACGACTCATGTTGGATTGACCTGGCGCTTTAAGAGGGGCGGGTCTGCCACTGACAGGTGACCGTTCGCACGATGTATAAATAGCGTTTTGTTTTGTGAGTGAATACACTCGCTTCGTCGTCGGCATGGCTCAATGTTAAGCTACGCGTGTGCTTCTTATCAAGTCAGATGTGTAAACTTAGCTTTTCGATTCGGTCATGATCGGTTGCTTTGTTTGTCTGCTATTGTGTCCGTTGTACTTTGTTTGCGCATCGCTATGCAATCACAGTCAGTTACCGTTCGCAATCGGCAATTTAAACAGCGTGGGCTAAAATGTTGCTAGAACAGGGGTGTATTTATTTAGCTCATTTTTGCATAGTTGTCGTGTTTGTCCGTCTGCAATCTGACGTTTAAACGAAGTAAATTGCATTGCAGCTGGGGTTAATCATGCCGGCGCTCCACTTCCGGGATTGACTATTGGGACTTGTAGTTCTTTTGTTCGATTCGACTTGATATGTTTGTGTTGTATGGTTTCTTACGTTTAAAACAATGAATAATGATGATGATAATGATACATAGTGAAATCAGAGTTGATAACATTATTTATTAAACGTATTGTTAAATAAAGGTATTAATGTCAATTATATACATATTTACATTGTGATGCAGAAAGATAGATATATTATTTTTTTACTGCATTTATGTGTAGTTTAGGTTATTACCTGCTTCTGATACTTCTGTTACAACTACTACTTCTACTACTACCGCGACACGGAGCTATCAGGAAATCGAAGGTGGTGGGATTTGCTTCTATATCAACGAAGAATGGTGCACTGATGTCACGAAGCTCGGCGCACACTGCAGCCCGGACCTGGAGTCGCTGTCTTTAAACTGCAAGCCATTCTACTCGCCACGTGAGTTCACCTCTTTTACTCATCGGTGTTTACATTGCGCCACAAGCTAATGCTAACGGCGATACAAGCGCTAGCTGAACAAGTAAACAAACTCGAACTAAAATACCCAGAGTCACCCCTGATCATTTTGGGCGATTTTAATAGAGCACATCTTAACCGCGAACTTCCCAGATATAAGCAGCACATCGACTGTTTCACCAGAGAAGGCAACATCCTAGACCACTGCTATACAACAATCCAAAATGCATACCCGATCGATCGCCAGCGCAGCATTGGGTCTTTCTGACCACAATTTAATCCACTTAATACCTACATACAGACAGAAACTCAAATGCGCTAAACCGGTTGTTAAGACTGTGAAAAAATGGACAAATGAAGCAAAGCTAGCTCTACAAGAATGCTTAGACTGCACTGATTGGGGCGTCTTTGAAACTTCAACGGGCACACTGGATGAATACACAGACACTGTAACATCATACATCAGTTTCTGTGAGGACATGTGTGTACCAACGAAGTCCTTCGCTCCTTCAACAATAACAAGCCATGGTTTACTCCCAAACTCAGGCAACTCAGGAAGAGAAAGAGGCCGCATTTAGAAGTGGAGATCGGGCACTGTACAAACACGCGAAACCAATTGACAAAGAAATTAACATCGCAAAGAAAGCTATGCAGAGAAGCTGAAAAACCAGTTCTCTGCTAACGACTCTGCATCTGTGTGGAATAGCCTGAAAGCAATCACAAACTATAGAACGCCATCCCCAAACAGTGAACAATAAGGGTCTTGCGGATGAACTAAACACGTTTTTCTGCAGATTTGAAAAGGACACCCCATTTCCCACACTCACCCACCTCTACCAGATACTACTCTATCTACCCCCACCCTCTTTTTCTCCACTACAGATCCACGAACAGGACGTGAGACGGCTCTTCAAGCAGCAGAAGATCAAGAAAGCTGCGGGGCCCGACAAAGTGTCCCCTCCTGCCTGAAAGTCTGCGCTGACCAGCTGGCTCCGGTCTTCACACAAATCTTCAACAGATCCCTGGAGCTGTGTGAGGTCCCATCCTGCTTCAAACAGTCTACCATCATCCCAGTTCCCAAGAAATCGGCAACATCGGAACTGAGCGACTACAGGCCTGTCGGCTCTCACACAATATTACTGTCCATCAACAACAGAGAAAAAAATATTTTGTCACACAACAGCTGCTTGAACAGCTCTTTTTATGGAATCAAAACAGCGCAATATAAAGTGCACATCTAAGGTAAACTAGTACTCAGCCTATAATTTTTCACGGCCCCCTGAATAGGGATTGTCGGTCAGCATGGAAGGATCTCTCGTTCTGTACTTTTTTGATCATTTATTGGAGCACTTTGCAGCAGAAGTTGTAGTAGTAGTAGTTGTAACAGAAGTATCAGAAGCAGGTAATAACAAACTACACATAAATGCAGTAAAAAATTAATATATCTATCTTTCTGCATCACAATGTAAATATGTATATAATTGACATTAATTAATACTTTTATTTAACAATACGTTTAATAAATAATGTAATCAACCATGATTTCACTATGTATCATTATCGTCATCATTATTCATTGTTTTAAACGTAAGAAACCATACAACACAGACATAAAGTCGAATCGAACAAAAGAACTACAAGTCCCAATACTCAATCCCGGAAGTGGAGCGCCGGCATGTTTTACCCCAGCTGAAACGCAATTTACTTCGTTTAAACGTCAGATTGCAGACGGACAAACATGACAACTATGCAAAAATGAGCTAAATAAAGACACCCCTGTTCTAGCAACATTTTAGCCCACGCTGTTTGCTTTGAAATGATCCATAGCTGTCGGTCCAAGACGAGGAGGCGGAGTATCTACGTCAGCTGTGTGCTTGGCCATTAAGTGGTACTGTATTTCAGACTCGACGTGCTATGATGATAGCTCAGTTTACGACTGCAAAACATACAGTTAACTTTGGTCTTGTCATTGGAACAATCTGGCAACTTTTTAAAAGTAAACTTTCCATTCATAAACTATTTAAGTATCCGTTTTGGTGTCTCGCTGCCGTGGCTGGCAAAACAAGCGTCGTGGACCTGTGCAGAGCGATTGATGTTTTGTTTCAGGTTTATTTATAGAAACAACGTAACATCCGCTGTAGACGTCTGCGCGTTAATCTCGCGAAAATTTTTGATCCCGATAAAATTCATTTAAACTAATGCTAATAAAAACGCGCTATATATATATATATATATATATATATATATATGGGCGGCCCGGTAGTCCAGTGGTTAGCACGTCGACTTCACAGTGCAGAGATACCGGGTTCGATTCCAGCTCCGGCCTCCCTGTGTGGAGTTTGCATGTTCTCCCCGGGCTTGCGTGGGTTTTCTCCGGGTGCTCCGGTTTCCTCCCACATTCCAAAGACATGCATGGCAGGCTGATTGAGCACTCTAAATTGTCCCTAGGTATGAGTGTGGGCGTGGATGGTTGTTCGTCTCTGTGTGCCCTGCGATTGGCTGGCAACCGATTTAGGGTGTCCCCCGCCTACTGCCCGGAGGCAGCTGGGATAGGCTCCAGCACCCCCCGCGACCCTAGTGAGGATCAAGCGGTTCGGAAGATGAATGAATGAATATATATATATATATATATATATATATATATATAGATAGATATATATATATTAGAGCTGTCAGTTTAGCGCGTTTATATCGGCATTAATTTAAATGAATTTTATCGGGATCAAAATTTTTCTCGCGAGATTAACGCGGCAGACGTCACAGCGGATGTTACGTTGCTCTATAAATAAACCAGAAACAAAACATCAAGCGTGCTGCACAGGTCCACGCACGTTTGTTTTGCCAGCCACGGCAGCACAAGACACCGAAAACGGATACTTAAATAGTTTATGAATGGAAAGTTTACTTTTAAAAAGTTGTCAGATTGTTCCACTGACAAGACCAAAGTTACCTGTATGTTTTGCAGTCGTAAACTGAGCTATCATCATAGTACGTCGAGTCTGAAATACCACTTAATGGCCAAACACACAGCTGACGTGAGTACTCCGCCCCCTCGTCTCAGACAGACAGCTATGGATCATTTCAAAGCGAAGAAAATGGATGACACGACGAAGAACAAATTTGTTGAAGCCATAGCTAAATATATGGCTACTGCATGCAAGCCTGTCAACATTGTCCACAGCTCCACTCAAACTGAAATAATTCGCATTGCATCGAACGACTCATGTTGGATTGACCTGGCGCTTTAAGAGGGGCGGGTCTGCCACTGACAGGTGACCGTTCGCACGATGTATAAATAGCGTTTTGTTTTGTGAGTGAATACACTCGCTTCGTCGTCGGCATGGCTCAATGTTAAGCTACGCGTGTGCTTCTTATCAAGTCAGATGTGTAAACTTAGCTTTTCGATTCGGTCATGATCGGTTGCTTTGTTTGTCTGCTATTGTGTCCGTTGTACTTTGTTTGCGCATCGCTATGCAATCACAGTCAGTTACCGTTCGCAATCGGCAATTTAAACAGCGTGGGCTAAAATGTTGCTAGAACAGGGGTGTATTTATTTAGCTCATTTTTGCATAGTTGTCGTGTTTGTCCGTCTGCAATCTGACGTTTAAACGAAGTAAATTGCATTGCAGCTGGGGTTAATCATGCCGGCGCTCCACTTCCGGGATTGACTATTGGGACTTGTAGTTCTTTTGTTCGATTCGACTTGATATGTTTGTGTTGTATGGTTTCTTACGTTTAAAACAATGAATAATGATGATGATAATGATACATAGTGAAATCAGAGTTGATAACATTATTTACTAAACGTATTGTTAAATAAAGGTATTAATGTCAATTATATACATATTTACATTGTGATGCAGAAAGATAGATATATTATTTTTTTACTGCATTTATGTGTAGTTTAGGTTATTACCTGCTTCTGATACTTCTGTTACAACTACTACTTCTACTACTACCGCGACACGGAGCTATCAGGGAAATCGAAAGGTGGTGGGATTTGCTTCTATATCAACGAAGAATGGTGCACTGATGTCACGAAGCTCGACGCACACTGCAGCCCGGACCTGGAGTCGCTGTCTTTAAACTGCAAGCCATTCTACTCGCCACGTGAGTTCACCTCTTTTTTACTCATCGGTGTTTACATTGCGCCACAAGCTAATGCTAACGCGGCGATACAAACGCTAGCTGAACAAGTAAACAAACTCGAACTAAAATACCCAGAGTCACCCCTGATCATTTTGGGCGATTTTAATAGAGCACATCTTAACCGCGAACTTCCCAGATATAAGCAGCACATCGACTGTTTCACCAGAGAAGGCAACATCCTAGACCACTGCTATACAACAATCCAAAATGCATACCCGATCGATCGCCAGCGCAGCATTGGGTCTTTCTGACCACAATTTAATCCACTTAATACCTACATACAGACAGAAACTCAAATGCGCTAAACCGGTTGTTAAGACTGTGAAAAAAATGGACAAATGAAGCAAAGCTAGCTCTACAAGAATGCTTAGACTGCACTGATTGGGGCGTCTTTGAAACTTCAACGGGCACACTGGATGAATACACAGACACTGTAACATCATACATCAGTTTCTGTGAGGACATGTGTGTACCAACGAAGTCCTTCGCTCCTTCAACAATAACAAGCCATGGTTTACTCCCAAACTCAGGCAACTCAGGAAAGAGAAAGAGGCCGCATTTAGAAGTGGAGATCGGGCACTGTACAAACACGCGAAACCAATTGACAAAGGAAATTAACATCGCAAAGAGAAGCTATGCAGAGAAGCTGAAAAACCAGTTCTCTGCTAACGACTCTGCATCTGTGTGGAATGGCCTGAAAGCAATCACAAACTATAGAACGCCATCCCCAAACAGTGAACAATAAGGGTCTTGCGGATGAACTAAACACGTTTTTCTGCAGATTTGAAAAGGACACCCCATTTCCCACACTCACCCACCTCTACCAGATACTACTCTATCTACCCCCACCCTCTTTTCTCCACTACAGATCCACGAACAGGACGTGAGACGGCTCTTCAAGCAGCAGAAGATCAAGAAAGCTGCGGGGCCCGACAAAGTGTCCCCTCCTGCCTGAAAGTCTGCGCTGACCAGCTGGCTCCGGTCTTCACACAAATCTTCAACAGATCCCTGGAGCTGTGTGAGGTCCCATCCTGCTTCAAACAGTCTACCATCATCCCAGTTCCCAAGAAATCGGCAACATCGGAACTGAACGACTACAGGCCTGTCGGCTCTGGCGTCTGTGGTCATGAAGTCCTTTGAACGCCTTGTGCTGAACCACCTAAAGAACGTCACGGACCCCTGCTGGACCCTCTTCAGTTTGCCTACCGGGCAAACAGGTCTGTGGAGGACGCAGTCAACATAGGTCTGCACTACATCCTCGAGCACCTCGACAGCACAGGGACCTACGCAAGGATCCTGTTTGTGGATTTCAGCTCTGCGTTCAACACCATCATACCGGAACTCCTCACCCCAAACTCCTCCACCTCGGTGTGTCCCCTACGATCTGCCAGTGGATCCTCAGCTTCCTGACGGGACGGACACAACAGGTGAGACTGGGAGCGACAACATCATCAACACGCACCACTAGCACTGGAGCCCCACAGGGATGTGTCCTCTCTCCACTGCTCTTCTCCCTCTACACAAACGACTGCACCTCAACAAGTCCAGCTGTCAAACTCATAAAGTTCGCAGACGACACCACGGTCATCGGTCTCATCAAAGACGGCGACGAGTCTGCGTGCCGACAACAAGTGGAGCAGCTGGAGCTTTGGTGCAGCCGACACAACCTCGGGCTGAACACGCTCAAGGCGGTAGAGATGATCGTGGACTTCAGGAAACATCCTTCTCCAGAGTTGCCCCTCACACTATCCAACTGCCCTGTGTCAACCGTCGAGACCTTCAAGTTCCTGGGAATCACAGTCTCCCAGGACATGAAGTGGAAGTCAACACCATCTCCATCCTGAAAAGGGCCCAGCAGAGGATGTACTTCCTGAGGCTGCTGAGGAAGCACGGCCTGCCACAGGAGGTGCTACGTCAGTTCTACACGGCAGTCATCGAATCAATCCTGTGTTCTTCCATCACGGTTTGGTTTGGGGCCGCCACAAAGAAGGACAAAATCCGACTTCAACGGACAATTAGGACGGCGGAAAAAATCATTGGCACCGCCCTACCCACTCTTGAGGACTTGCACACCGCAGAATCAAGACAAGGGCACGGAAAATCCTCCTGGATCCCCGCATCCTGCCCACCACCTTTTCCAGTTACTCCCCTCAGGCAGGCGCTACAGATCCATGCGCACCAAATCCAGCAGACACTTGAACAGCTTCTTCCCTCTAGCCATTAACTCCTAAACAGTCACTGGCGTAGTCACTCTTCTTGTGCAACAAATATTGTATCTCTCTAAAATGGTTCAATGATTTTCTGCACCAACTGTACAAACTGTCATAGTATTGTATTCTACCACTGATCACTTTAGCTCTGCTTGAAACTATGGTTCACTTACATTATGAAATGTCCTTCCATACCAATTTGTCATGTTCTTGTTTATGATGATACTAATGCAGCGTGTATACCGGAGACAAATTCCTTGTGTGTTCTACATACTTGGCCAATAAAGATGATTCTGATTCTGATTCTGATTCTGATTCTGCTGCAAAGTGCTCCAATCAAAAAAGTACAGAACGAGAGATCCTTCCATGCTGACCGACAATCCCTATTCAGGGGGCCGTGAAAAACAGAATTAACTGAACAACTCCACTACGGATTGCCAGCGAGAGCCTCCATTACAAGCATCCGAAATGATGCCGACATAAAACCGTAGAGAGACTTCTGAGCAAGAAGGACCAACAGAATCAGCATAGCCTGACTGCTGTGTTCAAAGCAAATTTGAGAAAAACGAAGTATGCAACCATTGCTTAAATCCATTATAGGCTTAGATGTGCACTTTATAATGTTATATTGCGCTGTTTTGATTCCATAAAAAGAGCTGTTCAAGCAGCTGTTGTGTGCTAAAATATTTTTTTCACTGTTGTTGATGGACAGTAATATTTTGTGAGACATAATGTGGGAATAACTGCTCCAAGTGAAAAATGTTCATGTAAAATTGAAAATCGAAATTGTTATTTCAGTAAATATTTGCATTTTGCACATAGAAAACTGATTCATGATTCAATGTTGATGAGAGCTTTAAAATGGGGAAAAATAGGACAAAAAATATCAAAGGGTTCTGCGCAGTATCCTTGCTGTTCCCAGCACTGCACATTTCTGGACTGAGATGTCCGATGTTGTTCCCGGGATCTGTTGCAACCACTCATCTAGTTTGGAGGTCACTGCCCCGAGTGCTCCGACCACCACAGGCACGACTGTCACCTTTACCTTCCAGGCTCTCTCCAGCTCCTCTCTGAGCCCTTGGTATTTCTCGAGTTTCTCGTGTTTTATTTATATATATATTTTATTACGCATCCCTGGAGGTGTTAGCACTGAGCTGGCTAGTGCTCATCATATTTCTGTATGATCCTGGTATCTGTATGCAAAACATAAGTTAAAAAATAACCAAAGATATTATCAAGAGCAGCTTGTTTATGTGATGTAATACCATGCGAGTTGTTGAATATGAGATCCTTGGAGTTTAGAGAAGACGGCGTGGGATTATTCAGACCCACACGATGAAAATTGACCGTATGGTCGCACACAGCTGCAGGGAACACCAAGCTGAAGTCCGGGCTCTCGGAGCAATGCGCCAAGTCAAGGAGGCCGCTCATCGGAATGACTTTATGGTTGATATTCCCTGGAAAACAATGTCAATGTGATGTCAAAGACAATATTCACAAACTTGACGTGAATAGCTGCCAAGGCGATGGTTCTCAAAAATTATGGCATATCATTTTAAAAAGTGCATAGCTACGAATGGGGACTGACACGCCAATAAAACAAACACAGGAATGAAATGATTTTTTGTGGGAGTGGAGTGGAGTAGTTCTCAGTAGGTCACTTTACTTTAGGTTTATGGGGACCCTTTTAAAAGTCTCTCCTCATGAAACGACCCATAAATTAAGACGAGAATACCTGTGAGGGAGCCGTCCATGTCCACCAGCAGCACCTCATGCTCCCACCTGAAGGCGGCCTTGTTGGGCGAATTCACAAACTGAAGCCCACTAAAGCGGACAGCCCAGCCACCGCAGTGATCCCCACATATCCCGTCAATCCTAGTCACCCCGATAGTTGCGCAGGAGTCACGGTCAAAGTTCAAGAATTTGATGCCGTCGACACTCATGCCATCAGCGAATGGCGTGACGATGCCTCGCTGTGTGCAGTAGTCGACGCCTAATCCAAGGTCGTCCACGTGGCCAACAATGGTGGAGTTGAACACTCCAGCTCCGCCGTCCTCCCCAAAGCTGGTCACTGCCCACGGAAGGATGAGTTTGCCTTCCAGCCCGGCTTTCTCGTTGTTGACCGCCAGGAAATCCACAAACTGCACAGCGCCCACATTGACCCATTCAGCCCCTTTCTCGCAGTTCCAGGTGGTAAGGCTATGGAATTTGGCAGGTTTTGGCATAGTGGAACCGCAATCGCCATCCTTCATGGGGAAAAAGTCCTGGAAGATCCAGAGGCCGAACCAACCGTGAGAGTGCACTGTGTTGTTGCGGAACTCCCCGAGGGGAACCTTCTTCTGGCAGACGTTCCTGTCGTAGGAAGGACCATCAGGGTGCTCGTGCATGCGGTACCAGAAGCCAAAGTGGGTGCCTCCTGCTGCGACATTGTGTCGAATAATGTTGTTGGGATTGGTGACCCAGTAAGCGGCTGGCGTGATGTCATCATTCAACAGGCTGCTGCTCTGCCTGACAAACACGGCCAGGTTGTACTGCAGGATGTTCTCCGTTTCTATGCCGTCTTCAATGAAGAAGGCGCCGCCCTTGATGTTGAAGATGACATTGTGCTCCACAAGGAGCCGGTGGGTGTTGTGGATGGTCACGGCCCTGTTGAACGTCTTGTGGATGGAACAACCCGGACATATGATTTGTATTCGAGGTTTCCCATCAGATGCCAATGAATGGGGTAGCGGCCCAGCCTGAAGGCCTGTCCTGCATGGTAGATCTGTGTCAAAGAACCAAACCATGTCAAAAGGTGAAGGTTGAGAAACACTGCCCATTACAGCAGGTTCCTTCAGCTCAGAAGAAAGCGGTAGGTGAAACACTACATACAGAATTGAGTGAAGACCGTACCTCAACGTAGCTCAACCGCCCAACGGCAAGACCCTCGCTCGGTCGCGGGGCGTGGAACATGATTCCGACACCAAACTCATCACTGCCCGCCTCCTCCCCAAATTTTCCTTGGAAGCAAGTTTGGGTGCTGAACTCTCCTGCACATTCGTCAGTTTCATGAAAAAAAAATATTCTCATTCAACCTGACTCCGCCACCAGAGCAAAACAATACCTGTCTCGAAACCATCTGCACAGGCCTCAATCGTCTCCTGCCATTCTATGCTTTGGGAGCCTCGCACCACCACGTTTCTGGTCAGCAGACCCACCTCCGCCCGGGCCTCAAAGACCGTGCCATCGGGCAGGGTGACGGATACCCCGAGGTGGGAGAGGTTGAGGGGTTCGGTCAGGGTGACTGTCTTTCCATCGGCTGACACGCTTGAGATGATCTTGACTTCGTTTTCTCTCTGACTGTGCCTGGAAGGAGACAGGACGTCAAAGTCAGTTTACCATACCCTTTGATCCAAAGACTACATTGAAGCAGAAGTGGCAAAAGTAGTCACAAGGTGTATTTTCAGTAGAAGTACAGATACTTATGTGAAAATAAAAGACTTGTAAAATTCTGATTCAACTCCTGTACTTGGGTAGGTAAAAGTAAAAAGCACAGCCTGAAATGCAATCCCATTATTTTTCTACATTGTGCACCTTCACCTCAAGAGGGCAGTATAATGCAAACATTCATTTGTACCAGAAGATGGGCATAATGGCCCAGTAAGTTGCTAATCTTTTTTGACATTGGGTTGACATCCGAAAAGTAATGAGAGTCAACATCTACCTGTGGCCGGTAGAGGCAATGACAATCTCATCTCCAGCTTCCCACGTCACCGCCTTCATTAGGGTCAGCGTGGAGGAGTTTTCATTCACGGTCTGGGCCAGGTGGGTCCAGACGACTGGAACATGTTTACCTTCAGGAACAGAAGGAAAAAAGGACTGTTTTACAATTGGACCAGAAGCTCCTCAAAAACATCTGAAGAACACACATAAGGAACAAAAGGTTCCCTGTCCACTCTTTTGTTTCCCTACCATGCAAGTCCAGGATGCCCTCTCTGATGGCCAGCGTTTTGGCACCATACACGGGAAGTTCGGGCGAGCGCGGGTGTCCGTGCAGCGTGATGATGGCTTTGTGCTGGAACGGCGCCTCCTCCAGGCCCACCTGCAACCGTCCGCCGTCAGTGATGAGGATGTTTTCTGCCTGCAGCTCAATGTCGGCCTCGTCGAACACCAGCGTGCCACCTGAACCCAAACAAGCAGCTACTTTTGTCCTTACAAGGCATTGCAATCCATGACTGTCCAAATCTTCCTTGACTTCTTTCCAAATCTAGTTATTTGTTCAATTAACTTTCACTTTTTAAAACAACATCCCTGTGGGAAACCATCAAAACAAGCTTGTCATAGTGGATGAATTCCTTTTTAATAAGTCACCTTGAATTAGAAGCATTTTGAGTACAGGGGTGCTGGTGTCCAAGAGGATGGTTTGTCCTTTGGTGATTATGGCGAAAGCACCTTTCTCCGGTGGATGCAACCCGCCCCACGTGTATTTCGAAGACCACACATCAATGTAGAAGTAATAGGCGTTGTCCTAAAGCAAAAGTCAGATGACAGAAGATGATGTGTTCCAGACCTACTCAGGATAGGTGAAAGTGAGTAATGAATAGAGGTTTTCAAATTGATGCTGATTTAAAGCTAAGTTTGGTTACAATTTTGAAATACAGGTACACTGGGACTTGCATCACTCCTGCAAAATGTAGTTCTCCCATTCCTGTTCTCAGTGGCTGAAATAAGAACACAAGTACCGTCTTGGCGATGCCCTGGCCCCTAATGCCGACTTGCACTGTGGTCTCCTGAGATTGACGCTGGTCGCCGGTGACACACACAATGTGCGTGTCATTGGCCGACTGAACATCGCACACGGATCCTGCGATGGTCACGTTGACCTCATTCAAGTTGGGGCTGTGACACAGGAAGTCGTTAGTCGGTGTAAACGTGAGATGAATTTAAATATTGTGTTATTCAGCATTCCGCTTTTACAAATGCAATAGCATGTGACGAACATGTGATGTAATTTAAGATGAGGACTTTGTTAATCCAAGTGTGTCCTGCCATTGTGTTAAGCATGTGGTACATGAATAGGGACTGTTTCCGTGGCTGCACCTGAAACCTGAGCCACTGATGGTGAGCGTGGTGCCTCCGGCGGTGCCTCCCCGCCGCGGCGACACCTCCGTGATCACGGGCGTGAGTTGGGTCCTGTACGTGAAGCCATCCGACAAGTTGACAGCAATCAGCGTGTTAATTACAGCCACAGTGCAGCTCGCCTCCGAGTTGGTGTCTGAATGAAAACATCACAAAAGGAGGACAAGAACGTCTCCTCATCCTCATCTTATTGTCATTGTCAAGGCAGACGGCATTCCTGCAGTCTGGTCGATCATATAGAATGTATTTCACCATATGTCAAGTGGAAACCTTCAGAGAACCAGCACATTCACATTCTTTGGAATGATTAGCAGTTAAATGCACATCAATGGATGAATTGCTGACACGACAAGCTGATGTAAAAAAATGCATGAGGAAAAACTCTACCTGAGGCACTGCTGCAATTTAATAAAGAGCTCCTGTTGTCAAATCCTGCCTTAAACTGTACTGTGAGACAATATATGATTGTTTTATGGTATATTAGGGCAGTGCGTTGCCCTAGTGTTTAGAACATTTGCCTCACAGTTCTGAGATTTGTGGTTGGTAATGGAAAATGTCATATTGATACCATTGTTGAATGGAGACAGGCAGTAGAGGTTCGTGGACGTGGATGCTTCTCGGTTGATACTGCATTCCTCATCGCAGATCAACACGATGGAGTTGAGCGGGTCAAAGCCAGAACCCTGGATAGTCAGCTCAGCCCCACCGCCAAAACTACCTGGAGAGCAGACGAAACAGCCAAATCAGCGCTCTTTGGTTTGCATCGGGTTTTCCAATGTTAAATGCTTACCCTCGTTGGGCCGCACGCTGCTGAGCGTCAGTTCATAACGGAAAGTGACGTTTGACCGAGCATAACCTTTGATGTGGTGGTACAGCATGACAAGGTACTCCCCCCCTGGGTTGTCCCCAACGTTGCATTCCACCTGGTTGTCCGTGAGCGTGAGATTGTTGCAAGTTACGCCGTTCACCGTGATGGTCAGATGCATCCTGTCGGTGCCAAACCCTGACCCAGTCAATGTAATCACTGAACCACTCGGACCTGGGTTTTAAAAAGTCCAAGGGGCGAAATGTCAGGTTAGGTTTTGACGGCTGGATCTTCAAGACCAGCGACATCACGCTTACCAGTGGCAGGACTGATGGAGCTGAGGATGGGAGTCTGGCCTGCAGAGTAGGTAAAGTTGAGAGGAGGATATTCCACATCTAAAACCTGGATGTTGACTAACACCTGTCCCTCGTCATGAGGAGGCATCTGGCACCTAAGGCTACTGGGCGTCACCTCCTCAGTCTCACACCGTTTGCTGTCGACCATCACGCTGGTGTTTCCCGGGAAGAAGCCATTCCCCGTAACCTGAAGCCAGGTGCCCCCCTCCAGGCTGCCCTCACTCGGGCTCAGTGCGGCATGAGCCTGGCTGGTCAGGGTGATCTCTCCAGTCGCCAAGCCTTTACTTCTCACAATCACTTGAATGGCATGATCGCCCGCAGGAAGAGCTTCGGCCATTGCCGTAATGACGTTGTCAACAACAGAAGTGACTTCCAGTTCGATGCCCCTAGCGAAAACTGCGACATCTTCAACGTTGGTGCCAAACCCTGCGCCGGAGATGGTGACATTGGTGTCATTGCGGATGCTGTCAGGAGAAATGCCGGTGACGTTTGGAGTGACGGAAAATGTGTACAGAAAGGAACAGTCTGAGGAACAGGAAGTCTGGATACTTCCCCAATGGAAAACAACATCGCCTTCATGTGGTTGGGAGGGGACGCTGTCACAGACTACCAAGGTGTAATTCATTGACACCACAGGACACGGTTCTCCAGCAACGGTCAAAAGCCCCTCTGAGAAACCAGACCCTTGGATAAAGAGCCGGGTGTGGCCGGTGTGGCTGCCTTCAGAGGGCCATACCGAGTCGACAACAGGCAAAATCACAAAGCGGCGCTCCAGCTCCTTAGCCACGGCGATGACAGCGTTGCCCAAGTTCTTGACTCTAACCTCTATGGGTAAAGCGACGCCGATTGGCAGACTATTGTTGGCACTCAGCTGGCAGAAGATCTCCGAATGGGTGCTGTTGATCACCTGGCAGGGCTCATCCCCCACTGTCACCTGCATGACCCGTACAGTAGCATGTCAACAAATGATATGCTTCATCAGGACATCAATCTCTTGAGCCGCTGTAGTTCTTACACTGGGTTCCACCATCAAGGAATGTTTAAGGAGGAAGTGTAAAATGCCACAAACCTCCAGAGCGCAGGTCACATTGCTGAGGCCGTCCCCTTGGATATGGATGACCTGGTGGTATGAGCCCTGGTTGGGCCAGATGGAGTGGACAGTGGGGGTGAAGCAGGCTAAGGTGCTGAAGGAAAGGCTGTCCGATGATTGTTTGGTCTGAGTGCAGTCCGGTGTGGCGGTGCACTTGTGTGTTGACCTGGAGATGCGATGCGACTCTGCGGATGACAAAGATGACGGCTCAGGATCTGATTCGAAAACTGAACCAGCACGTCTGCCGTGAACCCCCACCGATTCCTGCTTTGTTTTTCATAAATTCATCTATCTACAGCTATTTGGTTAAAAAACAAAACAAAATCACATGTAGTTGCACTTTCTGTAATGCCCCAAGATGGTTTTACAATTACATTTAGTGCTCTATACAAGACTGGGTATAAAACACCTTCATACTGCCTGTCACGTGTAGGGCGTCCAGACCCCCGACTCGGACGTTGACATCCTTGATGCTTGTGAGCCGGGGCTCGACTCTCACAGCACCCCGTAGCTCCAACTTGTTGTTCTCGTCGATGTACCCACTGCTGTAGTAATACACACCGGGAATGGTGAAACGGTAGCCGAAGTAGCCTGCAGGGAGAGAACAAATAGGTCAGGTTCTTCTTTGTAAAGCATTGTTTACTGTTTAGATCTAACGGTGTCTGGCTCACCACAATGGAGGTGATATGACGTACTATAGTGGATTGGAATTATGTTACAGCAGACGGTGGTGCGCCCACACCTGAGGTGCTTGGGATATGGGTGCATGGCTTCTTTAGACAATGTCAGATGGCGGAACTGGAGGAATGTTGTGTCGGGGTTAGCAGGTGCACCAAGGTTTGCGTGTGTCAAAAGATTTGGGATATATACATGTAGATAAACACAAAAAAGTGGTTGTATTGGGGGGTGGAAGGTCATGGTGTTGTAGCTGGTGCTTGGGTTAAAAAAGTTTGGGGAAATCTGTGTGACGTGGAGGATTTTTTTTTCTTCTTTAAGAAACTGCATTGTTTACCATTCCCAGGCTTTGGCTCTCCACTGGAGAACATCACGTCATGGTCGTCACTGGCATCACCGGGGCTGGGAACATGGTACACACCGATACGAACGGTATTTTGGAACATCGGTACCGCCCACCTCCACAACACTTTATCTCCGACCTTTACGTTGATGGAAGGGGGATCCCAAGAGTATCCCTGACCGTGAACTGGACAACACGGAGACAAGTGTTGGTAAGACATGCCGATGGCACAGTATTGTTTTTCTATGGATAAATCTCTCAATTTTGCACGACACCAGACATGACCTGGGGATTTTTTTCCCCCCAAATTCAGTTTTTGTTGTCATTCCTCCCACGTCCTTTAAACACACGTAAACTTACTAATGTGCAAGTTACACCGAAATTGGCATTGTGTGCACACATTGTTCAATTTTGTGGCCACAATTACATTTTCGTCTCCATGTCATATCTGTGGTTCTTTACAATCTCATAATTATGGGATAAAAAAGATGTTCAGTAGTTGGTGAGAGTTTCCTCATTCAGAGCACTTTCCGGAACGTGACTCCAATTGTGGTTGAGATTCCATTTGACATGTGAACAAAGAGAGGGAAAAACAAACCTACCAGAGTGGCTCCCTTGGTTGGTAACAATGTGGGTCTCCTCCTGGGACTGCAGACGGCAGCGCAGTTCGTTCTCTGAGGCCACCTGCACCTCGCATTCAGATTCGCCTATCGCGCGCGTGCACACACACACACATACACATACACACACACACACACACACACACACACACAAATGGTGTGACATCATGGGAAACTTCAGTTTGGATACTGGAGTTGCGTCATGTCTAAGTTGTGAATTTTATTTTATTTTTAAATATGATCAAAATATGCTTTCTGAATTGTTAAAGTAAGGGTTAGTTAGTAGAAGATCAACATCATCCAGCTTAGAGAGTTGTATTTGTCATCAAATTGAAAGAAAATATAAATGTATAAATAAATTGAATGTATTAAAAAATATATAAAATATTTTAAAATATACAGTATTTCAATTACATTATGCGGGTAATCACGCTTATATTGCTTACCAAAATAGACTTTGTTGTCGGAGACGTTTTGGCTGAAACCAGATCCGGAAATGGTGAGCTGGGTTCCTCCCATCAGTGAGCCTGTCGTCGGGGAGATGCTGTGGACTTCCAGGACATACTCGATGCTTGCGTCCAAGCCTTTGCTATGGAAACCAAACAAGAACAACCCCAAAATCCAAAGTCAACCGTGTTTATTTGCCTTGAAAGATAAAATGCATCCCAGGGCTTTTGCTATATGGCCTTAAAACTAAAACCAAAAAAATCTGGTTTTAATTGAAATAATTACTGCCAATGTACAGTTCAGTTTTACAGTATTTTCAAAAACCTTTACTGTATCTGGTACAGTTTTCATATAACTTTTATGTGGTACCTGGTCTGGGCGTAACCCTTGTTCCCAACCTGGACGTGCACGTCATGTAGGCCCGGTGGCAACATAGGCAGTAGGCAGGTGACATTTGTGGACGTCCACAGCTCGATATTGCACTCCACCTTGCCCACGTACACTCTGCTGTCATTGGCTGGCTCACCCATATTTGACCCCAACACAGTGAGGATGCGACGTCCTGATAAAATAACCACACGTGCACGTGAGCTTTTTTTTTCTTTCCCCTCCACCAAACATGCCGTTCCTGTCACTATTGTTGCCAGCGTGAGGTGCAGACATCTGAAAAACACGTGGCAAGGTTACATCAGAAAAATTGAAGCGTGAATCTTTTAACACTCGTCCTTTTTGAGGTGATTGGCAGCAACCAATGTGCAGCCTTGTGTAATTGTGATTCCTAGAAGCGGATTGTTTACCTGCTCAGGTGTATAATTACTGTAGATGGTTAATTAGAAGGTCCCCTGTGATAATTAACAATAACGGCAGGTCGCAGAGACACATTCGCAGCAGAGTAAATTATTTTAGAATATACACTCCCGCTGAACCCACCCACCACAAGACACTATAGACTTCGACTTGGTCTTGTTGTTACTTTTTAAATCCAAAAGTCTATCTGTAGAAATTTCCCTAATTTGAATACATATGTAATTGAAATACAACATACTCAAATAACATAAAAGCACATACAAATTTGAAATAATTCAACTAACTGTGACCAGTAAATCATGTGACGAAAGACGATCGTCATCTGTTAATTGTTTGTTTAGTGTAGATTTTTGTTAATGTCTGACAGGATTCATGTGACTAAGCTCAAAATTGTTCTTACCAAAGACGGTGGTCTTGGCAGAGCTCAGGTCAGTGATCTGAGGCGTCAGGGCGAGGTCAAAGGTGAAGGTGTCATTGGCCTCCTTGCTCATGCCACCGACGCTCACCGTGACTGTCTGCGAGCCCACACTCCCCTGAGCCACGCAAGTGAAATGATACATTTAAGCCACTGAGAACTACAGTGGATAAATCATGATATGGATCAAAACCAAACTGAAAGCTGTGCATGTATCAAGTGGAAAATTAAGAAACATTTGTAGTTTTTTAACAAATCCATGATGTGGATCAGCACCAAATTTTCAGTTAGTGGCTGTTTCTGGTATGTGCGATATGTGCTACCAAATTTATTAATTTTTTTATGTGAAAACTCACCGCTGGCGTTGTGCATTTGAGCTCCGTGGGACTCGCATGGACCACCTCGCACACTGCGCCGCCAACAGTGACGGTGGCGTCCCAGCTGAAGCCGAAGCCCGTCACGGTCAAAAGCGTTCCCCCTGGGAGGCGCACAAAACAGCCGTTAAGTCCTACCACTTCGACTTCTTTCGTTATCTCTGGCTGTGTGAGTCGTCTCGCAATTTGAGCTTTACCCGCAGCGCTCCCAGACGTGGGGGAGAATGAGGAAACGATGAGCTGGTAGGTGAAGTTGAGGACGCTACCATCTGCAAAACGAGGACGACCCAGGGAGGGGAAGTTGATCCACACTGGGAAGGTACCTGCACCAGCGCTTCCCAGTCGGCATACCAGGCGCTCAGCTGCAAAAAAAAAACCCTCTTAGTCTCAGTTCATTGAGTTTTACTAGATTATGGGTTCTGAACTGACCTGAGACTTCTTCAACAACACACTGGGCTTCTCCCACTTTGATAGAGACGCTCTCATTGCTGAAGCCACTGCCAGTGACTGTCAAAAGGGTCCCCAGTCCAATGGATCCTGGTACGGTTGGGCTTGTTACATTTAATTTGTTTGCATTTGATCAGCAGTAGGAAATAAAGCTCATATCTGTAAACCTACCACATCCCAGAATCTCAGCACCCAACAATACATTTCAATTAGGATTCGAACACCAGTTTCTGGCAATGAGGATGAGGAAATCACCTTGAGATGGGCTGATTCCGCTTATTACCGGTGTCTTCTCTGCCAACCATTCAAAGCCACAGTCTCCGGAACACTTCGAGGGAATGTCGTTGATGTAAACCTCCACCTGTGAGAATGTCAAAGAGTTCTTGTGGAAAAGGTTTGGATTTAGAAGGCATCATCTCTTGAATTAGAAGTGTCACTACAATGAAACGGAGTGGCCGCCAACGGTGATCATCCAACCGCAACCAGATTTAGGAGTGGTGGCATTGTGATAAATGTTGGACTAATACCTGCGGTTTGGTCTCCCCGACACGGAAGAAGTCTCCCATCAAACTTGATATCATCTGTCCTCCTTTCTTTTTCTCTTGGGCCCAGATAACCACATCCTTGCCTTGAAGCGATGAACCGTTGAGCTTCAGCAGAGGCTGGTCTCCCGGCTGTGTCAGCCACTCTACCACCCACTTGGGCCTCCTGCACGTTCCGCCATATCTGACATCAACCAAGCCCATACCGGCAATTCCCTCCAGGGCGTACTTCAGGTCCTCTGCGCCGATGTCCACAGACAAACCTGAGAAGAAGCGCTGGTCAGCCAACCTCATTTCTCATGCTTCTACAAAGAACCGGTTCAACCTTCATATGACAAGCTCTCATATCAAATTGTGACTGGGCTAGTATTTCAAGAACTTCTCTTGTCCAGCTGGGCTACCTTCAAGACGTTGTCCATGCATCTCCACGTCAAAAGTGCCAATTATGGCAGGGGTGGCTTTGTGGATGCGAGTGACAGTGATCCTTGCTGCCCCTTCCTGAAACTCGGCCATGTCCTCGCTACTGTTGGACATCTTCAAATAAACGGAAAGAAAAAAAAATATTCAACCAAGGCACAGATGATGCTTGTGGGAGTTCTTTTGATGAGTTCCTGTACCTGCATGAAGCCGACGTCTATGAGGGGGAAGCCAAAGGTGCAGTCCAATGGTGTGGCTGTGATCTCATAGCAGATCTGTGAAGCATTTGACTTTGTCTCTTTCACGACAGAGATCTCCTGGAAAGCACGACTAGAGCCCTCAAATGGTGAAGGTCTCCTCTTGTGGGGAACAGCTATGGGAAAATCACACGAATACATGTACCATGGAATGATTTTCAGGCAACAGAATATGGTCGCTCTCAAAGCAGTCACCCTAACACCTGAGTTACTTACTTTGTTCATCCTGGACGGTGCGCTTCTTGCCGATGTGGACGGCGTCCACGTAGAAATCTTCCCCAGAGTCATCATTGTCCAAGTAAATTTCCTCAACAGTGTAGGCGCTTCCTTTGTATTCTGTCTGCAGAGACATGTGCAGGTCTACGCACTTGTAGCTCCATCTGCGCAGAAATAAGCCAAGTTGTCATCTGTATTTTAGACTCTGATAGATTTACTGGATGCTCTTTTTACTTACACGTGGCCTTTGGTAAAAACTATGTGGATCTTTGCAGTTGTTGTCTGAATAGTGCCATCAGCGTTCTTATATGTAAACTTGACCCCAATTTCATCTTTGAGCATTCCCTTATGTGCAAAGCAAAGCTGGAAGGAAAGGGAACATTGTGGTTTTAATCCAAATAAGCATCTCGGTTTCATCCGTGCAGCCATAAATAA
Organism: Hippocampus mohnikei; assembly: GCA_026261675.1. Taxonomy (NCBI): domain Eukaryota; kingdom Metazoa; phylum Chordata; class Actinopteri; order Syngnathiformes; family Syngnathidae; genus Hippocampus; species Hippocampus mohnikei. The sequence goes on from JAKGUB010000345.1 coordinate 2,267,784, forward strand.
AGCACATTTACCATTGGATACAGGTTCAGGGAAATTTCCTCATAGGCCTCGCCGGATTTTTTGGTGTAACTTTTCTTAAAAAGAATCTTGCCGTTTTTCAGCGACCTCAAACCGCAGAAAGCATTTCTCGTAGGAGTCCCTCCGTCGTTGACGAACTGCTCAATGTAAGAGGCACGTAAGGTCGTTTTCAAAATCAAAATTTGATAAGTGGATTATTTCACCATCACCACTTCACTGACCATGGTATTGTCATCTTCGTAATCCTTGAAGAACATCACATCTCTTCCTTCCTCGCTGAGAATCTCAACGGGACATTCGGCCTTCATCAGGTCCTCCAAAACCGACTGGACCTGGTCATGGTGACCCAAAATTCCCGTTAGGTTTGCTGTGAGCATGAGCAGTTTGGAGTTAATCCTGGAACTGACCTCGAAACCGCTGGCATTGTAGGGAATGGGCTTTGAAGCGACCCCTCCCCAGAGCAAGGTGAAGGTTTCCATGTTGCTCCTGCCTTTATTCACCTCAGAAACGGTGATGTTGGTGTACAGGTCATGACTCTCGTGATAAAGGGGCTTGACGTCACCTGAGAATCAACAACTTGTGTGTTTTGACTCTTGACACAAGTCCAGCACAACTCTTAGAGAAAGACTGCTCACCTCTGTCAGAATAGAAGGTCACCGTGAAATGAACTCCATCAGCGTCCTCGTCCCTGGTAACTTGGACAGAGTCTGGTTTGATCGACCACAGGTTGTTCAAGGCTCTCTCCACCACAGCCGCGGTGGCGCTCACCGCGATCGAACCTTAAAGGGATTTAAGATAATACATTTGATGTCTCATCCTTTGGGAATGATACACGGATCCTTCACAACAGCTTTGTGGCTGGTGGGATTTTGACAGTGCATCGAAGTTACCAGTGATTGCGCCTTCATAGCGCAGACGGAAGTAGACATTTCCACACTGAGAGCCGATGCAGCTGCTGTTGACGCTTACTTTCTGTACTTCTTTGACGCCTTTCGCATTGCTTGGCCATGACTCCAAGGTAATCATCTGGAAGATTCCACAAACCAGTGTTGGGCCTCGCAGAGATCCACTTCTTTTAAGAAATGAGACGAACCCTCCACGTACCTGTTTCTCATCAAACGCCTCATACTCCACCAAAATATGCTGCACTTCGTTGACAGCATCGTTCGTCTGAGCTTCTGTAAATGGACTCTCTGCTCGGAACATGGCCAAGTTGATTCCAGCAGCTCCGCTATATTCTTGTTGCAGAATTTCAATGTAGTAGCTGCAGAAAAATGGAAAGAAACTGGAACTTTGCAGCTCTTGTGAACATAGAGTATCGTGGTATTCAGTGGTTGGCCATGCATTTAGTAAACTGGGCCTTCAGTGGTGATTTTGATGTCGCCAACCAATAATCTGGGGCGAATTTAAAATGGGATTGGTTCAAGAAGTCGTCCCATTGTGACTATAGTTTGTTTCATCTCCCAGCACTTTGGATACTGAAGGCCTTGGGCAGATTTGATTGACATAGCAGTGCATAAGAGGCTGAAATCTGACTGGACAAAACATCTGTTAGAAGTTTGGTTGTAAATGTTGGCCAGTGATTCTGATGGCCCACCACTGTTAGAATCAATCTTTGCACTTACGCGTTTCCTTTCTTGAGCGTCATGATATCAGACTTTTGCGATGCAAGCTTTGTGTAGTCTGAGACGTAGCTCGGCTGATAGGCCACTTGGACCTAAAGGGGTGTTTGTGAAACAATTGTTTTGAGGAGGAAAGATGAGGTTTGAAAAAAAAAAAAACTCATCGATGTGCTGTAAATCGTCATGCCTTGTCCTCTGGGCGGCTGGAGTTGCTGAAATAAAGTTCACAGCGATCGTCGCAGTTGAGGTAAAAGGTGTAGTTGCCACTAGCCGGTGGCACAAAGAAGCCTGTGGTTCTCGTGCTGAAATAGTCCAGTTCCGGCGCAAAGTTGTAGGGCAAGGAGTCGATCCACTGCTCCCAGTAGCCTTTTTTGCTCTCGTTGTAGCTGCGTATGTCGCCCAGTTGGGAATGTCTTGTGTCATTCCACACCTGCATCTTCAAGCCTCGGCCACCTGGGTTGGATGCCATACGTCGAAGTAGATTTTATTTACGCTATGGAGCACTTTTCATAATGAGTACTGATGGGTTTGACTTTGCTTGTGTTTCTCATTTTGCTCTCCCTTCACTATTTTTTGTAACCATTTTGTTTAAGGCATCAGTCGGAAAGACCTCAGGCCATCCTTTGACTTTTTATACGAATATCATTCTTTTGTCCGTGGCTCGCCAGTTGACATTGGACCAGCTTTGCAAAATTGCCGTCCTGGCAAACTGTTTTTCTGTCCCGACTGCAGTTCATGCCACTGGGAATCTTTTGTTTATTTCATACTGCCCTAGGATGCGGTATGGGTCAGGTGACGCGCTCCCTGTACGGCTCGATGTCAAGTTTCTTGAAAACAGGGTCTGTTCATCACAAACCACACAGTGGAAGGCTTATTACCACCACTGATGAAAACACCTGACTCCTACAGCAAGCATTTATTTGCACAGACAGGGAAAGGTGATCCAAAGAGCTGTACTGGAACTCCGTGTCAACAGAAGCTCAGTTCGGCGAATGCTTTGAAAATCGACTCAAGTGTTACCTGAGCATTGTTATCTTTCACTTTAACAACTTGGAAGTCGGTACGGGCAAAGCGCTATCGCTCTCCGAATCATCCGTTCAGTCCAGCTTTTGTCACTCCTGAGTTCCAGTGCAGTCCTCCGGAAAGACTCTCCCTGCTTTGCACGAACATCACCTGGTATTTTAATCAAGGGTGGTTCTAGCAGGCCTCTGCTGTCAAGGGCAGGTACTCTTTCGGTTGTTTGAACACCATAACAACCTTAAGACAGTGCTTGATGCGTGACTTTCAGAGTCATTTATCATCTCATCTCATTTAGGTACGAACACAAAGGATCAAAGTGTTGATGAGCGATGGTGAGACACGGCGGCACGTATAGCATGTCTTTCCACATGCTTTAAATTCTTGGAGTGGACAGTGACGAGGTGGCTGTGGAAATAAGCATCGGAGCGTCTCACCCGGGTAGACGCTCATGTCGTCGCCGCGGCTGTTATCCGTCTGTTGCCGTTGCGTCACGCAGGTGATCTCGTTGTCACGCAGACTCTTGATTTCACACGGCTGCCCTGTGAAAATGTTGAGGAGCGGGGCATGGATTTGTTTTTTTTTTGGGGGGGGTTGTACCAGTAAGTTCAAAATTACTTGGTATGCTATCAGGCGAACTACATACTTGTTGTGACATATTCGCATGGTGGTGTGCTCTTTTGGGGTTTTTTTGACAGCTAAGTGACCATGAAACGGTCTCTCTAATCTGCCAGAAGAATCTGTGCAATTACCGTACCCATCTTCTTTTCCATTGTTGTCAAGTACAGTATGTGCACCCGTTGCCTTGACGAGGATTAGCGCTTTTGCGTGCGAGCCCACAGACAATGTGTTCTCCTTTTGTCGTCTTATGATTGACACACGATGTCTGCTGAGGCATTGTCAAGGAAACAAGGGTAGGGAAGTGAGGCGGGGGTTATTTGTGATTACCTCCCACGAGAACACGAGCCGGAAGGTCAGTCTCATCGAAGAAGCGCCCGTAGATGGTCAGGAGAGTTCCGCCCATGACGCTGCCGGTGGATGGCGTGATATGCGTAACCTCTGAAATGCAGAACACGGTTTAGTCGGATTCTGATTCTTTGAATAACTTAAAATTTTACGTACCCGCAAATGTCTGAAACATGCCGAGGTGTCCAGTGGCTGAGACTTTGAAGAGGTTCTTCTCTGGTAAACTCCTGCATTTAAACATGACATTATCATTTAAATGCAAACCGGAATTGTTTCGACTTCAATAGCTCGAGGAAAAAAATATCACATCATATCAGCACCCTGGCCATAATTTAATAAATGAGTCAAACTGTGGTTAAAATGAATTCCTTTATCAGGTCGATTGGTATTTTTGACATGGTCAGTGCATTTGTACATGCGTTATTCAGTTCCTGAGTGATGGCAGTCCTATTAAACTATCAAAAGTTATTTTTGATTAATATTAAAACAATGACTTTTCCCCCTCACCTGCCATAATTTGCATCCAAAATGTAGCTCATGTTGTGATGTCCTGTAGGAGGCAGTTCGGGAAAAAATGATTAAAATTTACAAATTAATACAATTTGGGTTGTTTTTTTGTTTTTTTTAATCCCACTCTACCAAACGCTAACCCTCTTTACCAAAACACACACACAAAATATAATACATATTAGTCAGCTACTTTAACTTACCGACGTAAGTCCCTGTCATTTTGCAGCTCATATATCCCCAGACAGAGGTCTCCGAATCAAGTCTCAGATTATATCTTCAAAGACACATATGGTAATTCAACTACTCACAGAAATATAAATATGTTGCACTTTGTAGCATCTGCAGCGACTATGAAATACATTCAATCAACTTTTGTGTGAGTGTGTGTGTGTGTGTGTGTGTGTGTGTGTGTGTGTGTGTGTGTGTGTGTGTGTGTGTATGATACTGACAGTTCATCAGAATCCGTTTTGAGCAGCTCACATTGCATCCCCTTCATGTAGGCCCTGCGTGAAGGAGCATTTCACGTTCTTCATGTCAATTTACAAGGTAGCAGAGGTGGCACATGCAGGTTACGTTTCGTGTTGCTTAAGAACTATCTAGGGTTAGGTGGACCTTTACACTATCAAAAAAAAACCAGTTCCCTAGCGGAGTCGAACCCTGCTCCTCTCACAGATGCTCCCTGGACACTCTGGAGGAGGTGGGCAACAGGAGGATTCTAGCCAAGCTAAAAGCTATGATGGACAGACCCTCCCAACCCTTCCAGGCCAACATGACAGCACTGGGCAGCTCCTTCAGCCAGAGACTGATACACCCGCGCTGCAAGAAGGAGAGGTACCGCCGCTCATTCCTGCCGACTGCTGTCAGGATATTGAATAGACAGACCTGACCTGAAAACCTGGACTCACCCTCAAATGTAAACCTTTATTTATCTATCTATCTATCTATCTATCTATCTATCTATCTATCTATCTATCTATCTATCTATCTATCTATCTATCTATCTATCTATCTATCTATCTATCTATCTATCTATCTATCTATCTATCTATTTATTTTTAATGCTGGCTTCCCACCTCTACTTATAAATCACCCACTTAGGACCATCGGACTAGTTGTTACCTGAGAAACCTTATGTTCCTTCCATTGGAGCTCAGCGCAGTGTTGCTGCCGTAGATGTCTGTGAAAATGCGTCCTCGCACCGTCACCAAGGTCCCTGCGGCAGATGATTTTCCATTTTTAGCAGTTCACGCAGTGTGCGAGTGAATGATTTCAACAGTTTTTGGTGGTTTTTTTTTTTTTTTTTTAGATTCAGGATGTCACCTGGAAGACCGCTGACGGGACTGAGAGACTGGATGGTTGGTGTGCGATACCATCTTGTCTGAAGGGGACAGTGAGAGGTTACAAAACACCATGAAAAAAAGAAGACAGATGATTTTATTCGGACATTAGGGAGTCTTACGTAGAAGCTGCAATGGTATGACTTGATATGACCTCTGCATATGTCTCCATCAGGAATGGGAATGCCGTTGATGCTGACACGGACCGTGTACCGGTCACTCGGCATGGGTCTGCAGGAAGATGATGTATGTGGTAAAGTAACACGACTACAGTCTGGCTACAAGGTGAATGATTTCCATTGGTATCCATCAATTTATTTAAGAATAAGAAAACCTTTGTTCGTCTCACAAGGCAGAAATTCCCAATTTACAGCAGCAAAGTTATGAAAGGAAGAAAGTAGAAGAACAAAAAGTATCGGCGCTGCTGTAATGGCAGCCACTCTCGCGGTGCCATCTTAAAGTCGTCATAACATAACATAACAACATAACATAACATTTGCTGACAATGTCAGTGCTGATGGGTTTATCTTTGGACTCCAGATTTCCCATGTGGCATTTGTGGGGTACAGGAGTGTAGGACATAGCTGGAGTAATTGGAAAAAAAAATGCACTCAGACACGGGGAGAACTTGCAGCGAGATTCGAACGCCGAGCCGCATGACTGCATGGCAGATGTGCTAACCACGACTTCACCGCGATGTCCCTTGATTTCATTTGTACACCCTCATTTTGTTTTGTTGTTGTTGTGGTCTATACCTGGTGTAGCACATGATCTGGTTTCCATGCGTGGAGTCTCTCTCAACATCACACGGGATGGACAAAGTGTCCGACACCAGCGTCACGCGGTTCCCAAATGTGTCGTTTTGGGGAGTGAGCTGGAACTGTCCTTCTTGAGCGAAACCTTTTTGTGGACAGATGAGCAAAGAAATGGCCACGTTCACCGTAAATTAAGTATTGCAATGCCACGTTTGGAAGAGGGGCCGGGGGGGGGGGGGGTTACCTTCTCCCGTTAAGGTGAGACGCGTCGCTCCCTCTGTGCTCCCTGTATGCGGTCGCACGTTATCTAGGCGCTGAGCGTCTGAGTAAAACAGCACAGTCGGTTGATTGTAATCTAGTGGTTCTCAAACCTTCGACCGTACGAAAAGAAAAATGTATGGAACGATTCCAAGGAATATTGTGAAGGTGATCAATTGAGAAGAGGAATGCGATTACTACTGTTGTTGACGCGGCAGTTGTTGTGCCCATTGATCTGTCATTGCTTTTGACTTGACGTCAAGTATTTCATTTTACACGGTCAGTGTCTTCACGTTGCTAAATTTTGCAGTCGTAGTGAGAATAGTGTGATCATTTTCACTCACAGCTGCAGCAGCAAAGTGCGAGAAGGAGAGCCGCCGGTCGGACCGTCATCCTTTGTCGCTGCAGCATCAGAAAAACAAAAATCGTCAATGAATTGAAGTAAAATGCGATACTCAACTCTAACGCTCAAAGTATTTTTCTTACCTGTTCCCAGTCTCGAAAATCTTTAATGTCTCTTAGGGTCTTCAAGAAGAGAAATGACACATACTTGTTTTTTTCCGTTTTGTTTTGTTTGCTGTGGTGAGTGGTGGTTCTTTATGAACGTGGCCTCACCTACGAAATAGTGGGCTGAGCCCGCAGGTGAGCTTCCCACGCCCAGATGCTCGAACCGCAACGAAACGGTACTGAGACAAAAGAGCTGTATACTTGCGATGGGGTGGGGTGTGGGGTGTCAGGTGTCACACTTTCGCCACAGCTATTTGTCACGCTACCTGGCATTGTTTTGAAATATAGAGGCAAAAGTCACATTCTTGTACAAAAGCCGGGCTAAGGGTGGCCATTTAAGCTTGTTCACCAAGCCATTAAATGATCAAGAGTCGCGTCAGAGTTGTTGCATTTATTTTGCGTCGTCCCCCACCCCTCTTAAAATATCACTAAATAATCGTTGGATTTATTTGATATTCAACAGTAAAATTGTTCAATCAAAATGAAGATTGTACAATGTACAGGGTGTCCGTAAAATCTGGACGCATAAGCTAGGTGTAAAAGGAAGAAAGAATCGATGATGACATTGACTCAATGGTTAATATTACTGGTACTTGAAATGAACTGACTCAACGACTAAGGAGTGAATGTATCAAAATTAAAGACTATGTGGATTTGTTGCATCGAGTTCCCTAAAATGTTGTCAAACAGATCAACCTATGCATTGCAAATGATGGAAATCATCTTCGAGGTGTTCTTTGAAGAAAAAGTTGGATTCATTTGGAAATTGTTCTACCTAGAGTATGTGACCAGACTTTACGGACACCCTGTGCATTTATTTGATTACATAATTGGAGTTATTTTTAATTCGTGTTTAAAAAAAAATGTTATAAAGAATCATTTCTGTCAACATTTTAACTTTCTAAAACAAAACATGAAAAGAATCAAATGCTTTAACAAAAAACTGGTATTTGACCAGGGGTGTGTAAACTATTTGTAGCCACTGTCGGCGACATACTGGATTATCTCTTATGTAACTTCAGCGGCTGTACCACGGGAAATATAACATAAGACATCTTTAAGACGTCGTGAAACAAAGTCGGCAGCATTTTGTCACGTTGTCGCTGTCTCTGCCAACAAAAAGCGACAACAACCAACATGATGCGTCACATTTCTGCCTGCGTTGAAAGCTATATCATTACTCGGGTGTCAAAACAAAAAACAGCAAACACTGATAACCAAAATAGGCATGACTTTTATTTATTTTCTCCAAAAAATGCTTGTATAACAAACTAAATCAAAACAAAACAAAATATGAAACGCATTACAAAACAACACGATGTAAATGAACCTCAGTCTGGGTTTTACCTGTGGATCTATCTTGCTAGCTAAAGTGGGTTAAAAAAAAAAAGGGGAAAAAGCAGACAGCAGAGGTGTTGGTCACAAGGCCGCATGTTGAGCTAGAAACGCGCGGATTCTCTGCAGGAGCTCCTTTTTCACGCTGTCGGGAACCAGTGCTAAGGGAAGGAGGGAGCAAATAGCAAAATTGTCAGCCGAATAGCATAATTGCAAATGACAATTTTTATCTAACCATCAAAACCGCAATGTACAACATCAATGTCCTTGCTAAAATGTATTTATTTTTGTCTCTTTGCAGATTCTCAGTCAGCACAGCCACGGTCATCTGACAAGGTTGAATTATTCTTTTTCTTATGAAAATGTTCAAAAATGACTTGGCTTTAGTTGAGATTGCAATTTTATTGAAATTATAGTTACTCACTACTTTCCTCCCCAAATAATTCCATTAGTAAATGTATTACGTTTCATGATCGGGATTAGTTTTGAGGGAAAAGTCATTTGTTTTACTTTTTTTGAAAAACCTTGAAATGTGGTTAAGAACTTTTGACATTTTTGAGTAGCTTTCATGGGCCAGTTAGAGTAGGAGAGTAAAGATGAGTACTTTAATATCTATTAGACTTTTAACCACAACTTTATATTTGACATATAATAACACTGACTGGCATGTATTCTTTTACCTCTGAGGGGGAAAAAAAGACAAATTACAATCTTCTATTTCATAAAATCTACACGTACTGTGTGTCATACTGCCTCCTGGTGTCCTCATTGTGCACACGTGGAGCAGCAGCATAATGACTAATGAATTATGACCAATCTTTCCATTCTATTCAGTTATAATATTACTGTGTGATTTTATTAGGTACAATACTGTGTAGTTTTTTGTTTTGTTTTTTTTACTAAAAACGTGTTATAATTTTTGGGGTGGTCTTTTATGGGGGCTGTAACGGATGAATGGCATTTCCATTCATTTCAGTTGTTGTTGTTGTTGCGTGGCGGCGGCACAGGCTCCCACAGGGGTCGCCCCGCTGGCCCCGCCGAGAGCTACCGTGCAGGATGAAGGAAAGGTGTTGGGAGAGGTTAACGGGGGACAGCCTCTACGCGGTGGTTGGACTCCGCCGGACCAAGGACCAGACGGACCAAGGACCGGACGGACCAAATGGACATCACTTCACCGACGGCCACCTCCTCGGGGGGAACCCTCGGCTACTACCATTCATTTCAGTAAGTAGTTGATTTGAGATATGTTTTGATCCTGTGATTTCTGGATCAGTGTGCAATCAACGACAGTTTCAAGTAACCGTGTTAGTATTAATTTCAAGATGGCGCCTTAGTTGGCAGCCGTGTGCAAGAGCTCTGCTTTTTTTTTTTAAGTATTTTGTTTTGTTATATGGTGTTTGTTGTCCTTCGTCTGGAACCATTGTGGACTGTTTTCAGCGTTTTGGCCATGACATTCGTCAAAGGAGAAGAATGTGTCCTTGTACCAGTACTTGTGGTTTTTGCGCATGTCATGGGCAGCATTTTTTTTACATCCCCGTTTTGTTCAGCGGGGATGTCTGCATTATTGGACCACTCTGCGTTGGTGCGTCTCGATGAATGGCTGTGGGAGCCGAGGATGAGGAGAGATGAGCCTCCGCGCAATGCGCAGATACATATTTGGAACAGAGAGTCGCTGCTTAGAATTGAAGTCGATATAAAATTGACCAAAGTGAACCAATTTCTTTTATCGTCAATGGACGATACAGCTTCTTGTTTGCTCTCAAACTTGGCTTTTAGCCGACGTGTGAGACGTCTCTGATCCACCGGTGAAAGGAGACTTTGATTCTCTCTTTCACCTATAACTGCTTCAAACACAAGGCGTGTGCAGGAATAGTTGTTACGATTGTATGATTGTTTATGTTATGTGTTTATTTAATGTTAACTGTTCTGTAAAACTCTTTGTTACACCTGCAGCTGTTCTGATAGCGCTTTATAAAGATGTATTACCTCTGCCTTTTGGTGTGATTTCGTTGACGAGGTCCTCCACTGTGACATGGTCTAGGCCTTTTTCTCGAATCACGTCTAGACACACGGGATGCAATGTAACACTTATGAGGGGGTCAGTTTCATAAGTGTACACAAAAGAGGCCCAATCATAATTACTACCTTTGCAGTGTGCCTTGAGCTGATCCTTCCAACCGCACTCCACCAGCTTTGCCCTGAGCAACTCTTTCAACCTGCAGAAATGGCAAAAGTACTCACAGTGGAAGTACAGTCACTTGTGACCCCCCCCCCCCAAAAAAAAACACTTGGGTCAAATTAAATGGACTTGTTAAACTCCTTTAAGTAAAGTCAGTAAAATGACTAAGTATACAGTACCCGTAAAATCTACTCAAGTACAGTTGCAAATAGTTTTTTGTAGGCTGGCATATTGGGCACAGTTGTACATTTTCACTTTGAATTGTGCAAGTGTACATAATTTTGTGGCCAAAAGAGTGTATAAAATGTCTCTCTGAAAAAAGAGAAAAACGCCCATGATTGTTGTAAAGGACTTCAGTTTGCTCACCGCTCCCTCTCGCCCATTTCAATCAGCTTCTGGTTAATAGCAGCCCTCATCTGTGAGTCCTTGCTCATGATCTGATGGGGAATAAAAGCGAATAAGCACGTACGAACATATTTTAGCGAGGTAAAAGAGAGATGGATTGTGAAATTTTTCGTTGGTTTACCTTTTTACTGGATGTGATCTGCTCGGGAGCACCTTGTCCCTCGTTAACAATATACCGGCAAAAACACGGCTGGAACTACTTTGTTTCCGCTCCGATGGTGCTGTTCGATAAATTCGCACAAAATGTCATACTATGATTACATTATTTCATCTAAATAATTTCTTTATTAAAATTATATTATCACAGCCGTAAGTCCGCATTGGTTATTTTTTCATGAAATTATACTGGCGCCTCAACTTCCCATTTCTGTTCGCTGTTAAAATATCCCCGGGCCGAAACAAAAACTGCTCGTTCCACAAGTGCATGATAACGTGCCCTTTCCTCCCTCTCACTAGAAAAATAAAATAAAAATAACCTTGGCTGTTGAAATATAAAACACACACCATGACCACGTCGAATTATACCCTAAAGGTAAACAGAGAGCTGTTGGACCCAAACTTCGAGAGTTACCGGCTATCCTTGGACGTCATACCGACGTACAACGTTGAGCTGGACGCTGGTAAGCTTAAAGTTAGCTTTAAATTTTCGCAAGGCACACAAAAAAGAGCTTCATAACTACTAGATACTCATATTGTGATTATTTAAGTTAATGATAAAAGCGTTTTAATACAACCTTAATTCGCTAGTGACCGTTTTAAAAGTAAACTCCGCCAAATTATAAATCTGAATTGTCGATTTTATATGCTGTCTTTTAACCTTAATATGTCTATAATTGCATAAATAAATGTATAAATCGATTCAGTATTTAAAGTAGTGTGTACAGTACTGCAAGATTAGTGTCACTCTGATACCCAGGAAAATCTTGCCGATATTGTATTGATACGTTTTAATAATTTAAAGTTTATTCATCATGAAATCTGAAAATCTTTTCACAGCCTCCTTTTGATTTTTTTTTCTTCTGGCAATGTTTATAAGTTGTGGTTCCATTTCTGTAAATGGAGCACATATTAAATATCCTAATTTACAGTTAATGCAAAGTTGTACTTAGATTCAATCAGACTTGAGCTGTATTATATCAGTATTGCATAATTTCCATTAGATGTAGTCATCTTTATAACACATATCAATGTGATGACACTGATATTTATTAGCATTACAAACAATGTACGTGTTGATGTTACTTGGTTAGATTTGGTCTCCGCCCAGTGTCATTGTAGCGCAACATGTTTGTGAGAAGGCAGCATGTTGGACAAGTGGTTGGCATGTCGGTTTCGCAATTTGCAGGTTCTGAGACCAAATCCAGATGTGATGTGTGCATGTTCTCGCTTCCATCATACATTCCAAAAACATGCTTCACTGAAGTCTCTACATTCTCCATCAGTGTAACTGACTGTGCGTCTTTATGTGCCCTGCAATTAATGCCTCACTTGCGTCTTCCTTCGTTCTTGTCTAATTTAGATTGGCTGACAACCAGTCCTGTCGTTCGAAGTAAACTGGGATAGGCCCATTTTCTCCACAACCCAAAGGAGGTTGGATGGATGTTTGTGGGACTCATAATATGAGTTGAAGTTAATTAGATTGGCCTAAACCCATCATTAAACCTCTAATCAGGCCTATTAGGTAACCAAAAAGTGGCTCATCATGTAAATTGCACTATTTGTCCAGCTTGTGAATAGAGGTGCTCTTTGTGATGTGGCCATATTATCCTTTTTTTGTCAGGCTGGCCGATATGGCTTTGTTATAAAATCTCTACTCCAGTTGCAATTGATTTTTTTGTCCCCCTATGGCAATTATATCATCTCATGATCAGAGCATGCACGCCAAGTCCAAATAGTCCAAAAAAAGGTAACGTGCGATTTCAGATATTGGTCCAAAAATCACTTAATAAATAAATCATATATAAATAATAAATACGGTGTTTATAAGTTTATAAGGGGTGGGGGGTTGCAAAGCTGGCATTTCCCTTGCCTTTCTTCTCCGCCTGACCTTTCTGCTCTCTCGTTTCCATGCAGCCGTGGAGGAGGTAACGTTGAAGGATTGCCAGTACACGCTGGAGCACATGCGTGCATTTGGCATGTACAATTACCTCCACTTGGACCCCTGGTACCAAGACAGCGTGTTGTTTGTGGACTGCAAAGGGCGAGTGCTCAGTCTCAGCGTCACTTTGGTAGGCCTGGAATGATGCTTTTGTGTGTGTGTGTGTGTGTGTGTGTGTGTGTGTGTGTGTGTGTGTGTGTGTGTGTGTGTGTGTGTGTGTGTGTGTGTGTGTGTGTGTGTGTGTGTGTGTTTCTCCTGGCCACAATCCTCCACTCTTGTTCATTTTGCAATGATGATTCGATGCCTCTGTTCACCAGCAGGTGGTGACCAACAGCGCCACATGGCTCAAAGTGCTTTGTATCTTTCATTGCATCCATGAACGAACAAGCACAGTGGTGGGCAAAGTTTTTGGGCTGAAGGGCCACATTTGAGATTCAAAACAGACAGATGGGTATATAATAATAATAATACATTTTATTTGTGGGCGCCTTTCTAAAAACTCAAGGTGTATGATGAGTATATCTGCACCAGCAAACGGGGAGACAGTACCCATGGAAAGTGGGAGGTTCGTATGCTTGCTTGCTTACTTCGTAGCCTTTTTTTTAGCCTTGGTTGCTCTCAGTCCCGCTCTCCTCTACTGTTGTATGGTATTCCACAGGGTTCAATTTTGGAGCCCTTGCTGTTTTCATTGTATTTGCTGCCTCTGGGTTCCAATATTAAGAAAGCATGGTACAGTATTTCTTTCCACTGCTATGCGGATGACAGTCAGATCTAGACATTCTGAGCAAAAGGGACACGTTCTCTTCAAGGCCACTTTTGTCCTATCTGGAGGAAATCAAGGCCTAGATAGCCATGAATTTCTTTTATTTCAATGAAAAGAAAACAGAAGTTGTAGTGCCTTATCTAAAGCCAACAATCACAAAGTTGGATTTCAAATTGGACCAGCAAATTGGTGCTGTAGCTGAATTCAGCTTTTTTCATCTTAGGTAGCGAGCTAAATTTTGAAACTCATCTTACAACACATTTTATGCTATGCCTTTTGACTCAGCTTGAGACTCGGCGTTGTGTGTTTTATGTTTTTTGACTATTTTCATGGTATAAATGTATTGTTTTAACTGTCTTCGTTGTTGTAAATCAAAATTGTTCTCCATCCACAGCACTTTGTTTGCAGCCGTGGTTGTTTTTTGGGTGGAGATAAAAAGTTTACACACCTGAGTTTAAACAGGATGAATCAACTTTTCTTACCCACTGTTATTTCTAATTATATCAATTATTGATGTAAATAAGGGACTCCGATGGGATATTTGCATTTCCAGCCGCTGTTCACAGAAGACCTGGGCGAGCCCTTCATTGTCCTTCACAGCGTGGCCCACGTCCAGGCGGGCACCCACACACTGGAGGTCCTGTTGCTGCGCGTCGTCAAGGACACTCAGGAAACAGCAGGAAGTGGATACTCGGTGATACTTGAGTGGATCACGGTCACCAACGCGGCGGGGCAAGGTGTGGGCAAGAAACTTCAATCCGTTTGGCTGCCATGTTCATTCCAGAGGTTGGCGGCCATTCTGGGGGGCCAATTCCCAAAATGACGTGTGTTTTCAGCCATTTTGTTTCAAAGCGGTCATTTTGGACATTTTCGGGGATCATTTTGTCAGATAAGCCAACAAAACAAACTAAAAAAAAAAACAAAAAACAAGTTAATTCTCAAAACTATGTAACTAAACTGTATAATTTGTTTTTGTGCCAAGCTAAGATTCTTCCACTTGCAACTACATGCATGTTGCCATTAAATATCTCTTTCAACTCTCCATCTGATTGTTATTATTTTTTTTTTTTAACATGGCTACAGGGGGCTTGTAATAATGGATGTCTTTTTGCACAAGGCGTGGAAAAGAATTACAAAGTGAAGAAGAGGTGGCTCCTCCAAGGAAAGTCGGTGCCTCATTACGCCGCCGTGACGCCCCAGGGCGACGGTCTGATGGTGGCGTCAGAGAGGCCATTCGACTTCACGCACGTGGACGGCGAGCCCCTCAAGCAGCCGCAGTCGGGGGGCCGTTCCTCCCAATCACGCCCCTCCAGGTCTCACTGTCGTTGCCCACATGAGCATTGAAGTCCCCAGCAGAACGAGGGAGTCCCCAGCAGGAGTACTCTCTAGCACACCCTCCAAGGACTCCAAAAGGGTGGGTACGCTGAACTGCTGTTGGGTGCGTATGCACAAACAACAGTCAGGACCCGCCCCCACCCGAAGGCGGAGGGAGGCTACCCTCTCGTCTACCGTGTGAACCCCAATGTACAGGCACTGAGCCGGGGGGCAATAAGTATGCCCACGCCTGCTCTGCGCCTCTCACCGTGGGCAACTCCAGAGTGGAATAGAGTCCAACCCCTCTCGAGAGAGCTGGTACCAGAACCCAGGCTGTGTGTGGAGGTAAGTCCGACTATATCCAGTCGGAACTTTTCAACCTCACACACCAGCTCGGGCTCCTTCCCTGTAAGAGAGGTGACATTCCATGTCCCCAGAGCTAGCTTCTGCAGCCGAGGATCGGACCGCCAGGGTCCCCGCCTTTGGCTGCCGCCCAGCTCACATCGCACCCGACCCCTTTGGCCCCTCCCATGGGTGGTGAGCCCATGAGAAGGGGGACCCACGTTGCCTCTTCGGGCTGAGCCCGGCCGGGCCCCATGGGTGCAGGCCCGGCCACCAGGCGCACGCCAACGCGCCCCACCCCCAGGCCTGGCTCCAGAGGGAGGCCCCGGTGACCCACGTCCGGGCAAGGGAAACTGGTATATAATAATGTATTTGTAAGATACTGTCCCTGTCGGGAGGAAACCTTCTGTGTACGTATTTGGTCAAGTTCAGGGTGAACCCCGCTGACTACCCGAAGACAGCTTGGATGGGCCCCAGCACGCCTGCGACCCTCAGGATAAGATGATCAGATAAACGATAGATGGATAGTTTGTAATGTCTCATTTTTGATGAGCTCTGAGACTTACGACCCTACTACATAGCTGATAAGACAGTTTTGTTTACAAGATGAAGCTCGGCTTGTCTCTTGATTGGCACATCGGCCGCACACTTCACACAGTTGAACGATGTTCACCCAAGGTCTTGTTATGTCCCAATCATCATTGCCGCGTGTGCTTGCATGCGTCCGTGTGTGTAGTCACGTTCGCGCCACAGATGTGGATGTGCAAGGCCAGTTTGCCACGTAAAACTCCTGGGACCTGTCGCCATGGCAACGGGAAGGACACATCTGTCTATCACAAAGGAGTCATGCAGGCTCGGTCGGCTGTGTGTCATGTCGTATTTGTTGTTGTTGTTTTCTCCTCCTTGCTTCTTTGATTGGCTCCAAAGTGGAAGTGTGACTTCATTTTTTGCACTTTGGAAGTAATAGTAACAAAATAGAAAGAGAGAAGTTTTACTGGTTTTGCCATAATTAATCATGTGTTGTATTAACATGAAATTAATTTTTGTGTGGGTAATTGAATTAAAGGTTTTGTTCCTATTGTGCAGAGAAGCCGCATATCGCAAATTGCACTTTTAACCAAAAATGTAGATTTATTTCAACAAGGTACGAAAACTTGGAAAACAGTCAAAAATTTTTTGAGTCACTGAAAGGTTTAGAAAAATACAAAATGAAAAAGAAACATTAAAGGCATACACAAATATTAGATAAAGGTACAAAAAATGTTGGGGGGAAATTATGAAAAATGTTATCAGAAATTTTTTTAACTTCGTAGAGAAATAGTACAAAAGTTGTAGGTAAAAATGATTAGATGTCAAATATTGAAAAAAGATTAAATAAAAATAGAGGAATTGTTAAATAACAGTATGCCACAGTAACCTTGTCGTCCTTTTCTACAGTCGGCATCATCTTTCTGTGTTTGTTTGCTTTTGCAGGACACGGTGCTGGGCAAGCCAAGAGAGGTATTTCGCCTGCCACCCGAATGGAACCAACGCGAAGACCGCGTGTGCCCCTCCCTCAGCCTCACGTCGGCCACCTGGGCCGCCCTCTCCGACGGCGCCGGGCGACTCTACCTGCTTCGTACCAGCAAACGGGGAGACAGTACCCATGGAAAGTGGGAGGTTCGTATGCTTGCTTGCTTACTTCGTAGCCTTTTTTTTAGCCTTGGTTGCTCTCAGTCCCGCTCTCCTCTACTGTTGTATGGTATTCCACAGGGTTCAATTTTGGAGCCCTTGCTGTTTTCATTGTATTTGCTGCCTCTGGGTTCCAATATTAAGAAAGCATGGTACAGTATTTCTTTCCACTGCTATGCGGATGACAGTCAGATCTAGACATTCTGAGCAAAAGGGACACGTTCTCTTCAAGGCCACTTTTGTCCTATCTGGAGGAAATCAAGGCCTAGATAGCCATGAATTTCTTTTATTTCAATGAAAAGAAAACAGAAGTTGTAGTGCCTTATCTAAAGCCAACAATCACAAAGTTGGATTTCAAATTGGACCAGCAAATTGGTGCTGTTGCTGAATTCAGCTTTTTTCATCTTAGGTAGCGAGTTAAATTTTGAAACTCATCTTACAACACATTTTATGCTATGCCTTTTGACTCAGCTTGAGACTCGGCGTTGTGTGTTTTATGTTTTTTGACTATTTTCATGGTATAAATGTATTGTTTTAACTGTCTTCGTTGTTGTAACTCAAAATTGTTCTCCATCCACAGCACTTTGTTTGCAGCCGTGGTTGTTTTTTGGGTGGAGATAAAAAGTTTACACACCTGAGTGTAAACAGGATGAATCAACTTTTCTTACCCACTGTTATTTCTAATTATATCAATTATTGATGTAAATAAGGGACTCGATGGGATATTTGCATTTCCAGCCGCTGTTCACAGAAGACCTGGGCGAGCCCTTCATTGTCCTTCACAGCGTGGCCCACGTCCAGGCGGGCACCCACACACTGGAGGTCCTGTTGCTGCGCGTCGTCAAGGACACTCAGGAAACAGCAGGAAGTGGATACTCGGTGATACTTGAGTGGATCACGGTCACCAACGCGGCAGGGCAAGGTGTGGGCAAGAAACTTCAATCCGTTTGGCTGCCATGTTCATTCCAGAAGTTGGCGGCCATTCTGGGGGGCCAATTCCCAAAATGACGTGTGTTTTCAGCCATTTTGTTTCAAAGCGGTCATTTTGGACATTTTCGGGGATCATTTTGTCAGATAAGCCAACAAAACAAACTAAAAAAAAACAAAAAACAAGTTAATTCTCAAAACTATGTAACTAAACTGTATAATTTGTTTTTGTGCCAAGCTAAGATTCTTCCACTTGCAACTACATGCATGTTGCCATTAAATATCTCTTTCAACTCTCCATCTGATTGTTATTATTATTATTTTTTAACATGGCTACAGGGGGCTTGTAATAATGGATGTCTTTTTGCACAAGGCGTGGAAAAGAATTACAAAGTGAAGAAGAGGTGGCTCCTCCAAGGAAAGTCGGTGCCTCATTACGCCGCCGTGACGCCCCAGGGCGACGGTCTGATGGTGGCGTCAGAGAGGCCATTCGACTTCACGCACGTGGACGGCGAGCCCCTCAAGCAGCCGCAGTCGGTGGCGGATGAACAAGCTATGGAGGTGGAGAAGGCAGGTGGGTAGAAGACGAGCTGTTTTGTTTTATCCATGTTCAATTTGCTGCGATGAAGTCGTGCTCATAGTCACAGCAAGCGAGGCATCCAACATTTTCTTCTCTTTGTGATGGTCGAATAGTGTTATTCATGCCTGACAGTCTGTCATTGCACTCATACAGACCACCGTCTTTTTTTATTTCTATACATTTCCAGCTTTGGGAACACAGTAGACATCCACCAATTCACCAATCACCATTTTTTAGTTCATTGACCCCCATTTATTGGGGGCAATGAACTGAATGGCACTGTTTGACATGAGTACATATTTGCAAGTACAGAGCAGCAGGCCTACGTTTTGCACTTTTCCAACGCTTCGATTTATCCCGTCCGCTTTAACTCCTCTCTTAAGAGTCTACCAAGGATCAAAGAAATTACTTTTTGCCTGCCACGTGTGCACTCATGGAGTGAACCAACATCAAATCACAAAATGTGAACAAGAGCCACTTCACCACCTCGTACTTGAGTCGCAGGCTGCCTCTCGCTCACAATGGTGATGTTGATTCCGAGATGCCAAACAACATCCTCATTCATGTCCTCCGGTGACCTGGTGAGAGAAAGCCACCCAGAGAAAGAAATGCACCATGGCATTCCTACCTCGGGTCAAAAGATTTGCTCCATGGTGTCACTCAGCTGCCAATGATGGAAGAAAGCAGGAGGGGGGAGGGGGGTGCATTGATGGCGCCTGCAGGGAAAGCTTGACGACAAGCAAACTAAACCGAACATTCCCGATTAACAGCAGTTCTGTTACACAAGCTAATCTTCCAATTAGTCAGACATCGCTTGATGTCTGACAAATTGGAAAATTTGCCTGAGCCCAATCTGACTAATTAAAACAGAGCAGCAGTGACAGAATGGCCGTATAATGTGTGATACCTCGACTACTGCCAAGATCATGACACAAATGGCAATGTCTCATACAAGAGTGGCAGTCACACACAATAGCGGGATTTTTTTTGTGGGGGGGGGCGCTCATATAGAGGAGTTTCTTGTACAGACTCAAGTCTCATAATCAAATATGATTGTAAGTGCTCCTCAAAACAAGTTTTGAAGTGCTAATTATAAACACCCGGTGTCCCTCGCAATCCAGATCCCGTCTACTTCTGGCAGCAGACGTCAGACGACATCACGGCCAGCGTGCGCCTGCCAGAGGGCGTGACCAAGGACGCGGTCCAGTTCCGGCTGACGGCGGACTCCATGAGCGTCGGGCGTGCGGGGATTCGCCCCCCTGCTGGAGGGCCAGCTGTACGCCTCCGTAGACCCCGAGGCCTGTGCCTGGATCCTCAGGGATGACAAAAGGTTTGTAGTTGAAAGACATTTCAAAGTAACACTTTATTTGACGTTGATTGTTATTTTGGCCTCTGCAGCCTGGAAGTGAGTCTGCAGAAGCGCACCGAAGGTCCCATGTGGCCCGAGCTGGTGATGGGTGACCGTCGAGGGGAGCACGTGATGAGCGATGAGCAGGCTGCCCTCGTCCAGGAGAGGCTTACCCACCTGACCTCAGCGGACGTGGTGAGCCCAAAGACTTTTCTTTCTGATGCGGATGATGATTAGCCGATGTTTCAACTGCGACAGTATAGCGCCAAATACTGCCGACGAGGACTTACTCCATGTTAGATGATTTTTTTTTTTTTGACGAATCATTGGCTGGTTTTGGCAGCCTCCATTTCCTTTAGTCACTTATTTATTAACATTTGCATTTTTTTCCGAAGTAGTACAGGCTCTCATCTCGCCTGCAGCAGTTAATTTAAGGTTGATTCAAAGTCTTCACGCAAGGTCCGCCAGTAGAAACAGTTTTGCTCAGTGAGACATATCCTCATCAACCACTTGTATTGTAAAAACCTCATTCTTGTCTCGATAGTTTACATCTCGTCTTTCAGGCGTGCTCTGTTCCGCTCTGCCTCCTTTATTTTTCAATTAGCCTTCATATGTACTGATGACCAGCCCCTTTCAGTTGCTCCGAGCCCCCCTTTCCTTGCACCCCATCACACCCTTAGTCAGGCGTTTGGGGCCCACTTCCTCTCAACCATTCTTAGCGTCATCTGTTCCCTCTTTGGCTTCTCCGGGCTAATCAAGGCCTGCTCTCATGCTAATAAATGCAGAACAAGAATAACTCGTCCGCCTCTGTGCTTTCTTGACGGCCTCCCCAGCACGCTGATCCTGACCTGGACAAGCCAGCCTGCAACTCCCAAGAACTTGAAGACTGCGACGGCTACCCTGAGGACACCTCCAGCCTGGTGCACTTTGACGGCGAGTCGCTGAAGGCCACTCAGGTGGTGAGTACACAACCACTTTTGACATTGTTGAAACTCCCCCATCCGGTGCGCGAGGGCCTGACGGATATGATCTTTTTGTGGCCGATGGCATTATTTGGAAGAATAATTGGACGATTAATAAAGAAATATATACATAATGAATAACATAACTTATTTTGGGGTTCCTTTACCCTTTTACTATGAAAATATGATTTACATGCATTGAACCTTTTTTTTCACATTCTAATGACAAAAACTAGGGACATTTGGCTTTTGGGTGACATTTCAGGACGAGCCTAAAATGGATTCACACCTTTACACCTGAATTCAATGTGACCTTCTCTAAGTTTTTGAATGCATGTGTCCAACTGTTAAGTGTTTCAGCACTTTTTGCACAAGTTGCTGTTCTCTAATCAGGAGCATAATGGCAAAATTCACAACAGGCTTTTTTTTTACATCGTATTTAAGGTTCAAACTGTTAATATAGCTAATTATGTAAGTAAATAAATAGTTTCTTTTAAAAATTATGTTTTTATTTATGCGTTCGTTCATTTATTTATGTAATTTATTTAGCTTGCTAGCCAGCCAGCTAGCTAGCTATTTGCCTCGGGCTTGGTCATTTGGCTCCTTATGAAAAACAAAAATGCAAATGTTGCCCAGGCAAGGAATCCTATTGGATTCTAAATAGGCTTTAATTGAAGAAAATATACGCTTTTAAATAAATTGCTAAACAGATGAATATATTACTGGGATTAAAATTGAACAGAATAGATTTTTTTGGGGGGGGGGGCGCAACACTCTGTATAATAATGATAAACCATGTCGAGCACCTACTGGTGAAAGTCAAACATGAACCGTTTCTACATGCCATGGAATATGAATATGAATAGATGAGTTTATTTTCCTGTCCAGCCCAGCGCTGTAGTTCAACTAATTTGTGGGCTTATTGAGAGTCAGCCCTGAAATTGAAAATTCACCACACGCTGATGTATATTTAGCTTGTCTTTTTGCATCTGTGTGTGCTTGCCATTTTGAGGAGCGTTCTTCCAAGGAGACTTCCGTCCATCCATTATCTGAACCGGTGATTGTATCCTGTAATGATGCTTTCCTGCTATTGTCCATTTCTGGGACCTCTGCATTGTACTAGTCTATACGCACTTAGGATGGTGTTTTTATATGATTTATGGTGGCATTAATGTCACGCCGAAGTATACTTTGTCATTTACAGCCCCCTCCCTCGGTGTTTTATTGCTTTTAGCTTGATTTAGTTTGTTTGAAGAGCTTGCATCCATCCAGTTGAGAAAAGGCTCCTGGTGACCTTCTCGGCGCCAAGGTGAACAATGCGTCACATGTTTGCTATATTTTATCACCAGCTCGGCATTCGTCGAAAACATGTGACACACAAGTAATGTGGTCCTTTCTTTCAATTCTAAACTTTTTTGGTTTTTTTTTAAGAATGGAGGAGGGGGTCTGAATGATGTGTGTTTCAGGGCTAATGGCCCTCTCTCTATTTGGTTGTCCGTCCATTACAAAGCTCCCACAGGAGTCCACTTCATGGCCTAATGAATGAGACGCTCATCATTAGCTTGAATGTAAGCGATGCCGTGTCTTTCCGGAAAATGAAAAGCCCTTTTAATGTTTCGCCGCTGCTCACAAATAGCCATCCGCCCTTTTTGAAGGCTACCACTGCCTGTGTGTGAGCATGTGACTCAGTGCATGTGTGCGTTTATCACAACTTCATTCAGGGAGGCTTATCTTCCTGTTTTTCTTGCAGCCCACTTTGTGCTAGGTTTCATATGCCTTTCCTTCTGCAAAAGACCTTTCATCATGAAATTGCAGCGTATCCGATCCATTTAGCACCTTTTGTTCTTGATGACCAAGTTGAACTTCCCAGCCTTATTCTGGCTATCTGCTTGAAAACAGAGCCAGTCAAACAGGAAAAGGTTTTGTTTTTTTGTTTTAAATTTAATTTAATTTAATTTTTAATTAAATTGATGAGCAATAGTTTGTGATGTCAGTGATTGGTAGCAAATAATACGATGTGAGCATCTCTGCTGTTTTTGCTGTCTGTTTAAAATGTTCTTATAGACTTGTTTTTGTAATGTCGGCCTTTGATCGCTGCGTCCTTGTCCTCTTTTGTATCGGAAAACGGGTTCTTGAGAGACCCCCGCGACAACCGCGGAGTGGTTGCCAAACAATAATTAGACAGCATTAAGCCTCAGCACCACATGAGGGCCGTGATACTCGACATGAACAAATGCACAATGACTCAATGTTGACAGCATTATGCATCATGCATAATGCCGATTAAATCAAACCCTCCCTGCTATCAGACGAAAGCTTGATTGGATTGATTTCCAAATGGATTCAGCTTCCACATGTGCAATGCTACCTCTACTTACGAATGTCTCTTCATACAAATTTTTCAAACTACGAAACGTCACAACAGGAAAATATTGCCTCTTGTTACGAAAGAAATTTCAAGATACGAAAGGTAAAAAATACAGTATGGGCTGCTGGTCGCAGCTCCCAGTTTCCTGAACGCAACATACTTATAGCTGGTCCACCATTGGCTATTCCCGAGCATTATCCCGGCATCCCATTGGCTAAGAGGGACCTCTACCGAATGTGTCTATGTGTGTAGACAGATATCTAGCATCCTCGTCATTCGCCCTTCTGGCTATGAGGCGTTCCGGTAGTTGTACGTAAATGTGAATCACCCAGAAAAAGTGTTCACCAGTCGGGCGATCGCTCACTCTGCTGATTTTTGCCTTGAATATTTGCAAAGAATTGTTAAAAGCCAACAAAAGCAAGCGTCCTTGGATCAGTTCTTTACAAAACGGCAGGCAAAAACCACTTCTGAGAGAGAACATGGACTAAAGAGGGCAAAAACCGATGAGGACGCACTTAAAAGTTAAATGACCATCATTTTTATTCTTTATTCTTTGTTTTTTACTTCATGGGCAACTGTCATTGATTGTGCAATACAGTAATCTAATTGTAACATGTTTGGTTACATATTTTGATGCATTTTTATGGTTGAGGAAACATTTATGTCTGAATTATGGTGGGGCTTGGAACGAATTAGGGGATTTACATGGAAAACGCGTCTCTATTTACAAAATGTTCTAGCTAAGAAATTTATTTTTTTCCTACAACCAATTAATTTTGCAAGTAGAGATACCACTATATTTGAAAGGTGAACTCCAAAAGGCTTTGTATTTAAAAAATAAATATGTTGACGGCCATATTATGTTTACCATATTTATCAGCAATGACAACAAAAACATGTTCCTAGCAGGCAGTGCCAGTAACTCAAATTGTGTCTGTAATCCAAAAAATGTAATCCACTCATCATCATATTCCACTGCCCACGAAGTGTCCAGTTCCTCCATCCACCCGATGCAGATTATCATGTCATTTCATGGATGACTGACATTCGATACACAGACTAATTGTCCGTGTCTGACAGCCAGTTCGCAATGGGTAATTAATTATGCCTGATGGGTGCAAAATTCACATCAAACATTTTTGTCACGGTAGGTGCCTCCGTGCCCATGTTCGCTTTATCTCTCGTCTTGGTTCCAATACCTCACGTTCAAGCTGGGTCATGTTGCTCCCCAACATCCTTGCTTGCCATTTTTGCTATGTTCCTCAGCGCTGGCCTGGCAAGTGGCGGAAAATGAGATTTAGAGTGGAAGCGTGAGAGCTCGCTGAAATGCTTGTCGTTGCCTTCCACTTGACGAGGCGCTAGGGCTGAGCGCTTTAAAATGAAATCTCCTGATTATTATTTTCACCAAAGTCCTATTCAGGATTTTAAAACCCCCACTGTCCCTCTGCTTATAAAAAAAAAAGCGAATGTCATTGTGTTTATTCAAACCAGGGTTTGCTTTTTGTGATGACGAACACACACAATTATTTAAAATTAACATATGACAAATAAATGAGTGATCAACAACTATATTAATCTAAAACAACCAACCAGCATGGCACAGGCGCACGTGTCTCAACTTGACACTACAAAAAGCAACGCAATTAACCAGACATGAAAGGTCCAAAACCGATTTGGTGGATTCCTGTTGCCCGCTCGCAGGTGAACCTGGGCAGCCATCAGTACCTCTTCACCGTCACCGTGGACCCGGCCCAGATGCCGTGTATGTGCCTCCGTCACGACGTGGACGCCCTGCTGTGGCAGCCGCGGCCTGACCGGCCCGCCGACATGTGGGAGCACGTCGCCACCTTCAATGCCCTGGGTAAGAAAGTTCATGCTCGCCTTGATTTTGAAAGCAAATTAATTGAAAAAAAAATAGAGTTGAAATTTCACATGTATTATTCATTCAACAATTTTTAAAATCTCATTTTAGTTTTTTAGAATTTGATTTAGAATTAATTTACTTATAATTACCTAACCAATTATGTACTGCAATTGAATAAGTCTCTTGAAGTTAGTTTTAATTATCATTTATTTTGATTTAAATTGTATTATGTATAATGTTGTCAATTCTATTTAAATTGTATTATGTACATATAATGAACTAATTGTGATAAATTATTAAATAATTTGTGTTAATAAACCATACATTCCCATTTTTTATTGTATTGTAGATGGTGTGAATAATTAAAAAATATTTAATTATGTTCACTATATCATTTGTCATTTAATTTTAATGAACTAACCAGTTCATAAAATACACTAAAAAATATTGTGTAGGTAATTATTTTTTTATTTGTGTTATTTATATATAATTAAATTGGAATTAATGAAACAATTGTTTAATAAAATGAATCTAAATTAAATGTGCAGTGTATGTGTGGTAGTTGTTAAATCAAATAATTCCTATTCATTGATTGAGAATTTTGAATTATAAATCATGAACTAATCGTTAAGTAAAATACTGGTATATCTTTAAAAAAAAAAACGCACTTATTGTCAATGATTTTCTTTGGAATATTTTCTTGGGTTTTGTCATATTGTCTCTGTGTCGTTTACAATTTTTTTTTTAATAACTAGTGCAATATTTATGCTAATTTTGGCAGCCAGTC
Organism: Hippocampus mohnikei; assembly: GCA_026261675.1. Lineage (NCBI taxonomy): Eukaryota > Metazoa > Chordata > Actinopteri > Syngnathiformes > Syngnathidae > Hippocampus > Hippocampus mohnikei. The sequence continues at coordinate 2,293,717 of JAKGUB010000345.1, forward strand.
TATAGTGTTTCCCATTATGTGTTAGCATTAAGCTAGCTGACTTTCGGTCGTGATTTTTTTGTTTGGCTAAATACCCAACATGCTATTGTCTTCATTTTGTTTAGTTTTGGAGTAAACTTCCACTGGGAGTGCCAATATATAGTTTGAAGCAAGAACAAGTTAATGCATGACTGTATTATATCTATCTGTCTCGGAAAAAAATCCAACTATTCTCCTAAATTTAGAAGACGGTTAGGACAAGTTTTGTTACTCCGAATGAGGAAGCAGAAGGAGCAGTCGGCAGGCTGCAAAGGGGCACTTGTGCTAATCAGGGTTATTTTTCTCTCCCCCCGGGTGGAGGATAATTAGTTTTTCAGCCACCAGAAAGCTTTGTTCCCTTTTGTTTGTCGCAAGCCCCCCCCACACACACACACATTGTGTGCCTCTTTGCAAGATGTTGCGTCTATGTCACATAAATGTTTTATAGTGGTTTCCTGAACAAACCAGCTTCACGTGAGGCTCATCAACAGTATGAGCTTACAATGTTAGCTTAATTGTAAGTGTGTACTGTATCTCCTCTTTGCTAGGCTACGTGCAGGCATCCAAGCGGGACAAGAAGTTCTCCACGTGCGCCCCTAACTACTCATATGCATCGCTGTGCGAGTGCCTGCGCCGCGCCTTCATCTACCGCCAGCCGTCCCCAGTGGACGGCGTGCTTTTCAACAGGAAGCATGGCCGGCAGGTAGGGCAGGTTGCCAAGCAACAGGTGGCCAGCCTGGACTCGGACAAACCCGTGCTGGGCTTCAGGGCCACCGATGAGAGGCTCTTCGCCCTCACCTCCGGTAACCTCTTTGTGCTAAAGGTTAATAATAATTAAGATGGATGCAGAGCAGTCTGGAAAATCAACGTGCATCCCCTCAGACCAAAAGTGTCAAATGTCTGCTTAGTCTATGGCTGGAACAACTCAGATGTGATCATAATCTCAATTATTTTTTGTCATATCGTTCCGATCTAATTTAGTGAATAATTTATTGAATAACTACACATATAGATAGATAGATAGATAGACATTTATAGATAAATATATATTGGACCCATCCCTGGTCTACTTTCTCTATTTTTACCATAAATCATTTCGCAACTCATTTTTGTGATTAAATTCATTTTAGAAAGCACATAAAAAAATAATAATAATAACCCCAGTGGAATTCAACAATTTGTACACTGCGCCAAATCTTTGTCAACTATTCTTAATATTAAGTCTCAGTGGGACGGACCTCCCCACGTTGGCCACCCCTGCTAGAGTGTCTGTAACGGACGCATCAAAGACCAAATAGTGCACCTCGTTCCAAAGGAGATTATTGAAGTCATGAGACGTCATCTTGAAGTGAATTAAGTCAACGCGCCGCCCCTGTGTACATACTGTAAGTCTCCGGCCACTTGGACATGCGTGTTTATTATTCTCCACACGCCCGCCAATTTTCCCCCACATTCATAATTTCCTGCCGTTCCTTCTTCGTCAATTAGATTGTTTGACGTTGCACCCCATAGCGCTGCACCTTTGACAGTTTGTACTAATTTGCATGCATTTGCATAAACACCATCGATGTAGTTTGACCTGAAGCTTGCTATTTGCGGACTAGCGATCTTGTTTGACGCTCACTGGGATGACACGCAAGTGTGTTTTCACCCTGTGTGTTGTTATCACGCATGATGGGCTATCAATACACCACTCGAAATGGTTACTTATTTGGTTATATTAGTAAGTCTATATCCAAAACTAGTGTTGTGAATTTTCACTTCGTTGTCAACAAATATTATGAGACTTTGCAGATGAGTTAGCTCTCCAATAGCTCTTTAAAAAAATTATTAATAATAATAATAATACAACTCTCACTTTATTATCATGTCGGCTTTACATGACCAGGATTTTGGAGCCGATGAACGTGTTTTAAAAAAAAATCGGTAACCGATCACCAATCAGAAGATGAACCAATCTAAAAATGCCTGTATTCTTGAAATCAATTGGAATGCATTCTTGGAGGATATATATTTTTTTCCCTTGGAAATATATACATCATCTTTTTCTCACATAAGGTCTGTCTTTATTCTTGTGAGATTACAACATTATTCAAGAAGTAGAGTGCAGTTATCCCCTTTCCATAATGGGATCTGGGTTTGTTTTCACTCTATTTAATGTATTTTTGTGCAGTTTATATTTTGTTCTCCCTCCCATTTATTTTGGCTGGCACACTATTTTGTTGAACACAGTCCAAATATAAAATAAGAATGATGAAAACGGGAAACATGTTACTTCAGTTTTTGCTGAAGATTATGGGGTGCAAAGTCCTCTTCGATCCTGTTTTTTACGCCTACGTTCATACATGTTTTGCTATGATTATTGACATACATTATGAATGACAAGTTTCCTGTGTGTGCTGTTTTGATATGTGTCAAGTTATTTGACTTCACTGTCCTATGAGGTCAAGCCTTTGTCATTTTTTGAGCTATTCTTCTCATTCATCCACTAAAACTTGCAGAAAATAGTCCGTATCCTCACTCTTGGTTCTTTTCGTATTGCCTCTTCTTGGTTTTTGTTTTTTGATCGCCCCCCCTCGGGCAGGGGGTGGTAGGTTCTGTGGAAAAAACACGCGTAATGTCATTAACGGCGTACAATTGAATTTCCCCTTCCTGCCTTTTTTTATTAGCAAGCCTAAAGCAGACGTGCAAGGAGGCCTTCAGATTCAACGGGTCGCCTCTCGCTCATTTCGCTTGAAAAGTTGTGGCGGCGCAATTCCTAATAAAGTTCCGGCACGTCGTCCACGTCAGGTGTCTGATGGAGGGTCACCTCATCTCTCACCTCAGAAGATGGATATTTTTTTCTCCCCCCTCCACATTCAAAAAGCATCGGTGCTTTTTCACCCCTCATGTCCAATGAGCTGCACATTGTTTTTGGTTTTAAATTTGATCTATAAAATGCGGATTTTACCATGCGTTCTAATTTATAGCTACAGTATTGCCCTTTCATTAACAAACTCCTCCTGTTGCTGAAGTATATTACGATTGTTATGATGAAAATCTGATGTGATGTGAAAAAAATGAGGGCAGATTAGGAATCGGTGCAAAATAAAAATGTACTTGCGTCTCTGATTTAAAAAAGATGTAGTAAAAAAACATTGACCAATTTTATTCCTGTTTTGTAAATTCTGAGAGTTTTTAGGGAAAATTCTGACTTGAGGGGCAAAAAAATAAATCCTTTTTGAATGGAAAAATAGCATTAGAATCCACATTATTAATCGTAAGCCTCAACCCCACTTCCACAAGCATCTTTATTGGCAGCACAACACAGCTCCACTTTCCAACAATGGCGGCATCTTAAATAGGACTTGCAACTAAATAACACCCACTTATCCGTGAGGGTCAGTAATCAATATAAAAATACAATCTTATATATTTTTAAAACAAGTCACGGACAATAAAACAGTCTTGCACCAATACACACACATAGTATCACACACACACACAATAGATAAGACAGTGTTTATCGGCAGCGACACAGCATCTTCGTCCTCCTCCTCCTCTGTTGCTGTCGCATCTCCCGCTCCATCTGACAGCCATTTACATTCAGTGCTTTCATTATAAATAAGGACAGAACAGCAGCTGAACAAAAGCCTCTTTTTTTTCGGTCGATGGAAAAAAAGAAAAAAAAAGTTGCCACCCAAAGCTTACACACGAACATATGACATGAAACGAGAGTTTTTCGAAATGCATGACTGCTTCAATTAACGTTGTCCTCATTGGGATCTCGTCAATCAAGGGAGGCGGTTGCCAGGAGACCGCAGGCAGCCTTCTTAGTTCGGCCTCACGTCCGTGATGGTGGAGAAAGGAAATCTGCACGTAAAGAATTGTTTCCCAAAGCAACAGGTAAGTTGGGCAAGTGTGTGGTCCTCTCAGCCAATCAGACGCCAGAAGAAAGTCATTCCGTGAAAAGGCACAATAACAACAATTGCACATTGAACAAAATTCCTTCCTGTACAATGAAAATCATGATGTCCCTTTCCTTGGTAGTTTATAATTATAAAAGGACAAGTTTTAGATGTGAAACTTTTTTTTTTTACATAATTTCCTTTGGGCCATCATCATGTTTGTCATCTTGCTATGTACAATGTCAAGTCATGATGTAAATTGAAGGATTAATCCTTTAAATTTTGTCTGAAGAATTTTCCAGCCAAGCCAAACCTTAACCCTTGCTTGAAAACCCATTGAAAAATCTTAGCCCTGATACCTGACCTTTGTTTTCAATTTCAAATTCCTAAACCATACTGAGAGACCTCATTTGAAACCCTAACTTGAACCCCCAACACAGGCTTGAAACCGTAATTCAAACACCAGCCCTTGCTGTAAAACATACTTGGAATCCCTGATTGAACCCTAATTTGAAACCCTAACCTAGCATTTTCAAATGATCCCCTTGTTTGATACCCTAACCCTGCCCCAAAGCCGTCATGGCTGGATTTATTTACTCTGACCTGGGACACAGACCAATAATCGGCAAAGTATCCACGCCATGCATCTTGCGTGACCATAATCTTAGGACCATGTTACATATATGTTATGTTAACTTTTCTTTTGATGGCGACGTGAGCACCCGCAGCGGCTTCTCTTGTATGTTGTGAGAGGGAAGAAATTTCATCTGTGCTGTACAGCACATTTGACAATAAAGTTGTACTCGATACTTTATATGACTGTTTGGTAGGTAGGTAAATTGATTGACACAAACACACCTGAGTCTCCTCTAAAGTACTAGCTTGCGTTATTTACCGTGGTCTGTCACGACACAGAATAATCAGCAAAGCATCATCAAGCCATACAAGTAGCATGACCACAATGGCGAACCCATGTTACATAGACGACTCTGTAGCAACACGCTCGACATTAACTGACATTTTTGGAATATAAAATGTGCCTCGGCTCGAGAAAGGTTGGGTTCCGTGAAGGCGCTCAAGCCGCCATCTTGAAGTCCGCTTTCTCATAGGAGGGAGACGAGGAGGATCCGCCGAAGATGGCCTTGTGCTCTACCAGGAGCCCGTCGGTGATGGTGACCTCCTCCACGTCGGTGGGAAAGCGGTCTGTGCACTCTGCCACTGACGAGTCCTTGACGGCGCTGTAGCTCAGTGCCGCGCCATAAGAGCCCACCGGCTTGTCGGAAGCCCTGCGGCCGCATCGGCAGATCTTGAGGAAGGCGGCACGGAACTTTTGCGACATGGCGTTGTAGATGAGCGGGTTGATGGCGCTGTTCAGATAAACGCACACTCGGCAGAAGAGCAGGAACCAGCTGTTTAGGTACGGACGGTCCAGGAAGGAGTTGACCACCACCAGGGTGCGGTACGGCATCCACAGCACGGCGAACAGGATCACCACCACTGCTAGCATCTTGGTCACCTGGCGCGGGGATTGCACGTCACAAACGGGTTCGTTTCAGCAGTGATTCTCAAAAGTCTACTACACGGGCTCCCTCTAGTGGTAAACGAAAGAATGATTGAACTAAAATTGCTTAATTTTGTAAACATTTTTGAATTTCCAGGAATTAAGTACCGTATTTTCCCCACTAAAAGCCTTCCGTTTTCTTAAAAGCTCACAGCGCGCCTTAAAATCCGATGCGCCTTGTGTGTGGTCATTACGCTAATATGTCAACCCCAAAATGGCTCCTTGCTAGAGACATGCTTACAACGCAGAGTTCAAAATTAACAAACATTGAATGCTTATCAGTGCCTTTTGACGAGCTCCCAATTGGTTGGCGTCACTCATGTTTTGTCGTGTATTGCTCAGGTTCTCACCTGTCTCCGCGAGGCTGCGGTGGAGCTGGAGCTCCTGTAGCTCTTCTTGCCCATGTCGTGGTTGTTGTGCCGCTGCAGCTGCTGCTGCTCCTTGGGGTCAGAGGGAAGCGGGTTGAGGAAAAGGATGCGTCCGATCAGCCCATACAGCACCGCGCTCAGCAGCAGCGGCACCACGAAGAACACCCCGAAGTCGAAGAAGTACACGGGCAGGTAGAGCTTCCTGGACACCCGGTAGCCGCACGCAGTCACCTTGGCGTTGTCGTAAACCAACACCTGCAGGTTGGCCAGGTAGAACCACATGACGCAGTAGGCGGACGTCAGCGTCCAAACCAGAAGGATGATCTTCTTGGCGCGGGACAGCGTGCACAGGAACTGCGCCTTGATGGGATGGCAGATGGCGATGTACCTCTCGACGGTGAAGGCGGCAATAGAGCACGAGGAGGCGTTGATGCCCAGGTACTGCAGGTATGTGATGCACAGACACCCCCAGTGACCCAACACCCAAGAACCCAGAGCGCCCTCGGCCGCCGTGGGCAAGCCGGCCGCCGTCAGCACTATCAGGTCGGCAGCGGCCAGGCTCACCAGGTAGCAGTTGGTGGGCGTGCGCATGTGCTTGGTGGTCAGCACCACCAGCACCACCATCACGTTGCCCACCACGCCTGCCAAGCAGATAAGCAGCAGCAACACCGTGCTGATCACTTTGTACGCCACGCTCGAGTCCGTCCACGCGCCCAGAGTCTGGTTGGTCGAGTTCTCCATTTTGAATTAGTTTGGGGTTTTCTTGAAGCGCGAGGTTCATCAATGGGCTCCCCCTGCAGCTTGCATCCCGAGCGAGCGCCGGGATGGTGTGGTGGCGCGCGAGGAGCAACTAGAGCAAGTGTGCGTAAAAGTCCTCCTCACCGCTGAAAGAAAGAGCTGTGCGTGAAAGTCTACCTTCCTCGCCACCAAATCACAGCTGTGCGTAAAAGTCAATGTCCTCGCTTTGTTATTCTCGTCGGAAGCTGTGCGTAAAAGTCCATTTCTTGAAGAGCGAGCCAATGTTAGTGGTGTGAAACTAAAATCTACTCGCCACGAAACCAAAGCCCGTTGCGTAAAAGTCCACCTCGCCACCAAAACAGAGCTGTGCGGGGGGAAAAAACGAATTCTCTCGTAACCAAAGGAGTGTTCCGTCAGAGAAGTGTGCGTGAAAATGCAGACCGGGGAGCCGTGCAAAAAAATTCACCCGCCTCACCAAACCATTTTGCCACTGGGGGATGTGCGTAAAATTGCACTTCCTTGCCACGCAAATAGTGGAATTCAATCAGAGCCGTTCGTAAAAGTCCACCTCCTTGGTTCTGTTGCTCAGTTTTTACTCAAACTCTCATTACGCACGCAGCTATGACGTCATGTACAACGCGTCTTTGCTTTTTCCTGCAGCCCATATTTGGTTGACTGGTTATTTCTGGTCACTCGAAAGTAGCTGTACGTGCACACTCGATACGAGCCCCCCCCCACGTCCCCAAATTCATTTCTTTGTAATATTGTTATAAAACCTCCGTTATGTAACCAACAAAGGAGGGTTTGATTGACTGCAGCTTTTCCTTCAACAACTGCCGCGTTTAAGTTCATGACCGGCAGCGAGCAACGCACAACAGTTGTTCTTTTATTTTTATTTTCTTAATAACATGTTTCTCTGTGCCGAGTCCAGCGTGTGTGGGGGCGGTCGAAGCTCCCACACACACCAACTGTGCACACACACGCCAGCTAAAGAAATCAAGAATAAATCGCGATCAGTGTTTCTTTGGTGGTTCTAAGGTGCACCCGTGCAACAAAAGGCCTCCACCTGACTTCTTCCCTGCAGGATGGTCCAAAAGTACAAAATGAGGAGTTTTACATCCAAGTTGGGATCATCTAAAGCAGCCCTGGTTTCCAAAACATGTAGGTATTTGTTTTATTTTCGTCGTGCCTTTTGGAAGTACAGTACAGTAGTTCTCCTCAACATGTCTAGAAGGGTTTTACTGCCACCTGCAGGACAAAGATGAACAGCACATTCATTATCTCTGTCTCTCATAATCTGTTGTGCTCTGTGGCAGCACATTTTTATCAAGTCAGCTGCCATCTACACTTATACTTTAGTTTCCTTGTCAGCGCCTGATTATTTTAAATCAATATTATATTCTTGTGACCACTCTTTGGCTGCTGTTGAGCCAGGTGGCTATAACAACTATTAAAAAAATAAAATAAAATCATGCACGTGTTTATTTTTATTAACCGCAAGGGCGGTTTTAATACTTTCCAATTTGGGTTACTGTTTGAAGACAAAAAATATTTTTTTTTCGGCAGTCCAGAACCCCTGCTATAAAATCCTGATCCTTATCTAAAAGCTAACCCAAACACCTCTGCCCGAACTCATCAGCCCTAATCCCAATCGAACATAACTCTTAAATCCTAAAACTAACTTCTAACCCCCACTGCCTTGAGGAAATCATAATTATCTGTGAAGTGGGATCCACACACACGTTTTTTTTGTTGTTTTTTTTTTTTTTTTTTTTTTTTTTTTTAGATCCTCTGTGGGCTCTTGGCACAAACTGTGTGACGTCGCCGTTGAAATGACTCAAGCATATTTATGATTCATTAGCCCAAGAATGGCTCAAGCGTCTTCGCGGGCATCTTTCAACATTTTGTAGACGTATGCCTTGTTGGACTGATGCCCTCCAGGCGTGCGTTCGTGCGTGCGTGTGCGTGACTTCCGCTTATTAAATGAGAAGCAGCCTGACTTAATCTTTTGTTTGAGCAGCTACTTCATTGGGTTCATTGGATGGTACCCAATGAAAAAAATATTTTTTACAAAGGAATGATGATTGTCATTATTCACCTACATGAGACGGTCGAAATATTTGGAAAAGCTCTCGTGTGATGCGACAAGGAGATGAAAAAAAGATGCTCTTATAGCAAACTGAAATGTGCATTTCAATTTTGCGTATGGGAGCATTTCCGTCGCGTTTCTAATACAATTTGCTTAGTTTTGATAAGGGTGTTTTGTAAGAGTGTTTTATTCGTTGACATGAGTGCATTTCAGTTGAACGAAAAAGAAATAATGCAAAAGCAGAACAACAATTGAATTGGAGCTTAAAAATAGAACCTCGTATTCATTCATTCGTTTCTTTTCTTTTTTTTATAGCTGCCAAAAGAAAGGAAGGAAGCTGTGTGAGTTTGTGGTGGTTTCACACTTGCAGCAAGATGCCAAATGAAGCAGAAAAGCGCAAAAAATGTCCTCCGGTCACCTTTGCGCACACTCAAGTAAGCAATGCGTCTTCTCCGGTTGGGGACTAAAGCGAAAGTACAGGGTGTTCTGCCTTTTTGGAGGAAGGCGGCAGCAGCGGAACGACAAAACTTAAAATTGTGACCTTTGGCAAAGTATAACCTACATTTGCAAAACACACAGACAGACACACACATTCAAGAGGCTTTCAGTAACAAGCTCAGCAAGTGGAAAATCCTCCCCCTACCCCATATGATGGCATTTTTATAAACCTTTCGAGCTTATTTTTACTTTCTAACATCGCCACTTGGTGACAGTTGGCATAAAGTGACATCGAATGAGACGCAAATACATACCATCGGGATTTATTTTGTCATTGTTCTTTTATAAATTCTACGTTGTGAAATTGGTGAATAATTCTGTTTCACAATCAAATAAAAACTCCTTAATTAATTCAAGAGTGAATTTAGTTCAAAGACGCCCCTCCCGTCCCGTCCTTCTGAAATGACGGCTGTACGCCCCTGATCCAACAGTGGTTTTTTATTTTTTAAATAAGGTATCAACTCGGGGGCTGCAATAAAAGCACGCATACATTTGACTGCTGACTGGCGCAACCTGGTGTCTAGAAGACTATACGCGTGGATGCCGTGGCGCCCGTGGGAGGGTCTGCCACCCAGTAGGCGGACGTCAGCGTCCAAACCAGAAGGATGATCTTCTTGGCGCGGGACAGCGTGCACAGGAACTGCGCCTTGATGGGATGGCAGATGGCGATGTACCTCTCGACGGTGAAGGCGGCAATAGAGCACGAGGAGGCGTTGATGCCCAGGTACTGCAGGTATGTGATGCACAGACACCCCCAGTGACCCAACACCCAAGAACCCAGAGCGCCCTCGGCCGCCGTGGGCAAGCCGGCCGCCGTCAGCACTATCAGGTCGGCAGCGGCCAGGCTCACCAGGTAGCAGTTGGTGGGCGTGCGCATGTGTTTGGTGGTCAGCACCACCAGCACCACCATCACGTTGCCCACCACGCCTGCCAAGCAGATAAGCAGCAGCAACACCGTGCTGATCACTTTGTACGCCACGCTCGAGTCCGTCCACGCGCCCAGAGTCTGGTTGGTCGAGTTCTCCATTTTGAATTAGTTTGGGGTTTTCTTGAAGCGCGAGGTTCATCAATGGGCTCCCCCTGCAGCTTGCATCCCGGGCGAGCGCCGGGATGGTGTGGTGGCGCGCGAGGAGGAACTAGAGCAAGTGTGCGTAAAAGTCCTCCTCGCCGCTGAAAGAAAGAGCTGTGCGTGAAAGTCTACCTTCCTCGCCACCAAATCACAGCTGTGCGTAAAAGTCAATGTCCTCGCTTTGTTATTCTCGTCGGAAGCTGTGCGTAAAAGTCCATTTCTTGAAGAGCGAGCCAATGTTAGTGGTGAGAAACTAAAATCTACTCGCCACGAAACCAAAGCCCGTTGTGTAAAAGTCCACCTCGCCACCAAAACAGCTGTGCGGGGGGAAAAAACGAATTCTCTCGTAACCAAAGGAGTGTTCCGTCAGAGAAGTGTGCGTGAAAATGCAGACCGGGGAGCCGTGCAAAAAATTCACCCGCCTCACCAAACCATTTTGCCACTGGGGGATGTGCGTAAAATTGCACTTCCTTGCCACGCAAATAGTGGAATTCAATCAGAGCCGTTCGTAAAAGTCCACCTCCTTGGTTCTGTTGCTCAGTTTTTGCTCAAACTCTCATTACGCACGCAGCTATGACGTCATGTACAACGCGTCTTTGCTTTTTCCTGCAGCCCATATTTGGTTGACTGGTTATTTCTGGTCACTCGAAAGTAGCTGTACGTGCACACTCGATACGAGCCCCCCCCCACGTCCCCAAATTCATTTCTTTGTAATATTGTTATAAAACCTCCGTTATGTAACCAACAAAGGAGGGTTTGATTGACTGCAGCTTTTCCTTCAACAACTGCCGCGTTTAAGTTCATGACCGGCAGCGAGCAACGCACAACAGTTGTTCTTTTATTTTTATTTTCTTAATAACATGTTTCTCTGTGCCGAGTCCAGCGTGTGTGGGGCGGTCGAAGCTCCACACACACCAACTGTGCACACACACGCCAGCTAAAGAAATCAAGAATAAATCGCGATCAGTGTTTCTTTGGTGGTTCTAAGGTGCACCCGTGCAACAAAAGGCCTCCACCTGACTTCTTCCCTGCAGGATGGTCCAAAAGTACAAAATGAGGAGTTTTACATCCAAGTTGGGATCATCTAAAGCAGCCCTGGTTTCCAAAACATGTAGGTATTTGTTTTATTTTCGTCGTGCCTTTTGGAAGTGCAGTACAGTAGTTCTCCTCAACATGTCTAGAAGGGTTTTACTGCCACCTGCAGGACAAAGATGAACAGCACATTCATTATCTCTGTCTCTCATAATCTGTTGTGCTCTGTGGCAACACATTTTTATCAAGTCAGCTGCCATCTACACTTATACTTTAGTTTCCTTGTCAGCGCCTGATTATTTTAAATCAATATTATATTCTTGTGACCACTCTTTGGCTGCTGTTGAGCCAGGTGGCTATAACAACTATTAAAAAAATAAAATAAAATCATGCACGTGTTTATTTTTATTAACCGCAAGGGCGGTTTTAATACTTTCCAATTTGGGTTACTGTTTGAAGACAAAAAATATTTTTTTTTCGGCAGTCCAGAACCCCTGCTATAAAATCCTGATCCTTATCTAAAAGCTAACCCAAACACCTCTGCCCGAACTCATCAGCCCTAATCCCAATCGAACATAACTCTTAAATCCTAAAACTAACTTCTAACCCCCACTGCCTTGAGGAAATCATAATTATCTGTGAAGTGGGATCCACACACACGTTTTTTTTGTTGTTTTTTTTTTTTTTTTTTTTTTTTTTTTTTTTTTTTTTTTTTTTTTTTTAGATCCTCTGTGGGCTCTTGGCACAAACTGTGTGACGTCGCCGTTGAAATGACTCAAGCATATTTATGATTCATTAGCCCAAGAATGGCTCAAGCGTCTTCGCGGGCATCTTTCAACATTTTGTGGATGTATGCCTTGTTGGACTGATGCCCTCCAGGCGTGCGTGCGTGCGTTCGTGTGTGCGTGTGCGTGACTTCCGCTTATTAAATGAGAAGCAGCCTGACTTAATCTTTTGTTTGAGCAGCTACTTCATTGGGTTCACACACTATGATGGTACCCAATGAAAAAAATCTTTTTTTACAAAGGAATGATGATTGTCATTATTCACCTACATGAGACGGTCGAAATATTTGGAAAAGCTCTCGTGTGATGCGACAAGGAGATGAAAAAAAAGATGCTCTTATAGCAAACTGAAATGTGCATTTCAATTCTGCGTATGGGAGCATTTCAGTCGCGTTTCTAAGACAATTTGCTTAGTTTTGATAAGGGTGTTTTGTAAGAGTGGTTTATTCGTTGACATGAGTGCATTTCAGTTGAACGAAAAAGAAATAATGCAAAAGCAGAACAACAATTGAATTGGAGCTTAAAAATAGAACCTCGTATTCATTCATTCGTTTCTTTTCTTTTTTTTTATAGCTGCCAAAAGAAAGGAAGGAAGCTGTGTGAGTTTGTGGTGGTTTCACACTTGCAGCAAGATGCCAAATGAAGCAGAAAAGCGCAAAAAATGTCCTCCGGTCACCTTTGCGCACACTCAAGTAAGCAATGCGTCTTCTCCGGTTGGGGACTAAAGCGAAAGTACAGGGTGTTCTGCCTTTTTGGAGGAAGGCGGCAGCAGCGGAACGACAAAACTTAAAATTGTGACCTTTGGCAAAGTATAACCTACATTTACAAAACACACAAACAGACACACACATTCAAGAGGCTTTCCGTAACAAGCTCAGCAAGTGGAAAATCCTCCCCCTACCCCATATGATGGCATTTTTATAAACCTTTCGAGCTTATTTTTACTTTCTAACATCGCCACTTGGTGACAGTTGGCATAAAGTGACATCGAATGAGACGCAAATACATACCATCGGGATTTATTTTGTCATTGTTCTTTTATAAATTCTACGTTGTGAAATTGGTGAATAATTCTGTTTCACAATCAAATAAAAACTCCTTAATTAATTCAAGAGTGAATTTAGTTCAAAGACGCCCCTCCCGTCCCGTCCTTCTGAAATGACGGCTGTACGCCCCTGATCCAACAGTGGTTTTTTATTTTTTAAATAAGGTATCAACTCGGGGGCTGCAATAAAAGCACGCATACATTTGACTGCTGACTGGCGCAACCTGGTGTCTAGAAGACTATACGCGTGGATGCCGTGGCGCCCGTGGGAGGGGTCTGCCACCCGCTCCCCACTAATTGACAAGGCGGCGGAGGCAGAGGAGCTTGTGCAAATGAGGCGTGACTCCTCTTATTTCCCCTCGTCGCTTCCGTGCACCGCGCTTACGATGAGCGCCACTTTGCAAACTTTGGATCCACGCCTCCTTCTCCTTCGTCCATGGGAGTGACCACGAGCCCGGGGACGCAGTCGCGCGCCAGAGCACCGGGTCCCTCCGCAGGAGCGAGCCCGCGCCCAGCCGAGGATGAGTCTCCTTTGACGGGCGAAGACCCAGCGGAGGACCGCTTGAGTGGATTCTGCGCGGAAGAAGCGGAGATGCGGAGGAGGAACTTTACTCTGAGCTGTCTTCAGAGGGCTCCGTGGACTACGGCTTCATCGCAGCTGTCTGCTGCCTGGTGACGGGCATCTCCCTGGTGGCCATCTCGTTCGCGGTGCCTCGGGACGCGCGGGTCCCCGCGGAGGCGGACGGCGTGGCGGCGCGCGAGATGGAGCGGCTGCAGCAGCAGCGAGCGCGCTTGGGCGCACACCTGGATCGCTGCGTCATCGCCGGCCTGTGCCTGCTCACGCTGGGCGGCGTGCTGCTCTCCAGCCTGCTCATGGCGTCCATGTGGAAGGGGGAGATGATGCGCAGGAGGGCGCAGGCGCACGCAGCCAAGCACAATCTGTATGGGGCCATTGGGCGGGGGCACTCGGACCCTGGCACGAATTTGCCTGCCACTGCTGATGACTCGTTTGAATTTTGAAACGGAAAAGCTTTTTTTTTAAATGAAAATGTTGTCATAATTGGCTTGTACTGTAGTTAGACTGAGCCTCACTAAGCATTCTTTCTAATATTTTGAAAGTTTGGAGCCTCAGTGCTTTCATCATTCTAAAACCCCGATTGCACACCCACCCAAAAAAAACAACTTTGAAGCCTCGAACCACAACAATAAACACATTGTTCAACCAATAATATTTGAAAAGTGTGCTGTGCCTAATGATTTGACCGAAGAGCAGACCAATATCAAGTGGGGACAATCCCCTTCCCAAAGTGTCTGAACGTTGCCCTTTGGGTCATTGAAGTCCCTGTGGAGACTTTAATGACTCACAAGTGGACAAAAGAACGAGCAAACGACTGAATGCGAGATTGTGACTCACAGTTGGAATTCATTAACCTCGCAAATGTACGATATTAATGTTTTGTGTGTGTGTGTGTGTTTATGACTGCATTCAATGTTGCAGTCTCTCATGGACATATGAATCTGCCTCAATAAAAACGTTGAAACGTTTGCATTTGTGATCAGTATGTGTCTGTTACCTCAGGGTGCCCTTCTTGGTCCACTTCTGTTGTTGGTTTATGGTTCAACTCTGCAATCTCATCTTCACAAACAGAAATAATGTTTGTTATCGGTCGGTATGGACTCATCGAAGATGGGCAATAACTGATTAATTCTTGCATCCTATTTAATGATATCATTAAATTACTGTATGTTTTCATAAAGTACAATCAAACAGACACCTTATGTATGCATAAGATGCATAGATGCAACTTATATTTATACTGTGAACAGTTTTCTGAAACATTTATTTTGTGCATGCAACAGTTTTTTTTTTCTTCTCTACCCCCTCCCCCCAATTTGGCTGCTGTAGACTGCAAATTTCCCCAATGTGGCACAAATAAAGGTTATCTTATCTTAATAATGTGTAGATTTTAGTTTTTAATGAGATGTTAGGATGCATTACAGTACTAGCATTTGCATTCATTTCGAAGGGGAAAGATGATTTGAGATAAGTATAATCATTTCTCATCATGCTGATAAAGGACAAGAATCATTTTGCATAACTTAAAAATGTATTTCTTTTATGCGCGTAGCTCTTTGAAACAAACTACCGGTAGTGTGAACGTTAAAAGCACTTTGGGATGGAGAAACATATTTTCATTCCATTGACAGAGCCGCACAGCACAATAAATGCACTTAGAGCTCCTGAGGCGCCATCCAGTTTCGACATTTAATCATTTTAAAAGGCTCTTTGGATCCCAAACATACGGCCGAGACAACCTGAGGATCACTTAAAACACACACACTGATGATGACAAGTGAAGGGGGGCAACCTTGAGTGTTTGTGTTTGCATCGAAATGCTGATCGAGGAAGACTTGACTGAGCGAAAACAAATGATTGCGCACTTCATTCCACTACACTTGAACAATCAAACTCAATACTAACCAGTCAAGGAAAAAGCAAGTGTAAAATAGAGGCGTGATCCTGTGCCGTGCGCTCCCGCACCCCCTCTTGCCACCCTCCTTCGCCGTGGTTTCTCCGTAGCAACAGGCCGACCTCGTTGCTATGGTAATGTCCTGTCTGCTTTGCTTTCACCGCGACAATGGCAAGCAAGAAGGAGAAAGAACATGTACAGTATGTGGGCAGTGCCTCAGCCGGTGGTCGCCACGAGGCAAATGTTGTGGGTGTTCTAACCCTTACGTACTGCTCATTTTCCATCGGCGCACAGAATATTCTGGCTCAATTTGAACCTCGTTGTCTCTGTGAAACTACGATATGCTAATTTAAAATGTAAAAATGGCCTCCTAGCATTTAGTGAGTGATCCTAAGTCAATGCTTTAGAGAAAAGGAGGAAGTGCATTGTTCTGCGGGAAGCTGTGCAAATGTGGTGGTGACACAGACAGTTCTAGAGGCTGTTTCAAAGAAATAAATCTGGGAGCTTTTTTGTGTGTGTGTGTGTGTGTGTGTGTCTTCTATAACAGAGAGAATAAATACCTGCTCAAATTTGTCAGCATTTTCGTGAAGCCGACGGATATCGCCTCTTAAAAGTGCAGGATTTGCACTTTAAATCCTTCCCCTGAGCGCAAGGAATGGAGCTGATAACCGACGAGGTGGGTGATTTTATTCCCTACTCGCTTTTTGCTCTATTACTGTATCTGTCTTATTTCAAAACATCCCCCCCGATGAGCTGGGTGGCTTTCCCTTTTGGTGGGAGCCTTCTGTTGCTACGCGACCACGTCTTAAGCGTTATTGACTAAGTCATTAACGCAAGTTCAAGAGGCCTCTAGGCCAGGGGCCCCCAACCGCCGGGCCACCTCTCTTTCCTCTTACATCCTTAAACGACAATGCCGATCTGCTCCAAAAGCTGCACTGGTGAGGCACACACGTGCTCCATTATTATTATTCCCCTGATTGTGACTTATGTGCATGATACAATAAGGTTGAGAGAGACTCACACGAATGTGCTTCTTCTCCCACCAATACTTTTTTTTTTTTAATTGAGAAAAAAAATATCCTTTTCGGATATGTGAGTGTTTTGCTTTTAAAAGTCAACACAATCAAGTATAAACAATTGAATGTCACCCTAAATTCACCCTATGAGTCATGTGACTTGCACAAAGAACTTTTTCACTCCTCCCTGTCATGACTGGTCCTTCGGCATTCATAACACCACCACCACTTTATTCTTAGTGTCACTTAAACCCGGGGAAAGAGTCTTATCAGTATCGCCCGCCAGCGCACCTAAGACGCTGCAGCATGTTTTCAGCTCGAGTCATAATCATCCGGCGAGCAATGAGGTAGAAGTTACAGGAGCGTCCCTAGGACACGCCATCTTCCCTCCCATGCAGTTTTCACTCTAAAACCGCTGTCACAACATGGAAATTAACCAGCTTTGACACAGCCCCACCACCTGCAAGCTTGCACGATGCAAGAGGAGTATATTATGCAACAGATGGATATAGTGGGTAGCGTTTTTACCCTTGCTGTTGTTTTGTGTGTTTCATTCAAGTGCTTTGTTTTTGCAACTTTAAATGTGGAGCCAATCCTGTTTGTCATAGCTTCTGTATTGAGCAGTGTTTTTTTTTTTTTAACAGACTACAGTTAATCTAAAGATGGACCATTTTCCAATGAAATGCGAAAAGTGAGAAAGTGATGAGACAGCAGTTTATGATCTTGACTTCGGGCAGTCTTGTCATGGTTTCTGACGTTCCTTGTTGCCGCTCTTGCTCTTGTTGCCAACCACAATTCGGGTAACTCTTTGTAATTTCCCCATTAAACTCTATTTACATATTGGTAAGGGAAGTCAGTTGAAGTTGACCACCACCAAGAGGTTTTAGGGTTAGGTCAAGGAAAAATGCACCATGTATATGTGGACCCAATATGTTTTCGATTAAACTCAATGAAAGTTTGGAAAAAGAAAGTCAAGGTTTACGTTTGTTGGGTTTCTGCATTTGTCAGTCGTCAGGCAGTGGGGAGGGGTGGGGCGTGGTTTAAAAAATAAATGGTTGAAATGGTTATGAACTGTGTTGTTGCTGAAGCCCCAAAAAGATGATCAATATTAATTTGAAAACAAACAAAAAAGAAAGAAAAACGATTTCCGATTAAAACATGTTAATAGTAAAGTGTCGCTATTTTATTGACATTTTTTAAATGATTTTTTTGGGGGGGAACTGTATGTGACGTCATCATTCACTAATGTCTTCCACTCTCATTGTCAATAAAGTTCCTCTTTTCAAAGCAGCCAAGATGGCGGATTACGATCTCACCACTAAGATAGCACATTTTCTCGACCGGCATTTGGTTTTTCCCCTTCTGGAATTCCTTTCCGTGAAAGAGGTACGTCGATTTCCCTGTCAGATGACATTTCGATTAATTGTAGCTATTTTTATTTAGCGTTTTGGTCCTGGAAATGCGAATAAAGCCACCCAGCGTGGCTCGGCTCGCGTTAGCTAACAGTCACGTTGATAAAGCAGCCGATACTAAGAAGTAGATGTATTCATTTTAGTACAGTTTTTCATCACTTAGATTGACGTTTTCGAATGTTTCCATGTGAGCGCCATGACTGTAATATTTTGACGCCAAGGGATATACTGTCGTCCTGTTAGCCTAGCCTGATTTGTGTGTATGTGAGCAGCTGGCATTTTTTAGGAGTTAAGCCCTATAAAGACAATCTATTGTTCAAATATAACCGTACGCAACCTACTTGTAAGAAACTGAATAAGAACATGACTCCATGTGCTGAAAGGGTTTGTAGAATTATGACAAAATAGGACCACAAAGTTCCACTCATTTTAGTGCTAATTTATTTTTCCGTGGAAACAAGTGCATGAAAACACTTCTTATCCAATATATGACAAAGTCTGAAAAAACAACTATGATGGTAACTGAGCATACTTTATGCCATCTTTAGCTTTCTTGCACCGCCTATCAAACTTTAATTAGCCGACATTCGTGAAATCGAATCATCGTGTGTGGATGCAGTTGTAAATATTGTCTTAAACGGACAACTCTTTGGTTTGGCTCACAACAGATCTACAATGAAAAGGAGCTCCACCAAGGCAAGCTGGACCTTCTCAGCGACACCAACATGGTGGATTTTGCCATGGACGTGTACAAGAACCTTTATCCCGACAAGGAGATCCCGCATTGTAAGTAGACACGGGGCTATATGCATCTGCCCCCCCCTAAAAAAAAATATACTCTTTCTCAAATAATGACGTAATTTGACAAAAGGCATGACGATTTCCATGGTAAGGATGATTTTTGTTTTCATTGTCGTTCTCAGTGTGTCCCATCATGCACTACTTGCACAAACATGGCTATACAAATCGCGCCACTAGATTTCTCTATGTAGTTTTTCTGTGTGCTACCGATGAAAACTGTCCTCGTTATAGCCTTGAGGGAGAAGAGATGCACTGTGGTGGCTCAGCTCAAGCAGCTCCAGTCAGAGACGGAGCCCATTGTCAAGATGTTTGAGGACCCCGAGACAATGAGGCAGATGCAGTCCACCAGGTCCTTCCGAAATATTGTTTGTCGACAGGATTGTTTAGTGAACCAGCGGCGGGATTTTAACTTTACATTTGTTGGACAGAGACGGGAGGATGCTCTTCGACTATCTTTCAGAGAAACACAATGTGAGTTTTTCAATTGATTCACAAACATTCACACATTTTCTGAAAGTGATGCGAATTATGCCTGTTCATTTTTAACAATTTTGCAATTATTTTAGTTTCGCCAAGAGTACCTGGACACTCTGTACAGATACGCCAAGTTCCAGTATGAGTGTGGAAACTACTCTGGTGCGGCCGAGTACCTCTACTTTTTCCGTGTGCTGGTAAGAACAGAAAAACAAATTTATTTTAAAGTAAAATAAAACGGTCAAACAGTGTTCCTCTGTGATTTGTTCACACTTGAAAGCTGATTTCCCGTAGGAAATAATGTATAACTGGCCCCATCCAAACTTTATTAACATTCTTAGGCATATAATGGTAAAGAGTTGTCACCCACAGTGGAAAGATTAGGATGAAGAAATTAACTGTTTGTAAGCAGTCACTGTTTGCACAAAGCCCTAAAGTCAGGAAGAGCCTCCTAGAACAGCGCAGGTTCATTTAGGGTTAATTAGACTCACTTGTAATGGGGACATGTTTGCTAGAACGGAAATCTTGTCACGCGAGATCAAAAGAACAATGGCGGCGATTATCAAACTGCGATCGTTGCTGGAAAAAAAGATGTACCGTAGGGTTTTTTTTTTTTTGTCCTTGCGTCCCAAAAACGCACATTATTTGGAACTGTGCGTCCCGCGGGAAAATTATGGGTCCGGGACGCAGAGGTCTGCTTTATTATTGTTGTTTGATATCACAAAAACCTCAAGTCGTATTTACATGAAGTTTCGGGTTCTTCTTTCAGGTTCCGTCAACCGACAGGAACGCTTTGAGTTCTCTTTGGGGTAAGCTGGCATCTGAGATCTTGATGCAGAACTGGGAGGCCGCCATGGAGGACCTGACACGACTCAGAGAGACCATTGACAACAATGTGAGTGAGAGAAACTAGTTTTGGTGTGTTTCTTACCGCAATTTGTCCTCGATTTTCAGGTGCATTTTGTCATCTTTTCTCCTCCCCCCTGCACAGTCGGTGAGCTCTCCTCTCCAGTCGCTCCAGCAGAGGACCTGGCTCATCCACTGGTCCCTCTTTGTGTTCTTCAACCACCCCAAAGGCCGGGACAACATTATCGAACTCTTCCTCTACCAGCCTCAGTGAGTCCTTGCTGTGTCATGTTCTCAAAATGAGGTCAAAATGAATAATTTGATCACTTTTTTTTTTTCATTTATGTGAAGGTGGGCTGGCATTGTTAATAGTTCCAAATATCTGTCAGTGTTACCACAAAACCTTTCACTTGTCAGGAAAATAACCAGTGGAACAGCTGAACTTTATTTGGGGATAATCGGAGGCACTAACAGGAGCTGAGTAACTGGAGCTACATAAATGTAACCGATTAACTAACTGCAATTAATTCAAGTGAATGTAAGCAAATAAATGTCGGGAAAAGCCTTCTTGAATTGAATGTTCTATCTTGGTCCAAATTTTTAGAATTCGCCAAAAGCCATGACATTTCAGCTGAAGTGTGTAGACTTTTCCTATCCATTTGTGAATCAGCAAATACTTCCTCAATCCCCCTCTAGGTACTTAAACGCCATCCAGACCATGTGTCCGCATATCCTGCGCTACCTGACCACCGCCGTCATCACCAACAAGGACGTGCGCAAGCGCAGACAAGTTCTCAAGGACTTGGTGAAGGTTATCCAGCAGGTAAAACCTCGTTATTTGACCAAACCAGTCCGGAACGGTGATTCATTACCATTGTGTTTGCGCAGGAGTCGTACACGTACAAAGACCCCATCACGGAGTTTGTGGAGTGCCTTTACGTCAACTTTGACTTTGACAGCGCCCAGAAGAAGCTGAGGGAGTGCGAGTCGGTGAGAGAGCATTTCTTGCGTCTTCTCCGCCACGAATGCACGTTCACGGTTTAACGTTGACGCAGGCTGCTGCACCAAATCCAGTCAATAAATCCTTCTCGAATGCAGGGTTGGGGTTTTTTTGTTTGTTGTTTTTTTTTAAGCGGAACAGCTGTCAGCTTTGGGGCCAGCCTGCAGTTTTGATTCGCCGCTTTGGGACCACTTTGTACTTGGCTGGGATTTGCTTTTTTAGAGTTTTTGTGGCAGCGACGTGCTTCATTTGTCCTGTCACACACGACTTGTGCGCGTCCCCTGGGCTGTCGTTTGTCTTTTTGCCTACAGGATTCTTGTTTCTAAGATCTTTGTGGAAGCTTGCTTGTTTTGTTTCTGAAGATTTTTTTTCTCTGAATGCAGAATTGATTTTAGGACTGCAAAAAGACTTTTTGCAAAAATTGAGAAAGAGTAAAGGCTTTGCAAGATTGAATTGTGTTTTGGGGGGGAAGCCATATTTCGTCTTTATCCCAATTCAAGCATTTCTCTAAGTTTTGAGGGTTTTGCGCAAAAAAATATTTGTTTCCCCTTCATTATAAATGAAGAGAATTCACAAAATGTGAATGAGTCAGAATTCCTTGGATAGCAGTTTTGTAGTTAAAATCAATGCCACTCAATTGTTTATAATTTTTTAAAAACGTTTTCCCTTGTATTCCTTCGGATCCCCACCCTCTTTTTTTTTCTAAAACAAGAAGGAAAAAAATGAAAAGCCCCGTTGCCTCGGGTAAATTTTTGCAAATGACATTTTCCTGACAGGCTAAGAAAAAGAATTTTTTATTTTTGGAAGCACGTTAGGGATTTTTGATGGGGGACAGTTAGTTCAAAATGACATGGGCAAGTATGCTATTAGACAAATGAAATATAAACATTAAACGCATACACATACTCCTGAGAAAAAGGTGGAATTTGTTCAAATGTTGATGAGGCATTCTGGTTGACTTGTGAGCTGCCGATGTCATTCTCCTGCAGGTTCTCGTCAATGACTTCTTCCTGGTGGCGTGTCTGGAGGACTTCATTGAGAACGCTCGCCTCTTCATCTTTGAGACCTTCTGCCGCATCCATCAGTGCATCAGCATCAAGTGCGGATAGTGACAATCTGGGAATAGTTCACGCCCCCCCATCCCAACCCACCCCTCACTAGGATTTGTAATGGCACACAGTTGGCCACAGGATGGCGATAAAGGGCTTAAAATGGAGATGATCAAAAAGCATTGACGCAATGCTCTTTCCATTTATACAATAATGAGTACATCCTTCAGTAGTTAAACTATTCAACACAAAGTTCACATGCAGAGTATTATTTTACTGACTCGTCTGTTTTGGTTTGTTTTTTTCTCACAAACAGCATGCTGGCCGACAAGCTGAACATGACGCCTGAGGAGGCGGAGAGGTGGATCGTCAACCTGATCCGCAATGCCCGGCTGGATGCCAAGATCGACTCAAAGCTGGTGAGCAACGCAAACCCACTCTGCAGCAAAAGTCTGCAAACTCGCTATTCACCTGCCGCGTCTTGTGTGTGTGTGTGTGTGTGTGTGTGTCTCTCGCAGGGTCACGTGGTGATGGGCAACAATGCCGTGTCACCCTACCAGCAGGTCATCGAGAAGACAAAGAGCTTGTCCTTCCGCAGCCAAATGCTGGCCATGAACATCGAGAAGAAGGTGGCTCACAGCAACAGGAATGAGGTACGCCAGAGCACAACAATGTGCTTGTGACTAACAGGGCCACCCAAAAAATAAGTCATGGCCTTTATTAGTTGTCTAAATAATAAATAGACTGCAAACTGACAAGTTGAGAATTGTGTACAAGAGTCCAATTTGTGCCTTTCTACTTGTATCCATTTTGTCTCATCTTTCCACAGACGCCAAACTGGGCCGCTCAAGACTCTGGATTCTACTGAAAAAGGAAAACAAAAACAAAAATCTAAAAAAGAGGAGGCCAATGGCTCTTGGAAAATAATCACACAACTTTTAACCGGATTCCCACACTTGGTTTATCTGCCTGTGCCATTCCAACTGGCTGCTTGAAGCGGGCGTCACACAATTGGGTTGTTGGCCTTTCAGATGTCACCTTTTTTCTTGTTGTTGGATTTCCTTTTTTCAGGTCAATAGTCTGAAAGCAGTTAACATGACATTAAAGCTTTTTCCTCTTTGGAAAACAAACCATACAAGCGTTTTTTCATTTTTCATGTATTCCTGTCGATTCCTAATACGTCCACTTGGTGTTGATGTTGTCTCATTTTTTTCGCTGCCCATTAAAATCCATCTATTATCTGACCTGCTGATTCCACCAATATTTTTATTTTGTACAATAACTCAATGATTAAATTAGCCAAATGAGTTTAAAAAAATAATCCTTTTTGATCAACCAATTTGAAATGGGCCGATTTTTTTTTCACAGCACAATTATCAACTCTTATGCCGTCATTTATTGTGAAACTTCAATCCATCCATTCGTCCATTTTCAATACCGTTTATCTTGAACAGTGACTCGTGGAGTTGCTGGAGCCTACCGCAGCTGACTTCAGACGGAAGGCAGACTACCCCCGGAACTGGTCGTCACTCAGTCGCGCAGGTTACGCACAGGGACAAACAAGCATTCACATCCGCATCCCTGCATTCACTGAGTGGGAACCGATTCCACGCTGCCCGGACACAAATCAGGCGGGTGTACCACTACGCCATCAGCGACTGCAACTTCAATACATTTTGTCACGAGAACGATGACCAGTCAAACGTTTAATCACGGTTTCTCATTCAACGGTATGACAAAGTGTGTCTACACTTTTGACTGGTTTATTCTGAAAATAATACGCTACTTCCGCTTTCTCCTTCTTGCGTATTTTCCAGTTAGCTTTCTGCCAACCCGCTTGTGTATGAGATGAAAAAGAAACATCGATACAACTGATCAAAATGATCAAGATATTCATCGTCTTGCTGCTCAGCGAGGCGACGTCCTCAGGTAAAGAAAAAAAACAATTTCTGTTCGGCTATCCTTACTTTGTTTCTTTCGTGAAACTTTGCTGACTTTTACTTTCACTTTGTCACTAAGGCAAAGTTCAGCACGTCCTTGTGCCCTTTAAGTGGAATGATGGTTTCGAATCTGTCGTCTTTGACATACGTGTGTAGAGTTTGCATTTTATCCTGATGTTTGTGTGCCCCCCATCACACAGACACACACACACACACTGGGACCTGTTCTACATTGTGGAGGAAAATGCTTAATTGTGTCTCCTGCAAATGATCTCTTTCACCCTGCAGTCAATTTCTCCCTGAGTTACTTCCTGACCGCCACCTCAGGGGTCCCCAATATGCCGCAGTTTGTCGGTGTAGTCATGCTGAATGACGAGGTGGTGGGCTACTATGACAGCGACAAAGATATGGCCAAGCCCAAGCAGGCCTGGGTCCAGGAGTACCTCTCGAAGGAGCCCAAGCACTTGATCTGGCACGCCGACCAGTGCCGGCACCACCGGAGAGACTTCAACGCAGACATTTACAACCTCAAGAACCATTTCAACCAGACAGGAGGTACGACAAGCACCGTATTAATTTGAAGGGGCCTAAAATCGGCTGGTACGATTGGCTTGACCCAAGTGGCCACAGTCAAAGACCATTTCCATCTTAACGGCTTTTCCGAATCGGTTCTTGTGACCTGAGGTATCCAGAATCGTCTTTCCCTGTCAAACTAAACGTGGTTGCGCTTCCTCCAGACACGCACATCCTCCAGCGCGTGAGCGGCTGCGAGGTTGACAACGACACGGGCGTGGTGAGGGGTTTCAACCGCTACGGCTACAACGGCGAAGACTTCATCCTGCTGGACCTGGACTCGGAGACCTGGATCGCACCCCAGCAGGTGGCCCACCTCACCAAACATAGATGGGACGCCGAGACAGCCACCATTCAGTACATGAAGCACTTCTACTTGAACGATTGTCGTGACAGGATCCAAAGCTACATGCGCTTCGGCGGGGAGTTCCTGAACAGAATAGGTAGGAGGACTCTTGTCATGATCGTCAGGTCACCGGCAGAGACGATGTGAAGTTCTTGTAGGCTGAAACGCGGACACTTTTAGGCAAGCACAAATGACAGCGCTCGTTCTTCTTTTTGGTAGTCAAATTGTTAAATTGATCCAAATAGTAAAAAAAAGTCCATTCGAAGCACATGAGGACAAAGTGAAATTCATGAAAGTCATCTATTTTGGAATGAGACTTGAGCGTCACAGTTTTTGGAGTCACTGCGAGTAAGTCATCCAAGGTGTCTCCTCTCCCGCAGTGCACCCCAAGGTGGCGCTCCTCCAGAAGACACCCCGGTCGCCAGTCTGCTGCCACGCCACGGGCTTCTACCCAGACCACGGAGCCAAGATGTTCTGGCGGAGAGATGGCAAGAAGGTCCAGGAGCTACTCCGCGACGGCGGGGAGATCCTGCCCAACCACGAAGGAACCTTCCAGAAGAGCGTGTGCCTCAACGTTTCGGCCATCCCGGAGGATGAGTGGGCCCAATACCAGTGCGTCTTTCATTTCGACGCACGTAACCAGGACGAGATGGTCACCATCCTGGACAAAGCTGTGATCGAAACCAACTGTGGGTATCTTTGAGAGACGACACTTCCTCCAACTTTTTGCTTCTGACAGGGGGAGCGCTTTTTACAAGGACGCCACTGGTTTGGCGTCCTGTTGAAAGGTTTTAGTTTAGGAAACTATCCTCCATTAGTCAGTGAAAAAATATCACTACAGCCGAACCTCATTTCAACGTACCCCTTTGACAATGTTTTCAACGTAGTTCGTAGTCCCCATTTGATAGGAAATGGGGACTACGAACTACCATCATCTCGGACAGATTCGTGGTGTCCCCCGAGGTACGGTGTCACCAAGTTGGACTGGAAATCTTGGGCGCCTGGTGGATGGAAATGGAAATGTCAGGAATCTGTTCGAGCCCCCCCCCCCCCCAAAAAAAAAACACCACCCAAAAAATGAACCTTTTTTTTCAATTCAGTGCCATACACTGTGGTACGTAAGACAAATAAGTCGAATGTGACGCCTTAAACAGTTTTTGAATCATGATTTCATGCTCTTCAATGGGCCTCCTTTTGTTGTGTGGGACGTTGCCACCAGGGGGCAGTATCATATATCATACAGCCGATCCCGGCAATTCACGAGGAGAAGCGAAGAAAGAGCCGCAATCCCCCAAAAAAACCCCAAACGAACTCGAACAACTTTTGGACTGCCCTTATCTCTACAACTAAGAAACAAGACCATTCTAAAAATGTTTTTTTCGCAAATAGGTTTACAGATGACCAAGTTAGAACTCTCGACCCACCTGGTATCCAAGTTTGAGAACCACAATTGCAGATGATAGTAGTTGCCCAAAAACTCACAATTCTTTTCTGCCCGTGTCCAGATTTGTCTCCGCGTCCGCCCCTGCTCGATCCGGTGGTTGGAGGCACCGTGGTGGTTCTGCTGCTCGTCTTGGCGGGCGCCATCGCATCGTGCAGGTTTTGGAAAAGAAAGGGCAAAGGTGAGGACCCGAATTGAGGAGAAGAAATGATAATAACGAGATTATTGATCCATGTTGCGCCTTTTTGATTCTATTTCAGGCTTCGATTTGGTGGCCAGTAAGACCTTTTTGTCTGTGGACATACAGGAGTGATTGATTCTAGTAGGATACAAAGATACAATATCGGAGTATTTAGACTGCAAAAAATAACACTGTGAGGTCATTGGATATTTTTTGTTAATTTTTCTTTTTTTGTGTGTTTCACGTTTGTGGTCCTATCAAATTGCTTGTTTCAAAAATTGGCACAACTCTTATTTATTTTAAAAAACGGTATCAGCTTTATTGTTATCCGGTTGTTCTGACCTCAAATGTTTTTTCCCCCTTTGGGAAACATCTTCCCGGGGAGGACAGATGTCAGACGGGCTCCCAGACAGACTCACAGACATTGCTCTCAATCAATAATCTTTGTCGTTGAGGAAAGTCTACTTCAAGTTCACACGTCCTGGAGGGGCGTCTGCAGCCGGCTGCTCATTTGGTCCGGGGGTCCGCGCTGACCCCCAAACCGCCGCCGGGGATTGTCCTCATGCAAATCAGAGGGGCAACCAATTCATGACCGCACAATTCGATTAGACATCTGCATATCCAGCATCTGCACCCCACAAAAATCTGCCAATACCTCGCTGCGCCCCCCATTCTACAGCCCCCCGCGAGGGCAGCGGCCCACGACCCCGGGGGGCGGGTTAGCCCCCTCTGTCCCCGCGCCCTCTCTCGCCCCCGGCGATAATACCTGACCCCGCCCCAGAGACGGGATGAGTGGAGTTCAAGGTAAACGGGGGCTTTCCGCAACACCGTCGGCCCACGTTCACACCACAGACAACTTTCCTCCTTTTTTTTTTAAATCATATCGATTAATCAGTCTGATATTCTTGTTATGATAGAGCTTGAACATGAGGAAGTGAAACGATTTACCACATGTCAGTTGAATAAACATCAATGCATTTCTATGATAGACAGGAGCATGTCCAATAAAGTATCAGAATATGAAATGGTAATACTTGTGGAAAACATGCGTTTGGTTTGGCCTGTGAAAGTCATTTTTGAATGACGCAGAGTGAACATTTCCATGCTCGTCTTTTTTTCAGAGTTAATGAAAACAGATTTTTTTTCATCTCTAGAAATTAGAATGTTTCTTTCTATTAAGGATTCTCCTTTGTGTTACATCCACAGAATACAGTGGATATAAAAAGTCGACACACCCCTGTTCAAATGTCATCTGTTGTGGTCTTAAAAAAAAAAAAAATCATCTCAAAAGTTTTCCTACCCTGAGTGTGACCCATAACCTGTACAACTCAAAATATTGACAAAATAGATCTCTTTTCAAGAGGGGGAAGTAGAAAGAGAACCATTCCAAAATGGTGGTTGCACAAGCGTGCCGACCGTCGGCCATACTTTGAATTCCCCTCCACTCGACCACGACGATACTTTGACGCAACAGGTGGCGGTTCGGTTTGAGCGAGACCATTAACATTCTCGGCGGCGTCCTCGCGTCCCGTCACACGATTGGAGTCCACACAGAGATTCTCTGTGCTCTCCCCAGCCTCGGTGCGCACTGGGAGAACCACCAAAAAAGAGTTTTATGAGCGGCTACGCTTCCTGCCAAAAGTCAGCGAGGCGAGGTTCAAAGTCACACACAGATGACACCCGCGCAGTGAGCAACCCAACGCACCCGCGGAGCCCACATTCGAACCCACAACCTCCGTGACGCTATGAGCTAACGATATGTCAAAAGACAACATGGCAATACTCACAAGCATATATTCTTTATCCTCTTCGCGACTTGCTTTGGGTTTCCAATTTGCTCTTTTTTTAATCTCCCAAAGTGCTTTTTGAGCGGGGGGGAGGGTTTGTTTGTTTGTGCCTTTTTTGGAATAAACCTTTCGGGGGGTGCTCGACTGGATTAATGGCTCTGTCCTCTTGGAACTAGAACTGAAAATGCAATTGGACCTTGTGGGTGTCATGATTCAGTTTGGACCAACAGGTGGCACTGTCGCGCTCTCCCTGCAGCTGCACACCTGTTGGTCGTTATGTATTAGTGCTTTAAAAGCACTCCCAGCCCGAGCACTCACGGTCGGGTCATGTTTGTTCTGGTCACGTTTGGGTTATTTGATAGTTTCTGCTTCAGTCATGGTTTTGTTTGATACTTTGGATTCGTTTTGTTTTCAGGACTTTGTTTGTTTTGGATTTAGTTTACTCTGTGTTTTATGAATATACTTCTTCAAGTACACCCTGCTCCTCCCTCCTGCCTGCTTTTTGGGGTCCACCACCATCTCGCAAGGTGACAGTGGGTCATACAGCATACCGTTTGCTGTATCGTCACGACCGCTTTATTTGGGAAAAAAAAATGCAGTCAAACCTCGGTTTTCGAACGTCTCTGTTCTCGATCAAATCGGTTTTCGACCCAAAAACTTTTTTATGCCTCGGATTACGACTGAAAATCGTTTCTTGACCAAACTGAGCGCACTTGAATGCGCCACATGACTCCTCTCGCCTTCCTTACACGAGGAAGTGACGCTTCCTCGGTTAGCGTTCCATTGTGAGCAGACGTGTCCAATCAAGATTTTTTTTTTTTTTTAAAGAGCGTGGTTTCGGTTTTTGAACAGGATTGGAACGGATTATGGTCAAAAACCGAGGTATGACTGTCGTAACGAGGAGTTTCTCAAAAATGAAGTGATTGTTAACCATCTCATTGAGCTCCTGAATGTGAGACGACATCATTTCTTGCAACCCCCCCCACCCCCCACCCCAGATGCGGATTGAGTCATCAACAATCGACGTTAATTTGATGTGCCGCGGAACCTGCGGCTCGCCGTTCTCCCATCGGGACGCATTTGTAGCGACAACACAAATTGCTTCAAAGGCTTTTGTCCCGCTCGCCATGGCTGTGATCTGCGTCTAGGGGCGGGTGGACAAAAGGTGTCAAACGCAGCATTGGACTTGGCCCGCTCCTAATCCTATTACCGCGGCCTCCGACGAGCGGGGACGCCGAGCTCGCTTCATCTCGGCAAACAGCTATTAAAGTCCAAAAAGGGGCCCTGGGTGTTTTTTTCGCATTATATGCGCCTTCCTGTGTGTGTGTGCGTGCGTGCATGTGTGTGTCATTGCGTTTGCGATCCTGGTCGTCATAACCTGTTATCCGCCCATGTGCCTCAACCATCTTTCCTGTCTGTTTGGCTTGGCCACGGGAGCAGGTGGACATTTCAATTATTCCGTCGGATTCGTCCAGTGGTGGGCCGGCGTGATCATTTGAAAATGGAAAGCCTGCGAGGGATTGATAGAAATAATTAATCATTGGAATTGGCAGCTTGTGACTGGTGCTCTGCGGATTTTTCCCCCGCATACGTGTTACTCGTCAATGGACGAAGTGTTGGCGCTTGGAAAGCGCAGCTGCTTGTTTACTTTCAAACTCGGCCGGTCCCAAACTTGTGGCGTCACGCGCGCTGTGATCGTGACATCCATGATCTCATGCTGGCCGATCGAGACTTCAGTCTCCTGAGAGGCACTGAAACGCGAACTGAAACGTTCCCCTTCGGGATTGCTGCAACGCGAAGGCAGCTGCGGTGTGTTCTAAACGGAGAAGATTTTGTTTGGTTTGTTGAAACCTCATCATTTATTCCGCTACGTCAACTTTTTGGGACATTTTTGAAATAGAAGATAAATGCCATGGCTTCCAAAAGGTCGCTTTAGGTTGTCTCGAGAGAACCAGATGAGCGAATCCGAATCAGATATTTTGCAAATGTTAAAGTATTGGAACGTTGAGTCACTTTGCGCTTCACTGGCGGATTGTTGCAGCTCAAAACGAGTGGAATGAAGCCGCCTTTCTTGTCTTCTTTGGTTATCACTTATGCGGCCAAAGCGTAGGAGGGGGCCACACAGGCACAATGACCCTTTGGCCTCCGCCGTCCACGCAACGGTGGCATTTATGCAGGGCATTGAGAACCGCCAATTGGCTGGCAAATGCGACCATCGGCTAATACAGGGGAGCCTTGCAAAGCTCCGTTTTTGGCCCCTTCGCCCTGTACACTCACACCCCCCACCCCACCACCACCACCACCACCTCGCTTTATCAGTTCAATGTTAGCGTCCAGCGGTGTCCACTCCTCAGACGTCTGAAAGAAGAAAGGCTAGCGTGGAGGTGTGGGGGGGGGGATACCCTCTCTTCCCTCCTTTTCTCACCCCGGCCTCCTCTTGTGTGCTGTCCAGCTGCCTGTGACCCCAGACCCGCTGACCCTTACTCCTGACCCCTGGACTCGTTCCCACGCCACGCCTTTTTGTGTCCAGCGCGCCATGGCAACACCTTGCTCACTGCTGCTGCCACGGTAACAGATGGACAGAGGCCTGGAAATAACTTCATTCAGAGAGGCGGGGGGGGGGCACCGTGGACAATTTGCCCTAAGCCGCCCCCCACAACCCCCCCCCCACACACACACACAATATCTCGCACCCTCCGCACACACACACGTGCATACTTCTAGACACACGCCTCCATCCCCACTCCCCAAAGCCACCTCCCCGTGCCACATTCAAACCGCCCTTATCGCCTCAGGTCAGCGGGGGCCCGTGTACCCGGGCCTGATGAAGCCGTTCGGGCCGAGATCTTGGTGTCTCAGCACACCTGAGGTGGGATGAAATCACATGTGCGCAAGTCCCGAGCAGGTCTGAACCTTCAAGTTACAAGCAAGTCACTGTGACAAAAAGAAAATTCAAAAAATCAAGGAGTCCCTGCTAAATTTCAAGCAAGCCGAGTCAAGTCACTACTTGCGTAATCAAGTAATAATTCAAGTCGTTTTTGACCGGATATGACTGGCACATAAAAGCCAGAGGCTCGACCTAATATTTTTTCACAAATGGATACTATTAATCTGTCCGCACGAAATCTGTGATTTTACGCATCATGACATACGCGTACGCATCGAATCTTGTCCTCATCGAACCACAACACATTTCCCCGCATGAAATGTAGTTCTGGTCCAATGGGATTAAAAAAAAATCATTAAAAAAAAAATCAATTTTGTAGTCTCCATGTTATGAAATGATTTCTTTCGCGACAAAAACCCTGTTGGTTGAACAGGGGTGTGTAGACTTTTCAACACCTCAGTAAGTAAGCGTGTTTAAAAATAGCCACGCTGGGATCCCATTTCACTTCGCGCATGTGCGCTCCAGCGCGTGGGAGAGCGCTAACGCCGTGCGTGTGCCGTTCATTATATCTCTGTGCCGTTGTTCTGCCCATTGTTTTCTCACATCCTCCAATGAGAGGAAGGCGGGGCCTGGGTGAGGGAGGTCGGGTTTGGTGGAGGCGGGTGGTTGTAAAGCCACAGAGCAGAGCGATGGGGCGGGGGGGGGGGCTGTTTGCAAACTCGGAGACAATCAACAAACTGAATCGCACGGCCCAGGAGCTTCATAAGGTGGACGTCATAAAATGAATCGCCGCAGTTTTGCTCTTTGGCAGGATGCGCTAGTGTGTTAGCATGTCTGCCTTGCAGTTCTAAAGTTCAGGGTTGGAATCTCGACTTGGGCTTTCCTTGGCGGGGTTGGCGTATTCTCGCCACGCTTGGGAACCTAAACACCGCATGCTTGTGGCTCTCTCAGTTGTCCAGGTCAGGGGTGGGCGATGGCAGTCCCGGAGGGACCGCCATCTTGCATGTTTGCCCACGCTTGCTCCAGATCATTTCTTTCTTGGGGCATTGAATCGATCGCAACCGCATGGCTCCGTTTGTCTTCGAAGACGCCATTTCCGGTGGTCACAATCACCGGTATGGTTTCAAACGCATGCCGGCACCGTCTCACTGGATGAGTGTCGAGTATGCTTCAAGCCTGGCTGCAAGTCTACCCGGTTGAAGGTTCCGGCGGAGTGAGCTTCGCATCCTCCCCTCGCGCTGATACTCTTCTGCGTTTCTTTAACCTCCGGTTAACTCGCAAGTGAGCTGGGTGAGGAGCAGGTGGGGTGGGGTAGGGGGCAATGGGTTTGAGGAGAAAGGTCCTCGGCTGCCATGGGGCAAAACTACACAAGCAAAACCGTTTCATCACATTTGTGCATTTCACATCCTCCACATCTCGGCATGCATCTGCATCCGACTACTTTCCCGACACCACCTCCTCCACCCGAACCCCCGACGCCACCCGCCACTCCTCCCCGTCCCTCCTCTCTGCCTCTCACCCACTTCATTGTGCCAAAGGAGATTTTCTCCATTGAGGCCCAGTCTCTTAGGTAACCCCAGCGCTGCATGAAATGAGGAGAGGGAGCGAGCGAGCGAGGCAGGGACGGGCGAGGACTGAAAGGGAGAGTGAGAAAGAGAGCTGGGAAGGGCGGGGAAAACCGGGAGAAGGGCCACCGAATTGTAAAGGCAGAGGTGGGGGTGGGCGAGGGCAGGTGGGGGCGGGGGGAGCGGGGGTCCGGACACAGAGGGTTGAAGAAGGAGAGGAAGAAGGACGTGGGACCAGAGGTGGGAGAGGCGTTGAGGGTGAAAGATGGAGGAGCGGGACCGGCGTGGTCGGGCTCGGAAGAGGAGCGAGCGGGCCAGCCATGAGATAGGAGAGCGTCTCACAAGAGGGCAAAGACGCCAAAGGGGAGCGCCACCTCAACACATGCTTTTGCAGGTAATTTCTCACCCCGCGTTTCGCCCGGCTGAGCTTTTAGCGCGGCTGATTTCCACGTGTGATGGGGGAGTCGGGGGGGTAAGGGGTGGATTTGAGGTTTGGCCTCTGGAGAGGACGCGGCAGATGAGCTCGGGCCTTCGGGCCTTCCGCGTCAGCAAACTTGATGGCAAAGTTTGCATCCTGGGTTGGCCTGTTCCGCGCTTCGTCATGCTAGCGGCGTTGAGCGTCTTTGGAATTGAGAGCAAATTGGCTCCAAGAAATCGGAGGCGTCTCAGTGAGCTTTTGGGGGCTCGGGGAGGGCTCGGGGAGGGCTCTGGCATCCTTTGTGGCCGTGCTGCTCTGCACCTCAATGGTGGGCACGGCACATGGGGCTCCCATGAATAGGCCTGGCCTCACCGCGCTGGGGGGAAAGGGAATGGAGAAAACGCCTCACGCAGCCGAGCAGAGAAAGAGAACATGTGAGCCCATCGGATCAGGACTCGGCGGAGCGTTTTTTAATTTTTTTTTTTACATTTGAGGCCCCAGAGCCCCACGTTCCCCCAACTTCACCTGCCCCACTCTGGCTTCACTTGCACTGCCCCTGACGGGCTCATCTCGATGTGCTGAGTTATCGTGGCAGGCTTTTGTCTTCTTTTGACGTGCACTCGGTCTTTTGCAGCGGCTCACGCGGGCGGCCCGGCCCGGCCCGGCCCGCCCCTCCCCGCCCTGGTTGGTGACCCCTCTCTTCATCATGGTGTCAACCCACACAGAGAATGAGTTGGGGTTCTTGCTTTCTGTCTTTTCTTCTCACCTTCTCCCGCTGCTCCCCCCCGAACCCCCCCTCTCGATCTTCTGCCTTCATATCCAGTCGCCTGCACTGACCTACAGGCCAAAGGTCGTCATCAAAGGGACGGAAGGGACGATTCGGGACGAGCCGAGAATGAAGGACGGGGGGGTCCGGCGCTGATTGTCCAAACGCAATTCTTGCGTCTGCCTTGGTGAAACCAGGAGTTGTGGATGGACATCACGCCCCTGACCTCTCCCTGTCGACGAGGGATGAGCAGGAAATACAAGAGGACCTGGTCTCCAAAGAAGGGCGGAGGTCGACTCGGAGCCACGACTAAATCCAAGTTGAACTTTGCATTGATTTGTACAGAGGACCCTTCAAAATGTGTTGACCAAGCGCGAAGCATTCATCGAACAAAATGACAGAAAATACAAGACAGTACGAGAACCCAACAATGTGGACTGAGACCGGCACTGCTGACGTGGTCCCAAAAGCGGGCGAGAAGGTGACGTCGCATCAAAAGCCCGTCTGTAAAAGTGAGTTCTCGGACGCCATTTCAGAGATGTCATTGATTTTACATGTCGTATCTCCTTGGGCAAGTTCTTCCAAAGTCGGGGAGGTTCTATCTGTCCACGGAGGAGGCGAATGTATCCACTTTGCTCCCATCTTGGACCAGGGATGTGCTCAGTCGGCACCGGAAGTGTTGTCGCTGGGTGTCGACGCTCTGTGCTTGAAATTCCATAATTTGCCTCTGCGTGTGTGTGTGTGTGTGTGTGTGTGTGTGTGTGTGTGTGTGTGTGTGTGTGTGTGTGTGTGTGTGTGTGTTTTCCTGACAGGATGAAAAGGTCGCATAAGAGGAGGAAAAGTTCCAGAGGGAAAATGAGCACCTTCAAATCCGCTCAGTCGGGTTGGGTGAGATTTCAAGACGGGACCTGCAGGAAGCGACAAGTCAGTGTGGCAAATATGGATAGATAGAGAAAGAGCAGGGTGGGGGTTGGGGAAGCGGGCTAAGGGGTCGAGGTGGGGCCGGGGATCAAGAGCAAGAGCGCATTAATATGCTAATGGCTGGAGTGAATGCACAACAGGCCCACTGACCAAGCTAATCACTAGTGGACACACACTGCAGCTAATCCCTCCCGCGGCACTCACACTCACGTACTCACTCGCACACAAATAATGCAGACACACTCCGCGTCGCATACTGGATCTCCAGGACGGCCAAAAAAAAATACAAAATTCTCTTAGCAGATGAGAAAAATCTGTTTTCATGAAGCACGATCTTCGGATACTCTAACATTGTGATATGTGTTTGCGTTTTTGCAACGGAAGGCGCCGCCGATATGCCACATGGGATTCAATTTGAGGAGAACTTTGAATGAAGTGAGTTCTTAAAAGTTCAACTCAAAAGATTTCTATCTTCTATCTATCTATCCGAAACAGCTTGCTTCTTGTTTTGGTGGCGGACTCACCGAAATGATGATGTTTTGAGTGAATAAAAGCGGGCCACTCTGGACGAAATGTGTTTTTCTTTCATTCGTGTGATGTCATGTTTTGCATCCATATTAGCAATAAAACCAACTTTACGTTTTTGCTCGGTCTTATGTTCTGACTGATGACTTTTATTTGGATCTCATTCGATGTTGGTATTTAACATAATTTCTGTGTCCTGTTCATAAGAGTTGTGAAACCTCCACGGGTTTACAACGCAACAATCAATGTCAGCCCAGAGGTCAGATTTTAATCTCGGATTGGCTG
Source organism: Hippocampus mohnikei (assembly GCA_026261675.1). Lineage (NCBI taxonomy): Eukaryota > Metazoa > Chordata > Actinopteri > Syngnathiformes > Syngnathidae > Hippocampus > Hippocampus mohnikei. The sequence continues at coordinate 2,329,511 of JAKGUB010000345.1, forward strand.
CATTCATCATTTGGGATGAAAACTACAAAAGTGCCTTTCATTGTTTCATCTCCGTGAAGGTATAGAAAATATATCTGTAATACTCTACAACACAAAAATCCACAGGCGAAGGAAAGAGTTTTTGTCGCTGGGGGAACTAAAATACTGACATGGAAACGTTAAACATATCCTGCCTGGAGGAAATCCAAACCCGGATGGCACAGAATTTCTTGAATTTCAATGAAAAGAAGACAGTAGTGATACTGTTTGGTCCCAGTGGCCCTTGTACATCCCATCCCGTAGATTTCATCTTAGGCAGCTGGCTAAAGTCAAACCTCTCCTTTCTCATGAGCACCTTGAGACAGTAATTCACGCCTTCGTCACATCCCGGCTGGATTACTGTCATGCGCTTGACTTTGGAGTCAGCCGATCCTCCATGAAGCCTCTCCAGCTGGTCCAGAATGCTGCTGCTCGCCTCTTGACTGGTACTCGTAAGAGGGAGCACATAACTACTACTCTCCCCATACATTTAGAGTTCTTTTTAAGATCCTATTATTTGTTTTGAAATCTTGAAATGACCTCGCACCACCTTACCTCTCTGAGCTCATCCGCCCCTAAACACCTGCCCGGTGCCTCAGGTCTGCGGACCACACATTATTAGAAGTACCAAAAACTAAACGGAGGCTCAAGGGGATCGTGCCTTTTCCGTTGCTGGTCCCTCTCTCTGGAATGACCTCCCACTGAACATTCGGCAAGCCCCCTCGCTGCCCATCTTTAAAACCCGCCTCAAAACTCACTTGTATTCTTTGGCATTTGACTCAGCATGACTCAGACATGATCTTAGTTTGACCTTCGTTTGGTGCTTTCTGTCGTCCTTGTTTCTGATTTATTGTTTTATTGTTGTATATATGATAGTTGCTCCATGTACAGCACTTTGTATACAGCGATGGCTGTTTGAAAGTGCTCGATAAATACACTTGAGTTGAGTTGAAGGGAAACATGATTTGAAATGCTGTACAGGTGCTTTAAGCACTCTCGGCGTCGCCGTCACCATGTTTTCATCCTGGCACGGTTAGGGTGGGCTGTCTGCGGGCCAAGGGTGGGCTGTCTGCGGGCCAAAGTGTGCGCGCCGCGCTGGAGGTGTTGAGTGGGGCGGTTGGGGTTGGGGCTGGGGCGGGGGTCAGACAGACACTCTGGGCCGAGTCGGCAACATCGATTCATGGGAGGAAGCCGCGCCGCTAAACGTCAGTAATTCGCATCTGTTTTTGCCCAATTTGCGACATTCAACTCCCGAATGTTTGCGACGCCAACACTTGAGCTTTAGAGTTAGCATCTTGGTTAAGTCGCAAACACGTTAGCAGCTAACTAACCCAGCTAGCATGGGTTAGCGTCTCCCTTGCTTTGACAACTTTGGAAGCTAAATGCGCATTTGGGGCGAATTATGACGATAAACACCACCGCGCGCACGTTGTTCGTGTTTTCTGGCCACTGATGCAAGAAAAGGTTTGTCCCGTTTGAAGGTAAAGGGGTTCGGAGTGTGAGCTAACGGTGGAAGCTATGTGGTGGCTACCTTCAGCTAAACACTGGAACTAAATGTTTTTGTTGTTGTTTGTTTATTATTGATAGCAGACAAAAGAAACCGTACAAACCCTAGCGGGTCGCCTAAATGAGTTTCATGCATAACCAATGTGGTTTTAACGTGTTTTTGGTTTCCTGCTCAAGACAAGTTGACGTCTCCCTGTTTCGGCAAATTTTATTTGTCAGAGCAACAAATTCAGGAAATACAGACAATCGAGTGTCTCGGACATGAACGCCAACTACACAAGGGCGTTCGAAAGACGCTCGTTGCTGTTTTACGTGTACATTCTCGTAGATAGTAGCTTCCCATTCGGCACCTAATGTATCCTCCTTTTGCATGTGTTGGCATTTCAGAGCCGTTTTTGGTTTCCTAAAACAGCTCCGGCCCGGGCCGCAGTCCGCGGTCTCGAGTTTGACGTCGGGTTGACGACGCGGAGGCTCGACGGTGTGCTGCCGCCGGTGACTCCCGGGGACTCCCCCCCACGCCGCAGTCAGCAGCATCATGGGAGACAGTCGAGGTGAGAACCAAGCCACTGGCAGCACCAGTCCAAGTGCCACGCACCCGGTGGAGAAACGGAATCTTATTTCGTTTAAATGTTTTTTTTTAATTATTCAAGTGCCAAGAATGTTTGTTCTGGATGCACCAAAGGCCTGTCAAACTAACGTGTGAACCGACCACAATTTTTTTTGCAATAATGTCTGTATTGATGGGAGTGATGTTGATGCCGGTTAACATCTTTAGCATATCATAGCAATCTTTTAACATCGTGAAAGTCTGCTTCGTAGTGGTTGTGAGCAGGGTGGTTTTCAGATGAAAACATGAAAGCTCAGAATAGTTTTATTCTTTTTTTTAATCTTTAAAAAAATGAATAAATCAGATCTCTAGGGACATTGTGTACTAAATTGGCGTTACCTACTGCCACCCAGTGGAACAGCGTCTAATTGTTTGGCCTGCCAAGATACATTGCTGGCATACATAAACAAAAACACCTTATTTGTCATTAAAAACATCTGACCAATTGAAATTGGATATTTCACACCTGAATTGTTTCTTTTGGCACACCCAGGTGCTGTAGAAGAGCGGTTGAGAATCGCTCATTTACATGACTGAAATGCTTCTCGCCAGATTCGCGGAGTCCGGACAGTTCGTCAGTGTCGTCCCCTCCATCAGGCCAGCGCTCGCCACCTATAGTACCGGCGGCGGCCTCCATGACCTCCCTGCCTCCCATCTCCAGCGCCGGCGCCAACAGCCCCATCAGTAGCATCGGTTCCCCTTTTTCGGTCATCAGCTCCTCGCTGGGCTCCCCCTGCCTTCCAGGGACACCGTCGGTCGGCTACGGTCCCATTAGTAGTCCGCAAGTAAGGTCCTTCGCGCCACCCTGCGCTAATCGGGATATGAAATTCCAAATGAAGTATCATTTTGAGACTTCACTGGGTGTTTTTGAAGTTAGCTGTGTTTACTCATTTCAAGAACTTCATTGCACCCCCCCCCCCCCCCCCTTGTATTTTGGAGACCAGTTTTTGCAGTCATCTTCTGCTGTCCTCCATTCAGATCAACTCCACAGTTTCCATGTCTGGACTTCACACGGTGAGCAGCTCAGATGATGTCAAACCTCCGATAGGCCTGAAGCTCTCTGTGCACAGCCCGGGCCCGATGCTTTCGCAGAAACGTCTTTGTTCCATCTGTGGCGACCGATCCTCTGGTGACTACTCCTCATCTCTGTCCTCCTTGCATCACACATACCGTGTAGATCCAGAACAGGATGTGACATTAACACAATAGAGAGAAATAACCAATAAAAATGTTTAAAGTTGTCCCGACGATGGCCCGCAGGCCATTTGTGGCCTGCCGACCACTTTTAAGTGGCTTGCGCCACATACTAAAAATTACATTTGCGACAAAAAAAAGTTGTTTTATATACTGTAGAGTGCTTCTAAATGTGCAAAGATGCAAATTAACTACCAAAGATGCAAATTAACAAGTAACATTTCTCTTCATAGCACTGCGATGAATAAGGCTAATTTTTTACAAGCAAAAAATGGTTTCCTCCACTGGCGAACATTTGGTTTGGTTCTCCTACCAGGAAAGCACTATGGCGTGTACAGCTGCGAGGGCTGCAAAGGCTTCTTCAAGCGGACAGTGCGCAAAGACCTGACCTACACCTGTCGGGACAACAAGGACTGCATGGTGGACAAGAGGCAGAGAAACCGCTGCCAATACTGCCGCTACCAGAAGTGCCTGGCCATGGGCATGAAGAGAGAAGGTAAGCCGGGGTACAAACACAATAGCCGCAAGAACCAAAGTAGCAGTGATGGCGCTATTTAGAGAGAGGGGCTGAAGGATTTTGAAAAATAACCTCTTTGTGACCCGCCTCCTCCTCAATATTGTGATTGCGATTTTACTTTGCAGTTGTTTTTGTGAGCGTGGTCCTGAACGACTTCCAACTCGTACGTCAAGGCACTGCTGTAATTTAACTTGGAGGCTCAAATTGTGATGGCAGTATAATAAGTCTCTGAATGTATTCTTGAAAATAATTTTGTTATAATACCATTAACATGAAGGTTTTCCGTTCCTCACGATGGTTAAGCAAAGCTGGCGGAATTATAGTCAGCTTTCCGGGTCCGTACTCGGAGTTGCTGCTGGCTAGCTTGCACCTTGCTCGGTAGCTTGCACGCTTCCTTTCTGGAGTTTCCCGCAAGGTACTTTGATGCCAACGTAGCATGGCGCGTGTCAAAGTGGCGTTTTACATTCGACCGTTTCATCGGTGGTATGATGTAATTGCAAATTAGACACACCGCAGAACCTGTTCCTCCACAAATGCGAATCCTTCGGTCCATTCGTCCTGAAGTCTACCGTACTCATCTTTTTTTTCTTTTCGCCCTTTTAGTCATTTAGGATTAGCTTTGAGCTAATGACCGAGTGGGCTGATTCAAAAGGGGGCGTTTACCTGTTTCCACAGCAACGGCCTACGTAGGCCAGAATCATACAATTAAAATTGTTCCTGCAACTGCAGCCCTGAATGGGACACGAGCGGCTAAAAATCGATGGATGGATTAAACAAGCGAGAAGATTTTGTTTTATCTGCGAGCCAGATGCAATCGTCAAAAGAGCCACATATGGCTCGCTAGCCATAGGTTCCCGACCCCTGCTCTACTGGATGAGATTTTGAGTCCCACATTCATTGTCAGATGGCAGTTTCTATGTCGCCATAGCAACACTTCACAGATTCGAGCCGAGCCGGAGGCCTGAAAGATGCCCCCCGTTCACTCTCAAACTCGATCAAACTAGAGTGTGTGTTGAAAATGATTGGGTCTGGGCTGCCAGGGGATAAAGCAGCGGTAGTGGAGGGGGACATAGGGTTGACTAAGCTTTGCAAACACTAAGCCCCCTCCCCCCTTTGCTCCCCTTTTTGTTTCCTCTCGTCCACCCTTTCCCTCCTGCAGTGGCTAAGATGAGCGACAGATGTAAGGACAGGGGGTGGGGATGGGTGTGTTCTAGCGTGGCTGTGGATTGAGCGGGCGAGGTGCAGCGATATGTATTTGTGCCCGCACAAGGGGGCTGGCTTCCAGTTCTTGAAATTCCCCAAATGGTGCGCTGCACTTTTTCACACACAGATTGAATTTTGTGGCGTGCTGAAATGCCCCGCCTGTTCACAAATTCACCTCGCAGTTTTCTTAGTTTTATTTATTGATTTATTTTTGTTTTCCTTAAACCTATCCCACATAATTCTCTGACAGATCTGTGAACGGTGTCTCTCCATGTTTTTTTTTCCTCAAATAAATCTCGTTTTTTATAATACGTGTTGTCTTGGTTTCCCTGGACAAGACATGTTTGTGTTCCTTTTTTAAAAACCTAAAATGTCACCACATGGCACCAAAACCTTAGCTTACAAGTGGGCTAATTGCTAATTGTTAGCGTGCACTGAGTCAATTAGTCAGGAGACTCTTCTTCGTCTGTTGCCGTCTGACTGTATTGTACTGCCCCCCGGTGGCCAAGACTCTCACACCAGAAGGAGCAAAAGGAACAGGCAATCGTTGAATATATTGAAGTGGCGGGGGTGAGTTATTTAGTGTGCTCTATTACTGTAGTAATAATTTATTTTCCTACTTTTCCACCTGAAATTTGACCGTGATTCATTCTTTCGCACATCTCTTCTGCAGCCCCCATAACATTTAGGATTTGATTTATTCCCAGTGGCTCATCCTGTTGTCTGTTCTCCTTGTTCCTCAGCTGTTCAAGAAGAGCGCCAGAGGAACAAGGAGCGTGAGGCCGAGGTGGAGTCCACCAGCGTGGTCAACGAGGACATGCCAGTGGAGAAGATTTTGGAGGCGGAGATGGCCGTGGAGCAGAAGACGGAGCTTCACGCCGACGGAAGCTCGGGAGGAAGCTCCGTGAGTTGACCGGGCGAAGGGATGCTCCGTTAACCCTCACGTGTGGCATCATCAAATGTTCCTTCCCGCTCCTCCTCAGCCCAACGACCCCGTCACCAACATTTGCCAGGCAGCGGACAAGCAGCTCTTCACCCTGGTGGAGTGGGCCAAGAGGATCCCCCATTTCTCGGAGCTGCCTCTCGACGATCAGGTTATCTTGCTACGAGCAGGTGGGTTTCATCACCGTTGGAAGAGCTACCCAATTTTCCCGACCGTATTAAGAGGTGTAGTGTCATATAACTGTTGCGATTTCTGTATTGAACACATACAATCTCTTTTTCGTTAATGGATGCTACAGCTTCTTGTTGCTTTCAAGCTTAGCTTGTAGCAAACGTGTGCACATTGCAGCATGACGTCTTTGATCCACTGGTGAAAAGGACACTTTGAATCGCTCCTCTTTCATCTATAACTGCTTCAGACAACAAAGTGTATGCAGGAAAGTGGTTAAGAGTGCACGATTGTCTGTGTCTCATTTGTTGTTTTGTATTGTCATTTTTTTAATTTTTCTTTTGATGGCGGCGCGGACACCCGCAGCGGCTCCTCTTGTTTCATGTTGAGAGGGAAGAAATTTCATCTGTACTGTACTGTTTGTGTAACATACATTTGACAATAAAGTTTATTATAATTTTTTTTGTACATGTAAAATTCACACACAAAAAAGAGAACTAATAAATATGAAGCTCAAAAAGTAAAACTAATAAAAATATAATGTTTATCCTGCTACAGATGATGTTATTGCTCGTGTTTGTTAAAAAAATACCCCCCCCCCCCAAAAAAAAGCATCTTATCGATGAACCCTAATATCCACCGTAAAACCTCCCTGTCTGCAGGTTGGAATGAGCTACTGATCGCCTCCTTCTCCCACCGCTCCATCTCGGTGAAGGATGGAATCTTACTGGCCACCGGCCTCCACGTGCACCGGAACAGTGCTCACAGCGCCGGTGTCGGGGCCATCTTTGACAGGTAGCCGTTCACCTTTCTGTCAACTCGCACACGTGATCAGGTGACAAAGCTTGAGAAGTACCCCGAACCCTGCGCCCGTTCTCAGTTCACCTGATTTCCCCCCACCCACTCATTGGAATCTCTCCTCAGCCCTTCGCTGAAAACTCCCTAATTGGTGGTTTTGGTGCTCGCTCATTCATGCCACAAAATGAGTTCCGGAAAGTAGCAACTGGTGGGCTGGAGACTAACCTTTTGCAATGCTTGCACTGGTGCGGCCAACTTGTTCTTTGGTACTCCAGCACAAAAGTTAGGCCCACCCAAATTTCCCGCCGAATCACGTTCACCGCGGCGGTTTTCTGGGTTTGCTCTTTTAGTTTTTCCCCAAGGCTCAATTTGAGCCGTCTTGGAGTATCATCCTGGTGGATCATGACGTTTTGGCATCCGCCTCAAAAGCCAACAGGTGCATTATTCGTCTCCGGCGCCTTCCCGCTGCAGACCTGGCAGTGGTGTCCCATATCAGAGCCACGCGGCTCGTTGAGCAGGGTGCCGGGCTGCACCCGCTGCGTTCTTTTGGCTGCCACCGCTTCCTTCCGTTCTCCCTGCGGCGCGCGCCTGTGCCAGGAGCCTGGCGACGTAATACATCTTCTGCGCACCCCCTCTCAATAATGAGGCACTCTTAGTCAGTAACTGTCGCGCAACCATTCCCTAACTTTGCGAAATACTTTTTTAATACCATCAAGGCTGGCCTCCCTCCTTACCAACTGAAAATACACTGTGCAGATCAGATTTGCCTGTTCAATCACAATGTGTGGCTTCTCTGTTAATTACGCAGTCCTTTTTTTCTAATCAAATGTGTGCCTAAAACATTGACTACACCCAATAAGAATGTACACGTCTGTCAGCTTTTCATTTCTCAAAAGCGCAAATGTTATCCTTGTGTGTATCCGTTCTATTTTGAAGGAGCTGCCTGAATGTCCAGAGCAGCAGTTCTTAACTTTTGGGGTGCAGGGACACACGACAAGGGAAATATATTACTGTGGACCCCTTCATACTCCTAAAGTTAAACATAACAACCACGTATACTGCTGTAGAAATGGGGAAAAAATGGGGGGGGGGTGCAGGAAAGGAAATCCATAATTTTTTGTTGCACTTGGTCAGTACAAAAACTCATTCTCTAGAAGAATCATGTTACATTTTTCCAAGACCCAGTCTCAGTATTATTATATTCAAGTCAGCGAAGAAATTCACGTTTAACAAGTGAATGGCACAATATAAATTAATTCTCTTACAATTGAGGCTTTTACTCTGGGGGGGAAAAAATCGGTACGCATGGGATTCCTTCTGTTCTTAACCCCCCCCCCCCCTCCAAAAACATGCAGGTATGTCAGATTTATATGATGATAAATCATACTCAGTGGCCCAAAGCATTCAGCTTAGGCGTAGAAAGAAAAGCAGTGTGTTTCCGGTAACCCGACCAACCGAGAATTTCTACCTCGAAAAAAAACTTTACGGTTGGCATTTTTTTTTTTCAAACCTTCTACATTTTTGTGTAATAATAATAATAAAAATAGTACATTTCATTTATACGCGCCTTTCAAAACACTCAAGGACGCTTTAAAATCAAAACAAGAACAATAAAACCACAGACAAAATTATAAATTTGCCGCCGAGCGGAGGTTTCAATCAGTGGCGATTGCTCTCGGACTGCAAGGGAAGCTCGGCTTCCCCTAAAATGTCAAAGAATAAGTGATCAAATATATGAATGTAAATTTCATTGTGTGTACATGTCATTGACTAAATATGCGCTACAACGTGCTCAACTTTTGCTCCAAATCAGCTTCTTCTTACTGGTTACGACGCGACTCCCTTCTCATTCATGCCGCAGCTTCGCTGTGCTTTAAATGGCAGTGAGTTCAGGGTAGGTTGTCCCAATGCGTTGAACGGAGACGAGTCATTGGATACAAGCTGGTTTTTGTCCCGCCCACGGACGCTCGTCGTGGGACTGGATGGCAGTGGGAGGGTACCGGACGCCAGGCTTTTCTACATCCGATTGGATGATCTGTCTGTGTGCCAGTTCGATTGACATTGAAATGAGCCAGTCACCGAGCTTTTAGTGTAGACATCCGTCGCGAGCAATTTTTCAACTCACATTCTGTTCCGAGTTGAGCTGGAGACTTCTCCTAATCATTTTAGCGACACTCTTTGTTGTAAACAAACAAATAGCGACAAATTAATCTTTTATTTCTGGTGGGTTTTATTGTAGTTCCTATAGTTGTAGGACACTAATTAAGTACCGGGAAAAGACGCCTTGTTGGTATGACAGGGTCACAGATCATTTTCTTGAAAGGGAACGGACGGAGCTAGAGTAGAATTCGCGTATAAATAAACGGACACATTTTATGATGTCGACCAAAATTGAGCTTCCCCTCCTTGACAGACGAGCATCCGGCACTGGTTTCAATGTCTCCTTGTTTTATGTTTTATGGTTATTTTGTTTATGTTTTTGATGGGGGAGGGAGGGAGGAAAAAAAAAAGTTAAAAAAAAAAACTTTGTCCGACCTACCGACCCTATGCTGAAATTTCATGTTACCGGAAACACACTACTTATTTTTCTACGCCTTATTTATTTTTTTACTACGCGGTTTCTATATGCAGATAATCTTTTATTTACTTTTGGGGGATGATACATATCAATGTTTTATTTATTTAAACAAATGTGTGTGTGGGGGGGTTAGTTTATACATTTTTTGGCGGATACCACCGAAGCTACGGCTCGTCCACCTCCTGGTGTTCATGGAGCCCAGTTTGAGAAGCTCTGGTCTAGGGCAAAAGCCACGAAAATTAAATGTGCATGGTTTATCCACTTAACTTTTCCAAACATGTCTTCGACTTAATAAGAGCACCTGCTGAGGGCCCCCGAAATAACTTACAAGTGTATTAGCGATGACACTGTGTAATAACACTGTAATAACACATTGTGATTGCATACACAGGGCGCACAATGCTGAGGTTGGGGCCATATTTGACAGGTAATTACGCCACGACACAAACACTTTGCTTGAACCCCTCCTCCGCAGTCGTCATTGAGAAAAATTCACGAGCTCTAAGACGGATTACAATACGTGTGCTGTGCTTTGTTTTGTGTGCTAAAAGCCCTTGTCATCGCCTTTTTAAAATTTGGCTGACCAAAGTAAACACCACTAAAAGACACTGAGAGGGATTTCTGAACACAAAGTGGGTAGGAAAAGTCTATCCCCCCCCCACCCACGTTGAAATTTTAGCACTTGCGTGGCGTATACCTGGAAGCGCCTCTCTTCCGCTTTCGGCTGGCCTACTGGTGTACACGACACGAGCACAAAGATGAGCATGCGTGCCAGCTCTCTGTCCCGGGCTAGGCCGGTAATGAGAGAGATTTTGCGGGCATCTGTGGGCAGCGAGGCAACTTGAACGGATTTGGGTCGACTAACACAACCATTCGCAACCGCAACAGTGAGCCTAGCCTGCAAAATAAGCCACAATTCACTTATTTTCTGGGTGGGTGGTTAATAGTGTAATTGCAAGAGAATTTATTGTTCTGGCCCACAGCAGCTCCCTGCGAGTGTTTTCATTTCGGTTTTGTGACGGTCTGTCCCATTCGATAAGCGTCCCATCGCGCATCTGCTCTTTTTTTGCCGTTTGGTGACGTGCGGTGAGGGTACTTTCAATGTAAACTGACATCTGGGGAACACGGACATGAATGAGTGTGAGTTAACACGGCAAAGGAACGCGTTCAAGGCAGCGCTAACCCCCCCGCCCTCACCACGTTCTCATTGTCTCTTCTTCTGCGCTCGTGCGCATGACCGATTTGTTTCCGAACCAATCAAACGCAAGCCTGTTGTCATGCAGTGCGCTTTCCATCGCGCATCGGTGATGTTTCTCCAGAAGCGTCCCGTCTTCTAGGCGCCATCCAAATGCTTTGTGAGGACTGGCTTTGATGGACGGCGCCGAGAAAGTCTGCTCTTCTGACCGTCGTCCGCCACTCTCCCGCTTTCCCTCGGCAGGGTTTTGACGGAGCTGGTGAGCAAGATGAGAGACATGCAGATGGACAAGACTGAGCTGGGCTGTCTGCGCGCCATCATCCTCTTCAATCCAGGTACGCAGAAGCAAAAGTCACCGCCTGGGCGAGTTCCTCTGAAGCGTCGCTCTCTCTCGCCCAAAGATGCCAAGGGCCTGTCCAACCCCAGCGAGGTGGAGGTGCTGAGAGAAAGGGTGTACGCGTCTCTGGAGACTTACTGCAAGCAGAAGTACCCCGAGCAGCAGGGCAGGTATGCGCCACTGAACGGAAAGCTCGGATACAAAGCGACAAAAGATAAAAACCTTTCCACGGTCATGAGAAGTTTGAACCAAATTTTTCTTGTCGGTTAGTTTTCAAGGTAACTTGCTAGAAACTTGCCCAGTGAAGACTTGAGCCTTGGTCCCAACCTGTGCTTTGATTGGTCCGCGGCGTAACGCGTCCTCCCTCAGGTTTGCCAAGCTCCTCCTGCGGCTGCCGGCGCTGCGCTCCATCGGCCTCAAGTGCCTGGAGCACCTGTTCTTCTTCAAGCTGATCGGCGACACGCCCATCGACACCTTCCTCATGGAGATGCTGGAGGCGCCTCACCAGCTCACCTAGACCAGCCGGCCACCGCCGCTGCGGAGGCCGCCTCGCACGCCGGGATCTGCCGCCCGCAGTCCGGCTCGTCGGGCTTCACTCTGCTCAATCGCAGCACCCGCCGGGGCTTCGAGCCAGCCCTCGCACTCGTGCGCGCGCACACACATTCGCCGTTTGCGCGCTGGATTACGGACAGATTGAATTTGGAGAGGCAACGTAGTTTGAAAAAATACACTCGTGCCAGCGTCTTTCTTGTACTGCCTCTTCTCAACCACATACGCAGTCGACTATGCACATGCATATACAAAAAAAAACGATATATATATACACACACAGACACCTATATAAAAAACAGCGTGTGTGTATATGCACAGGTATGAGTGGTAAATGTCTTAATCATCTCAGAGCGCCTCTGTATCTTGGATCCGCGGAGTTCACGGATGGTTTCTGGCTTCCAATCAGGCGCCTTGCGTTCCAATCAGCTGGCCGCCGTCACGCCAGCGTGTCTCCTTATCGGCGTCATCCTAAAATGTATGATACACATGCTTTGTATTTCCACGATCATGCCGGAACGAGTTTTGGGTTTTATCTTTGAAGTACTGTACTCATAAAATGAGAGCTTTTTTTTCCCAAGGCATTGAAATCCAGGAAGGGTCTGGGAGCACTTTGAATGACTCTTAACGTTGTCCTTCCATCCTCGATGTGCGCACAGTGGGCTTTGTAAGACAAAAAGAATGACTTGAATTTCTCGTGGCTTTGTTTCTTTTTGAGTTGACCGTGTTTTCTTGTCTGTCCTGGCAGTCGCTTGGCAGTTTGGCGAGCTTGGGGGAGTCGAGAGCTTCACGCCGGGCGGGCTCGCTTTCTCGTTTTATCGCCCCGACGTCGTCCTTCGCCGGCGGTCATTAATGCACTTTTGTGAGTCGTACCTGTGCGAACGTTTCCTCCGAAGGGCCGCCGTTCTCTGAGACAAGGTACTTGGTGGTGGCTTTCTCCTTCTTCCTCGCTGCCGCGTTGGGTCTGATCACTCGGGTTAACCTGTTCCCGTTGAGTGGGCAGGCCGAGCGCGATGTGATGCTGAGCAAGGACAATTTTCTTTTGTTGGGGGGTGAAATGAGCTCAGTACACCTAATAGTGGCCATAGAATTAAAAGGAAGAAGTATAGATGATTGGACGATGTAATATTGCAATCTTCTATGCCACCCCCACCCTCCTCCGATTGATGACATCACTGGTCAGCATTAGACAAAGGCAGCGAGGGACCGATGTTTGCCTCGAATTTAGGATGCGAATGACTTCTGTGTGACTGACTACCTGACACTTTTCCACATGAGATGTGTAAATATTTGGACTTGAAATTCCCAAACATCCTGCTCATTGGGTTTTTCCACCCAACATCTAAAACATTTGTTTTTGTTTTTTGCCCCAGTCAAATCAACGCCCGTGCCCAAACTGCAGCCTTTGCACCCGCGACCTTGATTGGCACTCGACTTTTACTGTGATTTGCAACCAAGCGCAGCTCCAAACGTGACCGATAGTGTTAAGTGTTGTTGTTTTTTTTTCTCTTCCTTAAGCAGTGGCTCAATGTCTAACATGGTCTTGCACATTCACACCAATGCTATCATTGCACCGTATGCAAGCATGTGGTCAGGTCAGGCAGTGAGACGGGCGGTGGAAGTGGACAATGTGGCCTATTAGAGACTCCAAATGCATCCTCTTAAAGAGGACTTGTGTGCTTTTGTGACTTGAAGCCCAGCCCCCATCCTCCCGTGAGGTGACCTGTGAGACAGGTGAATGAATCTTTTTCAGTGTTTGGCTTTTCTCTTCTGGCATGCGCCGGGTGCAGGGGTGGGCAAACTACGTATGGCCCGCTTTGTTCTTTAATCCGCCCACCGGTGCATTTGAATTAAAATTATAATGTTTTTGTTTGAAAGGGCTTAATGTGTTTTTTATTAGTCGATCTCATTCAAAAGTTTTTTTAAAATTGATTTTGAACAATTTTGCCAATTTTCTAAGTCTGATTATGAATGTATCCCTTCATACATTATCATTTCCATTAATGACAAATAAAAAATAAAAATCGATTCATAAAATATTGGACAAAAATGAATTTATCTGACTAAATCATTAGTCTATTGATTAATTGTAAATAAACAGTCATGGAAAAACAGGTTTATCTATTAAAAATACAATTTTATATACTTTTACTTTTTTTTTTTTTTTAAACCTCCTTGCCCTTCTCTTCAATTTAAAAATTAAATGTGGCCCTTGAGCACAGAAGGTTGCCCACCCCTGGTTTCGAGGGTTATTAATTTATATATGTTTAAAAAAAATGCTCTTCTTGTAGGCGGACCCCAAAAATTTGATTTTTAACGCGGCAAAACGGACGCTCTTTTGTACAGGCCGTTTATTGGCCTTAACTGTTGAGCCTCCATGATAATTAGGACTCGACCAAAATATGCAACCTGGATTTTTACTAAAAGATTAATTGAGCCACTGAGAAATAGCATGGGAACTCAATTTATGTCGTTTTGCAGAAGTTTTGTTAGCTGATTTGACGATTCAGTGATTAGTTTGTCCATAAATTGTGTCTTTCATCAGATTTTGTCATTTGTCAGTTTTATATGTCGGACCTGCTCAGTATCGTCTTAAGTTGCCTGAAAGGGGGGGTGTGCAATAGTGTTTGAATTCCAAACATCTTACAATATTACATTAAAAAATTGACAAAATAGGGTTACCCTCATATACAAAAATTAGAACCTTGATTCAAACCAGGTAGCCATATCTGCACTTAACTTTAAAAAAAGCAGCTCGCTAGCCCGCTCTGGTTCTCAGTGGCTCAATTGTGCTCTGTTACATAAGTGCGTCTCATCCCCGAGTTCCCCGCACGTACTGAAGCTTCTCCCACTGCGTTGAGGTGCGTTTCCGTTCTTCCAGATTGCGTCAAAGTTTAACGCAGTGTCGTGAATGTGATACGAGGCCAAGCGAGTTCATTTCTGGGTGAATACGAAGGCACGATGGAGGCGAGCTTGACTGCTTTATTGCTACACTGCGGCCCTCCGCCTTCATTCCTTTGGCCTCTGCTGCTTTTAAATTACATGAAAGAAACCTCCAATGAAGTGTGTGCGGAACACAGTTCATCGGTGTGCTTGTATGTTTTTTTTTGGGGGGGGGGCGCTTCCGGCGGAAATAACAACCCCCACTCCACATGTGCTTACTTTTTGGGACAGCCACAACTGCAGGGGTTGTCAGACTTTTTTAAAGGACTACTTCATATGTTGTGGCAGTATCTCATCTATAAAGGTTCATGTCACGCCGCAGCAACTAGTTGTTGGAAAGGTGACATTCGGTCAGCTTCCTGCCTGCTGTCGAGTTACACTTAAGGCCCCCAGGACAAGAGATGCAAGTTGAATTTCGCCTTGAAGGGTTAAAATCAGTATACAGGGTTGTTTTGAGGTCAGAGTTTGTTTCATTCCATGAACATGCTTGCATCTTAAAATGTCTCAAATCATCTTTCCCCATCAAAATAAAATTGTGTTCCAGGCCTCCCATAAAAGCCCCCAAATTCACAAATAAATTGCACTCAACAATTTTTTTTTTTTTGCGAGCCGTTCCCCATATGTAGGTATGCACTTTTTGGAAAAACTATTTTGCAGAAAAAGTCTACACACCTCAGTTTAAATGCTATGTTTTTGTGGTTTATATAAAATCCGGTAATCCCTTATTTTACGCGGTTAACGGGGACCAGAACCCCCCGCAAAGTAGGATTTGCCCTCCCTAGGAATTTTTGTGAAGGTGTAGCTAAGGTATATCAATTGGAAAACAACAACAACTCTTACCCAGTTGACGGTTTTGGCTGTCACTTCAGCCTTTGTCGAAGCTGTAACTGCTTCCTTGTGACGTGTCAAAAAAAACTGGTGACCCGGTCGGTCGGTCAGGACTGAGAACCAGCCATTGTAGAGGCATGCACAAGGCCTCATGAGTCGCGTCATGTTTGTTTGGCATCCTCACATTTGAGCCGGGGTGTGTTGACTTTTTATATCCACTGTAGGACCGACATTTGTAGTCCATCATGGTGCTTAACCCGCAGTGTGTTGGTGCCCCCCGCCCATCCCTGCACCTTTTTTTCGTGTCGGGCTCGCGCCACACCACCGGCGCAGATGCACTTTCTTCCCTGTGAGAGGGCCAGAGTGGGTCCAGAAGGATGCTTTGTCCTCATGTGGACAATTCCGTGGGAGGGGTCAAGGCTACTTTGGCGTGCGTTTTGAAGGTCAACTAAAGAAGGAACCAAGAAAAAAAAACAACCTCATTTCCCCCTTAGAGCGACAGACTTCATGAATTGTTTACTCGTTGCTCAAAGAAAATTCACTCTTGGTGTTATTTCCCATCTTCGATCTATTGCGCTTCCAGCCTTTTGTTTATTACAAAGTATTAAATGCATCGATTGTCCAATCTGAATGGAACCTGTCCCTCTTGTTTTACGTCTGTTCTTCATTCTGTTTGTATCTTACTCCGTTGTACACGTGGAGCCTCGTGACTGTTGTGTGCTTTGGAGATTTGAAAGAAGAAAAATATGAAATATTGTTCAGTTGTTTTTCTTTGTTTTGTTTCTTCTCCTCCCAGTCATTAATTCTGACTCTTGTTTCTGTTTGTTGTATCATGTCCGAGTAAAGCTTTTAATACTGTACCCAAACCGCTTTTCATTGCATCATTTCTCCCTGGTCCGCACTTCAGCCAGTCCAGCAGGACCCCCAGGGCCTCAGCTGACCACCGTGCGGCTGCGCTGCTGCCATTCAGCCTCCAGAGGGAGCACTGACCTTTTTTAGTCTTGGCAAACTTGGGAAGCTTGCGTTCACTTTGTTGTCTCCTCCTTCCAGCCAATGAGGAGGCGGCATACCTGTGCGCGCTCCCACCCGCCTAAGCCCCACTTGCAGGAATGTCAGCTCGCGTCTGTGCGCCTGTCGGTCCTCGCAGCTTAGTTAGTTTACCGCTGCGATGCAATCCACCCGTGGTTAAGTATCACAATGAAAAAAAACAAACAAAAACCTTGCATGTATTTGGCCTAAAATGTCATCTTGCGCCATTAGGGTTGCCGAGTGTGATGGTGAGGAAGATGTTTTGCTTCTGCACAATGACAAGCTTGTTGAGGGCCTCGGTGGCACGTCCGCAAGTCAAGTGCGTGGCAGCAAGCCCAGGTAACACAAATCGTCCCACATGCAAGGACACGGCTCAAGCTCTCCCCGCTGGCCTCGACGGGTTTCAGAAGCACTGTCTGATCTTCGCAACCCAAATATTTGGGCCATCGACTCGCATTCATTCATTTACTTATAGTAGCTGTACTGATTCTAGTATGTGCACTTGTGTGTTAGATTTTTTTTGGGGGGGGCAAACAGAATTCAGCTATCATATATTGCCCTGTCATGGTAATCTGCCCTGGGCCTTTATAATCAGTAATGTAGTGGTAGTCCAATAATTTTTGTCATGTTTAGCACAAGTGTTTCAAAAGCATTCTCAAAGGACGTTTGCTGTTTGGCTGGTGTTAGGGTTTCTACTGGCTTGACTGGCATGCCCCCTCTCGTTATGCTCCTCCTTACTGCTTCTTCCACCTGCTCTACTCTCTTGCTTTCTTTCAACCTGCTCGTTTCTTTTGGCAATCTGCATGCTTAGCCGCCTCCTCAATGATATGTGAAGTTTTCAGGCTAAATATCATCGAACGACGATAATTAGCCTGAAATCATGTACAGTATTTCCTTTCGAATTACAAGAACCAATTGCAATTTTCTCTCATTTTTCCTCCATTTATTAACAAAACACATTTTATTTAGTGTATGTGTAAGGACAACTAAAAACAGGACATAACTCAAATTTCCTGTGGACAAATACCATTCCAAAATATCTGCTCATACAACCGGTTTTCAAGAAATGCAATATTGTGCTTCTACATCTTGCAGCCTATGTCAGTGACAGGTCACCACTCCTAATCATATGACACGTTTCTCCGCTTGGTTGCACACAGACGGAGCTAAACTGGGATGAGCCGCACTTGAAAGGACGTAATTGTATATCGGTTCAGCGGCTGGTTTTCAGATGCTTTCTAATCCGGAGAAGAACGACGATGACGATGTCGTTTGCCCGTTGAGGCTTCTGTCGTCAGGCCGGAGTCCAGAATTTCACATCAAATAGCCCAATTACAGGCCTGGAACTGAAACTCAGACCACCATTAAGACTGCGGTGCCAAATAGTCTCCAAATGTCATTCAATGCTTCATTCATTGGCTTATCAAGGTATTTTAGGTCATTGTCAAGACGGAGAGTGGCTTCAATGGATTAATCCGAGCAAGAAAAGTCAAGGTTGACCCTGTCCCTGACAGACTAAACTGTAGGTCAGTCAGCATTTGACATTCAATACAGTGCATTAACTGCAACGCATGCACTTGCTTCATCGACCGTTTTTAAGATAAGAAAACCTTTATTTGTCTTACAATGGAAAATTCAATTTACAGCAGCAAAATTACAAAAGGGACAAAGTAGAAGACAAAAAGTAGTTCGATAAATATAAATATAAGCAACTTAAAAATGGATGAGTGGGGGTGAGTTCAGGTTTTCAAGACCGTCTATTCAATAGCCCGATAGCAGTCGTCAGTTACGACGGACCCGCATTAACGCTGCCTAGGAACAACTTTCTTCCGCGTAAACTTCCTGTATCGCGTTGATGAACTCCCAAGTCTACAAGACTCGATTGTGTTTTACGTTGGGCTAATCAGCACATGTCACGCGATCCAGGACGTTCGGGAAGACGTCGAGCGCAGACTTGGCAAACGAAAAAAGGGAAGCAGGTCTGTGCGGCCGAGAAGGCGACAGGCCTGAAATGCAAAGAGGAAAAGGGCGGGTCGTCTTGTTTCGGTTTTCTGATTGTGAATGTTGTTCACAAGAAAGAAAAAGCTCTCATTAATGGAACTCTCCTCAAAGCCGCCCTTCATTTTTCCTTTTCCTGCTCGCTCACTTTCACTTGATCATTTTTGTCAACATTTTTTTTTCCTTCTTTTACTGGGGCAATCAAGTTGGCTTCCGCTCTTCGCCTTGATGAATCATTTTCGATGCATTTCAGCAGCGTGCATCTTTAGATTGTCTCCAACTATATCTTTGATCTGTTGGGTGACAAATGACCTTCTGCACGGTTGACCATTATTGATTTTGACCCTTGAATTTAAAGCAAAAAAATGATTGGAGGTCCAATTTTTGTGAGGGCTTCTATATTCAAGCAACCCCCCCAACACACTGCTATTAAGAACCAAATGTGTCCCACATGCTTGCAGGTGTCTTCTTCGCTCATCTGCTGTCGCTCGTACCCGTGACTTCGCTGCCCTGCGCTGAAACGAGGGCCCTGCTCCCGGCTGCTTCCTGTCTCACAAAAGGCGCCTCTGTTTCACCCCCTTACGTTTCCTCCGCTGGCACCCCTACCCCCATCCTCAACACCCCTGTGGTACATTCCCTCCCGCTCCACTGGTGCATTCCTGCCCAGGCCGCGGCCGGCACAGTCCTCTTGTCAGCCGCGCTTGCACGCTGGAAGCACTTTTCAGGGTTCCCGTCCATCAAATGTACCCAGTCTTTGTTTTGGTGCCGCACGCTCCCCAGGGGCGCTCCTATTTCTGAGCCCTCCCAGAAACATTCCCTAAAAAAAGCATAAGACATCCTGGCTCGGTGTAGATTTGAGGTCCCCTGATTGGCACGGAATTCGCTGAACACGTCCGTCATACCGAGATACATGGAAAAGTCTCAAGGACCCATGCCCAATATCGACCAGGAAGTCAGCTGTCTTCATTTGAAACAGACGTTTTTATGGGGGGGGTGTTGAGGCATGAAAAGTTTGAGAGGCGGAACAAACATGTCTATCATAACAGGACAGACCAAAAAAAAAACCCCGCCTGAAATTGCAAAGAAAGTCAGCCATTTTGGGACTAAATTTCATCAAAAGGGGGACTGGAAAATCAAAACAAATAAGTTCTCAACACCAGTTCCGGGTCATCTCTGAGTTCATTTCAGACACGGATGTGAACGGGACCTTGATGCTCCCGGAGCCGCCGCACCAATGCCGGAATGACCCTTCGTCTCGCGCTCAATGTCCAGCCGACTGCTCTGGGTCACAGGTTGGCTTTATTCCCGCAATTGTAACTTTGCTTCACATCGCTGCACCTTCTTTAAAAAAAAAAAAAATCAACAATGGCAATAAAGCTCACCTCAGCGCTGTCGTCGAGCTTCTAGAGTGAATGTAATTTAGCACAAAAGTAAAAATGCATCTTTACTGTCGGTTATATACGATATCCGTTTCGATAACCTGCACCGCGAAAGCGCTTCCATTGCCTTGCTAAATTAGCAAATGATAACCTGCCGACAACGATGCTTCCTGGTTCAAGTTCAAACAATCAATCAAGACGTCGACTGCAACAGACAATCTGCTCTCTCCGTTAACATCTTTGTACACACTGTCATTGTCCCAAACAATGAGAATGAATGGTGTCCGTCCCATTTACATTTGGGTTGTGGTCACAGGCGCTGACTTGGATGTCGTCAAGTGAGCAGTCAGAAGGTCAGTCAGCGCCGCTTCTGTCCGTCCGTCTGCAGGTAAATGGCTTTTGATCCTTCCTCGCTTCCTCCCCTTTACCTCCATGTGCTCCCTCTGCCTTCGTCAATGGCTCTCTTTCATTCCGTCTCACCCTCAGCATGCCTTTGTGCCCCCTCGCCCCCTCTTCTCCTGCCACCCCCTCCACACACCCGCCTCCTTTACTTGGGCCGGTACCTTTCCACCGATGCTTCGGCAGGCAGGCTGGCCGGCAGCACTTTCCCTAAGACGGACGGGGCTCCAATTTTGGCACTCTTCCATTCGTCTGTGTTATGCTGTGTTACGTTCTCAGTTAATTACACTCAGAATTAGAGTGGGCCAATGCCATTTCGTCCTTTTTAAAGTTTAGTGTGGACATGAGTAGAGGAAAGGGATATCAATGAGAGGAATTAAAGGTTTAGTTCCAATTTTGACATTTTATCCATTGCCGCACCCATTTTTTTGGGGGGGGGGCCCATTATGGCACCAAACTTAAAATGACGCTCACTGATTGACATGGCAAAATTTGAAACCGTCCCCCTGCCAAATGACAAAAATGGAGCTCGCCCCCTTTTCTTCTCAGTGGCTGGCTTGCTCTAATCATTCAACCAGATGATTTAGAATGACCTATACAGTAGCGCACCCCCCCCTCCCCCGCTCACATTCAAACTAATCATCGGTGAGAGTCAGCACACACCTGTCACTGTTTT
This sequence comes from Hippocampus mohnikei, assembly GCA_026261675.1. Lineage (NCBI taxonomy): Eukaryota > Metazoa > Chordata > Actinopteri > Syngnathiformes > Syngnathidae > Hippocampus > Hippocampus mohnikei. Next base: position 2,350,376 of record JAKGUB010000345.1, read on the forward strand.
AAGGGCCTCTTGATTAACCCTAAATAAAATAAAGACGTTTTGGTAGGCTTCTTGACGTTTGTTTTACTTTGGCTTGAGCTACTTTGTTGCAGTTGATCCGTCAAAATAGCAGGGTTTTTTTTATTTAATTGCATATACACGGAATACAATTTCATATCTACAGTAACTGTGCTGACTGTCACCGTTCACACTGAATAAAAAAAAAATTAATCAAATACTTGAGCACTGAGCTCACCCTTGCCCAGTTGCCGGTTAACACCACTCCATCCCCACCTTCCAAAAAGTCCCCCCAAAAAAACGGAAAGTCTCCGAATTACGGACACCACCCCAAAAAGAAAAACAAATGTTCCGTGTCGCCCCAAATTTCCCTCGCATACTTTTTAGACAGCGTAGTGTGTCTCGTTTTAAAGTCACTGGCCTGAACACTGAAGTGTGTGTCTCGTGCATGCTACGTTGCATAATTACGTAAATACGCGAAATATAGTTTTATATCTAACTGTGCTGACGCCCACATTTTCACACTGAATTAACGAAAAAAGAAAAGACACCCACTTTTGGGTTTGCCCCCCCCCCTTCCATGCCCCATGCTCACCCATATTCAGCCCCCTCCCTCTCGCCTATTTGAGGTATGCTTAGGCATGCGGCTTACTGGGCGGGACCTGCGGCCACTGCCCAGAATGACTGACCCTTTCTCCGTCTCAATTCCTTCACTACCTGGCCTCCGAGGTCGGCACGCGGAAGGCCGACGCTGCCTCCCTGCGTGACCCCCCCCCTCCTCCCCCCGACACCACCTTTTTCTCTCTCCACCATAATCTATTTTAGTGAACTGCGGTGCGTGTGTGTGCCCTGCCCTGCCCTATAAAGTACAGACTTTTCAAGGAAGTCAGCAATTTAACATGGCTGCTTGAGTTTAATTACAAGGTTCTGCTTTTGGAACACAGAGAGTGCGAGCGAGAGAGACGCCCTCGAGCGGAGTTTTTCACGGCATCGCTCGGCCGTCTCGCGTTTGCCTCCGTCTTCTCCTCCGGCTCGCCGACAGCGTCCTCATGGAAGCGTCTGTCTTGCGCGCGGAAGCACCCGTCGCCCGAGAGGGACATACGGTGACTGACGTCCGTCTCGATTGCCCCGATGACATGCAGCACCTTGTGAATGTTGCTATGGCAGCCTGTGTGTTTTTAATTGGCTTGCTGCTGATCATAACATTTTAACAAGGCTCACATCAAAACGTTCTGTTATTTCAAAAAGTAGCTGCAGCTAAACAAATGAAGAGCCCCCCCAAAATGAAAAGCCTCCTAGAGCACCTGAACTTTATTTGCGGTTCATCGGAGTCACTTTAAATGGTGCCGACGCACATTTAACAGGAGTCCGAGTCGGAATGTCATTGGTTCATTCAGAACACAGCCACATACATCCAAGAGGGTGTCTACACTTTTGCAACCTTGGCCTCTGTCATTTTTTCCCTCTTCAATGAAGTTGTCCAGATCACGTTTCAAAAAACCTGGCATTTCAACAAAGACGTGTGGACTTCTATCCAATGTCGATTTTTCAAAGTGAGGTTAGACTTTTGCGTTTTGGAGAGCCACCTTCCCGTGCCGCCTTCTGGCACCTTGGAGGTCCGCTCCAGCGGTCCTCACGCTGGTGGATCTGCGGCCAGAACCCCCACGCCAAACTTTTAGACAAGAAACTCCCGTTTTTAGGCCACAAGGAAAGGAATCCGTGTTCACCGTCCAGAACTTTCCTGCTTGTGCCAGCCTGGCATTTTGTCCAGACAGCGCTTTTGCTTTTTGCTCCCGACAATATTGAAATTCATATTTATCTCACTAATGTGTAGGTATGAAAACCAAACGAGCTTTTTTTATACATTCCTTGGAGATAATTGTTGCATGCAGCCGCCCGGATGATAGTTAGGGTGCGCAGCTGCTCGCTCTCCCTTTCCATCAAAGCTCCACCCTGCATTTTCACGTGGGGACGCCCCCTTAAAGAATCTTTTTTTTTTTCCTCTCCCGCTCTCTCTCGCTCTCTTTTTCAGCAGCTTTCTATGCAGACTCACCGACGATGCACTGAACAGAACCGCACCTTATCTTATCTTGTAAAGATAACATGATAATTTAATGTTGTCATTTCTCAATAAAGGTTTTCTTATTATTAAGGAGTTCTGGCACAGTAGATGAAAACAATCAGAAGTGCACATTATTGTTGCCCACACGTTTACGTTAGCAATTAGGAAGACAACGATTTGACATCAATTTTTATCTTTCAACCCCGGTCTACACATAGTTTGACCTTTTAGTATTGTTCACAGTTTTGCTCAATACGCTAGCCGAGCGCTTCTCCTTTGCTGAGTCAATCCTCTGATCAAGAAGCTGATAAAAGCAGCGCAGGTTCGCCTGTGGCCGTCAACAATAAAAGGCCGCCTTAAAATCTGCCAGGCACCAATTTAGTTGGGACACACGAGAAAAAAAAATCTTCCAAAATGTTTTGAAGTAAAACTCGAGTGCCACACTTACCTTCACGTTTCAGCGTTCAGAATTTCAGGGCCCAAAACTATTTTGTGCGCCTCTAATTTATGGCCTCAAATGAGTACGTCATGGCCGCCGTTGATCACTTTGCGAGCATGTTTGACCGGATCCCTTTTGAGAACACAACTTAGTATTTCGTGGCCTCAATTAAATATTTTGCCTGCTATTTTGTGGCTAGAAATGACTTTGTGCACTCAGTTTTGGAGCATCAAATTAGTATTGTGAATGTTCTAGCTATTGTGTGGCACGACACACCGAGAGAGATGATGGTGGTGTCACCCGAGCGGACGATTGTGAAAAGTGCTGTTCTTTGTCTGGCTTTCTGTAATATGGCGGATGTCCAAGGCCACCGCCCGACTCCCCCCCCCCTTGCACGCCACCGGTTGGCACTTAAATTTGCCTTCCTTCGTGTATTTGGCTCCCACAAATGATCAACGGAGCCTGGCAAAATGACACCAAAACAGTCCCCAGAGGAGCAATGATGAAATGTGCATCCGAAAAATGCACCTGTTGCCGTGAAAGAGGATCGTCTTGATGAGCTGGGATCTATTGGCGCCACTTGGATCACCCACGTGGCGAAACTGGGTCGCGTCGGACGGGACCAATCGGCTGCCGAGTGGCTCGGGGTGGGTGTGGTTTGGAAGTGCGGACGGAGCTCCGGTTGGCCAACCTGATGCGCGCTCGCATGTCCCACAGGACAAGCGATTTGAAAACCGTGTGAAGAGAAAAAAGATGCAATGCATGATAAGTGGGTCTGTTTTTTAGCCCATTTTATACTCTTTCGTGTGCCGTTTTGAGAAGTTTTCTGCCAGACTACACTGACGCATGTCAACGCTTTTTTCTCTCTCCCTCCCACATTGACTCTCTCTCTCTCACTCATTCTCTTTTTCACTTTCTCTATCTCTCTCTCTCTCTCTCTCTCTCTCTCTCTCCCTCCCTCTCCCTCCCTCTCCTCCCACCACGCACACACTCACACTCGGGTGGGAGAGAGTAAAGCGGGAAAGTGAGGGAAGGGTGAGAGAGAGTGCGAGCTTCCAGGTGTCTGTGCTCTGCACTTTGACGGACTCCATGGAGCTTTAAGGGCTGCCCCTCAAAGCTTTTTTTGCCCCCCTTCCCCGCCGTCACTTTGGTGGCCCTCTTCTTCCTTCCTTTTTTCCATTTTTTTTTTAAGTCTTGTCACCTCGCAAGAGGTTCAGTCAGCTGCCTCTCGTCGGCTGGCTTTCTGGGAGAGGACACCCTTGCATCCAGCAGCAGCAGCAGCAGCAGCCGCCGCTCCGCGCTCACTATGGATATTGCAGATTGCCCCTTCCGGAAGAAACGGAGGCCATGGAGCCCCAGCCTGACCTCCGTCGCTCTGGTCGCCCTGGTGCTCGCGCTGTGCCAGAGCACCTCGGCGCAGGCAGGTAAGACTACCTCCATTCTGACTTCAAGTGATGTGAGGATCACCTATCCTCCACTTTAGCGATTGTTTGCTTTAATTGACTGTGCGCGATTAAAGTGCCCGACAATGGATGTAAAACCATGAACAAGTGCACCCCCCCCCCCACTCCACACACACACACACACACACACACACACACACACACACACATCCCCAAAAAATGTTTTTGGTGTGTGTGGGGGGGACTGGGTTGTTTAAAAACATTTGAATTTGGGGGAAGTTTGCTTCTGTCAACATTGTCCAAAAAGTCTCTGTTTTTGCAGTCACATATTCCCGTGCCACACATCGCAGCCTGAGCACCAGTGCGCCCATTGGTGCCTGCTGGTGCGCCTGTGCGTCAACGTGCACGTTGACGCCTGCGTCACTCATCGGCAGCATCCCGCACATTAACTGTCAATTAGTGCTGATTGCTCAATTATTGCAAAAAAAATAAAAAATGGAATCTAGCACAATCTGTTCGATATTGACCCCCCCGCCCCCCCAGCCATACTTCCCCCTCCCCTCCGGTGTGTTCTTTGGCCGTGCGCGTCCATGTGGACTTTGCCACTCATGAATGGCTTCTTATGGGAGTCGGTGCGGAGGAGAAAGCGGCCAGTGTCTCTCGCGTGTGTTTACGCTTGCGTGAAAGCGCCTCTCTATAACTTTGTTTGATAATGGAAGAGTGACGTACGAGCACCTTACAATCCAGCCCCCCATCTTTTTCTTGTACCTGTGCTCCCCATACCCCGCCCCCAGTCGATTGTATTTATATTGACGAGTCACAACATGAAAGGACAAGCAGAGGTACTTAACACAGCAACAAATAGCAATTTGTCAATTACAGTGGACCCTGCGTATTTGCGGCTCTGCGTTCACAAATTCTCCCATTGTTGGATTCTTTTGGCATCCGAGCAACCCCCACCCTGTTCCCTGAACAATCACCTTCTTATTTACGCTAAGTTAAGAAATCCTTTATTTGTCCCACAATGGAGACATTTGCAATTTGTATGTGTGTGTGTGTTTTCCAAACGCTATCCCTCATATATTGCGTTTTATTTTATTTTATTTTTTTCAATTTTCAGGGAGCGTCAATAATTCAAACTGTTTAAAAATGTTTTGAAGGAAATGTGTATCGCAACCATTTAGTCGATGCTCTGTTTTGGGGGGTTCTCTTCTCAATAGTTAGGTCAAATGGAGTCAGCGCTCAGCAGACCGCCAAACAGGACAAATAAATGAAAGGAAAAGCTGTCAGTTGAGCGGAGGAGTAGGAGGCGCATCTCCCACAAGGGGCAGTGAAAGAGGTTCTGTTCAAAGGAGGAGCATTTTGTCCACATGGATGTTCCTCCTCCGTTCGGGTCCTTTTCAAAGTGTCTAATCGAGGTCCTCAAAGGACGCTCTGTGCACGGCCTCCTGGATAAACACAACGCGGCCTCCTCTGAATGGGGCGTCTGTGAGGGCCTCCTCCGCCTCCTGAATCACTTCTCCACCTCACCTTCCACTTCTCTGTCTCCAGTATGGAGTCAACCTTCCTTGTCCGCACCAACCACAAAACAGCACTTCTTTAGGGGTCCAAAGCTTTTCGAGCTCGGCCTCATAGTTCCTAGCCCGCACGCTTTGCTCCTTGTGCAAATGCCACCTCAGATGTGACACGGGGCGGTAAAGGATATCAAACGTGACTACAATGTCAGCACAAAATGCAAAGTTGTTTTTGCAAAATAATAATTACTGCTCCTGGAATTGTTTTGACATCCAAATGGAGTGTGTTTTTTATATCATTCCCCTGAACAACTCCTTGCAAATGGAGCGTACCTTCTCATACTGTTTGTTGAGGAGGTGCGCTTCATTTGCTTACCGTGCCGTCCAGGAATACACTGGATTTACTACTATTAGTAAATAGTGTTTTTCATGTGTATTTTGCCTGCACATCGTCACAACTTGCTGGCCACGATTGAGTGTTTTGTGGACGCAAATTAGTATTTTGCGTGCGCGTTATTGTGAAGCCACCGCTAAGTGTTGTGTGCGCTCATTCACAAATGAGTATTTTGTGACCACAAATTAGCCATTGGCACACATTGTATCGATATTGCGGCCACAATGTCATTTTCCCCTCCCATGTCGTGTCTGGGGCCGTGTAATTTTCCACTGCAAGGATGCGCTAATTTCGAACACTCAGTGGACAAGGCAATATGGAAGCTTGAACCGTGTTAGTATTGAATGCTAACTGCCACATGTTTGCTCGTCCCTCCTGCATTCCCAGCTGACCCGACGCCTCCCTCGCCCCCCTTTTCGCCAAACCGCATCGGCGCTGCAGGTTTGAGGCAACACATGGAGCGTCCGCCCACGCTTCTCGGCGGTTTTGAGCGTCTCGGCGTCGCTCCACGGGGCCACAGAGTAGCCAGCGCCATAATGATAGGCCGCGGTCTGTGGACGATGCTATTCCTGCTCACTGTTATTTGGCGCGGCGCGGGAGGCCAGCTGGACCTCTTTAGTATGATCTTCGAGCACGTCATGTCTTTTCCAGACATTGACACGCGCCGCGCAGTTTGGAAACAAACGTTCACAGCCGCGAGCGTTCAAAAGGGAGGCGTGATGCGCCCCAATATGTGTCATTGTGGCTAAATGCAACGATTACGAGGACTCCCATTTGGCGCAAGGTTATGAATGTAATGGCACATGGCTGCATAGGATTTCCATTGGTGGGTGATGGATGAAGGATGAATTGATGGGTAGATGAGAGAGGTTGTTGGAAGGGTAGATGATACGTACATGGATGCAGAGATGGCTCGGTAGAAAGATGGTGACAGTTGGATTGATAAAATGCTCGGTGGCTCAATGGATGGATGGCCCCATGGCAGAATGAATGATTTAAAAAAAAAATTCCCTATTTTGTAGCTTTTTAGGGGTTTTAGGTGAAAGATTCGGACTCGGTATTAGCAGATAATCAAATTCAAGTGTCTTGGACTAAATGCTCGGCGCAAAAACAGGAAAGTCGTCCGATACCAGCGCTCTGTATATCTGATACCAGCCTTGTTTAAAGTGTGAGGTACTCTTGAAGCATGTCGGTGCCAGCCAACGATACTTAAAGTCTGACGTTAAGTCTTTCCTGCCAGAAGTCGGTGCTACGCTGTGGCCATTTGGTGAAACATCCCGCGCTTCAGAAAGACGGGAAAGTCTTTGTTAAGAATGATCTGTCATTGTGTTCATTGAAATGTCTGATGAGTACCTGTTGTACCACGCAGCGTTGAGATACATTTCAGCATTTTTTCCGTTTACATTTATTGTCCACTCCCAACTTGTGGCTCTTATTTTAGGTCTTGGAAAAAAAAAAAGAAGTCGCGTGTTGCATTGTGGGTCCTGTTAGCAACTCCATAAACTCAAACCTGTACTTAACAGTCTCCCTCGTGTGGTCGGCGGATGGGCGGAAGCAACCGCTAAATTTGGAGCAAATGCTAACTTATACCAGAATGGATGTTCACTTGTAGAATGGCTTTGTTCGTCCTGACAACAAACTTTGCCATCCGGACCCTGCCAATTATTTCCAGAAATCAGCATCAAGTAATTGACTCCACCCAAAATGTTCAGAATTGCTTCTGTGATACATGTGCACTGACGACATTGAACTTACATTCGATTTGATTTGGACTCGCCGTGGACTTTCCACGAACAACCCGGGCAAAACTTAGCCCCTCGTCTTCATACAAAGATGTTCATCTTTCCGTTAAAGATGTATCACTGTAACATATTTCCTTGACAGCAATTGCTGCTTTCCTATTAGCCAGGGCTTTGACGCCACCTCGTGGCATCTCGAATACGTGGAGGGTTCACTGTAGTGGCTTGTGAGGCAGGCGGCGACCTGCCGACTTCTGTGGGCGCTCCGGACTTGGTTTTTCGTGTGGCGCCGGTCACACAATGCGGCCGTTGTGCGCAGGTGAGAGGTGAGGGGTCAGCGTGTCAGCTGGAGTGTGTGTCTAGTATTTGACACGGCGGTACCACCGGAGCAGGACCGGGAAAAGTAGGCCATTCGAGCCGTTCTTTTAACACGGCCTGCTGAGAATTTACATTCGGAAGAGTGTGTGTGTGTGTGTGTGTGTGTGTGTGTGTGTGTGTATGAAAATGTGTATTTTTTTTTTTTACATTTTGCTCAATGGTTCTTAAACTTGTTCGAGGTACCGAACCCAGCCAGTTCATATGCACATTCACTGAACCCTTCATGAGTGAAAAATAAAAGTGTTTTTTTACAACAACAAAAAAAAATATTAAAAACAAAAAAAAAGTAAACACGATTTGTTTGAAGTATAATTGTTTAACATTGTGCCCAAAATGTACCAGCCAGTGATGGCCAAGTGGGCGTATCATAACTAAATGACATGTAGAGTTGGGTGTGTCTTAACCTCTACGGCAGAGGCTCCGTCGAGTCCCTGAGACCGATTCACCGAGCCCCTGGCGTTGGATCCAACCCAGGTTAAGAACCACTGATTAAGCTCATGAAACAAATATTTGAAATCAATTTTTGGGTTGAATTAAAAAAAAACTGTAACAAAAAAAAACAGGATTTATATTTTAAATATTATATCATTTATATTCATAGGCTTTATGACATAATTGCTTGATTAATATTTGATAGAATGTCAAATAATAAAATACCATTTATATGTTTCTTTTCTTATTGTATTATAATAATGGGTTACATAATTAGTCATGAAAACATATTACTAAAATGAACGTGCATTTATATTTGTGTACATATATGTATATTTATTTATAGACGTATGTCGGGCCTCGGGAACAGAGTTTAAGAACCACTGAATAGTGTATCTTCATAAACATCATCCCAGATCCACTTTTTCCCCGTTAAGATAATAACCGAGATTGTTCAGGAAAGACTCACACGATGTTCATCAGGTTCACACAGGCGTCTTTTGTTAAAATACTCTTGGAACACTGTACTAGCTATAACTGCAATACAGTGTATGTACAGTATATGTGTGTGTGTGTGTGGGAGAGGGGCGGGGGGGGGGGGTGCCTGACGCCTGCTTCCTTCCAATTATCATTGAGAAATGACCGCCTATAATTGGCCCAGAGGCGGCCATCTGTAAGCGCTTGTGATGGCGATGAGGAGAGAATGAAAAGAGTGAGAGATTTGACCGCTTTCATCTTCGGGCCGAGCCAGGGCGGGCCAAGGCTGGCGTGTTGTTTTAGCGGGCGTGATGGCGGCCGGGCAGGCAGGAAGCGCCTCGGCCTCACCTGAGCTGGAAACAGAGTGCCACATTGTGCTGGGGCTGCTTTGGGGGTTGCTTTGCAACTCGATCCTGCCGTCATAGGGCCACACCGTCACTTGTGAAGCACAAAATCATGAAACGTAGCACCAAAAAATACAAAACACAAATGCCTTGCAATAAATCAAAATTCATGCAACTAATTAGGGTGAATTTTGATGGCGGCTAACATACTCGATGAGCTCTTGTGACACACTGGTAGGGAATCCTTGCTTGCTCCACTCTGATGATGTCGTCACTTCATATTGTGCGCTGACAAAAAAAAAAAACAACTCGGAACTTCCCGCCATGTCATCTTTCCTCTTCGTCTCACTGTGACACTTTCTTCCAAAAAGCGTGCCGATGGTGGAACCTGAAAGCGGCCAGAATTTGTTGGTCAAGTTCAGCTGACAGCTGCATGGCAAACTATGATTCGCTTTCATTGGCTTCTTTCTTTGCCAGCTCCAACGTTTTGCTTTGACCATCTTGCTCTGAAAGGAATCTTTGTCCCGATGTTGGTTAAGACTTTCAGTTTTTCCTCTGCTGGTTTGTCCTCACCTGCAATTGTTTGGACAGATTGACCAAAATGTGAATCGATGCCGAGGTGTGTGTGTGAACATTGCACGTTAGCTGTGTGAGTTTTGGTGGGGTGCGCCTGTCCCCCGCTGAAATAAATACATGGTCTTGTCCAGGGAAACCAAGTATTATAAAAAAATGATGAGATCTATTTGAGAAAGACAAAAAGCATGCAGAGACACCATTCACAGATCAGTCAAAGGAGCCTTCTTTTTTTTTTTTCAAAAGAAGTTTCGTTTTGGTTTGTTGAAACGAGAATGGGTTATTTTCCGGGTTCGTTTTAGCTGTTTCATTAGTTTTCGCACACTACAATAACCCTGGTGAAAGGCCATCGCGGGAACGGTGCTTTGGTCAAACATGGAGACATGAAAAGCAGCCGGAATTTGACGACCTCTTTGTCCTCCCCAGCAGAACCCGTGGACGTACTGAAGGCCATGCAGGTGACCGCCCTCCCCGAGGGCGTGAAGAAGGTCCCGGGCTTCTGCACGTCCCGGCGCTCCAGCACCCCTGACCACGCCTACCGCATCAGCAAGAAGGCCCAGATCTCAGCCCCCACCAAGCAGCTCTTCTCAGGTAGGCTCGAACACGAGCACGAGTGCACAAATTTTTATCAATGACTATTTAAATGCGCATGTGAGGTGGGGTTTTTTTTTTCTTCCAATCAGATTTTAGTGTCGATAGACCCCAGTGCAAAAACTCCCATATCCCAATTTTTGTGGCAATGTGCACCTCGATTTGGTTCATTTCCCTGCCCCATGCTGGGCACGCCCTAGACTTAACTTCCCTTACCGCCGGAACCACGTCCAAGCAGCTCCGGCACCGGAACTGGAACACGATTTCAGTGACTGTGATCAGGCAGCTCCGTGGACACGTGGGCAGGTGGTCTCCAACTTTATCATCTGTCTCGCACTGGTCTGGAAAATAGAGCCCTGTGGGTGGCCATGTTGACGTCATCTGCTCATGGCCCTCAGAATCAGTCGTGTTGACCCATGTACTGTAACTCCAACTGTATTCGCAATTGTTTCTTTGACCAATCAGACTCTTTGGCCAGCAAACACACCCGTCGCGACCGGTGCACATGAATATATTGTGTTGCTGTCCTATGTCGCGTGGTTTCATTAAGTCCCCCCGGAAGGCCGGCACAGCAGCTGCCCTGGCCGGAGCGCTCGCTGCCGCGCAGCGCGTCGACGCGCAATCTCGAGATGGAATTCCCGAGCCGCGCCAACCTGCAATCACCATCGGCGTCGTCTGTTGACGATGTTTGGAAATGCTCTGTAATTATGTGTCTGGGTGAGGAGACACAAGAGGATCTCGAGTGGAGCTTTTGTGGCTGCCAGACCGACTGTTCGGATGCGTACCCCTCCGCTGGCTCCCATCAGCCTTTGCTTCTGAGAAATGAGAAATGCATTTACCCGAAAGCTCGTCACGCTCGGCATCATTCTCCTCCGATGACAGTAATTTGCCTTAATTTGCGGAGATTCGTGAGAAATTGATGCCCGCCCGAAGAATGTGGAGAATCCTCATTATTGATAACCCGGAAATAGAACACAAACTACGACCCCCAAAAACTTTGATCAACTCCTCTTACAGGCAAAACTCCTGGACATAGACACATTTGAAACAATTCCAACCCAAATGCCGACTTTCCTACATCCAATCTCTTGGCACCACTTACCATTTGTAATAACTCATGACGCCAAACACTTTGTCAAGAAAGCAGAACTCCGAACCGGACTTAAAATGCCAGTTTCTTCGTGTCCCGTCAACTGCCAGGTCGCTTCCCGGAGAACTTCTCCATAATGGCGCTGGTGAAGGCCCACGCCGGCCTGCAGGCCTTCCTCCTCTCCGTCTACAGCGAGCAGGGCGTCCAGCAGCTGGGGATGGAGCTCGGCCGCTCGCCCGTCTTCCTCTACGAGGATCAGCACGGCAAGCCGGCCCCCGAGGACTACCCGCTCTTCAAAGGCGTCAACCTGGCTGATGGCAAGTCAGTAACCAGCGCCGTTGGGTGAAGGGGGGAGGGGGGGGTATCTTGGGAAATTTTGAGCGCATGCAAGTGTATCGACAGCAGAGGCGGAATTCGTAAGTCTCTAAATGGTCCAGTTTCAAGTAGGTGTCGAGCCCGAGTCATTTTTGGGGTGACGTCAGTCACGTCTTCCAATCTTGCTCTGACGCATCTTATGCTCGACGTATTTACACCTTCGATCATTTCCGTGACTGGGCAGGAGCTGGCGTCCGGATAGTTTCTTTTGAGCCTCACCGCGTCAGGCGTTTATTTGCCCTTGGCTTCCTTCTTCCTCACGCCTTGCAGGTGGCACCGCATCGCCATCTCTGTGTCCAAGAAGAACGTGACACTGATGCTGGACTGCAAGAAGAAGATGAGCCGACCTTTGCCCCGCAGCAGCAACGCCGAGGTGGACACCAATGGCATCACCGTATTCGGAGCCCGACTGTTGGATGAGGAAGTGTTCCAGGTCAGAAGCCGAGCGGACTTTGGGGATGGGGGAGGTGGGGGGTGAGGGCTTCCCTTCTGATCTTTGTCCTGGCTGTGCGTCCGCGCAGGGAGACATTCAGCAGCTACTGATCGCCTCCAACGCTCAGGCCGCCTATGACTTCTGTGAGCACTACAGCCCCGACTGCGACTCCCCCCTGCCCAAGACGCAGGCGCAAGACCCCAACACATATGTGAGTAGCACCAGCAGATGCACCGCTCGAGTGTTCCACCGGCACCGCGCCGCCTCGGATGTTCTCGCGCCTCGGCCAGCCCAAAGATGGCCCGCTGAAGTTAAACGAGATCATTTTCAGTTTCTTCGGGGACAGGAGTGAGCTCCGTTTATCGACACAAGTGGAATGGAGGCCGCCGGATCGCTTCCTGCTTGTTGAAGAGGTTTCATCTTTGATCCAGAAGGTTTCTTCTGTTCTGAAAGTGTCTCTGGTGGCTTTGTCCCCGGGGATGGTCACACTCTCAGGGTGCAGTTGGCGTGCGTTTTCATTTGAGGAAAGAAAATGTCAAAATTCAGATCGAAGCGCTGGCTTGAAAGAGATTCTCAGCTGGTGGGTCGCCGACCCATTTCGGCTGGGTTGCGACTTGATTTTTTTTTTTTTTCCCCTCCCTCTCTTTTCAGAATAGTACCGCAGCGTACCAAGTTACAGCATAGAAGAAACAATAGTCAAGAAGCATCAGGAAATGTTCCGTAATTGTGCTCTCGCCACCAGCGCCTCTGCAAACAAATACAGTGCAGCTCAGCAATCTGCTTTTGGCGGCATGTCAAACTCATTAGAAAAGGCGTTTAAAATGGAACGTACTGTACTTTTCAGCGGCTATTTTGAAACAAATGAGAGCCTTTACGGTCTCTGCGACCTTGCAACAATAAGAAGCGAGTCCTGGGCTTACAAGAGTTTCCGAGCCGCTGTCCTAAAGGAGGAGGAGGAGCTTTATGCCACGGCTCATCCTCTCGATCGTCTCCATCCATGGAAAGAGCGGCCGCGAATGAGCCGTCTTTCCACAGGCAGGTTTGCAAAACTCCAGCCACGCGCGGCGACAACAAAAACGACCTTCACATGACCACGAGGGGCCAAACCCACCAGAGACAAAAACAGTCGGGAGCGGGCCCCGCTTTTAGAAATCCAAGACAAAAGATGAAACATCTTCACTCAAGAAGAGAGCAGTTGCCTCCCTTCGACTTTTGCCGAGGACCGTGGTCACTGTGAACGTGGACGGCCATCGAGCTCCTCTTCCTTCATATTTGGAGTGACGGCCGACGTGAGAGACCACCGTCGCCGCCCATTTGTCGAGATTTTTTTTTTTTCAGACTTGCTCTGAGGAATGACAAATCAAATCGGTTGGTTTTTCGTCATTCTCCTGCTCCACCTGCCTTCTGACCCCCAATCGCACACATTCCTCCCCCTCCCCATACCCTCTTCGTCCACCCTGCCCGTCAGTGCTTTGATGAGGAATAGGAGCACCACAAATACCCCAAATATGAAGAGGAAGCAACAGGCGCACCAACCCCTCAGCTCAACGATTTAACGTTGCTGCTTGTTGTCGGGCTTTTGTTTTGTTTTGTTTTGTTTTTGTCATTCACATGTCATGTGCATTGATGTGGCCACATAGCCGGGTTGTTGCGGCGGGGGTTACGGGCGTGGCCAAAGTGGGCGTGTCGCTCATTTCAAATGTGAACTACTGATGGATTTCCTCGCCGCTTGAAGCCCCTTTAGATCTCGTACGCGTCACGTATGCTTGTCAGGTTGATTTTGTCAGCGTGCGTGCTTTGGCTGACTAACGAGGAGAGATTGTTTTGGGGGTTTTTGGGGCAGGGGGTTGTTTGTTTTGGTTTTTTTAACCCCCGCCTGTAACAGCCACACCCTCTGCGCCTGCGCCCAACAACTGGCTTGGTTTTGATCAGGCCAGCGACGCCGCTTTGTTGTTTCATGTTGAGAATGGCATTACTGGAGAGATCAGTCACTGGGGTCAATGATGGGCAATTGAAAGTCCTACGTGCTCCCGATTGGTTCAAAACGACAAAGGAGGACTCCGCTGTATCCAGTAATGCCTGTGCAGTGTCACTTAATCATCCAAGACCTTTGCCATCTTGATGTCATTGTTTCTCAACACAGCCACTCTTGTCTTTTTCTCCCTTTCTGTCCCCCCTCCCAACCCTATGCATCGCCTTCTCCTTTCTGTGTCTTTGCCACGCCGCTCGCACACATTCAACATCGCGACCGATCGATAAACTCGGACATTAGAAGAAGAACGGGAAGGCCGCCCACGCCAAAGCCAAGCCCACCCCGGCTAAGCCGGCCAAGGGCGGGAACTTCAAAATAGTCAAGCCTCCCCTTCCCAACAAAGGCCCCAAGTCTTCCACAGCCAAGCCACCCAAATCCAAGGCCACCGCCAAGCCCACCGCCACCGCCGTCTTCTTGTCCAAGACCACGTCGGGGGCGAAGGTGAAGACCACGACTGCCCCGGCGAAGAGCGCGAAAGCGCTTGCTGAGAAGAAGACCGTTGGAAAAGCCGTCGTGGTGAAAACCACCCGAGCTTCAGCCGAGGTCAGAGGAAGCGCAAAGGTCAAGAAAGCTGGAAATGATAAAGCCGCGTCCAAGACCAGCGTCGAAGTGAAAGGAGTCAAAGTTCACGGCAAAACCGAGAACAAAGTTAGCGGTGAGGCTAAAGCCAGTAGCAACGTCAAAGTTACTGTGGTAGAAAAGAAAGGTGGCAAAACTGAAACCACGACAAAAACCAAGACTGTTGTCCAATTAGGGAGGGCTACTGTGAGTGCGGCAACGTCCGCGTCCAAAGTAGAAGCTAGCAAAGCGCCAAAGGCCACCAAAGCAGCCAAGGCAGAGCCCACAAAGGCGTCCAAAACCTCTGCGGTCAAGTCAGAAGTCAAGGTGAAAACGGTGGTGTCCAAAGTCCCCCTCGCCAAGCCCGCGCTCAGCAAATCCATGAATGCGGCGG
The DNA here is from genome assembly GCA_026261675.1 of Hippocampus mohnikei. Lineage (NCBI taxonomy): Eukaryota > Metazoa > Chordata > Actinopteri > Syngnathiformes > Syngnathidae > Hippocampus > Hippocampus mohnikei. The sequence goes on from JAKGUB010000345.1 coordinate 2,365,601, forward strand.
TGGAGAAGTCGTCCATGCTGAAGAAGGTCCTGACCACTGCGGCTCCTGCCCGGCCCACTCCCCCGAGACCCACCAAGTCTAAGGCGGTGCTGGACCTGAACATCAAGTCCCTGCACAAATCTTTCCCACCCTTTGACAAGACTGCGGCGGGTGGCACCGGAGTTCCAGCCAAGAAATTTGACAGCGGTTACCAACAGGTACGACTCTGGTTTGGGTCGCAATGTCCTGCCTGCGACATCTGGAGGTCAGCTTCTGTCACCTTACCCCTTCTGCGGTGGACAGTCTGACCTTCGGGATGCAGGGCTCTCTGTCGATATATCATATGCTCTTCACGGCGGGGGCCAGCTTGTCCATATGATATGACACGGCGGTGCACAGTGAAGCATGGCTCACTGGGCGCTCCCCCTCCCCCCCAGCTGCGCAAACCAGGAAGTGAATGCGGCTTGGACTGGCGCTAAACGCAAGCGGTGCCATACTCCGCGCCGTACCACTCCAGCTCGTGCTGTCGTGTTTTGTGTTTGCCTTTTTTCCAAGAAGCTCTTTCCGTCCGCTCATGTGAATGAAGCAGCCCCTCACGCCAAGCTGCGGCAGTTTTGACTTCCTCCGTGAAGCCGACTCGATTCATTCTTTGCAGTGAATTTGTGGAGATCTGTTCAGTGAGACTGCTTTTTTTTTTAATGGAGGCGGGAGGGTTGTTTTCTGGTGGTCAGCGCAGCTAACATCATCCCGAAGCATCAGTTGTGATGTTTTCTTCTCCCGGGATGCGCGTCAGCTTTGGTAGAGCAGCGCCCGCTAACACGCCCCGTCACAATTGTCCTGCCATACCGTGAAAAGAAATGTCCGCCAAGTCTTGGCGACTCCCTAAACCTCGCACGGGGCGTGGTTTATAGTCAGTGGCTGTCTTGACATTTCTTTTCCGTGATATTTGTCAAACATGTGAGTTGCCACCGAGACGACCGCAATGCTGTGTTGTGTGTTCTCGTCTTAGAACTCACAAGCAGACTTTGAACTAACCTTCGCTCTTCCGGTCAAATCTGCTTACTTCCTCCCTGCTCCCCCCTTTTCTGCCTACTCGACCAATCAGGATGTAGACACTGAATATTCCGAGGCTGGCAACACCCCCACAGAGACCGATTATTTCTATGAGGAGACGCTACCGGAACCCGAGGGTGAGCCGGTCGCACGAGAAGAGAGCCCCACGCAGGTAACGCACACTCACGACCTCACCGAGGAGAAGATCCGACTTAAGCGCCTAACTCTTCACTAAACAGAGCCCCCCGTGCATTATCTCAACGTCATATTAGCTACGGTTGTTACAACTCTCTGTCCCCCCCTCCGTCAATGGATTGGCCCTTTGGAATCTACCACACTGGGCGGTACGCCGATGCCAGGGCGCGAAAAGTTACTTTGCCACAAAAAAAAATCATGTTCACGGCGTCACGCCAAACTAAAAAGTGACGTGTATGACACATGAAAAGGTGTCACTTTTGTTGCCCACCCCCGCCGCCCCAACTCCCCGTGACAGGACAGGAACCAAAGACCTCCTGATGCACATGGTCCCAGTTCAATACTCTTTGCCTTGTCGTCTTATCCTGTTTTGCAAGAATTTGCTGGCCAAACCTGCTGATGAAATTCCTTGCAGTGAAACCTGCTCTTCAGGAGCGCATCAGTTACTGGAAGCAAGCAGGGGGTGGTCGCGGTCACGCCAGTCTTGTAGTTTACCCTGCCACTTGCCGCCGTGTGCGTGACTCGCACCTCACAAGCGTTTTTCTTGGCGCTTCCGCCGCCACACGCGATCTCGCTTGGGGAGAAGCCTCCCCTTGCGAGGACCATGCCCCACATGTATATTTTAACACGGGCTTCCCCTTTTTCCTTAACACCAAGGCTCGCTTTGGTGGTCATCTCGGAGGGGGATGACTGCAAACGTCTTGTGACAAAAAGGGGAACCCAATGTGGGCGCATTGGCGTTTTGAGCCAAGCTCTCCGTGAACTCGAGCACATCCACTGCCCTCGGTGTGTGTTTCTCGTAGTTCGCCGGTTTCATCGTTCACTTTGTTCTTCAGTTTTCACCCAACAAAGCCAACTCTGCAACAAATATTCACATCAGCGGCCAAACACAAGGTCTGCAGAGATGCTCGCTTGTGTTCAAATGAGGTCCCTGCATGAATCCACTGTAAGGGGAAGTCATTCCACGAGGGCACAGTGTTTCCCTCAGCTGGTGTCATGTCAGCTTTCCACTTTTAGATTGAAGGCACGTTTGTGGAGCCTCACACACAGACACACACACTTTATTTTCATAAACACGCTAAGCTCCAACGACAACTGGGGGAAAATGCGTGTTGGCAATGAGTCGGTCAGGTGTCTTTTGTATGTGTGCGCCTCATTTTACAAGGTAAGACTCATTTCTTGCTCCCTTTCTGTCACTCACCTTTCCTCCTGACAAACACCGCTCCTCCTTACCACCGGCCTCGCCGTTCATCTTGCCCTCCTTCACGGCTCCCTTGGGCCCCCAAAGCAGTCACAGGCGCCGGAGACGGCTCTGGCGGAGGAAGAGGTGGATTCGACCGCGACGGACGGTGTCGGTGAGGAGCACTTCACCGAGGAGTATGTGACCGGCGATGTGGGCCTGAAGGAATACGACTATTCCTATCGGGACTATGGCGAGCGCATGCCCGAGGCCCAAGAGGTGGAACGCGACATTGGCCCCGCCCTGTCCGCTGTGACAGACGAGGCAGGCGTAAGTCATTTTGCTTCAGAGGCAAAAAAAAACTCATTTCAACCATCTGTGCTTGGCAGGATTTGTCAGATGCACTTGCTCTTGTCTTGACACAAACTCTCCTTAAAACGCAAATTTGCGGTGGAGTTCCACTCTTGTCCGCGCTTGATGTTCCTCGGTTTTGATTTTGCTCACGTTGAAAATGTTCGGCAAAAAGAGTTCTCCAAGAGTCAAGGTGACAATCCTGCACCACGCGACGAGTCCTCTGGCAAGCCCTCGTCGTCACATGGCTGGTTGAAATGTGTCTGCTGCGCATAAAGAACCATTCGAGAGCATGCCAAATTCGCGTGCCGCCGCCTATTGGCGATGCTCTTGATGTCAGTGACTTTGCCGTGTACAGCCGCTAAGAGGCAGAACGGTCGGCGCAGGAGCAGAAGTTCCTCTTCCCGGCACCGGCAGGTTTTTGCTCACAAAGTCACTGTTTTACTCGCATGACGTCTGTGCGGCACCTCGCCATCACTTTTCCCACTCAGTTGCCGGTATGAACGTTAGCGTCTGTGATATGGGCCCTGTGTTTGGATGGCCCCAAGTCCAGAGAGTAGTCGGCATTGTGAGGCTGCAGCTCCCCGTGAGGCTGAACGGGAGAAGTGGTATAGAAAATGCACGGGTGGATTCCTCTTTGCATGTGAGATTACGACTTGGTGTGGCGAAAGCTAACTACTGTATCTTAACAGTGGTGCGTTGTCGGCCACGTTTATGTGTTTGTCCTCAGGCGGCCATCAGAGGACAGAAGGGTGAGAAAGGAGAGCCAGCCGTGCTCGAGCCTGTGAGTGGACCCACAGTCACTGCCTTCATTCCGGGGCGGGTTGAATTCACACTCACCTTGATTGCAAATTTCGACTTTTGTCTGAACCAAAACAGGAAACCATTTGTGTTTATTTGATGGCTCGAGTGAATTAAGACCTTGAGGGAGAGGGGCGGGGGTTGTGTATCGCTTTCTGTCCATCCAAATATGGATCGATGTTCTTCTCCACAGGGTATGCTGATCGAGGGACCCCCTGGACCTGAGGGACCTGCTGTGAGTTCATGACCTTGGATCCTTTTCCTCCAAAAAGTGCTTCCTTTCAAGTCTTCCGACTCTCTATCGCTCTCTTAGGGTCCTACCGGCCCTCCGGGGAGCTCCGGTCCTCCCGGCTCCGTCGGTGATCCTGGCGAGAGGGTGAGTTTGAGCACGAACATCGGTCGTGTGGTTCATCATGCACCCGGACTAATGCGCTTGCTCCGCATCACAGGGCCTTCCCGGCAAGGCCGGTCTGCCCGGTGCCGATGGAGTGCCCGGACCACCCGGATCCTCTGTGATGCTGCCTGTGAGTTCATCCCCCAGCAAATGCTTGACACGTGTGTTTCTGTGGCGCAATGATGGAGCCAGGCCTCTGCTAGGACAAGCCAAGCCCTCCTGCGGTCCAAATGAGTGTTTGCCTTTTGACTTTTACAGTTCCGCTTTGGCCAGAGTGGAGGAGATAAAGGTCCCGTCGTGTCTGCTCAGGAAGCCCAAGCGGCCGCCATCTTGTCTCAGGCCAGGGTGAGTGGCGTTTGCTGCGCGGCTACGTAATCACATGCGCCGTAGGGACAAAAGCATCGAGACCCAGAAGTCAATCGGTCACAGGCATGGTGGGAACATTTGGGGCAAGTATGATTTCAAGGGAAACCCCTTTGCACCAAGCAAGCTCCACAAAGGAATGTTTGCATGATTTTGGTGCGGAAGAATGAGCCCATCGAACAACTTCTCGGTGAGCTCTTGTGAAGATCCCACAAATGGACAAAAACATCCTTCAATATCTTGACGGGAGTCCTCCCAGAAGAGCAGAAACTGCGGCAGTTACAAAAGCACCAACACATTTCCAATGCCTTTCGGTGTCTCGCTACTTTTTCCACGCACAGTTTCCCATCGGTGTGATTTAATGGCACATCCTCAGTTGTCGTACGTGTATATCAATGACAACCTGTCGACTGCAGATGGCTCTGAAAGGACCTCCTGGACCAATGGGCTTCACCGGACGTCCCGGACCCCTGGTATGACCCCTCACCTCCAGAGATTGTGTTTGAGGCCAGGATGCAAGCGAATGCAAGTCTAACTACAGATGATGCACGTGTCCTCCTTTAGGGGAACCCAGGAAGTCACGGTCTAAAAGGAGAAAGTGGAGACCCTGGTCCTCAGGTAAGAAGAGTCAGAACTAGGCGGTGAAACGTTTGACATTTTGAGAGCGGCATCCTGAAACTACTTGCGAACTCGCTAGGGACCGAGGGGAGCTCAAGGTTTGATGGGACCACCGGGCAAAGCGGGAAGGAGAGTGAGTATTGAAGTTGTCGGAGTCGCAGGCTTGACAGCGCTCCCTTGCTAACCGCCCATCTCCACCAGGGCCGTGCTGGAGCTGATGGAGCCCGTGGAATGCCTGGAGAGCCTGGTACTAAGGTAACGCTTTGGAAGTCTCCCAAAGTCTAGAAGAATCCATGTGGCCGCTCACATCTTGGATGTCTTCTCAGGGTGATCGCGGCTTTGATGGTCTTCCCGGTTTGCCAGGTGACAAAGGCCACAGGGTAAGCCTTTCCTCAGCACGCCCTGCTATTTCAACCTTTGAATCTTCTTCGGCTAATTTTTGTCCCCGCGGTTCACAGGGGGACACTGGATCAATGGGACCCCCCGGACCTCAAGGAGAGGACGGCGAGAGGGTAGGGAGAAATGGCAATCTGAAAATCGGGTCAAATCAGAAACACGTTTGTCATTTTCGGCATTCTCCTTCCGTGTGTCCTCAGGGCGACGATGGTGAAGTCGGACCCAGAGGTCTCCCCGGTGAAGCAGTGAGTCGCTGAGGGTTGTCCTCGCTCTTTAGCTTGTCTGTTTGAATGGATCTTTGGTAGCAGGGACAGAAGAGCGTGCAGAGCAGCAATGGCGAGCTGATGTTTCTCGCTCTTCGCATTCTCTTAGTGCAAAGCTCATTTTAGAAGCTGTAATTTGTGGTGCTCTCAGCGCATGCAAGATTGTTTTGTTTTTCTTTTAACGTCATTTCTGTCGTCCCCCCTTTTCTTCTAGGGACCTCGTGGCTTGCTCGGTCCCAAAGGTCCTCCAGGAATTCCCGGACCTCCTGTGAGTAACAACAGTTTTTATTTTACTCCTGCAACGCCACTGGAGCCTCCCTAATCTGCGTTCTCTCCTTCTCTTAGGGCGTTCGAGGAAACGATGGGCCCGTTGGTCCCAAGGGCAACCTGGTCCGTCTCTTGTCATCTCCTCACTTTAATTCTCCCTTATTCAGTTGCCCGTTGACCTATTTAAGTCTTCTTCTGATCTCAGGGTCCTCAAGGAGAGCCTGGACCTCCAGGTCAGCAGGGGACATCGGGAACTCAGGTAAGACATCGAACCCTCTCACTTTTTATCCATAGTCGACACTTTTAACCTCCGTGTGTTTCCGCACAGGGAATGCCAGGACCTCAGGGAGCCATGGGACCCCCAGGAGAGAAGGTAAGACTGAGGATAGAAAGAGAGAGAGGTATTTTTGGGGTGACACTGGTTCTTGACCAGATGCCACTCGATCCCACAGGTGATCCGTTCGAGCCCGTCAAGTGACTGTGACTAACCGTTCTACTTCCGAGCGTAAAACATGCAAAGTGTCATCGAGGCCATTCTTACTTCCTGCAGGGGCCCACAGGAAAACCAGGTCTGCCGGGAATGCCAGGCGCTGACGGCCCCCCTGTGAGTTTCTGTTATCGATTTGTGTAGTTCCATCTGAATAGTGTAATCAACACCACCGTTGTTCTACCCCAGGGTCACCCAGGAAAAGAGGGGCCCACCGGCACCAAAGGAAACCAGGTAAGTGACACCGAATTGGCGCATCCGTCGCACAAACACTTGTTACCGGAGAAACATCTCCGGAGCCAAATGCCAGTTACCCTTGACCAAATCCACATCTCGTACTTGTCTGCAGGGCCCCAACGGCCCCCAGGGAGCTATTGGTTATCCTGGCCCTCGTGGCATCAAGGTCAGTTCAACGTGGCCTTTTGGTCCGTGGTGCTTTTGATTGTTGATGAATCTTCTGATGCTTTGTGCTCACAGGGCGAGCAAGGAATCCGAGGACTGAAGGGCCACAAGGGAGAGAAGGTACGCGCATGATCATCTCTTCCCCAGTAAAACTCTGCTCGTTACATACAAACATCGAGCGTATGAATGAACATCTTGGTGTCTCTAGGGAGAAGATGGCTTCCCTGGAATTAAGGGAGACTTTGGCGTCAAAGGAGAGAGGGTAATATGGACTGAAGGGCCTTTTCACACCTTCTGAGTTGTGTATCTTCCGACGCTCCGATTCACTGAAGCCTATTCATTCTGGTGCTGCCAGGGCGAGATCGGTGTGTCGGGCCCCAGGGGAGAGGACGGCCCAGAGGGGCCAAAGGGACGAGTCGGGCCCCCCGGTGAGCTCGGTCCCCTCGGTCTAATTGGAGAGAAGGTAGGTGGTGGTGTTCACCCCGGAGGTTGATTCCCTTGCGCCACGTTTGTATTTCAAAGTCAAGCGATGGTCACCTTTGCAAGCATTTGATTAAGTTGTGCGACCGCTCATGAAAGAGAGACCGCCATGTGGTTGCAGGGCAAACTTGGCGTTCCTGGACTTCCTGGCTATCCTGGAAGACAAGGACCCAAGGTAAGAAGATCGGGTTCAAGATTTTTGTTAGCTTGCCGAACTCAAATGTACTGTGCGGTCGTTTGAGCCAATCTGATTGTCTCGTAGGGATCTCTAGGATTCCCGGGATTCCCTGGCTCAAATGGCGAGAAGGGAGCAAGGGTAAGGAGTGCCAGACCGCTGGGGTAATATCACACTTTGGGTGCATTTCCATGTTTGTGACTCGGTTGTTTGTCTTTCAGGGTCTGGCGGGCAAAGCGGGACCAAGAGGACAAAGAGGACCAACGGTAATGCCGGTTGATCCTTCACAAAAGTCCACTTTGTTCCCCCCCCGCCCATAATTTCACCGTCTGCGTCCTTCCTTCATCAGGGTCCCAGAGGGCAGCGAGGACCACGAGGTGCCACTGGAAAGCCAGGCGCTAAGGTTAGTTGTTGTTGGGCACAGCTACTTCCTGTACAACCGGGATTTTCTCTATTTTGAAGACCCAACACTTGCCATTCCTTTGTTCACTTGCCGTTTTTTTGTTCCTCTCATTTTTCGACAGGGAACTTCAGGAAGTGACGGTCCCCCAGGTCCACTTGGAGAGAGGGTGAGTTCCTGTTTTTCGCCAAATGGTGCTCTTCTCATCTTGTGTCGATCACCATCTACCTAATGGGATTTTTATGTGTCACCAGGGACTGCCCGGGCCTCAGGGAGCCAACGGTTTCCCCGGACCAAAGGGACCTCCTGTGAGTGAGGGTGGTGGATCGTGGCGCAAGACTAGCAATATCCGGCCTAGTCTAAAGGCTTTCGCATGTTTCCTCACAGGGACCACCAGGAAAGGATGGGCTGCCCGGGCACCCCGGACAGAGAGGAGAAGTTGTGAGTTCAAGTCTTATTTGTTTCATTATTTTAGGAGGGGAAAATAAGGCCCTGGCAACAGAGAATCACTGGATTTCTTTTGTTCAGGGCTTCCAAGGAAAAATGGGTCCACCGGGGCCTCCTGGAGTCGTCGGACCTCAGGTGAGTTGAAACGTGTGAGTTGAGACACAACTTGTGGCGTCCTTATCCGTGATTCTCAACCATGATTCTTCTCCAGGGCCCATCTGGAGAGACTGGTCCCTTGGGCGAGCGTGGCCATCCCGGACCACCAGGTCCACCCGGAGAGCAGGGACTCTCCGGCCCCTCGGGCAAGGAAGGCACAAAGGGAGACCCAGGCCCCCCAGGAGGTCCAGGTAAAGATGGACCTCCTGGACTGAGAGGCTTCCCTGGAGAGAGAGGACTGCCTGGGACCCCGGTGAGTGTCAAATGGGCCATGCCACCACCGTATTATTGTCCAGTAAGTTGAACTCCTGTGTGTTTTTCCTTCCAGGGCGGTGGAGGACTGAAGGGAAGTGAAGGACCTGCTGGACCTCCTGGACCTGCTGTGCGTTTCAGATCAGAGAAAGCATTTCGCTGTTTACATGAAATGGCAATATATTTAGACTTTCTGCTGGGAATCTACGTAATGATGTTGACCCGCGGTCTGTTGAATAAACTGTCTATAGGGATCGCCTGGTGAGAGAGGGCCTGCTGGCACTGCCGGACCCGTCGGACCCCCTGGTAGACCAGGCCCACAAGGACCCCCTGGTAACGCTGGAGAGAAGGGTGTCCCTGTAAGTGTTTGTGGATTCAGTCGAAAGCGTTTGACTCTGGCATGTGTTTTTCATGCGTCGTCATTATTGTCACTCAGGGTGAGAAAGGCCCAATCGGCCCTTCGGGTCGGGATGGAGTTCAGGGTCCAGTGGGTCTTCCGGGCCCAGCCGGATCCCCAGGAGGGCCCGGAGAGGATGGAGACAAGGTCAGTTGCACAGAGTGAAGAGGGTGGGGTTTTGTAAGAATGCACGTCGAGAACGATCCTGGTTCAGTCGATTCGTCCTTTGCGTGGCTTCTCACGTTGCTGCTATTGCAGGGTGAGGTGGGCGAACCTGGACAGAAGGGAGCCAAGGGTGGAAAAGGGGAGCACGTGAGTGAATCTGAACCACAAAATAGAAAAAAATTCTGAGATGAGAGCATTTTCTTCATCATTCTTCTCTCCTAGGGTCCTCCTGGTCCACCTGGGCCGATGGGTCCCGTCGGCCAACCTGGTCCCGCCGTGAGTAGCGTACCTTTTCTTCCTGTTATCCTGTCCAGCGGGTGGTAGCAATCCTACTTTTATTCTCCTCTGGTTTGCAGGGTGCTGATGGAGAGCTAGGACCAAGAGGCCAACAGGGGCCTTTTGGTGCCAAAGGAGACGAAGGATCCAGAGGATTCCCGGTGCCCCCGGGCCCATCGGACTGCAGGTAAACCAATACCGATATGGTTAGGTTTGGCGATCTTTGGAGGTCAGCTAGCCAAATACATCTTTCAACTCTGACCCCCAGGGACTGCCTGGACCACCAGGCGAGAAGGGAGAGAACGGAGACGTTGGACCTCTGGTGAGTATAGGGGACTGCAGTCAAAGCAGACATGATGAATAATGCTGGACAATGAAACATGCACATCTCCACAGGGACCTCCAGGCCCCCCAGGACCCCGTGGCCCCGCTGGACCCAACGGTGCTGATGTGAGTTTGTAGCTCTTATAAAATGAACACTGGGTTTTCATAGATAACACTGATGGCAGACTGAAACTTTACCATGTTTACCAGGGCCCTCAAGGTCCTCCTGGAGGTTTGGGTAATCCTGGACCAATTGGAGAGAAGGTAGACACATTTTGAATTCCCACTTGGGTCTATGGAGGTGCATGAGATTTTTTATTTATTGATTTTTTTCAATTGACCATGAAAAACCCGTTCTGTACGCTCTGTAGGGAGAGCCTGGAGAGTCTGGACCACCCGGAATCGGAGGAGAACCAGGAAAGAAGGTGGGCTCTTCAAGTGGTAATGGAGAAAGAATGATGCTTAAAAAATGGTTCTGTTCACCTGTTGTCAGGGTCCTCGAGGTGAGCGCGGAGAGAAGGGAGAGGCCGGACAACCCGGAACCGCCGGTGCCGCCGGAGGACGAGGACGGCCAGGGGATGACGGTCCTAAAGGAAACCCTGTATGACTCCTTCACTGAGCTGTGCCTTGTCATTTGCTCCATTTTCAAATCTGAAACTGTGGTGGTTTTAGGGTCCAGTTGGCTTCCCCGGCGATCCTGGTCCCCCTGGTGAGGTTGGACCCAGAGTGAGTGTCCAGTTGGTTGACGTCTCTTGTTGATTATTTGCTTTGTTGGAGAAAAGAAGAGAACCAAAGAGAAAGTTCCAACAATACTCTTTTTTCCCTCTCAGGGTCAAGATGGCGCCAAAGGAGAGCAAGGAGAAGATGGGGAACAGGGAGAATCTGTACGTCCAAAGCTTAAGATATGATTCACGAGAAGCCTTTTGAAGTAACTCACTGATGCCGATCCTCCTCTCCCCCTGCAGGGCTCTCCTGGTCCCCCTGGCGAGAACGGACCTCCCGGTCCACCCGGAAAGAGGGTACGATCACCACTTGCAGCTTCCATGAAGCATTGCATCGACTTCTTGAGATGTCCTGAATGTTGTTTGCCTGTTTGCAGGGTCCTGCTGGAACAAGAGGACCTGAGGGACGACAAGGAGAAAAAGGAACCAAGGTCAGTCCACAGTCCAGTCATTTAGATTCTGAGATCTCTCTCTCTCTCTCTCTCTCTCTCTGTCATGCAAATAAGAAGAAACCGTTAATAATACTCCACAATTTAAATGGGGGGCGGCCCGGTAGTCCAGTGGTTAGCACGTCGGCTTCACAGTGCAGAGGTACCGGGTTCGATTCCAGCTCCGGCCTCCCTGTGTGGAGTTTGCATGTTCTCCCCGGGCTTGCGTGGGTTTTCTCTGGGTGCTCCGGTTTCCTCCCACATTCCAAAGACATTCATGGCAGGCTGATTGAGCACTCTAAATTGTCCCTACGTGTGAGTGTGAGTGTGAGTGTGGATGGTTGTTCGTCTCTGTGTGCCCTGCGATTGGCTGGCAACCAATTCAGGGTGTCCCCCGCCTACTGCCCGGAGACAGCTGGGATAGGCTCCAGCACCCCCCGCGACCCTAGTGAGGATCAAGCGGTTCGGAAGATGAATGAATGAATGAATTTAAATGGGTCTACTAGACTAATTTCATTCGCGAGCAGCAAAAATGAGCCGAGCGGCACCATCTGGCTATCGATTTTGGCAATTAGCACAATTAGCTTGGGAGCCTTCAAATTTAGTTGAATATTAAATTGTGGGCAGGGTGATAAATGACATTAATTTGTCAAGGGATGTTAAAATGTACTGTAAAAAGCAGGAAATCTGCGCACTGTCAGGGACACAATTGAAAACAGCGTTATCCAGTGGTCACTTTTATCACAACACTCTCAACTCTGTCATGCTCATGATTTACCATCATACTCTCTTCAGTGTTTATTCCTTTATTCATTACATTTGTGTTTGTACCCTCTGTCCAGGGTGACACGGGTGCCCTTGGCCCCCCAGGCAAGACGGGTCCTGTCGGTCCTCAAGGCCAACCAGGAAAACCAGGAACTGAGGGTCTGAGAGGTCTCCCAGGATCAGTGGTCAGTCAAAGATGGACGTTTGTGTATCAGGGAATGCAGATTTTCTGTGTGTGTGATAAGTGTGTTTATTCATTTTAGGGGGAGCAAGGATCTCCTGGCCCCGCCGGACCAAAGGGACCACCTGGACCTGTTGTAAGACTCCAGCGTCCTGCTCTTTTCTGGGAAGATTGTCCCTCTGCAGTTCTCTAAATCAAACTCTGGTCTTCCTCTGGCTCTCTTCTCCAGGGACCACCAGGTTTGCTGGGTCTGCGAGGAGACCCTGGTGCAAAAGGAGAGAAGGGACATCCAGGTCTTATTGGCCTTATTGGACCTCCGGGAGAGCAGGGAGAGAAAGGAGACCGAGGTCTGCCCGGACCTCATGGAACCAGCGGACCAAAGGGAGAGACTGTAAGTCCGACAGGGAAATTTGTGGGGTTTGATGCTGATGATGAGGACAGTTCTGATGAGTCGTCTGCTGCTGATTCCAGGGAATGCCCGGTGGCACCGGACCCATCGGCCCGGCTGGTCCCCCTGGTCCTCCTGTGAGTGGTAGCATTTCTCCTTCTTCGTTTACCCTTGTGTAAACCGCTTTGAAATTCCAGAAGCAAACACTGTTGTGACATATCGTCCATCGAGCTATGCAATTTATCGCGCTTTTGAATGATCTGAGGGCTGACCTTGGAGCCAGTCACAAGAAGGAGTCATGCCAGGTCACAGATGACCAAACTTCCTTCAATTTTACATTTCCCAGCTTCTGGGTGATTTCAGAACTCGGCGCTGGCTTCTCCCTGAGCAGCTTTTCAGCTTCTGTGCGGTTGCTGTCCCAAAATGATCATCGCGTAAGATTGCTTTTCTGGAACACAGCCATCAATTTTGGGTGCCTCTTCTCCCCATAATTCCACTTGAAAACTATCGGAGCTCCACCATTGCGCCACAGTCTGAAGTCGATGACGCGCCACGCCCGCCAAAAGCCTGCACACGTTAAGATTAAACAAAATATGAAGGGAGACCGCTATTTGGGATCTTAGTATATCAGGTCCCTCATCTCAGAGTGATACATTTTGCGCTGAGACCTTCTCGCACTTCCTGTTGTCTTCAGGGTCCTCAAGGAGTCAAAGGAGCCAAGGGGGCCTCTGTGAGTATTGTATTTCTATGTTGGTGAACAAATGGAGGATGCAGTTCAATTCTTCCTGACTCTCTCCTCCTCCTCCTCTGCTTGTGTTTAGGGAGGATCTGGTCCCAAAGGAGAAAAAGGTGTTCCGGGACCGCCAGGACTTCCTGTGTGTAATTTCTCCCGCATTTTCAAAGTTTCAACATGGAGGAGGACTGACTCTTGAGTCATCTTTTTTGTTTGTTTTGTTTTTCTCCAATCAGGGCCCGCCGGGCGAGGTCATCCAGCCGCTCCCCATCCAGAGGAGCCCCAAGTCCAAGCGCTCCATCGACGCCAGCCAACTGCTCCCCGAGTTCGACCCAGAGATGCCCGCCTCTGACACTGCCGGCGCCGAGTTCTATATGGCCAGCGAGGGCATGGAGGAGATCTTTGGTTCCCTCAACTCACTACGACAGGAGATCGAGACCATGCGCTTCCCGATGGGAACGCAGGACAGTCCCGCAAGAACCTGCCAGGATCTCCGCCTCAGCCAACCTGAGCTCCAAGACGGTAAGGAGACTCTCTTCTCCCGTGCCGCCTCTCATGAAACCTCGCTTTGCTCCGACCTTATGTCATGACTCATATCCACTCCCTCTAAACCCACCCCCAAAAAAAAAACCAGGAGAGTACTGGATTGACCCCAACCAGGGCTGCTCCAGAGATTCTTTCAAGGTCTTCTGTAACTTCACCAGCGGTGAAACGTGCCTGTATCCCCACAAGAGCATCAACGCGGTCAGTCCCGTCCCTCGCGGCACACATGGTGGTCATGTTCACTTAGTGTTCGGATTAGGAAGGGTACCCAAAAGTTGGGACGACTATTGGTGCAATCGGTCATTGTTCTCGCGCGATGTGCTTGTGATGGCAGGTGAAGATGAGCACATGGGAAAAAGAGACGCCAGGTTCCTGGTACGGTCAGTTTGCGACAGGCGGAAAGGTCAGTCCCCCTCCCAACATGAAGGCCGCGTTCCAAGTGGCCCTCAACATCCCCACCATGCTCAACCGCCTCCTTCCTCCTCGCAGTTCTCCTACGTGGACTCTGATGGCGAGCCGGTGGGCGTGGTCCAGTTGGGATTCCTGCGCCTTCTGAGCGTGGTGGCCCGGCAAAACCTGACCTACCACTGCCACCGCTCGGTGGCCTGGGCCGACCAGAGTGCCAACAACAACCACGAGAGGGCGCTGCACTTCCAGGGCGCCAACGAAGAGGAGCTGAGCTACCAGACCAACCCGTACATCAAAGCGCTGGTGGACGGATGCTCTGTGAGTCAGGAATTGAGAGAATCGACTCGTTGTGGGGTTTTTCGAATTATCAAAGACACTTTAGAATTCCGTGAACCTTGTTTCTCAAAACACCAACGACATATTTACAATACACATTTTAGATGCCAAGAAAGTATCTATTTTTTTTTTTTTTTTTTTATGTCGCGGAGTCTTGACTTTGGCTGACAAGTGCGTTCCAGAGGTGACGGAGGCATAAATGACTGTTTCAAAGTGCTCTTGAGACAGGAGAGGCTTGCTAAAAAGCATCTTTTTGCTCAGCGGGACGTCGATCTGGCAATCATCTGTCTGAACTTCCTCTTGCTGCCCGTGTCTCTGCAGTATCGCAAAGGCTTCGACAGGACAGTGCTGGAGATCAACACGCCACAGGTGGAACATCTTCCTCTGCTGGACATCAAAGTGTCGGACTTTGGGGAGAGCAACCAACAGTTTGGATTTGAAGTGGGACCTGTGTGCTTCCAAGGCTAATCTTTCACACACACACGCATGCATGCACACACACACACACACACACACACACACACACACACACACATGCACGTGCGCGCACTTAGAGACACCTACATACAAGCCATTCATGCTCAGTAATTTGTAAATTAACTTGTAAATGGTATGTAACACACGCACGCACACACATAGGGATGGTCTTGCGTGAGCAACGCAACATCCTCCCCACAACCAATGGACGTCCCAAAAAAAAAAAAAAAGGTTCAGAAGAGGTCTCGGAGGGAAGGACCATCGAGAGGGAGCGGTTTCTTTCCGGTGGCACAACATCAGCGGGGGCGCGCGGGCCCTTATAGGCCCACTTTGCCCCTCCCCCTAGGCCACCCTCCCTCCAGCCACCTGCCATCTGCCCCTCCACTCCTCTGTCACACCGCCTTCGCTCCGCCCCTGCCGTCTCTCAGTTCTTCCACGTGATAAAGAACCACAGACTTCTTGAAAAAGGTCTCCAGCTTGTTAGCGCGATCGCATCTTGTGCCCTTCCCCTGGCCGCCACTCGGCATCCTTGGGAGGCGGGGAGGGGTGTTCCTCCTAACAACTAAATGTGGCATGATGCCATCCTCGCTGAATAAAAATCTTTGTTTTCCTGAGAGAACGCGTGTGGCAAAAAGTGCTAATTGTGCCAACCATTTGACTCCGTTTGTCTCCTCTAATGTCATCGAGCCTCCTGCTGGGCAAATGTGCATTACACTCCATTTGTACAGACATAGTGATATTCTATTGTATTTATTGAAGAACACAACGGGGTGCTTTGACATTAAAAAAAAAAAAAAAAAAAGAAAGGGGAAAAAAACGGAACGCCAAATATTCCTGCCGTCGCATGTGGTATATTTCATTTGTATTTATTTCTGCACGGGCCCCCCTTCGGGAGACCGGACCAAAGAATCTGCGGCTATGCTGGATTGTGTTCCCCCCCCCCGGACTGTCCTGTGCTGTTCAGTGTTGCCTCCATTCCAGTGTGACCATTAAAAGGTGACTCTCTTCACCTCTGTTGCCGCTGCTTTTGACTGTCACGTTCAAAGCGTTCACACTGGTGCGAGAGACCACAGCGGGCAGGACGTGTTGGCAAGAGGGAGACGGAGGGGCAGGGTATGAACTCCCTACCCGGCCTCACCAGTCTGTCTCAGCCCTTTTGTGGATTTTTCTGTTTTTGTTTGTTCAATCTTATTGCTGTTGATTTTGGTTTTAAATGTATCAGGGAAATGGGCGGGGAAGGCCAAGAGAACCTAAAACGAAATTAAAAAAAAAAAAAGATGTCCTGAGAGGATGACCTCAATTTCTAGTTTGTTTTTATTGAATTGAAGACATTTCATCGTGGAGGGGCATGCGGGGAACTACGGTGCTGAAAAGGAGAAGTATTATTTTACAATGTGTGTAAGTATTTAATTCCTGTAATATATAATCTATTGTAAAAGGAACTTGGTGCCTGTTGTTTTTCTTCCAAACGTAAGAATAGCAACGCCTGCATTACAAAGTTTGGCCACAAGGTAGCGCTGCTGGTGACCAGAAGTTCGCCGAAGATGTTTTTGGCCGCTTGGAGGACAATTTTTCAACAAAACGCACGGAAGAGTGTGCACGTTGACATGAATACTGCCTTAAGATTTTGTCTAGTTAATGTCAAGTTCTTCATTTCAATGGTTAAACGCTCCGCATACTGGTAGTCACTTTTCTGTTTCAGGTGATTTCAAGTTTTTGTGACTTTCATGCTTACGATGCTTTGCTGTTTAATTCTTGGCTGCCTTTTTTAAAAATGTTTGAACAACACGTAACGAAAGCCTCCGCGGAAGGATTTTGCTTCTGCTGGGGAAGGACCATCGAAACAAGACAGCCCAAAAAGCCGAAGACCCAAGAGAGTGGAGTCTTGTCAACGATGTGCCTGCAACAGGTGCAGGTGAGCGTTACCGACCACTTCAGTTCACATTTCATGACAATTCCACACATTCGGCTAAATCACTGCTTTTGCGATTTATAAACGGCCACCATTTTTCTGGCAATATTCAGTGTCGTTAACTCAATTGCCGAAAATGCAGTCCTCATTGGAATGCTGCAAAAACAAAACATTGAAAAGTTAAAAACTATGCATCCCCCTTACCCAATGGCATGCGAACCGGACGATGGGGACCACTGATTGAAGTCATCATTGTTATAAATAATCAGAATGGATGTCTAATCCGCACCTGGATATCCCACACACCTGTGAGGTGGGCGGATTATCGGACATTTTTTTGCCAAAATGAAAGGAATGAATCTATATAGCACGAAACAATGTTGACACCGTGTATTTATTTCACGGAGCACAAATAAGACACGGCGGACCAGATCTGACGAGATCCTTGAATTTGACCGCTATGATTTCAGGCATGGACACATTGTTCAGCAGGCCTCTGGTTTAGCCCATGAAAAGTCCGCCTGAAGGAGAAGGACACAACACGTTAATTGGGCAGGGAGATAGAAGCGTGGCTCAAGTGCGCGCCAAGTTACATTTCGTACCCGTCACTTCCAGGCTGGCCCCCGTGATGTAACGAGCATCATCCGAAGCCAGGAAGGCGCACACATCAGCGACCTCTACAGGACGGGAGACCACATGACGCACTCAATCGTGTGACGTTCGAAACAATACGGTGCTACCTTGATTTAAGAGTGGCTCGTGTTGACAGGTAAAATTTGCGTTCCGCAGAATCTTCTGCTGCTGGATTCAGTGATGAGTTTGGTCATAGAGCAAATTAAACTCGCAAGTCAAGGTATCACCTTTACGATGCAAAATAAGGATACGTTTGTAGAAATTACTGTAGTGACCTGCGGCTTCACCCATCCTCCCCAGCGGTATCAGAGCCTTCATCTGACACAAAAACAAAACAACCAGTGACGCAGCGCCAAAAGCGACAAGAGATGCGTTTATTTATTCGAAACATCAGTTCAGGCACACAAAATGTACGTCCCCTAGTGTTCCGCTCATGACTGAGGTCACAGTGACGCAAATTTGGATTTGAAAAAAACTTTCTCTTCAAAACTGCATTCTTTCTGGCGGCCACTTGGGGGCAATGTAGGCCGAAGACACACCGGATACAATGCAGTTGATTTGAGACAGGATGAAGTCGATTCTCGACACCACAGACTAGAGACGATTTTAAATCCCCCAAGGTCAATTTTAGACAACGTGGAGCTGTTTTTTTTTAAACAGCAGTTTATGATTTTTTTTGTTAAATTTTCTTTTAATGGTGGCGCAGACACACAGAAATTTCATCTGTGCTGTATTTGACAATAAAGTTGTATCCAATCCAAACCAATCCAATGATTTTAGACATCATGGGGTTGATTCTCAACACACGGAACGTAAAATGGACCAATTGTTGATCATCAAACTGCTTTTTATAGTCAACTCCAAAGAAGTCTACAGATACTAATTTCAAAGTCAAACTCACTACGAGATAAGTCGGCGAAGTGTGAAGTGGGTGCTTTTACCTTGCTGATCACCTTCTCGGGCACTGTGTCCGTCATGGGGGTCGATATGAATCCTGGCAGCACACAGTTACACCGAATCCCAAACCTGAAATGCCACCATCTGAACATCGCGTCCCAGATACTGCACGGCGGCGGCGGTCGCTCTGCTCACCGAGCGAGCTCCTTGGCGGCCGTCCTGGTGACACCTTCCACTCCGGCTTTTGACGCAGCGTAATTGACCTTCCCTATGTTTCCCACCTGCGGAATAAGACCATCGGGACGAAATAAAGACAAACAGCTTTGATTTTTACGACGTCTTGCATGGGGGGGCATTGGGACACTTAACAAGATGGAATGGAGGAGATGGATACGCACTTTGCCCACAATGCTGCCCACAGTAATGAGCGATCCTTTGGTGGTTCCAGAGGCCACCAGGGCCTGAGCCACCGCCTGTACCACCAAAAAGGAGCCCTGGAGAGACAACGCTGTTGAGACACGCAGGAAGGCGAGTGGACGCGACCGGACAGTCGTCCTACCTTCAGGTTGACCTGGACCACCTTGTCAAAGTCATCCTCCTCCATGTCGAGCAGGAAGTTGTCCAGGGTGATGCCCGCTGCGTTCACGCACACTGAGGGCGGCTGGAAGTAACGAGCCTGTGGGTGGCAGATGGGGGAGGGGGGGTGCCCGGGTGGGGCGGGGACCTTTGTGAATAACAACTGGGTGAGCCATCGAATTTCTTCAGCTTTATTTGTCAGCATTTTTCTTCAATTGGTTTTGACCAATTTGGAGTCAAGAATGTAAAATGAAGGACAAACTTGGATGCTCGTGAGCAGGCTCCTCACGCTCTCTTTTGACGCCACGTCCGCCGCCGTCGCCATGTGGGCCTGACCCCTGAGGTCACCCGGCAGGCTTTGCAGCGTCTCATTGGCCGACGCCTCGTTGAGGTCAGCGACGACTACTGAGGCGCCCTCGGAGGCCAAGCGCTGGCAAACAGCGCGACCAATGCCGCTGCCGCCACCTGAATGAGACAAGCGTTCGCACTGTGGCAACCTGTCCATTGTTTGTCTACGTGTGCTAATCCAGGGTGTGCCCCAAAGTCAGTTGGGAGAGACTCTACTCACCCACCACCAAGTGAAAATCGGCGCAGTTGGAAAAAGGATGGCGGGATTATAGATGGCTAACAGTCATTCGAATTTAGTGGGTCCTAGTTCTCATTGATATGCTATAAACGGAATTCCTTCCGCATAAAACCATTTACAATTGTTACGCATTTGGCTGAGCAGCTTCCAGTTGTTTGTGTTTTACCCTTACAACGGCTTACCGTGCATGCGCACATCATGCTTTATCAATCCGACCATACGCAGCGATGAAAAAAAAATATACGATTGAGGATTACTTTTGCTGGTTTGCCGTGACAATAGTAGCAATTGATGACAGCATTGTCGTTGGCGACCAGCAGGTGAGACGATCTGGATTTGAGCCAAAATGGTCTTTGTGAGATTGGTTCACAATTGTTTTGGTGTTTTTCCCCGTATAAAAGTTGTAATACGCCGTACATGATTTGAAATGATTTAAAAAACATAAAACACGGACAAAACGTAGAAGTTGACAGGTATGTGTCTGTCTGTGGCTGCACAGACGCGACAGGGCATGTGCTCTACCAAGCCCCTCGCCCCTCCCCTTTCTCTTCTGGTCTACCTCTCTGAAAGTCACTGCCAAACCTCGCTTCAGACACGTGAAAAAGAGAGAGTGACATTGAGAGGGTCGTTTTTTTCGTCTAAAAACACCTTACTATACATGGTCGTTTTTTTGAGCTACAAACGCCTTAGTAAACATGGTTGTTTATTTCGGCTATTTTTGCTGAACCATGGATAGGCATTTTTAGCCGAAATAAAACAACCATGTATATAGTAAGGCGCTTTAAGCCGAAAAACAACGACCATGTATAGTAAGGCGTTTTTAGCCGAAAAAAACGACCATGTATAGTATGGCGTTTTTAGACGAAAAAAACGACCATGTATAGTAAGGCGTTTTAACCCGAAAAATAACGACCATGTATAGTAAGGCGTTTTTAGCCGAAAAAAACGACCATGTATAATATGGCGTTTTTAGACGAAAAAAACGACCATGTATAGTAAGGCGTTTTTAGCCCAAATAACATCCATGTATAGTAAGGCGTTTTAACCCGAAAAATAACGACCATGTATAATAAGGCATTTTTAGCCGAAAAAAAACGACCATGTATATCGTAAGACGTTTTAAGCCGAAAAATAACGACCATGTATAGTAAGGCGTTTTTAGACGAAAAAAACGACCATGTATAGTAAGGCGTTTTTAGCCCAAATAACATCCATGTATAGTAAGGCGTTTTAACCCGAAAAATAACGACCATGTATAATAAGGCATTTTTAGCCGAAAAAAAACGACCATGTATATCGTAAGACGTTTTAAGCCGAAAAATAACGACCATGTATAGTAAGGCGTTTTTAGCCGAAAAAAACGACCATGTATAGTAAGGCGTTTTAACCCGAAAAATAACGACCATGTATAGTAAGGTGTTTTTAGCCGAAAAAAACGACCATGTATAGTAAGGTGTTTTTAGCCGAAAAAAACGACCATGTATAGTAAGGCGTTTTAACCCGAAAAATAACGACCATGTATAGTAAGGTGTTTTAACCCGAAAAATAACGACCATGTATAGTAAGGTGTTTTTAGCAGAAAAAAACGACCATGTATAGTATGGCGTTTTTAGACGAAAAAAACGACCATGTATAGTAAGGCGTTTTTAGCCCAAATAACATCCATGTATAGTAAGGCGTTTTAACCCGAAAAATAACGACCATGTATAATAAGGCATTTTTAGCCAAAAAAAACGACCATGTATATCGTAAGACGTTTTAAGCCGAAAAATAACGACCATGTATAGTAAGGCGTTTTAGCGAAAAAAGCGACCATGTATAGTAAGGCGTTTTAACCGAAAAATAACGACCATGTATAGTAAGGCGTTTTAGCGAAAAAAACGACCATGTATAGTAAGGCGTTTTAACCGAAAAATAACGACCATGTATAGTAAGGTGTTTTAGCGAAAAAACGACCATGTATAGTATGGCGTTTTTAGCGAAAAACGACCATGTATAATATGGCGTTTTTAGACGAAAAAAACGACCATGTATAGTAAGGCGTTTTTAGCCCAAATAACATCCATGTATAGTAAGGCGTTTTAACCCGAAAAATAACGACCATGTATAGTAAGGTGTTTTTAGCCGAAAAAAACGACCATGTATAGTATGGCGTTTTTAGACGAAAAAAACGACCATGTATAGTAAGGCGTTTTAACCCGAAAAATAACGACCATGTATAGTAAGGCGTTTTTAGCCGAAAAAAACGACCATGTATAGTAAGGCGTTTTAACCCGAAAAATAACGACCATGTATAGTAAGGTGTTTTTAGCCGAAAAAAACGACCATGTATAGTATGGCGTTTTTAGCCGAAAAAAACGACCATGTATAATATGGCGTTTTTAGACGAAAAAAACGATCATGTATAGTAAGGCGTTTTAACCTGAAAAATAACGACCATGTATAATAAGGCATTTTTAGCCGAAAAAAAACGACCATGTATATAGTAAGACGTTTTAAGCCGAAAAATAACGACCATGTATAGTAAGGCGTTTTTAGCCGAAAAAAACGACCATGTATAGTAAGGCGTTTTAACCCGAAAAATAACGACCATGTATAGTAAGGTGTTTTTAGCCGAAAAAAACGACCATGTATAGTATGGCGTTTTTAGACGAAAAAAACGACCATGTATAGTAAGGCGTTTTAACCCGAAAAATAACGACCATGTATAGTAAGGCGTTTTTAGCCGAAAAAAACGACCATGTATAGTAAGGCGTTTTAACCCGAAAAAACGACCATGTATAGTAAGGTGTTTTTAGCGAAAAAGCGACCATGTATAATATGGCGTTTTAGCGAAAAAACGACCATGTATAATATGGCGTTTTAGGCGAAAAAAACGACCATGTATAGTAAGGCGTTTTTAGCCCAAATAACATCCATGTATAGTAAGGCGTTTTAACCGAAAAATAACGACCATGTATAATAAGGCATTTTTAGCCGAAAAAAAACGACCATGTATATAGTAAGACGTTTTAAGCCATACTCGGCTAAAAACGCCTTACTATAGTAAGGCGTTTTTAGCCGAAAAAAAGACCATGTATAGTAAGGTCGTTTTTTTTCGGCTGAAAACGCCTTACTATACATGGTCGTTAATTTTTGGGTTAAAACGCCTTACTATACATGGTCGTTTTTTTCATCTAAAAACGCCTTACTATACATGATCGTTTTTTTCGTCAAAAAACGCCTTACTTTACATGGTCGTTTTTTTCGTCAAAAACGCCTTACTATACATGGTCGTTTTTGTGGTCAAAAAAACGCCTTACTTTACCTGGTCTTTTTTTTGGTCAAAAAACGCCTTACTATACATGGTCGTTTTTTTGGTCAAAAAACGCCTTACTATACATGGTCGTTTTTTTGGTCAAAAACGCCTTACTATACATGGTCGTTTTGGGCTAAAAATGCCTTACTAAACATGGTCGTTTTCTTCGACCAAAAGCGCCTTACTATACATGGTCGTTATTTTGAGTTAAAGCGCTTACTATACATGGTCGTTTTTTCAAAAACGCCTTACTATACATGGTCGTTTTCGTCAAAAACGCCTTACTATACATGGTCGTTTTTTCGATCAAAAACGCCTTACTATACATGGTCGTTTTTCGATCAAAAACGCCTTACTTTACATGGTCGTTTTCGTCAAAAACGCCTTACTTTACATGTTCGTTTTTGTCAAAAACGCCTTACTATACATGGTCGTTTTTTGTCAAAAACGCCTTACTATATATACATGGTCGTTTTTTGGCTAAAAGCGCCTTACTATACATGGTCGGTTCTTTTGGCTAAAACGCCTTACTATACATGGTCGTTTTTGGGCAAAAAATGCCTTACTATACATGGTCGTTTTCTTCGGCCAAAAACGCCTTACTATAAATGGTAGGTTTTTTTTCGGCTGAAAACGCCTTACTATACATGGTCGTTATTTTTGGGTTAAAACGCCTTACTAAACATGGTCGTTTTTTTTTCAAAAACGCCTTACTATACATGGTCGTTTTTCGTCAAAACGCCTTACTTTACATGGTCGTTTTTTCAAAAACGCCTTACTATACATGGTCGTTTTTGTCAAAAACGCCTTACTTTACATGGTCGTTTTTAGTCAAAACGCCTTACTTTACATGGTCGTTTTTCGTCAAAAACGCCTTACTATACATGGTCGTTTTTGTCAAAAACGCCTTACTTTACATGGTCGTTTTCGTCAAAAACGCCTTACTTTACATGGTCGTTTTTAGTCAAAAACGCCTTACTTTACATGGTCGTTTTTGGTCAAAAACGCCTTACTATACATGGTCGTTTTTGGGCTAAAATGCCTTACTAAACATGGTCGTTTTTTGTCAAAACGCCTTACTATACATGGTCGTTTTTAGTCAAAAACGCCTTACTTTACATGGTCGTTTTTTTCGTCAAAAAACGCCTTACTATATATACATGGTCGTTTTTGTCAAAAACGCCTTACTATATATACATGGTCGTTTTTCGTCAAAAACGCCTTACTATACATGGTCGTTTTTAGTCAAAAGCGCCTTACTATACATGGTCGTTTTTGTCAAAAACGCCTTACTTTACATGGTCGTTTTTAGTCAAAAACGCCTTACTTTACATGGTCGTTTTTAGTCAAAAAACGCCTTACTATACATGGTCGTTTTTGTCAAAAACGCCTTACTTTACATGGTCGTTTTTAGTCAAAAACGCCTTACTTACATGGTCGTTTTTAGTCAAAAACGCCTTACTATACATGGTCGTTTTTGTCAAAAACGCCTTACTATATATACTTGGTCGTTTTTTTCGTCAAAAAACGCCTTACTATACATGGTCGTTTTTTTGTCAAAAAACGCCTTACTATATATACATGGGGCGGCCCGGTAGTCCAGTGGTTAGCACGTCGACTTCACAGTGCAGAGGTGCCGGGTTCAATTCCAGCTCCGGCCTCCCTGTGTGGAGTTTGCATGTTCTCCCCGGGCCTGCGTGGGTTTTCTCCGGGCACTCCGGTTTCCTCCCACATTCCAAAAACATGCATGGCAGGCTGATTGAACACTCTGAATTGTCCCTAGGTGTGAATGTGAGCGTGGTTGGTTGTTCGTCTCTGTGTGCCCTGCGATTGGCTGGCAACCGATTCAGGGTGTCCCCCGCCTACTGCCCGAAGACAGCTGGGATAGGCTCCAGCACCCCCCGCGACCCTAGTGAGGATCAAGCGGTTCGGAAAATGGATGGATGGATGGATATATATACATGGTCGTTTTTTTCGGCTAAAAACGCCTTACTATACATGGTCGGTTCTTTTGGCTAAAAACACCTTACTATACATGGTCGTTTTTTGGGGCAAAAATGCCTTACTATACATCACATATGTCAAAGTGCCGGCCCGCGAAAAAAAACCATGTATAGTAAGGCGTTTTTGGCGAAAAACGACCATGTAAAGTAAGGCGTTTTTGGAAAAACGACCATGTAAATAGGCGTTTTTGACAAAACGACCATGTATAATAAGCGTTTTTGACGAAAAATGCCTTACTAAACATGGTCGTTTTCTTCGGCCAAAAACGCCTTACTATACATGGTCGTTATTTTTTGGGTTAAAACGCCTTACTATACATGGTCGTTTTTTTCATCTAAAAACGCCTTACTATACATGGTCGTTTTTAGTCAAAAACGCCTTACTTTACATGGTCGTTTTTTTCATCAAAAACGCCTTACTATACATTGTCGTTTTTTTGGTCAAAAAACGCCTTACTTTACCTGGTCGTTTTTTTGGTCAAAAAACGCCTTACTATACATGGTCGTTTTTTTTGGTCAAAAAACGCCTTACTATACATGGTCGTTTTTTTGGTCAAAAAACGCCTTACTATACAAGGTCGTTTTTTGGGCTAAAAATGCCTTACTAAACATGGTCGTTTTCTTGACCAAAACGCTTTACTATACATGGTCGTTTTTAGTCAAAAGCGCCTTACTTTACATGGTCGTTTTTAGTAAAACGCCTTACTATACATGGTCGTTTTTTTCGGCTAAAAACGCCTTCCTATACATGGTCGGTTCTTTTGGCTAAAAACACCTTACTATACATGGTCGTTTTTTGGGGCAAAAAATGCCTTACTATACATGGTCGTTTTCTTCGGCCAAAAACGCCTTACTATACATGGTAGTTTTTTTTCGGCTGAAAACGCCTTACTATACGTGGTCGTTATTTTTTGGGTTAAAACGCCCTACTATACATGGTCGTTTTTCGTCAAAAAACGCCTTACTTTACATGGTCATTTTTTTCGTCAAAAAACGCCTTACTATACATGGTCGTTTTTTCGTCAAAAAACGCCTTACTATACATGGTCGTTTTTTTGGTCAAAAAACACCTTACTATATATGGTCGTTTTTTTCGGCTAAAAACGCCTTACTATACATGGTCGGTTCTTTTGGCTAAAAACACCTTACAATTCATGGTCGTTTTTTGGGGCAAAAAATGCCTTACTATACATGGTCGTTTTTTTCGTCAAAAACACCTTACTATACATGGTCGTTTTTTGCGGCTAAAAAAGCCTTACTATACATGGTCGTTTTTTTCGGCTAAAAACGCCTGACTATACATGGTCGTTTTTTGGGCTAAAAAAGCCTTACTATACATGGTCGTTTTTTCCGTCAAAAAACACCTTACTATACATGGTTGTTTTTTGGGGCAAAAAATGCCTTACTATACATGGTCTTTTTTTTCCGGCTAAAAACGCCTTACTATACATGGTCGTTTTTTGGTCAAAAAACGCCTTACTATACATGGTCGTTTTTTTGGGCTAAAAACGCCAGACTATACATGGTCATTTTTTTGGGCTAAAAACGCCTTTCTATACATGGTTGTTTTTTTCGTCAAAAAACGCCTTACTACATGGTCGTTTTTTTCGGCTAAAAAAGCCTTACTATACATGGTCGTTTTTTTCGTCAAAAAACGCCTTACTATACATGGTCGTTTTTTTCGGCTAAAAACGCCTGACTATACATGGTCGTTTTTTGGGCTAAAAAAGCCTTACTATACATGGTCGTTTTTTGGGGCAAAAAACGCCTTACGATACATGGTCGTTTTTTTGGTCAAAAAACGCCTTACTACACTTGGTCGTTTTTTTGGTCAAAAAACGCCTTACTATACATGGTCGTTTTTTGGGCTAAAAATGCCTTACTAATCATGGTCGTTTTCTTCGGCCAAAAACGCCTTACTATACATGGTCGTTTTTTTCGGCTGAAAACGCCTTACTATACATGGTCGTTATTTTTTGGGTTAAAACGCCTTACTATACATGGTCGTTTTTTTCATCTAAAAACGCCTTACTATACATGGTCGTTTTTTTCGTCAAAAAACGCCTTACTTTACATGGTCGTTTTTTTCGTCAAAAACGCCTTACTATACATGGTCGTTTTTTGGGTCAAAAAACGCCTTACTTTACCTGGTCGTTTTTTTGGTCAAAAAAACGCCTTACTATACATGGTCGTTTTTTTGGTCAAAAAACGCCTTACTATACATGGTCGTTTTTTTGGTCAAAAAACGCCTTACTATACATGGTCGTTTTTGGGCTAAAATGCCTTACTAAACATGGTCGTTTTCTTCGCCAAAACGCCTTACTATACATGGTCGTTTTTTTGGTCAAAAAACGCCTTACTATACATGGTCGTTTTTTTGGTCAAAAAACGCCTTACTATACATGGTCGTTTTTTGGGCTAAAAATGCCTTACTAAATATGGTCGTTTTCTTCGGCCAAAAACGCCTTACTATACATGGTCGTTTTTAGTCAAAAACGCCTTACTTTACATGGTCGTTTTTCGTCAAAAACGCCTTACTATACATGGTCGTTTTTGTCAAAAACGCCTTACTATACATGGTCGTTTTTTTCGTCTAAAAACGCCTTACTATACATGGTCGGTTATTTTGGCTAAAAACACCTTACTATACATGGTCGTTTTTTGGGGCAAAAAATGCCTTACTATACATGGTCGTTTTCTTCGGCCAAAAACGCCTTACTATAAATGGTAGGTTTTTTTCGGCTGAAAACGCCTTACTATACATGGTCGTTATTTTTTGGGTTAAAACGCCTTACTATACATGGTCGTTTTTTTCATCAAAAAACGCCTTACTTTACATGGTCATTTTTTTCGTCAAAAAACGCCTTACTATACATGGTCGTTTTTTCGTCAAAAAACGCCTTACTATACATGGTCGTTTTTTTCCGCTAAAAACGCCTTACTATACATGGTCGGTTCTTTTGGCTAAAAACACCTTACTATACATGGTCGTTTTTTAGGGCAAAAAATGCCTTACTATACATGGTCGTTTTTTTCGTCAAAAAACGGCTTACTATACATGGTCCTTTTTAGTCAAAAACGCCTTACTTTACATGGTCGTTTTTAGTCAAAAACGCTTACTATACATGGTCGTTTTTAGTCAAAAACGCCTTACTATACATGGTCGTTTTTTTCGCTAAAACGCCTAACTATACATGGTCGGTTCTTTTGGCTAAAAACACCTTACTATACATGGTTGTTTTTGGGGCAAAAATGTATACATGGTCTTTTTTCGCTAAAAACGCCTTACTATACATGGTCATTTTTGGTCAAAAACGCCTTACTATACATGGTCGTTTTTGGGGCTAAAACGCCTGACTATACAAGGTCATTTTTGGGCTAAAAACGCCTTTCTATACATGGTCGTTTTTAGTCAAAAACGCTTACTACACATGGTCGTTTTTGGTCAAAAACGCCTTACTATACATGGTCGTTTTGGGCTAAAATGCCTTACTAAACATGGTCGTTTTCTTCGGCCAAAAACGCCTTACTATACATGGTCTTTTTTTTCGGCTGAAAACGCCTTACTATACATGGTCGTTATTTTTGGGTTAAAACGCCTTACTATACATGGTCGTTTTTTCATCTAAAACGCCTTACTATACATGGTCGTTTTTAGTCAAAAACGCCTTACTTTACATGGTCGTTTTTAGTCAAAACGCCTTACTATACATGGTCGTTTTTTTGGTCAAAAAACACCTTACTTTACCTGGTCGTTTTTTTGGTCAAAAAACGCCTTACTATACATGGTCGTTTTTTTGGTCAAAAAACGCCTTACTATACATGGTCGTTTTTGGTCAAAAAACGCCTTACTATACATGGTCGTTTTTTTGGTCAAAAAACGCCTTACTATACATGGTCGTTTTTGGTCAAAAACGCCTTACTTACATGGTCGGTTTTTAGTCAAAAACGCCTTACTTTACATGGTCGTTTTTTTGGTCAAAAAACGCCTTACTATACATGGTCGTTTTTTTGGTCAAAAAACGCCTTACTATACATGGTCGTTTTTTGGGCTAAAAATGCCTTACTAAACATGGTCGTTTTCTTCGGCCAAAAACGCCTTACTATACATGGTCGTTTTTTCGTCAAAAAACGCCTTACTTTACATGGTCGTTTTTTTCGTCAAAAAACGCCTTACTATACATGGTCGTTTTTGTCAAAAAACGCCTTACTATACATGGTCGTTTTTTTCGGCTAAAAACGCCTTACTATACATGGTCGGTTCTTTTGGCTAAAAACCCCTTACTATACATGGTCGTTTTTTTGGGGCAAAAAATGCCTTACTATACATGGTCGTTTTCTTCGGCCAAAAACGCCTTACTATAAATGGTAGGTTTTTTTCGGCTGAAAACGCCTTACTATACATGGTCGTTATTTTTTGGGTTAAAACGCCTTACTATACATGGTCGTTTTTTTTTCGTCAAAAAACGCCTTACTTTACATGGTCATTTTTTTCGTCAAAAAACGCCTTACTATACATGGTCGTTTTTTCGTCAAAAAACGCCTTACTATACATGGTCGATTTTTCGGCTAAAAACGCCTTACTATACATGGTCGGTTCTTTTGGCTAAAAACACCTTACTATACATGGTCGTTTTTAGGGCAAAAAATGCCTTACTATACATGGTCGTTTTTTTCGTCAAAAAACGGCTTACTATACATGGTCCTTTTTTTCGTCAAAAAACGCCTTACTTTACATGGTCCTTTTTCGTCAAAAAACGCCTTACTATACATGGTCGTTTTTTCGTCAAAAAACGCCTTACTATACATGGTCGTTTTTTTCGGCTAAAAACGCCTAACTATACATGGTCGGTTCTTTTGGCTAAAAACACCTTACTATACATGGTTGTTTTTGGGGCAAAAAATGTATACATGGTCTTTTTTTTCGGCTAAAAACGCCTTACTATACATGGTCATTTTTTGGTCAAAAAACGCCTTACTATACATGGTCGTTTTTTGGGGCTAAAAACGCCTGACTATACAAGGTCATTTTTTTGGGCTAAAAACGCCTTTCTATACATGGTCGTTTTTTTCGTCAAAAAACGGCTTACTATATGGTCGTTTTTTTCGTCAAAAACGCCTTACTGTACATGGTCGTTTTTTGCGGCTAAAAAAGCCTTACTATACATGGTCGTTTTTTTCGTCAAAAAACGCCTTACCATACATGGTCGTTGTTTTC
Organism: Hippocampus mohnikei; assembly: GCA_026261675.1. Taxonomy (NCBI): domain Eukaryota; kingdom Metazoa; phylum Chordata; class Actinopteri; order Syngnathiformes; family Syngnathidae; genus Hippocampus; species Hippocampus mohnikei. Next base: position 2,395,526 of record JAKGUB010000345.1, read on the forward strand.
ATCAAAAAACGCCTTACTATCTATGGTCGTTGTTTTCATCAAAAAACACCTTACTATACATGGTCGTTTTTTGGGGCAAAAAATGCCTAAAACATGGTGTTTTTTTTTTTTGTTAAAAATGCCTGACGATTCATGGTCGTTTTTCGGGGCAAAAAAATGCCTTACACATGGTCGTTTGTTTTAAAACACCTTTTTACATGGACAACTGTCACTGGGAACTTGCTGGAACCTATCCCAGCTTTAGGCCATTTATGCTGTCACTGGACGGGGCTTGAACCTACGCTGCTTGGATGGAAAGCCAGCATGTATACCTCTACACCACCGGTGACCGACTTACTCAGCACGATAGGCGTATTTGACATGCACTCTGGAAGGTTTGCAGGAAAAAGAAAATTGTTTGGTGTTGTATTTTTTCACATCCCTGAGCGGGGTTTGAACCAGGGTTGCCTGGACGGAAAGGCAGCGTGTACACCTCTACACCACCAGTGACCATTGTCTGCTCAGCACGATAGGCGTATTTGACATTCACTCTCGAGGGTTTGCAGGAAAAAGTAACTGTTTGGTGTTATATTTCTCACATCACCCCAGGATTGAACCGGGGTTGCCTGGACGGAAACCCAGCATATATACCTCTACACCACCAGTGATAGGCATATTTGACATGCACTCTGGAGGGTTTGAAAAACCTTGGCTTATATGGTCGTTTTTGACTAAAAAAGCCTTACTATACGTGGTGGGGTTTTTCGGCTAAAACGCCTTACTATACATGGTTGTTTTTTGGCTAAAAACGCCTTACTATACATGGTCATTTTTTGGTCAAAAAACGCCTTACTATACATGGTCGTTTTTTGGGGCTAAAAACGCCTGACTATACAAGGTCATTTTTTTGGGCTAAAAACGCCTTTCTATACATGGTCGTTTTTTTCGTCAAAAAACGGCTTACTACACTTGGTCGTTTTTTGGGTCAAAAAACGCCTTACTATACATGGTCGTTTTTTGGGCTAAAAATGCCTTACTAAACATGGTCGTTTTCTTCGGCCAAAAACGCCTTACTATACATGGTCTTTTTTTTCGGCTGAAAACGCCTTACTCTACATGGTCGTTATTTTTTGGGTTAAAACGCCTTACTATACATGGTCGTTTTTTCATCTAAAACGCCTTACTATACATGGTCGTTTTTAGTCAAAAACGCCTTACTTTACATGGTCATTTTTTCGTCAAAACGCCTTACTATACATGGTCGTTTTTGGTCAAAAACACCTTACTTTACCTGGTCGTTTTTGGTCAAAAACGCCTTACTATACATGGTCGTTTTTTGGTCAAAACGCCTTACTATACATGGTCGTTTTGGGTCAAAAACGCCTTACTATACATGGTCGTTTTGGGCTAAAATGCCTTACTAAACATGGTCGTTTTCTTGACCAAAAGCCTTACTATACATGGTCGTTATTTTTGGGTTAAAACGCCTTACTATACATGGTCGTTTTTCGTCAAAAACGCCTTACTATACATGGTCGTTTTTGGTCAAAAACGCCTTACTTTACATGGTCGTTTTTAGTCAAAAACGCCTTACTTTACATGGTCGTTTTTGGTCAAAACGCCTTACTATACATGGTCGTTTTTGGTCAAAAAACGCCTTACTATACATGGTCGTTTTTTGGGCTAAAAATGCCTTACTAAACATGGTCGTTTTCTTCGGCCAAAAACGCCTTACTATACATGGTCGTTTTTTTCGTCAAAAAACGCCTTACTATACATGGTCTTTTTTTTCGGCTGAAAACGCCTTACTCTACATGGTCGTTATTTTTTGGGTTAAAACGCCTTACTATACATGGTCGTTTTTTTCATCTAAAAACGCCTTACTATACATGGTCGTTTTTTTCGTCAAAAAACGCCTTACTTTACATGGTCATTTTTTTCGTCAAAAACGCCTTACTATACATGGTCGTTTTTTTGGTCAAAAAACACCTTACTTTACCTGGTCGTTTTTTTGGTCAAAAAACGCCTTACTATACATGGTCGTTTTTTTGGTCAAAAAACGCCTTACTATACATGGTCGTTTTTTGGGTCAAAAAACGCCTTACTATACATGGTCGTTTTTTGGGCTAAAAATGCCTTACTAAACATGGTCGTTTTCTTCGGCCAAAAACGCCTTACTATACATGGTCGTTATTTTTTGGGTTAAAACGCCTTACTATACATGGTCGTTTTTTTCGTCAAAAAACGCCTTACTATACATGGTCGTTTTTTTGGTCAAAAACGCCTTACTTTACATGGTCGTTTTTAGTCAAAAACGCCTTACTACATGGTCGTTTTTTTGGTCAAAAACGCCTTACTTTACATGGTCGTTTTTTTGGTCAAAAAACGCCTTACTATACATGGTCGTTTTTTTGGTCAAAAAACGCCTTACTATACATGGTCGTTTTTTGGGCTAAAAATGCCTTACTAAACATGGTCGTTTTCTTCGGCCAAAAACGCCTTACTATACATGGTCGTTTTTTTCGTCAAAAAACGCCTTACTATACATGGTCGTTTTTTTCGTCAAAAAACGGCTTACTATATGGTCGTTTTTTTCGTCAAAAAACGCCTTACTATACATGGTCGTTGTTTTCATCAAAAAACGCCTTACTATCTATGGTCGTTGTTTTCATCAAAAAACACCTTACTATACATGGTCGTTTTTTGGGGCAAAAAATGCCTAAAACATGGTGTTTTGTTTTTTTTTTGTTAAAAATGCCTGACGATTCATGGTCGTTTTTCGGGGCAAAAAAATGCCTCACACGTGGTCGTTTGTTTTGGCTTAAAACGCCTTTTTACATGGACAACTGTAACTGGGAACTTGCTGGAACCTATCCCAGCTTTAGGCCATTGAAACTGACATTTATGCTGTCACTGGACGGGGCTTGAACCCGCGCTGCTTGGATGGAAAGCCAGCGTGTATACCTCTACACCACCGGTGACCGACTTACTTTGCACAATAGGCGTATTTGACATGCACTCTGGAAGGTTTGCAGGAAAATGTAACTGTTTGGTGTTGTATTTTTTCACATCCCTGAGGGGGGCTTGAACCAGGGTTGCCTGGACGGAAAGGCAGCGTGTACACCTCTACACCACCAGTGACTGTGGTCTGCTGTGCACGATAGGCGTATTTGACATGCACTCTGCAGGGTTTGCAGGAAAAAGTAACTGTTTGGTGTTATACTTTCTCACATCACCCCGGGATTGAACCGGGGTTGCCTGGACGGAAACCCAGCATATATACCTCTACACCACCAGTGACAGTGACTTAGACTGCACGGTAGGCATATTTGACATGCACTCTGGAGGGTTTGAAAAACCTTGGCTTATATGGTCGTTTTTTTGACTAAAAAAGCCTTACTATACGTGGTGGGGTTTTTCGGCTAAAACGCCTTACTATACATGGTTGTTTTTTGGCTAAAAACGCCTTACTATACATGGTCGTTTTTTTCGGCTAAAAAAGCCTTACTATACATGGTCATTTTTTGGGGCAAAAAAGGCCTTACTAAACATGGTCGTTTTTTGGGTCAAAAAACGGCTGACTATACATGGCCGTTTTTTGGGACAAAAAACGCCTTACTACATGGTCGTTTTTTTCGTCAAAAAACGCCTTACTATACATGGTCGTTTTTTTCGTCAAAAAACGCCTTACTATACATGGTCGTTTTTTTTTTCGGCTAAAAAAGCCTTACTATACATGGTCGGTTCTTTTGGCTAAAAACGCCTTACTATACATGGTCGTTTTGTTCGTCAAAAAACGCTTTACTATACATGGTCGTTTTTTTTCATCAAAAACGCCTTACTATACATGGTCATTTTTTTCAACAAAAAAACGCCTTACTATACATGGTCGTTTTTTCGTCAAAAAACGCCTTACTATACATGGTCATTTTTTTGGGCTACAAATGGCTTACTATGCATGGTCCTTTTTTTCGGCTAAAAACGCCTTACTATACATGGTCGTTTTTTTCGTCAAAAAACGCCTTACTATACACGGTCGTTTTTTTCGGCTAAAAACACCTTCCTATACATGGTCATTTTTTGGGGCTAAAAACGGCTTACTATGCATGGTCGTTTTTTTCGGCCAAAAACGCCTTACTTATACATCGTCGTTTTTTTCGGCTAAAAACACCTTACTATGCATGGTCGTTTTTTTCGGCCAAAAACGCCTTACTATACATGGTCGTTTTGTTCGTCAAAAAACGCCTGACTATACATGGTCATTTTTTTGGGCTAAAAACGGCTTACTATGCATGGTTTGTTTTTTTCGACCAAAAACGCCTTACTTATACATGGTCGTTTTTTTTCGTCTAAAAACGCCTTACTATACATGGTCGTTTTTTTGGTCAAAAAACGCCTGACTATACATGGTCGTTTTTTTTCGGCTAAAAAAGCCTTACTATACATAATAATAATAATAATACATTTTATTTATAAGCGCCTTTCAAGACACCCAAGGACAATAACAAAAAACACAAAACAATACAAAACAATACGGGTTGAGCAGCGGCAGACAAACGCGCCAGCGTTCACTCAACCCGGAAGTCAGAAAGAAACCACGAGGGAGGGAGAGGGGGAGAAAAAAAACCACGCTCGAACATGGTCGGTTCTTTTGGCTAAAAACGCCTTACTATACATGGTCGTTTTTTGGGGCAAAAAATGCCTTACTAAACATGGTCGTTTTTTTGGTCAAAAAACGCTTTACTATACATGGTCGTTTTTTTCCGTCAAAAAACGCCTTACTATACATGGTCATTTTTTTCAACAAAAAAACGCCTTACTATACATGGTTGTTTTTTCGGCTAAAAACGCCTTACTATACATGGTCATTTTTTTCAACAAAAAAACGCCTTACTATACATGGTCGTTTTTTTCGGCTAAAAACGCCTGACTATACATGGTCATTTTTGGGCTAAAAGCGACACTATGCATGGTCGTTTTTTCGCTAAAACGCCTTACTATACATGGTCGGTTTTTAGTCAAAAAACGCCTTACTATACACGGTCGTTTTTTTCGGCTAAAAACACCTTCCTATACATGGTCATTTTTTTGGGCTAAAAACGGCTTACTATGCATGGTCGTTTTTTTCGGCCAAAAACGCCTAACTTATACATGGTCGTTTTTTTCGGCTAAAAATGCCTTACTATGCATGGTCGTTTTTTTCGGCCAAAAACGCTTTACTATACATGGTCCTTTTGTTCGTCAAAAAACGCTTTACTATACATGGTCGTTTTTTTCCGTCAAAAAACGCCTTACTATACATGGTCATTTTTTTCAACAAAAAAACGCCTTACTATACATGGTTGTTTTTTCGTCAAAAAACGCCTGACTATACATGGTCATTTTTTTCAACAAAAAAACGCCTTACTATACATGGTCGTTTTTTCATCAAAAAACGCCTTACTATACATGGTCAATTTTTTCAACAAAAAAACGCCTTACTATACATGGTCGTTTTTTTCGGCTAAAAACGCCTGACTATACATGGTCATTTTTTGGGGCTAAAAACGGCTTACTATGCATGGTCGTTTTTTTCGGCTAAAAACGCCTTACTATACATGGTCGGTTTTTTCGTCAAAAAAACGCCTTACTATACACGGTCGTTTTTTTCGGCTAAAAACACCTTCCTATACATGGTCATTTTTTTGGGCTAAAAACGGCTTACTATGCATGGTCGTTTTTTTCGGCCAAAAACGCCTAACTTATACATGGTCGTTTTTTTCGGCTAAAAATGCCTTACTATGCATGGTCGTTTTTTTCGGCCAAAAACGCTTTACTATACATGGTCGTTTTGTTCGTCAAAAAACGCTTTACTATACATGGTCGTTTTTTCATCAAAAACGCCTTACTATACATGGTCGTTTTTTTCGTCAAAAAACGCTTTACTATACATGGTCATTTTTTTCGACAAAAAAACGCCTTACTATACATGGTCGTTTTTCGTCTAAAAACGCCTGACTATACATGGTCATTTTTTTGGGCTAAAAATGGCTTACTATGCATGGTTTGTTTTTTTCGGCCAAAAACGCCTTACTTATACATGGTCGTTTTTTTTCGTCTAAAAACGCCTTACTATACATGGTCGTTTTTTTGGTCAAAAAACGCCTGACTATACATGGTCGTTTTTTGGGTCAAAAAACGCCTTACTACATGGTCGTTTTTTTCGTCAAAAAACGCCTTACTATACATGGTCGTTTTTTTTCGGCTAAAAAAGCCTTACTATACATGGTCGGTTCTTTTGGCTAAAAACGCCTTACTATACATGGTCGTTTTTTGGGGCAAAAAATGCCTTACTAAACATGGTCGTTTTTTTCGTCAAAAAACGCTTTACTATACATGGTCGTTTTTTTCCGTCAAAAAACGCCTTACTATACATGGTCATTTTTTTCAACAAAAAAAACGCCTTACTATACATGGTTGTTTTTTCGTCAAAAAACGCCTTACTATACATGGTCATTTTTTTCAACAAAAAAACGCCTTACTATACATGGTCGTTTTTTCATCAAAAACGCCTTACTATACATGGTCAATTTTTCAACAAAAACGCCTTACTATACATGGTCGTTTTTATTTAAAACGCCTGACTATACATGGTCATTTTTGGGCTAAAAGCGACTTACTATGCATGGTCGTTTTTTTCGGCTAAAAACGCCTTACTATACATGGTCATTTTTTTGGGCTAAAAACGGCTTACTATGCATGGTCGTTTTTTTCGGCCAAAAACGCCTAACTTATACATGGTCGTTTTTTTCGGCTAAAAATGCCTTACTATGCATGGTCGTTTTTTTCGGCCAAAAACGCTTTACTATACATGGTCGTTTTGTTTCATCAAAAAACGCCTTACTATACATGGTCGTTTTTTTTCGTCAAAAAACGCTTTACTATACAGGGTCATTTTTTTCGACAAAAAAACGCCTTACTATACATGGTCGTTTTTTTCGGCTAAAAACGCCTGACTATACATAGTCATTTTTTTGGACTAAAAACGGCTTACTATGCATGGTCGTTTTTTTCGGCCAAAAACGCCTTACTTATACATGGTCGTTTTTTTTCGGCCACAAACGCCTTACTACACATGGTCGTTTTTTGGGTCAAAAAACGCCTGACTATACATGGTCGTTTTTTGGGTCAAAAAACGCCTTACTACATGGTCGATTTTTTCGTCCAAAAACGCCTTACTTTACATGGCCGTTTTTTTCGGCTAAAAAAGCCTTACTTTACATGGTCGGTTCTTTTGGCTAAAAACGCCTTAAGGCGCGTTCCCACGTTGCAATTTGTGGCATACGTTTTGTGGCATGCAACACATTGCAATGTGTGAACCCCGAAGTTGGACAGACTTTTGTGGCATGCAACGTATTGGATGCGTGTTGCATGAAATAGGACTTGCTCTATTTTCTTGCAACGTGTGGCATGAACCCGACCAATCAGAACGCGTTGGGCTATCACGTGACAAAAACATCGCGTCGTAACACGGAACGCGGGAAGTATAATGGCGTCGAAACAGAAAAAAAAAATCGAGCTCTCCCGGGGCAACACCGAAAGGTTTATTAATTATTACCATTCGCATGATTGCTTGTGGAACGTCGGGAGCCAGTTCTACTCAAGGAGGGAACACCGACAAGCTGCCTACACGAGCATATCGGAGTTGATGGGCGACTGCATGACAGGTATGGATGGCGATCGAGGCAGCGTCTTCGATTATTATGTCGACAATAATATCATAATTACTTATTGTCGAATATTGTAGGGTGGTTGGAGTGTGAAAGATTACCGAATTTAAATTATTTGGCGACTATTTTGCCAAAATAATAATCACATTCATCTTTTTGTCATTCGAGAAAAGTTGACACCCTACAATCAGTGGGCCTCCCCATGGATGGGCACACGGGTATTACTTCAGTCCTTCTTGGTAAAAATTAACAATAATAACAATAACAGAAACATCCATCCATCCATCCCATCCATTTTCCAAACCGCTTGATCCTCACTAGGGTCGCGGGGGGTGCTGGAGCCTATCCCAGCCATCTTCGGGCAGTAGGCGGGGGACACCCTGAATCGGTTGCCAGCCAATCGCAGGGCACACAGAGACGAACAACCATCCACGCTCACATTCACACCTAGGGACAATTTAGAGTGTTCAATCAGCCTGCCATGCATGTTTTTGGAATGTGGGAGGAAACCGGAGTGCCCGGAGAAAACCCACGCAAGCCCGGGGAGAACATGCAAACTCCACACAGGGAGGCCGGAGCTGGAATTGAACCCGGTACCTCTGCACTGTGAAGTCGACGTGCTAACCACTGGACTACCGGGCCGCCCATAACAGAAACAAGTAAATGTATATTATCGGGGTCCTCGGCCGCCAACTCCTGCATCAGAGCGTTGTAAGCGCCGAGTTCTTTCCGTCTCCCGATCCACGGTCGTACCCAAAACGATCGTTTGGGTTTTGGCTCCTCTAGCTCGGCTAGTAGACCGATAGCTGCCAGTTCGAGGAGATCATCGTCGCTGCCGTATTGACAATTAGCCGCCATAGTCGCAGAACGAAATAACGTTAAACGCATATTCAGAAAACTATTCCCGCGAGATTTGAAATTGTTTGCAACACATTGCAACGTGGGAACACATTCAGTTTGCAACATCATATTTGCAATTTGTCTTATGCAACACGTTGCATAAGACAAATTGCAACGTGGGAACGCGCCTTTACTATACATGGTCGTTTTTTGGGGCAAAAAATGCCTTACTAAACATGGTCGTTTTCTTCAGCCAAAAACGCCTTACTACAGGGTGTTTCAAAAAAACATTTGCGAACATGATTCTTCAATTACGTTTGTCTCATGTATTCGGTGCTATTTCACTTCGCTCTATGTTCATAAATAAAGGTTTTCTCGTCATTCTAAGAGTGAGTACATTTTTTTGAGACACCCTGTATACATGGTCGTTTTGTTCGTCAAAAAACGCTTTACTATACATGGTCGTTTTTTTTCGTCAAAAAACGCCTTACTATTCATGGTCATTTTTTTCAACAAAAAAACGCCTTACTATACATGGTCGTTTTTTCGTCAAAAACGCCTTACTATACATGATCATTTTTTTCGACAAAAAAACGCCTTACTATACATGGTCATTTGTTTGGGCTAAAAACGGCTTACTATGCATGGTCGTTTTTTTTCATCAAAAAACGCCTGACTATACACGGCCGTTTTTTTCGGCTAAAAACACCTTCCTATACATGGTCATTTTTTGGGCTAAAAACGGCTTACTATACATGGTCGTTTTTTTCCGGCTAAAAAAGCCTTACTATACATGATTGTTTTTTTCGGCCAAAAACGCCTTACTATACATGGTCGTTTTGTTCGGCAAAAAACGCTTTACTATACATGGTCGTTTTTTTTCATCAAAAAACGCCTTACTATACATGGTCGGTTTTTTTCGTCAAAAAACGCCTGACTATACATGGTCATTTTTTGGGGGCTAAAAACGGCTTACTATGCATGGTTTGTTTTTTTCGGCCAAAAACGCCTTACTTATACATGGTCGTTTTTTTCGGCCACAAACGCCTTACTATACATGGTCGTTGTTTTCGGGGTAAAAACGCCTTCCTCTACATAGTCGTTTTTTTCAGCTAAAAACGCCTTCGTGTACATGGTCGGGTTTTTTTTAGCTAAAAACGCCATACAATACATGGTCCTTTTTTTCAGTTAAAAACGCCTTCGTATACATGGTAATTTTTTTTGTTGCTAAAAACGCCTTACTATACATCAGGGGTCTCAAACTCAGGTCCTGGGGGGCCGCTGTCCTGCATGTTTTCCAAGTCTCCCTGTTGCAACACACCTTATTCAAATGATCAGATCATCAGCAAGCTCTGCGGAAGCCTGACTTTGAACCTGTTCATTTGAATCAGGTGCGTTGCAACAGGGAGACTTGGAAAACATGCAGGACAGCGTCCCTTCAGGACCTGAGTTTGAGACCCCTGCTATACATGGTCGTTTTATTGAGCTAAAAACGCCTTACTCTCCATGGTCGATTTTTGAGCTAAAAACGCCTTAGTATAAATTGTCGTTTTTTTCAGCTAAAAACGCCTTACCGAACACGACTGCTAAATGCCCCTAGTGGCTCTTAATTGGCTCAATTCATTTACCAGTTACCATCGCCAACCTTGACACAAGTCGTCCGGGGGTCGCCATATTGCTTTCTTTTTTGGGGTGTATTTTTGTGGTTTCCCGTTTAGCCGCTAGATGGCGCCAAGGACGCCCCGGAGGAGTGGAGAGGAAAATGTCGATTCGACCTCAAGTCGATCACTTCAAACATTTGATTTTTGCTCGCCATGGGAAAATTATACATTTCCTTACCTTGCTTGCTTTTGATTTTCAATCGGGCTTGCCATAAATTCTCCATTTGAAATCATGCCAATTAACTTGTGTATTTTTTTACAAGTCCATTAAATCAATCACTGGAATGATGTTTATGAAAATGTCGTTTTGCAGTGATTTTTTTTCAATTCTGTACTTTAGCGATCTGTTCAGTTTAAGATAAAACTCGTTTCACCTCATAGAATGGCGGCATGTTTTTGTTTACATCACTTTATGCAAATGACGCCCAAAGAGTAGTTTTGATGGAACTACCATTTCCAACTACATGGATATTACCAACAAATTATCAATTATGTTTTTTCCCCCAAAACAGTGCTTGGTTAACTGCTCGTTTTGGATTTTGATCAATTTATCATTTGTACTCAAGAAATGCAGTAATTACAATGAATATGAGAAAATTGAAACAAAAAGGTCAAAGAATAATTATACACAAACCGAAAGGTGTATAAATAGAAAAGTAAAGTACCACAATGGTAAAAGTATTTGATGATATGTAGACTTTTCTTCTTTGTTTTGAAAATGATAAATTTATATTCTACACAATAAGGGGTAGGACTAGATAAGTTGTTTACTTCTTCCTACTCCTTTGAGCATACAACTGTGATGAGTGTTTTTTTTTCTTTTACATGCTTTTAAATTTTCCTTTCATAAATTTTGCCTACCTTTTGTCAATCTGTTACCGTGTGTAATATATATGCTCAATAAACAATAAAAAACAAAAGTGATAATGGGAAAACCGCTTCATTGGGAGGGGGGGGTCAACACCGATGTCCCACTGCTTTCGTTTTTATTGGCAAATTGGTCACAAGAAGCAATCGAGTGTACAGAAACACTGGAAAAGAGAGGAAAACAAAAACACTGGTTGGAAAAATCAACTTCCACTTACTCAAATGTCACACAGGTGGAGCGCCACGCCCACTTTCCAACGCCTGCGTCAAAACTGTGGAGAACTTCAGCAGGCTGCACGCACGCCCGGACACACACGTTTGTCTTGAGCACTTACGAAAAGCCGAGACGCACAAACGGTTGCGGGTTCCCACAAAGGGAATAAGTAAAATGCTTCTTTATAAAAGAAAGAGTTCTATAACTGTACAGAACATTTACACACACCGTCAAGACAGCGAGCACAGTAAGAAGGGAAATCATGTCCAGAAGTATCACAGACTCTGGCTCTAGCACCCTTAACTCTCACCCGACACATGCAACGCATCTTTCCCCCGATGAAACTTCCCTAGCTCGGCCCAATTTAGACCCATCCTAGATCCAGAATAAGCCCCCACCCATGCAGCCCAAAGAAGGTGCCATCTCTCGGTTGGGCCGGCCGTTCTGGTCCAGTCCGTTGGGGAGTGGCGCAACGAGAGGGCTCGCCAGGTGACCGCTCTTAAATAAAATAAAGGGGTTAAAACAAAAACATAATCTGAAAGTCTTCTGCCCCTCAGCCAGAGTCGGACTCGCTGGTGTCGGAGGATGATGAGGATGAGGAAGACGAGGAGGAGTCTGAGGAGGAGCTGCTGGCACTGAGGCGTGATGGCTGAGTGCTGGACTCTGCGGTCGGTTTCTCCACTACAAAGGGAGGGAAAAACACGGCGGTCATTGGTGAGAGGAATCTTCTTTTTGTGATCTTTAATAGGGAACTTATGTAGGCTCAAAACATAATTTCATCAAGTTCCCTTGAGGTTTGTTGTTCTTCGTCGGGGAGAGAACTGACCAATGCCGTTGAAACATTTTGGATGGATGTTAAAACTCAAGGCAAAACAAAATGCTGATATTTGAGCTTGAACGATCCCATTTGCATCCAACTTGCCTCAATAGTTAACTTCCCGCAGACATTCGGGACCACTGGCGGAAAGGCAAAACACGACTTACACTTGGCTTTAGCGGGCTTCTTGCCAGAGTTGAGCTGCCCGCTGACGTCCATCAGCCTTCTCTCGAGCTCCAGTTGTTTCTCCAACGCCAGCTCCTCCCGTGACTTTCCGGCGCTGTTCTTGATGGCTTTGAAGGGAAGGCACGGGTTAGATAACATACAAATAAGCCCCCGCAAAGGCGTACTGGAATGCAATTGCCGCGCGTGCTTCCCCACCGTAAGGCTTGCGCGGCTTCTTCCGCAGGCACGTCATGACGTAACGCTCCAGCTCTCGCAGCGTGGACGGCTTGAGTGTCTCAAAGTCGATCTCGATCTCCTCCGGGTTGGTGTCTCGGAGGGACGGCTCTCGCGACTGGATGATGTAAACGACGCGGCCCAGCTTCTCGCCGGGCAGCTTGTTTATGTCCAGGCTGAGCTGCCGCTTCTCGTCGTATGACATGGGCGCCGTCTCTTCCTCCTCGTCTGAGTCGAAATGGTGCATGGGGGGCTCCGGGATGGCCGGCGGCACGCTGAACATCACGCCTCCCTTTTTGGACCTGACACGGAAGAGAAAAGAGCAAAAGTCGGGTTTCCGAAAGATCAAGTCCCCGTCGCGGTTTACCACCGTGTCACACAAGCTCGCAGTACCACAGCTGCCCGGCAGGTGTCAGCACTCACTTGCTCTTGTTGTTTTTCTTGCTCTGGCTCTTCTTGATTGGCATCAAGGTTCCCGTGGCCTTGTTGCTCTTCGTTTTGGGAGTTTTACCAACTTTGGAGGGCTTGGTAGGCCTGATGGAGACCAGTTCTTCTTCCACCACCTTTGGGTGCTTCTCGCCTTTCCTCCTCTTCTTCTTCTTGTCCTTCTTCTCCTTCTTCTTCTTGGGTTTCACGATGGGGCCCTGAGAGAGCGCCGTGAGCTGCTCGTGGACGGCTTTCAGCTGGGAGGGAGGAAAGGAGGGAGGGGAGGCAAGCGAGTCAGAAAATGGCGGGCGACACATATGGCGGGGCCTGGCTTTCACCAACGCTACCTGCTCCTGAAGCTCGGCCAGGCGGTTGGCTCGCTCCTCTTCGGAGTCCGAGCTGGGGCTGCTCTCGCTCTCGCTCTCGCTCTCCTCGCTGCTCAGCTCGCTCTCGGAAGACGACGAGGACGAGGATGAGGAGGAAGACGAGGAGCTCGGGGGCGCCGGCTGCTCGTCAGGCATCTTGGCAAAGCAGAACTCAAAAACATCCTGAGGGAGGGTCCAATTGTCACCATTGGCCACCAGGGTCAGGTTACACACTTGGGCTGTAACTGTCTCCCATTACCCCCAACCCCCCCAACTCAAGCTAGTTGTGACAAATATGTTTTTTCAAAACTACGAAGAGACTTCCGGCTTACCTGGAGCTTTCGAGCCATTGTCACCACATCGTGATCGGGGGGGTTGTACTTGTAGCAGTTAGAGAACATCAGTCTGATGTCGGCCGAAAATTGCTGAGCCTCCGCATACTCTCTGCTGTCCATCTTCCTCTGCGCGGGCCGGCCACAAGACACATTCATGTTGGGAAATACTGTGTTTTTTTATTTTTATTTTTTTAACTTGACTAACTAGCGAGCACTTGCTGGTGTACCTTGATCGTGCTGAGGTCCATGGGCTGCTTGATGATTTCGTGGTAGTCGTGGAGCCCGAGCGAGGAAGCGTCGACGGGTTTGTAGAAGGGCCAGGCGTAGGCGGCGTGCTTCTTGGACAGGAGGTCCTTCAGGACGCCGTTGCAATAGCGCAGCTGCGGCGTCAGCTTGCTGCGACGCACCGGCGTGGGCAGGATGGAGTCGGGCAGGTCCTTCTTGGGGGGCTTGATGGGTCGCCCGCTAACTCCTCTCCTGAACCCCGTGTGCGCTTTGTTACCCAGCATGACTTGCCCGTGATCCGCGTTGATGCCCATCGCCTGGTTGAGGGCCAGGCCCTGGTTGAGGCCCAGACCCTGACCGAGGCTCAAGCCCTGGCTCAGGGCCAGACCTTGGCCGAGGCTCAGGCTGGTGTCGTGCTCCACCCCGAGCGCTGTGAGGGTGAGCGCGGAGTCGTGACCCCTGCCCAGGCCTAAGCCCATGCCACCCACGCTCATGGAGCTCATGATGGGCATGGCCACCGTGGTCGGGGTGGTGGTGTCGGCTTTCCTCTTCACGCCTTTTTTCTGTGGTCAAAATGAATTGAGAAGCGTGTCACGAGTCTGACTTTTTTTGGGGGGGGGGGGGGGTGTTACTATTAACAACACAAAAAACTGGCCCCATCTCAACATTTTAATTCATTCTGCGAACCTTTAATGCATCATTTCTTGTATTAGAATACAGAAAAAACAAACAAACCCCGGAGCTAAGCTCTTCCCCATGGAGAATCTCACCTTGGTAGTGGGCTGCGTGGGAGGGGGGCCGGTCATTGAGGCGATGCCGTGCTCATTCGGAAGGGGGAGGGCCAGACTCTTGGCCATAATGGTCTGCGGCAGGGTGGACAGGATGGTTTCGGGGGGTTCGGGGGTGGTCGGTGAATACACAGACTGGGAGACGGCGGGCACCTGATGAGCCGTGGTGACTCCTCCGGAGACTGGGGAACAAAGACAAGACAATGTTCATCAGCTCTTCTCAAAATGGAGTGCGCAACATATAGCTGTTGCTCATTTAAATCAGGGACGAAAACAGTGTTGGCGGCAGTATTCTCACGGCCCGATCAATCTTTTAACTCTTCTTCCGTGACTCAATATAAGGCACAATAGAATCAAGACAACACGACACCGACGTGACATTTAATTAGCATTAGCTTTATGCGGGGGGGGAATCAGATCCGAGAGCAAAAACATCAGTCTTTTCAATCTGTGTTGTTGCGAACTCACCCGAACTTCCCCTGCCCCGCTTTCCCACTTTGATGGGTCTGCTGCGCGCAGGGGGGGGGCTCAGGTCCACCTCCTCGGGCGGCATCTGAGCTACCTTCTGTAGAAATGCTTTCTCCAGCGACTGGGCCATCAAGACGATGTCATCAGATGGCTACGAGAGACGCACATTTGGTGGGTCGGAGACGGAAATCGTGAGACGCGGCCAAATGGCAACGCTCGTACCTTGTTGTAAATGTAGCAGTTGGTGAACATGGTGTTAAAGTCCTGCATGCATTCACTGGCACTGTAGTAGTAGCTGCTCTCGAGCCTCCTCTTGATGGTGCCCAAGTCCATCGGGATCTTGATGATCTTGTGATAGTCCTAAAGAAGCATCGTGCGTCAAGTTCCACATTCAGTTTTTGCAACAAAACCTCCATTAGTTTCGTTGCAGTTTGAAAAATACCAGTCAACATTGTGTCGCGGGATTTAGAGGGGAACGAACAAAAGAGCATTCAACATTTCTGAATCAAAAGAATACATTGAAATGAACACAATTTTATACACCATGTGTAGGATTTTTTCTTCAATTAATGCATGAAGTAATATGACCTCTCTCATGATGCTTAAACCCCCGTTCCAAAGACCACCAACGGCCGCTGTTGTGACGCATACTCACAGGCAGGTTGAGCTTGACGGCGTCCACCGGCTCATGGAAGGGCCAAGCAAAGTGGTGGCGCCACAACGACTTCAGCAAAACCTTCTGCAGGAACTGCAGCTGGTTGGTCATCTTCCCCCGTCGCCCGGGGTCTTTCACCAGGGACTGTGTGGGGCCAGGGCCTGCGGTCTGGCTGTGCGGGGGCATCCCCGGGCTCTCAAAGCCTTCGTAGAGCAGGGACGGTTTCCGGATCCTTTTCCCGGCCGCGCCAGAACTCTGCTCCAGGGCCGTGATCCCCATTAGGCCGACATCTAGCCCGCCATGGGAGCTGCGGAGAGCACAGTGTGGCATCTTAGCAAGGCTTTGCAGCAAGAAGGTATTTCATACTCCATCTATGTCTTTGCTTCACTCGGCCTTAAAACACAAGTGGAACATAACGTCACTCAGAGAACAAATGGTGAGTCTACAAATCCCGTATTGCTGATTAATTCTGACCAAACAGCCCCCCTTTCTTACATCGACACTGTTTACGTCTTTAAATGGGTGCACCTCTACCATGTAACAGTCATGGCTGTAAAGTTTCCAACAGAAAGCCTCAAGATCTTTGATGCAGACTGATTTATCAAGAGTTGGCTTTTTGCCCAGGTGGCAGTCATCTTGTCACAGGAAGTGCTGCTTTGACCTGCAACGTGCCCCCCTCCCCCATTCTCTACTGCCTCCAGTGGCGGCTTACAAAGTACCAAGTAGCTGGGGGCATTTGAATCTGCCGTTATTGTGTTTATACATACACCTTTGTCAACAGCAGCATGCAATTACACGCAGCAATGTCATTCTGCGTCACGGGGGGCTGGGGGGCACTTTTTGGGATTTTTAATCACGTGCCTTGTGTAATTTTTAAGGCTGGGTAGATGAGGGAAGCAGGGGATATAATCTTTTAAAATACCCCAACATCTGGTAATAGTCAGCAATTTTTGAATGATAGAGCCTTTGGAAACATTTGACAGTTAATATGCTTTATTATTATTTTTTTCTTCAAAGTACAACATGGAAGTAAACATATGTAAGGCCAAGTCATTTAGCTCATGGTCACAACAAACAAAAAAATACCAGCTTTCTTTCTAACAAATAGACATTTTTCATCATGTCTCTGTAGATTCACAAGTCATGGCACTCTGCAAAGGTTAAATCGGGGCAACTGGACTCTTTGTTGAGTGCGTTTTTCTGGTTTCCTGAAAGCATACAGAAACGACTTGGTGACGACGCTATTTGACGAACCGAAGAAATATTGGTGATAGTGGGAGCAAAATTAGGAAAAAGGGAGAAATCAAAGAATTTTACTCTTAATCGAGCTTAAGTGACAGTGGGCGCCGTAACCGGGGCAACAGATCACACAAACTAGTCCGGTGGTGGTCTAGTAGCATCATTCACCACCACCGGCGGCTACAATCAAAACAACCCGGCGAAATTGGAGAATAACGGGCGCTTTGGACGAGGTAACCCGATACGTCGTTACAGCAATAGTAGTGCGTTAATTACGTTTCTCAGTGGCACATTGGGCTCACTAGAACGACGGGCGGATACAACAAGATTGCGGGGAGCTAATGCTAAAGAAACAAGGCTAGCGGCAGCGCTGCGAATATGGCGCCGGCGTCACGCAAACCCCAACAGACACTTTACACACATTTTAGTCTCGCGTCATATACTCCGCGTCCGATGGCCGTCAAGAGTCAACATTTCCCGTGTGCGCCGCATCATCTCCGGGGGACTAGCGGCACCGCTCATACACGCAGAGCGGCCGGCAGAGTCCAACATCTCGTCTCAATAAAACGAAGATTCATGACATTTTGTCAAATATCGCATCCAATGGAAAGCTGAGAGGCAAGTTTACCAGTAGATACCTGTCAATCAGCGGGTTTACGGCCATATCCATGAGGATGGATCCGGATTGCGTTTTGCTATTTTCAAGCCAGTATCCGGTCCTGTTCCGGTTCCTGCGTTTTTTTGTGCCCCTTTTCTTTATCGGCGCTCTCCGACTGCAATATAAATTTCCTCTTGCTTCGTGGAAATGGCGCTCGTCTCCCTACACCAGCTGCTTTATAAACCCACGAGTCACCCTATTGGCCACGCGTGCTGAAAACGTCCCCGCCCTCCGAGTTGCGATTGGCTCGTTGCGTTCGAAGGCAACCTCACCGCACCCCGAAACGGCCGGTTAAGTCTTTGAGGTGAAAAGAAAGCTTAAAAGCACGTCCTTTCATGTAAAGAGAATCGCGCAAAACCGTGATTCACTCTTTGTGGCCTTTCTTCACACTAAATCGTGTGCTTTCCTTCTTCGTGATTACGAGCACGCAAGGACGTTGAAAGCGCCTCCAAACTTGAAGGTCTTACATTATGTCAACGTATGCAAAGGCGGTGATTGGCCACTGCGTGCGTAACGCGGGCTTTCTGTGCGCGTTATGTACAAGCCGATTGGTCGAGCCGTGGGACGTCGCGGCCACCAGCCAGTTCAGGCTTCTCCCCACTTACCAGAAGATCAGTCGCAGAGGGGCGCCGGTCGCCATCTTAAAGCACGACGACGGTTTAAATTACCGAATTGTGCTCTGGGATTCGAATATATTTCCCGAACGACACCTCTAAATACACACTACGTGTGTCAAACGAACCGAAACGACAGACAATCGTGGTTTGCCTCAACTGAAAGACACAAACGGACGGAACGACATAGAACATGACCCGCGTGGCCAATAAAGAATATATTATCGAAACGGTTACGCAAACGTGGCGACATCATAAAAGAAAAAGTGTCGATCAAAATAGCTTTTATCAAAGTTCAATGACTGCATGCCGGGCAACCGGAACAACAGGATGACGCAGCAGTTTAATCATCGGCTTAGAAGTACTTGAATTGGAAATGGCTGCCAATGTCTTTTACACCCAGTAAAACAATTCACCATCTTGCTAAATGCGTTACGTCACCAATAGTACAACCTGGTATCAACTAACTAAAGTGAAATCTATCCGTAACATCACAAAACAATGCCCACATGCAAGAAAACTAAACCCAACGCCCCGACAACAAATTCGTCCAACGTGTCAACGGTTACCCAATCACATGCGCCCATCCCCCACTCCCCAAGGTTACAGACGACCAACAATGTCACTGAAACATGCAAATAAAACCACAATAGGAATACACTAAAAAAACGAAAGCATTGTGGTGTTGCGGGATATTTTGTGATAAAAGTGAAATTTTGAGAGATGAGATGTTCAAAAAAGTATACCCCCCAAATCCTAAGGATTAAAATAAAGACAAATGCCGATTGGTAAATCCAAAAAAATACGGCGAAACTTGTCTTGAAAACATCTTCTGGTCTTCCAACTCGATACTTTTTAAGCAACATATTCCTTCCAACATGTCCGCCCTTCTCCCATTCTTCGGGGAAGGGTGGGGGAGGGGAAATCACGTGACCAGATACACCCCGAATCCCAACACTTGAGCCAAACTTGGAACCAATTGCCATGCAATTCAAATGACCCATTCCAACATGGGTCCCCGACGTGCCTATTTAAAGGGATGGGGTGAAGCGAAGAAAATCGTCCTCTTCGCGTCCCCACGTAGAAATTCAGTAAATAATTCCTCTCAACAGTTTCGGGTAGAAACACCAAAGTAATCCAAACAAAGAGCAGACTTCAATCGGGGATAGTCTCTTGGTGATTGGCCAGCGTTGGTCACGTGACAAGACGCGTTCTTTTTACCACTTAAATATCGATAGTTTAACTCGTTGTCGTTTC
Organism: Hippocampus mohnikei; assembly: GCA_026261675.1. NCBI lineage: Eukaryota > Metazoa > Chordata > Actinopteri > Syngnathiformes > Syngnathidae > Hippocampus > Hippocampus mohnikei. The sequence goes on from JAKGUB010000345.1 coordinate 2,415,042, forward strand.
TGCTAATCCCTCCGCGAAACAAGAGTCTGTAAGAGACCCAGTTTGTGCAGTAGAAGGTGTTAGAAGCGTCCAAATTGTCCCAAAAAATGACAGCTCACGAGCTCAGTCGAGTTGCGTAGAGACAAAGCACTACGCATGCGCGCCCGTCACTGCAATGGAGGCCGGTGAGATGACGCAATCGTCATGCTGTTTTTTTTTAACCGTATTAACAAACGTGGAATGAATAAGAACAATATTTTTTTCCCCCTTCCAATAATATAAGAAAACACGATATTTCACTTTTGATTCGAGGCAATAGGAGTAGTACGATATAATAATTTTAGAGGACACAAATTATACTACTTGTGTCCTCTAAAATTCTCATATCGTTTCTGTTGTCACGTTGAAACCTCCCAACTGATAATAACTTAGATTCATAATATAGTACATCATTTAAGGGACTTGGGGATGGTTAGGACATTGTTCTAAGTCAGCTGGTGTGTAAGTGTTTTGAATATTATAATTAGATTTATTGTACGACATTCGATCAAACAATTACTTTTTGCATGTGCTGTTTACAAAAATAATTTCACCAATTACTTCATGAAATAAAAAAGTGACAAATAAATGAAGAAATACATTCCATTAATACCACTGTCTCTTTTAAGTATTTGTTTCCCTGGTGATTAGAAACAAAATGATTGAGCATTCGTCTTTGTTAGCCATCGGAAAGTCCCAATTTCGTTTTACAGTATCCTCAAGTACAATTAGTGAGCATCTCGTTTGTATTAATGTTTTTTGATGGTTCATTGAACTCTTGTCTTCCCAAAATCTCCTGTTGTGAAAGAATCACTGCCTGAGTACCCACCACGTCGGCCCACGTGACGGCATGTAAAAGTGAGTTAGTTAATCATGATGGGTGGTATTTGGAGGGACACGTTCTTTTGTAGGTGGTACCTAAAGTCTGAGAGCCACACTCTTTAAACAATGCGTGTCATTGTATCTTGATTTGATTTATTGCCCAGCCAGAGCTGTAATTCCCTGACGAGCACCGTGTGCACAAGATTTGTTTAAATTCAGGTAGAGCAGGTCCAGTCTGCACCGGGCCACTTTGTATGGTTGGTGCGGGAGGTGGCCTGGAAGGAGAGGGCGACGTCACGATCAGGCGCCTCTGCCTCTGTGACTCATCAGTCGTCTCTCTCTCTCTCTCTCTCTCTCTCTCTCTCTCTCTCTCTCTCTCTCTCTCTCTCTCTCTCTCTCTCTCTCTCTCTCTCTCTCTCTCTCTCTCTCTCTCTCTCTCTCTCTCTCTCTCTCTCTCTCTCTCTCTCTCTCTCTCTCTCTCTCTCTCTCTCTCTCTCATTCAAATGAAAGAGAGATGTCGATCAGCTGCTCTTATATACAGTACTGGTCGGTTGGGATGCGTACAAGACAGGCGGGTGGCCGTTGAGAAAACAACATTATGCGGTCACACCAAACCAGTCGTCTTCTTACAAATTCTGGCAGCAGCAGTGCACTCACCAGACTCTAGGATACAGTGATCCATTTCCATGTGAATGGTGTCGCAAACGACCTTTTCTATCACAATGGAAACCCTCAACGCAGGTCCAGGAGATCACTGAGATGGGATGAGATGACACGAGATGAACATGCTTTCTCATCCATCTGGCACCCTAAATCATGTGAAGCTAGTGGTTTTATACTTCCCTCGTGTTTAAAGAAAGACACTGAACACAGCTTGATTCAACAGATCCAAAGAAGAGAAAAGAAGCTACCGATTACTTTCGGGCCATTAAAAAAACTTTTAATCTCGAAACCAGTCAGTCTCAGTTTGGTACATGCATCAATAGTGTTACGCAGACGCCCTCTAGTGGTACATAAAATCATCACTGCCCTTGAAGAGTTCAGTTTGCTGTTGAACTTTGGTCGTGCTTTCTAAACCCACTTTGTATTTACATTCTCATTCTCTCGTGGTTTATTGAGTTTTTATGCGATACGATGCTAATTTTCTTTACTCGGGACGGATAACAAAAACAATTGTTTGGGGGGATTTGGTTCCGATGAATAGAATTTCCGTTTACTTCAGTGGGAAAAATAAGTTTGACATGCAGGTCGATTGAGTTAAAAACTTGGTCACGAATGAGTGAGTGCTGAGTGCATGTTTAGAGGCATGTGCTCTTGGTTTAAAAAAACACCCAACACTGATAGGGCACTATATCAAAATTCTGCACCGAAAACAATGAATTCGAAAGGGGAAAATCTACACAAAGATGGCATTTTTTTTCCAAATTACAGTTTTACCAGTAGATGTCGCTCTTGGCCTATGAACCTCTCAAAAATGTCGCCATAGTCGTTGCATGTGTAAGTTGAGGGGTTCGTTGTTTACGAACGGCAAAAGGAGAGATGGATTCCTTTGAATGCAGTTTTATTGAAAGGGAGAAAAAAGACGTCTGCACCGCAGCACGTTCGAGAACACAACAATTTCTTCCGGCTACTAAAACACTTCCTGTTTCCGTCAGCCAATCAGACGTTCTCAACATAACATGCCAGCAGGTTTCTGGTAGGACTGCAGGAAGGCCTCGTACTGAGACCGAGAGTTTTAAACAAGAAACGGGAGATGGCTTGTTCCCGTTCAATGTTAAGACTAAACCACCGCCATGTTGAACGTGGCAAACGCTGTACATGTGTGTATATCGGTGTGCGCTGTAAACGATGCCGGGCCTTGAGAAGCCATGACAAGAGACATTTGTTTTGTGAGAAAAAAATTAAAAAATGATGGGGTGGGGTGCACTGGGACCAGTCAATCACAGCAGGGCAGTCCTTGAAAGTGGTTTATGGCTCCATAATTAGAGCCAGCCTAGCTGTCAAATCGTTGGCTGAGAAATTTTGTCTGAAGATGACTGTATCAGAACTCATCACTTCATACTATGCTCACTTGAAATGAAAACCACGGGATCAGGTATGAATGGTGTGTAATGTATTTTATTATCAACCAAATATCAATATGTTTTGCTGAAATATGAAGCGACCACTTTAATTAAAAAGGACTCAGAAAGACTGTTGAAAATGGGATTATAATAACTATTTGTGAATACAATGATATGGCTGGGGATCAATCAGAAACAATACCTTGGCCAAAGGTTTCAAAAGGGCGATGTACTTGTATTTGATTAAAAGGAAGAAAAGAAAAAAAGTTGTCTTTGTCCCCAAGAGTAGGGGCAGCGACCATTTTTGTCTACTTCCGGTTGGCGCTGGCGGTGCCGATCACGCAGTCGTTGACCTACCAGGGCAACAGAGACAAAGACATCATGTGAGGAAATCTCTTCCTCTTGTCATCCTACGTAAACTGAAATCACAAAATGTAAAAAAAAACAAAAAAAAAAACAGGCCAGGGTGAGGCTCACCTTGCTGGCGAACCTCAAAGAATTGAGCGTTTCCCCGAAACTGTCTGGCTCCGGAGCAATGTTGACGAACATCAGACTGGAGAGAAAAAAAAAAAAAAAATAATTGGCTGAGCAACAGTTAGTTAGTAAATAAATAAATAAACGAATGAATAAATAAATAAATAAATAAGAACAATAAAGACAAGAAAACCTGCGTGTTTCATTTCTTCGTTCATGTTACGTGTTGTCTTTCTGTGCAAAATGTTTTCAAATATGTCCTGGCTTTGAGTCCAGTGATAAGTGAAAAAGGAATCAAAGTTTGTCCTCACGTTTTGCTGTTCCCGCCCAGGCAGCCCTGCAACAGGTAGGTGAGCTTCGAGTTCCTGTAAGGAATGAACGTCTCCTGCAACACGCCAACAAGTGCTGTTAGGTACATGAACACGTGACATGACGACTTCATTTGAACACCGTTGAAGCGTTTCGCTTTAAAAGTGGTACCTTGACATCAAGCGCATCTCCACAAATTGCTTTCAACGTCCGACGACTGACAGGAGAGAAAGACGGGTTTGCTCACTGACCTTGTTGGCCAGTGCGGTGATGACGATGCCTAGGTTGGACAGGGAGCCGTTGATTGCGGTCATTTCTTTGAAGCGCTCGCCCTGGGACTGACTCTTCAGCATCCGCTCACTCCCTGCTAGGTCCACCAGACACAGGGTGGCTGGGCACACAAGCAGTATTTAAGATGGTTATAGTGTTGTTAAAAAAAAAAAAAAAAAAAAAAAAAGTGGTGAAACATTTCTTGACAAGATAGCGAGGTGCACAAAATGCTCATTCATATGTGGCCTCCACTCGGTGAATGCTCACGCAGTGCAAAATAACTAAGAAATAGCTCCAATGTTACGGATGTTTTGAACTCTATTCGTGTAGGATTTAATTCGCACAGGAATTGATTGTTTATCTTCTGTGAGGAATGACTACAATCAATGTTGCTGACTGAGAAATGAGGGGTTTGTATAACCATTTCTGGATTTTACTTTCCCCCAGATATGGACACACACGCACACCACACACACAGCTCAATGTTTTTTTTTAAATGTCATTATTTTATGAAGTCCAATAAAAATAAAACACATTCTTCCATTTTTGTTTGTTTTTACTCGATGGAGGTTTCAGCTTGGCACACAAAAGCAAACGTGCGACGGCGTGCATTTCCATCCGTCGTAATCAGTCAAGCACTCACAGCTGCTTTTGACATCCCTGCCCACGTTGACGCCCTCAATGTCGAGCTGGAAGACAGAATGCGAGCGGGAGGAGCGGTCGTTTTGGGTCGTCTGGGCCGTGGAGCGATTCTGGTTGGCCAAGGCGATCAAGCACAGGACCTGCGGTGGTCAGAGAGACAGCCATCAGGTGGTCCATGTCGTGCTAGTGTTGTGTGTGTGTGTGGAGACTGTTGACCGTCTCAAAGTTTGGCTCTGGTGACCCCTTGCAGGGGAAATGACACAATTTACTGCCTACAGAGATAGATTCCGCGGGCAGGGGGTACCTGGTCCTCGTTAGAGACCTTCTGGTAGGTGAGATTGGTGATGGTCATCTTGTTGCCGGTCGACTTGCGTATTTCGTGTTCTGGCCTCTTGCTGCCCTTGTCCGCATAGAGCAGGTCGCGCAGGCACTCGTTGTAGATCTCCACAAAGCTGGCCGTGAAGGAGAACTGCCGGGAGGACAGTCTGAGTGCATCGCTGGCCGGGGACGAGCAGTGCACATCGCCCGCTGCCAGGCAATTTTGACATTTTTACACGTCATCCAATACACAACAGAGAACGACAGATGGCGACGCATGCTCACAGGCAGATGGACGGCACCAACACACGCTCGTTCGTGGAATGACCCAGAAAGGCACTCATGAGCTCACAGACACAGGCACCCAAAGACACAGACAGAAAGACATCCAAAGACACACACTCAAAAACAGAGATAGAGATCTCTCTCTCTCTCTCTATTATATTACATAAAACCTCAGTGAAACTCCATCTACCGTTTATAAAACTAGCTAATTCTAGCGAAGATGGCCTTCGTTTTTGTGTTTGTCAATTAACACCATACACGATCTTGCGGGCTTGATTTGACATGGATTTGCTTCGATATTGCTGTCCATACGCAGTCACGGATGAGCAAGACAGACAGCACAGACAAACAACTGGTTTTACAAAACAAACAAACAAAAACACCTCACAACTCTCAATGAAAAATCCCAAACTATTATAACCCGGATAGTCACACAGACGCCATACAGTCAAAGACACAAACATGTGAATCAACCAACCAACCTCCCAGCCTTGGGCGGCAAGCTTGTGGGTGGCTCTGAAGATCTGCTGCACGGCTCTGGGAATCATGCCGCGGGCCCGGTGGTCCTCGGCCCCCTCCATGGTGTACGTCTTGCCGCTTCCCGTCTGGCCGTAGGCGAAGCAGCACACGTTGTAGCCGTCCAGCGCCGACTGCACCAGCAGGGAGATCTCTTCAAACACCTGGTCGGGACCGAGGCGGAGAGGCAACCGGATCTTAGTCAACGGCCGTCCCGTGGGTTGGGTTGGGGCTTGATGGCCGGTGGCGTACCTCCTGCTGGGTTGCGTCGGGGCCAAAGACGCGGTCAAAAGTGAAGTTGTAGTTCTTCTGGGTCTCGGTGGTCTTGCCTGTGTGAGACTGAGGGCAGACACGTGTGGGTTTGTTTTTTTAAGCGAGTGTTTCCCTAAAAATAAAATCAGTAACTGGACAGCGACGACCCCCAACGTAATGAAATATTGTTTCAAGTGTACAAAGTCAAAAACTTGTTTTCTTCGCCACACTCCGAATGAAAAACGATTCCAACGTTAGCCAGCAGAACCTGGGTTGACCGCAGCCTTGCTCACCTCCTCCGTTTTGGCCAGTGTGATGGCCTTGTCGTCGTTGGCTGGCAGCTGGATGTGTTTGCCCAGGCCGCCGTTCACTTGCGGGCGCACTCGGCAAAACACTCGAATGTTTCCCTGGAAGCAATTTGGGAACATTGACCGGAGGCTACTCGCATGGTATGCAATCCACCAAAGGGACTTGCCTTGAGCTCCTGAATCGTATTGTGGAGCTGGCGCCGCTCCATCTCTCCCACGTGGATCTCGGACTCCAGGCGGGCCACGAGCTCCCTGAGCGAGCGCACCTCCTCCTCGGCGGCCCGCAGGCCAGCCTGCGTGCTGGCCAGGGTGGAATCCTGTACCGACAGCCTCATCTGCAGCACAACGCAGCACCCATGTTGGCCACATGCCACAATTGGCTATGTATGAGGAGTCAAATTACTTCCTCTGGGGTCTCTTAACACTTACGATAATCAAAATAGGAGTTTACCGTACAGGCACAACATTTGAGTGTTTCACAATAACTTTGTCCTTTACTATTTTGTTTTGATCGACATTCTTTGTCTTGGTTTTGTAAGAAGTTCAAAAGGCCCAAAAAAGTGCCAAATTTACAAGAGCTGATATCAGCCGATTCATTGGCAGGCTGGACAATATGCCCCCGCCCTCCCCCAAAAGTGTGTATGTGTGGGAGGGAGGGGGAGGGTCCAATTTTTACCCGACTTCGCTCTATTGGCTTGTAAGAGAAAAAAAACATGAGTCAAGTTTTGTATTAGCAAACTAGCTTTTTTTTCTCCTTCCATACAATTTAAAATCATTACAAGTGTGTAGTAAAATAACCAAATTCAAATGAAAATCGGTTAAAAAAAATAAACAAATCTTTGGTTCATCCAGTCCTGCCAGCTTGCGGACGGGCATCACCTTGAGGGTTTGGATCTCAGTCTCTTGACTGTCGCGCAGAGTCTCCATCACCCTGTTTTTGTCTTGCAAGTTGTTGAGCTCCGCCTGCAGCATCTTTTTTCGCTGCTGACCCTCTCCAACTCCTCCCGGACACCGCAGAGAGCCCGCAGCCTTTCCCGGTTCTCACTGGAATTAAAAAGCAACCGTGCGGTTGGGGCTTTCTTGCGCGTCACATTTGGGAGTGGGACAGCAAACGCTGCACTACAGTGACAGTCATGCGTTTTAGTTTTTTAAACAGCAACTGCAAGAGTGCAGAATGGCGCTGCATCGGAAACATTTGGAAGTTGCTCCTGAAACTGTGGAAGAAGAACTGCCCGAGGCCACCGTGAGATGACAGCTTTCCATAAGCCGGCAAGAGAAAAAGAAAATAGAGCCGGGGGAAAACCCTGGCGTGTGTCCGCACCTGAGGTCCTTCTCCATCTCAGCTGCCCTCGATTGACACTCGGCAAGGGAGTCCTTCAGATTCTCTCGCTCCAGGTTGGCAGACTTCATCTTGCTCTGGTAGTCCTGGATCTTCCCTTTCATGTCACTGACCTTGCCCTTCATGTCCCACGGGAGCCTGCGGGGGGCCCCTCCAACGCCACCTACAGAGCCACACGATTGTCAGACAGAAGTCCACTCAAAATGCCCTTGGTTTTTCCTAAAGTGCTTTTCACGTGTGACTCAACTTAGTCTCGAACCCGGACAGCGATTTGAAACTGGACAGGCAAATTGGTGCCGTTGTCAACTCCAGCTTCTTTCATCTTGGCCAGCTGGCTAAATTCAAGACTCTCATTTCCCTGGTGAGCACTTGGGAAACAGTCCTTCATGTTTTTGTCACCCTGCGGCTGGATTGCTGCAACGCACTTTACTGCCAATCCTCCATGAAGTGTCTCCAGAATGCTGCCGCTCGCCTCTCGACTGGTACTCTTTAGAGAGAGCACATCGCTCCTACTCTGGCATTCGTTCACTGGCTCCGGATACATTTTAGAGTTCGTTTAAAGATCCTCTTATTTGTTCTCCAATCTTGAAATGGCCTGGCCCCACCCAAGCGCTCTGAGCTTCTACGCACCTGCCCAGACTTCTCAGGTGTGCGGACCAGACACTATGAGAGGCACCGAGAACTAAGCTCAGAGGGGATGGAGCCTTTTCCGTTGCCGCCCTCTCTTTGGAATGATCTCCCGCTGAACGTTACCATCTTTGAAAGTCATTTTAAAATTCATTTTGATTCTGTGGCTTTTGACTCAGCATGAGACCTGATTTTTAATTTGACTGTTTTTGTGCTTTCTATTGTACTGGTTATTCATGACTTGTTTTATTGTTTGTTGTATGAACAGCACTTTGTATACAGCGGTGGTTGCTTTCAAGTGCTCTTGAAATACACTTGAGTTGAGCTTTACCTGCTTTTGGCTCCGAGGCGGCCACCCCTGCTGTCATTTTGCCTCCCTTTGCTACGGTCGACGCCACGGGCGCTTTGAAGACGCCTGATGGGCAAGATCAAGCAGCAAAGTCAGCCAGAGCACCGGGTGAGCATCAACTACCCACCTCCTCTTACCCCTGGAGGGGCCGACGGCCACCGTCGCGGCTCCGACACCTCGCATTGGCCTGGCTGCGGAGGGAACGAGGACAGAGGGGGAACTTCAATCACACAGTGGACTGCTTAAAGCATCATGAAAATCGCAGTGTGGATTCGCTCGCGCTGTAATGGTACACCCAAAATCACGGCTCGGGGAGCACCTTGGTGTAAAGTTCACCTTTCTGTGCAGTCAGGAAACAAAATTGCACCTAAATGCACCTGCATTTAGGTCTGATCTTTTTATGGGTTAGCTTTGAAAAGATCTGAAACCAATGAGTTTGACACCTGCCGCTTTAAATTTGGACTGAACGAAATAATCTACCGGTATTTGCGATTGGATGGTGAAATGAGAGTGTCTGACCGGGAATGAACTTACAAATGGGTGCCCTGGTTGACGTGACGGGTGCCCGTCTGGTGCCCAGAACGGTGGCAGCGGCAGGCGGCTTGACAGCCTCCGGCTCCTTACGGGACTTCTTCTGCGGTGGTAAACATTTGAAATCAAACCTTTATTTAGACATCCATCCATCCACACAGACAGACGGACGTCATTGTGGGCAGCGCATCACTGTAATGGTATATGGTGGTTCACGATTGTACTGAGTTTGGGTGTCTTTTGTCGGAGATCATGCAAGCGAGCTTGGCGACACGCCGATTTCGGGGAAAATTGAACCAGTTGAACAATCACTCGAAAGTGTGAAACGTATTACAACGGGACCGGTTTCATAAGGTGCTAATTTAGGGTGCCATTTAGCCTTTGAAGACTACATGAAAATGAGCCGGCGCATATTTGTCTTCAATTGATTACAATTGTATCGGTTCTTTCAACTGTTTGCGTCTTTCAACGTGTTGCTTTGACATGGAGTTCCGTTGAGTTGTTCGATTTTGAACAGCGCTCTGGCTCGCATTCGGGTGCTTGCGCTCTAACACTAAATTACCTTGAGTACAAGTCAAGAGGGCTCAATTTCTTCGTCCCGCGCGTGAAACGGAGAGAAAACGGCCAAGGTGTTTTACCTGAACAGGCTGCGCACACGGAAGGTTCTCCGAGTTGGCGAGGACTCGCTTGCTCGCCATGACCGGCAGTCGAGACATGTCTCGCTGGCTTGAAAGAACAGCCAAAACGTCGTCAAAGCACCGCGGCTGCTAGGAAACTAAACCGAGTTAGAAACGTGAGCTTCGTGAGGACAAACAACTTTTCTCGAAGTAAAAATGTCCTGGTGCGGATTTGCCTGCGAAGTCTCCGGCGGTTAAAAATTTGAATGGCAACCGTTTGAATGGCGCCGCAAATGGGCCGTCGTGATTGGCTGAGCCCGCATAAGGCCGCGCCTTTGCGTTTTTTGAGGACTTGTTTTTGTGTTCGGAATGCGCACATGGCGACGGAGGAGCGCTGGTGGTCGTTTTTACGTGTTCACTCTGAGTGGCCTCATTCAATTGACTAATGCCATCAAATTAGCATGTCTTTAATATGTTGGGCTTTTGATTGCGTCACGTTTTCTAAACAAAACAAAACAGTCCGTCGATATTATTAAGCTCGCAATCGTCGACCACGTGATCTGTTTGAACTTCATTTGGGTCACAAACTAGACGGACGTCCAGCTTCAAAGTTTTAGCACTTTTGTTGCTAGTTCAGGCGACTTTTCGGACTGATCTAGCAAAAAGCAGAAAATGTAGGTATTTTTAGCAAAAGTGACACAAATGCTAAAATGCACCAATTTCTCCACGATGGCACAAAATAAATTTTTGTGACCGGGTCAGAAAAACAACTGTCCAGCTGCAAAAAGTGTGTTGAAGTGAAGTCTCCTCGCTGCCCATCTTTAAAACCCGCCTCAAAACTCACTTGTATTTTTGGGGATTTGACTCAGCATGATTCAGATTTGTTCTTGGTTTTGCTGTTTGGTGCTTTCTACCGTCTTTGTTACCGAATTGTTGCTTTACTGTTGTATATGTTAGTTGTTCCATGTACAGCACTTTGTATGCAGCAAAGGCTGTTTGAAAGTGCTCTATAAATACAGTTGAGTTGAAGTAAGGGTTTTTTTTGTGTCCAAGAAATGTTCAGAGTACAAAGCTGGTCAGAATGTCTCAAATAAACTCACTGTAGCGTGAACAATCTGAAAGTGAAAACTTAATGGAGCCACTGCAGCTGAAAATCACGCACAGCAAATAAAACCACATTAAGCTATGAAAAGTGAAGAACAAAAACATTTATGAAATCTGTTTGCCAACTTTATTCTCAAACAGTCCCACTGAGTGAGCATACAGTATGCTAAAGAGCAGCATGGCTCATTGTGTTAGCATCAGCCATGACTTGAATGGTAATTTATCATTTTTCCAATGCAGACAATGGATACACGCAGGAAAACGTGTGGCAGCAAGTGAGTCGAGATGAACAAATATTGTAAATTGTATTCACTGTCACTTCACATTGCCAAATATTATCACTGTTTGTTTATCATTCCAGTCCAAACATCATTTGAGTGAATATCACTAATATTTTTTTAAATCCCAATGCAGAGGAAGTTTGTTATTGTGTCTTAAAAAAAAAATTAAAGGGGTTGGGGGAATGTTTTTCACAGGACATGCTTCCCTTTTACAGAAAACTCTTATGTACAGCATACTGCCATATAATAATAATAATAATGCCTTTAAGTTGATAATAGTGTGGATAACATTTGCAATACAGTTGTAATGAGAGTCATAGTATGCACGAAAAAGCTTTTTTTGTGTGTTTGTTTTGTTTAAGAAAAGATTAATAGTAACAGTACCTGTCAGCCATTTTGTCATACAATCATGATTTCCCCCAACAACTGGCTGATGAAATGTTGCGACAGAGGGTCACAAACGTTTCTATTAGTTAACAATAAAAACAAAACAAACACTGTTCCTCTCTTCACATTCACGCTCACACTTTTGTCTGCCGGTACAAAAATACGAACATATTAAAAAAAAGTACAGGTGACAAACATACAGGGTTTCATCAAGTGCTTAGTTCGTGAGCCCTGCCCGGTTTAGTGCATTCGGCAAACGTCCCTCGACGGCCATTTTGAGCAGCCGGCGACAGGATTCTCGTCTTTCTCGACGCACGTGATGATGCCTCCCGCAAGGACGACAGACGCTACCCGAGCTAGCAACAGTCCCGTTGACAATATTCAGGCATTCGTACACAAGAAGGTAGAGCAATTCAATTCCCGGAGAAGAAGGATACGTCGAGAACGCTCCGTTTGAATGTGTCGCTGCTCCGTTTGCCAAGTTGAAGTTCTTTACAGGTTTATAATGACCGTGACACAGGTGTCACCAACCTGTCACAAACAGAGAGCTGCTACCGGCACAACCAGATTGATAGGCACTTCCGAATGAACAAATTTGCTTGCGGTAAATCATCTCGTCGTTGCGCTGGGGTGTCTCCACAAACGCTATGGGTTGGGTCATGCAATACAATACAGACCGTTGAACTACACTATATTTAAAAACAAAAACAAAAAAATCAATGTATTCGTTTACAACAAACAAGTTAGTTCATTGTCAAGTGTCACTTTTTTTTAATGAATGGCATTGTACAAAAAAATCACTAGGGAGTTATTTATAGAACAGGCCCTCAGGCTACTCAAAGTGGTGGTGGGGGGGCATGTTGGTGACCCTTGAGAAGCTAGCAGACTTTTACTAGATGAAATTATGTGGTTCGGTTGGTTTCTTTTGTGTGAATATCTAAAGTTTTTCTTCTCTTTTAAATCATGTATGGGGTATCTTTTGATGATTCCCAAACAGCATGCCGTGAGAGATGATCAGAGGTGCGGTGGAAATAGGCCATTTGCGTTCATTTGTCCGAACATTTGTTACGAATCAATCGATTGATGCAAGTGACTTATAATGACAGGTGGAACTCTTACATGCGTATGCTTCCATGAAATGGCAGAAGGCACAAGAAAGCTGCCCATTGACATGTTGCCATTCGAAGAAGGCATTTCACACCAAGCACGAGAATGAAAATGAGCTTGTTGAGATTTCATTGTGTCGACTTTTGTGGGGGTGTGGTGTGTCGTGAGATTTTTCACATGCAAAATGGCTGCCTTTGCTCAAATCAAAATCAGGTTGGGGGAAACATCTCTGGGTCTGGTCTGGAACACCCCCCCCTGGCCCCCTTAAAAATGGGGTTGACTGTGTATCCCTTGTAGTATTATATTTTGCAATAATTCAGTCATGAATCCCGCCCCACCTCCTAAGGTAGCATCTGTATTTCGTCCAAACAAGGTGAAACCACAACTCGGAAAAGTCTCTCACCTCATGGGAGATGGAGAAGCCACTTCTGATTTGGGCAAACAAACTGGACACGGCAGGCCGCACTCTGCCTTAAAGCTTCTTGGTCGTGGTTGTGAAAACACTGCGCGTCTTTACATCGATCCCTTTGAGAGCCACACAGAAATACAGGTAGAAAAGCCAGTCCTCTTGGGGATTTTTTTTTTTTTTTTTAAACACGGAGTCAAGTCTGGTTTCCTATGAGTTCATGTGCTCCACCTGGATGGCGGACGTGGACACAGTAAGGCAGAGGTCTTTGTGTTCTGCCACGGTGCCCGGTTTGTACTGGATCTCGCCGGCCGCCACCGTCTTGTACTGGTGCAGATCGAAGGGGCACGGGATGACTCCCTCGCCGGGTTGCTGGTATCCACTGGGGGGGCCGGCGCTGTTGGGGTTGGCCGGGCCCTGGAGCGAGCCCCCTCGACCCCGGCCCCTGCCGCGTCCGCGGCCCCGGCCGCCGGAGCCGTGGCGCTGCGCCTGTTCGGCCGCCGTGAGCGCGTCAGGGTTGTGCTTCCGCATATGTTTCATCAGGTACGTCTCCTGGGGGAACAAACGCGTGAGGTCAGCGTGACGCTGATGGACGGGACAGCGTGAGACTCCCCAAAAATGTCGCCATGCCGTATCCGAAGCTCGGGTTTTAACTCAAAAATTGGGCGACTGCTGGTAACAAGAAAAACTCATAGGGCAGGACACTTGTTAGTCAGTTTCATCACTCTGACCCGTACCGAGGTGTAGGAGCGGTTGCACAGGCCACAGGAGAACAGCTTGGCGTGTTTGACGGTGTGCGTGGACAGGTGCACCTCCAGGCTGGCGGCGTCCGTGTAACCACGGTTGCAGTTGTGGCACTTGAACGGTTTGTCCTTGTTGTGCTGCCGGCGGTGAGACTGCGGCAAGAGAGGGTGTGTCGGTATCGCATTCAAAAAGGGAAACGTGGATGATGGAAAAGGGACTTTTTTTTTTCTTATCCATGTGTTGCCCGTCTATAAATAGTTACGTGTCTGGAGTGCCTGCCCACCCATCAAATGTGAAATTCAACAACCAAGTTGATCGAAAGGTCCCAAAATCCGTTTGTCGGAGAGCGCCTCTCGGTTTGGTCAGACTGCCATGGAACAGGGCAGATCATTTATCACCGAGCAATTGCACAAAATGCGTCTGCCATCAATCACCATGACAAACCCCTGCTGTACCCTGACCTTGGAGTTCAACCTTCAATATTTCTTTGGGCTCTTTTGTTACCATTCATACTGTCACCAATTTTCCTCCAGCAGCCACGTCGAGGGTGATTGGCTACGGCCCGTGGATCCGAAATGTTTGAATAATACGTGCACCTGTCGTCACAAGAATAGCACACCGTTTGAGAAGATCTTACAGGATTTACCTTTAACGCGCACGTCTAAAACTGAGACAGCGCTCTCCTTGGCTTCATCTGGTACATTTTTAGTGTGGTACACAGCAGGTCATCACACTACACCGTTGACTACGCAAACAGGCCGCCAAGAATGTGACTACAAGTCTGAAGACACCTGCGATGCTAATAAGAGAACACACCTCGTTTCTCCCGATGGTCAAATTACACAGGTCAACGGCAAATTTTAATCAGAGATGGCATCACACAGCCTTTAAATGTTTTGTTCTTTTCAGCAACAACGTTGAACCACAATTCCAAAGTGATGTCTGATTGTCACCGGTTCATTTTCCTTCGTCTTTCGTCGTCATGGCGCATGTTGGATTAAGGTTGTTTCTGCGCCCCCCTGTAAGGTTTTCTTTCCTTCACAGAGGAGCACCAACAATTTGGTCCATGCGAGTGACTGAGTGGGCGGGCATATTTGCACTACCTGCAGGTTGGAGAGCTGAGTGAAAGCTTTCTCGCAGCCGGGATGGTTACACTTGTATGGCCGGTCACCGGTGTGAATCCTGGGAGACACACAGACAGACACACCACAAATCCTGAGTTCGACTCAGACGGCAAGAACAACAGCTTCCTGCGTCCTGCCGCTTTTTCTTTTGCCGCGGAGCCCACCGCCGACACCCCCCGCGGGCGGCCCGGCCCGATCCAGTCTGGTCCAGTACCGTGTGTGCTGTTGCAGGTGGCTGAGCTGCCTGAAGGTTTTCTGGCAGTAGGTGCAACTGTAGGGCTTGGCCCCGCTGTGGATGCGGATGTGCTGCGACAGGTAGCTGGAATTGGCAAAGGACTTGGAGCAGTGGGGACACTTGTGGGGCTTGGCCTCAGTGTGGTTGCTGACGTGGGGACGGCCACGTAGAGGGGTGGCGGGGGCCCAGGGGCGTGGAGGAAGGAGGCGGGGATGGACCCAGGGAGAAACAAACAAGGGAGAGAAAGAGAGAGAGAGAGAAAGAGCGAGAGATCTTTAGGCTGGAGCATGACCAAACTTCACAGTGAACTCAAGAGCAAATCATGCGTTCAAGTGATTTGGTTTGGGCTCATTTGCGCTATGTCCGACTTTGGAAAACACCGAAGTACAACAGAAACAAGCACAGTCAGTCACGCTTCTCTCGCTCTCTCTCAGTCTCGGTCTCTCGGCCTCCGTTCGGAACCACTCCCTATGTACGACAAATTGAAACCCATCAACGGGGAGGCGGTCCAGACCCACCTGCCATAGCTGAATAGACTGAATAAAAATCAAACGTCTTCATCGTTTTGACCCTCCCATGGGCTTTCAGCACAATCACAACACATTTACACGAATCAAAACACTTTTTTGGAAGTGTTCCAGTGTGCTCGAAAACCAACCAAGATGCACAGGGTGCTTGCTTCAAGCAGTTTGTTGCTCCTAGTTGAAGTTTACTATCAGCCTGACCCATAAAACAAAACTAAATGAAGTACTGTTTATTAGTTTGTGTGGGGGTTTTTTCCGCAACAATGATCAACTAGATGGTCTAATTTAATCGAACGCAAACCTGCGAGCTTGATGCTAGCACGTGCTGCAAAACACCACCGACAGGCTAACTGGAATTAACGTCAATGTGACGAAAATGAGAAACCTTCACATAACTGCGCGTTTAACACACGCAATGTATTGAAAGAGAGCCTAACACATGACTCTCACGCACATCATCTTGATGCTCTGCAGGAACAGTAACGAGGGTTGGAAAACTAAACCTCTAATGTGCCTACGAGAGCACAGCCTTTATTTCACCAGATTGTGACGTCACAATTGGGCTCATTCAAACATGAACAGTTTCCCCGCCTACAACTTGGCAGTAAGGTTGAAAAAATGGCGCAAGTGGTACTCCGGTAGTGGTCTGGCAGTAGCATCTGCATTGGAGAGGACCGCCCCCTCTAAAAAGGCCAACTAATTCGTCTTTGGGTGATTTTGATGTAAGCATGCCCAAGACATGTCTGTTACCAATTGCCTCTGCTGAGTGGCCAAAGCAGATCGAAGAGGATTGCTTTCGGGATGATGAACAAAATGTTCTTTGGAAAAAGAGAGCTGCATCTCCCTCGTCTCCCTCATCTCGCTGGCTCGGGGGCCTGATGCACAGCAAGGGGGGCACATGCATGGTGTGAAAAGGTCGGGTACCGTGTGTGCTGCTGCAGGTGGCTGAGCTGCCTGAAGGCTTTCTGGCAGTAGGTGCAGCTGTAGGGCTTGGCCCCGCTGTGGATGCGGATGTGCTGCGACAGGTAGCTGGAGTTGGCAAACGACTTGGAGCAGTGGGGACACTTGTGGGGCTTGGCCTCCGTATGCGACTTGGCGTGAATCTGCATGTCCGACTTGCTGAAGAACGTCACGGCGCACATGCGACACCTTGGAGGTCGAATGGGAGGAGGAGGTGAAAACTTTCACAGGCCGAACGCTCGATCATTGTTTTTCAGATGTGTGAAGCCACAACCTGTAGGATTTGGGTCCCTCTTTACTGGAGTGGTCGTCCTCGTCGTTGGAGAGGTCGTAAGGATCGGCAGAATGATGCTGGAGAGGATAGAAAACTCTTGAGAAACATTGCAAGAACGCCGAGGAACGGGCGAACGTAAAAAAGGCGAAATGTTTGGGTGACGGTCTTTTTTTTTTGCCATTGGTATAGTGAATCCATTGATCCATTGTCTGCTGGTTGAATTTGGTTACTCTTACTGGGCCTGGATAATATCTGGTATCACTTGCAATGTGGTGTGAGTGATCTATTGATGTGACCCGAGTGGAACTGATATGACAGTGGCAATGTGGATGGCAAAGGACCCCTCAAATTCACATTTTTTTGCCGCTGTGGCAAGCCCCATAACAAGTGCCGAAGAGGGCCAGACGGCAAACCTGCAGAGGCGTACCTGGCCCGTGGCGGCCAGGTGGGCCAGTATTAACGCATCGCTTCCTGGAGGGAGGACGCTGCTCGTTCTGCTCATCGTCTGCTTGCTCTTCCTGCCCCGCTTGCCCGGCGTCGCCATGACGGCGGGGGGTCCTGCCGTGTTGTTCTTCTTGTCTGCGGACACAAGCGTCAGCTCGCCATCTATCCCGGCGGTATTCGATGCCGTCCTATCACCCAGCCCTGTGCCAGCCCGAAGAGAGAGAGAGAGAGAGAGAACCCTTGCCACAACTTCACCTGCGTTTGAGGGGTGCACGGCGGACACGATCATGGTGGTGGCCGAGTGAGGCCCGGCCACAAAAGACTGCGTGGAGGCGGTGGGCACCAGCGTGCCCGGGGGAGTGGTGATGACCAGGCCCGCTGGCAGCAGACCAAAATCAAAGTTAGCTCAAACAACATGAAGTTCATGAAATACAACACAAGTTCCATTTGACATTTAAAAAGGATCTCTTGCCATGACTACCGAAATCACAATCAACGCGCGACAATGTCAACTTGCGTTGAGGTCAGGCAAGGAAGAACCTCCGGCGTTTACTTTTGCTACAGTTTGACTTTAGAGTTTGAATGACTTCAGAACATGTACCAACACTGT
The DNA here is from genome assembly GCA_026261675.1 of Hippocampus mohnikei. Classification (NCBI taxonomy): domain Eukaryota; kingdom Metazoa; phylum Chordata; class Actinopteri; order Syngnathiformes; family Syngnathidae; genus Hippocampus; species Hippocampus mohnikei. The sequence goes on from JAKGUB010000345.1 coordinate 2,432,982, forward strand.
CACACAATCCCATATTTATTACCGGAGGTTCGAGCGGTTGATTGAGATCCGGTACGTTGTGATTAAGCCAGAGCAACGACGTCATTAACAGCAGTCATTTTCCCAAACTATTTGTCATTTGACAATGTCCGAAAATGTACACACATTTAGAGCTGCGGTATAAGTATTCTACCGATCATCCCCTCAAATCATCTGAAAGAAATGGATGACATGAAGGTGCACGTGAAGCACAGGTTGTTGTTTTGTTTGTTTGTTTGTTTGTTTTCAGCACTTGGGGTTACTATTCTCACATTCCTGTGACTGAGTGTGTATGGCTTTAAAAGGCGGGGCCAGGCCTGGTGAGTGACGTGGGTGTCAGCGAGTGAGCATGTAGTGCAGAGCTGAACAATGCGTCAATGTTAAATAGACATTGCAATGTGGTGGAATGCCATTTTCAAATGGCAAAGGTTCCATTTTGGGGGGGGGAAATGCATAATTTTGCTTGGCAACAGGCTTTTTTTATGGTTTATATAGCGTCGAGATGAGGTCAGCATGAAACATGACAAGTTGCAATGAAAAAGTCGCAGAGTTGTTGAAATTACTGTTCATCTGATTGATGACTTACTTATGTTTAGACCGCACTTGTTTTGTAGAAATTGGTGACGTTGTCATCGTGAACAATGACCAGACTGCAAGTCAAAGTGAGGAGTAAATTTGCTACCCTAACTGAAGTAGATCAAATTAAGTCACGATCCATTTGCCTTTATTTTAGCGCAAGACTAACATACAAGACAAAACATTTATGCATAATAAATATGAGATTGTTTATTGGAACATATGTATTGATTGTGTCTGTTAAAAAAAATACATGGGAAAAGGACCTCAAAATTGTTCCCTCCCCCCATATATTAAAAGTGCAATATTAGGGGAGGGGTTGAATCGCAATTGGATGATCGAAGTGGATTTTTTGTTTTGTTTTGATGTCAAGTTGGATGGCAGTCGAGTGTCGGTAATGAAGCGTCCGCTCACCTGCGGTCATGATTCCAGTGGAAGGAACGGGCACGACAGTGACGTTCTGCGATGTGTGCGACTGATTGACGTGCGCGCCCATGGACGTGCTTCCTCCTCCTGCTCCCGCCGAGCCGCTGCCCTCCTGTTTGGTGACCACCCGCAATCCGGGCCCCGCCTCCGCTGGGCCGGGGATGGCGAGCACCGCCGTGGGGTAGTGCGGGGCGGCAGAGGACGCGGCCGAGTGCGGGAACTTCTCGGTGCCAAGCTGCTCCTTGGTTTTGTTCAGGAACATGGCGCTCTCAATCTAGAAAGGGGGCGGACGAGCAGAGGGATGGGGCAGCAGGGATGGCGGGAGAACAAGTGAGGGGCAGGGTATTGAGAGGCGATTGGAGGAAGCGGGCGAGGCAAAAACATGAGGATGAAGAATGGGAAGAGCAAGGAGGACACGGAGGAGAGAGAACAAACAAACAAAACACAAAGTGAGATTCAAAGACAAGAAGCAAACAAACAGAAGTGTGAGGAGAGCTCCGAGAAATGAGAGGAGAGGGACAGGAGTAGGGTTGCAAACTTCCAGGAATTTTCAAAGTTGGAAACCTTCCATGGGAATCATTGATGATTAACCAGCGATTCACCAAAGTGACGTCTGGCTGGAAATTGGGAAGTGAACGATAGTTGAGGAAAATATATTTGAGCATATTGAGTGAAGGAGCAACAACACGCTGTTCTGGAATGCCCTTGCATCTGGGCAAGGAAAGCTTGCGAGTCTACGCGAGCGTCCACTTATGACAAATCCGTATGTTCACATTTGCACTTGAATGACACAATACCTCTCCACTACCCCCCCTCTCCTATAATTTCCATGGAAAGTTCCCAATTTGGAATATTTCCTCAATTCCCGCGCTGAGCTTCCCACGGAAATTTTACCGGCAATGTTCCACCCCTTTGCAACCCTAGACAGGAGTGGTCATGTGACTTGCGGAACCGTCAAAGAAGTCACATGAGCGACGCGAGGGTGGCGTGCGTGGCAGAGCGGAAGCGTCGGCATGGACATAAAACTGCAAGGAATCCTGGGACACGGAAGAAACATGCCACGACACCAGATGCATTCAAGACAAGGCCAACAATAAGGTTGTCTCTACCTGTCCTTGTACAGTGGGGACGGGAGACCAAAAGTAGGACGAGTTGAAATGGGATTCATCCATTATTTCTGGAATTGAAAAGCAGCACACTTAGAAAACACCTCGACCCCTCCTCCTAGTACGTTCCAGAAGGCCCCTCAAGAGACGTAAATCCACAAAGTAGCAGCCATCCATTTGAGGATTTAGATGTAATAAAAGCTTTATGCACATGAGCATGTTTTGTTTTTAGGGATGGGTGAGAACCGATACTGGCCTTACTTTGGGCTATTGAGTGCTCATAGAGGCTGTCGATAGGCAGCCACGGATACTTGGAGGAGGGCGGGGGGTTGGAGGGGGGCATTAATTAAGGCACTATAATGGGTCAGCTTCACATATCAGCAAATCATTACCTAGGTCGGGAAAAAAAAAGGTATTTGTTCACAATGTTCACCGCACCAAGAATTGTGAAAATTAGAGGACTAGTTCCAGAGAGTTCAAATTCAAGTAATACTTTTTTTTTCTCAATAGATCTCCTCAAAACTTGACACTTTCTACAACTCAGGGATCCTCTTCGCCAATTGGCTGACAACTTTCAGTTATAAATTTGCACCGATAAGTTTCCATGGGAAGTCAAAATCACGGGGGCTTGTGTCCGAGTCAATCAGAATTCGCATCAGAATTACTGTGATGTTTCAAATGGCGGCACGTGCACGCAAATCTTGATTTAAATTGCACAAATGGAACATTATATGTGAGAAGACCCAAGTGTCAGGAGTAGAATTGCTCACATAGTTTAGCAAATTTTTGGTATGGAGGATTTTAGAGCCGTTATAAGTGCTTATTTCATTTTGCGTCGTTTTGCAAACGGCACAAAGATGGCAGTCACTTGTCAGATTGCAAATAAAATTAAATGCGAAAACAAAAACATTTCAGACCTACCGCAAAACGCCGAAGGTCAACGGTGATATGGCGAGGGACGATTGGACGGTTTATTTTCCTATATGCAAGTACAATGTTAATGTTGGTTATAATGTGAACTATTACGACTGCAAGTAACAATTATTCAAATTAGCAATTCATCTAGTGCTTATGTTTCTTATGAACTGATTAAATGTATTTAAAAAAATTAGACGCCATCCCTTCCCCGAAAACAGGACATTATATCAAATTGACTGCAGAAAATGCACCAGCATAAATGATGATTCAGTTCATGGTTTTGTCCCAAATTATCCGTAAGAAAACGGGCAAAAAAAAGTTTGATTATTCTTTTGCAAAGAGCACACATTGGAAATGTCTTACTTTGAACAAGAAAAAGACGATCAATCTGGGAAATCAGTAATTACTGTTGAGAGCCTGGGATTTGGACAATTTTAAGTGAACTGAAATAGTTCTCCTAGATTAATTTGATAATCGAGGAGTTGCCACCGTTGGTTAACTGTGGCCTGGTTTTGAACACTTGGGCCAAAATATTTTATAAATGTTGGACATTACTTGTAAGCAAAGTCATTTCATTTCCTTTACCAAATCAGGTCGAGTGACGTGGACGCATTATCATTTCTTTTTGTACTTAGTGTAGTATGTTGTTTGGTAACCACTACACTACAAAGGCAAAGGGCTAAACTAAAATGTCTGTTTTTGTCGACTCCAAATGAATCAAATTGATCGGCAGCCAGTTAAAAGTATGTGGAGCATTATTGGCTATTGTATGCAAATTAAACGTCTCCTGCCACGAGCTCATCAAGAATTAGCACAAGCTGCGGAAATATTATGGACACCGTTCTAATTGTAAGGACACCGGTTGATGAAGAGCTCGACGTCCCTGCCAAGAACTTTACAAAGAACCACGATGGTTAGCATGGCTAAGCTAAGCTAAGCTAATCAGGCTAACTTGCCCCCATCAATTTTCTGCTTTTGTTCGCTAAACCTACGCGGAGGCCGCGCCATCAGTGTGCTTTGCTGGCTAAACACAAACACCCTCGCTGGCTGTCTGGCTCACTTGGCTACTCGCTGCTCGTCGCGGTGAGAGAACATAAAAAAAAAAAAAAGTGTCGTATTAAAAAAAAAAAAAAAAAAAAAAAAAGGGCAGGCAGGGGGAGAAAAAAACCGTCAACGCCGTCGTCGCCTCGCCAGGGAGACGAAAGCTTCATGCAGACTTCCGGCCGCTGGGACGACGACGGCGCTCGCAGACAGTCGGATAACAATCGACAAATGACTCCGGAGGTAGTTACCGGTGAAATGGACTGGCCGTCGGCTCCGCAGAGGTTCCTCGGGTCGGGACAGTTGAGAAAGTTTATCCAAATCAGCCCCTCTTACCCCTCGAATATTCCTTTTTCCCCCCCCTCTTCGCTTTTTTTCACCCTCCAGCTACCCGCCAGCGTCAAATTTGGACATAGAGGAACACGTGCAATTCCGCTGGGTTCTTTCAAAATAAACCACTTCATAATCATCTTAAAAATCTGAGGCAACTGAAAATATGTCAAGCCATTTATTGCAAACGTGAGACATTCTGGTTCCCAAGTACAGACAGAAATCTTTTATCAAACGTGTGATTTTGTGCGCTGGGCACCCCGATGATGCGTGAAGGGCGCATTTGGGACTCTTATTTTAATCAGAAAACTAAACCTAGTTCTTACACTCAAAAGGCAACTTCACAAAAATGCGAACGTACGGTGCCTTCCGGTAGATGAATATTTCTGTCTCTCGATATATATCGCGACCTTGTGTGCGCGCGTCCGCATCCGTTTATGCTCTTGTGAATTTTATGGCACCTCTCTTTATTTCAAGACTACGTTTTCTTAAAATAAACCTAGCTTACTACAATAATTAAAACGTCAACAGGATGTCTTCTCACCTGTGAATTGTTAGGCTATATATAGTGAGTGAGCTTTATTTTTCATTAGTCAATTTCAATTATGCAACAACAAAATAAATGAAAATGTAAATTTTGAACAATTAAACAGTGCAGAAAAATATTTGGAGGCAAATTAGACTGGAGTGGTTCGTAATTTACAGGGTCATAATTTGCTCATCACTACTGAGGAGTCCTTGATTTAAAAGAAAAAAAGTTTAATTCAAAAACTTTATTGCAAAATGTCACAGGTGTCTCCCAGACAGCATGAAAGAACATCTGCCAAACATTAAAAAATATATTATGGCATGCACACAAAATGAAAGGTTTTTTTAGACTGAAGTTTTTGACGGTAAAACTTAAAATCTCAACCGCTCTGTGGCCCACTCACACTCTTGTTAAAAGCTAAAGATGCTAAATGCACAGAATTCGGTGGAAGCTCACATCATTTGCCATCGTACAGGTCATCACACAATATGAGGTCCAACCAAAGCATCCAATGCACTTTTACAAAGGAATACAAATGTAAACAAATGGACGGGCGCTCCAGCGCCCCCATGGTTGTCCTGAGTGCAAGTTCATCTCACAGAAGACAAGAGACTGATTTGGACTTGTGACCCTTGGTCATTCCGAGTCGGACAGTTCGATGATCTCCAAGGGGTCGCACTGGGTGGCCACGTTAACCTACCGAGAGAAGACAGCGTGAGCGGTGGGGTGAAGTGGCACGCAAACGGGGTGGGGCGGTCCGTGTCTTACTTTGTACTTCTTGGGGGGTGGAGATTGTGAACTGCTGACCAGCTGGCATTCGGACCGGTCGACAGCCCGCAGAGGAGAGGCGCAGATGACGCCCATGTCCAGCAGCACCTCAACCTCTCTGAAGGATTCCGCAGAAATTATCAAAATGAGGGCTTAATCACTTTGCAAAACTCATCCAAGTGTTACCTCCGAACAAAAAATATTGTAATTCAAGATGTGTTAATTTTTTTATCAAGGTCTTCTTCCCATGTATTTTATTGTCTGCCCAAAAAGAAAAAGAAAGAAAAAAAAGTGCTCTTGTATCAAATTTCACCAGTTGTGAGGAAATCAATGATCTCATTTGATGACACGGCTAAAGCATTGCCTTGCTTCAGATGATTTTGAGGTTTAAAAAAAAAAAGGACCGGAAGAGCGCATCTATGCCGCCTTGGTCACCTGTCGTTGGCGTCGATGCGATTCTGCTTCGGCGCAGCGTCCAGCAGTTTCCTCTTGTGGCTCCTGCTCAGTCTGCAGTTGGGCGTTGACGAAAGTGGTGGCGAGGTGCCGTTGGTGATGGGCGAGTGACACGTCATCTCGAGCGTGAAAGGTAAGGGTGCCCCGTTGAAGGTAACTAGGGGTCCGTGCCACTGCTGGGGGAACACCGGTCACTTGAATTGACACGCGACGCAGTTCCAAATTCACCCCATTAAAGAAATAAATACACCGTGGGAGGGACTTCGGAACTATTCCATCTGAATTCCAGGATGATGTTTTTAAAAAATTGGGAAAAAGCGAGTGCAAATTTGACTCGACTTGATTTGCTCCCACCTCTGGTTGCTGGTGACCTGATTGGCAGGATGGGTGGGCTCCTCTGATGCGGCAGCGGGGGCGTTCTCGTCGGGCGAGAACTCGCAGGGCTGCGTGGACTTCGATTGGCTGGGGCTGTCACTGGCAGATGTGTGACTCGACAGCGCCGAGATGTCGGCGTCAGAGAGGAGGCGACTGGTGACTGCCTCATTGTCCGTCGCCGCCGCTACGCTGCCATTTCCCGTCGCCAGCACTTCCTCATTGGAGTTGCCGCTCATTTTCTCCGCCTCGTTGCCACCATCTTCGTCGTCATCTCATGAGCGGATCAAAAGAGGTGTTTAACTTTGATGACATTGGATTTTTTTCACAAAAATCTATTTTTAAAAATAATTTCTACCCTTTGCTTATTAAAAAAAAAACAAAAAAACGACAGTGACAATATTGTTTACACGTTTTGATTACGATAAAATAAGAAAACCTTTATTTGTCTCACAATGGAGAAATTCCCCTACATATATATACAGTATATACCTGTATATATATACAGTATATACCTGTATATGTGTATGTGTATATATATATATATATATATATATATATACACACACACATATATACACAGTATATATATATATACATATATATACATACACATATACATACATATATATATATATATACACACATACATACATATATACACACACACATATACATATATATATATACACACATACACACACACACACACACACGTATATATATATATATACATATATATATATATATATATATTAGAGCTGTCAAACGATTAAAATATTTAATCTAATTAAAAACTCAACTGTCATAATAAACTCGAATTAACTAAAAATTAAACATGATTACTCACGCATTTTTTATCGTTTCTGAATTTCCTTTTGTATTCTTTGTGCTATTTTAATGCTCTCATCAACATGGAATCATGAATCAGTTTTCTATGTGCAAAATGCAAATATTTACTGAAATAATTTCGATTTTCAATTTTACATGAACATTTTTCACTTGGAGCAGTTATTCACACATTATCTCTCACACAATATTACTGTCCATCAACAACAGTGAAAAAAATATTTTGTCACACAACAGCTGCTTGAACAGCTCTTTTTATGGAATCAAAACAGCGCAATATAAAGTACACATCTAAGGTAAACTAGTACTCAGCCTATAATTTTTCACGGCCCCCTGAATAGGGATTGTCGATCAGCATGGAAGGATCTTTCGTTCTGTACTTTTTTGATCATTTATTGGAGCACTTTGCAGCAGAAGTAGTAGTAGTAGTAGTTGTAACAGAAGTATCAGAAGCAGGTAATAACCTAAACTACACATAAATGCAGTAAAAAAATAATATATCTATCTTTCTGCATCACAATGTAAATATGTATATAATTGACAATACATTAATTTAACAATACGTAATAAATAATGTAATCAACCCTGATTTCACTATGTATCATTATCGTCATCATTATTCATTGTTTTAAACATAAGAAACCATACAACACAAACATAAAGTCGAATCGAACAAAAGAACTACAAGTCCCAATAGTCAATCCCGGAAGTGGAGCGCCGACATGATTTACCCCAGCTAAAACGCAATTTACTTCGTTTAAACGTCAGATTGCAGACGGACAAACATAACAACTATGCAAAAATGAGCTAAATAAAGACACCCCTGTTCTAGCAACATTTTAGCCCACGCTGTTTGCTTTGAAATGATCCATAGCTGTCGGTCTGAGACGAGGGGGCGGAGTACCACGTCAGCTGTGTGCTTGGCCATTAAGTGGTATTTCAGACTCGGCGTGCTATGATGATAGCTCAGTTTACGACTGCAAAACATACAGGTAACTTTGGTCTTGTCAGTGGAACAATCTGGCAACTTTTTAAAAGTAAACTTTCCATTCATAAACTATTTAAGTATCCGTTTTGGTGTCTCGCGCTGCCGTGGCTGGCAAAACAAGCGTCGTGGACCTGTGCAGCGCGATTGATGTTTTGTTTCTGGTTTATTTATAGAGCAACGTAAAATCCGCTGTGACGTCTGCGCGTTAATCTCGCGAGAACATTTTTGATCCCGATAAAATCAATTTAAATTAATGCCGATAAAAACACGCTAAATTGACAGCTCTAATATATATATACATATGTATATATATTAGAGCTGTCAAACGATTAAAATATTTAATCTAATTAAAAACTCAACTGTCATAATTAACTCAAATTAACTAAAAATTAATCATGATTACTCACTCATTTTTTATCGTTTCTGAATTTCCTTTTATATTTTTTTGTCCTATTTTCCCCCATTTTAATGCTCTCATCAACATGGAATCATGAATCAGTTTTCTATGTGCAAAATGCAAATATTTACTGAAATAACAATTTTGATTTTCAATTTTACATGAACATTTTTCACTTGGAGCAGTTATTCACACATTATCTCTCACACAATATTACTGTCCATCAACAACAGTGAAAACAATATTTTGTCACACAACAGCTGCTTGAACAGCTCTTTTTAGGGAATCAAAACAGCGCAATATAACATTATAAAGTGCACATCTAAGGTAAACTAGTACTCAGCCTATAATGGATTTAAGCCATGGTTGCATACTTCGTTTTTCTCAAATTTGCTTTGAACACAGCAGTCAGGCTATGCTGATTCTGTTGGTCCTTCTTTCTCGGAAGTCTCTACGGTTTTGTGTCGACATCATTTCGGATTCTTGTAATGGAGGCTCTCGCTGGCAATCAGTAATGGTTGTTCAGTTAGGGATTGTCGGTCAGCATGGAAGGATCTCTCGTTCTGTACTTTTGGATCATTTATTGGAGCACTTTGCAGCAGAAGTAGGAGTAGTAGTAGTTGTAACAGAAGTATCAGAAGCAGGTAATAACCTAAACTACACATAAATGCAGTAAATAATTAATATATCTATCTTTCTGCATCGCAATGTAAATATGTATATAATTGACATTAATGAATACCTTTATTTAACAATACGTTTAATACAAAACCAAAACGACAACTAAAACTACCCATAATGTCTTCCATTTTCATCTTTGCCAATCAACTACAGACGCTCCCCAGGTTACGAACGAGTTACGTTCCGGACGATTGTTCATAAGGTGAATTCGTTCGTAAGTTGCTTCAGTGCTCTATTTTGTCTGGAATGTATGTTTAAGGCTTATATTGATATCCATATAACGGGGAGAGGGCTTTTCGCCACGTTCTTCAGGGCTCGAGGGTTAGCTGCCCGCTAAACTAGCAGCAGCTTCAGCGGGAGAGTAGACGACGGTCTAATATATATATATATATATATATATATATATATATATATATATATATATATATATATATATATATATATATATATATATATATATATATATATATATCGACAAATGAACATGGAATTGCTCCTGACCTGGTCCATCCTGCTGGTTGCTGGCTTGGATTTAAAAAAATCGTCCTCCTCCTCCTCCTCTTCTTCTTCAACATCTGAGCCGGAGCCTCAAAGTCCCGCCCGTTCCACTGAATCCAATGAGACAAAACGTCACACGCCCGCCCCACGCCTCTCTTATTGTCCGTCCGCCTTGAGCGTCACCTCCGCCGTCCTCCTCCGCCCCGTTCGGCACTCGGAAAAAGGCGCGCAATACAAAATCTAACTCTTTTTTTTTTTTTCGACAGACCCGTGAAAATGTTCGTATGTACCGTTTGTTTGTAACTCGGATGTTCGTAACTCGGGGAGTGTCTGTATTTTAAAAGTCATTACTTAATTATTATGTACGGCTGTAGAGAAAGAACTCCTAACGGTTGTTTGGGAACTGTAGTTTACTTTACTACACAACACCTAATGATGATATATATCTTTTTTTTTTTTTGCGCTCGACAAATATACCATACAAACCTAATACTAAAACTAACAAAAAATTAACTAAAACCAAGCATTTTTGCAAAAATAAAACGTATTCAGAGATGAAAGTGGACTTTCCTCAAAATTCCGGACTTTGGTTTCAACCAATCAGCGGCGACGCAACTGACGTCACAGATCAAAGAAGCTTTGAGCTACGACAACAGCTAAGCTAAGCTAGCCGAGACGACACGACGCTCAAAGTCGGACGGACACGTTTTCTGCTCATCTGTGCGTTTCCCTTTTTGTCCAAATATATATATTTTTTACTACAACTGTCTTGTCCACGGCGTCTTTTATTCGTTCCACTGGGGTTTAGCAAGTGCGTTTATAAAGAGACGAAAATCTCTTTACTGTTCCTAGTGTTAGTGCCTCAACATGGCTACGCTCATGAAAGCAAAACAACAAACTCAAAATGCGTGTTGGTTCAATGTTGTCAACTAATATCCGGATTGATTTTAGGCAATTTATGCTCAATTTTCCAGAGGGATTTTCATGAAAATTTGAAAATCCGTGAAAATCCGGAGGACTTTCATCACTGCTTACTAAACAAAAAATACCAACATCAAGACAAAATAACAGTGAACTAACATGAAAACCCCCAAACTGTTAAAATGCTGGTTAAACGTTGACTCTCGTACCACAATCGCACTTTGTCATAAGAAGAGTTGTTGTTGTTGTTGCTCCTTTTTTGGGGTGTTTCCCAAGTGCTGTCAATGCGGAAAACACGCACAGCTCAGGCGTAGAAAAATAAGTAGTGTGTTACATGAAATTTCAGCATCGGGTCGGTAGGTCGGACAAAGTTTTTTTTTTAAATCTTTTTTTCTCCCTCTCTCCCCCATCAAAAACGTAAACAAAATAACCATAAAACATAAAACAAGGAGACATTGAAACCAGTGCCGGATGCTCGTCTGTCAAAGAGGGGAAGCTCAATTTTGGTCGACATCATAAAATGTGTCCGTTTATTTATACGTGAATTCTACTCTAGCTCCGTTCCTTTTCAAGAAAATGATCTGTGACCCTGTCATACCAACAAGGCGTCTTTTCCCGGTACTTAATTAGTGTCCTACAACTATAGGAACTACAATAAAACCCACCAGAAATAAAAGATTAATTTGTCACTAGTTGTTTGTTTACTACAAAGAGTGTTGCTAAAATGATTAGGAGATGTCTCCAGCTCAACTCGGAACAGAATGCGAGTTGAAAAATTGCTCGCGACGGATGTCTACACTAAAAGCTCGGTTCAATGTCAATCGAACTGGCACACAGGCTCAGACAGATCATCCAATCTGATGCAGAAAAGCCTGGCGTCCGGTATCCTCCCACTGCCATCCAGTCCCAGAGACGACGAGCGTTCGTGGGCGGGACAAAAACCAGCTTGTATCCAATAACTCGTCTCCGTTCAACGCATTGGGACAACCTACCCTGAACTCACTACCGTTTAAAGCACAGCGAAGCTGCGGGATGAATGAGAAGGGAGTCGCGTCATAACCAGTAAGAAGAAGCTGATTCGGAACAAAAGTTGAGCACGTTGTAGCGCATATTTAGTCAATGACATGTACACACAATTAAATTTACATTCATATATTTGATCACTTATTCTTTGACATTTTAGGGGAAGCCGAGCTTCCCTTGCAGTCCGAGAGCAATCGCCACTGATTGAAACCCCCGCTCGGCGGCGAGAGTTGGCTATCCAGCGGCTGGGTGTTACAGCCATCTCGTTACCTCTGCGTCTCGCGTCCTAGACGGCCCGTGGTGGTCGTCAAATAGTTCGTTGAATCTTTTCGATACAGCAGTGGATGCTATTTTCTTAATATTATGGTGCGAGCATGCGACTGCAACACACAAAACGCGGTTTAAACTGCTGTCGGAGATCGTGGCCGCCGCCATGATTCAATGTTGTTGACAGACGACAGGGCAAACGACGCAACGTGAATATCGCGAGAGTTTGCACCAATGTAAACGCTGTAAATTCATCTTTCCTTTTATTATTTATAATTTTGTCTGTGGTTTTATTGTTTTGATTGTAAAGCGTCCTTGAGTGTTTTGAAAGGCGCGTATAAATGAAATGTACTATTATTATTATTACACAAAAATGTAGGTTTGAAAAAAAATGCCGACCATAAAGTTTTTTTCGAGGTAGAAATTCTCAGTCGGTCGGGTTACTGGAAACACACTACTTTTTTTTCCTACGCCTCATGAGTGACAATGACATCATCATCATCGTCATTTTATGAGTTTGGATGCGGACGACACACCCTCACCTTCCTGCTGATCTCAGGATAGCTGGTGTCGCTGTAGAGGATTTTGCGCTCGAGGATTCGCCCTGTCAGCGAGCTGCAGTCCTTCAGCTCGCACAGCTTGGTGTAGATCTTCATCATCTGCAGAGGAGCAAAGGAGAGCAAGGAGTTTGCGACGTGGGCTTGGCGGGAGGGAAGCACTCCAGACCAAAGTAAGGCCGACCTTTCGCTTGAGTTTGTGCTCCTGAATGTACAGAGAGTCCTCGGCATCCAGGTCTTCCAACGAGAGTTCGGTCCGCTGCAGGCGGCAGATCTCCTCGTCGTAGACTTTCAGCAGGTTCTCCAGATACGCAATCTGGAAGTGCAAGTACAGCATCGAAGCCACTTCTTCGACTGGCTGACAACTTCCAGTGAAAAATCTCCACCAATTTCTCACGCAGGTCAAAATTCGGAGACGTCAACGGGTACAAATGACCGTGAAGTTTCAAATGGCAACACTTGCCCTACAACTCAACTTAATTCACACAAATGATTAAAGATTAGTGAGAAGAGCAGTGCGGGCGATTGAATAGGTCACATACACTTACATTTATTTTTTATTGTGAATTGATTTTTTTCATGGAGGATTTTAGAGGCATTTGAAGTGACCCTTGCATGGTTTTTAGAAAATTCCACGAAATGTCAACAACACGTCACATGTCTACTATTGAGGCTTTTTGTTTTAGGGGTTTGTTTGTTTTTTTTATCCCAGAGTACGTTGCCTTGTGCTCGCTCATGCAGGGTTCAGTGGGTCTCCTCATCGGTAACGAGTGTGGTTCTGGACTTGCTCCATATGTAAAGAGCCTTGCGACAACTTCTGCTCTATAAACAAATTTTAAACGGAGCTCAAATTGAAAATGGAGATATAAACGTCGGGACACTAACCTGCTTCCTGGAGGCCCTGCTTGCCTTTTCCTCCGCTTTCTGCTGGTCTTCCTGAAGACCGGACGTAGAAGGCTTCTCGTCTTGGGCCACCGGGTTTCCCCCTTGTACTTGGGCGCCTGTCTCTGCAGTCTGGCTTTCACTTTTTAAGGAGGTAGAGTGAAGACAATCCGATGCGGAAGTAGAGGGGTTCTCAAGGTTCTTCTTCTTCTTCCTGCTCCTGTCTTTGTGCTGCTTGAGCACCATGCACAGTTCGTAGATGTAGACAAACGCCCTGGAACGCTTGGCCTCCAGGCGGGTCAAACATCGGCCCAAACTGTTACGGAACTCCACTGACGACAGGTAGTCTGTACGGGCTTTGGCGTGGTTCATCTTCAGGTATTCCAACACCTGAGGGCAGTCCTGGGTCACGGCCACGACGTGATACATGAACTGAAGGGAAGCAGGAAACAGACAACACAAACATCAGGGAACGAGACATCTATGGCCGCACCCTGGTGGCAAGGACACGTGGACACTGAAGACCTGCACCAGTTTTTCCAGCTCTAAAAGTCTGCTTTTGTACTGAACTTTGACGCTTTCAAATAGACACATCAATAAATAAATGAACAAAGCGAGAGAGGTATTAATTCGCAACTGCTTTCACTACTGTCTCTTGGAGATGTCCACGTCCATAGTCCTGCGAGACTATCAAACAAAAACATCCGGTCTCATGAGGATTGTGCCGGTGTGCCTAAAGAAGTGTTTGCAGAGCGACTGCGCCACGACCTCAGAGAACAACTTGTGATTCTCCGCCTGCAGAACGTGCTTATTCCTGCTGGCCGAAGCGAAAGGCGACTGGGTGACGTGGGTCGGGGTGGTCAACTGTACTCGGCGGGGCGAGGACGACGAGGCCAAAGTTGAGGACGGCGGCCGAGGGACGTCCTCTTCATCCACGACGATGACGTCTGCCATGTTGGGGGATGCTTCTTTGAGAGACCAAATATAGAGAGGAATTGAAACATAACATAGACAAGTATGACCACCTTTTGATGTCACAGAGAGCATCTTCTTCTATTTAAGGTTTCTTCCTGAGAGGGACTTTTTCCTTGCCTCTGGCACCAAGCGCTTACTCATGGGCATTTCAGACAGTTTTCATACTGTATATACATATTGTGAAATAGCACTATGTAAATACTATTGATCCACACAAAAAACGAGTAACGAGGGGACTTGTAGACGTTGTTCTGTAATCAATAAGGACAGTAATATATAGCGATCACAAAGTGACTTTTGTTTACTCGGCGAGGCTCATTCTAAAAGTCCTCAAAGAGGGAGCACGTAGGCTATAATTTCACTCATTTATTTTTGCCATTGAACACGTCGTGGACGTCGTTCGAGCACGCCAACGAAACTGAGAAGGGTAATAAGGAAGTTAAGAAAGCTACACACAGGACGCAACGCGAGCACATAGGCCCTCTTTTTTTAACACGATGACAAATACATCAAGTAAAAATACCACCAACATTTTGACGTATACCAACCTGTTAGGGCGAGATGATATTCAGGACGGGACCTCGACCCCCACCCGGCATTGTCCAAAGACTGCCCCACGTTAGCTTACGTTAGCATGAGCGCCCGAGTTAGCGCGCGACTTCACGTGCAGTAATAAGATTGTCGCGAACTCGCCGGGATTTGAAATAAAAACTGATAAATTCTAGTCTCGTCGAGAAGCCGGCGCTATCGAACAAGATGATATGTCTCGGTTACAGGATTTTTATATACATCGAAACAACATTAAAAAGAAAAAAATATATAGACGATGAAAAATCGTCTTCAACGAGCAGTCGGCGTATACCATACGTGATGCATCAGCGCCACCCTGTGTACCGGAGAAAGACGTTTCCAAGAAAGCACAGTACGTTGAACCCTTTGGAATGTCACGGAACAGCACACAAACAGAATAGTCTTTTTAAACTCATTTCACACAAATCATTCGATGCTTTGATTGGGCACACTATAAACACGGGTGACAAACTCAACGCCTGGCAGGGCACCACATCTTGTTTTGGTCTATTGCATGATTTGCTTATTGGATTACTTCTTGAAATTGTGGCAAAAATGTGCCGCAAAATTGCAAACTTTCTTCCGTGGCTTGTACAAAAAAATAATTACCCTGCAAGATGCTGGAAAAGGTTTCAAAGGGTATCACTGAATGTTCACCACTTCCTGGATAAAACACAGTCGTCTTTAAATGACTAGAATTCAGCACTCTTGCTACTCTCACAAGAAGTTGCCGTTCTGTAAAACAGACTGCAAGAAGAGCACTGCAGAACACTCAATGAGGTGACGGACGAAGAATCCGAACGTGTCGGTTACAGACTTTCTCTCTGGCAAATGATAACATCTCTGTGGACAAAAAGCTGTTTGGATGGAAGAAACCCTCACACGGGCACACGCGAATGATACATATGAAGGAAAAAAAGCTAAATGATTTTTTTAACTTACTCATGATAGAAACGTTTCGATCCCAACTGAAGTCTGATCTCGTTCTTTATTAATTCAAAGTCCCACATCCAGGTCAATGATTATCAACAGAAGGACAGCAATAAATTGAGTTTGATGTACCGTGAGTTCAGAATCTTATTTTATTTTTGTGACACTTGAATTTAAACCAATAAACAAACATGTATTAAATAAAATAAACAAACCTGGCAACTTTCTCAAGCACTCATTTGAGCTCAAACGTGTTGTTCTACTTTGCTCTTGTACATTTCAAATCCTCAAAACACAGCAACGTTTGTGATTCAAATCCGCGACCAGCAGAAAATATTTCATTTTTCATTTTCGTGTTTTACAAAACAAAGTCTTGTTGGTTGTCACAATACCAATAAGGTGTAACAAGGTAAGGAAAGTAAGTCAAATGTATTGAAATGCACCACGGTGTTTGGATTTTCCAGTGTCCCACCACAAAGCGGCAAAGCCTCTTCATTTCTCTTTCTGCAGAGAGTTCAACGTTAAGAGTAGAAATACGGACAAAACATTTGGCCTGACATTTTGTTTGAGAAAGAACCTCACCTTGTCGCTTTCCTCTGCGTCAGTTGAACCTACGGACAACGATAAAAGACATTCACTTTGAGTCCAAGACTTGCATGAGCGAAATCACGTTCTTTTTTTGTTTTTGCTCTTGGTGGCTGCCTCAAAGGTGCAACGGGTAACTTGGCGAAACATTGGCAAGGAGACCTCACCCTACGTGCACATTAGATGAGCAAATTTTGGCCACCTGAGGGGAGGAAGGTCCAAGAGGCAAACTTGATGAGGCCGTAGAGCACCAGGGCCACGCCCACCATCGCCATGGAGTCTTCGATGGAGGGTGTGCTGAAACCTGAGAGGACAAGAGTCATTTTTGGACTACATCCGAAACAGGTTGATCTGGCCAAAAAAAAATACATTTTTAAAAATCCGGATTTATCCAGGAAACGTTCCATCATATTACCGATGACTCTGAGGGCCACGCTGGCACGCCGCGTACCCCCGGGATGCTCGGCGACACAGGTGAGTTCCCCCCCGCCGCCCAGCTCCGGATCAGACGTGTCGAGCTCCAAACGGGTGTCCTGGCTGTAGGTGCCGTCCCAGGCCTGCCTGTGACCGGTGAGGCGACCGGGTCCCAACCACCTGGTCTTGCCATCGGGGCCTTTCCACTGCCAGTTGAGCTCCAGGGAATGGGGGGCAAAGCCCGAGGCCTCGCAGTGGACTGTCAAAGTCTGCCCAGGAGCGGTGACGGGCAACGAGGATGGGTGGATGGACAGAGAGGGAGGTTCTAGGAGGGTGGAAGTGGAGTTGTAAACCGTGCGCGTTGCCGTTCTCTGTTTCCATTCGTGTCTTGGATGTGTGCCTTGCGTGGCCAAGTAAGTGACATCATCCATCAGCCGGTTGGTTTGCGTGTTGAGTCGCGGCTGACAAAAAGCTCCTCGTAAGCGATCCGCGCAGGGTTATAACAACAGTTTGGGATTTTTCATGACAGTTTGTTTTGATTTTGTCATTGACTTCTTATTCAATTCATTCAAATGAGTTTTTATCAATAACGCTTGGTTTTTCTTTAGGTTCGATTAATTTTAGCATTTGTCTCAGTTTATTAAACTTATGTAGTATTTGTCGAGTCCAAGATTGGACTGGAAAGCCCCCTGAGAAATCTTCTAATAAAGTAAACTACAATTGTCAAACTACTGTTTGACCTTCCTTCTGCTGTACGGCTAAATAAAAACATTTAAAACGAACCCTGCAAGCTGACTTATGATATTCATTGACAAAAATGAAAATGAAGGACATTTGCGCGACGTACGATTGTTAATGATAGCTCACCTGCGATCTCCAGCTGAATGGTAACCTGCGCCAGAAGGTGCGGCAGGTACACCATGCAGATGTACATTCCGGAGTGGTGTACTTGGGCTTCCTGCAGCACCAGGGACGCGTTGCCCTTCCGGTGCAGCCCCTCAAAGTCCAGCATGGCGCCTTCCTCCGGCGAGTCAGACAGCCGGTCCGATTTTCCGTCGTAAGCCACAAGCAGTCGGCCGTCGCCTCGGTACTGGTAGCGCCACTCCACGGCAAAGCCGGAGCCGCAGAGGGGCGAAGCGGTGTTAGTCCAGAACCGGCAGTCCAGCAGCACCGGCTCCCCAAGTCTGGACTGCACCACCAGTGTGCTGGAGGTCACGCTGAGAACCACTAAGGAGGGAAACAGAAAAGGATGTGCGTGAGAACTTCTCCGAGCCGAGCGACGCAAAACCGCGGTCTTTACCGTCCAGCTCGTTGGTTCCGGTGGCCGCGCGCATGATGCTGGACGTGCCATGCCGTCCGTCCAAGTCCTGAACAGCCGCAGAAAACCAATCGGCTTGTAGGTATAAAGGGCTGAGCCCATCTGCCAGAGAGGCGGACCATGTGAGAGTGGAGAACTGCGGCTGGAAGCGGCTGAGCTCACAGTGGGGCTTGCGGGCGGAGCCTCTGCGTGAGCGGTGGCACAGAGTCGCCGCCGGATCTGACCAAAAACAGCCATTCAGTCAAAGACAGCCTCACTCCACCTGCCAAAGTTGAATGGAGGTCAGTGCTTCCTGGTTGCGGAAGACATTTCACCTCGAACCCAAAGGTCTTCTTCAGTTCGAAATTGGGCATCTGGAGTCTCGTGAGTCAAAACTTTGGTGGGCGTTTCCCTCGGTGGGGGTCGCATGAGGTACTTCACATCTTAAATTTAGAACTGAAGAAGAACCCTTTTGAATTCAACTCAGCTCACCAGTGCCGGTGGCTCGAAGCCAGTCGTGACCTCCAGTCAACTTTTGTTTACAGTCCTGTGATGTCCTACACACGGAGGCTAAATAGCTGCTCATCCTTTCATTCAAGTTAGAATACAAAACAATGATCCCTCAAGTATCCCGATACAAAGTCACATCAGCTCGACATAAGAAGAACAGGCTTGGCTAAGTTCTGGGGTTAATTTGCCGCATCCGGCAGAGACTGTCGTGAATCCTCGCGGGCTCCAAGGAAATCCGTTAATGTCATCAAGAAATTCCAGAGGCAAATGTGCTGCCTTCTGTCAGAGCGACTGATCTCACTAATGTCCCGGGGCTCGCTTTGCTGCTTCACTGCGTCTTGACTCCACCCACACTACAAGGAAATATGACTTTGGAGTCCTTCTGGGGCCGATCATACTTTCCAATCTCAAAAAGCTTGGTCCGGTATGTTCCGGGGCTGCTTTGCTCCATCTGACACAGGGTGGCTTGAATTGGTACATCCTACAATGAAGCTTTTCAAGGTACGGTATACTGCAGCCAAACCTGCAGCCCAGTGTGACCAAGACCAGGTTTCGGAATAGAGTCCAAAGCTCAGAGATAACAAACACCCAAAAATGGCTGAGAACAACCTGAGAACTGGTTTCACTTAGCCTGTTCTGAGACTGCTTTCCGTCATCTGGCACAGGCTGACTCCACTTTGTGGAAAGCTTAACCTCTAGGCTGAAACCTCACAGCAACAGGTCAGATCTCGATCCTGTTGACTGTTGATGTAAGGAACGGAACCAGGCGATGTGGAAAAGGTACACTCAATTTTAACCAGGTCATTCAACAAAATATCTCACCGCAAAAATCACTTGAATGTTTTCATTGATAGTGCTTTCCTCCAATTCAAGGTGTTTTCATGAAAGGGTAGCAGCAATTTTGCCAATGCGTGTAAAACGACAAGGATTCTAATTGCACACGCCAACAAACCGGCAACGGAGTAGACTCTCAGGAAGCTGGGGTCGTCCAAATCTTCGAGGCTGGCTGCACGGTGGCCTTCTGCCCTGATGTGAAGCAGGGACTTCTCCTGGCTTGGGGGCGCCGTCAGATCTCCTCGAGCCACTTTCTCATTCAAATACCAGCACTCCAGCTCAGGACAGGAGTGGCTGCCAAAGGCTGTGGAAAGGCCACAATCAGATAACAAATCATGCGTTTTAGGCATCATCGAGTATTTATGTTGATGCCTTGAGCAGAGCAACAGTTGAAAAGAAGGCAGTATATTTTACATAAGCTGAATAAGTCAATTCAAGTTGTGTAGTTGTACCCTGTAAAGATGAAATCAAGATGAGATTAGCAAATACTTTCTGAAATATTTTTTCAAATACTCTGCACTTTAAAAAGTTTCAGCTGGTCTCATTGTTGTTGAATTCTGAGATACGTACGTCCCCCATTGGTGCATACGACCAGCAAAAATCAGTTGCAATTACGAAAGTTAGCCACAAGGGGCGTGCGCAAAATCCTGTTCAAAACGTGTGGAAAAGGAAGTTGTAGTCGTCATAACGTTGCATATGAGTGTATGAGGTAATTAATAAAACCACAACCTAGGATGAAAAGCTCTTGAGCATCGTTCGGCACATTTTGCTGGAAATTATTTTTTTCGGGGAAAGTACATTTTAAACATTGTCTGTCGAGTGTAGTGTCGCATACCGTGGACGAAGTAGCTGAGCAGAAAGACAGTAGATCTGGACCAGAGGTTCGTCGTGGTTGTTTCGCTCATCCTTGCTTCTTCTTGTTCTCGATTTCGTCTTCTTTTTGTTATTTTTTTCGGCAAAAAGGGGACGAGCAACAGCAAGGCGTCTGTCTTTCACCCGTCTCTCCCACCCGACAATACTTTCGCTTTCACTCTTAGCTGCAAGTTCGCAGAAGAAAATCGTCATCTTTCCATTTACGGCAAGGGTGTAAAATAGATAAGAAAACATCTGCAAAGTGAACAGAAGTTACTGAATGAGACTACCTCATTTTTCACATATTTTAAAACAGTTCACTAGTGTGTATAACTAATCTTTGGTATGCTTTCCTAAAACTACGCCAAGGATCAAGACTGATAGACATACACAGCTACAAAATAATTCTCGTCCATGGTGAAACTGGCACGTTTGAGGGGTGACTATGTCTCATGTTGCTGCCTTGCAATACGACGATAATTCGTTCCTTCAATTCAAATCATAGTGCAACTCCTTCAAGTGTGCCCACACTGACCACCGAGGGGCAGTATAGTACAGTCATACAGACAAATGGAAGAGCCACCAGTCTTCCTCGTCATTAAGAATATATAGCTACAAGAATTGTGATATTGCCTGTCTACATGCGGTGCTCCACTGTTTGTGCAAAAAATAAAAAAATTGGGTCCGTGAAAATGGTTCTCACACTGCAACTATCAATCCGAGGCCTGACTGCGTCAACAGTGGCTGGTGGCCCAAAAGTGAATAGCTGTGTCAATCAAATACTAGTAAATTCATAGTTTTGTGTGGCAAAACATCCTTAATATAAAAGTAGAGGTTTGCAAAGGATAAAGAAAGTATGCTGGTGAGAATCGTGATATGATGTACAAGTGTTGCCCCAACACAGATGCTATTTATTAGCCTGTCTGTGGCAACTTTACATTGTTTGTGAGCATGAGGCTCATAAGGCATACCTTCTTTTTTTTTTAAATGTTCACTATCTGAAAAAACATTTTGCTTGTTGTGAGGGGAGTTGAGTTCATTGCCACTGTACAGCACACGTTTATGCAAAAGGAAAAAACAACTTTTTTCAAGGCATCATTATAGTGATTTGGGAGTTGGGAATAAGCGAAAAGAGCCATTACCCCAGCTTAATTCCATGACATCTGGACTTGATTACGCCGTGGAGTTCGCCACTTTTCCACACCCAATATGGCGGCTTCGTTGACATATGATTCAACTCAGAAAGCGAGTCATCTTTATATGACATAAATCTTTACACACGCACGCACGCACGCACACGCACACACACGCGCGCGCACACGAACACACATCCATAAGGCAGGGGTCTCAAGCTCAGGTCCTGAAGGGCTGCTGTCCTGCATGTTTTCCAAGGCTCCCTGTTGCAACACACCTGATTCAAATGAACAGGTTCAATGTCAGGCTTCCGCAAAGCTTGCTGATGATCTGATCATTTGAATCGGATGTGTTGCAACAGGCAGACTTGGAAAATATGCAGCACAGCGGCCCTCCAGGACCGGAGTTTGAGACCCCTGTCTTAAGCCATCATTGCAGTGACTACATAGACGGGAAGGCATAACTGCGAGTGTTATATCGTTGGGAAGAAGTGATTTGGAAGGCCATAGTTCAGCCCTAACACGTCATAACGCTTCATTCGGTGCTCCACTTTTCCACATCCGGCGACGTTGACATACGTGTAGCAATCGGAGCGTTGTCTTGGAAATCAGATGTCGTTGGGAACAGCGCAGCAGCCAGGGTCATGTGATTTCAGAGAAATAGGAGCGCTTCCTTGTTGAAATTACCCTTCACTGCCAGGAGGATGTCGCTGTTTCAGCACGAATCCCACAAACACAGTTTTTCATTTCATTTGACATGCTCACACTACACACACACACGCGCGCGCACACACACACACACGCGCACACACACACTTGGTGTCGTTTCAGCAACGTACGCAAAACGACGTAAGCGATTTCATTTCAAATCGGGTCAAAAATGTATTCTGGCAATGGAAAAAAAAGGCTGAGTGACGTCACAGGGAATCCCGAATTCTAATTGGTTCATGTGATGAACTGGTCCAAAAGCGTTTCCCCCTCAGCTGTCATATCGCGGCGTGCGCCCGTGTGACAGACAGCCGCAACTTCTGACGACTTGTCCTTCTGCGACTTTGGATGCCGAGAATGTATCTACTCGTCCTCTTTGTTGCGGCTCTGCAAACACTCAACGTGACGCCCAATCAGTGCACTTTGTTGATAACTTGGTTATTTGCGCGGAAGATCGTGAACCGACGCGTTAACGTTTATTTTCTTCGCGTGTCCCCTGCCTCAATATTGTTATCGATAAATATGTTATCTATTAAATATGGAAAGGCGAACCCACGGTCATGAAATGTTATACTGCGTCAGTCGTTAAGCAGAAAAAGATTAGCTTCAACGTTGTTGCATGTTAATCTGTAAATGACGTTTTTTATTTCTTGGTCTGTTCAACATGGTGGGGAGGGGTCGGGGTGTGGGGTAAACCTCCTCATTCGGTGTCGACATTTCACCAATTTATACTTTCATACTTTTATGTATGTGTGACGGGGGTCACAACTGTGATGGTCTGAGCTCACGTCGCTGTCGCCTCAAGAATACCAGACGCATGGAGTGTTGCTTTTTCTTTCTTTTTATTGCTGGAACACAATATGGCAGGCAGAATGGAGAAGTCGCATCGGGTCTCGGACATAACTGACCAACAGAAAAGCACTATTAACTTAGCGGGTAAAACTTGCATTCGACAAAACATAAATTAAATAACAATACAAAAAGCAATTTGGACTTGGGACAAACCAGGGAACTAATTAAACACATCGTACCATAGAAAAAGGAAAACCAAAGTGAAATATTGTCTTTAAACTATAAATGAATCCGGACCGTAAATGAATTGCGACTCACCACGTGACTTCCCTCGAAGCTCTAACTAAGCTACGGTGGGAAGCCGGTGCCACACTGTGTGCGGTTGCGTCACTTCCGCCGTAATTTAATAAACTAAATATATCACCCCGTTACATATGTACTACACATAAACTTTTTATCATTTTCATTTCTTGAAATATCCGATGTCTAAACCCAGGTTTTGATTGTGTTCCAGTTGCGATGGTTCGGACTATCAGCTGCAAAATGAGACGCATTTTGCAGCTAATAGTCCGCACTTTGTTATACTGTATTTGGTTCACATATCTGTACTGTATGCTGCAGTTTTGGTGTTAGAAACAGTTTTTGGGCAATATATGGTTGGTAACATACTTGGACGTTCATACAGGACACATAACGAAGTTGTTTCCCACAGAAGGAGGCCGCAAATATGATTCGGTGCTCGAAAATTTAGTGTATCGCTGTACTTCTACTGGTCGGACCACAACCCGTCTGCAGCAACGCACTGGCTGAAATTGGTGATCAACAACATTGTTCTCATTAAAAAAAAGTAGATTCATACTTGAATTCCTTTGTTCTGTTCATGTTTGATATGGACCGTCAACAAATGCAGTTTTTTTTAATGTATCAAACGTCGTGTTTCTTTTGCCGAATCATTCCGAAGAGCTCGTGAGTGGTCATCACGTCACACTTTGAGAATCACCGTTGAAAAGTACGTGAACTCTTTTCATCTCGATCCGGTATGATTGCATTTATGAAAAATCGTCTCTAATCTATTGGAAAAACGCATTGTATAGCCTATGTTGAATTTCACACGTGGATAATCGGTAACTTTCTAGATTTATTTTATTTTTTGTCATGGGGGCGGTATCATGTCTGACCTTAATCCAATGATTTGAATTGTTATTTTTAAAATGAATGACAATAGTCAAAATGCAAGGTCATTTGATTTCTTTTGGAAGTGTGTTTTAACCAGGGGTGTCCAACCAGTCCACCGCGGAGTGATCCCAAGGTGACCGCGAGGTATGTCGGAAAAAAACCCCAATTATGACACGACGGGATGTCAGCGTTGCCAATTTAGCGACTTTGACGCTATATTTAGCGAGTATTCAGACCCTCCAGATTGACTCTTTTTTCGAAAAAGTGACTCGTAACAAACGAGCGACTTTTTCTGGTGTTATTGGAGACTTTTGGAGTCTTTGGCGTGAAAGCACGTCGTTCAGCCTGTTCTCAATGAGCAGCGCCCGGTGCTGCCGCGGCCCCTGCCCCAAATGTCGCCGCTGCTGGCTGATCCCGCCAGGTTTACAGTCAAAGTAAACTTTTATTTGTCGAAAATAAACTGAAAAAAACAACAACCAACAAAAATGACCAAAAATGACCAAGTAAATCACACGCCCTGATGACTTTTACAACAGTCAATAGCGACTTTCTTTACCGAGTGCCAGGTCTCCCACGAAGGTCGGAAGTGATTTCCTTTTTTCAAACAGATGTACCTGTTTCGGAGCCGCTTTATCTGTTTGCTTCATATTAAGGTCAGTTATGGCGATTGATCTTCATGCAGATTAGTGTGTGCGTGTGTGTGTGTGTGGGGGAGGGGGGGTTGCGATGTTGACACTGGACTGGTAGATCTGCGGAGGTTGGCTCCTTGAAAAGTAGCCGGTGGGACAAAAAAGGTTGGGCACCCGTGGTTTCAACCAACGATGAGGGGCATTCAACATCTTTGAAGAGAAACCCCCCACCCCGAAAACTAGGAGTGCGGGGTTGTCCAATCACCGAGAAAGCTTTGTGAGTAAGAATGTGCTCCCAATCAAATGTGGCGTCAATCATGTCCAGAGTGTCGAGGCCCCGAGAGCGGATGGAATCATGTCAAACACGCATCGCGCGAGGCTGCCGAATGGAAAGCAAACGAATCAAATGGGGCTCATTTTCTTGTCTTCTCTTTCAGCGCTGCATACGCTGACTTATTTCATCACAACGTCCTCTCAAATGGCAACGCTGCCAGAGTACTTGGAGGTCGTGTATGTTGACGGCGTTCCGATTTTGCACTTTGACAGCAAAAGCCGGAAAGTGAAAGCCAAACCGGACTGGGTGAACAAAATCGCAGCTGAGGAGCCAAACTTCTGGGAGCGAGAGCTGCACACCAGTATGAGGAACGCGCAGGTGTTCAAAGTCAACCTTGAAATCGCTAAAGAGCGCTTCAACCAAACCGGAGGTTCGTTTTCCGCTCGTACAACGTAGCGGATGTGCCCCGACTCATCAAGACGCAGGTCACCGCTGGCTTCTCTTTGTTCATCGTGTGCGTGACACTTCCAGGCGTTCACATGATCCAGGTGATGTTCGGCTGTGAATGGGATGACGCGACCGGTGAGGTGGATGGTTGGGAACAGTACAGCTATGACGGAGAAGACTTCATCTTATTTGAGTGGAAAACGATGAGATGGATCGCGGCGAATCCACAAGCTTTCATCACAAAGAACAAGTGTGAACGAGTGGACGGCCTCAAAGAATACAAGAAGAGTGTCCTCACCGAGATTTGTCCTGCTGACTTGAAGAAGCATGTGAGCAATGGGCGGGACTTCCTGATGAGAACAGGTGCGGCGGCCTCTCACGCTCTCTCGTCCTCTCAGCCGTTCTCTTCATCTGTCCGTCGTCCTCGCACGCCCTCGCTTTCTTTCACCCTCTGCGACACGCTCGCCGCAGGTTGTCCTCTCGCAACTTCTCGGCGCGCCTCCAATTTGTCCTCGCTTGCCGTTTCCTTTGCCGTCTCACGCGTTCCCTCCATCTTCCATTCACGGGTATGATATTTTTTGCCCTCCCACATTTGAGCCCTTGTTGACCCCTCTAACACATTGCCCCTTTTGCCCTCCCACCCTTTCTGACGCGTTCCGGTCATCTTTTGCCCTCGCACATTCCATGCCTGTCATCCTCTCGCGCATGCTCTCCCTACTTCCTCCTCTCACCTGATTTCTCCTCCCACATTTCTCTTTGCAAAGCACTTTTCTCCATCTTTGGTCCTCGCACGTGTTCTCTCGTCGTCTTTGGCCCCCTAAGTCATTCTCTCCCACTTTGCTGCTCGGCGGGCAGAGCTTCCCACGGTGTCTCTCCTCCGGAAGACGCCTTCCTCTCCGGTCACCTGCCACGCGATGGGTTTCTACCCCCGCACATCGGATCTTTTTTGGATGAAGGACGGCGAGCAGCTGCACGAGAACGTGGAGATGGGCCAGACGCTCCCCAACCACGACGGAACCTTCCAGACCGCGGTCCACCTGAAAGTGGAGGCGGCGCCCGACGCGGAGACCAACTAAGAATGTGTGTTCCTGCTGGCCGGCGTCGAGGACGCCATCGTCGTTAGGTTGGACGGCAAAAGCATCCTGAGCAACGCGCGCTTCCCAGGCGAGCGCCGCGCACCCACTTGAATCGTTGCGTCTCCGACACCTCGGATTGACTCTCGCCGGACGGTGTCGTGACGAGCCCTTCGCGTGCTTCTCTTCATGGCCCACGTCTTTGTTGCCACGTGAAAAGAAGAAGAGCAAGTCAAGATGGTGGTGGCCATCGCTGTCGCGTTGGGGATCTTGGCTCTGCTGGCGGTCCTTGCCAGGCGTCGCCGGAACAGACAGGGGACGCCAAGATCTGGTCTGTCGGGAAGATCCAATCAGAACATCGCTGCCTCGCGCCACTTGTGGCAAAATGTCCGTCATCCTAACTTTCTTTCTCTTTCCTTCCAGCCAAATCCTCCGCAGCGTCTAAGTAAAACATTTTGTGTTTCCTTTGAGCCACAATAAACGGGGCAGTTTCACAAATGTGCGATTTAGGCCTTTGCCGCCCAAGTGGGAATCAGGAGTCGCTTGAAACAGCAGGAAAAGTCGGCCTCCCATAACGATGCACATGTGCATGTGGATGGAGAGCCGCCAGGAGAAGCTCTCGCCGTGCACCCCAAAAAAACAACATGGGTGCCTTTCATGTGAGTTGAATTTGTTGAGTGGCCACGCTCCCGAAACCACGAGCGTGGCAAATCCCCTTTGTCCACTGAAATGAACGCAAATGCCATTCAGCCGTTTCGGCCGTCCCCAAAAAGGCAACGAGAATGATTGTCAGGTGTCATTTAAAACAGCCCTCCCTAAAATTGTATTCAAAAAATAAAAAAATCATAGCGTGCACAGAGTAGTGGGATCATGAAATCGATTTTATAATGTATAGCATGTTTGTTTTTGTTTGGTCTCACTGATGATTGATGGCCACTGAGCTTCGGCCATCTTGGACAGTTTCAGTCAGACGCTAATTAAGGCGTCTCAAATCCTTTGAGGTCATCGGTAAGTCACTGATATGAGTTGTTTCGACGCGGAGGATAAAGAATACGCGATATAACGCCGTGTACTGTACAGTGCAGACGCGGCAACAGTCGCAAGTAGAAGATCGGACAGCGCCGCGAAGGTGACTTGTTTTCGCTCCACATCTCACGCTGCGGTCTCACTTCCTCAGCCGTTTCCACCGATTCCGGGACCCTCGCCGAGTGAGACGCGGCAGTCGTCCCACGCGCGGTGAGTTAGCCCCCGCGCGACCTTTGGAATCTGGAAATGCTCTTGGCCACATCTTGACGTGGATTCTTGATCACGCTTTGCTTCTGCTCTTCTCCTTCCAGACGCGACAACACCAGTGGGGCTGCCGAGCACTTTCTCATCACACCGCCTTTAAAAACGCAGACGTGTTTTTTTTTTGTGGACCATGAGTGTGATTTGGCTTCTGTTAAGTCACGCTCAAAGGTTTCTGGTTTTGGGAGGTTTGAGATTTCATGTGGAAATGACTTTTTTTTTTTGGTAGCAATTAATTGACGAATTACAGAAATGAATGTCATGGAGTTCACGATTGAATGGGATTTTATGGTCCTCTGAAAATGAAAAAGTGCTCAATGTTTTCGATGGCATCTCTGCATTCTTGTTTGATTGTATTTCTGGTTTGAAATGTCAACGTTGTCGTCATAAGTTATGAAGAAACGACAACGATTCTTCCATCACGGCTTTCGCTTGAGCAAACAACTCTGCCAAAGCTCGCATTGATCAGAAAGTCACGTGAATGATTGCGCTCCTCGTCCCAACATTTTGTCCTTGAGTGTCTTGAAAGGTGCTTATAAATAAAATGTATTATTATTATTATTATTTTGGACTGATTGCTCGACCGGTGCCCAAAATGGAAATGGGCACCGGGGTGCACTACTTGGCCGCGACCAGCAGAGGCGCTGCAGGTTTGCCGTCTCAAGAAGTTGAGGGCGGCGGGTTGAGCGACAGCCCTGCCGGAAAGTGTCATGCTCTGTTTTGATTGTGTTTGAGCTCCGGCGGTAGCGAGGGGCGTCGCCCGCCTGCAGGCGCTACCGCTCCGCCGTTTCCCCATCGAGCCTCGCCATGCTTTCGAGCGCGGCCAAGTCTCTGTCGGATGATTGACTTTGCTCGCTGTTGTATCCTCGACCTTTCGCTTTCGTTTTGCCGTTGAACTTTGGAAGTATTTTCATGATCGCTTATTTTATTGATCCTGATCTTTGGTTTGGTGTTATTGGACTTCTTCTTGTTGTTCCCTTGTACTTTTCCTTTGCAAGCGCCTTTTGTTTTATGAAAATATTTTTGGGGATTTGTTTGTATCCTGGCTCCTTGTGGCCAGCGATTTCAGCCTGTATTTTTCTGCAATAAATATTTTGGTTTTTGCACTTTGTCTGAGCCTGCATTTGTGGAATCCAAAACATGATTCGGTTCGGTTCTGAAGAACTCGACAGAAAGCCTCGGTCAACATGACACAGAGACACCTTTGTGACTTGCGCAAATGGCAATCCACTTTCTTCTACTCGAGAGCGACTCCATCCGTCGAAACGTTTCTCTTTCGATTTGTGACGTATTCTTTCGCGCCCTCCCGGTTACGTTGCGCAATGACCGAACAATCCACCCGCCAGTGATACTTTCACTTTCACGTTTGAACGCGGCGGACTGCTGGCACTCGACGTCGGACTTGTCCCTCAGTCTCGTCTGGAGGAGGACGCGGCGAGGTTCGGAGAGCATGTCGGCCACGCGATCCGAGCAGGTGCAAACCGGGGTGAGTCCATCCGTGCGCGCACCTCGGCGAGAGGGAAGAGCCGCGGAATTTCCTGCCCAGAGGCGACGCTCGCAGGCGGAGGCTCGTCTTGACAGTTTGCGCGTGGCTGATCGTGGCTCCCTTTCCCACACACGAGGCCATTCCCAAAAGTACCCAGTCAAAGTCCATCACTCTTCAACTTCTGCAATGACACTCGACAGTTTGACTTGGCTGTCGAATTTCGCACTTGATGGATGGGCAGACACTCCCGACAATGCGTATTTGTGTGCAAGACCATTCCAAAGAATATCTGATACAATATGTTGCCTTTTCCTTTTTTTTTTTTTTTTTTGCTTTGCAGACGACAATCGTCGCCATAGAGTTCGACGGCGGGGTCGTGCTGGGCTCGGATTCGCGCGTCACCGCGAGGTGACTGCCCACTGCCTCCGCGGCAACACACGCATGCTCACACGCACGCATTCGAACTTTCCGGGGTCATTTCAATTTCAAAGATTTGGCGTCATTGATGAAATTCCAGAACCCTTCAAGCTACTATTGGCCAAACCGCCGCAAAGTGACTCGAATTGAGTGGAGCTGCCATCATACAGTGCCTGTATGGCCGGCGAGTCAAGGCAAAGCATCGTCCAAACGATATCCGATTTCTGGAAGAACCTGGAAACGGGGTCGCTGCTCTCTTGCTCTCTCTCTCGATCAGGCAACAGTGTCCGCACCGTCCTGCATCGTGACCTTGTCGCCCATGCATGCAGAGATTCCGTGGTGAGCCGTGCGATGAACAAGCTGGTAGCCCTCCACCCAAAGATCTACTGCGCTCTGTCCGGCTCTGCGGCGGACGCTCAGGCGCTTGCCGAGTTGACCGGCTATCAGCTGCGGCTTCACAGGTGCGCGCCGCACAACAACCCTGCGTTGTGAAGCTTGAACCTCTTTCCATCCCCAATCGGAAATGCAAATACTGTACCGAGAAGGGATTCTGTTCTGAGGTTGGGTCCAACCAAAGAACTTTGGAAAAAAGTTCCATTTTCAGGCTCAGAGTCAAGTTACAAAAGTCAACTGACGTGAGGACCAGCCCAACATGTGTTGAACGTCCATTTCAAATGTTTTTCGCCCCGCGGCTGGCCGCACTCAGACGATAACTTCTGAACTTTTGCTCTCGGCAGCTTGGAGATCGAAGAGGAGCCGCGGGTGGGCGCCGCCGCTACCCTGGCCAAGAACACGTCGTACCGCTATCGGGACGAGCTGGCCGTAAACCTCATCGTGGCCGGCTGGGACAGAAGAAGCGGCGGGCAGGTCAGCGCCTTTTTTTGGTGTTTGTTTTGGGGCAATAGCATCGCAGGCCGTGTCAAGCACAAGAAAGGTCAAAAGTTCAGAAAACGACCGGAACAAATAGTGCCCCCCCAAAAAAAAAAATCACAACGGAACAGCCCTCCATTTCTCTTTATGCCGAGTGATCAAGTCGGTGTGCTTGATTTTTGCCCCGTGAACTTTGCACTTACTTGACCCACCTCTGCCTGACGTCGTCCTTCCGTCCTCTGGCAGGTGTTTTCCACGCTGAGCGGCGCCCTGCTGCGACAACCCTTCGTCGTGGGCGGCTCGGGCAGCACTTACGTGTACGGCTATGTGGACGCCGCATACCGCCCCTGCATGAGCAGAGAGGAGTGCCAGCAGTTTGTCCTGAACAGTAGGTGCCTTCCTGGTGACGCCATATCTGCGACGTGAAGAACTCGACCCAAAGGCGGCGTCGAGCCGTTTCACGCCACTCCCGGCTGACCCTCAAACTAAACACAAAACAACAAAAATCTCACGTGTATTTCAAACAACTCCGTACCTTTGCTTAAATTCTGCTAGCTCGATGCTAACACGTACAGGGAAACGCCGTGAACAGGCTGACGAATAGCACCCTCGTGGCGGTGTTGCATAACGCTTCACACGATGGACGTTTGAACACAAACGGTGCGTCAGCATACGTAGACAGACAATTTGAACAGCGTGCGTAGTCTTTAGCTTCTGCGAAGAACAACGCATATTACAGCAATGTTCTGAGTCACCTGCGGTAGCCGTGACACTCTTTTTTTGTGTGTATGTCTGAACGACTGTATTATACTGCCTCTGGTGGCCAAGTCATATACATCAGAGGGGGTCGCAGTGGACTGATCACGATGCAGTTTTATTCTTGACGTCATGCACACGTACGTCCTTGACCTATTTTCACAATGTAAATAAAATCTCGCGTTCCCTTCTCCTTCTTGAAAGTCAACACAACCAAGGGGAAAAACAAAACAAAACAATCCAGGGACTTCAAAATTGATGAGGAACCCAAATCGCAACAATCGCATTCTCTCTCTTTTTCTCAGCCCTCGCTCTGGCCATGAACCGGGATGGCTCCAGTGGAGGCGTGGCCTACTTCGTCACCATCGACCAAAGCGGTGCACAGGAGAAAGTCGTTTTGGAGAACGACTTACCCGCCTTCTTTGACAAGTGACGCATGCCGATGCAACGCAGCCTGCCTGGACCCCTTCGGTGTCTGCGACTGAACTTTGAAGTTCCCGAAGAAGACCTCACGTGGAACAATTTAGCTTTAAATGTCTTGTATGTAAATTGCCACGTGTGCCTGCCTGCCCGCGAAGCATGAAATTGAACGACCGCGTCAATATTTCTGATGTCTCCAACATTTTAGACAGACGGATCTTCCGTTTGAATCGATTGACTGGCTTTTTCTGGAACACAAACAAATTGTGGGAACGCGTCAGCACAATCATGAACCCGATAGAACATGAAGGACTATTCACGACTTCCAAACAACCCCAC
This sequence comes from Hippocampus mohnikei, assembly GCA_026261675.1. Lineage (NCBI taxonomy): Eukaryota > Metazoa > Chordata > Actinopteri > Syngnathiformes > Syngnathidae > Hippocampus > Hippocampus mohnikei. Next base: position 2,465,356 of record JAKGUB010000345.1, read on the forward strand.
CTTGTGCGTTTTCTGTCACTTTGAAATCATGTCCTGGGATAATAAAGGATGTGATTTTGTATGGTCTTTTTTAATTCATTCATTCATACAAAAAATACATTGATCGATTATTCAAATAAAAGTTGGTGAGAAGCTCTAAAACAGGAAAGCGGAATCTATCATCTGAGCTGACAATCATCTTATCTCCAACATATATCATGAATTTAGAAACAAATCTCCCAGTTCACTTTCCAGCAGTGGTCCTCAACCAGCGGTCAGCGGACCTGTACCGAGCCTCAGCCCATTTGAGACCGGGCCACACAGAGGGAAAGCTAACCTGCGAACTGTGAGCAAATTCACTCCGTCAGACGTGACGTGAGAAATATGTGCAATGAGTCTCCCTTCAAACATCGGTTTGCAAGTTGAAATCAACAGATATCCGCCAAGAAATCAAAGAAGAGGCGGTAAACAGGGTACAGTAATGGTCACAAATGGACCGACCGTACGGCATTTTGCACGCAGCCACGACTTCCAAAGATGAAGCAATTTGGACAACAGAGTTCCTCCCCTTGTCCGCAGCGACGCGGAAGAGGAAGCCGTTGTGCCTCGTATGTTGCCCAAAACAAGAGAACACAAGAGACCCGTTGAACCACTTAATGACTTGGGTGCAACTTGTTCAAGTGGAAGGCATGAAAAATGCGAGCAGAGTTTGCTTACCCTGCCCACGGAAACACAAGCAGCTTAGTGCTTTAAAAGTGGCAATTTAAAAAGCCATGGGGGAAAAAACGGTTGCGGCTCCGCGAACAAGTGTACTTGTCTCAATTGGTTTGTGACACAAACAATGGTTCGGGGACCACTGCTTTACGGGGTCTTTCGAAATCATCTCCGAATCAGAACAGAAAATGTTTGACTTGGCGAGATTTGAGATCTTTTCTTCCCCGCTTTCATATCGGAACCGTTCATGCGCCAGAAGTAAAACGAAACCGAAAATGAAGTCGAACTTGAAAGCAGCTCAGAGTTGGTCCACTTTACATAATTCGACACCCGAACCGCACGTGCGTGACAATGGCGAAAAAGAGTTCGGCACTTCGCCAGGCTTTTGCTGCGTTTTGGGCGCTGGTAGCGGACGCCTGCCTGGTTGCGGCCACGGCGCGGACGCCGACGCCGGGGGCGGGGAGCTTGTTTTGCCTGTCGGTATGGCTGTACGCGCTGCTCCGGTGTTGCGTGGCGATGGCCGCCGTCTACCTGGTCAACCTAGGCGAGCTCCCCGCGGCGCCGGCTCGTTTCCTCGCCTTGCACAGCGCGCTCCCCGCCGCCCTGGAGAGCCTCGCCGCCGCCTTGGGGCTCGGCGACCCCCCGTGCGGCGCGTCGATGGCGGCGGGGGTCTCGCGCTGCTGGATCTTGTGCGCCGGAGCCTCGCTGGCCGCTGCCTCGCTGTGGGAATTCGGCGTGCCGGACTCTCCGAGTGGCCGGAGACAGAAGCGACAAAAGCCGCGAGTTTTGTTCATGAGGGTGCTTCGCATGTACAGACCGGACTTGCCTCTGCTGCTCGGAGGGTTTTGCTTTCTCACCCTGGCTGCCGTCTGTAAGTTACAGTTTCGCGATGAGGATGAAGGAAATGAATGCGGGGGCTGTATGAAGAAGTATACTGTGGTCCCCTTGATTTACAAGTCCTACGTATGGGGTAATTTACTCCAACTAAAACAGAATTAAAGGAAATGTCGACAAGTCCACTGCCCGTTGAGGGAATTTATTCTTGTGTGCGTGTCTCAGGTGGGATCCAGATCCGGTATTACACGGGCAAGGTAATTGACAACCTTCGTGAGGATTTCGTGCCAGATGACTTCTTGTCAGCACTGCTTCTCATGGGCGTGTTCTCATTGGGAAGGTGAGAAGAAATATCTTGACCCCAAAAAACGTCAGAACCCTGCATAATCCAGGGGCCGATGAAACATAATTACCATCGGAATGAAAAAGCTGCCCATTTTCAAGTTTTTTTCATGTTTTTTCGTGAGAAGTTGATGGTTTATTGTGTTTTTTTTCTTCCTATGCCCATTATTTAGGTAAACCACTTTGTAAATAAAAATCAAACGTTAATCACGAATCATTTGCATACCCTTCTGACAACCCAAGTTCGAGAACTTGTGGTAAACTGACCGCCCATCTTGTTTTTGTTTGCGCAGCGCGGTGGGCGCCGGCAGCCGAGGGGGTCTCCTCATGTGGGCCATTAACTCCTTCAAGTGCAGAGTGAAGGCAAAGCTCTTTCATGCTCAGACCAACCAGGAGGCGGCGTTTTTCGACACGGTAAAGACAGGTAAGGCAGAGAGCGTGGTACAAAAATAGTGCACAGCAAACAAGCGGTCATGTCTCTGACTCCTCACCAGTGTGATGTAGTGTCCCCCCCAAAAAAAAAGATGTAATTTTTTTTTTTTCTCGGGCGCAGGTGAACTCACCTCCTTGCTTTCCAAAGACATCCCCCTGATGGCTGAAACGGTTTGTCTGAACATCAACGTTCTGCTGAGGACGCTAATCCAGACGGTGTACACACTGGCCCTGATGGTGAACCTCTCGTGGATGCTAACATGTTTAGTGCTCTTGGAGGTCCCCGTCACGGGCCTCATCCAGACCATCTCCAACAAAAAGCACCGGGTAAAGCTGACAGACCAATCATGCCCATTGATTGTCGCTAGCTCCGCTCACTGTTCAGTCCAGTCAAACGGATGGATTTCGGTCATTCTAATGAGTTGGCTGGTCGAGTGATCTTCAAATGAAGCCACCCCAAATCGATGACTAGCCCACCCGCACGAATGACGCAACCTTGCGTTTGCAGCGGTTGACGCAGGCCACGCAAGACTCCATGACTGTGGCAAACGAGACGGCTAACGAGATCATCTCGGGCGTTCGGACGGTGCGGAGCTTCAACGCTGAGAAACACGAGGCCCGTCACTATGACGAGCGGCTGATGGACACGCACAGGGTCAAAACCGGCGGGACACCGTCAGGTTCGTGTCCCTCCTGGCGCAACGGGTAAGATGCTGGTAAAACTATTTTGGCAACATTGGATTTGGGGCCCTCAATTTCTGCCAATAAAAAAAAAATAAGATGAATAGTTTTGTGTGTGTGTTTGTGTGTGTGTGTAGCTGACAGGGTTGGCCGTTCATGTGCTGATGCTGTGGTATGGCAGGCTGTTCATCCAAAGGGGCCAGATGACCACCGGGAACCTGGTCTCCTTCATCCTCTACCAGTCAGACATCGGACACAACATCAGGGTAACGGCGCTTGAAAAGCTATGGTTTCTAACGTGGCGGTTTTCAAACCGGTGATCCGCCGGGGTCCGTAAAAGTGCGTGCCTCCGCATACGAGAGCGGTTCCTCCCCCCTGTTTGAGCTTAGGAGATGCCATCTGATGTGGGCGCGTCGCCACAAAAAGCCGATGCACCCCAAGAATAAAGTCAGGGTTCGGCGGAGTTACCAAGGCACCGTGGGTCAAAGTAGGCCCGTCGGTTTCTCGCCATATTGGGAATTGTCTCTTCCCAGACACTGACCCACATCAGCGGCAACATGTTGAACTCGGTGGGTGCCGCCGGGAAAGTCTTTGAGGTTCTGGATCGACGGCCTCGGATCAGGACGGATGGGAAACTCGCACCCGAGTCGCTTGCCGGACACGTCATCTTCCGCCATCTCAACTTCGCCTACCCGGCACACCCCGACGTAGCAGTGCTGCAGGTGGGAGTCGCAGTCAAGTCGAGGTCCCTGTTCTTGTGTGCGTGGAGATTGCGAGGCCCCTTCGGGCCATGGCAACCAGCTAAAAGTGGCCTGTTGAAGATGATGAACTGTCATCCCGATTCCTCATTTTCGGTGTGGAGTCTCCCCGTTTAGGGCTGGTGGTGCGTCTCCTGGCCATAGTGGTGGTGGTAGCGGTTGTTGATGTTGTTGCCAGGCGCGGCTGGTGAACGAGCATTTTGCACCGCAACCCGTCATTCACCTGCCTGGTGGCAAAACTCGGAGAACGTCCTCGACCGCCGACCAACCAGCGACAGAAGGAGCAGACGGGCATCAAGAAAGAAGGCCCTGCCTACCCGAGTGTCTTTGTCCAATCGGCCAGGAAAAGAAGGGCCACGACGCCGATCCTGACGAGAGAAACGGAAGCGCAAGACGGCACCCCTTTATGTGACCGGTTCCGAAGAGAAACTCGGCAGATCTTCTCAAAACTGATGCCGATCAAACCCAGCATCACCCTCAGACCAAAGCTGATCAACCTCAAGAACGAATTCCCGAGAAGCCAACTGAGTAAAACAGAGAAGGGAGCCTCCTCGGGTCCAAATTCTGGGCGGAGAACCACTCCTTTCCAAACAAGAACGGTCCTCTCCAAATAGAGGCGGATCTTTACGTCATCACTTAGCGTCTGCTTACAACCGTATCCAGAGACCGTCTCACTCCATGGAAAGAGTTGCCACCAGCGAGCCGTTTTGCCACCAGGCGAGAGAAACGGCTGTCGAAAGGCGCAACTGTCCCAGGCAACAATAACAACACCACCACCACCGCCGGCCGTCACCGGACCACCCCCAGACAGAGACATCCATTGCGAGTCCTTCCTCTTAAAGCGCATCCAACCCAATGTGTCATTAGGACTTCTCTTTGGAGCTGCCGGCGGGTCAGACGACGGCGCTGGTCGGTGCGTCGGGAGAGGGAAAGAGCACCTGCGCCACTCTGCTGAAACGCTTGTACGAGCCGCAGGACGGAGAAATCCTTCTGGACCATGCCGAGCTGGGATCGTACGACGGCCGCTATCTCAGCGAGAAGGTGAAAGAAAGCCCAAACCAAAGCCGCCGTTTTCGTGGGCTCACTGACCAGTACGTTTGGGGATTTGGATTATTATTTGATTGATGTATTTCTTTTTGATCGCGATATGCTACGAGCGAGCTTCCACACGTGAGGCGAGGGCAAACGTCATGCTCCAACATCGCGTTTCCCACTCACGAGCCAAACGACCGTCTCGCGCCGTGCTTTGACACAGATTGCGGTGGTCCGCCAAGAGCCGGTACTCTTCCGCGGTTCGGTCAGACACAATATCGCCTATGGCTTGGAGGACTGCTCCCTGGACGCCATCCAGGAAGCGGCGCGGCAGGCCAACGCTCACGACTTCATCTCACGGCTGGAGAAGGGCTACGACACGGGTGAGCGCCTTGTGTGCCGTCGCCGATTCGGAGACTTGGGACTTGCCAAAACTCGCCTCGGCGTGCCCGAGCCTCCACGTGAACTCCGTTGTTGCCAGTTCGTGCGGGCACAGGGCGTGCTTGATTTGACTTGCTTCATTAAAACCGGCCAGGCCAGAACTTGAGACTTACTTTTGACCTGCGCGTCCGGGTGAGAAGAAGAGCGCCGCGCTGATGTGATTGTCTGTCAGAGGTCGGTGAGGGGGGCGGCCTGCTGTCCAAGAGCGAGCGGCAACGCGTGGCCATCGCCCGAGCGCTGGTCAGACGGCCGCGGGTCCTCATCCTGGACGAAGTCACCAGCTCCCTGGATGAGCCCAGCGAACGCAAGGTGCCAGTCCGACGGGGCTCGAATCGCGAGAGAACCTCGCGGCCCCCAGCTCCAGCTCAAAGTCATCTTCCGACGCTTAACGCGACCTCAGCGTAAAGATGTGACTCAAGATGTTCTCCGTTTGTCCCACCCGGCACAGATCCTGCAGGGTCTGTTGAGGCGTTCTGAGCGAAGCGTGCTGCTGATCACTCACAGACTGAAGAGGCCCGAGACGATCAACCAGATTGCGGTGATCGCCGGCGGTGGCGTTCGGGAGCGAGGAACCCACCGCCAGCTGATGGACCAGAAGGGAATCTACTGTAAAATGGCAGGCGGGCGGGACACGAGCGTGGACGCCGGTCTCGGTTGGCGGCCGCACGATCAGAAGCGCTGACCGGCCCGTTCGCAACCTCAATTGGAGTCCGGCATTCTATCCGTGAAACGGCATTCGCCGATTCCCAACGCTCGAGTCTCTTCATATCGTCGTCTCTCTCGGCTTTCTTTACTTCTACTGGTCACTTAAAATGGTTTAATGATTTTCTGCACCAACTGTACACCTGTCATAGTATTGTATTCTACCACTGATCACTTTAGCTCTGCTTGATACTTTGCACACGGAGACAAATTCCTTGTGTGTTCTACATACTTGGCCAATGAAGATGATTCTGATTCAGGATGAGACGATTTGGGCCCAATCACATTCTAGGCTGCGCCTGCCGCCACGTCAATCCAATCTTCCTTCCCAAGCAACCGGATGTCATGTCCCAATTCCTCCTCGGAGGGCCAGCGTGCCGGCCCTCGATTTTTCTGTGCTCTCTTCGGTCACTGCAAAAGCCGCTCTCGCCACTTGCAGTTGTAAAATACGTCTGTCGCCAAACGTGTCATAGCTACGCTGGGCTGGGTAGAATGTACAGTATTTGATGTTTCGTGTCATGAGACAAATACTGAGTCTGAAGCGCTCCCATTGATGTACAACTGTCGTGTGGCATTTTTACATGGTTTCTATAAAATCCGCCGACACGGCGGTTGAGGTGAATATTTGATTGTGCCTGGTCATTGTACACTTTGGATTCCTTTGAATTTATGCTGCTTGTGTGTCGGGGGGATTTTATCTTGTCCCACCTAAATGCCTCTTTTGTATGACTGCGTATCTCCAAAGTCTTTGTCCATGAAAACCTCGGACGACTTCCACGCGATTCGATTGCACATCATCGGTGAAAGACAAAACGAGGCAGAATAAAGAACAGCTGGGTGAGTGAGTGGGGTCAGAATGTCAAAAAAGATTGAATTCCAGCGTACCGGATCTCAGACTTAAAAGAAGTCGTTTGGTTTGTGTCCTATCGAATCCCGTGTCTTGTCCCTGCCAGAGATTCACCTGCGTACGGCACAAGACTTTCGCCAGATTGCAGCAGCAGTCAGGCTGCAATGAGGAAATGCCACGGAAGAGCCTGTCGCCATCTCAGGACTGATAGCTGCGATGCAAAATGGCCGACTGGAAAGTCCCTTCTTTCTGTTTGCTTTCGTTTTCTCTAACCAAGTGGGTGCGGGCGCTTCCTTTCGGAGGGACCTCGCATGAAAGCTGAGGCGTGGATCCATTTGAGGCTTGAAAGACTTGACCGCACTGTTTACTCCCTCCAGTGACATTTAGGGTCCGAGATTTCATCCACCCAGCCATTATTTGAACCGCTTTATCCTCACCAGGTCATGATAAGATTCGAAGAATTCAAAGACACGATTTAATGGTTATTTTGTGTATATGAGCAACTAAAAATATGAATCCCATGAAAAGCAGACATGTACAATTTATCTTGAGTGACTCATGAAAAAGGTCCTCTAACAAGTCAGTATTTGCAACATGATTCGGTGTGATAATCTGAACGATTTCATTTTTCATCTCAGGGTACATTTGTCCACCCCCTTTCTGGACTGTAAAAATATTTTTTGCACGGAAGAAAAATGCCCATCGATTGATGTTTTTGCTTCGGGCACAGTTGCAATAAAACGCTGAGTTTGCCTTTTGCTGTGTTGTTATGAAAGCGGGCGGAGAGCCAGGACGACAACAGCGGCTTGATGAATGAGTTCAACTCATCATCCACAGTTGCAAACGCGACACAAAGCAAGCGTCCCGTCCTCCACGCATTTCACGTTTGCTTGCCTCGCATCGGATTAGCTTCCTTTGTTTTTGTTCTTGGTTTTTGGTTGATGCCATCCATCCATTTTCGGTCCTCACAAGGGCCGCGGGGCGTGCTGGAGCCCATCCCGGCTTTCTTCCGGATTTGAGGTCATAAGTTTCAAAATCGCGCATATCACCCACTCAGTTGTGAGTGGCATCCTTGAACAATTGTCATTGAGCAATATTCCAAAGCACCAGACACTGAATTGCACACCTAAAGTTGGACTCCAATTCCTGCTACAGGTCACTAAAAAAAAAAAAATCAAATAAAATGGTGCAAGGATGATCTGCACCAACTGCACAACCGTCACACTATTATTGTATTGCACCACTGATGACCTGATCTCTGCTCAGTGTCACACAATGGCACTCGCACATGACCGAAAGTCTTTCGATACTTGCATATTATGTCCTTGTTCATCACAGTTGCTTTTTATGGCAATACTAGTGTAGCTTTTACTACTTTACCTGTGGGTTCTATATACTTGGCCAGATTATTGTGATGCACAAACACACAAAAAGCAGGCGCGCGCGAGGAAGGTGAGAAAAGCATGGCTCGAGAGCGCCATCTAGTGATGCTTGATCCAAACATTTCTGTTCTCGGGCCACATTTGAGTTGGTCATTGCAGATGAAGTTTAAACAAGAAAAGGAAAGAGAAGCCAAGGGACTACAAAGGATCATATGTGAGGTTTCTTTAACGGTAAAATCTTCATTCATTCTGATATAACATTTCATGATTTGACTAACGACTAAAACAGAAAATAAAAATGTCCGACTACACATTTGAATGGATGGACAACAACAACGTCGTCGGCTACGTTTGCATGACCACAGCAATCCGATAACTCATCAATCATGTGATTTGACGCATTTGACACAAGGCGACAATCAGAAAAAAAAATGTTTTCCGTGGTTCATTCAATTGTTTCGATTTCTTTCCACATACATTACTTAACATTTGGAAATTGAAATTCTGACGATCCGAGCTACTATTATGTGATTATTTAACACAAGTCGGCAAACAAAATACGACCGTAATTTATTTCTCTTGAGTTTTTTTGCCTTCAGACCGAAGACGTCCTTTAGTTGCTGCTACCTCTTTCTTCTGCGTCGTGTCTCTTCTAGTCACTGGATATGACGTTTGGAAGCAGATATTAAAAATGGAAAAATCAACTGGTTATTTAAGTTTCGTTTTAGAACTAAAAAAAAAGTCGAATAAGTTTGCTTTTCAATTGCTATTGCTCATTCTACAACTAAAACTGTATAGCGCGAGACACAAATCTAACACGGCTCGTCTACTTATTTGGGATTCCCGGAAGTTGTCAATGATAGTATTCCTCATAGTGACCACAAGATGTCGACAACGTAGCTCCTGAAGACGATGTGTTGTGTAACGATGGCCAGGTTGCAGAACTTTCTCCCTTGAGATTCCCGTTCATTTTTGAGGCGTGAAATTGGCACACCGCTTTTCCACATTAAACCAGTCATGCATGACAGATCATTGGGTGGCGCAAGTGTGGAAAGTACCATTAAAGAGCAGAAGAAGAAGGCTGGCTTTAAGTGACTTTAGGTTTGAGGCTGGCTTTAAGTGGCTTTAGGTTTGTGGGTGATTACGTGATAGCTGTGTATAACTCCTGTTGGGGGGTGGGTACATTGTGTTCATACATTTGGGCCTCACAATGATTTTAATTTTCCACCTGTGTGCATAAAATGACATAAAACTGGCGCCTGCGTCTTTGAGCTCCATGAGTGTGTTTCTGGCACTGACGTCTAAAAATGTACAAGTTGCCTTGCAGCCCCAGGTGATGTTCAGTGCTCATCCCCAGCCAGTGGTGCACACGCTTTGCGGAGATTTACAACGATTGTCTGTGCTTGATCGCCTTGGCCAAACAGAACCTGCGACGCTGCAACCCGCGTTTTACAGATACCCCCTGTGGGTCGCTTCACTGGCCCTGGTGCTTATTGGAAAACGGCCGGTGCTTTTCTTGCTGTTCCCCACACATCACCTTAGCAACGGATTTCTTTCTGGAGCCCTAGTGGTGCACATAGAAAGCTGGCCACCTCACAGTTGGAAGTTGGCGGCCTTACTTTATAAACAGCGCCGCTGCTGCTTGATGCACTCTGGAGGAAATGGTCCCTCCACCAAGACATCCATGAGCAGCCGAACTTTGTCTGAATCCCGATTCAGAAGAAGTTCAGCTGTTGAAATGGCTTCATTCTGAACCCGACGCACACAGTGAAGAAAAGTAGCCAGCTTGCCAAGGTGTGTGGCTGGTGGCTTGCTGAATGGTCATTCAACTCAACTCAACTCAACTGTATTTATAGAGCACTTTCGAACAGCCATCGCTGCATACGAAGTGCTGTACATGGAGCAATTTAACATATACAACAAATAGTAAAGCAAATCGGTAATAAAGACGGTAGAAAGCACAGAAACAGCAGAGCCAAGAACAAATCTAAGTCATACTGAGTCAAATGCCAAAGAATACAAGTGAATTCAAATCAAACGCACGACCCACATGGAGGAATTAGTCACGTACGAAAGCTAACTTTTACCTTAAATATTGTGGCTAGTGTGTCGAGACAACAACACGAAATGTCGAAGCTGAGCAAAGTCGCCCCGGCTGTTAGTTACGAGGGTCGTAGGAACACCCTGAACCTTAAAATTAAACGTTTCCCTGACCAAGTGTCAACCCTCTTGTCTCGAGATCCCTGTTCGCCACATCCAATATGGCGGAGGTGTCGTCTTATCAGTCAAACAAAATGGAGATGTCTATGTGTATATCTCTCTCCTCCCTCCGAGTAGTGAGCCTGTCCCATCTTAAAGGCGCCGCGTCACCGTCTGTCGAAAAGGAAGATAAACATCTTCCCGAAATGCCTTCCAAATTTCCGCGCCTGGTTCGACCGGCGGGACCGACTGGCACGATCGGTGTGGGCCGGCTCGCGGGGCTCTTCTCGGACTAGAAAAGACGAGAAGGTCGGTCAAGACGGGCGGCGGTGCGCCATTTTTTTGTTTGTTTTATGACAGCGGCTACAGTAGCTAACCTGCTATCATGCTAAAGGCACATCTGTACGGGTGGAAGGAGATTGTATCGAAATGTGTATTTTAAAATTATGTTGCCGGACACCAATATTTTAGTTGTGGTTTGTAAACGCACTTTGTTGACAGCAAATTTTATTGGAAGTACACATGTTACATTTGGACAATTATAAAAGAAAAATGTCACTAAAAGCATATGCTTAATCAGGAGTGGCCTTGTCTCAGTTTACTGTCAGAATATGAAATGGGTTTGTTCATTTTAACAAAAAGCCATCATTCAGCAGTTTGAAATTAACAGGTGTACAGACAGCTTTATTTTTTACCTTTTGCTATCTCGAGCATTTAATTGCTCTGCCTGTCATTGTATGTCGCTGGCATAGATAGATAAATGAAGGTCCAATTGTTTATTTTATTTATATATATTTTTTGAGTACATACCACGTCTTTGATCACCTCAGATGCAGTCCATTTCGGTGGAAGTGGGCAGCAGCGGCGATTCCGTGGTGCAGGTGTGCTTCCCGAGCTCCCAGGCCAAAGTGCTGGACGGCCTGAACCAGCAGAGGGAGGACGGTCGCCTGTGTGACCTCTCCATCCACGTCCAAGGTCACGTGTTCAAAGCCCATCGCTGCGTCCTGGCCGCCTCCTCGCCGTACTTCCACGACCAGGTGAGAACAGTGTCACACATCTCTCATTAAAAACAAACCCGAATCAAAATGTGAGGTTGACCTATCACATTTCTGGCCCAAACGCCGAAGCTCATTCGCCAATCCACTGCCGACGAGTGATGATAAACTAGTAATTGGAAGCAAATCGTCCAGCGGTAACAGAAAGACATGACGCCGATCGTCATCCTGTGCTTTGAAGGTCCTGCTGAAGAACATGTCCAGCGTGTCCATCCCGGCTGTGATGGACCCGCTGGCGTTTGAGAGCGTGCTGCGCTGCGCCTACACGGGTCAGCTCAGGATGCTGCGCGAGGACATCGTCAACTACCTGACCGTGGGCAGCGTCCTGCAGATGTGGCACATTGTGGACAAATGCACAGAACTCCTCAAGGAGGGCAGGTCTACTGGGGGAAGTGCCAGAGGAGGCGGCGGCAGCTCAACTAATGGCGGTGGTCTTGGTCGGGATCAAGTTCGGCCGGCGGGGTCCCAAGACACGCAGGCTTCCTACGCAAGTGTGGAAAGTATGAAATATGATTGCATGAAGTCCCTATGCTATTTGACACTGATACTATTTTATAGTTGGTTTGAGAACTGTTGAATTTATAGTTGTTGATGTAACACAGTTTCAGGCTTGTGTATCTGCAACAGATTCTCATTTGCACAACAAACAAACCAAAATAAAAGTCATTGCGTTCAAAGTAAGAGTACGAGGCACCCCAAAAATTTTTTTTATTGCCTTACTTAGGCGAGTAGCTGATATATTGATCCGCCTCAAGTGAAGGGACTTATAGAGTTGCTTACCTCACGTGGGCTCATGATTGGATTCAGGCTGTTGTTTGTCTTTTTTCATCCTATCCGCCCGTTTCGTCAACTATGCTGTACGGTCATTCACGTCCATTATTGTTTCCGCAAAAGGTGAGCCAAATGCTTTGTGTGACGTGCTAGTGCGCGTATTTTTGTGAAGATGGTTCCTTTGTGTCACAAGCTACCAAAGACGGTATTTTGTGTCACATTGTGAATTCCTGATTGTGTCGCCGTTCGATGCCGCTCTTCCACTGGAGAATGAGTATGGAATTTTTCCAAATGACGCATGTATGTGTTAGAAACCCTTCAGGAGCCCCCACGAGCCTCCCAGCCCCCGAGCCTTCAGTCGGCCAACGAGAGCCAGTCTCCCAGCAGCACCAACTACTTCAGTCCCGGAGCAGCGACGACCTCGGCCGGGGGAGGCGGAAGCGGCGGCGCGTTGGCCAGCCACACGCCTGGCTACAGCACGCCGTCCGGGGAGGAGGCCTACATGATGGAGGAGGAGGAGGAAGAAGAGGAGGAGCCGGCGGCGTACCAGCACAAGAAGAGAGGAGGAAACGCGAGGAAGCAATCCAGCTCGGTGTCGGAGGAGGACGTGGGCGTCAGTGACAGTTTTGGGGTTTCCTCATATCAGGTGAAAAACCAAACTTTTCGTTGAGTACAACCTGTTCCCCGAACCCTCAGGCTGTTCAACTTGTATCAGTGGAAAAGCATAATTTGTCCCGCTCGTCTGTCCCACAAAGATCGGGGGGGACGCGTCCCCGCAGAGACGCACCGCCTACATCCAACCCAGCATCATGCCCCGCAAGCAGTGGGTGGTGGTCAAAGCCGAGCGGCCCGAGGACCACGACCTCATCGTGGTGTCGGGCGAGGGAGGTGGCGAGGCGGCGGAGGAGGACGAGGAGGACGAGGAAGACGATGAGGATGATGAGAGGGGGCTGGCGTCGGTCCGGGAGAGGGACGCCGGCGACTTTGCCATCTCGCACGTGCGGACCCTCTCCGTGGAGGCTGGCGGGCGAGGAGACGCCGAAGCGCAGGTCAGAGGCGCTCGGGGTGACTCGTCTGCTCTTGGTGAAAGTCCAAGATGCAAGACGCCCTGAATTCAATGGGGTTTTTTTTTCCCTTGAATTGCATTAAAAGTCAGCATCTGTTGTTGTCAGTATAAGAAACAAACGTCAACATTATATCTCACGTCCAGATGGACTACTGCCAGTCTTCCGAGGACTTCCTCAAGTTGTCCAGCAGCTTGCTGGACGCTACCTTAGCTCAGCAACTCCAAGACTCCTCAGCGGGTCCGACTCCGAGCCAGGGCACCAACCGAGCCGCGCCGGGCCTCCTGGCTCAGGTTCCGACCTGCACCCAGCTTTTTCCTCTGGACATGCAGGTAAGTCATTTATCTTTAGGGAATGTTTTAAGAGATGTCCAATCAGTTTGAAATTGACAAATGAAACGAAGTTCAACGCTATCAGACATTTCTATGAAAACAAAAATAGTCACGGCATTTTGCAGGGCAACCAGATCCTGGTCTACGGGCAAACGTCAACGCTCTCGATGGACCCTGCGGCGGCTCCTCTGAGCGGGATGATCAGCGGCGGCGCTTTTAAAAGTGTGGAGCACGGGCCCGCAGTCCCGGGAGGCGACGGCGGCGTCGGCGCTAAAGTCTTCATGTGCCACTGCGGCAAGACCTTCACGCACAAGAGCATGAGAGACCGCCACATCAACATGCACCTGGACCTGAGACCCTTCCACTGCCCCGTGTGCGGCAAGAAGTTCAAGATGAAGCATCACCTGACCGAGCACATGAAGACGCACACGGGGCTCAAGCCGTACCACTGCGCCGGATGCGGCCGAAAGTTTATGTGGCGAGACAGCTTCATGAGACATCGCTCGCACTGCGAACGTCGCGGAGGAGGAGGCGACAATGTCGCCGAGGTCCTCCCCGGCCCGCAGCTCCTCCTGCCGCCGGGTGAAGGAGGTTTGCGAGGAGGTGGCGTGTCCGCGACGTCCCCGCGCTTCCACCACGCCGCTACCGGCGCTGCGTCGGGGATATTTGGCAGCCTGCCGTCGGAGCACGGCGTGTGCACCAATCTCGCCGACGACAGCTAACAACTGACTGCGAATGACCAAGCTCTAGCGACAACAGCTAACAACCACCGGAGACTGCACGAGTGACTGCAAATATCCGCTAACCACCAAAAACGATCCCTAATGCCCACCGGGGGACGACTAATCATCGTTAGCGAGTGATAACAAGAGCTGGTGACATCTCTACCAACTGCCAACCACAGCCAGTGTCCGCTAGAGATAGCCGAGACCCACAGGTGGCTGCTGAGGAGAGCGCCAGTGATTGCATGCGACCTCTAGATTACATATTTACAATGCACTTTACATCAGACAAATCGGCTCAAAATCGGACAGTATGACACTAAAATATGAAATATGTCGTTGTTCTCGTCACATTGAGACAAAACTAGCCAACCAGTGACGGTAGATACAGGGTGTGTGTGATTGAGGGATGTGTCGACCATTGGCTCGCGCGCGCAGCTGCTCACAGAGGCTGGTCGGCTGCCGGTCGCCGTCGGTGATTTCCCTCCGGTTCGCAACAAAAGTCCCCCAAAAAAGAAGCGATCGGAGCACCCGCTACTTCTCGTCCAGGGATACGATGGACCCGCTTGAGGCACGGACGGCCGCAACCGCCAGTCCCGACGGGACATCGGCTCGTGGGGGGTAAGCAGATCACCTCGCATCTTTTAATCGATTGTTCCCTGGGGGAAAAAAAGTCCATCAACACACCGTGAACATTTCATCATCACTCATACGAGCAATGTGGCCGCCTTGGCGCGCTGCCGTGCGCTTGGAGGGTTTCATCGGGGTTGTCCATGCGGTGGGTGGGCTCGGGTGATGAAGAGATTCAAATCTTGCTCGCGGTTTCAAGACGACACAGTCTACCTTTTAAAAGAACCGATGTCCCGACAAATAACGTCCGCACGAGCGACCGCTCGTGATTGGCATTGACCGCGAGAGCCGTCGCGCTCCCACTCGCGACTGTGACCGAATGCTCGTGATCGCTCATGACGGCCACTCGCCGCAAACGGCTCACGACTTGTAACAACGGCTAGTAGCCGCTAACTACGCTGGCTAGTCAGCTGTCAAGATGGCTAACGGTCATTTGTGACCTCTGGCCACGGCGAATGACCTTTCACGAAAGCTAGCCGTCGCCTGCAAACAGGACACAAGTAGACAAAAGTGAAGGTCTGATGCAGCCTTGTGGTGGCATGCCCACACTCTAGGGGGCGCTCTTCTGGGCCTGCCCATCATTCGAGATGAGAGCGAACCATCGCGGAGATTACACTTGGCCCTTCGTACGTTGATTTTTGAGATGTTTTTGTCTCCATTTATTGCGTCGGAACAATTACAAAAACGAAAATAGTTTCAAGCAGAGTGGATCTAAATGAACGGCTTTCCACAGTGCACATGTTGGTATATTTACATGAAGGAGAAAGATTTCAACAGTATATTTTGAGGAACATTGGTCCAAAAAAAATGTCCATTGCATACTTGAGGAGATTCCTTTTCAGGCTTCTGATGGGAAAGAATGTGTTTAGGAGGCAAGAATGTGTTGACGCTGATTCAAGAAAATGTGCATGACGTTTACCTTTTTCACCGCAGAAGTTGTAAATGATTTAAAAATGTAGATCAGAACGGGTGTGGACCTGGCTTGTTGCTAGGCGGAGATCACGGGGCCACTTTGGCCCCGAGGTCCCGTGCAATCTACTCGATTTGATGGGAGATTTTCATCTCAGCTTGCGCGCTCTTTTCAAAATCTTCCCGTACTTGAATTGAACATTTTTGTTGGACTTCTCCCACTTGTGCTGCGTTCTGCCGTCAGGTTTTTTCCCCCACCTCTCCCTCCCCAGCAACTCCAAGAAGAAAATGTGCCGTACTTGAGTGAGGATGGGCAATGTAAGGCCTGCTGAGCACTAGTCTTGTCATTTTGCTAGGATCCATTTTGCTGTGTTTTCCCCCCTGAAATTGGTTAGGCGTGAGAGGGAAGGAGTTTTCTTTTTTGTTTCCACGCTGGCTCTCATAAAAAGTGCCGCTGCTGCCGACTATGATTGATTTGATTCCCATTCCTGTTGCTGCTGATGGTAGGCGAGTCGGCAGAGGCGCCGCTTGCCGCGAATGTATTTCAAAAGCGACGCCTCTTCGGGCTCATCAAAATGCTGTCCTCTCTTTTGCGTTCAGCGAGGGCATGATACTTGGGGAATAGGTCGGCATTTTGCTTTCAGTGTTATCTTGCTCATATCAGACAACCAAAATATACACTGTCGTGTGTGTGTGTGTGTGTGTGTGTGTGTGTGTGTGTGTGTGTGTGAGTCCAAGTCCGCGACTCTAAGACAAAGATGTCCAAATATCAAATGGCATGTCCCGTTTTGCGGGGTGGTGTCAAATCTGTGTTTGACACAAATCATTCTTTTTTTTTTTTTTTTACTGGTTTATTTATTTATTTATGTTTATTTATTGGTTTGTTTGTTTGTTTGTTTATTATCTTTGGAGGGGGTGATGACATACTTGACACATATTTTGCGGAAGCCCGCGAGTCCATTTGTTTGTGCCAAAATTAAATCCCGATCAAGGCAATCAAATGCTGACCTCTCTCATCTCCCTGCTTGTCCTCCCATCGCATTTCTACTCACTCCTTCTCGTCACGCTAAGAGTACTCCTCGTGGCACGCGAAATAAATCGAGGAAAGGTCCGAGCGTAGCAACGCGTGACCACTGCCTTTCAAACGGTCAGCGTTTCAAAGCGGGCTCCAAAAAGCTGACTTGGGTTTCAGCCACTGTAAAAATGAGAGTCAAAAACTCCACATCTGAGTTTGTCCAAGCAGAGGACATATTCACAAATAAAAAATAAAAATAAATTGCTGTCCACATAGGAGAGCGATCAAAGTAGCATTAGCGGTCGATATTTATTTATTGATTTCTTTATTGAAAAATTCAGCCGCCAGGGATTTCAAGGAGGGTTTGGGTTCCATGCAGGCTCCTGATGTTTCAATCATGACATTTCCAATAAGTGTTTTTCACGCACAAAAAACAAGAAGGTTGGCTCCCAAAAAGATAACCTCTAGAAATAGATACTCCGCGTGTCCGCTTGACATACCTGCGATTGAAAAGTCAACCGCAGGTAGGATATGTAACGCTATCGTCTAATACGGAATGCAAGTGGAGTACGTGTCAATTTGTGATAATCTCTCTCAGGCCGAGGATGTGAAAGTCAAGCACAGGATTTCTTGGCAGCGTTTTGTATTTCTTGTAGCTGGCCTCAGTCCTGCGTCGGTTGCCCTAAAATCGACTCTTATGAGGGCCAAAGAGCTAAAGAGTGTGTGTGTGTGTATATATTGTAGAGGTGCAAGAGTTTGAGATTTCCAGGCAGGGTCGGGACCGGCTAAATATCATTTCAACTTTCTTCCGCTTCTCGCCCACCTCCGAAAGCCTTTTCTGAGGCCTGAGTGCAAGGGTCGCTTCCGCGTCGCAGTGCCGTGTGCGGCTTCGTTCGCTCTCTCGGCTCCCCGTCGGGGGCAGCCCATTTCCTGTTGCCGGGCGACTGTAATTATGACATTAGTATTCGCTATTGAGCCGCAGCCGGAAGCGGAGGCTCTGGCAGACAATGACCGCCAATGCGGGTCATTGTCATTGCGGCGGACGGTCGAGCTCCTCGAGGCATGCTCGCAAACTCCTTTTCGACGTTTCACAATGGACCCGAATCGTGGATGACAACGATACCTTTGAGCAGAGCATCGGACATGTGTCCGTTGTGCGTGCTTCCTGGAAAGTAAAAACAAATAAATCATAAGATTCTGGCCACACTTTTGCCGCGAGAGTCATTTAGGCCGTAGAATCACCGCAGCAACAACCCTTGCAGAAGCCTCTGTTTGTCAAATTTGGTTACCATGGCGATGACTTTCACGGGGAAGAGGAGGTCCCTGCTTGAGTGGTGAGTACCATACTCAGCGTGTCAATCAAAGGAGCAATCCGATTGTTTTTGTTTTTTTCTTTCCCTTTGACGTGTTGAAAATGTGCTTTATTTTTGGCGCATCAAAATGACAACGCACAAAGGTGACTGACACGCGATGTCTCGTCAAAAGGTCGCCGCGATTGTGACGCGCGCGCTCGGATGTAACTTTGACCTCGGAACAATTTCCCAGCTTATCGATAGCAAAACAAGATCGGAAAGAGCGCAGTTTCTCAGCTTTGCGCGTTCCAGACCTGACTCTCCTGTCAAACTGCGTCGTATGAGCTGACGAAATCAGATGTTGATCCTTAAGGAAAGCCTTCATCCGTGTTACAACTCCTCCGCCGGGAAAGGAGCTCACGGCTGTCCTGGAAGTCGCTAAATGACGCCCTCGCCCCATTTGCATCGCTGACCACAATGGACGCCGGCCGGAGGAGAGGAATCAAGTCGAGGAGAGACAAAAGGTGAGTTGTAAAAAAACAACAACCCCACCCTAAATGTGTTTGGAATTACAAATTTCTGCGGATTCTTGTTTCTTTCATTGTCACAATTCCAACCCTCCTCCTCAATTTGGACTTGGGACCGGCAAAGGTCACGATGGGTCGGCCGACTCCAAAGTCGAGTACCTTGCAGGCATCTGGCCGAGAAGTGACAAAGGCATGAAGCACTCTTTCAAAGTCACAAAGACAAAGGGTGGACTGTACATGGAAGGACTGATCGCTTAAGGGGCCAATGATGTCTTACATAAGGGCTCTTGCTTTTTGCAAATTTGTGGGCGGCGGCGGTGGCGCAGAATGTCACTGGAAATATCCATCTCGTGCCCGAAATAAAGATTTGTCTGATGACCCCCCGTGACGAAGACGTCTGCCCTACGAGGCGCTGTGTGACGATGAAGCACCACAGTGGGGACTGAAATGACGAATGAGATCACACCTCCTCCCACGAGAGCCCGGGCTCGGCACCAACCGTCGCCGACCAGCCCTGCTGCGCCATCGCGCACGTCCCGCGGCACCCGTGGATGACAACTCGGTCCGGTGCCATCGTGGGCCGGTGGCAGCTCAGAAGAGAATTTTGTCGGGGAGCGTTGCCGGTGGAGTCATCCATGGCAAGACTTCCCACTCTACGCGATTGCTGTAATTAGAACGTCCGTAAGCAGCTTCGTTCTCCGCCATTCACCGCGTTCGAGGCACAAAGCCGAAACCCTGCAATTCATCCCGAGGTTCGGGAAATCACATTGCGAGTGCTGAAGGAATCCGTTCGCTCCGCTTATTTGGCACGCCGTGTGAGCGAGACGCTTTGGTTGTCGGGGGTAACGACGGAAACTTCTCACCCAAATTGTGCTCTTGAAAGCTGAAGAGTGCCGCCGCCCAATGAGTCACTGAGGGCTTCAGGCATCGTCGTCCACTTCCATTCCGCATTTGTCAGGGGCCGCCTTCCACTTGGTTGTGGTTTCGCCGAGGCTCCCGTGCGGGCCCGCGTCAGTCGATACCACGCAAACAACCTGAAATTGGTGGCTCGGTGGAATGCGTGGTTTCGCGCCGATCGAAAATGACGTCGAGGCGGGCTTCTGAACATAGCAGGAAACGGTGGGTTTCGTCTTCAAAATTTAGCATGGAGATTAAAAAATAAACAAAACCAAACAAAGCAATGTCCAGACACGTAAGAATCGGGCCATGGCGGCCTCCCAGAACAACCACGCAAGCTCTGAGTGATGACATGGCTGCAGGAGATGCTACAAACAAGCAACAGAAGGGCTTTCTCGTGATTCATACGCAGCGACCGCCATCGCTGCCCACTGCGGTCTGTTACCTGCGCCCGATGCGCCACGTTGCAAATGTTGGATGACATTGCCGCTCGTCGTGCTCCATCTAGTTGATGGGAGTTCTTTCTTGGGATGTCACCATGACGACTTGATGAGGAAGCGTCAGGTTGACAGTCGGACTGACTCACGTGTGTTCTGTCCTGACAACTCGATGACGCCCGAAGACACTTTGGGAGATGTCTTCACAGCACATCTTGAGTGCGCGCTCATCGTGACCTTTTCAGGGAAAAAGCTTGAACCGCCACTTGTACATCGGGGGCCCGCGGTCTGGTCCCAAGTCGATCGCGGGCGACACGGGGGGCGGCTCAGCTCATTTGAGTTGAGCTGAGTGTAAACTGCACCCTAAGCAGCCTCTCGGTTTCACGTTGACCCAAAAGTATTTAAAAATGAAGAAAAGAAGAAAAAAAAAGCAGGTCACCATTCACCTCTGGTGGGGCGTGACCTCCACCAGCGGAAGTTGTTTAGCGGTTAACGGTCTACAATTGAGCTGTTGTGATCGCTCTTTTTTTCCCCCAAATAGTCATTCCCATTCAGTTTGTAGCACCGGCAAATAATGGCACTCCGGAGCGCCGGGAGAAGCATTTGAAAACGGGTCACGTGAGCGCCAATTGTGAGCACGCGGTCGATCGCGAGCGCTGAATGAATCCCTTTGGGTTCCAGTGAATGCACGTGAGAATACGAGTCACGCTTTGCCGCTTCACTCGGAGGCTACCGGTCGCCACTGTTAATACAATATCGCAGAGATAAAAGAGAAAAGGGCCGCTTGGGGGCTTCCCGGTGCCATTCAAAGCTCCTAATGCGTGTCGACCGATGGCAACTGTACAGCAGGCAGGTCATTAGCGCTCCATGTCGCGTTACATGCGTTCCTGGCCGTGAGTGTTTTGTGTCTCCGCCCGCCACTTTTGATCTTTAGGCACCGTGCAGGCAATCCGCCAACTCCGGCAACAACACACTTTTTCAT
Organism: Hippocampus mohnikei; assembly: GCA_026261675.1. Lineage (NCBI taxonomy): Eukaryota > Metazoa > Chordata > Actinopteri > Syngnathiformes > Syngnathidae > Hippocampus > Hippocampus mohnikei. The sequence continues at coordinate 2,486,332 of JAKGUB010000345.1, forward strand.
GGCCGGCGGCCGGGCTGCCTGTCTTTTCCTCGACTTGTGCAACGTGCCCTTTTGATCTAGTTTGTCAAAGTCAGGCCAAAGTCAACGCTTTGTTGTGGTGTGTTTTTGTTTCAACTCTTATAAAAAAAAAACCCACCTTTTTAGAGCTTTTTTTTTTAATTACTGTACATATTAACGAAACACACATGGTTGTCAATATTGATCAGAAAACAACACAATTCCCTTTTGGAATAAAAATGATTTCAAAGTTTTGGGGGACATCAAGCTGTTGACTCCCCGCAGTAAAATGATCGTATCACACATTTATGATACTTTTCACATTTGAAAACACAATCCGCAGGAAAGGCAAAAAGATCACGTGGCTTTTTAGACACCAGCCACTCTTAACACAGCCCGGTGGCAGACTTGTGACTTGCTTCGCAGCAATATTCCCAAATTCACTTGGATCACTCTTAACACCTGACAAGGCTGACACACAGATCAATCGATCGATCGAGCAATCGATGGTGGTGTATGGTGTACACGCCTTGATCAATTAAGGGATACGACTGCACCGAGGAATCAGCTCCTCTTCCAGCTTCTCTGTACAGCAGTAGTATTAGTCCTTCTTTGCAGAGGATGAAGATGAGATGTCCGTGCATCTCATCATATTGTCTCCATCTGTAACCTGCCGCACCTTTTGTGTTCGGCCAATCTGTGCTAAAAAGTGTAACGCCGCTGCCGCACGGACGCTAATCGGCTCTCTCCCTTTGACTGTGCAATGTTCATGGCTTTTTGCTCGAAAAGTATTGATTCTGTCTGCTCTTTCCTGCTCGGGAATGCAGCTAGCAAGAACAGGTGCAAGAGCTCCTCATATAAAATATGTGCTTCAAATGGTAACCAGGTTATCCTTTATCACCTTGACAACGCAAAGCATCTGCGTTGGAACGCGTCATTGAGACTCTTAGCTGCACAGCTAAAGAGAGAGAGAGAGAGAGATGGATGGATGGATGGATGGATCTATTTATTTATTTTTTGTTCCTCCAGTAATTGAAAGAAACACCTTTCATTTCTGGTTGACTCATGTTGTGAGATTTGTGTCTGCAACGGGGATGTGACGTGAAGAGTCTTGCTCTTTATGAGGTCACATTCTGACGACCTTGTCACCAGTTCATGGACTGTCCTTCCCAATAACATCATTTTGGGTACTCGCGAGAGGTCTCCCCCCGCTGTAAGCAGCATCTTTGACGATGCCAATAAATTGCACTTTTGCGTGGCTTTACATTGTGGTCGGCTTTGAACGGTTGACAAAATTCAAAGTTTCCTATGGAAATGAAAAAGAAAGAACACAAACATCCGACTTTTCTCCTGGATTATATTTGCTACTTTTATATTCTTCGAAGCAATGATGAAAGCTGACCGTTTACTGGTCCCCCATTTCTTGCAAATGCCTGCCAACAAAATATTTGGCTGTCGCCAAAGGCACAGATCATTCCATCGCCCGTGTTTTTGCATCATGTTCTTGAAGTCTCACTTACGCATTTGTCTGGCTAAAAATAACATGTAAAAATACAACCCTGGAAGCTTCCTTCTTGCCAACCCCCCATTGATCTCGCTCACATGCGTCATAATGAGTGCTGGCACAAGAGCAGCCAGTGATGTTTTTTTTCTTGCACATTAATGACTAAAAAAAGAAAGGAAACAAATATTATTTTACTCGGTGAAGAAGGAAGATATAATTAGTAGTGGTAGCCCAGCATAGATGAAGCACATAAATGCTTTTGTACATCTATTCTTGTGATGTCCAGAGCTTTTTAAACATAAGGACACATTGGTACTTTGTAAGTAATAATAATTCAAAGCTTTGCAATACATTTCTCAATCGATTACAGGGAGGCACATTGAGCGACCGGTTTAGCACGTCCGCCTCACATGGGTTCGATTCTTGGAATAAAGTGATACATAAACTTTATTCATGATGACGGAAGTGACGCAAGAGCCTCCAGTGAGACACCTGCTTCCCGCCGTAGCGTCAGTCAGAGCTAACGTCGAAAGCTAAGTGGTGAGTCGCAACCCGTCGACAGTGCGGATCGATTCACAGACTAGTTCGAGTAATATTCCAATTTGTTTTTCTTATACCGCTGTGCGGCGTGCTCCAGTAGTCCCCTTAATTGTTCCCAGCGCACATTAATTGTTGTGTCGTTCTTAAAGTCACGGTCTGCCCACTGAAACTTTTTATGTCTTGAGTTGATTGGCAAATGCTCGTTTGTTGCGCAGATAGTTGTTCGAGACGGAACACGGCCTCGCCATTGCTCCCGCCACACTGTGTTGCGGGTAATGTGTATTTCTTGTCGATTTTGCTGTGTCAGATTGTTGTTCATGTCGTTATTTTTCATTTATTCGACCGCATTCTGAGGAGGAACCCGCAGTTCGCCGCGGCCACCTTTCCGGTTTGTGTTCGCAGTCACGTCTCTGCTGCCTGTGGTGTGTTCACTGACACTTCGTAAACGCGAGTGAATGTCTCCTCTTTCTTTTAGTTGCAAAAACTATTTGACTTTCTACCATAATGCTTTGATTAAAATACTATACGATCACACATGTATATATATTTATATATATATAAAAAATCCTCATCTCACCCCTCGGTGATATATATATATATATGTATTGCTTTTTCTTCTTATTGTTGGAGACTGAATGCGGCTTCACCATTGCTCCCGCCATACTGTGTTGCAGTGCTGTAATTAAAAAAACATCTGTAATCCATCTGAGTGTCAGTGATGTACTGAAGCCACACTTACATGGAGCTGCAGACTGCCGCACTCCGTTATGGCCTGTCACACACACACACACACACACACACACTGTATATATGCCCTCTTATTCGCCAGCGACCAGTCCAGGGTGTACCCTGCCACTCAACCAAAGTCAGCTGGTATAGGTTCCAGTTAACCAGGCAAGATGAATAAGGATCCGTTTTTGAAAAACATTGGTCAAATTATTTAGAACAGCGTTTTTATAATACGTCGCCGATGATGTTGCGGTACACACGCCTGACTTATGAGCGGGCACTGTGGGATCGGTTCCCACTCAGTGAAAAAGAAACTGACCACAAACCCTCAAAATATGAACGCGTCCGCAGTGACATTCAGAAAACTAGCAATGTGACTAACCTCCTAGAAAAGATAATCACCGTCAACAAAATGCATCATTAAATCAATCGCGTTCGTCATTCTCTATCACAAGTAGCCAAAAGAGGATGTAGTCAGACTCGGCATGTGGGTGTCAAACAATGACACAAACATCGGTGACATTTCCACAAAGGAGACTTTTCGTCACGCACGGTGCGGTTTCGCCAATTGGCACCAACTCTACAGCTGCGTCGAGTTGGATGAAGAGCAGTGATGAACGGCCATATACGTCGGGTTAATTGAAGGAGGGAATATGAAATCTGTGCGTCTCGATGTGCGCCGTCCAGTCCAGGGCATCCCCAACTTCTAGTTCGGAGTCAGGTGGACGGGCTCCAGTTCACCTGTGATCCTGCACCAAGCTGTCCTTCGGTTTCAACGGCCAATTGCAATTTAGACAAACAATCATTGCGACTACGTTTTTGGAACATGGCCAAGAGAAAACCCACGCAAGGCAGTTGGCGACTATGCGATCCCGGTTCAGGAAAGCCCGAGTCGAGATTCGAACCCTGGAGCTCAGAAATGTAACGCGCGATCTTTGCTGCGCGCAATTGGACTTTCTTACTTGCAGCCGCAAATTGAGTTGATCCGTTTGTAGCATTGTGTGTATATTTGTTGAAAGATTATTTAGACTTTTGTTGCCTTTGTGCAGGAAATTGAATTCCTAAACTTGCTGTTGTAGGTTTGCTGTGTTGTTTTTGTGCGGTGCTATCGTGGAACTCAAAATTGCCCTCTTGCTTCTGTGCAGATGAACGTCCGAAATGGTTTCGAGACAGCTGGCTGTCCCTCTCCCACATGCCGCCGTTGTGCTATCATCGCTTGCTCCGCTCTTCGGGTTGCCATGGGGACAGTGAATCGCTCTATAGGTTGGTACCCTGTTTTCAATGCCTTGTATTTTGCGCTGGATTTTCCTTTGGGGTGAAAATTGGAACACGTGAACCCAAAGCAAAGGAACAAAGAGATACATTTGCGTCAATAACCTGTCATGGGTACGACACGCCAGGGGACATGTTTGTCCGAAGAGAAGGGACAAGCCGTAGAGCTTGACTGCTGTCAAAATCGATTTAAGAGTTGTCGAAAGTTCCAGAGAAAGAACACGTGGACGCCTTACACGCCGGTTCAAACATGACAGACCAACATCTCCAGGTCATCAAATGGGGCCTCGAGATGCATCGCGCAAAATCTCGGCCATCAATTTGTTGCGATTTAAAAGATTTTTATGACAAAAGCAAGAGAACGGGTCAACCAACTCCAAAGAAAGGCATTCGAGACAAAATGTAAACCCTGCAAAAGCTTCAAAGCGGCCGACCTGACCCAGCTGTCAATGACCATTAGTTGTCCCTGGCAGTGAATGATCGCTCGAGTTGAGTGGAGGAGGTGGTGCACGACCAGTGTCGCCGCCTAAGTTGCAGGGGATGTCGCGGAAGGCGCTTTTATCTTGGGGAACGGAGTTCCCGACGGGCCGCGACCTTTCCATAGGGTAGCATGAAGTGGATGAACCGGACCGAGCGCCAAAGCCCGCCCGCCCATTTGGGCTCGTCAGACTCGTCTCGCATCAACCCACATTTTTGTCCTCGGGAGTCATCTGACATGACATGAAGAGTTTGTCCCTCAGGTCAGTAGTTGCCATGACTAACGCCGTGCAAATATAGAGTTCATTTGCCTGGACGGTCGGATCCAATTTGAGAGCCAATTACCTCTCATGGAAAGGGTGGTCCTGCTCGAGGAAGCAGGCCCAATAGGGCTACCTTCAGTGAAAAACGGAATTAGAGAGCCATTTATAGAGGCGCCCAAGCCGCTCGCCGTCTGTTTTTGTTGTTATTTTGTATAGGACGCTCGCCGCCAAATTGCTTGGTTGCGATGAAAATTGAAGTACAAATTGGTGCCGCCGCCGAGGGAGCCGGTTTATGCCCCTTGCTATTTCGGAACATAGCTCGAAACTGACAGGTCCGTTTTCAAAGCGATTACACTTGAAATAAATCGATATTAAACTGTGTTGCAAATACACATTGGTGATTATCTTTGGCCTCTTTATGTAATGCATGTGCCCTGTTGTTTTTTTTTTCCCCCCATTGCTCGATTTACGTTTGGATTGAACGAGTCGTTTGCGAAGCGCTGGCCAGAGAAAGGAGGAGCGCTCTCTCAGCAGATTTGAAAGGCGAGCGTCTTCAAAGTTCCAAACCTTCCATCTCTTCGCCTGACATGTTTGACACCCGTTCTTCTGAAATGTCAAATGAATGCCGCTGTTGCCAAAGGAGAGTTGAGGAGAGATTGAACAGGCAGGTCATATCGAGCGTATCAAGGCGAATCAGAGGGCTTTGACGGTTGAAGACGAATCGGAAGTGGAGTGCGCACGTTCAATTGCTGTTTGTGCGCCGTTGGCGTGGCGATTGCTTGGATGTCATTAAGCCACATGGAAAGAGGATGAAACGGTCGCCGTTAATCATTTCCTCGCGTGCCTTTGTTTGTTGGAGCTGCCGTCCGTTTTCATGGCTTATCGCCGCCTCTCCAATCGCGCTCGATTCCCCTCATTTGCCACTGGCGCGCTCTTCCACCCGACGGCAATTACGAGGCACAAAGCTTTCTTGTCTTGAAAGAGGTGCAACTTTTGAAAAGCTACTTCAACCGGAAATGGGGCAAGAACGAAGTGAAGCGCACATGATGAAAATGCGCAGAGTACAATCTTTTTCAACGTGTCTCTTTCACCACCAGCGCATATGCCAACTGGACCTGCAAGCTGCAGATGCTCACATTGCTGCGGCAGCGCGCTCATCCATCAGATGTCATTTAATCAAAAAAGCCAGCGTAATTAGGTCTCCACTCCTAAATTCAACAGTCAACGAGGAAGCGATCTAAATGCCGTCTCGAAAATCGCCTGCTCCTCTCCACAGCTCCAAGCGCAGTCAAATGGGTTTCCGGGCAGCCCATATATGGTCGGACGGTGATGAGGTGTGCGATAGATGAGTCATCCCTTCGACTCCCACACTCGCTGGCCTTGCATGCGTGCAAGACAAAGAAAGAGGGAGGGGGGGGGAGTGAGGCAGTGAAGACTGACGAATGAAAAGCCCCGTGAAAGCAATACAGAAAGCACAAGTAACGGTGCTCCCTGAATGACAACTTCGCATTGACAAAGAGCGCGAGCCAGAATGACGGCCGCGCAAAATGAATTAAAAACACTTTCCCCGCTTTAGATCCATCCTGTCCAAAAACAAAACAAAAAATATTTGCACAAGTGTTCATGTATTCATTGGTGTGTGTGGTCATGTTAAATATCAAGTAGCGTTTCTGAGCGTTCGGATGCAGACGATAAAAAAAGAAAAGGAAATGTTTTTTTTTTAAAAACAACCAGCAAGCACGCTCTAAAAACGGACAAAAAAACAAATACCTTTAGGATACATTTACAAGCATGCATATGTATGGTGCATACATATATGTTAGGAGTCTCCATCCACGAAAGGATGACCTGACAGATATCTCGATACGATTCACGATCAGTACGTTTTGAAATGGAACAGTTAGATTCACTTCGGCGTGAGGTGACGACGACGGCGCGCTTTTGTCATTTTGTCACAACGTGCAAAAGCTCTCCAAAGCCCAAACGATTCAAGTTCATCAAATCAAAGACTTGAAAACAACCGCCGCTCTCTACGGAGTGCTGCACAGGGAAAGAATTCGTCCAACAACGAGGACGGTCGAAAGCACAAAAAACAGTGCAACTGAAAAGCAAGTCTCGAGTCCAAAGACTTAAAGGTGGGTCCCTTCAGCGGGAGGTCATTCCAAAGAGAGGCGGCGGCCGCGGAAAAGGCCTCCGTCCTGAGTTCTCACTACCTCTCACGACAGTGTCCGCTCCGCAGACCTCAGGCACCGGAGCTCCGAGAGCGAAGGCGGGGCCGGCCGGGCCCTTTCCAGAACAAGTCGGAGGGGCTTCCTCCGACCAACTCGAAAACGAGCCAGTGAAGGGACACCCGAGTGGGAGCGACTGTACGCGCCCCCTCGTAGGAGTACAGCTCGAGAGGTGAGCGGCGGCGTTCGGGACCAACCGGAGATGCTTCGCGGTGGATTGGCATGATGGCAAATTGCATTGGAGTCATCGGGCCCAGATGGGACAAAGGCGTTCAATACTGTTTCATCAATCCAAGTGATTTAGACAGTGCCCACATCGCACCGTAATTTGCACACGTGGGTATTGAATTTTCGGGCATGGCAAATAGCGTATTTGTTTCTCCCGTAGCGGCTTTCCTGTTCCCGACGCGGTATTGTTGAGGCGCCCCGAAGGCTTTCTTCGAGCGGAATAGGAACAGATGACTCACAGCATCAAGGCTAGCCCGTCGCGGTTACGCAGCTCCCGCTGCAGTTCTTCGGGATGCACCGCACTCACGAGTCATCGTCGGGCAGCGCCATGTATGTCTTTCCTGCTCTCGCCTCACTCTCATCTCTGAGCACCTGTCGACGAGGCCGCGGCGCCGAGAGAAAAAGCGCCTGCTCCGCTCATTCCGAATGAAGGCTTGTTGTTTTTATTTCCAAAACCAGGCGAGGGAAGGCTTTACAAAGAACAGCACGCCGCTATTGTCGATGAGCCGCAGGGAAACTTGCATCGCGTTTGCCGACAGGCTGCCCTTAGCTCGATTATCAGCGCACACGCGCGCAAGAATCACAATGTGCCCAGAATCGATGCAAATTTCCCCACTTAATGGCCGGTTTAACAAAAAGAAGAAAAGCATCAAGTTCCCAACTTCTTTTATTGATAACCAAAATAATTGCGCCGACTCCCAGGGTATTCACGAGACGCGGCGATGGGTGCGGGAGCCGTCGAAAGAGAGTCATTCGATGAGACCTGAGAGCCATTGATGATGAGAGCCCGTCTCATTCTCATTCATACGCCCTGCTGAGTCTGGACAAAAGGGGCCAATTGTTCACCATTCTCCTCTTTATCAAGGGGAGAAAATGCTTCCAAAAGGTTCCCAGGTGCCTTCGACTTTGCTTTTGTCCCCCCGCGTCCCCCTATTTGCCAGAAGACAGTTTTGCAAAGAATTCACAAATCCGCACACCTGGCGTAATCCGGAAAACGGGTGTACCAACAACCTTTCGGGGGCTGAGAAATGCAAAGGGATGCCGGGGACATTGGGGCTGTGGTGGCCCAACTGCGTTTGCCATCATTTTCCACCCCTGAGCTAGCCCCTTGCCCAAGTGACTTTGGGCAAGGTAGAAACAAGCCACCACTCTTAACTTACGGACAATTTCGAGTCTTCACTCAACCTCGATCACGATTCCAACCGAAAGTCCCTCTGTGTAAGATTGAAAGCAACAGTATCGACTTGTTTTCCAGGATGCCGTATATTGTACTGGTAATTCCATTGTAGGATCCCCGTGGCGCCATGACAGAGTGACACTCCGCCCCCATTTTCTTCTTAGGGAATCTGTGGGAAAATATTGTGCGGGAGTCATGACGAACGCTTCTGTTTTCGACTTCCTGAGTCACGGTGATCCAAAAAGCGGCCCCTGTCTCACTTTTGAAAGGGAGCCAAACGTGCTGTAACAGGCGGACGCCCACATGAGGTGATTCCTTTTCACGCTCAGAGAACCACCCGGGCTCACCCACATCTCCGAAAGAAGAGAAAGTGGTCTCTTGCCTTTTGCAAGCCTTTTTTATTTTTATTTATTTATTTATTGTCGGAAGGGGCTGTTTCCAGCGATTTATGTCATAGAAAATCAAAACATATAATAGAACAAAAATAAACAACAAAAAAAAAATTTTACTCAATTGAAGCCTTCTTGACCCCCCCCATTAAACCTGCTATAAAGAGCTAATTAAAACCAAATTAAAACTATAATGTAACCGCCCCACATTATATTTTCGTCCTGACTTGTCATTCATACAACAGACTAAACGTTATATGTGTGACTAAACAGGCCCAGGATTGACTTGAAAAATAAACCAGACGAGATTTCACATCTGCACTCAGTCCTCCTCGTTTGACAGGATTTTTTTTTTTTTTTTTTTTTAAATAGTGCTCCGGTTCAATCAGGTTGCCTTCAAAAGAATAGCTAGGTTGGAAAGAAGTCCACTTTTGATGCCAGAAAGCCATCTTGGCTTCAGTCCGAGAGCTTCATCCTGACTCTCACCGATTGTGCTCATCCTCCTTCCGGTTACCTTTGGCTCTGCGTTGATATCTGCGTAGTTTGCCGTTCCTAATCGCCCGCATCTATGCGCGCGCGCGCACGCCTCCCTCCCTCCCTCTGCATCAGCGCATTACCTCCCCGCACCCCTCGCGGCTCCGTGCGCAAACACGCTCACTCTCGCGGGCGCGCGCGCGCCAAGCAAACACTTCTCCCACGCGCGCTCCTCGGCTCCCCTCCCCTCCTGTATTTGGTGCTGTCTCATTCACTTCATCCACGCGCTGACTCTGACGGCAAGGGGCGGGGGGGCGGGGTTTGGATATAAACCACGAGCAGAAGGCCACACGCTACACTGAGACTGAACCCACTTTCAGTGCCGCAAGCAAGAAGACTCAGAAGCCGGGAGTAGAAGTACCAACGTTGATTCTGGGAGCATCCGCTGTTTGTTTTCTCCGGATTGCAATCCAGATTCATCATCACGCGCGCTATAAGCCCGATTCTCCGGATATAGCAGCCAAACAAAGTTGGTAGTAAACTCTTTGGAGTTTGTAAGAGTCGCCTTTTTCAAAGAAGAAAATTCTTTGCTTGTGGGCATCGCGGACACTCGGAGCTGACCCACCCGGGTCCGGAGCCGACCCGGCGCTTTCAACGTACGCGGCAGCAACTAACCGGGAGGTTTTGGCCAGAGCGAAGTCCGTGCCACCGTTCCAAAGACTTCAACGTTTCAGGTCGAAAGACGCGGTAAGAAAACTTGCCATTGGGCACTTTTAAGGAAATGTGACGAGTCACATGGGCAATGGTTGCTCGGCTGCCGCGCGTCGAAACCTTTCATTTTGCTGTCCGTGGTGCTGAAACCTCGCAAACTGCCTGCGCGCACTCTAAAGTTCACCACCGCGCAGAACTTGGCCACAGGCATGGAATGTCGATTTTGTTGCAGCTGCGCCGCAGCGCCACTTTCGCCGCTGTCAGCTTTGAGTGAGAAGTTGCCAGAACTTTTCGGTTGTCTGCGCTATTAGTGTTGGTGGTTTTGTGGCCCTTTTGCGTTTGGTTGGTCTTTCCAATCGCTCGGGTAAAAGGAGAGCACTTCACAAAGAACCGGAGGAGGTCAGGAGACCGAATGCCTGTTTGTGTTCCACATGCGCATGCTGCAAATGCAGCAGTCCCCGAGGCTGACTATATCGGGCGTTAGTAAAAGCAAAGTCCAGGATCAGACCCAAGAAAGAAGAGCAGGTTTTTGTTTGTTTGTTTTGCAACAGCGCTCGGTTTGCTCCCGCGCTTCAAAAGCGCTGAACTGCAGCATGAATGAGCATTGCAGTTTTGAACCCAAATATCCTGAACCGCATCTCCATGACAACAGTCTCTTGCTTACTCCCTCGTGTGCTCGTTTCTGCCGAAATGTTGCCGCCGGCGACAAACGGTCGGGCGGAGGAGAGAAGGAAGAGAAAGGTCAGTTGGGAAAGTGGGCGCAATGTGCGTAGACCACAGCTGGACCTCCTTTCTTTTCACCCCATGCACATTCATGGAGCTTCCGGTTGGAGGGGGGGGGTGGAGAGCCCTCTCTATACAAAGCAGAAGTCTTTGCTATGCCGCTCACAGAGTGGAGCCACGGGGAGGGGGAAATGGGAGGAAACCAAGCCTGAAAAGTGCAGGTGTGTGTCGAATGCCACCGCAATGACCAAATCATACGGCGCTGTCGCCTTCATGATTGACATATGCGGCTCCTCGTCGTCAGCACGATCGATGCTGCAGAATAGCCGCAGTCCAAGAATGGCAAAGACGCGTGGCGCCCAACGCAAGAGAGAGATGTTGCCCAGCAACCAGTCAGAGCGTCTCCCGTCCGTTCAGCAGGGGCAGGTCGAGCGCAGATCGACCTGCATACTTTCCGCCCCCTGGATGACCGTGTGTCGGCCGTGGCGCACCCATAAGAAATTGCAAACCGCAAGAAGCGCCCTTGCAAGCGAGAAGCGGCTGCAAGAAGCAGGCCCTAGTGCTCACATTTCAGTCAGTAAAATGTTGCAAAAGCTTCAGCATCGCCTTGCATTTGCATTCTGAGTCCCACTCTTGCGTGGATCCATCTCAGCTGTGCTTTGGGATGAAATTCATCAGTGATATTTGAGTACAACATCCAGCCGGTCTCTGGCGAGGGCTAATCATTTCGCTTGTTTATTGTGTAATAAGAGCTGTGCATTGTCGTTGCCCCCCCCCCCCCAAAAAAATATCTAAGTGGCCGCCGTCACTAGTGGTAATGTGTCTACGGACGTCAGACTGACGCAAATGCTTCACAGTTCAGTTCAGTGTGTGGGAGGAAAGACTAAGAGCTCGGCGGTGCCAGCATTCTGTGAAGGGGCTGTAATTGCATCACAATTATCCTGCCCGGAACGAGCCGCTTTAGTTCCTTCACTCTGCATTTTTAACGCGCTGTGATCCCGAACCCGGAGACCCTTTCACGCAAAGTCTAACTCGGCTCAATCAATTGCACTGTCTCCTCGTCTGTCCCCCCGCAGCCGCCCGTAAATGAGATTGAGCTCCTCCTCCCGGGCTGACCCGATGGCGCCGCCGGCTCTTTGCGGGCCCCGCGCTGCTCTCGTCCTGCTCTTCATCGCTTTGACCTCCTGCAGTCCCTCCGGCCCGGCCTCCGACACCTGCGCAACCCTCGAACAGAGTCGCTTCTTCGGCGTGTTCTCGTCCACGGCCAACCTCCCCTCGGCACCGTGCTCCTGGACCCTGCAGAACCCCGACCCTCGCCGCTACACCGTCTACATGAAGATCACCAAGCCCACCGATTCCTGCAGGCCCAGGCAGATCAGGACCTTCCAGTTCGACTCCTTCATCGAGACGTCCCGCACCTACCTGGGCACGGAGAGCTACGACGAGGTCGTCAGGCTGTGCGACGCTTCGACCGCCGTCACCTACATCGAGTCCAGCAAGCAGTTCCTGCAGATCCGTAAGGTGGCCTCCCGCCCGAGCGGCCCGGAGAATGAGAGCGAACGGGGCCCGGACGACGTCAGCGAGTTCAAGTCTGAGTTTCTAGTTGTGGGGAAAAGGAACCCCAGTATGCCCGCCTGCCAGATGCTGTGCCAGTGGCTGGAGAAGTGCCTGTCCGGCAGTACCCACGAGTATCCCTGCGGTATCATGAACACCCCATGCCAGTGTTGGGAGACCCCGAAAAGGAAGCCCGGCAGCTGCTACAGGGGTGGCGTGTACGTGGAGAAATGCCTGCCGGCGCCCAGAGACAACGGACAGAGCGCCGAGATCGTCAGTAAGTGGGACACGCGATCGATACGCAAACAAACTGCTTGTGCTCGGGTTGTTTGGTAATGACGCCCGCAGGGGGGCTCTGGCATGCAGCCCCCGGCCGGCCCTCCTTACCACTCGCTCGCCCTTTCCTTTGTTTGATGCCGATGATACCCGTCTCTTTGCCAAGGGATGTGCTCGCCGCGGCCGCCGAGTAATTAGACGCAAATGGGAAGGTGTTACAGAAGAGCATCTCCAAAGCTTAATTGGACGAACCTCCCGACGCGCACGCCGTGCTAACTGGCTCGTGTTGCAAGTCAAGCATGTCAACTCGGGTGCTTGACCGCGCGTGCGCTTATGTAGGAGAAAAGCTGGGAAGGAGCACAAAGACCTCACAGTCGGCCGGCGGTGAAAATCGAAGCACGCTTGCGGTTGGCGTAGCAACGGCGTTGTCGGCCCCTGCGGTGGTTTCAAGCAATTTCAGCCTCGGCTACCGTCAGCTTTGAGCGCGCGGACACAAAGCGTGTCCTGAAACAGCATCTCCACACAATAATTTCTTGAGTCGTACTCTCTGTGCGTTGCATTTTGCTCATTTGATCTCGCACACACAAAAATATCGACGCTCCATAAATATATATTTGCCTCTGCCACGTTGCGGTCCAAACCAGGAAGTGAATCACCAGTTTCTGTTTGTCGGGTGTAAAGTAGGGGGTGGAAAGGCCCATTCATTGATGACGTGGATAAAAAAAGAATCCTTTGCAGACGAATGGCACTTTGCGTTGCAGAAGGCTGGGCCGGCTGGAGCCGTTGGTCAGTTTGCAGTCAGGAGTGTGGTGGGGGCGTCCAGGTGCGCAGCCGAGCCTGCCAGCCGGACGATGCCGTTTGCGAGGGGACGGTTGAAGAAGGGCGGGCGTGCAACTCACGGGCCTGCATAGGTAACCCTTCGTTCGCTTCAATCGTTTGGCTGGAGCCGCGTCAATGCAGAAAAAAAACTGTTGTCTTCTTTCCAGGCAAAGAACGCAACAAGAGCCAAGGTCTGAGGGCCATTGTCGGTGTGAGCCACGGAGGCCTTGCGACCCACATCGGTAAGTTGAGTTTGCAGATGCTCCATGTGCGGTGTCATTGCCTTTGCAAAAGTTCAACCCGCTGAACTCCTTCGCTCAGCAAACACGAAGACGGATGAGTGGTCCCCTTGGAGCGCCTGTTCGGCGACGTGCGGGGGAGGCTGGCAGAGCCGCACCCGTCTCTGTGCGACTTCCTCCTTCACCACCCAGTGCACCGGACCGCTTCGTGAAAACAGGCCTTGCAACAACACCGCCGTCTGCCCAGGTGACTTCCTCATTCCTCCTCTCGGTCCTGCCGACGAGTGAGATCCATGCGGTAGGAAACTCTACTCTGGTCCTTGCGTCACCGTGTTCGTGGATTTGCTTTGCAGTGGATGGCGCCTGGGCTGAATGGACCCCGTGGAGCTTGTGTTCCTCCACGTGCGGTCGCGGTTACCGCGACCGCACTCGCACGTGCAGGTTGCCCCAGAACGGAGGAGAGCCCTGCGAGGGCCCTTCGAGACAGAACAAGCTTTGCAACATTGCCGTGTGCCCTGGTGAGCCAAATGTCATTTTACGATTACACTTCAACGTGCAAATGTCGAATGCCGTTCTCGCCTCGCCCAGAAAAATTCTGTCGCATAATCATAGTCGGGAAAAGTTTCTTCCAAGCATGTGGTTGAAGAACCACATTTGCTTTTTCAGCGACATGATGGAAGAAACATTCAAAGCTCAACGTACTCAAGACCAATGGTGTTGCGTGCTGATCCTTGATGCTTCTCTGCTTCCCTCTAGTGGACGGATACTGGAACGAGTGGTCGGTGTGGAGTCCATGTTCTGCCTCTTGCTCCAACGGCACCACGCAGAGAACACGAGAATGCAATGGCCCATCCTACGGGGGATCAGAGTGCCACGGGAGCTGGAAAGAGGCCATCAACTGCTTCCAGAAAGAGTGCCCCGGTAAAAAAAAAAATATATATATATATATATATATCATCCTGAAGACATGTCACGATCCAGATTTTCATGGCGCGCACTACTGTCTGTGTTTAGTTGATGGACGCTGGCATGCATGGAGCTCATGGGGCATCTGCAGCAAGACTTGCGGCGGCGGCATCCAGCAGAGACAAAGAGTTTGCGAAGGGCCTTTCTTTGGCGGGGAGCCTTGCCCCGGTGACAGAGGAGAGCACAAGCGCTGCAATGAGAAGAGATGCCCTGGTTAGTCACGTCAACGTATTGTCAAAGATGGCACCTCGTTGAAGATGGTTTTACAAGCTCACGTGACGATTGCAATCCTTTAGAGCCCCATGAGATTTGCCCGGAGCAGAACGATGGCGATGTGGTGTGGAAGAAAACTCCAGCTGGGGACATGGCTGCCATCTTATGTCCCGCTGACGCTGCAGGTACTTTGTAATTCTTCACCTCGAGATGTACATTCGCCTGACCGCGTACTGTCATGCAGGTCTGATTCTTCGCCGGTGCAGTCTCAACGCCGTCGGCCTGGCCACCTGGGAGAGCCCGACTTACGTCAAGTGTGTCTCCAAGAACTACGAGAACATTCGCATGCTGGTAAGTTCCAGGGAAGGATCCCTGCGAGCGAGTCCCTTCTCAGCAAAACAGAATCACTCGTAGTCACCCTTCAACCCTCCTCCCTGCAGTCAAGGGACTACATCACCAAAGCGCAGAAGGCACCCAGCATAGATGGCGTCGCCGAGGTGATTTCACGTCTGAGGTTCTCAACCGACGAAGGCGCGACGTACAGCGGTGACCTCATGGCCGTCATGGAGATCCTGAAGAACATCACCGAGTTGTACAAGGCGTCCAGGATGAGGCTTAGCAATGCTGACGTGGAGGTAAACGACCAAGTGGGCTTGGATCCAAATCGCTTTTGTGCAAATTGTGAATCGGGCCCTGTCTCAGCTGCCAGGAGCGTCCCCCAAAATGATTTTATTGAATGAAGCTGTCTTTGCTCCATATGTTGCTACATCTTTGTCTCTTTTTTTTCCCCCAGAACTACATCCAGACCATTAGCAACCTGCTCAAAGAGGAACATCACGACAAATGGGAAGAGGCACAGCTGGTACGTGAGAAGAGGGTGTTTGAAATTCTGTGCTTTTTTGGGGGGGGGTGGGGGGCATAAAAAAGCTTGTTAGTGTGAATGATAATCTGGTGTGAAAAAAAGTCTGAAATACTTAAAAAGCAAACTCGCGACAAATTGCAACATCATGTATGAATGACTATCACTTGTAATATTTGAGCATTTAGTTCGCTTTTTTTTTTTTTTCCTCCGCCGGTTCCTCTTAAGCTTTTTGGCCGCTGCAGCTCAAAACAAATGTCTGCGCGTTACCCTGCAAGAAGAGCTGCATGACAAATGCGAATGACAAGTGAAAGGAAACACTTGGGGATGCGCACGGGAGAGCGGGACTGACTCAGGGAAATACACAGCGCCCACTCGCCAATCTGTGACTCTCCACGCCATCCTACGAAGCCGCGCCGGATGTGAGGGGACACAGACGGCACACGTTTCATAGAAACACGCACACCTTGCGCCCACATTGCTGCGGTTTGTGCGTCAGAGACACGCAAGTTAGGGGCAGCCCTCCCCTCCGCTCAGTGCGACCGAGAGGAAAGTCTGTCGAACGACCGGTATGAATCAACAGCCGGTCCATTTATGGCTTTCAGGAAGTTTGCTGGTTGCCTAGCAGCAAGCCAGGCTTTCACTGCAGTGGGCGGACTTAGGCATAGAAAAGACATAATAGATGGTTCGTCATGACTGAAAGTCTCAGCTTTTTTGTGAGCGCACTTTCAAATTCTTGATCCTTTTCATCGCTGAGAAAAAGGTCACAACATTTTGTGCCCACCATTCCCTGGCATTAGTCGCTGTCAAAGCCATGTGGCGAACCCAGCAAGTCAGCTTTTGCAGGTTCCTCTCACATTCTAAAAACATGCGTGCGAGGCAAAATATCGATGGAGACGCATCGATATTTTGAGGGGCGGATTGAATTTATGGATTCATTTCTGGCAATACAATCAACACAGCCAATAGAATGACAAATGAGATGATTGCAAGCTTGCAAGCTACAGCGGACACAAATCTCACAAGGACCCCCCAACTCCTCCCAAAAAATATATGTATAGATATATATATATTAACAAACTATTAATGACAATGCCCTCCCCTGTGCCCCCACCTCCTTTTTTTTCAACCCTCCAATTAATTCTTATCCAGACGGATGCCAACGTGAAGGAGTTCTTCAATCTCGTCGAGGAGTCCGTGAGCATGATCGGTATGCAAATGAGCGGCTTCCAGGACATTTACGAAGTCACGGAGAATTTAGGTGAGTACTAATTTCACCCGGTGACAGCTCTCTCTGCTCATTTCCCGTCAGGATGTTTTGTCCTCGCGCCATCCGCCGAGTGCATCCTCTTTGACCGCGTGTCACATCCATCAGTCGAAGCAATTAGTCGCCGTCGCCCGGCTCGCCCGCATCGGGCATAGCACATTTGACTTTTAGATGAACCAATCTGTTTGTCGACATAACTGTAAACTTCATCATGCGACTCATCCGTGTGACTTCCGAGCCTTGACGCTTCCTTTCAGACACTTTTTTGCTCGTACTTCTCCATCCAAAGGCCGACTTAGTCATGAGTCTTTCTGCACTGTGCATCCGTTTCCTTCTCAGTGCTAAGCATCCATAAGCGGCCGACCACGACAAGCTCCAACTTCACTTTCCCCGCTAAGGGCTGGAGGGGGATGTTGGACTGGGTCAGGACGGCTGAGGAGAAAATATCAGTTTCCAGAGATGCGCTGGCCATTGAGCATAGTGGTAAGACGCGCGCACACACTCACACACACACACTCAAAAAAATAAATTAATAAAATTTACCAGCGATAGCAACATGCACTTGAATATATATCTAAGCAACAATTTGCTCAATTTCAGATGGCAGCGAAGCGTTTGTGACTGGCATCGTCCTCTACCGAAACCTGACTTCATTCCTTTCCTTTCAGAGGTAATGCAGATTGGGGCAAACGTTCTTTGCATGTCATTCTCATTGTAGACACCAGATGGCACCCAAACCACTGCCTCCATCTTAGCCTTTTAAATTGCCAAAGGCATCACTGCACTTGGCTGTTTTTGGGGGGGAAAGTGTAGTTCAAGTACGTCACCTCTTGCACAGCGACTGCATCATTTTGTTTTTTCCGCAGCAACGCAACTCTGCTCAACTCCAAGGTAGTGACAGTGATCGTCAAGCCGAGCCCTGCCCTTTTGTCTTCTCCCGTCGAGATCGAGTTCCCGCATCTCCACAATGTAAGTCCATGCCGGTCGCCCAAACTCACGGAGCCACGGAAAAATATCCCGGCGTGCCTCTCGGGCGTTGTGCTCACCACGGCGCACGCAAAGCTTGACATTTTGCTGACATTTGCCTCGAAACGGTGACATTTGCCAATCCTTTTGCCAGCCCAAACCCGCCACGATCGCAGCTTACCCAGCTGGTCATTGGCGATGACCAATCACAATAATTGGCCCAGTTAATGAGCTTCTGGAACCTGTTAGGTGGTTTAGAGACGCACGTATACGCGGCCACAACTGATGGCAGGTGGATCGCAAGATGATGTTTCTCACTGTCGCACATTTGTAGCATGCAGTTTGAAGTATACGTGTTTGCTTTTTATGCAGCGATTTCTCACAATCTCCGTCTGACTCATTTTTGTTGTTTTTTTCTTTTCCTTAGGGCACAATGAACGAGACATGCCTCTCATGGGATGAAAGTGAAACGTGAGTGTCGACTTCGGTTGTCTGTCTATTTTTTTGGTGGGGGTGTGTGCATCAAAGTCATGACTCACATCTATTTTCTCTCGCGGGAAGCCGATGTCACCAGCTCTGAGCTTCTTTTTAGTCATGCGTGTGTCACGACATCTGTCAAGTGACATGCAGGGCCGTTGGCCAGCCTAAAATCCGAAACAATTTGCCCTAACATCTTTAACTGAAAGCTGCGATGTGAGCGTGTCTGAAAAGAACAAGAAAGTGTTCACAATATATCATTGCTCGCTTGACTGATTTTAGTGTGTTGAAAGTAAATTTCCAAGTTTGGACGCCCCTGGCCGATCATTTCTAGCATCTCTGACCTGCTTACTAGATGGAAGATGCTCACAGAAATGTCGGTGGGGCAAGGCGGCTTTATTTATCGGGCGCATTTTGAACACAAGGTGTGCTTCAGATCGCTCCAAAACAACATTTGAAAGCGAAAACATTTCAGACATTTTGAAGCAGGAATTTCAGCAATCCGTCCTGTTGGCAGCTGGTTTAGCCTCGAGCTTAGTTGGACCACGTGCGTTTATTTGCACACTTGAATCACATTTGAGGCAAGTACGATGCATAGCAGATGTCTCGAAAGTGGTGAAATGGAGGCAATGCAAATGGCAGCCAGAAGCAAACTGTGGCTCGGGGCCAACAACGGGTCAGTATGTGGAGCACTGCGATGACAGGAAGTGCGCCATTAGCTCCTCAAATGAACTTCAACCCTGTCCCACCCAGCTCAAAAAAACAAACAAACAAACAAACAAAAAAGATAATAATCAGCAAACGCTTTGGGACATAAGAATACATATGAGTCTCCTTAATGCAGATGTCTGTCAAACATCTGTGTTCGATCTCATGAGGTTTTGATCGTTTTGATAGTTGGGCTTTTTTATTTCATAATATATCAATTGTTTTTTGTTCTCCACTCAGGATTTAGTCTTGCTATTTTTTTCCCCCAATTATTCGTGTTGCTTTTTTTTTTTCATTTGGTTTTATTTTTAATTTTTGGTTTGTAATCCCAAACGATCAAGTCTTAAAATAATTGACATCATTTAGCACATGTGAGCAAAAAGTATCACCATTAGATCCTTTCTTCGTGATCGTAGGATCGAACAGATTGTGAAATGCACCGAAACTGTCGACACCAAAAAAGAAAATTTGTAAAACGTTCATTTTTTTTATTATGAGCCTGACAAGACATAATCAAGATGCATTTTTTTTTTTTTTTTTAATGAGCTGCGTCAGCTCTCCAAGCAGCCTCTCCTGTGCTCCGCTTACGCCGGCGGGTGCCGTTTCTCTCCTCCTCTGTGCAGATCCTCCCTGCTCGGATCGTGGTCTGCGCGGAGCTGCAGAGCCGTCGCCGTTGATTCATTCCGAACCAAATGTGTGTGTGACAGCCTCTCCACCTTCGCCATTTTAGCACACGTCAACTTCGACTCGGTAAGTCTTGGAAATCTGATCATGCGAAAGCTTTACTCCGGTCGCCGCGAAAGCTTGCGTGCTGTGTGCAAATGCGATGCGAGCGGGCGCTTGCGCCTTTCGAGCCATTTGCGTCGCGCCTCTTTGTCTCCGTGCAGGAGAGGCTGGCATGAAAAATGGGACTTCAATTTGAAAAAGGGAGGCAACTGACAATGTTGACGTGCAAAATCCCATGCCGAGGCGTGAAAACATGACAGACGATTGCATTTGGTGATCGGCTTTTTGCGATCGGCCTTTGTGTACTTCTGTCTGTATTTTGTTGAGAATATGTGAGCATCGTCTGCTTGCATGATCATTTAGAATCAAAAAATGCTGTTTAATGACGACAAATGACTCTTTTTCACAAAATCAATGCTCCTATGCTTGGCGTGGAAATGACAGATGTTTTCAATGAGCAAACAAAACAAACAAGCAAACGCGTACAAGGAAAAAAACCCAGAACGTTATTTCCCCTGTAGACTGTTCTGCCCCAGAAGCTGCTCAGTCAGTTGCCAAGGTAACGGCTTCTGCAGCGCTCACTCGCCTGGGGGATTTTTCATAACCGAGAAGAGAAAAAACCCTCTTCCCTTGCCCCTCCTCCGGTACATGATGTGATCTGGCCGTCTCTGCCATGCACCGCTTTCTACTTCTGACAGAAAACAGATGACAGCCCCCCCCCCCCCAAAAAAAAAGACCCCATCGTAGTAGTCGTAGTAAAACTGGTTAAGAGCCGTTGACTGCTGCAGTGGAACATGATGCTCTTACTGCCTCTGTGATTTCAGTCGGCTCTGCTTCTCTCTTGCTCAACGCCTCTTACTTGAGCTGTGGAAACGAGCAGGTTCGCCCATCATGGCTCCATCAGCCCTGATCTACAAAGTCGCTATTATTACCCAACACACACACACACACGCACACACACACACACACGCAATGGCCAAGATGTGAGAGAGACAGACGAGACGTCTGGTTCTGCATTTCTTGCCCCGACCGCCCACGCTTGCCGTTGTCCAGCATTTGAATGTGCACCGTGGACATTTTCAATAACGTCGCCCGGCGAGCTCGATGTAAATATCAGCATGAAGCAGAGAGGCAGAGGAGGCAAGGGACTGAAGCAAAACATGGCCGTGCGCTCGCTCACTTTTGATGTGCTTGTTGAGACGACTCAGAACGAAACGATTTGAAATGTGGGTCGGACGGGCCTGCTGTTGACCAGCTCCAGCTCAAAAAAGTCCAAAGCGTCGAGCGGCGGCTGCGCTCGTTTCTCTTCCGAAAAAGGAACGTTTGATGCGGGGCAAGGGCAGACAGAAGACATGCTCCATATTTAGGTCAGAAGCCAGACTCATATCGTGCAACCCAGATAGAGAGCTTGGGAGGAAGAGGGCGGAACGGACTGAATCGCCCTTGCTTTTTGTTGTGTTTTTGAAGGGGACTCCCTCCCCCCTTGACATTCAATAAGAGCTGATGCAAAAGATCGGCTATCGGTTTGCTTGCAACCTTCTTGGGTAGAGTAAACTAAATTCTAAAATAGATGGGGTAACTTCCATCCATTCCATCTTTGGACACAAGTGACCAAGGCGTTCTAAGACGCGTCACTTGCAGTTTGTTGCCAGAGCAACGCACCCCCATCCGATTTTTGTTTGCCGTTTCATCCTCACTCTTCAAAGTCAAAATCGGACTGCATCGCAGTAGTACGCACAGAGTCGCTCGAGGAAAACCTGCTCGGTCGCCATCTCTGATCCGGCGTTCAACGAGCCGCAGAGTTTGCCGCCTCAAGGGTGTCGCGGCGCCCTTCAGATGTGAAACGGGCGTACGCGGCATCGGCGTCGGAGGGGAAACGGTTGCCGCTCCATTCCTTCCGACGCAGGAGGGAGCGGCCAGCACGGTGGTGACAGATGAATGCGCTGCTGATAACGGTCCACCTGGGGTTGAAGCTTGGCGCACACACACACACACACACACACACACACACACACACACACACACACACACACACACACACACACACACACACACACAAAGCATCGCAGGGAAAGCAAATGGAGAAAGGCAAGACAAAATGACAAGAAGAGAAGGTTTGCTGTTTTCTGTCTCCTCTCTTTGACTCCGGAGACAAAAATGAAGCCAGCCCGCCCCTTTGTTTGATTCGCCGCTTGATCTTCGTGCACACGTTGGCCTCGAGGTCACCTTGCTCGGGCTGCCGTTCGGGTGTTTGCCTCCAGGGAGCCGCCGCGGATCGCGTGCCGCTTCGCGCCGACGCCCGTGTGTGGAGTCTGGCTGTTGGTTTTTGCACAGCTCTGAGAGACCATGTCTTTTGTTCTCCCCCCACCCCGCTCCTCCCGCCAGATCATGGACAAGGCGCTTCTTCCATCCGTGACTCTCATCGTCGGCTGCGGGGTGTCTTCCCTCACCCTGCTCCTCCTCATCATCATCTACGTCTCCGTGTGGAAGTGAGTCCCCTTCGGAGCAAAGCCGAAAAAGGGCCTCGGGCTCTCTCGCTTCTCCGCAGCCAAACTCATTTGGTGATTTGCTTTGATTTCTCTTGCAGGTACATCCGTTCCGAGCGCTCCGTTATCCTCATCAACTTCTGCCTGTCCATCATTTGCTCCAACGCCCTCATTCTCCTCGGACAAACTCAGGCTCGCAATAAGGTTGGTGTTTTGCTCTCTTCCCGGTTCCAGTTCAAGGCTCAGTGAAGCTCGGTGCTCTGAGTGACAGCTATCCCCCCCGCCCCACTTTCTCCTTTTGGCTTCCTCAGGTGGTTTGCACACTGGTAGCGGCTTTCCTGCACTTCTTTTTCCTCTCCTCTTTCTGCTGGGTGCTGACCGAAGCTTGGCAGTCCTACATGGCCGTCACTGGGCGCCTGCGCAAGCGCATCATCCGCAAGCGCTTCTTGTGCTTGGGCTGGGGTGAGCGCAGCTGTAGTTCACTTCTTCTTCTTTTTCCCCCTTGGCCTCCTCTCGCCGAACGCTTTCTCGGTTGCTCGTTTTCGTTTCGTACGCTGAGCCTTTTCTTGTTCATCTTGACAGGCCTACCTGCGCTGGTGGTGGCCGTTTCTGTGGGTTTCACCAAAGCCAAGGGATACGGCACCGTCAACTAGTAAGTCTTGGTTTCCTTTTTTTGCTTTCCAGTGTGAACCCCCCCCCCGCACATGATGTTGTTGCTAATTTTGCCGACTGGAAGGCACTTTAAGACTCAAAGCCTCTTTTATTGGGGTGAAATCACAAACTTTGGAAGCGTATTTTGCAGAGAGGTTTGATCAGGCCAAGTGTTAAAGTACTCGAAATGTTTTTTGTTTTAGCTGTTGGCTCTCTCTTGAGGGCGGGCTCCTCTACTCCTTCGTCGGACCGGCCGCCGCTGTTGTTTTGGTACGTATCTGAGCCGCAATTAAAATCGTAATCGGTCATGTTCCATGACTGCAATTCATGTTCCATTATAACGCTGGACCCCCCCCCCCCCCTCCAACCCCAAAACAGGTGAATATGGTCATTGGCATTCTGGTCTTTAACAAGCTGGTATCCAAGGACGGCATCACCGATGTGAAGCTGAAGGAGAGAGCCGGGTAGGTTCTATTGATCTTGCATTCAGGTTTTGTGCTGATGTTGCCGATGTACAATGACGTCGCGGTCATCAACCGAACCACTGGAGGACGTAAACGATATGAACACCATTCAAAGGATGCCATCAATCACAGATGTACCCTTTGAACTGCATGTTGATTCCTTGCGACGTTGTCTGCTTGCGACGCTTTGCAACTCGTTTGGGTGGCGGTCATAAAGGCGCGGCTGGACGCAGCGCTTTCGTAGTACCTCGGTGAACAAGAGTTTGTGAACCGGGCCCTCTCGACCTCCGTATTTCGCCACCCTCGCGACGTAAAGCACTTTCCCGGTGTTTGTGTCAAAATGCAAAAATGCTCAAAGTCTGGATGGCCGCCTCCCTCGCTTGCAGGGCCTCGCTGTGGAGCTCCTGCGTGGTTTTGCCCCTCTTGGCCCTGACGTGGATGTCCGCCGTACTCGCCATCACCGACCGCCGCTCGGCCCTCTTCCAAATTCTCTTTGCCGTCTTTGACTCCCTCGAAGGCTTCGTCATTGTCATGGTGCACTGCATCCTGCGTCGAGAGGTAAGGACCGACTCCAGTCCCGTCGATGCGTTTTGCTTTCAATGCAAGTCTCTGAAGCGACCGCCGTGCCTTTTCAGGTTCAGGAAGCCGTGAAGTGCAGGGTCGTTGACCGCAAGGATGACGGCAATGGAGATTCCGGAAGCTCACATCACAATGGCCACAACCAGCTTACGGTATGTTTCTTGGCGTGACGATCGTATCGAGCGCCTCTGCAATTTTCTCCCCGAAGCGAACATGTGCATTGATGGAATGTCTGTTCCCTTTTCATCAGTCCGACACGGAAAAGGATGGCGATTCATGCATACAAGGTGAGCATCGAATCCGGCTCCTTTCATCTTCTGCAAAGCCTCTCCTTTCTCCGGCGAGCACGTTTCAAACGAGCCTTTTGCGTCGGCGCTTGCTCTCGTTCGGCAAGGCCCGTGGCGACCCATATCTGTCAAACGCGTCCTTTTTATGCTTTGGCTTTTGACTCGTGAGACTTGATTTTTAGCTGGCCTCACTTTGCGCACGGCGGCGGTTGCTTGCAAGTGCCGAGTGGAGAATCAGGATTTGCATCCACGTTTTGCCCCGAACACGTTGCCATTTGCATTTCGTTGCGGATGCCCTTCACGTGCTCCGGTTGACCGTGATGGTCGTTTTTTCCTCAAAGGTATGAGCGGCTCATCCGAAGAGAAGATGTCCCCCCCTCAAATGCCTCTGCCCATGGGCCCCAACTTCCACACCCTGCCGTCCAACAAGACCCACATGCAGGCGGTCCCAGAATATTCCAGCCACACTCTCACCCTGAAGAGAGAGAAGAGCCGGCTGGCGGGGGGAGTTGACCCCTCCTGCGGCAAACCCGTGTACGTGTGCGAGGGAGAGCTTTTCCGGCCGCTGGATGTCGATCTCGCTCGCGTTCAGGCGGAGGGCGGAGTCTCCGACGGCAGTGGCTACGTGCTCATGCCCAACACCACCTCCACCCTGCGAAGCAAGCCCAAAGAGGAGCAGGCCAAATACGACCTCGGCGCCGGAACAACTGCCGCAGGCCAGACTCATGCACCTAAGCGGCCCCTTCGCCGAGCCGCAAGCTGCCTTTGGCATCAAGTCGATTCCCTGCGACCAGGTCAGCGTGTCCTATTCCGAGAGGGACTCGCCCATCCAGAACATCCACAACATCTCCAGTGAGTCTCACATCACTCACAGCAGCCTGGAGAACACCTTTGAGTCGATGAACTCGATGATGTCCAAAAGCGAGACCATCTCCACCTTGTCCATGAGCTCCTTGGAGGTGAGAACGAAAGAAAGAAAAAAAAAATACCCAGAATGCTTCTGACTTACTCATTGAATCGAACTAACCCGACTCGTCCCGTCGTATTTTTATAGAGACAAAAGTCCCGGTACGCCGAGCTTGACTTTGAGGTAAGCATCCATCAGCCTTTCTTCCAGCATTATTCATCGCAATGATCCTGATCTCAACGTTCACGATTTGCGTCAATGGGCTCCGCAGAAAATAATGCACACCAAGAAACGCCACCAGAACATGTTCCAGGATCTGAACAGGAAGTTGCACCACGCTGAGAAAGACAGAGAGTCGCCCGCCTCTGACAGCAAGGTATGCGATCCGCTCACCCGGTGCGCCCATCGCTCATCCTCCTACCAAAAGGAATTTTCAAGTTTGTGTTGTGTCCGGAAAAAAAGTATGGCAGCAGAGGCAAGGTGAATGTTTGGTGGTATGATGGTAGTTTTTTTAAAATAAATGTTTTCGGTATGCCCCGGTTCTCCTGCCTCACTGCTTTTTTGGGTATTGACACATGACAGGGTCTTAGTATTTGTTAACGTGAGGTCATTTGAATTAAGGATGCATTTTCTTCCTTGCTTCCTCCAGTCCGTGAGATGGAGCGTCTCATCAGCGGGAAGTGACAAAACCAACCAAAGCGTGAGTGTTTTTCATATGAGCCCGCAATTTCAAAGTAACCAGCCGTAGTCAAGACACAGAGGGCGGCGTGATATTCGCGGGAATGAAGCCCATTTCATTTGGATGACATCGGAGCTTTGTCGCAGGCGACGTTCGCGGCGGCGTTTCTTGACTAAGCGTCGTCCCTTTGTTCCCCCCGCAGGACAAACAGCCGGGTCCCTTGGAGAGGCCTTGGGAAGGGGTCCGGGGCTTAGCGCAGCAGTCCCCCCCCGCCTGGGTCCGCAAAGACTTGGAGCCTCTGGCCGCCTCGCCGCTGGAGCTGCACTCTGTGGAATGGGAGAAGAGCGGCACCCCCATCCCCCTGGCGGGTCAGGACATGGTTGACCTGCAGACAGAGGTCTGAAGACCGGAGGGGGGCTAGCGAGCCAGCAAGCTTTACTTTCACCTTTTGGGTTTGGGCTCCTGTATGGGACGAACGCGAGAAATCGAGGGAGCGGCAAAGTCGCTCCGAGAATCTAGGTCTTCAAATCCTCAGCCGGAGCAGGAAGAAGCGGGGCGGGATGGGGGACAATATAGTGGGGTCGGGTTGGTGTCTTATCGTAGCCTCCCCCAATGGACTCGGCTCGGGGGCCCGGCGGAGAGTTCTGAGTTCCGGGTCCTGGTCGCATTCGTGTTGGCTGCGGGGTTCCTGAAGCCTTCAGTTGAGATGATCTGGCTAAGGAGCCCTGCGGCGCTTCTTTTCACCTCCAGCTCCACTTCGCCGACACCCCAAATACCAGAACGCCGTCTTCTCCGCCCGCTAACTGCGACTCTCGGCTGCTCCTCTTCCAGCCAAATTCCCTTCCGGCATAGCAAAGAAAGCAAAGGCAGCCGTTTCACAGTTGGGCTTTTCAAGGCGCAGGTTCTTTGTTTCTCGTCCACTTGATCCTTTCCGTTTCTCTTAAGACACATCCCTGATACTCTGAATACGTTCAAACTGTCTGCTGGGGATTATTTTCCGTGTCATCGTTACCGCTGTTGTCGATGATCTGAGTTTGTTTGGGCGGGGGGCGGTTGTTCGTTTTTTTGTCCCCCCCCATTCGGGTTGGTTTCTTTATTTTCACTGGGACCTGCAATGTTCGGCTGGAAAAAAAAGTGGAGCGCATATGTAACGTGTCGTATGATGAGGATCCAGTGTGCTCTGCATTTGGACAAACCGACAGAGCGGTGGCTTTGTGTGTGCGTTTTGCCTCGATACCAAAACACCAGCGCTGCGATACGGACTCTTAACACGGAGCAATAACAAGGCGGCAATTTGCGGATCCGGGGCTGGGGAAGACCTTTTGCTCAGCGCCCATTTGATTCTCAGCCTTGTGGGACTCTTTGGACAAAGCTGAGGCTCCTGGCACTGACGTGACAGCGCAGTCTCACGTTTGTGTTTTTACCCATCAGTGTGAAATGGGCCAATAGGACGTGCGCTTGATGCTCAAGCAGTTTTTCTTACCGGTGATTCAACTCTTTTCTACCATACTCCTCATATTTCCAGAGCATATAGACGCTTGTTGAGAATATTGTCTGACAAATCTGTATTAGCAATTCAAGGAATTTATCGATTCGAGATTTGTTAGCCTAAGACTCCACATTTGGAGATGTCTGTGACAGGTAGACAATTGTACTTCTATAAAGTGTGTATAGAATGAATGACTAGCTCCTACAATTGTGCTTCAGGATATTTGTTATTACTCTCCACTGTGTCGCGATGAGTAATGGAACCTTCTGTCTCCTGTAAATGTGTTTTGATAACTTTGTCACTCGCTGTCACGGTTATTGTTACCTGCAAATTCTCTTTCCGGTTGCATCGGTTCCTTTGTTTTGCTGTCAGTCTAAGTCACGCAGTACCTCAACGGACTGAACCGTTTGTAACCTCTTGTTCTGATTTATTTTTGGATGCATTTTTTCCCCATCCCCTAAACTGTACATTTTGCACAGCACAAAATGAATGTGATTAATTTATAATAAAAACAAGCTACACTGACATGACCAAGGTGTGTGACGTCTTATGAAATGCCAACTCTCAAATGACTCGTCTAACGTTGGACACCATCGTTTTTAGTTTGAATATGTTG
This sequence comes from Hippocampus mohnikei, assembly GCA_026261675.1. Taxonomy (NCBI): domain Eukaryota; kingdom Metazoa; phylum Chordata; class Actinopteri; order Syngnathiformes; family Syngnathidae; genus Hippocampus; species Hippocampus mohnikei. Next base: position 2,514,272 of record JAKGUB010000345.1, read on the forward strand.
ACAGAACAAAAGACACTTTGAAAGATTGGCCAAAAGAAGACATTCGGTGGAAGCGCAGAGAGCGCGGTTATGTGTTTGTAATCTAATTTTAATAGCCACCCTAAAGCCTCTGGCAAAATCTCTCTCGATCGAGTCGTGATTTGTTGGTATCAAAAAAAGCACGCTCTTAAATTGAGAATAGAACAACTGTCATCCGTTCTATTTTCATGCCTTCAGGCGAATCATTACAAAGGAAAACAAAAGGGGTTCAAAAGAGCAGTGGTCCCTTAACCTTTTTTTTTTTTTTGTGACGGGGACCGGTTGAGACAGCGGCACGGCGGGCGACTGGTTAGTGCGTCCGCCTCACAGTGCGGAGGTGCAGGGTTCGATGTTTTCTTGTTTGTTGTTGTATGAATTATTGTGGATCCATGTACAGCACTTTTTAAGAACACAGTGAGAACAGCAGAGGCCCCAGAAGTGAGCCCTGTGAAACGCCACACAAGAGCGGGGCAGCTCGTGACTCGGAGCAACCGAGGCTAACACCAAAGGTTCTATCAGGTCAATCGGACCGAAACCGCTCAAGAGTGCGACCGTGGAACACCTTGATCAAGGCTAGCCTTCTTTAGCAAGCGTTGCGCCACAGTGTGTTTAAAACTGTCGGGGAACAATACCAGAAGAGAGACGGCTGTCCACACTGGCCGAGACTGATGTGCCAAAGAAAGGCGCGCCAGAGTCACGAGGGGAGCCAGATGGCCTCGTCTGGCAAAGGGCATCCTCAAGGAGGGAAAGCAATTTAGGCTTGAGTTGATGCCTGCTTATGGTCTGCTCATGCTGCACAGGTGGGGGGGGGGGGGGGTTCTCATCGATGTACTTCTTGCTCATTGAAAACCATCTGAAACATGGCTAATTGCTGTCATCGATGCATCTAAATGTGACCATGTTCGCGACGTCGAGTGCCTTCCAAGTTGTACTCGCACTGTAAAACACAGTTTTGTGAAGTGGCATCTTGGCGGGCGCGTCGCTAAATTTCTAGTCGGCACGAGGTCCATTCCATTTTTCTGCCGTGACTTCCGTGATGGCTTGATGAATTCCCACCCGTGCCGGTATGAACATTGTGGCCCTCTTTGTCACTGTTTGCTTTGTGTTTTGTTTTGTTCCATGTTGGGTCTTGTTTTCTTGCAGCACGTAGATCGCGCAGGAGCTCTTATGCCGTTCCACCTGTGCTCCTCAATCTGGTCCCTTTGAGTCCATGACCTTCCTTTGTTACTTTGAATGCGGTATGTGGTGAGGACGTTGTTAACTTTGTACTTGAGGGTTTAATCTGCCTTGCTTGCTGTCGTTGTGACTAAAAGAAATCCCCCGCGGGCAAGCGTTTGGCAACAGCCAGAACGAAAAGCCTGAAAGGAGGACATGTGCTTTGATGGAGGGAGCATTTATCGAGCATGCGATGTCAGGTCGGAGAAAGCTGACAGAAGTGCTCGTGGGGCTGACTTACTGTATTGTATTTGGTGCAAAACAAGTGACATGGATGTGACAGCCAACCGAGGCGGGGATCCGTTTACAAACGTGGGCCAGAGGCTCCTGGTCTCGAATGACCTTGTGTGTTAGGAAAACAAAGACTGCGTGGGCCCCGATCGCGGCACCGCTGGTCACCATGGCAACATTCCAGTGGTCTTGAAAGCGGGCGACCTGAATGCGGGCACGGGAAATCGGCACCGTCTCATCCAGCGGAGCGGCTTCACAATTTCATTCGGCGACCCACTTAACCGTTTGGTAAATGCGCTCGCGGCCGTCTGTAGGAAGTATAGATGCAGTAACTGTACATTTCCGTGGCGAGCGCCCTGTTGCGTCATCCTTGAAATTCGAAAAGATGTGACCCCGCCCCGCCCCGCCCCGCCCTTCCCCGGAAGTAAGAATCCATCCCGCATTGTATTTGGAGCCATTATTCATCTTGCACCCGTTTCAAGGGGCCGGTGACGTGCCCTGCGTGTGCTATGCGGGCGTGCTTAAACTGACGTGAATCCATGAAGACTTGATGAAATATCGACAAGTATGTGGATCAGCTGACTTGGTTCACGGAACGCTTTAGCAAGAAAAGGTTCTGAAAAAGGAATTGCGCGCTTGACCTTCCTTTGTCTTTGCACAGATGAGTGCTGTTGCCAGGATACTATTTCCTATGGCAACACTTGAGCGGCTGAGGCGAAAGGATCCAGGGAACTGCCTGCTCTGTATCCCGCGGACCGGAAGAAGTCTGTGAATGACGTTGAACATTGTGCAAAAAAAATAAACGCAGACACACAACAAGAGCAGCACGGTGGCTGAGGTTTTCTCGACACAAAATAAAACGTAAACATTTGCAACTCCTGCAAAGGAAATCGGAGTGGATCCTTCATGAATGATACATGGATAGCTTATTCGCTCCAGATGATGATGATGATGATGAATGATCTGATTCCATGTTTAGTGATATACTGCCACCATTTGTTGCAGGGTTGCTACTACCATGCTTGCGCTAACTCAGTTTCACCCAAAAAAAACGAACAAAAAACTGGGCCTTTCGAGGTGAAAAGAATGAAGAGGCTTTTTGTGTGATCGTGCTTTTAGATTGATCGTGGTATGCAAAATGGTGTCGGTCGTGGGTTTACGGGGTTTTTTTTCATTTGCCGTTGCGTTTCGTTTTTGTTGGTGGTGTATTTTGCACTTCAGACTATCCTACGCTCTGGATATAGAGTGACATTAAAAAAAGAATTCGATTCAATTGAAATACTCTTCTACTCTCGTCATTTTTGCGTTTTTGTTGTTCTTGCCTAGCTATTTGTTTTTGTTTGTGATTTGCCTCAGATTATTGTTTTTTGTTTCGTTCTTACTCTTGTGTTTTTTCATTTGCTGCTGCATTTAGTTTTGCGTGTTCGTTTGGCACTTCGCAGCGTCGTACGATAAGAGTGAGGTAAAAATAAAAATAAGGAGAATTCAATCAAGCACTCTCACTATAGTTTCTACGTCTCCTTCATCTCGAACGTGCAAAATCAGCCTTTGGCTTGGGTTCGAGTTCGATGTTGCAGTTCTCATCCTGACCTGCCACCGGCAGCAACACGCCGACTTCCGCCCAGATGCGCTGCGCTGGCGCTTTTCCGCAATTTTGCCGAGTCGGGAGAACGGGCGTCGATAAGCCGGCGCCGCTGCGGCAACGTCTCTCTCCGGAGCATCGGGCAATATGTTCCGGCTTCTGTTCAAACTGAACCCGCGAGGCTGCATCGCGCCTCAGATTAGAATGGCATCCGATCAGGTAAAACTGCCGAGGGAATGCCACGCGTGTTAGCATTAGCTTGCTAATGTTTTGAAACCAGCCTGGAAACTTTGCCCCGAAGTCCAAACGAAGGAACGCATCTGGTGCTCTTGAAATGTCGAATGCGATCGCAGGCGCCCACGTGAAAGTGTCATTTCGTGTTACTGTTGGATTTCCTGGCACCGTGCCCACAAATACTACACTGTGTTTAAACAGACGGGTTTGGGCAAACCTCACTGAACTCATGTGTGCAAATAGACACTCGTGTAAGCCAAACGGAACTGGGATATACAGTACTGTATGTACCTTGCCCACTTTGCTCAAAATGCATGACCGACCTCAAAGGCGTGGCAGTTTTATTCGTAAAGTCCCCACAAAGAGAGGGCCCAAAAAGTTGGTGTATTTCTATACTGAGGTATAGACAGCTCATGTGCACTTGACATCAACGTTTCATATCAGAGCGGCGGGCGGCCCGGTAGTCCAGTGGTTAGTACGTCGGCTTCACAGTGCGGAGGTACCGTGTTCGATTCCAGCTCCGGCCTCCCTGTGTGGAGTTTGCATGTTCTCCCCGGGCTTGCGTGGGTTTTCTCCGGTTACTCCGGTTTCCTCCCACATTCCAAAGACATGCATGCTGATTGAGCACTCTAAATTGTCCCTAGGTATGAGTGTGGGCGTGGATGGTTGTTCGTCTCTGTGTGCCCTGCAATTGGCTGGCAACCGATTCAGGGTGTCCCCCGCCTACTGCACGGAGACAGCTGGGATAGGCTCCAGCACCCCCCCCCCGCGACCCTAGTGAGGATAAAGCGGTTCGGAAGATGAATGAATGTCAGTGCGACCTTCGCAACTTGCGGATTCGTGCACCACCGTAGGTTAAAGGTGACCTGATTTTTCTCTTTTAATGTAATTTTTTTTTCTCAAACTTTTTTTTCCATGAAAGTGAAACCGATAGGATGCTTAGGGTGCGGTGCCCGCCAACACAATGATCTAATAAAAACCACCTGCTTTGAAATTTAGCTTTTCATTTGTGACCTGAACACTCTGGAAACTAAATGCGTTGTTATTTGAATCGAACCTTATTCCAGCTGGGTGAGTTAGGACAGGGAGCAGGGAAAGGTGGAGGCGGAGGAGGCTCTGTGAGGGAAGCAGGAGGTGCCTTTGGAAAACGAGAAGTAGCAGAAGAGGAGCGGTACTTCAGGTGATGCCCCGTCTCATCCCGTTTCTGTGCTTCTTCACTATTCGTTGACCACCGACCCCGCATCTCATCGTAGGCAAAAGGAGAAAGAGCAAATGGATGCGCTGAGGAAGCACCACACAGAGGAGATTGAGCACCACAAAAAGGAGATTGAGCGCCTGCGGAAGGAGATTGACCGTCATCAGGGCAAAATTAGAAGGCTCAAGCATGATGACTAAGCCATCCTATTAGTGTCAAAGCAATCGAATCAAATGCTCATTGACTTGCCCTGTTATGAGACATTTTGAATGCAAACACTACCAATAAAGTGAAACTGCATTTGAGATGTCTTCCTATTGGTGAGAGGCTAAATTCCATACAGTGATTTGTATTAACAGCTGTGACATTTACATATTTTGCTCTTGAATTGTCCATATGTCACCACAGACATGAAGGCACAACATTCGCTTTTCGGTTGTCGACGGAACGCGGGTTTGACCAAATGCTGTGACGACGTCGACTAGACAAAGAGGCACGCCCCTCTCGTCCGGAGTTCGCGTGAAACCAGTTCTCGCGATATTTGAGAGCAGTGGCGTTGTTCTCGCTTGCCGACGACGAGACTCGCCGTCTGGAAATTGGTCTCGTGGGTTCGACTCTACATTTTCCCTTAGTATTTGTTCATCTCCCCGATAGACGCGTTAGTTGTTTAACATTTCAAAGCGCACCTCTGTTAATTTACATAATCGAGCTGGTAAGTGTTGCTAACTATTTTGTAGCCGCTTTTACGGCTCGTGTGTTTGATGTCGAAGGCGTTTACTTGCACGGCGCGGCCTTCGTGCTCATTCACTCTTCAGCTAACCACCTCGCAGACTAACGCGTGGGGATCAAACGTGCAAGTCTTCGAAAATCTGCGCACCGTCGGGATCACGTTTTATGCAGCTGGTATTATGTTGGGGACCGCAAGGCCCGCTCTCGTTAAAATCGCGCGTTCTTCACTTGGATTGTTAGCAAGCGGATTTGGAAGGGGGGCGGGATTGCGAGTCCACCTTGGTGGGATCCAAATGTCTCCAACCTTGTAACGGAACGTACGTGTAATTTCATTTACTTCGCAATGTCTATTAAGGGCAAATTCGTATTTCTTAACGATGCTTTCTTCATGACTTTAATCGCCTTTGCATTGTAGGATAGAACACCGACTAAAGAGGACAATTCATTTTTAGTTTTTGACGTTGTTGATTTAGGGCTTTTTTTTTTTTGCTTGTTTTTTTTTGTTTCATTTTGAAAACAGTCTTTCATCAATCTTTAATTGTTCGATAGTGGAAGTTTATCTCCACACTTTGGCCAGCGAGTGCATCCATCACAGCAAATTTGTGTGGGGAGAAAAACCCTCATTGGGGAATCCTTATTCAGTTCTTCCATTGCCTTCGAATCAGGAGAATGGCTGCCGCTGAGGTGAACGGTAGTTCTGCCCTGCAGAAAGAGGAAGAAGAACCCATGGATGTGACAGGACCCCTCGCGGACAACTACCAGACACTCATTAATTACGGACTCCCACAGAATGTTGCTGAAAATCTAGAGAACATCTTCCAGACAGGTGAGTGAGGGTCTTGGTGTTTTCCAAGTGTGATGAAAAGTAATTGACTTGTCTCTGTTGGAACAAAAGGCTTGGTGTCGCATGCTGAATTGGACGAGAGGGCCATCGATGCTCTACGGGAGTTCAGCGAGGAGGGAGCGCTCGCTGTGCTGCAGCAGTTCAGAGAGAGTGATCTATCTCATGTACAGGTAATGATGCTAGGTTCAGACCAAACGGTTAATAGTGCGCTGCGTTTCTGTGTGTGTTTATTCACAGGCCTGACTACACTGGGGTTACTTCGAATGGAGCGGAGGGGGCAGGAGGCACAGCTACTCAATCTAGTTAGCTGTACTTGTGTCGGCTGCTACATATTGGCTGCCATTCTCAAAGCCTGCTCCTTTTTTAAAGCAAAAGTAAAAGACGCTAGCTATGTTGTGTGCCTTTCGGTCCCACCGGCCGCAATGATGTTGTACCATCCCGTCGCTGAGAAAGGGCAACATTTTTTGCTTCAAACGCGCAACGGCCTGACACGCAAACGCGTGTCAGCTGTATATGGAAACGCGTCGTAGAATGTATTTATTGAGCTATTTTTTTTTCCTTGCGCAAAGTCATCCGAATCGTGTGTCGTTGTTACCTTTGGAAACCGCTTTTTTCTCCATTGGTCAGAAAATGGCAGTGACGGATTGAAATTTAGCGATGATGTTAGCGCAGTTAAAGTAGCGATGACAGCGTGACGGACCGCCAGACTGGGCTGAACTAAAATGTCGACGGACTGATGATGGCGGGCTGGCGAAATTGACTGACACACCCGCCGCTGCAAATGGAGCGCCTTTGAACATGCTCCCGTCTTCCATATGCATGCGCTTCATTGATGCTCTCCTGTTCCCGACAGAATAAGAGCGCTTTCCTTTGTGGAGTGATGAAAACTTATCGACAGAGAGAGAAGCAAGGTAGCAAAGTACAAGAGTCCACGAAAGGGCCAGATGAGACAAAAATAAAGGTATGGGACTGACCCCAGGCTGCCCATTTATTTATTCATTCATTCATTTTATGTATTTATTGGGGGGGTGCGGGGTAAAAGTTGAGCTCGTATCGTGCAACGTTGCTCATGTTTTGCTTGCTTCCATTTAAGGCTCTTTTGGAGCAGACAGGATACACTTTGGATGTCACCACAGGCCAGAGGAAATACGGGGGCCCCCCACCTGAAAAGGTGTTCAACGGAATTCAACCAGGGATTGGGACAGAGGTAAGAGTCGTCGTCCACAATTGAATAATTGATGCTGATCAATACCAGAGCCATTGGTCCCATTTAAAGATGGCAACAATATCAACGACTCTGTCTTCCGAGGGTCATAAACTGTTGCCATCATCAACTTTGCAGTGGAGACAGTCACTTTTTAGCATTGTGGGCATTATCGCCCAAGTGGAAAAAGAAAAAAAAACTTTTTTTTTTTAAAAGTCAGCAAGTCCACCTGATGAAATTTTGGTATTTGTTTTTCAGGGATCGAGCAATTACTTTCTCGGGGCGTTGGTTGACCCAACCCATTGAGCCTCTTTGACCTCGCCCAAAGAACAACTTGTTCCTGTCGCACACAAGTTCAAACGAGTCTGTCTGTGTCCTTGCCAGGTGTTTGTGGGAAAGATCCCGCGGGACTTGTATGAAGATGAGCTGGTTCCGCTCTTTGAGTCCGCCGGGCTCATCTGGGACCTCCGGTTAATGATGGACCCGCTTTCTGGTCAGAATCGAGGTTACGCCTTCATCACATTCTGCAATAAGGACGACGCACAAAAGGCTGTCAAGCTCGTAAGTAATGCGGGCCAACCACATAAAGCTTGTCGGGAGGGCAGAATCCGCAAGGTGTGGGACGCGTGTCTAAGTATTTGGCACTGAGGTCGCTTCAGACTCCTTGATAGATGGAAGCGGCGCTTAGCCGTCGTTCACAATCGTTCCACTGCAGTCGTAGTAGCTCGTCACTTTTCAATCCGTTGGCGAATGTGACTCCGCTGTTGACTTTTTCCTTTTTCACCCTCCAGTGTGATAACTATGAAATCCGCCCTGGCAAGTACTTGGGAGTGTGCGTATCCGTTGCCAACAATCGGCTCTTCGTTGGCTCTATCCCAAAGAACAAGACTCGAGAAAGCATCTTGGAAGACTTTGGCAAAGTTACAGGTCAGTTTCGAGGTCGCCGTTGAGGATTGGTGGCGTCGTACGGAGGATCGTTCTCAAAGTGCGCTCGTGTCACTGGGGTGGCCTGGCCTCGGGCGCAAAGTTAAGCTGATTTGAATCTTCCAGAGGGTCTCCAAGAAGTGATCTTGTACCACCAGCCGGACGACAAGAAGAAGAACCGAGGCTTTTGTTTCCTGGAGTACGAGGACCACAAGTCTGCCGCGCAGGCCCGCCGCCGCCTCATGAGTGGCAAGGTCAAAGTGTGGGGGAATCCGGTAACGGTGGAGTGGGCCGACCCGGTCGCCGAGCCCGACCCTGAAGTCATGGCGAAGGTTGGTTGGAGAAAATGAGCAGGCCGGTTAACGCGAGGCTGCGGCATGTCGATGGCTCGGGCGTGGTCGGCTTTACGTGGCCGCCTCCCTTCGAGCAACATCTCCGTCGTGTTACTTGCCGTGGATCGGGGTCCAAATTTGACTGGTGGGGGTGACGCGGTTGTCTGCGGTCCAGGTCAAGGTGCTCTTTGTAAGGAAGCTGGCCAACGCGGTGACCGAAGAGCTCCTTGAAAAAACCTTCTCTCAATTTGGCAAGCTGGAGCGAGTGAAGAAATTGAAAGACTACGCTTTTGTTCACTTTGAGGAAAGGGACGCTGCTGTCAGGGTGAGTCGGACGCGCTTGATTGAATTGCCCTATTTTTCTTTGGCGATGAACTCACCGAATTCCGAACAGGCTATGGACGAGATGAACGGGAAGGAGCTCGGCGGCGAAGAAATCGAGATAGTCTTGGCCAAACCTCCGGATAAGAAGAGGAAAGAGCGCCAAGCAGCTCGGCAGACCTCCAGGACTGCCGGGTGAGTCGGGGGCCTTCTGTCCGCCCGCTCGCCTGACATATGCTCTCGCCTAACCGAGTTCCCGTTGTGTGCCTCTGCAGGTATGACGACTACTACTACTACCCACCTCCGCGCATGCCGCCACCAGGCCGCGGCAGAAGTCGCGGTGGGCGTGGGGGCTATTCGTACCCGGCAGATTACTATGGCTACGAAGACTATTACGATGACTACTATGGCTACGACTATCATGACTACCGCGGAGGCTACGAAGACCCTTACTATGGCTACGAGGACATGTACAGCGGCAGGGGGCGCGGCAGCCGTCCCGGCAGGGCCGGGCCCCCTCTCCCCAGGGCCCGCGGCGCGCCGCCGACCCGAGGCAGGGCGGGGGGCTACTCCCCGAGAGGGCCGTCCCTCGGAGCGCCAAGGGGCAGCCGAGGAGGCCGGGGGACCCCGTTCCAGCCGCAGAGGGGCCGCGGCCCACGCGGGGCCCGCGGCAACCGCGGGGGGAACGTCGGAGGCAAGAGGAAGGCGGATGTCTTTAACCAACCCGACTCCAAGCGCCGCCAGACCACCAACCAGCAGAACTGGGGGTCCCAGCCCATCGCCCAGCAGCCCCTGCCGCAAGGGGCCGACTATTCCGGTAACTATGGTTACAGTCATGACACCATGGAGTTTTCACAGGATTCTTATGGGCAGCAGTGGAAGTAAAGACACCACAAGATCTTGGCTAGGTGACAGGGGGCACCGACCCCAAAATTGATTGGCTAGATTTGTTGATTGACTTTTTATTACCCCTCCTTAATTACAAATCTGTCTGTCGTTCAAGAACACAAGCCCCCAGAATTGGCTCAATATGCTTACAGGCACTCGGAAAAGCTGAAGAATGAAGGAAACTTAAGTTGTGGTGAATATTACAAAAGGAAAAGAAAAACACCAAAAAAAGCATTCAGTCATGTATATTGTTACTTTTTCTTCCCGAGGAACTAAAAACAACAACAACAAAAACCCGCTAACTGAACATTACCCAAAGTGGACATTCATTGTAAGTAGTCTGAGAAGACATTGCCTTGCAGGACTTTGGTGTCCGTGTCCCTTCCCCTCTCTTGTACTCCCTTTATTTGTGCTTCTCGTGGCAAAAATGCACTCGGCACGTAAGTGGCGCGACACAGCTCTAAACGTTTTAATTGACTGAATTTATGGATATTAATGTGACATGACACACCGGAGTTGTTAGCCGCACAATCATGTGCTCCTCTGGACCGCAAAGGGGCGTGTGTGTGTGTGTGCGTGTGTCCGTCCCCCAAAAAAGGTGTGGGGTGGGGGGGGTTCGTCCCAACGGTGGCATCCCGGGTGCAACACAAGGTTGTTTGCTGTGTCTGCCGCATACTCGCCTGGTGTATTTTCAGCATCATAGTTGCTTAGGGACTTGCTTGTATATACATGCTTTATGGTTAGAGCTCCAGAAATCATTTTTTTGTTTTTTACAAAGGTGGAGAAAAGAATCCACAAAGGAAGAAATCGACATTTTGTAAGTGTCTGCATAGCATTTCTAGAGAGCATCAATGGTGATTTTTTTTTCTTTTCTTTTTTTAATTGATACCTTCATTTCCTGTTTTCTTTCAAATTGCCCAATAGAATTTGGTTTGGCCGACCTTAAGAGCCAATAGCGGTTTGTTCTCTGATGTTACTTGTATTTATAACTTCTACGTTTGTTCCGTTTCAATAAAACTCAGCTGAGAATCAATCAGTCAATTGTCAAATTCTCAAATTCAGTCTTTTTCCATTCAGCCACACGATTAAAGTTCGAGCTCAATTCTCACATTGGGATGAAGATCTAATTCTTTGGCCTCAAGGAGATTCCGAAGGCTGCAATTGGTAGGCGGCAACCGGAGCCTTGTGTTTGGATGCAATTATTCAAGAGGAATTTAACCCTTGACGACCGACCGCACTCACTCTTTCTGCTCATAATTCTCCTTGTCACGGTGGTACCGAACCATCCGAATCCTTTGTGTGCATGGATGTACAGTGGATGAGTTGTTGACCTCGGCGGCTTCCGTACTGCCTCGAGTACCCGCGGGTCAAATAGGGACAGTTGAAGGCCGAATCCGCGGCAGATGCAGGTATGGAATAATGAGGATAACGCAGCATGGCCCTTGTTAAGATACCCTCTGCGGGGCACTCGGAAAGACCGCGACGCCGATTGCCATGTGGCACGACCGCGCCGCAACAAAAGGCGGGGAGACTCCAATATCGGAGTATCCTTTTGCCATACAAGACGGGCAGCCGCATCTCAATTTTCACTCGTTTCAATCGTTGACTTGGAAAAAGTGCAACGCCGGCAGAGTCCCGACACGCCCGATGAGATCATGACTTTGTTTGGGATTTCATGCTCACGGCCAAGGCCAAAGCCGCAATTCACCGTCTGAAAAATCGGAAGAAGTGGCCTCCCGAAAAGTATTGTCCCTCTTATTCGGGTCACATGTTGAATTGGACCCCTGAAATCAAGTGGCATGTCGATGATTATTCGTGTTTGTTTTGTTTTTTTAGATGCCCCGGCATATGAGAGGCAAAACATCACGCTGCTCCAATTTAATATGCTGCAATGGCCGTGCACTTTTTCCACCAATAAAGGTTGCTGCTGCAAAGCGACGGAAAGGGAAATGTCAACATCGGTCTCCTCGAGGTCAAATGTTTGTTTGAGTTTTTCCAGACTGTACATCTGTCCACATAACGGTACGGGACAAATGCGAGATTTGCACCAATTTATGCATGAGAACATCCATTGATTTGTGATCTCTCTTGATTCAATCTTCAAATCCGCTCGATCGGCTCCCTTTGAAGACTCCACAGATCTGACCGCTCAAAAGGGTTAAATTCTTGAAATTCACCACTCCTCCAGAACCACTTGGCATTGTTTTCCTTTTGATTACCGTGGTGTCCACCATTTGTCTTTTTGTTTTACGTGTCTGTCCTCTTATTCCAACCCGCCCAGGTGGAGGAGCATTGAGAGAGCGGCGCCGCTAGAGTGAAGAACTCACCTGAACGGTACTCCAGGGTGAGCTCGCCTAGTCTCCCCTCCTGTACCTTATTGTGGTCACTCGTCAGTATATGCTTTTTTTTCCCCCCTCCCCTTTCCTCACTGCTGTCTTTCATTTTCCGGGGCAGGGAAGCTTCCTACTATCGTGATCGAATGAGCCACCTGGGTGTTGAAAATCAGTGCTCGTTGCTCTTCCCAACAAATGAAAAGCTTTCAAAGTATTCAGACATAATTGTCTTAATTAATTTAATTGAAAGTGCGTGTCCAGTTTATGGCAAGCTCCTGCGAATCAAGCTTCTGAGTATGCTGCGACACACTTAAATGGGGTGAGGTGCGTTTCGTGTCTTTTGCCGCTAGGGGAAGCTGTTTTGGCACTGCCTCCGTTCTTGATGCATTTACTCTGCGTCTTCATTTCCGGGTATGTCATGATTTGATCAGCCAAATGTCAACTAAATGAGCTGTTTTTGCGTTTGCTCAGTTTTCTCACTTGGGATTCTCGATGCCATTGGGCCTAAAATGGACTCCTGTCGAAACAATGGATTTGGAGCACAACTGCGGTTTCACTCTATAACGCCACAAGGGGGCGCAAGTGGGACGCGCAAGTTATGCCACGCAGGTAAGCTTGGAGCGGAGTTGGCGCGTCGTGACGTTTTCGGTTAATATGGATTCAGTTGCCAGCCGATTATTCTTTAAGAAATGTTTGCCGCATCAGAATTGTCGTCTTTTGTCACCAGGAGCAGAAGCTTCACACGGAGTTTTCACACACGAAGGGACCCTGTAGAAGTAGGTATCCCCTTAAAATGTTTTTTTTTTCGTAGTCCACACAATTTGGTGTGTGTGTGTGTGTGTGTGTGTGTGTGTGTGTGTGTGTGTGTGTGTGTGTGTGTGGCCTCTTCACTCTCCTGGCTAGCTGCTGCATGGGTAGCTGGGGTCTGTCTGGCCCTGATTTGTGGCTCTTCACAAAAAAGGAAAAAGTCAGCGATATCTCCCTTTTCATTGTTGTTAGCTGTCCCTATTCAAAATAAACGGTCTGGTTTGACCTCATTATTGTTTTAGGCTGAATCTTACATTATTTTGTGTTTTAACATACTTTTAAAATCAACTACTGTTCCAGATTAGCTACTTTACAATTAAACTAGATCGTCTAGGTTCGGTAGAGCCAAGTAACTTGGCTCACAACATCATTTAGAGTAGACATTCAAATAATTAATCTCTGAACATTTATTGCTAGTTCGTGTTACATTACTCAACTCAACTGCATTTATACATGCACTTTAAAACATTAGTCTGGCATGAAATTATTTGCAAACTGGGTTTTAGGAATGTTAACAATTCACTCGGCCCCATAAAATTTTCCCTTTCCGATTTTGATTAGATTTGTTTATTTTTACAAAATTAAATTTTATTACCAAAAGATATATCTACTTTAACATCTGCATTTTGTCTTTCGTACAAACAGAATCTTTTTGTAACTTTTAAAAAATGCAAACGAAGTCATACTTTAGACTGCTTCTCTGCGTTTTTGTCTGATCCGTGTTTTGTTAGTGCCGTGACTAAACATGGAAATCCATTTTCCAATCCGCTTCTCCTCACACTTAATGGACTGGTTGTCGTATTAGCTACAAAGCACACTCCGACAACGTCGTTGCGTGGCTGAACATGCCGCATTTCATTTGCGCCACCTCACCGCGAACACAACCAGTCCCATACAAGTTGCGTCGACTTGTTCGAAGCAGTCGTGGATATCACGTCGACGTGAACAATCTAGAGAGCGCCAGCTATGGGGCGTGGACGACGTGAATACGTGACGCGCTTGCGTCCAACGTCAATCGGAGCCAAGATGGCGGCGTGCGGCGGAGAGCCTTCTCAAGCGACGTCCGATGATTTATTTCAGCACTTTTACACCGAGGTATCGCCAAGTCGAATGGCTGGAGTTTAACTGGTCGTTGTCTTGATAACGCCAAGCAAGTGCAGTCGCTCCGGTTGCGGAAGCCCCGCGTGGCCTCCCGCATGCCTGAATCTCAGCTAGCGACAGGCTAAACATGGCTAACGGTGGGGTAGCCTTTCGTTGAAACATTCAACATCACTCATCGTATATAAAAATAAATTGCGCACAATTTTGCGCTGACCCATGCTTAGGTATAATTTGTAACGAAATGGTGCAGAGGAACCTTGCTTGATCGACGACTCCCCGTTCAGCGTTGATAGCAATAGTGGATATTTTGGGGCTAAACGCGATTGATTGTTTGTATTGTGTCTTTCTGGTCAGGCTTGCTCTCACATGTAACGTAACTACATGTTTAAATGTGGGTTGCAGGTGAAGCAGATAGAGAAAAGAGACTCCGTGTTAACGTCCAAGCAGCAGATAGATCGACTGCTCAGGCCTGGCTCGTCCTACTTTAATCTAAACCCCTTCGAGGTAAATGTTCCACGAACTATCATTTTCTCGTTACATCCTTCACGATTTGCGTATTTTCAATTCATAAATATTAATTTGCCGGTTTAGGTGCTGCAAATCGATCCGGATGCAACAGATATTGACTTGAAGAAAAGATTCAGAGCGGTAAAAAGTTTTTTGTTCATGTTTAATGGTACTAGAATTGTGTCTCCCTAACTGAGACGCCATTTATCACTTCAGCTGTCCATTCTAGTCCATCCAGACAAAAATCAGGATGATGCAGACAGAGCACAGCAAGCGTTTGAAGGTATGCATCAACTTGAGCTTTTTTTGTTTCCCCTCCGCAAAAGCATTTCATGTCATTACGCCTAATGTACTTGATACAGCCCCTCTCTGACAGTGTAAATTATTAAGAATTATATAGATTTAAATACTTGTGTGTGTTTCTTTTCTAGCTGTGGACAAGGCGTACAAACTCCTTCAGGATGCAGACCAGAAAAAGAGGGCTTTAGATGTGATCCAGGCAGGAAGGGAATATATAGAGCACATGGTGAGCGCTTGACCTAAACTATGTCAGGAAGGTTCATCAGCTCCTGTTTTGGTATGTAGCGCATACGTTTGCAAGGAGCCATGACTCATTCAGTTGAATGCATGGCATAGGAAAGGATATATTTCCGATGACTAAAATGTATTTACAAAAAGTAAATACATCGGCAACAATAACAGCCGGATGTACTTAACCTTGTCCTGTTGGTTGTTATTGTTTGCCCACTGAAGGTAAAAGAGAAAAAGAAGCAGTTGAAGAAGGAAGGGAAATCTCCGATGGTGGAAGAGGATGACCCGGAAGTTGTAAGCGCCAACTGTCAAGCGGCCTATGTTGAAATCAAGCCTCAATTTCTATGTGGCGGTCCAGAAGTACGTAATTTCTTCTTTCCTCCACCAGTTCAGGCAAGCGGTGTATAAGCAGACCATGAAACTGTTTGCGGAGCTTGCCATCAAGAGGAAGGAAAGAGAAGCGAAGGACATGCATGAAAGGTAAGTGCTTGGGGGGCGGAAAACCAGCCCCGGAATATTCACAACCTGTTGTCTTCTGCAGGAAACGGGCACGAGAGGAAGAAATTGAAGCAGCAGAGAAAGCAAAGCGAGACAGGGAATGGCAGAAAAACTTTGAGGTAATGTCACTGTTTATTGGTTACTGACTTTATTTTTTTTTTAATTTAATAAACACTCTGGCTTGGTGTCTAAACACCGCACAGGAAACAAGAGATGGCCGTGTGGACAGTTGGAGGACGTTCCAGGCAAAGGGCAAAAGCAAGGAGAAGAAGAACAGGTCCTTCCTCAAACCCCCCAAAGTAAAGATGGAGCAGAGAGAATGATGTACAAATGGGACTTGATTAACTTAAAACCTGTTGTCCATACTGTGTATCCCTCCTTTATACACCCATACCATCTCCTTTTCTTTTGTTTTCTCATTCACACTGTCTTGTATCATACCTGCTTCATGTAAGTAAATAGTGCATCATCCATATCTTAGAACTACAATGGTTGTTGATGTGTTTTTTAAAAAAAATATACAGAAACGCACAAAATAAAAGTTGGTCGTAAGAAGCCAATCTCCATTTTGTGGCCTCTGTATACATCCACTTTGGCAGCTACTTGACAATGCTGCATTTGATGTCACTTTGCTGCAGTTATTTTGGCATTTGTGTTTCAATAAATGACAGTAAGCCAGATAAGTGGAGCGTTGAGTCCTCTTCTTTGACTCCTTGCTGTCAGGAAAGGGGTCCTTCAGTGGTTCACATGACACTGCACTGGTCTCCCCCGCTGCCGTAGCAACAGCAGCAGCAGATCCATTCACACCTCCCATCACACCATCCAGACTGAGACCCTGGAAAGCGCCAAAGAGGGAATCCTCCTTTTTTGCTGCAGGTTTTCTGGTTGTCGCTGTTTGCTGCATATAGAAGGAAAGGTTAGCAACAAAACATTGAGATGAAACACAAAAAGTGAGGGGAAATGGTGGTAGATTCTTGGTAATTCATCTTTGACTGTTGAAAAGCCTGTTATTGGTTGCTTCATTCACCTGGTGGCTGAATTACATATTTATTAGATTTCTTTTTTTTCTTTTCTTTTTTTTTTTAAACAACCAACCCACCGAACCAGTCAATTGCAAAAGCTAAATCAGCTGTTGGGCATTGTCAGAGAAGATTGGGCTTTTTTTTTTTTTTGAATTTGGTGCGACCCCCCAATCCTGCTGCTTTTCCCACAAATGCGCTTTCCAGCCAAACATACTATTTAAAAAAGGTATAGCAATGAACAATGGTATAAGATTCAAATTGAGAATTGTTACAACAAATCACCCACTAATCACACCGTAAATGTACTTCTTTTTTTGATGCTGTGTTTACAGACACTACTCGTAAGAATATAGTGATATTCATCTTTCAGCCGATCAGATGAACCTGAAAATCATTCTCACCTTTATGAATGCGTTTGATTTGATTTTGAAACTTTTGAATGCATGTCCAACTGCTCTCGTTTCTGTACTTTTTGCACAACTTGCTGTTTTCTTATGCGTTGTTAAGAAATGTACATGATTAGAACTGTACTGATTTCATAGCCGTCTTCTAATTTCAAAGTTAGAGCTGATCTTTGGAAACCTTTGAATACTTGTGCAAAACAACATGGCATTAGGATTAAACTTTAGCTCATCAAAGTCAGGAAACTAATCTCTGGTTTCGTTTGTCTGGCGGAACTGCAAGAAGAATATTGATGGCAGAGGTTCGGGAGTGTAAGCAGAAATTTGTTGTCTTGTTGGGGGGGTTGTTGTCTGTGTGCGGGTTTTCAAAATTATCATTACTTTTCAGTGTTAGTGTTGTGCTTTTCACCCTATGCATACCATGAGTTTCACGCTCACGAAAAATATGTAGAAGACAAAATTAAAATGCAGTTAATAAAACCAAAGGAGTAGGTGACCTTTCACCTACGGTGGCCCATGAGCTCCGGCACAGGAAGTTGTTAGCGGTTTTCAGCTAGCGAGCAGAGCCGTTGAGATATGGCTGTATTTTGTTTCTTCTCTTTCCAAGTTGGTTTGAGCAGCATTTCACCGATGGCATTGTCGAAGAATTAGAATGTGGAGCGCCAAGAGGAGCATTTTTAAAACGGTAAACGCGAGCGACGTTAGTGCTATTTCTGCACTTGAACACTCCACACACACAAGCGTGTCCCCGGTCTGCCCCTAAGGTCGGCGGTGATTTCTTTCTCACAAACGCAGTCTTGTATCGAGTTAAATTTTAGGACTTGTCAGAATGATTTGGAGGGTATTTAGGCCTCTGTGTATTATGTCATCAACAGGTTGCAACGCAGAGACCGCGAGAGTCACAGAAAAGTAAGTACAGTATACTTTTTGGAAAACGTTCACTGATCAACCACATGTGAGTGTTGCTCTTCCGGATCCTGGTTAGGAAACAGAAAGTTGTGCTAAAGTACTGAAATACTCAAGTTATAAATGTGCATTTCAATGTTCACCAGTAAGCTTGGAGATGCATTTTAAGTTAAGCCTAAAAATATCTAGAAATTAGAAAAAAAAAATGAAATTGCATTTTTGTGTTTAATAATACACACGCACCCTTGGCAGGCAGTGATGGCTCCTGAAGTGAGTTTTCCTGACGCACCGCTCAGCGTTCTTCTTGGCCAGCACAGCCTGCTGTCGTTTCCTTTCGGACAAACAGCACTATTAAAAAGGACAGCACGTGGCCAAGCGGATTATTCATGTGAGTAAAGTCCTCGTTAAGCCAAGACTGTCGGGCCAAATGTTTCAGATGAGTCACACTTTTAAATAACCTAAAGCCCTTAGACATGGCAACTCTGAATGCAACAGCGCAATCCCCCGAGACCATGAAATGTATTCTGTCCCCTAGGGATTGGAACTGTAGGAGCATTGCTGTTCTCATTGTTTGTCACCTCACTATTTCACAAAATGTTTTTTTTTTTATATGAGGGGGTATTCTATACTGTACAACGAAGTGGGATTTTAAGTGTAGTGTCACGCTGTGCTCAACCATACTGATATCAACTGAAGTGTCATTACGATCATAAAGAAGAGGCAGAGAAGGTCCCCAAGTAAGCTCCTGTGACAGTAATGGTTCCCCAGAGAGGAAGAGAGAGGGAATAAACACCTGTGAGTGTGTCGCATACTCCGTATATATTTTTCAATATGTTTACCTGTATATGTGTTATAATTTGGTAGGAGGGGTGAAAGTTGTTTGTTTAATCATGTGGTCTCTCTATTTTGAGTGCATTAAAATCATCGGTCCTTCTGTACATTCACATATCATTGCAATCCTCGGATGTCATGTAAATAGGCAGAGGTGTGTGATTCAGTACATTTCGTTTGTCATTCGCCAGCGGCTGGACATGTCAGGCCTTTAAAAGTTATTTTATGTCTAAATTACAGTTTGTCACCGCTATTTTAGGCCGTCTGTTAAAAAAATAAAAAATGTTAACAGTAAATTTCACCCGTCTATCATTTGTCATTCGGCCCACTAGTCCGTCATCGACAGTCCGTCAGTCGTCACATATATAATATTTATTATATACGTCAGTATCAGTCGCCAGTTTTACTCCTTTGCCCATTTCGCCATGAGAGGATGAAATGAAATTTCGGCACGCGGCGGCAACAGACAATTAACGTCGAAAATGTTCTGACTATATCACACGGAGGTGCAGCACTAGCAGACTCACAGGCCAAAAAACCTCCCAAAACGGACACAGACACAAGGTGGTTAAAATCTAAACAATATCATATTGTCACCGTGATTCTCAAAGTGTGGTACGCGTACCACTGGTGGCACTTGGAGACCCTCTCGGGCACATATGGGCAAAACAAATCGGAATTGAGCTGCAGTGTGAACGAAGACTTAAATTGGCGTTTATTGCAGCGTGAGTGCCGTTTGCAGATGACAAACATTGTACCTCAATATTACAATTTTGACTGAGTTGATTTTTGTAAAAAAAAAAGTTGCTCTTAACATTGGTTTGCTGTTCAACCGTTTTGTGCCATCCTTGAATTGTAATTTTGATCTTATGTTGTTCATACCATCTTATTCCAGATGGTATGAATATTACAGAGTAAAAAAAAAGCGTTCTCAGTGAGGGATGGATAAAATCTCATCCCTTAGTCGCGTAATTAAACCCCCACGTTGCCTCATTTTGAGCTCATGGCTAATGCTGAGTGTCAACAATCGGGCGGCTTTACCTCTCTCTCTTCAATTCAGCCTGGTACACTCTGAGCCAGTGCGAGTCTGGAACTTTCTGGCCGCCGCAGGGCAGACTTCGCCGCCTGCTGATGCTTCTCCGGCGCGTGAAGCTGCTTCTGCGGCCTTTGGCCCCTGTCGGGGCGGGGCCGCCCTTTCCAGGCGCGCACGTGCTGGTGAATTGCTTGAGGGGGGCCCCCAGGGACAAAATAGCATCCATTTGCAAAAGTGTCTCCCGTTTCCAAGTCGGCGTTGCCACTAATTCACCTGCAAATGGAAAAGAGGAAAATTGTTCAACGAGAATGTCCTGCAGACTTCCTCAAGAGAACGCACCGACAAGCACGGCGGCGAATGAACCCAACCTGGTCTATCGATCGATTCGCTTGCAGTCATCCAATGTGCGCGCGTTCGGCTACTCTGTGCGGGTCTCTTTTGAAGTATTTGACCAGCGCCCTCTATCAGTGGTTCTTTAAGTGGATTAGCAGAAGACGCAATTCCTGCTCATCCAGTGAAACCAAGAATAGTCTAGCACCTGCTTATGTGCTGCGGAAACGACAACAGTCTCAAGGCATTGGCCTAGAAAAACAAACAGTTATGTCTATATTTATATATACTATCAAGATGATATGGACAATTCCGTAGCGCCAACCCAGTAGCTCCCAAAAATTCGAAATCGTATTTTTTGAAACAACAGTCAGCAAACATGCATTTTGGGCCGTGGGCCAACTCTCCTGCCTTCATCCGAATGACCGAAGGAAAAACGGGGGCAGTGGGCGACATCACTCAGAAGTGGCACAGAATGAGGCGATGAGCAGATGGGGAAGCTTACTTGAAAGGCTCACACCTGCCCAAGCAGATCTCCCCCCGGGGTTGTTGTAAAGTACAACGTCCGGTGCTAACTCGGTGAGTGACATGTCAGTGGGGCACAAAAAGAAATAGATACAAATAAGACATGGTTTGATTCACTTCGGTGGTAACGCAAAGATGTCACAAGTGCAGCAAAATAATTCGGGACTGTGCAAAGAAAACATGGAGGTTAGGAAAGTACCTCAAACCCCCCCTCACTTTTGCGTTTGTAAAGCCAATGGGAGATACTTCTTACAGTACTACTATTTGAAAAATACATCATACTAGAAAGAAGGTTGAACTCTAAAAAAAAAAATTATAGACTCAAAGGTCATCTGTGCGGCAAAACCGACAAGATGCTTGCCCAAGCCACCCACTCCACTTAAGACTTACTTTAGCACTCAAGTTTCAACCGTAAAACCCGAGCTGGCACGCAACCGGCGTCTTGCACTGCCATCTGGATTTTGGCCTGTTTCTTTGCCGCTCAATGTAGGTTTTTTTTTTTTTTTTGGCATGTATTTGGTCCGTAAAATTCATGGCGGTGAGCACGGGGACTTACCTTTACTGACAAACTAGGACGAAAACAAGTCCTCGCACAAAATCCCAACAGCAGTCTAACTTTGGAAAGGAGAACTTTGACTTTAATTCGACAGCATCATACATATATCCACCTTGATAGGCTTTCATTTCTTACAAAAAAGAAAAACCCCACAAAAACAATCCACGTATATACGGGAGGGCAGAACAATGACCTATTTTAATCCCCCACCCCAAAAAAATAAATATCAAACAGTTGTGTGCAGCTCATCTGGACAGCGCACGGGACGTGTGCTTCTTCTCTTCAGCGGGCAAACTTCAGGTGTGATGATATCGCGCCGGCGGAAAGGCAATGTCTTATTTGTTAGTTTTTAAAAGGAAGGGGCAATTCCGCGGCTTAGGCAAGCTACGCGTCACAGCGTAAGACATTTCTATGACCGTGCTATACCCGGCACGCACGTCGCGGAGTGTGTCTTAGTGGCGACTAATAACGGCTTTTTCATGGCCAAGATGATCGAGTTGGGATTAAAAAAACTAAACAAACGAAAGCACATATTTTACCAACACTTGCATCATTCTAGACATCCCGCGACAGGAATAACCACCGCTGAGGCCAGTAACACTGGATTCAAGATGGTTCTTGTGGATGACTTGGGACAGCATGCTTGCTCGCTCGGTTGTTTTTTTCCCCTTATCGGCCTCCACAAGAGGAAGACGTTTCTTCTCCCCAAAATCATTCCACATGGGGCCGATTTCCCGGAGAAAGTCTCGGATCTTCCAGAAAACAACCATGATCGGACGGAAGGAGGGCGATGGCAGGAGGAAGACGCGAGACGCATGGCGGGCCGCTTCTCTTGGTGGTCAGACAAGATTCCCGATGGAGAGACCGAGCGGGTCTTGCGGTGATCTCTGCACGCCTCGCTAAGCCGCGGGGGTGGAAAGTGAAGTAGCGGGAAGGCGTCGGCGCTTAAACGTCGACCGAGCGAAAGCGTCCGACTTCACCTGCTCCGCGTCGAAAAATTCCGCCGTGCCAGACGGCGGCGGATCACCGGCTGATGTCGCGGTTGGCTTCCCAGCTCTTCCCGCCCGTTGCCTCGCCGCTCCCCCCAAAGTCAAAGAACGGGTGCTTGAGGGAGTCGGCCAGAAGCAGCCTCTTGGAGGGCTCGTACTCCAGCATGCTTTCGATGAGGTCAAACAACTGGTGGTGCTCCTCGGCCTCCGAGAGCAAGTATCGCTGCGAGGGCGCAAAGAAAAAAAGAAACTCCATCAGGTCACCGCCGCAACGAGGACGCGATGCATTCTTTTCGCCCCGCCCACCCGCTGCTCTCACCCGGAGAGGTTTGCAGTTTTCCCGGACGTACTTCCCCGCTGAGGAGCTCTCGTCCCAGTCAAGACGACCTCGGTAGAAATACTTCTGCTTTCTGGAAGGGGCGCAAAACACAACGTTGGTATCTATTGTGTAGGGATCGTTCAGCAAAAATATTTCCATTTTATTTTTGTAATATAACCATCCACAAATCAAACATCGGTACTACGTAACAGTCCAATAAGTGCGGTGAGTGTTACTGCTTCTGAAGCCTTCAAAAACAGATGTCCAAATTATATATATTTTTAAAAAAGAATGTTCATGTGTATTTCATGACCCCTCCCAAAAAAATTAGACGTTCTTTTGTTAGTTCTCGTTAATGAGAGTAACCGCGTCGCCCGCGTGTCTTACAAGCCTTCCGCAGCCGGCAGGGGTGGGCGCAGTTCTCACCTGGTCTTGCGGATCATTCTGGATGGCACGGGTCCAAGGATCCTCTCCATCATGGCCAAATGTTCCCTGTTGTCATGAGTCTGAGAAAAAGCGATTCGAAAGGACTCAAAAAGGCTCTTGCCAGACAAACCCGCAAAGTATTTGGCTCCGTGACCACATTCATCGTATTGTCCAAGATGACCCAAAGCTCCCGTTTCAATGACTTGCATTTCCACAAAGTATACATACAACGCGGCCTGTCCTACTCTTGATATTGGATTCGAAAAAGACAGGTTGCGCGTACCTGAAACAGGGTGAAGCCCAGGTAGTACTCAAACAGGATACAGCCAATACTCCAAACGTCACAAGGATGGCTCCAGCCCATTTCTAGACCACCGGAAACAAAGAGAAAACACCCGTCTACAACCACCGCTGCATACAAACAAGTCAGATGACAACAACAAACCACAAAAACAGTCCAACTACAAATATCGGATCTAAAAATGACAAGTTGTCAAGATGGGCAGCGGGTGGCGGACCGAACGTTCATTCCAAAGAGGGGGAGCGGCCGCGGAAAAGGCTCCATCCCCTCGGACGCGCTACCTCTAATCGTGTCCGCAGAGCAAGCAGCTGCGAGAGCTAAGGTGGGGCCAGGCCATTTCAAGATTGGAAAACAAATCCCAGGATCTTCGTCAAAAGAACTCGAAGGGGAGCCGGTGAAGGGACAGCGGTCCAGAGGCGGCATTCGGGACCCACTGGACACGCTTCGTGGAGGATCGACTGACTCCAAAGTCACGTACGTTACCGTCATCGGGCCGAGAGTGACCAATCGGGATCAAATGACAACTGAGAAAAATGCCTTTATTCATCAGCGAAGCTAATTTCCTCTTGGGTGTCCGGACAGCAAATTGAATTCCGCTGAAAGAAGCGACTTTCAACAAGCGAGTCGTCCTCACCTAAAATGACCTCGGGGGCTCGGTAATGCCGGGTGGACACGATAGTGCTGTGATGCTCGTGGTCAAAAGTGGCGCTGCCAAAGTCCACCACACGTACAGCTGTGCTCTTAACCGTCCTTTCTTCTCGTTTCTGCCACACACAAAAACAAAAAAACAGGCCATCAATGCGGTCCTCAAATCATTTAGAACAGATTCCATAAACTGTGCCGGCTGGCATTTCTTCACCATCTTAAAAACGTCTCCCGCATCATACCTTCTCCACATTGTAGGACATGGTAAAATCCGAGTTGACAAAAAGGATGTTCTCGGGCTTGAGGTCTGTGTGCGTCAGCTTATTGTCGTGGAGAACTGCGAAGCGGGACAAGAAATATGCCGCCGTTAGCGCCGTACTTGCACGAGCCGCTACGGGCTGCGGCTCGCCACCGCTCGCGGAAAACGGATCGATGTTGCGCACGGTGCCATTTCCTCCTTTTCTTTGCGCAAAATGAGAAGACGTTTGAACTTACACTTGACGGCCAGACAGACTTGGTAGGCCATGTGTCTGACTTGGCCGATGGAGTACGGCAGGTAGTTGTTCTCTTTGAGGAAATCGAAGGTGCTGAGCGCAAGCAGCTCAAAGGAGATGCACATGTGACCGTGGTAGTCAAACCAGTCGTACATCTGCACGCACAGGCTGCGAGACAAACAGCGCGCACGCACGTCAACGCTCGACCACTGATGGCGGCATCGCTCAAGCCGCAACTCACTATTTATTTTCGGGGTCCTTCTCGTTGATCTTCTCCAGCACGTTGATCTCCAGGCGAGCCGCTTCCTTGTACTTTTCCACATTCTTAATAATTTTCAAAGCAACGCTGGATGCTCCTCTGAAAGATGAAAAAGCTTCAGCCAAATTCTTAGGAGAAGAGCCCAACTTGTATTGGCCGTCTTCAAACTGGTGTCCGCCGGGCAACGAACGTATCGCAGCGAGAGTAGCGGCGAGGCGGCCGTATTCGCGATGAGCAACGGCATACCTGCGATGGTCGACGCACCGCATCACCCGCCCAAAGGTGCCTTCGCCCAAAGTGCTGACAATCTCATCTGCGACACAGCACACAGAGAAGAGGGGCGAAGGGAACGACAGCGGGGGGGGAGAGAGAACAGGAGAGTCAGACAAATGGATCTGCGGGGCGGCGGCGCGGACGCATCCTAGAAGCTATCCTGTTGACACAGGGCTGCCGAGACAATCGGGCAGGCTTGAAAACCAATAAGCGATGAGAAATAACACTAGGATACATGAGGGATTCAAAAAATAGAGAGGGTGTGTGTGTGTGTGAAATGCCCCTTTTTCTTTGAAGACCCACTTGCAGCCATCAAAAAGTGGGCAAATCCAACCCCCCCCGCCCCCCAATTTGAAGAATCAAATCAGTAACACGTTTTTAAAAATTCAACGTGCAAGTGCATGTGCGCTGGGTGCAAATGCTGAAATGGAAACAGAACTTGGCCCAAGTCCAATTTAACTCATTCAATACCAGCCAATTCTGGACCAAGTCCGAAAAGACGTTTGAAAACGTCTTTGGGAGGGAATGAGTTAAGAAAATATCCGAAACCACTTGACAACTAGCTAGCTGTCGCAATGCGCCACCGAAACAATTGCAAGTGAGATTCTATTTTGAGAAACATCAACAAACGCTGCACAGTTTCATTCCCCCCACAAAACAAAACAAACAAAAAAAAACCCCAAACAAACAAACGTAGGATATAGCTAAAGTCCCTCACGGAATCTTCGTTCTTGCAATCTGCCCAAATTCAGCTAGAGCGAAGTGCTTTCTAGCAAGGCGTCATCATCATCATCATCATCAGGCACTCCCGTTTAAATGCTCAAAGCTTGAATACTCATGTGGAGAAGGGTTACGATAGAGTAGTGGCAGTGAGTACATCTCTCTTGCAGGACGTCCCCACTCCGACAGATCAGGTGCCCTTCCTCGTCGTCCCTCACACTCAGTGCCCGCGTCCGGCTGTTGCTCCGCTGTTTTCACACCCAAACCGCCAGCAGCAGGTCGCGACACAACCAAGGGGGAGCGCGTGGGGGTATTCAGGGGGCCAGCCGCGGCGTCGGGCGGCACAGGCAGACGAGGAGGGCGGAAGGAGGGCGTTGATGTAGTTGTCGGTGGGGTTGGTGGTCATGGGGGGGCGATTCGCGCATGACGCCACGTGAAGAAAATAGATAACCATAGGAATATAGTGCAAGGGAACAAGTCAAAGATCACATAATGTCCTCTGCCCCCCCTCCCCCTCTCTACCTTGAAACCACAGCTGCTTAAAAAAACAAACAAACAAAAATCAAGTAAGCAACTGGCACGTCTATCCATTGAGTCAACGCAAGGACCGAATAAGAAAAGATTACGAATCGGAGCTCGTTAGCTTGCCTTGTCAGCAGCGTTCAGAAAATGCTAAACAATCAAGAGGGGAGCAAATGGAAGCGAGCGGGAAAAGTTAACACCTGCTCCTTTGAAATTGAGATGGCTGGATAGACACTTGAAGATGCGCTTAAAAAAAAAAAAAAAAAAATCTATCTGAAATGCTCATGTGCCCAAACATCAAAATGTCATTGAATGTGAATTGAGCATTTGCAATTTGGGTGGAACATTTTCACTTTTTTGCCCAACATGCAACTTGTTGTGGGGTGTCTCGACAGGTGTCTGACCCGCATGAAAAAGCCGAGGAAATGGAATGGAAGGAATGTATCGGTTCATGACTCAAAACTGTCTGAGCGCCGTTTGCAAAAAAATGAAAATGCTCTCACGTCTCTTTCAAGAGAACACACAACAAAATGCTTTCGGCAGAAGCAAAACAAATCAGAAAGATTGCACTACTTACCCAGTCCAGGGGCTGTGAAGAATCAATGGTTAGAGAAGGAAAGAGGCAGCGAGCGCAAGGGAGAGAGGGAGAGAGAGGGGAAAAAAAAACCAACCCCGAAAAAGAGGAAGTGAGAGTGAAAAAGACCCCCTCAGATGTGGCCGTACTCACCGAGGACGATGGGCTATAGGACCTGGTTCTACGCCGCCTTCGTTTGTGCTTACGCCTGCTGCCCTTTCGCCCGTACGAATCAGCCCGCTGCCGTTCCTTTTCTCTGCCACGTCGGTAGTCGTACATGCTCGGCGAGAAGTCGCGGGGATAGTAACTTTCCGCCGCTCCGTGCGGCTCCCTTTCTCTGTCGTGGTCGCGAGCGTCATCTCGGCTCTGATCCAAGCGTCTGTATCCCTCGCAGTATCTTCTGTCAAATGGCCGGTGCTGCTCGGCCGAGCGATTGTCGTAGCTCCGACTGCATCGGGGCGCAGAAGGAGATTTTGCGTGTGATGACAGAGAGACCCACATGTCAAGCGCGGTGTCCATGTTTTGTTTGTTTGTTTTGGGGGTGGGGGAGTGTAATGTGCAATGGATGGAACCCGATTGCTCGTTTTTTATTTATTTTTTTCACACAGAA
This sequence comes from Hippocampus mohnikei, assembly GCA_026261675.1. Classification (NCBI taxonomy): domain Eukaryota; kingdom Metazoa; phylum Chordata; class Actinopteri; order Syngnathiformes; family Syngnathidae; genus Hippocampus; species Hippocampus mohnikei. Next base: position 2,541,502 of record JAKGUB010000345.1, read on the forward strand.
TGCATGCACCGTTCCTTCAGTGCATTCTTGGGCCGGATTGGAGAGGCGCACAGCTCAGCTGCAGGCATTTCATATTTTGCGGCGCAAACAGGTGAAATAAGTGGGGGTGTCCACGTGATCCCAGAATGTCAAAAAAATGTCATGTGACGGCCATTGTTCACCATTCAGAGGGATTTTCTTTGTATCATCAGTCACTTGTACCACTTTTTCGACTGAATGTATTTCTAAGATGGTAGTCAAGCCATTCAAGCGTGAATAGAATGACTTGAAATGTTTTGGGGGGGTTTTCAATTGGAGTGTCCCGGCACCAAGCGCTCCAATATGAAGCAATGGACTACCGCGACATTCAAAATCTCTTTTGAACAAAAGGGTTGAGTGAAAATGTGGATGTATTGCTAGCACACTGCAGGAAGGTTTGATTCCAAGCATATAGCGTGTTGACGTGGTTTTGAACATTTCATTTTGGGGCTGTCGGGTCACGCTCCTGGCCCGTACTTTCTCAGACTCACCCAGATACCTAAATGACTCACTTAGTCCGTATCATACCCCCTCGGGGTATTTTCTTTCTACTACCTTCATCACATGCAGAGAGGCTTTGATGATAAAACACAATTTCTCAGTATAAACAACTCAGACTCTGGTCTCTTAAACTTGCAAAGTATAGTCCGAGAGTCTCTTTGTGAATTGGAATGGTTGTGTACTTGTTAACCGAAGATGACATGTTTCTGTGATAGCAGCACTGTTTTTGTTATGACTTTAAAATATTTGTATATCAAATGTTTGCCCACCCCCCAGGGGAAAAAAAACCCTAAATAATTAAATAAACACTTTGTATCTTTCCCAAGTAGGGCCATTGGCATCTCAAAACGTCACTGCCTATGAAAAAACAAAGAATGGTTTCATATCCCGACTGCTACTTTTTTTTTTTTTTTTAAGCAAACAACTTATTAGCATCACGAAAAGACACAAACACACCTCCTTGGGCGTACATAACTCGCATCGTGTCTCTGTCCCCGTCCCCTTCGGTCCCGATCTCTATCTCTGTCACTGCTCGAAGAGTAAGAGGGTGATCTTCTGTGCCGGTGCCTGCGCCATCTCTCCTTTTCTTTCTCTCTGTAACGACCATTGTAGCTGCTGCGACTGTCTCTCTCCGAGGACGTGTACCGTCTGGTGTGAGGCATCTAGAAGGTTTTTGGAATGACAAACACGTTAGGGGAAGATCCCGCGGCGCCTCCAACTGAGGCGAGACACTTGGCAACGACATTCCAGTTGAGCAAGCAACTGATTTGCATGTGTTCCCCAAATGCAGCAACAACTAATGTTCATGAAAAAACAATTGCAAACATGATTTCGGGTTTTGGTGTCGTAGTTTGTCTGAGGTGCAACGTGGAGCCAACGACTTAGCAACCCTAAAAGTGGGTGAATGTGAAACTACCCCATGCACGTTGCGTTGCGGAAAGCATATAAATAGCCTCAATAATATGCACGATCTCGGTCACACACCGCGAGAGATTTAGCGATGAAACCTCAACAAAGTAGAACCAAACACATGCATTGGGCCAAGACTAGAAATTGGAACTCAAATTTGGTATTTACACTGTTATGACGAATTCTTTTCCAGCATGCGACGAAATTAGATGCCGCTCCTTGCAAACATCGTCTCGGTTTATTCGACTAGACCTTTATGGCCATGCACTATTGCTCGACTGTCATATTTATAAAGTTTTGACCGAAGCAAGCACGAATGTGTAAATCAGTGGATGCAGAAGATCGCAAATCAGACAGCGGCATTTGCTCATGTAAATAATTTGACCGCCATCTTAGCTACGCTTAAGCAGTTAGCACTCGTGCTAATCGTTGGGACTGGATGTGGTTATTCAGCTCCATGTTTCAACGCCTACCGTTTTAGCAGCGAGCCCTGTACGCTTGTCCCACAAGAAGTCCGTGGTGCTGGTGTTTTTGTCACATTTATATAGTCATTGGCTCGGTTTCCCAAGCTCCGTTGCTAGTAAATAGGTTGATGTTCGGTGCGCCCAGCTAGTTCCAGCGACGAGTGGGGCAGCTGGTGCGTTCTTCGACACTGGGAAATTTGTATTTCACACATGGTAAAAAAGGAAAAAAAATACTTATTGAAGTTGTAATTCCTAAAAACCTGACGTCAGGTAATGGTCACGCCTTCCCCAAAACGTCAAATCAACATAAGATGTATTTATTCTGCCAGAACGAATTGTTTTTCGTCAGCACAAAGCCGACCTTGACTAAAATTATTTGTTTTCTCGATTTCCAAGGAACTTTGAATGCATCTTTGACCGGAACCGGATGTGCTATTTGTTTTCGTACGTTTGAAGAACTTGTTGTCGACGTTTGAGAATGTTTTTAAAACACGAGTAATGTGATTAATTTTTGTTCTTTCATGTAATGTTTTATTTTATGTGTATGGGTCGGTGACACACGCTAACTGCATCCGTGACCCCCCCCACTCTCACACGGTTGTCTTCAGCAGGAACAACGCGGGTTCTTGCCGTTTACCGCCTGGAGTTTTAGAACAACCGGGACACTACTGCTCGCGACATGAATCCATCTAACCCTTTCGGAAGTCCTCGGGGTGGAGTTTTCCAAGCGACGAGCAAGGCCAACGCTGGTTTGTTCCAGTCATTTGGACAGCAAGCCCCCAGCAGTCTGCCTCAGAACGTGGGCATGTTTCAGTCGTCGGCGTTTGGCCTCCCGTCGGCCTCCCAACTGCCCATGTTGGGACAGCGTCCCTCATTCGGACAGCCATCTCCCCAAACCTCATCACTCCCCAGCCACACTCCAGCTTTGAGCCAGACAACGGTGGGAGCAAGCAACTCTGGCTTTGGTAGCCCCGCCGCACCAGCTTTTGGATCTGTTGGTGCACCAAGTCAGACTTCAGCTTTTGGACAGACACCTGCATTTGGACCGCAGTCTGTCTTTGGTCAGGAGCCGAGTTTTGGACGGCCATCTTCAGGTTTTGGACAAAAGCTGGCAGGATTTGGACAGCAGGCTGCAGGATTCGGAAACACCCAGTGTGGCGCCACCGCTTCCTTAGGGCCACCTCGGCAGCTAGGTTTTGGTCAGTCTGTATTTGGACAAACACCAACTACTGCCGCTACCAGTAATGTGTTTGGTGCTACGCAGACCCAGAGCAGAGGATTTGGATCAGAATTCAGTTTCAAGCCAGCCAGTGAAGTCCTTTTCAAACCCATCTACAGCGGCAGCCCCGAACTTCCCAACCCTCAAACCACCCCACTGTCCGGCTCACCTTTTGGCAGCACCGCAGAGAAGACAAGGTCCAGCCCCGCTGGTCGTAGCAGCACCATCACTGGCTACTCCGGGGCAAGCTCTGGGTCTCTGGCCTTCAGTTTCTCTCAGCCTGCTGCCGCTCCATCCCTTCCGGTCCCAAACGACCCACGAACAACCCTCAATAACAGCGGCGGGCCCCCTCGCGCTCTGCAGTTCACGTTTTCCCAGCCCGCCGCACCCTCGGGTTCCAACCCCAGTGCACCTACCACGCAGCTGAAAGCGCCATCCACTTTTAGCTTTTCAACCCAAGCCATCCCACCCCAGACGGCGCAACTTTTCGGAGGAACCGCCATTGTTCAACCCTCCACTTTCGCTGACAATAAATCCAAAGCAGAGCCTACCTTGGAGACTAAAACGGCCGAGGACGTGGACGCAAATGTATTTGCGCAACTTCGAAAAGGTACGAAACGTAAAGAAGAGCCCGCAACAACAAACGTGTCCGCTGCTAGGCCCGAAGCGATTGCCAAGGAGGACGAAACAGCAGAAAGCTCTTCACCGAGACAGCCCCCAAAAAGGCCCCTGATGAGGGCTCGCGCCCCTGCGGGACTATTCAGCAGAGCACTCAGTGGACTCCGGAGAGCTGCGGCCAATCCAGTTGCAAAAGAGGCAGAGGAATCTCTGCAACAGAAACCACAGCCAGAGGATGTGACGAGGGAGCACCCCCAAGTCCTCGACGAAAAGCTGACTGCGCTACAAGCCCTGAGCCCTCAGCTACTGGAAAAGGATGAAGAGTCAGGTGAGATTTCAATGCCACGGAAAATGAAGGCTCTAAACTCGGCGTTCTTTGATGCTGTGATTTTTGACGACATTGAGCTATACAATCCTGACGTGCCATTTTTTGGGGCTGGGGGGAACTACAACTGCAGATCAGCTTCATACTTACTACTACTCTTTTGCACTTCATAAAAACAAAATACTGACGTGTTCAATGTCGCCAAAATCGAGGTATTTATTGAGGTTTCAAAGGTTCACTGACTTTAAGTTAATAAAACTCGTTTTCCAGCTTCACTGCCCCGCGCTAATCTGCCAGGCAATAATAATGTCGAAGGAAGTTAACCGTTTTGAAACGTAGCAGTCAAAAAACAGAGAAACCCGCAGAGCGAGGATTACCACTTGTGAGACGCATTTTCAAGATTCTTTTCAAATGGCCGCAGTGTTCATAAGGCCATACCTTATCTTATTCTCGATTCACCAGACCCCCAAGAACTGATGGCTGAAACCAAGACTCCGTTGAGACCCGGCGCACGTCGCGAGAGCTCGGACGGCCTAAGCGGGACGTCTCCCGCCGACTGCACTGTCATACAGTGCAAGAATATGCCTCCGGCCCTCAACAAAAGGGACATCATTGAGAAGCATTTTTCTCGCTTTGGCAAAGTCTGCAAGGTCTTCTGCCGGCCTGCGAGGAACACCGCCATCGTGCATTTCAACAACCACGTGAGTTGGCTCTTCACCACAGGGCGTTTTTTTATTTGTTTTGTTTTTTTCCCCCTTACGGGTCGAGTGACTTGTCATCTCTCATTGGAAATGACCGCAGATGATGATTTGAGCAAGATTAAAAAAAAAAACTCATTCCAACTCCTTTTTGAGGCGGAGCTCATCATGATCAGTGTTCACCGTTCATCTCATGAGTGTGTTCATTTCTTGCAGGCATCCGCAGCCAAGGCAAAGAAGAAAGGGAAAGTCCTGCATCAGCATGAGCTCCTCCTCTTGTGGCAGCGCAAGAAGCAAAGTGCGAGTCAAACCAAGATAACGAAGCGGTTCATTGACGAATCCAGCGTGATCATATATTAGTGCCTGCACTCGGAGGCAGATGTGTGCTGAACCGTCTTTCGCGCGGGGGCTCCCCAGCCTTTTTGAAACCGGTTCTGGGAAAACCGTTCATGCAAAGATCCAGCACTTTGTTTTGATCAATCCCGAAGGACTTTCCTCTTTGCACATTCATGTCACCGAGCAATGCTTTATTTCGATACATTCATTTGAAAAAGCCCCTCCCCCTCCAACTCCTGTTTTAAAGTCTCGCATTTTCTATTTTGTTCTCTTTTCGTTTTGTCCCGAAACTATTTTGTCTATATTTGCGCCGCATCAGGTCCGGGGGATCAAGGCGGAAGACCCGTGGCGAGAAACGTGGTGGAAGAGGCTAAAAACCCGGACCATGCTAATGTCAAGGCTTCATCGCCTCTAAAACGTCCTGTGCTGAGCAGCGCCTTCAGCCGAAGGTAACAGCCAACACAAGAACACCAGTGTTGTTATTACAGCCGTGAGTCAAATGCCCCGCGAGTTGCGAGTTGCACAGCGACTGGTCACGACCCCTTGCGTGATATCACGATTGCCTATACGAGACCTAAATCAAATATGGAATATTTGGAAGTGTCCGTACTCTTACCACCCTGCCTTTCCGCCACCGCTTCGTCGGATCATTTGTGCATCCGCTAGCTCGCCAGTGAAGAAGCCACCGATAGCCAAGTCTCTCCGGCTTGACTCTGAACTTCAGAAGGAGAATGTCACAACGACCCAGAGCTCCAAGTGCCTCGCCCCCCTCATCGGCGTCATGGCTGAGACATCAGAGGACAAGTACCGTCTCCTGGAGCAGAGGGACAAAATTTTGCGGCAAGGTATGCTTTCCTACTGTCGTTCGCGTCCGTTTGTCCGTTTGTGTATGTCGCTGAACCTCGAGCATCACAACCATACTCCCTACTTCTGCCCGCTAGGTCGACCTAAAACTACGGACATCTACACCTCGAAGGTTTTTGTTGGAACGTGTCCTGACATGTGTCCCGAGAAGGAGCGATACATGAGGGAAACGAGAAATCAGCTCAGCATATATGAAGTCCTCCCCGACACAGAGATGGTACCGTTAGCAGGATTCTGTCACGATAGTCTTTTGTTTCCTTTTTGGGGGGGGATGGGGGGTCTACATGTGCCTTCAAAGGATTTGTTCGAAAACCTTTCAGAATCCACATGAGAATTTCTCCCAGAAATTTGGATAAGTAAATGTGAATGTAAATGTGGGCACACAAATGTTGATCATCGTTTCTTTTAATGCTATGGATCGTCTTGACCTTTTTAATGCAGTTCCGAAAGGGTGAATTAGTAGCGTATTTCTCCGATTGGCCCACCCAGGTGGATCACACGGCAGCCATCAAAGAGTACAGCCGTTCATCGGCTGACCAGGAGGAGCCCCTTCCCCATGACCTTCGCCCCTTGCCAGTACTCGGCATGACCATGGACTACCTGGTCACTCAGATCATGGACCAGGGTAATGACGGCTTGCGGGATTGGTACGATTTTGTCTGGAACAGGACCCGCGGCATCCGAAAGGTAGGAATCCGACTCGGATCGGCTGACCGGGCGCCCCCGTCGCCGAGGGGGCGCTCGGAATCTCACATCCGTCGCATCCGTCCCTTGCTTTCGACGGAGCCGTTCTGTTCTTGCCGCAGGACATCACCCAGCAGCGTCTGTGCTGCCCGCAAACGGTCGCCCTGATCGAGAAGTGCGCGCGCTTCCACTTACATTGCGCCCACCATCTCTGCGAAGAGCCAATGTCCGTTTTTGACGCAAAGATCAACAACGAGAACTTGACCAAGTGCCTGCAAAGCCTGAAAGAAATGTACCAGGACCTGAAGGACTGTCACGCATACTGCCCCCGTGAGGCCGAGTTCCGCCAGTACAGCGTCCTGCTGAATCTCAACGACGGGGACATCCTCCGGTCAGTGGGCAAAAATCGCGCGCGTGCGCCGGGGCAAAGTTTTCCTTCCGCAGCTGTTTCCATCTTGTCTGTTCAGTGAGGTGCAGCAGTTCCGCGAGCAAGTGCGCAACTCCCCCGAAGTGCATTTTGCAGTGCAGGCGTTTGCCGCACTCAACAGCAACAACTTTGTGCGTTTCTTCAAGCTGGTGAAAAAAGCATCCTACCTGGCCAGTTGCCTCCTCCACAGATATTTCAATCAGGTCTGTAACAAAAGGATCGTTCTTTTATCGACGCCAGCAACACCAACGCAAATTGAAAGGAAAACATTGGCAAATGCCGCGATCCCTCAAAGCTCGCTCGCTTTTAAAAAATTGAAATTGTTGTTTTGCGCAAAACCGTATCGCTCGCGTTTCTATTCCTGAATTCATGCACATTTTCTCGTGAACCGAGCGACCAGCGGAAGGAATTCAACTTGGAAGTCGAGGCGCCGGTGCAAATCCAACGTCCTGTTTTCGTCTTTGCGCAGGTCAGAGGAAAAGCGTTAAAGACCTTGACCTTTGCTCACACTGTGGGTCCGAGGTCAACCGCTTTTCCGCTGGAGGACATCGTTCGGATGTTGATGTTCCGCAATGCCAAAGAAGCGAGCGCCTTCATCCAGCAGTACGGCCTCAACATCAGCGAGGGGTGAGTGGCGCTGAATAAAAGAGACAAGCCTGGCGTTGACGTCTTGCGACGCGGCAGGGCCTTACTTGACGTTGTCCCCTTTTTGTTGCCAGTGCGGTCGATCTGAATCGGATAGCCTATCAGGAACCGGAGTTGCTGTCCCAGAAAAAGTCGGAGGTCATTCAAGCTAAAAAAACATCGTCAACTGGGGAAGTGGTGAATGGAGGCCCCCTCCCGAATCCCCCTCTTCACAAACCCGTCTGCAGCTTTGACTTGCACAACAAGTACAGAGGAGAAGGTCCTCTGACTGAGCCCGCAGCCAAGCAATTGAAAGGTGGTCCCACATGAAAAGCGCGCCTTCAAAATGTTCACGTGTTGACCACTTGACGTTGCAACCATTGATTCAGAGAGGAAAATTCAAGCTGGGGAAACGATACTGGTTGATTGCCGGTTTGTTTATTGTATCCTTCAAAAACATATTAGACACATTTTTTTCACGCGCTGAGCTGCAGATTTTCCAATTCTGTTTGTACACAACTTGGAGGGTATTCAACAAGAGCCACTGGATATACCGTCCTCTTTTCCCTTCTGGCAACATCTCCTTATCCATTTTTTCTTTCTTTTTAAAGCTCTTGCTTCCACGGTGGAGGTGAAGGCCCCGCCTAGTCTCCAGTTTCAAGCAGAGGTTTCGCCAATCGGGCATCCTGATGTCCCCAATGTTTTTGGCCTGAGACCAGCCGTCGCCGAGAGGACGGAGTCTGGCGATTCCTTTCAAAGTTCGGCCCTCCAAACGGACGCACCGCAGCTACTCCAGCCTGCAGCGTGGCCTCAACCTGTCAAAGCACCGTCACCTGCACCGGAACCGCAGTTGGTGTTCAGCGATGCGGTGGGGAATACTGTACTTTTTTTTGCACTTCGTCTGTTCACATCTTTCTATAATTGATCACATTTGCTGCAACGTTTCAGGACATTACGGCTGAAGTGGACCGTTTGATTGATGAAATGGTCGAGACAACTGCAAGAGCGGTAGCTGCTGATGGAGCCAGCTATGCCAGCATAGCTCTTAGGTAAATTTGCGTAATCCGTCGCACAGACTTTCATCTCTGTGCAATTGTTAGGGACTCCAATTACCCCCCCCCCCCCCCCCATAAACCTTTCCACGCTTTATCTGCAGTGAGAGCTGTCTGCAGGCAGAGTCTGTAGTAAATGAAGTTTTAGGAGAATTGCTGCAAGAATTGTCTTCGAGCGAGATCCAGCTGGAACAGAAGCGTGTTGCTGACGAGAAACGCAAGATTGAGGAAGCCAGGTTTGTCCAGTTTTGCCTTCCTTCAAAATAATTGAAAGAGACCCAGTATTTACTTTCCCGTTGGTCATCGCTCAAAATGCCAAATTGTGCAGTGATGGTGATGCAAATTGAATGGCTGGCTCTCTCTCTCCCTCCCTCTCTGCCCCCTCCCCAGGCGGAAACAGGAACATGCCAACTTTTTGTCCAAGTTCAGACTCTCGTTGTTCTCAGAGATCCTGCAGCAAGTTTTAGAAGAGACGATGAAGGAGACTGCCACCACGGTGCTCCAGTAAGGCTCCGTGTACTCCAGATCCTTTTGAACTCTGCTAGAATTTGGTGAAGTTGTCATCGGGAGCTCTTACAAAAATTGCACAGCAATTTATGATGATGAATATTATTTTATGTGAAGAACAACTCTAATTGATCCTGTAATATCGTGAACACAGATTAATTTATTGCCTGTGTTTGTTTAAAAAAATACATAGGAAGAGGACCTTTGGGGAAAAAAACAATCAACCGTAATTGAAATATTGATTGTTTATTTTTCAAAATCGTTTACTATCAGACGATAATTAAGAAGGCAATCGTTATTTTTATTTCTTTGAATTTTTTCCCAGGGAAGCCGTGGATGAGAGAGCACGTTGTGTTGCTAAATGCTCTCAAGAGGTCTGCACGAGTCTCATTGAGGAGACTTTGAAAGCAGACGTTGCCCTGCTGGTGGAAGAAATCCTTGCAGCTGAGCTGCAGCGTGCTCGCAAGTACATCAAAAGGTAAGTAAGGGGGGGAAAAGGAAAGAGGGAAAAAAAATGCCGAAAAAATGCCTTCTTTTGTCTTGCGTCCGTGTCCAACCAGGTGGCGCGACGTGGTCGCGGTGCGCCGGCGGCTGAGGAGGCAGATGAGAGGCTTCCCGGCAGCTCCTTGCTTCGTGGACCCTCGCCTGCAATTGAAGGCGCTGGCTCCGAGCGCTCCTGCACAACAGTCAAGAGAGGATCTCATTTGTGGAATGGTCAACCTGGGAAACGCAGGAAGGTTGTCGCTGTCCAGCACCAGGTCGTCGTCGTCTCTCTTTTTTTGTGTGTGCCCGTGTGCGTGGATGTCCCACCTTAGGCTGGGATCGCAAGTCACTGACTGAATCGCTCCCTTCGTCTCTCACCGTCTTCAGGGTGTTGGAAATGAGACACCTGGCTGTCCACCAAATGAGAGTCCAGTACTACTATCGGCAACTTCTTGAGTAAGTTCCGATGTCGCGTCTGCCTGTTCGCTCCAAGCAAGCCCCCCTGTCTTGCCTTTAGTTATTTCTGTGTCTGTGTGTCACAGCGAGATGGTGTGGGCGCCGCTCGACGTGCCCGCACTGGTGATGGCAAATCTTCACAACCCACCTGATAGAATCTTCTGGAAAGCTGTGGTCTTACTACCCAGCGACCACGAGAGCGTAGCCAGCCTGGCAGACAGGTGAGTGGCGGACAACAGACACCCAGGAAATGAGTCCACGCTTGAGCTCCAAATGGCAACCGTCACATTTCGACCCGAGCGCACAAGTAGCATACCTCGAGAGAATTGTGGAAAAAGAGTTGGATCGGCCAAACGTGGGCATCCTTTCCTGTCCAGGATTCTGTCGGATTGGCTCGAAGCGAAACTTGCTGGCAGCTTGGGTTCAAAGTTGATGGAGGAACAGCGAGATGGCACGCTGCGAACCCTCCACCTGTCCAACGCAATCCGGGAGATCAGACATCAGGTCCACGTCAGCATCAAGGTCTGTACATTAAGGAGCGTGTTTTACGCACTTTTATTCGTCGGAGGGCCGGCAACAGAAAAACGGAAGGAATGAAAGGGCCACCTGGAAATGCGTCCACTTTTTGAAACTCGTTAAAGTCAGTCAAGAAAGCAATTCTGCAGCGTTTGGTCACGCGGCACGAGACGGCACGCTCGCTTGCCACCGTTTATCAGCTTTCATTGGATTGTTTCGTGTGTCTGACAAGAGTGGCTTTTGTTTGTTAAGAATATCTCCTGTGGCGCTGAATGTGGTGTGCTCCAGGTGTCCAGAGGTCCGCTGACCAACGACGCTTTATCCCAAATGGAGGAGCGGCGTGAGCTGCAGGGGACGGCGGCGCTGATCATGCTGCTTCCCGCGCTGCCCTTTCGAGGCGCGCGGCGACGAGCGCGACGTCCCTCTGCTCTCGGCCTTGCTTCAGCTCAAGCAGTTGCAACAAGCCAGCGCCTGGCAGTGCCCGCCGCCTCTGGTCGTCCTGGTGCCGGGGCCTGACCGCGGCAGCCGCAGCACTCAAAAACTTGAGGAAGGTACAACTGAGTCCCATTTGTGTCCAATGGGGTTCGTGAGCCCCAAAAAGTCCAATTTGTTTGTGTTTCTGGGGGCCTTGCAGAACTGATGTTGCCTTTGCTGGTAAAGGATGGCCTCATAGCAGAGTACACGCTGCTGTTCATACCCGAAACCACCAACGATATGCAGGGATCCAAACAGGTAAAACTTGAATCAACACTAAAAACGTGGCTCAACACTAAAAACGTGGCTCAAACGTTCACTTGTGCATATTTTCTTGACTACTCGCTCCCCCCGGCTGTTGTTTGTAGCTCGGCTGCGCCATGCGTTGGCTCCTGCGCCGCGCGCCTCCGCCCGTCCCCCTCTGCTGCCGCCCGCTGGCGCAACTTGTCGAGGCCAGCTTGAGTCGCGAGTTCAGTCGCAGGGTTTGCGCTCAGCGCCAGGAGAGCGGCGTTGGCGCCCTGCCGTCGCGGGATCCCGCTCCGATCATCGGGCTGTACAACGCCGTCATCAGCCACATTGCCGATCAAGTGTCGTCGGAAGAGCTCTCCAAAATTTCCTGGCCGCCCGCAGAGTTTTGTCTTCCGATAACGGCGCCTTTGTTCCGCGTCTGGGCTGGAACACTGGCCCGCACCTGGCCTGGTTGCGTGAAACCGTCCTCAACTTGCGCCTCCCGCAATGGAAGCGACTTTCGAGTTCAGGTCAGTGTGCAAAGTCCCCACCCCCCACATCAAGCAGTAACTCGATCTGTATTGGGAGAAACCGTCAAGAATTCATTTAGTTGAGAACTTACAAACAGTTGGACTCGCAGCCTCTTCAGTGTCCACTCTGACAACTTGAGCCACAAACAGGTGTGGCGTAAAGATCCCGAATCAACAATCATCCCAACAGATGTGTGGCTTTGTTATCACTTCAATTGCTCGTGTTTCGTGAAACAATGCGAACATCCTGAGCCCTCTGTGCCACCCTCATGAATTTGCCATTTGTGAGACACGTGCCATGTGACGTGAATTTTTTGAACTTTTTTCCTGCAGACACCTGGTCCGAGCTGTGCTCGGCCATCTACGGCTATGCCGATCAGATCCAAGTGTCGCGTGGCAGCCGGGCCCTCCTCGTGTCACGTCTGGAAAATCTCCTGGAGCGGGTCAGGATCAAAGACCACCGCAGGCAAACAAAGCTAAGCTTGAACGTCTGGGACGATACACGTGACGCACGTCCGGCTTGGAGCGGGATCCCTTGGTTTGAGGTGCTCGTCATCTGCATTGACCACAAACTGAAAGACTGGCCGCTTCCCGGAGCGCCGGTCTGTGAAGGTGGGACTGCGGCGCTCTCCGTTGTTTTGCCCCCGTTGTCCCTGACGACAAGTCACCGTGACGCGCGGCTTATGTATCTCCAAAAGATGCCGTGACAGAAGATGGGGAAATCCTCGTTTACTATCTCAGCGAGGCCTTTGAGCGCTTCCAACCGCCCGAGGTGTGGATCGAGGCCGTCAACACGACACGCGGGCAGAAGTGGCGAGATGACAAAGGGTACAAAAGTTCTCGAAAGCCTCTTTTTTTTTTTTGCACTGCTTTCATACTGCTCGACAAACAGCAATGACACTTTTAAATTGGTCAAAAACGAGTTACTCCCTCCCCAAAGGACAAGTTTGGCTACGTACGCCACTCCCAACAACCTGACAATCAGGCAGCGATTGATCCAGAGCGCGCCAGAGGCCCCTCTGGACATCTCCGACACCCCCGCCGCAGTCGAGGTGCTCGCCCACAAAGTGTTCCTGACTTTAGAGGAGGAGAAGGCCGAAAGCCGAAGGTACTTGCTTTAGCGCAACAGGTAGAAAAGATTCTTTTCAGGCAGACAGCTTACCTCAGTTCATCACGAGAGACCCCGAAGCGAGGTCAGCTTAGGAGCACAACTTTGTGGAAGCACAATTCAGCACACTTTTTTTTTTCCCGTAAATTGCTCACATCATTTAGTTGTTGTTTTTCTTTTAATGCAGCAGCAACAACAACCTGGCGTGTGACCAAAATAGCATGCGCACATATGAATTGTCCCCGGGCATCTTTTGCAGGACCACACAGCAGCTCCGGCGTTGGCTCGATGGTGGCGACTGTGTGGGTAAATGGTCCACGCCACTCCTCATCCCGTCTTCCGTCCTGCTCTCCATGCCTGCTTTTCTCGAGCGCCGGGCCTCAGCCAAGCCTTTGGACGCCGTTTTCGCAAAGGTGTTACATCTTATCCTTTCCGACAAATTGCCGTTGACGCTCATTTGCCCGCAACGCGCCTGAGGCCCGCCCGCATCAAAGCGAGCGCAGGCCAGTTGGTGACTCTCATCCGCCAGTTGACACCGACTCACGATTCAGGACCCTTGTGATTTTTCCAGGAAGCACAGAGCCCGCAGCCCGCAGAGAAGGACAAGCGGTCCCAGAGGAGTCATTTGTCACTGACTGAGCGACTGAGGGACCTCCAGCAGCAGATCGAAGCCAGCCAAAAGGAAGAATCAGCCTGCAAACTGAAACTGAGTGCAATGATGAGCATTGTTGAAGACTGAACCAACTTGAGGTGCGACTGAAAGCACACCCTTTTCGAACGACTGGACTTGCATCGGTGTCATCGTTGTATGAATTGTGACCTTTTCTTTGACACTTGTAGTTTATAAGCCAAGATTAAATGAACTTGACGCCGTACCTGTTTTCATTGGAACGCGCCGGCGCTGCCCCCGAGTTACCCATCATATCTTGCTGTGTTCATCTCAAAATATACCACCCGGTGTCGATTGGTTGCCATGACAACAAAAGTGTAATTTATTTGGGCTTGTTGTTTTGTGTTTCTATGTGAGCCTTAATACTTGGGTTTTCCTTTGGATCCTCTCAATACATTGTTTGGGGTGTTTTGTCGGGGATCACTTCTGGTTCGGGCTCACGTGTGGTGGATGGCTAAGGAATTGGAGAGAGAGATCGAGATAAAATGATACCGTGTGGTCGACTTAATTTTCGATTTTCAGTTTGGCAAGGTGCACACGGTATGTATTTTTGTTTTTGCTTATTTACTGAATGTCTTGTGGAAGAGATGATTGTAATGTTGATTCTTGTTTAAAATGGGTTTTAGTTATCACGGTGTTCCACAAATAAAACGTTTTTGGACATCAGTTCGAGGCTTCGCCTTTGACCGGGATAGATACACCTGGTTTCCCGGGAAGTGTAGTTGATTGACTAACAGCCACTTGTGAGGCGAAATGCGATGACTTTTACTGCCTATGATTGAAGTGTACGTGCGACTCCTTGGAGCAGGGGTGGGCAATTCCAGTCCCGGAGAGCTGCCCGCCTGCATGGTTTCCATCTCTCTGTGTTGCAACGCACCTGATTCGAATGAACAGTTTGAATATTTTCCGCAGAATATCATCAGCAAGCTCTGTCATTCAAGTCATTCACTTCTGGCACAGAAATGGTGGAAAAGCTTGATTTTGCAAACCGTCGTCGAGGTCTTACACCCGCCACATCAAGCACACTTTTGTGACTAACATGAATCTCACTCGATATTATCTCGGAATGAGTGTGGCTTTTTTTTCTCCTGCCAAAATATAGACAACGGAGTATTTCTAGTACGCTTTCGATAACCTCGTATGGCTGTGAGAAAACAAAACTGAACGTGATGTGTGATGCGCAAAGTGATACTCGTTAGTCACTAGTCAGTGGTAAACTGCACACGTGCATTGATGGTTTAACCAAGTCAAACTGACAAGACACAGAAATGGAAAAACTCTTTTATTTGGTTTGAGGCATGTGGGAAGAGGAGAAATACAAGTCCAGAAATTCAAAGCAGTGTGTGGACAAAACAGAGACCAAGCTGCACAGGAGGAATTCAACAAGAGGTGTGTGTGTGTGTGTGTGTGCGTGCGTGCGTGCGTGTGTGTATTTTTTTCTCGTGGGTTCTATTTGGGTATTCAATGTATTGAAAAATAGTAACTTTTCTAACTTCTGGTTATGGTGTTGAATCCTGCATTGACGCTTCAAATAAATAAATAAATAACAGGACTGTTCTCAATAGGTATGATGTCATGAAAGTAAACACTCTCTCTCTCCGTATACACTGTATATGTATATGTGTGTACACCCACACACAATGAAATGAACATGAATGCAATAGGTGACACACATTTTCAAATAATGTGGCAATTGTGAGCCAAGACCGGGTGGTGATGTGGTGTCGCGGGGCGTTGATGCCTAAAATAACTAAAATAACTCCCAAATCACAGCTTGGCCTCGGTTCTGGTTTCTCCCTTCAGACCTTTTCCTTATTCTGGTCCAAGACCTCTGTGTGACAACAGGTTAAAGCTTTTTCTGAAATTTTCCCCAGATAGCTTCGAGAACAAGGAAACCCTTGGAATTATTAAAGCATCATTTGTTCTTGGTACTATAGCAGCCCTTTTCTACTTCCTATGGCATTTATTTCCCCTTCTACTAGATGATTCTTTCAGGACAGAAGGTGAGTTTGGCTACCAGCAATATCAATTGCCTTGGTCTCGGAAAACTCACCTTGCTTAAAAGCACGAGAGAGAATCATCTCAAATCATCATGTGTATCAAATCTAATAACCAGAACAACAATAATAAAAAAGAAACCTTCAGAAAATATCAACATTTGTTTTGGCACCGTTTCCTCTTCAACAAGGAGGACGAAAAAACAAAACAGTATATGAATTAAAGACACTTGAAACGGAAGCTGTAAATGCCTTCCGGTTTTACAAAACTATCCTGACCACTACAGACTTCCCACTACAAAAACACATCTTCGATTTCCCTTTTTTTTTGGCATCATGTGAATTTAACAGCTCTCAAGTACGTTCGAAGAGAGACAAGGTGAAAAAAGTCCCTATCATTAGAAACTGACCTTGAACACTCATGGGGGGGATAAGAAACACTTGCAGGGAAGTAGCAGGTTGAGACAACTCCCTTCGGTCCATCTGAAGTCATGTTTTGCAGTGAGATTTTGTTTGTGGATAGAGGAAAGCCAGTTTCAGCATTAATAGAGGTCCTTATCTGATCGAAAAAAAATCCCGATACCCTAAAATAGAAACATTGACTCATGACAAGGAGAACGGTAACCGACTGTGGGTTTATTTCCCCATCTTGCAGCAATATCGGACCCTTCTTTTTGGCTTCCTGTTAAGCGGAAGTCGTACTCTGAAGGAATACGGAAAAGGGATAACGGCTGACAGACGGAGGCTTGATCGTGCATGACGAGAGGATTCTGAAGAGGTAAAATTCAAACACGACAAAATTCAGTTGAAAGACAATTAGCCCGCTTGGAAGTGGTAATGAGGTGAATATCTGTTTATCCGTCTATAAAGTTGTTTGTGAATAATTAATCGCACTTTAAATGTATATTGTATGGAGGTAAGCGTGACTTATGACGTCACGTTGGTTTGATTTCGAGCTGTTGAGGTTTTTATGTACGAGCCAAAAGGAAGTTAAAGGCAACTTCAGACCGCCAGTAAAGCTTCGTGATTTCAACCGACGGTACAGGAACATAAAATGGTGGCCATTAATATTGGTAGAACATCGGGGCCAAATACCTCAAGAACTCGAGTGTTCTTGAATTGTGTCCGCTCGGGTTCACGATCTGTCCACTGCAGAAAAACAGTCATTTATTCGAAGGAGGTGTCAATTTATGAGGGCAGTAAAGCCCAGTGGTGGTTGTTCTTGTTGTTGTTTGAACGTAGCTTTCTTGTTTTCTCTGATTTCTTCAGTTGGACTCTGTGGATGCTCAACGCCTCAGCCCCCAAGTGTGACCTGCTGTTGTTCCCACAAATATTTTGTCACACACAACAAGCATGTTTCTGTGCTTTGGCTGTGAGGAAGTGTCAAGGTAAAGGCTATGCGTGTTAAAAATCTAGAGGTATATTTGGTTACATATATCTTCGAGGCATCTAACTATTTGGTAGGAAATTCTGACTATCCTTTATAGTATTGACATTTTCCAAAATATCTGACATTGGTCACATCACGACGTTTGTTTTGACGATAAAAAGAAAAAATAATTTGTAAAAAATAGCTCCACATTGCAAGCGTGTCCAAGCAAGGACTTCCAAATGACAGAATGTGGGGGGAAAAGAAAAAATGGTAGGAAATTATGAGCAATTAATTACTGTTTTTTTTGGCTTGGCTTCAGTTAAAGCAAGGCAGGTGGTGACCCATTTCAAACAGGAACAATCCAAAATAAAAAAGTAAAAAAGAAAGAAAACCATCAAAACGTTAATGTCTTTGGGTATCGGTTAGCTTGGTTTTCATAGAAGAACTTTTTGGGGATAGGCTGACACGGTGAGACTCCAAAGCCTAATCCGTGCATTCAGGCATCAGGTCTCACCTTCCAACTTCTTCAGCCACCAGTTCGGTACCATCGAGGGCCCCGGAGTGACCAAATTTGGCATCTGGAGAGCAAACTCAGCAGCGTGGCCTGGAGCAGTCATTCTGCATCCATTTGTCTGGGGTCGGTGCATACGCATCCTCCAATTTGGGTTCTTTGAAACGATTTGGAGAGGTCTCAGGAAGGGTCAAATTGCGGTTTTGGAGATGGAAAAGATCGGGCTCTTCCGCAGTGGTTTCTCCCCATAGTAGTCGACCCACCGAGCTCTCTCTGGACCGGCCTGGTCGGCGCCTGGCACGGCGCACTGGCACTGGCACTGGTCAAACACAAACTGAACCAAAGGGGATTCTTGTTTAGGTTTTCTTTTCCCCCCCTGGGATGAGGTAGGTTCGCACAGGCAACATTAACCAGTTAATGTTGATCTCAACTATGGCTCAGACATTCTGAGGTAGCTTTCTTTGGAGTTGTGCAACTTTTAAGGGTTTATTTGTTTTTCCCCAAAATGGCTTCTGGTACAGTGAGAGGCCACCATCGCTGATGATGCCGCTCTCACCTCGCGAAGGCTTTCGCAAAGGCCGCTATGTTTCTTCCCTTCTTATTGCAGACGAACTGAAGGCGATGTCACGAGTTCTGGCACTCAGCGCTCATTCGGACAGTTGGTTACGTGCTCATATTTGGCTTCGTTTTTTTGGGGGGGGGGTAAACGTTCACACGCCAGCGTGGCAGGTGAGATCTGAGAAATAGGAAACGTTTTGGTTATCGAACAGTCTCCCACAAGCAAGCTGGCGTGACATTCGCGGTCTACGCGCATTTAGAAGCTGACTGGGCCAAATCTGCGGTGACAATGCTCTATAAAGGCGTTTTTTTTTTCTCAACATGCACTTATGCTTGTCCACAGGCAATAAAGGTATATAAGATGCTTTGGTTTGACAATGAGGAAAGGACATTTGGAGGAGGGCAAAGACTGTCAGTATGTTACATTTCACATACTATGTCACATTTTTGGATGCTCAGGAATGAGTAGCACATTTTGTGTTCCTTAGCTTGGTTGCAAATAAACGGAGAGAAGTGATGATGGGGGGGGGGTTGTTGGGGTGTTTGACCAGTGCTAGCCTGTGCCAGTGCCAGGAAGACCCGATGAGTGTTGCTCAATGACGACTTGGCACTGTGCCGGACAAAGCGCTTCCTGTTGAGAGTCAGGAGAAGCAAGAAATAGGACACGTTAAGCACTTGGTGGGAGTTTCCTTGGGCCTGAGGGTGGAATCGCTGCACTTTTGCACTTCTACTGATATCATGGATACGTGTTGTCCCGCCCCGCCACCCATTTATCAGCCGCCTGCGCCATGATGAAAAGAAAAAAAAATGGACATGGGCCCCAAATTTAGCTGAAAAGGTGAAGGTGGGCAGAGTGAGAATGGAGGCCTGTACTGTAGAACTTTGCGCTAGCTTCCAAGATGCAAATGAATGATACAGAGCACAATTAATGTTCAAAACACGTCAGGAAGAAAGAGCGTTCCATTTTTGAGGCCAAAATAGTTTCCTCCCCCTAGTGCTGATTTGCAGGTCTCGTTCTGCTTCATCTTGGACCCACCTGAGGCACCAGCTGCATCCTCCCACCGTTTGCTGCCTCCTTGTGGACGCCGTTGTGTCCCGCGTTGTCACTTGGGACGGACCAACTGTCCTGAGTCCCTTGACCGCAAAACAAACTGCAAACATATTTTAGGAAGGAATACAGATCTGCAGGCCCGCGTGCAGCACCACTGTGAAAACATCCATCGCAATCTCACAGATTACCTGCGGCGATATCCAAACACGAGGAAGATGACGCAGAAGATGATGCAGGCGGTGCCGATGTGGATGCCAATAACGATGCTGCCCAGAGAGGCTTCTCCGTCCCGGCACTGACACGGCGAGTTCTCACCTGTGGGTCAAATTTCATCTTACCGCACCCATCGATATTGGCTGGCTCCCAATCTTAAGCCAATCGTCCCGAGCTTGGGTCTTGAACTGGACAGTGATTTGAAATTGGACCGGAAAATTGCTGCCTCTCGACCAGTACTCGTGAGAGGCGGCGCATTCAGTCGCTCCTACTCTGGCGTCCCTTCACTGGCTCACTTTTGAGTTCTTTGGAAGAAGATCCTATCCTATTTGTTGCCCAATCTGGATATGGCCTGGCCCCACCGTACCCCTCGGAGCTCCTCCGCACCTGCCGGTGCCTCGGGGGTCTGCGGACCAGACACTCGGAGAGGTGGCGAGAACTAAGCTCAGAGGGGACGGAGCCTTTTCCGTGGCCGCTCCCTGTCCTTGGAATGACCTCTCGTCTTCGAAAAATCTCACTGGGAGTCTTTGCGTGAGACTCGATGGTTACTTTGAGCGTTTTTTGCCCTTTCTCCCGTCTCCTGACTCATTTATAGTTTGTTGTTGTAGGAATTCATTTTTGCGCCACATGCAACACTTTGCATACGGTTGTTTTCAAGTGCTTGAGCAATACGGCTGAGTTGAGAATATTCCCCGACTGAATTGCATTTCAGATCTGAGAATGAAAGGGGCTGCGTCCTCTCTCCGCACGTTTGTGTTACATTTGGTTTCAAATGGAAAAAAGTCAGAAATGTTTGTTCCAATCCCATTTGAAATGTCAACAAAAGCGGAGAGAAGGAAGCAGGAGAGATTGCTGCGAGTGTGCTTTGACATTCCTCAAGCCCCAAACCAGGCCAAGCGGCCATCCTTTGCGGCGGCGGGAAGTGGTGGGATGCAGCTCACCGGTGTTTTGGGCACTGGTGCCTTCCTCTGCCAACGATACCAGTCTCTTGGAGCAGTCACTCTCCCCGTTTCCATTGTAGGCCACCAGTTTGACTTCGTACACGGCACCCGATTCTAAAAGAGAGACGGGAAGAGAGCAAATGCAGTACGTTCAATCCATTGGTTTTCGAATCTACTTCTCCCTTCATGAGAATCCCACAAAAACGTTCTCAGTGAGTAATGATAACAATTCCGTTTTTTGGGGGGGTGGGGTGATGAGTCAAAGTCAGGCCTTGCTCTGGGAAAACGGTAAAATGCACGAATGTAGCTGCTTCCCAATTCCTCCTTTACCAAGACGGTAACATTTGATGCGCTGATGGATGACAAAGTGCGTATCTGTCAAATTCATCCTTGTCAACTGGTGAATACTGGATCGGGCAGACGCCTACCCAGATTTGAGACCACGTGGGCATTGACGTGACAGGGCAGCTGAACGGGGCCCCGGAAATCAGCATTGGGGACCCTGCGGTAGGACAGCCTGAAGCCCTCGGCCTTGCCTGCCTTGCTCGGGAGCTCCCACAGTACCTGGAGAGCGCTGGAATTCACCACCTTGGTGAAGAACGTTGGCGGGGTCGGCACTGGGCGGGGAGGGCGACACAGAGACAGACGGCAAATGAATAAATACAACAGGACTGAACTGAAAGAGAGAGAAGGGTGTGGGGTGATTAAGCACATGAAAAGGACATTTTTTTCAGAGTTGTTGCAATTGATGGATCTAGTCTGAGCCAACCGTCCCCAACGTGGGTCTTCAACCGGACGCTGATTTGAAACTGGACCGGCGAATTGGTGCCGTTGTTTAGGCAGCCGGCTAAAGTAAAATTTCTCCTTTCTCCGGTGACCACTGAGAGCCACAGCCATTCGTGGCTTCATCACCTCTCGGCCCAATGACTGCCACGCAATTGACTTTGGAGTCAGCCAGTCTTCCACGAAGTGTCTCCAGTGGGTCCAGAATGCCGCCGCTCGCCTCCCGACCGGTACTCGTGAGAGGGAGCCCGGTCACTCCTACTCTGGCAACCTCTCTACATTCGAGAGTTCTTTTGAAAAGACCTTTTAGATTTGTTTCCTCCGAGGGGAGGACCCCGAGGGGACGGAGCCTTTCCCGTGGCCGCTCCCTCTCTTTGGAATGAACGTTCGTCTAGCCATTTACGATTGTGTGGGGATAAGAAAGGTTATCTGCTCTTGAAACGGATTTGACGTGGGTATGTGGTCGAATCTATCTTACGTTCGTAGCCGGGAGGGACTTCCAATTTTGTTTCCTATTCGTCGTCAGGAATTAACTCAGTTCACAAGATGGACATGGGGAAATTACATCTGGTGGCCAAAGTCACTTGAGAGATCAGCGCATTGCTCAAGGGCAGTGACGATGCCGGTGGGAGCAAACCTGCTGTCAATGTTCACGATGGACATGCCTCAGTGTTTTCTTCATCTTGGGCCAAAGCCCCTTTTTCCCACTTCATATGCTTCTTCAAAGAAGTACGCTACTAAAGTGTCCTTACCGCCACCGAGTGTTGTTGCGACCACCGTGCCCGACTGCTGACTTGCCCCAAGTGGCGAATAGGCCTTCAGATAAAGAGAGTAGGTGGTGGCCGGCTCCAGGTTGTTGATGTCGTGCCGAAAGGCCCCTTTGCTGATGGCTTCCTGTAGCTCCAAAGAATCCGGCTCTGAAACCGCACGCGCAGGAGCAGCAACAGCGTTTGGGTTTGAAATGCGAGCCAGTATCAGTGAAGTGCGGTGGGATTTTGCTGCAACGCAGACCTCCTATTTTGCGGATATGCAGCACGTAACCAATGATGGCGTCCATGACTTCAGCAGGCGGCTGGCTCCACGCCATTTGCAGAGCGCTAGTGGACAGCACGCTGGCCGTGAGGCCCTGGGGAGCGGCGGGTAGGTCTTTCGCTTGCGCCACAGCCAGTCGGGCGCTGGCCTGGTTGCTGCCGGCGCTGTTCTCCGCGATGCACTGGTAGATGGCCTCGTCCTCGGAGCTGATACGAGTCAGAGCCAGAGTGCTGCAGACATGACACACAGCCTGATCAGTTTACCGACGGCCACACGTGACGGCAAACGTAGACAGAAGAACATGCGGGTGGAGAGTGACACCCTTAGTACCCTCCCACACGATCAGAAATAGCAGTTCATTTATTTCCCTCCTCTTCAAGGTACAAATTCAGTCCTTCATGTCAAGGGCACAAAACCAAAAGATATATCATTTCCTGAGTTAGTTCAGCGTGCGTGTGTGTGTGTGTGTGTGTGTGTGTGTGTGTGTCTTTATATATATATATATATATATATATATATATATATATATATATATATATAGTTTTAATACTGGCGGAAGTGACGCAACAGCGCACAGTATGGCACCTGCTTCACGCCGTAGGATCTGGCAGAGCTATGAGGAAGTTGCATTGGTGAGCCAATGCACATCTCGTTGATGGTCCGCATTAATTAACAATTTTATGATAATATTTCACTTTGTTTTTGCTCTTTCTACTGTGCAGTGTGCCCAAGTAGTTCCCTGATTTGTTACAGGCCCACATTGCCATTGCTTTGTGTGTTGTTATTGATTTTACGTTTTGTCGAGGAAAGGTTTTACTTTTTACATGTTAAATTGATAGCAAATGTATTCATGTCCAAGACCCACTGCGACTTCACCCTTGCTCCCGCTATACTGTACTGTGTTGTGGGTAATGTTTGTTTCTTTTCAGTTTTGCTGGACATAGTTGTTCGTGTTGGGTTTTTCCCCCCCCCCCCATTTGGTCGATTGTGCTACTGGTGTCAGCCCGCAGTTCGTCCCGGCCGCCATTTTTCTCGGTTGGGACATTTTGTTGAATTTATTTGTTTTCGTCATGTTTTGTGATTGATACGATGAGACGGGACCAACACAAGAAACTCTGCCGTGCGTCGTCCCTTTTCTAAAACACCACTCTGGCGCATTAAATGCCTTCTAAATTCTGAAACAACCTATTCGTATAGAATATAGCCATAAAGGTTAAAACCATTATACCCCACAATTCGCTTAAATGTGGTTCTGAATCAAATAAATGAGCACGAGCCATGAAGTTCTCCCTTGGACAAACTTGCGTTAGTTGTGCACTGCTGCCACCGTGTGGCGTCAAGTTAAAATGGGAAAAGGTGCCGTTTTTGTCAAAGGGGACTCGGTGAGAAACTTGCTTTGAAGCAAAACACACCTGACCACATGTTGCACACACTACATTAGAAGTTAGTTTCGTCTACCTGTTGTTATTGGTCAACTTGACGTTGTGTCCAGGCATTAAAACCTTGCCGTTTTTCAGCCAGATGAGGTGAGGCTCAGGAACACCCTGTGCCACGCAAGTGAACACGGCACTGCCCCCTGCTGGCTTGGAGACAGACTGCGGCCACTGAAGGAATTCTGGAGGCGCTGTCAAGGTTCGGGAACAAATGCATTTTAAAAATTGTAACAGAAAATCTGAATAACGTACATATTTTACGTTAAGATCAAGAAAGAAACCAATCAAATTTCAACTACATGAATTTACATTTTTGAGGCTCAGGGTTCAAATCTAGGCTCTGGCTTTCCTGTACTTTATTCCCAGAACTTTGGTGTGTGTGTGTGTGTGTGTGTGTGTGTGTGTGTGTGTGTGTGTGTGTGTGTGTGTGTGTGTGTGTGTGTGTGTGTGTGTGTGTGTGTGTGCATACATGCATTAAGAGGGGCAAGCTGTCCACCTCCGCATTGGCTCAGCTGTCTCAACGTCGCGTCGAAAATTGTCAGGCGTCCTAAGCTGACTGCACATTGGTCGATCCATACTGTGTATTGATCAGCGATTCTGTTGACCTTGAGTTTTACTGCAGCTCATAAATCTTGTCCTCTTTTCCTTTGTTTGCTTTCATACATCTGGAAAAGGACTTTACATTGTTGTGGAAAGCACCTTAAACTTCCTGTAACTATTCACGATTATTTTACGGTTCCTGCCAATTAATATTCCTTTGTAAATAGACTTGGATCGAGCTATTTATCTATCGATGAAGCTAGCTATGTGTCTTTGGGGGAATTTTGTACGTATGTATTTGCTGCTCATTTCCTTCTGTGGGAAAGTTGCTGATGTTGACATAATTTATGAGAACCGAAGGCTTTTGTGGCATCTGCATGATAAAAGATCTGCATATATTTTTGGCGAGGACTTTGTGGACAAAACCAGAGTGGAGGGGGTTATGAAGCCTGAGACAGAGGGAGTCTGGGGATCCCCCCCACCCGCCCCCACAACACTATTCAATAAATTGGCTGGCCGTCTTTTGTGTCTCCCCCCCGAACATGGTGACAACCGGGTCACCCTCAGCACCCCGCTCCCCCTTTTGTGGGCTGCTATCCATCTTGCAAGCCTCCATAATTAACTTAGATACCGCACCCCTTTCCTCTTTTCATTTCAATGTCCATCCCGGCACCTCCTCCCTCTGCTTCGCCGTTTTCACACTTTTCTGCCCCCCTGCCCCCCAGTCCTCCTGTCGGGGTTAGAGGTGAGAGGTCACAGATCACTCGGTCACACCCCTTCCGCTGTTTCTCCCGATCCAAGTATTGACAGTCTCGTCATCCTCCGCTTTGTCTCAGGCTTTCCCGTCCTCTTTGTTCCACCTCCGTGACCGTGGCCGTGGACACGCATGCACACAGATGGGCCGATGTCAAGGCTGTGTGAAAGCGGTAGCCCGTTGGCTGAAAAACGTGATGTCAGCCATAGGGAGACACTTGCGTATACATCGGGAGACTCGTCACAGTCAACCTCTGTTACGGCGCACGTGAACCTTTTCAGATGATCTCAATGAAAATGTTTTTTTCTCCATATTGTGAACGATGGAATATGTGCATCTGCATTTGGTGTCCATCGGAAAAGAGGCGGAAGTTTTCCTTTAACATAGCGCAAAGTGAATCATGACTACAAAGGCTTGACCGACGATGAGATGTAGAGGATGCATAGCATCGTGCTGTGGCGTTTCCGTTCTCTGACACTTGGCACTTTTGGCTGACTAACAAATCGGCTCAAACTCAATCGAGTTCAGTTCTAACTCGATTGACGCAGTCAGGAAGCGACATTGTGGCGACCATGTTAACAGATGTCCAGTGCTCCTTAATGTCTTTAGACCAAGGGAAAAACTAGATCAATACATTAATGAATATATTAGAGAGGGACCCAATTTTCCCTATTCCACACCAGAGGCCCTGTCAATCATTGTTGGAGCCCGACAGGGCGGGGTGGTAAGAATTGATCAGAGCGTTCGGACACAGCATCAAATGATGGAGATGTGACGGCAAAGCTGAATTGTTCAGATTCTATAGATCGGGGGGTGTCCAAAGTTTTTCATTGAAAAACGGAAGGGCAAAGGGGGCACTTTAAAATGCGTCCACTTTTTGAAACATGCTAAAGTCAGTTCAGAAAGCAATTTGATATCGTTTGTTTTTTTTCCAAGTCGATTTCATCAGCTTTCTCTTCAAGATGTTAAGGCAAATAGTTGAGGATTTTTTTTTGGGGTCGGGGGCAGGTGCGTCCAACAGAGAAATATGAGGGGGCTGCGGGGTGATGGATGATTACGCGTTATCGGTAGACCCCCCCACACACACACCGTATTGAGGAGTTGGGGGCAAAGGTGACTTTAATTCGCTGCCGCTGCAAATGAATGTGGTCAAGTACACACATGCGGACAAACACACTGGCCACAGATGTTCCGGGTAATTAACAAAGCCTGCTATGTCAGCCGAAGATGAGCCTGACGACGTACAATGGATCCACATGCTTATTTTCAGTGGAATGTGATCACCCTGCCAAGTCCACCGTTTTGTTGTTGTTGTTGTTGTTGTTTTTAACTGTACTGCCACCGTGCTTCCTGCACAGGATTCGGGTGAATGAAGCACTCCAGTGTCACTGACGACTGAAGGCCGGAGCCGGAATGCAACCCTGCGCCTCTGCGCTGTGAGCCCGACGCGCTATCTAGGTACAGTCCAGTCACCGGTAAGTTTGCACTGACCTTGTACCACAAGCCTGCCAAGTGCGGTTCGTCTCATCCTCGTGCCCGGCCGGTTGGCAGCGCACACATACACACCAGAATGCTGCAGAGAAACATCTGAGATCATCAGGTTCCCCGTTCCCAGAACCTGGATACCTTCCACTCCGATGGAGCGGCCGTCTGACGGAGTGGGGGAGGAAAAAAAATAACAAAAACCACACAAAAAGTCAACACGGTTTGGGAAATTCCCATCAACTCCCTGGCTTGCAAAGTGCGTTACCGAGTCTGCTCCAGGAAACGATAGGCTTCGGGTTTCCTGTGGCGATGCATTCTAAAATGGCGGTCTGATGGACAGTGATGGTTAGATTCTGCGGTCCCGACAGGATGACCGGCTCCTTGTAGGTTCTTGAGGCTCCGCCTGAAAACGAGTCAAATCATTTCAGATTAGCGAGAGCGGTTCAACGGTAATGCCGTTTTTCCCAACATCTCCGTCTATATCAGCGGTGTGCGGAGCATCTCTCCAATGACAGTCGAGTCCAAATGTCCAGCTACCGGTGATGTTGAGAATGGCCTCGTGGCTATAGCGAGTGTTTGCGATGTTGGTCGCAACGCAGCGGAAGCCCCCCACGTCAGCCTGCCTCACAGCTGTCACTTGAAGGACCCCCATGGGCAGAAGGGTGTACCTGGATCGGGGAAAGAGTGCTCAGTCAGCAAGCCAAGCCAGATCATTGTCTGAGTAGCATTATTGCTACACGCTAGCATCAAATGGTGACTACGAGCACCTGTTGTCGCCGGTGCTCAGGGGCACTCTGTCTTTCTCCCACGTAATGTTGGCCTCGGGTATTCCACTGATCTGACACTGGAAGCGTGCGACTCCTCCCTCATCGACCACCATGGACGTGGGGTGGGTGTGGAACTTCGGAAGAGCTGAGGAACGAAGACAGACATCAACGTACAGGAGCAAAATATTCCTATTGTTTTGAAGTAGCCTCGCAATAGAAAGTGGCGGTAGGAATGCAAGTGCCGTCAGACTGAGACTGCAAATGTTGTCAACTTGAGAAAAAAAAAAAAAAAACATTGATGTTTGTTCTTGTTCGCTTCTAGTTCAGGTCCAGGATGCCCAAAATAGTGTTTCCGCTTTGGAGACTCCCATCAAGGATTTCCTACGACTTGATTTCCATCATCGATACGAGTGCGTCCCGGTGCGGATCACCATGGAGACTCATTGCCTTGATAGCTATCGTTCTCCTCGATGACCCATCAAGCCCTGTTTTTATTGCTTGAACCCGAGAGGTGCTCAGTGGGGGCAGGGAGGACAAGGATGAAGACTGTTTGTCTTCACTTAAGGAGCTATTCTGAACAATGTTACACAGAGTGCAGATTTCACGAGTGTTGCCCAAAATTGACCATTTAGCTCAAAATCCAACATATCCACCCCAAGAAAATCCGGACACGGATACACTATTTCAGTCAAAATAAACCGATTCACACTGACAGAGCCACTTTGGCCATCTTTTGGAAGCGTTGGCGCAGAAAGTAAGAGGGAGGCTCTCCTGCTTGTTGGTCAACTGCTGTTAGCGCTCTGAAATCACTCCGCCAGATGATTACAATACAAACGTGATTTAGGTCGATGATATTTATTTATCATATTGATATGCGAGGAAAACAATTACCTAAAAAAAAAGAGAGAGCTTGTATTTATCATTGCCGTATTATCAGCACATTTTGAAATTGCCAAATATGGTTCCTCGGGCCTCAGTTAGTTTCGGGTGCGAGCCACCCTCACCCACTTACATGCCAACAGGACTTTGGCCTTGCGGCTGAGCAGCATGCCAAAGCGATTCTGAGCGGCGCAGTCGTACTCTCCCGTATCAGCGTCGCCGCCTTCTTTGCGTTTCTGGAAGCTGTGGATCCACAGCGTGCCGTTTGCCAGCACCTGAACCCGCCGACCGTTGGGCAAAGGCACCCCGTTTTTACGCCAGGTAATCTGAATGGGCTCCTGGCCCTGCACGCTGCAGTCCAACATGAGCGGGCGATCCCTCACTGCAATCACATCTCTGGGCTCCTGCAGAAAAGACAGCTCGGAGGCCAAGCAGGCACCTGGGAAAGAGAACGACAGGTCATCAGGGATTTCAAGTACTTTCCCATTCACTCAAGTGAAATTCCAAAATCTTGACTTTGGAGTCAGCCGGTCCTCCATCAAGCGTCTCCAGTTGGTCCAGAATGCCGCCGCTCTCCTCTGGCACGCCGATACTTTTTAGAATTATTATTATTTTATTTTTTTGCAGTGCTCCCGGTCTGTGGTTTGAGAAGGTGACGCCGTCAAAGCTCCTCACAACATTTGTGCCTACTTATACTTTGATCAATGAATGAGCCTGAATGACATTTTGAAAATGAAATCTGGAGCAGCTCTCCTTCAGGGCGCCACGCGACTTTAGAGAGGACGGCATAAAGGCATACGGCGCCGGGCGCTTCTCCTTTGACGGATGATTTGCCGCATCGATCGCTTTGACGAAGGCGAGCGACAACAGAGGCAGAATGCCACTGAGCCATCCATGCGGAGAGGGCGACAACAATTCGGGAAAACCGAGGAGGAGAACACTGGCGAGGGTCGCCGGGGTCAAGTTTAGGAGAACGTCTGTCTATACGAGAAGGGGCCTCGCTGCAACAATGGTGTTGTGACTGGGATGATTTGCACCCAACCCCCCCGTCACCTCTGTAAAACTTTGTCAACTACCATGCACCCAAAGGGCACCATCTGCCCCTTCTTATGCATCCCCTCCGCCCCTCCCGCCATCCTTTCAGATCCCTCTCAGAGGTGACTTTCCCATGCCACCACATCTCCTCCATCGCGCCCGTGCGCCCTCTCCCCCGTGACCTTGGCGACACCATCTCGCCTTCACTTTCTCGCCGCCTTAGCGTGCTGATGACCTCATATGCAAAACGTCGCGAGGGCCTTAGAAAGGCCGCCGCCGCCGCCTTCCCAGCTGCGAAGCTGGAACAATCGCAAGCCGCACTTGAACCTGCACATTGGCCCATCAAATGTCATGGCCGAGTCTAAAATCTGTGCTGCCGATTGCCCCCCACCTTGAACTTTCATTGCGCCCCAGACGGCAACGGCTCCCACAGCTAAGTTTGAGCTGAACTTGACGCTGGATTGGTTTCAGTACCCGTCTGGTAGGCGAAACATTCGCCAAGGTGCATCTTGATTTATTTTCCAGAGATACTAAGCCACTCGTAATTGTATCCAATCACGCAGAGACCACAAAAGAGAGAAAACTCTTGAGCAAACTAGCAGGCTTTGATCACGTTTGATCACCACAGAAAGTAGTCGGATGACTCAGGGCAACGACCGCGTGAAAATCAGATGAAGACTCGACGCACGATATCATGACCAGGTTTTTCCTGATGTGAAGAAGAAGGAAAAAAAAGTTTTTGCCGTGACTCACTGCTGTCATCAAAGCAAAACGTAACCCACCAATCGGATTAGTTATCTCATTTGACGTCACTAATTTGGAAAGATTTTTCTCAATACTCGGCTGCATGGAGCTTCGTGGTGCTTCCCCACAGGTTGGACATCCAGTCCATATCCTGCCTTCGTGAGACCCGCGTCATTACTTTGACTAATGTGTCACATCACGACGTGAACATCTGCCCCCTCCTTCTAATGGGAAATCTCCCATGGAGCAGATGTAGCAGGATTCAGGTCTACCAGTCAGCTGTCCCCGAATGAGCTTACCCCCTCTCCCACCCGGCTCATCTTCTCCCCCCCGTGTTGAAAATGCAATTCCGGGTTCCCAAGGGGTGACATACATTGCATTTTCTGGCTTCTCGAACACACGCCATTGCAACTTGCGGAGGCTGAAGGACCGACAATGATATTTGCTGCATAGTTGAGGAGTGACGATCGCATCACCATCCATCAACAAAGTGACAATCTGCAAGGATTCTCTCCCCCCCAAAAAACCACCAACCTCACATTTCAACATGTTCCAACACTCGCCCGCGGGTGACGTCTTGCACCGAAAGGCGTACAAAATGCGCTGCCCGTTCGCCACTCAACGCGTTTCAAGTACAGCTTGAACGAGTCATTTGGCTGACGACAAAATGCGTTTGCTGTTTGCCATTTTACATTAAAGGAGGATTTACCGGACTGTTAAATGAGCTTGCATTGATTGTGAAGAAGAACTAAGCTGGCGGCAGAGATTTGGGCTCTTGCGCATTTCGCATGAATTGTCGCTTGGTTTTCTTTCCCGATTTAAAGCTTCAAATCAAGCATCTTGTGCATCGAGTGGGTGCGCAGCTTTGAGATTGGGACTAATGGTGAGATTTAATGAGATGAGGAGGTTGTCCAGCAACCCCCCACGCGAGCACCCTGTGTCTGTAACCCCGAGCCCCTCGGGGGTCACGAGAGAGTCAGAAGCGAGGAGGATGGACGGGATGGATGCAATGGGGGAGGTGGTACGCGTCCGGCCAGAAGTACTTCCCGGGATCCCTCTTCTGCTATTGTTTGGCCGACGGCTGGCCGTGAACTGGCCGCTCCAAAAAAACGAATTAGGGGGGGAGCATGCCGGGCTTTGCCCCAAAGTCTTGCCCTCTTCAGAAAATTGGATGCTCAACATTTCACCTTGCCAAATCCTCAATGTGGAAATTGAAGACTGGGATCAAAGTTGCACATGTGGCTTTTTCTGACCTCATCGGAACAATTCTGCAGACATGGCAATGACGGAATTTTACCCAATCAGGTCCCCAATGTAATGTTGTCAACTCTGTTAAGGGAGCAGCCCCCCTTGCCCCCACCCCAACACTGGATGGATGAATGGCCATGAAATTCATCCCCTCAGGGCTTCTCTTTTTATTCACTTGAAGGGAGTTAAAGTCTTGTTGCTGCGAGGCTTTTTACCACTGCGCTTTGCAAACATGCTTCGAGCTTTGGTCACGGAGATATTCCGCTGTCCCATTCGCTGCGGTTGAAATGGAAGTTGAGTTCGCTGCCTGACAAAGTCCCTTCAATATCCCCACTTGAAAAATGACTACGAGCCTCCTGAAACCGATGCCCAGTTTTACCAGACCAACTTTGTTCTGCCACGGTCAGTTTTTGTCAGCAAATATATTACGTCAGACCAGAGGCTCCGCTTGCCGCTCTGCGCCAACTGCGCGGCGACTCCTCCGTGGACCCTGCGTGAGGACCCCCCGATCGGAGAGAGGAGGAGGCGACGGGGCCGCGGCCAGCCAGAGGTGGATTATCTCCACGCTCACGTGTTTAATAAGGTCTCAATCTGAGCACAGACTGGCAGTAGTATTATGCAGATGAGTCCGTGACCGTCAGCTCAAAGAGCACAGAGGAAAAAGGGCAGCTATTGTGTCCGTGGCGACCGCCCCCACCCCACCCTCACGAGGCCTACCGGTGGCCAGGACGACTCACGGCCCTACCCCCTTCCGCTCAGGTCAAAGGTTATTGACTTGAACTCTCCATTGTGGTCTGAGTTAAAGACGGAGCGTCCCACACCGTCTGCACGCCGCCTGTAAAGGTCAGGGATGCAAATTTGCGGGGGAGGTTTTGGGAGACTATGCCTGGAAACCA
Organism: Hippocampus mohnikei; assembly: GCA_026261675.1. NCBI lineage: Eukaryota > Metazoa > Chordata > Actinopteri > Syngnathiformes > Syngnathidae > Hippocampus > Hippocampus mohnikei. The sequence goes on from JAKGUB010000345.1 coordinate 2,573,452, forward strand.
CAAGATCAGGATGAGATTGGCAATCATACCGTGGGCCATTATAACCAAACTGGAACCTATGTGTGTTGGTTAGAAATGCTGAGAGAAGGCCATGCGTTAGGTGACCTGAAGTGTCAGTCATGTTTCCCAGAGTCAGATCTTGTTTCTCCCCATTGTGGCGAGTTGATGCTTTTGGGTTGTGACGCCTGTGAAACAGCCCTTCGTGGCTTCGTCACATCTCAGCCGGATGACTGGCACGCACTTGTAAAGTATATATGTTTTGAACTCGGGTTCATCTTCTTGCCCTGTTGTGGGTTATTTCAATGGGTGACATAGAGGATCAAAGAGATCATTCACTCAATCTGCCAGTCAATTCTCATGAGATGGATGCGTGGATCTGTCAGCATTTGTTGGCAATATCGGCGGGAGCAAGTAAGGACAGCAAAAACATGCTTTAGGAAGCCAATGAAAAGCAAACATGAAGCCATCACTCGTGAAAGCACTTTTCAGCATTCAAGCAGGCGCGTCACGGAGAACGCCATTTCCCGTTCTGAATGTTCCACTTGAGCAAGTTGAAAAGACGGCGCGTACTTACTCCAAAGTAACCAAGCTGTCAGGCCAGTCAGCGGTCTTCTTGCCCCCATTTTAGGTTTCTTCACTCCGCTTCTGGTTCTCACAACTCCTCAAAGTCAAGATGGTGGGGCAAAAAAAGTCATCCGCACGAAAGCCTTTCCTCTTCTGCCCGCGCTGTGTATTCTTTGGTGGCTCAGCTTAAAAGCGGCCTTTCTTTCACCGTCGCATTTCTACTCTTTTGAATTGTCGGTCCGGTGACGGGCCCCCACTGAAGGCTGCTGCTCGTGTCCAAAGCCGCTCTTGAGTGGGAACCGTGATGGGAGGATGACACCTCAGCCTGGCTCGGGCTCATTAGTTATTCGGCCTCATTGTTGCCGCCGAGCGGACAATGACGCAAGAGTCTTTGGCCGGCCGACGGCAGGTTGGTCTCCCCTGGACCAATTGGCAGGGCGGGGTGTGAGGGGGGTGTTTCTGGAGAGGTGGGGGCTCACCCAGCCTGGGAGGGCCTGATTGGTATTCATTTCAACGCAGAGCTGCCGGCCACTCACTCGGTCTGCCTCATGGGCCAGCTGTGGCCTGAGATGTTGCCTCTCGAATGTACTCTTTGCGTGTATGTTTTTGCCTTCCGCGTCAATGACGTCGAAGAAGCATCCGTCTTGCCATCCTGAAAATTAACTTGACAGACGCCTTCGGACTTATCGTTTTTGCAACCAACTCGCTTTTGCAACATAACAACAACGCCCCTCGTCACTGAATTCTGCCACTGATTGGCATTGTTGTTTTTTTGCCAATTATCACAATTTATTTGGCTGTTATCCCTCACCGATGAAGACACATTTGAAAAAAACGACAGCAAAAAAACCACTTTTACTTGCAGCTCTTGTCCTCCGCCATTATTTCTGTTGCTCATGATGTCTCTGCTCTCTCTCGAGTGAGGGAACATCAAGAAATAGCTGAGGAGACAGCTAACAGGCACAATTGCTCAGCAAATGTTCCACTATGCTGCAAACAAATGACAGAGACAGATTTTTTGCAAATTCTACAGTCATTCAGTGTGAAAGGGTCGTGGAACAACATGGAAAGAAAGACGCCCCTGCTGGCCAGTGTGACTTGCGGCCTTGTGACTTGTTTTACTCCAGGCTGCACGGTGGTCAACTGCACGGTGCAGAGGTTGCGGGTTCAAATCTGGCCTTCCTGTGTGGAGCTTACATGTTCCGCGGCGGGTTTCTCCCGGTACCCCGGTTTCCACCTGCATTCCAAAAGCATGAATAGCAGGTTAACTAAACACTCATTGTGATCGTGATTCTGAGTGGTTGCTTGTCTGTGCGTGCCATGCGATTGGCTGGCAACCGGTTGCGGGTGTCCCCCGCTTACTGACCGAAGACTGCCGGGATGAACTCCGGCACACCCGCGGCCCCCGTGGGGAGAAGCGGCTCAGATAATGGATGGATGCGTAGATGTTTCTCATTCTTGAATTTGTTGTTCGTTTCCTCTCACGGACCATTGCATCGAAGTGACCGTGTACTTTCGTGCCTTGCTCCCATCTAGTGGTTCAAAACTCAAATTGCAGTGTATCCCGCAGCCAAGTGTTATGCGTGCACGTCAAAACATTTTCGTTTTCATAACACGAGTTAAATGTTTTATGATGAAGCTGTTAAATATATTTATGTTGACCTGCTTTTTATTTCATGCCCTCGGGTTTGTCGCGTTGTTAAAAAAAATGGAGAAACGGGTTGAATGAAAATTTGTCACACGATTTTTTTCATTTAAAATGGTAAATCAGTGTTGATGTTGAAAGTTTGCCCACTGTATTTATTTATCTATGTATTTAATTTGTCACACGAATACAGTATTCATCGCCTTTTGTTGTGTTTGATAACTGCGTATGTTGACCTGAACAATATATATATATTTTTTTGTGTGCATGTTTCATAAACCCAAGGTGAAGATATGTCATCCTATTTTTAAGAGAAAGTCACCTCAAAATTAAAACTACTCACGGCACGCGCATCGTCATTTGTGTCCATCCGGTGGTGTTCGTCCAACCCTGGAGAAGCTCCACCCACCGCACGTGACGTCAGCTTTCATGTGACTGACCAGGAAGGGCAGGATTGTTTTTTTTTGGGACGGCAAGGGGAAAACATTACTCCTATGTGTTCTTGCCCGGCCAAATAAGCAAGTATTATCCTTAAAACATTCTCTGGTATGAAGTATCATATTGCAGGATAAAAGCATAGTAGGTTTGATGATGGTATGAATGGGTTTTTTTGGCGGCGGGGGATATATTTTTGCGTCACGTAGCTCGGATGCTAGCAGTCGAGCAGCTGGGCTTCGTTTTGTCGCCGCAACCTTTCCTTAATCCACCGCCGGGCGGATCCGTCTGCGAGGCCGAGTCGTTAGCGCTTGTAAACATGTTTTTCCTCACACTCTCAGTTCTCGCTGTGGGCGAAACAATCTAACGTATGCGTCGAGGAATTTGTTTTGATCGTTTTCAGTGGAGGCATCAGCTGGCTAACTATTCGCATTCGGCTAACGCAGGGTAATCAATGCTCGGTGACCTCATTAGAAGTCCAGTTAAGTTCGAGAATCCTAATGACTGCGTTCGTCACCGGTGAAGTAGTTTGCCATGCAAAATAAGGCTTTATGAAAAGCCACCATACCGAAGGTTTGCAGCTTTTGCTGTTCTGACAGTGAAACGTGCTTGCAGTATTTGACATGTATTGCAATTTGTGCGCAGCCCGAATTTTCAAGATCGCCACTCGAAGATACAACATGTATGGTCAAGACAGTTATCGCCCAGTCCCTCGGGACTTCACCGCCCTCATCCAGACGTGCAGCTCCAACATCCAGAAGATCACGCAAAATAGTAAGTGCTGCCCGGGGGCCTCGTTTTCCTTCACAAATTAAGTTTCAAGTTTGCAAAGTGTCACTCATGCTGTAACCGGGGACGGTCTCAGTCTTTAGCAGATGGAAAAACGGCAACTCGCCATTCAATGTGAGTCGCACGCGGGTATCGTATCGGAGCAGATTATCATTTGCGGACACAACGGCTCGAAGGAACAACTTTTCCGAGCGAGCCCAATTCCCGTCGCGATGTCGCGATGGAGAATTAAGATTGGAAAACGCAGTTTTCACCCTTTGCACTATTCGCTTGGGTGTTGACGATTGGAGGCTGCGTTCACACTGCGAGGTCCATGCACCCAATTCCATTTTCGGATCTTGGTTCATTTTTACCTTTGGACCTTTCAAGTGACACATATCCCAGAAGAACCAAACAATAGTACGCAAATAAAGAAAACAATTGACAGGACATCCAGTTTAGTTGAAAATGTATGCTCGCTTCACCTGCCTTGCGCACGTCTGAACCATAACTGATTTGGATCCTCGTTTAGAAGAGACCCGATTGGGATTCTATGCATTGCAATGTAAAGGAAACGTTCTTCTCTTTGACAGCATTTTTATCGTATCGGTGGTCTCACGTCACCGGTGAGTTTGTCTCGAGTTCAACTAAAGACACAGTGGGGCCCTTTGTTTTCTCCCAAACGAAGGGAAAAGGGCCATGTGATGGCAACAGTCACATGCTGCTTCTTAAGCCACTTGCACACCGACTTCCCGCTAAATGGTCTCATCGGGGGCGTTAGAGCCGAGATGAATTCACTCTGCGCTGGTAGACGGGAGCAGGGCGTTGCTGTGTTGCCGGCGGGCGTGCTCACAGAGCTGCCGTGGCCTTTCCGACTGAAGATCGTTCGATGCGCTGCGACGTTAATTGCCGTTAGCGCGACCTTCCCCCATTCACCACCGACAACGGGGGACTCGGTTTCCGTGGTCGGTGTGGAAGGAGCTTTAGGAAAACTTCCCACCCTGCCTTGCCAGGACGCCATTTTGGCAGGCTCGCCCCGCTGGCAAATCGTCATGTGCCAGTTGGCCGCCGTCCTCGTCAGGCCGTGCGCTTCTGGGAAGCGAGTGTAGCAGAGGCTCGGTAGTAGAACAGGAGAGAGAGTGAGTGATGGCGCTCCCTCTTTCGAGGACCAGTCGAGAGGCGAGCAACCTGAGACGCTTTGCGCAGGATTGGCTGACTGCACAGTCGAGTGCACTAGCCGCCCGCCAGTTGGCCCGGGAGTGACGAAGGCATGAGTGACTGTATCGTCGGTGGCTTCTGTCGTGAGATCACGAGCTCGTGCCACCGTGGCGCTCGGTCGCCTCCTTTGGCGATTGACATTCATCGGGTTTTTTTTCCCCTCCGACAGCCGCTCAAATCAAGAACATGGTGAGCCAGTTGGGGACCAGACAGGACAACAGTGACCTTCAGGATCGGCTGTATGTACTTGCGCAACGGCACACGCAGAAATGGTCGCCTTTGTACATCCGAACACGATCACGTTTAAAAGGGAACATTTTAGCAGTGGTGAGGTGACGTAATTATCCAAGTAAAACCCTCACCACTAGCTGTCAAATGTCCGTGAGACGGGCCAGCACTCGCTTATTTCACAATTTGAAGCACAACACTGAACTTGTCCCGCGTCCGCATTGGAACGTCTCGCCCTCACGTCCACGAGTGGCGCTCGTGGAGTTGCGAAGCGCCACATGCGCCTCAAACCGCTTTGCTTGGTCGCATTGCGGATCTGCGGTTGAGCTGCTCTTCGCTGCCACCGTTTTCTGGGAGCTCTCTTTCGTGCAAAGTTATTTTGACCCACGTCAGTCTTGAACCCAAAAGCACCTCCTGGGCGAGGGATGTTTGAAACAAATGAAACGATTTCCTTTGTCGATTAAAAACAGAACCTAGAAAAAAAAGAATCGCCTATTCAATCGCAAGATGGAGGGGTGAATCCCATCCCCAACGGATTCTTTGAAAAGACTTCCTCCTCCTCTGCCGTCTCTGCGCTTATTTGGCCGTTTTTTTTTCTCCAGACCGTCGTGTAAAATAAAACAACATCCACGATCATCCGATTCATCTGCCTGCCCCTCGTGACAACGCGTACGCCGATGCCAAAGTTTGACATCACGCGGCTCCCGGTGTCCATTCTTCCTGGTGCTATTTTCGTCTTGTCGAGGTTGCCAAATGTCGGCACAAAGCCGCTGGAGCTGCCATGATCTTGCAAAGCCTACTGAACGATGTCATGCGAGCGTACCTTTGAGATCTTGTTGGACTTGGAATAATCCCCCCCAAACTAAAATTCCATCCAAAGGACCCGAGGGCTCTTCAATACTAGAGGAAAAAACCCCAAAACATAAGATACCGGGAGTGTGGTTTGTGCGACGTCGTGAAGGAGGCTGGTGGCGCCGTATTTCTTTCTAACTTTGAACGGTTGCCGTTTCCACAGGCAGCAGATGCAACACTACACGAATCAGCTTGCGAAAGAAACCAACAAGCACCTGAAGGAGTTGGGCTCACTTCCTTTGCCAACATCACCATCGGAGCAAGTGAGTACGTCGTCCTGTCGCCCTCGTTCAGTGCCGGCCGTCTTTGGTCCCTTCTTTGCCCCTGCCGCGTGAAGAAAATCGAAACATACACCAAGACGTACGCACGTGGGATGAACTACCTGGATTCTGGGGGGGAGGACATCCTCGCCGTTGGATGAGTTAACTCATTCAGTACCAGCCAATTGTGGACCAAGTCTGAAAAGACGTTTAAAAACGTCTTTGGGAGTGAATGAGTTAAGAATCGGCACTGGCTTAAAAACGCAAACAAATCCCAATGACGCCGTAATGTCGAGACGCCGGGGAAAAAGGCCCTCCGGATTGCGGTCACTCTGGCGTGTGAGGCTTGTCGCTGAGCGTCAAATCAAAGCTGGCGGCGTTCTCATCTCTTCTTTTCGTACCGCGTCCAGAGGCAGCAGAAGATCCAGAAGGAGCGGCTGATGAATGATTTCTCCGCCGCTCTTAACAACTTTCAAGCGGTCCAGAGGCGCGCGGCGGAGAAGGAGAAGGAGTCGGTGGCCCGAGCAAGAGCTGGATCTCGCCTATCGGTATGTAGGAGGCCCTCACCGTCACGGTCGACACCGGCTAGGTCAGCTGAAGCGAAGCATTGGGGTCCAACCGCGACAGAACTCGTCGTGGCTGTCGGACACGAGTTTTGCTATGATTCAAAATTTGAATTGCCAGTTCAGGACGTCAGAAATGTCCTATGGCGTGTGTTGCGCCACCATTTGTGTTCAATTAGCTCTTGCTTCCACATCGCTCACGCCTCCCTGTTCGAGTGTCAGTGTCCACCGAATAGTTTGTTAGCTTGAAGCTTTTTTTAAGGCAAATATTTCAAAATCATCTTTTGTTTTGTTTGGTTTGATAGTGGACTCAGCAAAAAAAAAAAAAGGAAAGAATAAGAAATTCTCAGTCTGGACTGATAATTGGTTAGCCCGTGTTGATGTTTATTGCAAATGATGGTCTGAAAATAAACAGAAGCCACGTTCACCTCTAAAGATTTGAATTTAAAACCTTCGGCCACATTAGCAACACCCCCCCCCCCCCCTCTCTCTCTTTCAGGCGGATGACAGTTTGCGAGATGAAAAGCTTGTGTCTTTTGAGAAGTAAGTGAGTGGCGTTCCTTCAGGTACTCACTTTTTTTTTTTCCAATTTTGACATTGAGCTGGCTCGGCAAATACTCTATTCATCCTGACGTCACTTCCGGATTTGTATTTCAAAGTATTTCAAAGTATTGTTATTTTTGGAATCACATTACCACTCGGTAATATTCTTGAAGTTACGCTGACGTGAACAGCTCCGCAAAGTTAGCAACGCAGAGCGCAGTAATTCAATGGAAACGTGTCCGATAGAATCCCACTTTTATTTTTTATTTTTCTAATTTTGCTTTCTTTATGGCCAGCAGTCAGGATGACTGGGCGCAAATGAGCGCCCAGACAGAGGAGGCAGCCATCACGGAAGAGGACCTGGAACTGATAAAGGAGAGAGAAACCAACATCCGACAGCTGGAGGTCGGCGTCTTTCTCTCCTCGTCCGTCGCCCAATCAAAATGCGCTTTACCTCTCGGCCGTGAGTTGACGCTCGTTCTCGTTGTTTGGTTGCAGTCGGACATCATGGACGTCAACCAGATTTTTAAGGACCTCGCAGTGATGATCCATGATCAAGGAGAGATGATTGGTGAGAAGAAGCATCAGCGGTGTCGGGGATACCATTTTTTTTTCCTCCTCCTCCTTCCTCCGTGTCACGCACCACCCTCTCCTGTCCAACTGTGCGCGTGTTATTTTGCAGACAGCATCGAGGCCAATGTGGAGAATGCTGAAGTTCATGTCGAGCGAGGGACAGAGCAACTACAGAGAGCCGCTTTCTACCAAGTGAGTTAACTCTTCGGTGTTGACGTGCCGTCTGGTGGAATGTCTTTGGTCCTGGACCGAGGGAGTCCGTCACCGACTCATTCCATGGCACGACACTGACGAAATGACACTTTGCTGCCATGTCTAGTCGTTAATGTACAGCTTGCGTGACAGTGTCGCTCTTTATTACTTGCTCCCCATTCACACCGGAGACCTTGATCGGGTCCAAATAGGGTGTTTGGGGGGGCTGTGTGTTGAGTGGTTGAGAAAGGGGCAGGAAATTGCGCACCGACCCATTTGCATTGTAGTAAAGTGTCATTTCTTTGTCCCATGGAAAGGCGATCTCAACAAATGTGGACCGACATTGTCATAAGCTACGATAGGACGTCCCCTTCATGCGCTCGGATGGCTGTCTTCTCTTATCGGCTTTCTTACTTTTTCCTTTTCTTATGGCAGCAAAAGTCCCGGAAGAAGATGTGCATCCTGGCAATCGTTTGCTCCGTTGCGCTGGTCATTCTCGGCATCATCATCTGGCAGGTGTCCAAGTGACTTCACTCCACGTTCGTCGCATCATTGTTATGACTTACATTTTAGGCTGCCCTCGTCCCACCTCCAAAGTACCTGCTTGGCAATCACAAGGAGAGCGGATGGATACACTGTACTGCTCACGTCATCGGGATCGCCGGCGTAGTTTAGTGGCGAGCTGCAAACACGCTAAGCTCCACTGACCACGGATGGGGGGGGGGGTTGTTGTTGTTTTTTCTTTTTGTTAGCACGTTTAAATTGCGTTGTCAATGGAACCGAGGTGACGTTGGGGAGTGATTCGTTTGATATCCTTTTCTGCACTAACACTGTCACTATTTCAGATGTTGAATTATTGCAATCAGCAGACCAAATCAGGAAAGAATATAAAAGGTTCTGATTTTGGAGCGCGTCTTATTTTGGTCATCTCTTCTTGCGGCACCTTCTCATCCAAGTTGAAGTGCCGAGTGAGCAAGTCAGTAGTTCTCACCACGACTGAGCGTCAACGCACATGACCAGGATGACTCGCAAGTGGTGATTGTAGTTGTATACGTGTCTTAACAGATAAGCAAGTAAATCCGTATTTGTAAATATGACGCTCTTAAGCATTGTAGCCCGCCAAACAGTACAGTATGTCTCAAACGCAGCGCCTGTTCTAAGAAGCATTTGCATTGATTTGTATGACTCATGTCACTATATGTAATAAAGGTCTAAGATGACAGTACTTTCGTTGTGGTTGTCTTTTTTTTTGCTAGCTGAAAATAGAGTGGGATCAACATGAAACATTTCACTCTATGTGTGGGATTGTGTGTGTTTTTCTAAGGCAAGCGGTAGGTACCCTTCCAACAAATGTCACGTTGGGAGAAAGAAAAAAAAATACAAGTGATTATTTCATTTATTTCACCCATAACTATTGCGGGCAAATGCTATGAAAATAAATACACAAATGGATGGATGTTAGTCGTCAGTGCATTATTTGACCTCTTGTCTGGACCTGAGGGTGGTTGAAGCAATTCTGGGCCTTCGGACCACAAGGGGGCGCTGATGTATTTTGCATTGAAGGTTTGCATGTGAGTGCGGCGGCTCAGTGGGTAATCGTCAAGGTTATCATCCTCATTTACACATGAACGTGAACTTTGTTGCTCGGCAGGCTTCTCTGCTCTTAATTATTCTGTATGGTCAAGTTGTGGTTGACCGAGACGTTGACTTGGCGTGGATGCATCTGTGATGAGGGGGGGCCTGAGACCTACACTTTATTCTAACCGTTTAGGAGGAATGAATTAGGCAACTTCAGATCACATTTTAGAATGGACATTTGAGTCAATTTGAACAGTGGCTGGGAGGGTTGTGATTGAACGCTTTTTCCAATTCAAAATGTCACTGTCTTAAGGTTTAAAAAAAAAGCTTGGCGGCATAATGACACGTTTCTTTCGGCCTTTCGCGCAGTTGGCACATGTTCGCTGTTTTATTTCCAATCCACGGTGGTGTCGAATAGAGCAGGGGTCCCCGACCACCGGTCCGCGGACCGGCCCGCCTTGCAGATACAGACCGAGATCTTTTTTCGTGTCGTAATTTTGCCAGCGTAAAAGTAACGAACGGACCGAACGTACGACTTTAAACGCACCGCTAAACGGGCAGCCACGACTTTCGAAGATGAAGCGATTTGGGCAAGAGCAGTTGGTCCCCGAGCCCGGAGCGACCAGGAGGAGGAAGCTGTTGCACGAGGTTTGCCGTCCAAAAACAAGGCGATACAGGGAACCAGGTGAAGCATTTGAACAAGTAGCACCCAAGGGATCAAGTAGGAAAGCGTGAAAGTGCGAGCACGGTTTGCACAGGCCGCCTGCGTCCACGCGAGCAGTTTCGTCGCTAACAAGTAGCCTAGCCGAGCCACAAGAGGAAAGCAACAATCAAGCGTGTCGTCTTTTGCAAGTCGCAATGATGCCAACGCCGAAGGTAGGATCATAACTTTAAATTTATTCTCTTGACACGACAAGTTCTTACCATATCGAATGACTCCGCCATCATCTTTGTGGTCACTACCGGTGCTTTATTAATTACAACCGGTCTAAGCGATGACCAAGTGGTTGCCGGTCCGCGACGGGAACATTCTGATTGCGCAGTAAAGTTACATTACCAAAGAGCAAATAATGGCGTGGCGTTCGAGAGCTTTCTACTTCATGACATTAGTCTGTCTTTAATCAGAGCAGCATAATGCTGCCAGTGCCAGAGTCAATCGTCATCAATGGCTCAAAAGGTGCGTGAGAAGGAACCACAATGTGCTGTCAACATTTTTTTTACGACTCGGGGGAGCTGGCTTCCATGTTTGCCCTTTTTTGTGTTTAACTGGACAGACAGTCTGATTGAATTGCCAAGAATTGTGATGTTTGACTCTTATAGTTGAGAGTGGCAGCTCTCGCGTCCGGCATACATTCGACTCATGTCCACTTAGGGAATCAATCCCAGCTGCCACCGCAGCTGAAAAGTTGCAACTTCAAAGTGAACACAGGGCCAAAATGGAATACAAGTACCATGTGTGTACATTATAGTGAAGACAAAGTGGCCTTTGTACATTGCTATTCCAGAAATGGAAATTACCTATCGTTTCATTTACTCCAACCATGTACGGCAGGTCGCGGGAGGAGAGAAAACCCCAAACCCCAAATCCTCGGCCTCCCACACCACCACAGGACGACCACTCAAGAGAATCTTTCCGGGACATCTTGGGCCTTTTCTGGCTATTGCGAGGGCGGGAAAATACTCAATCCTGCGCCGACTGCACGCATGGAGCCCGCTTGAGCCTGCGCTGGACTCGAAACCGATATTCTCCCACTAACACCACCCCTCCTTTTTTTTTTAAAATCCGATCTTCCCTCGCTGTTCCTCACGTGCGTCACGATGTAACCCTGCTCGCAACCCGCTTCTGCGGAGAGTAAAACGAAGAGGACCACCTGCCGGTCCGTCTGTTTGCGTCGCTGCCGCCATCTTTCTGACCGTCTGACTTTTCATGAAGGGCCCGAGGGCCCCCTCTCTTCTCATTCAGACAGGCCCCCCATCCACGGTCTTGCTCTCCTGTGGAAAACCACGTCTGCTTTAGTGCTTTGCATTCCTGTGGTTGGACTGGCACTTCCTGCCATGAGCGAAAAGTACAGCAGGAGAAAGGAACATTCCTTCAACCCTTGTCGATTTTTCAAGATTGTTTTTCGACCTCGCACATTCCCCTGACATTTCTGCTTTTGATGAAACCGTCCCGGTTTGCGTTGTCATTAAAAAAAAAAAAGTTAATTATGGAGTCCTTTTTTTTTTTTTGAAACCTCAGATTTTCCCTGGCGTGTTCAAAAACTCAAACAGGTACAAATAGTTGATGGCGGGAAGACAACTTCCAAGCTGACTCTATAGAAGACTAAAGAACCATAAATTCATGTTGTTTTCGAATTTGGCGAAATTTTCTTTGCAAACAAAGCATCACTTGCGTTTTCGCTCACGGGGGCAGTACTTCATCACCCCTTGAGCGCACAACAACTCCACCGCACTTTGGGATCTGCTCTCTAAAACGGCGGCTCTTCTCCCAGCCTCGCTGCCAAGTCATTGGCGAGCAACTCAGGCGCGGGGGGATGCGGAAAGGACGGCTGGGTTTCTTTCTTTTTTTTTTTAATTTTCTCAACGATTATGGCCACGGCTCGGTTTGCCGATAGGAGCCTCTCTTGCCGTGTGCGCCAAGAGATTCCAAAAGGCGCCCTTAATGTGGCGGGAGAATTCACATTCGTCAAGATTGGAACACAAAAAAGGCACGCCGCCTTCAGAGTTGCGGTGCGGCTTTCTAAGTTGGATGTTCCTGTCAGCGCCGGCGCTCTTTTCCTCCCTGCTTACAGGAATTCAGGAGACACTCGCACAGCGTAACCACACCAACGCAAACTCAAATCTCATGCGGTGAAACCTTCCCGAAACTCGAGTCGGGCGAATGTCCCTCATCCATGCGAAAGGTCAACAAGAAAAGCCTGGATGGAAAACAACTGACAGAAATGTGCTTCACGGTCGCAAAACCCCGGGAGATGTGTTTTTGTTGCGCGTGTGTGCACGTGCGTGCGTGTTCCCAAATATTTGTGCACTTTCAAATCGAGAGGTCCAACCATGCAAAGTAGACGAGTGGGAGTCATTTTCACTTTGCCGCGACTCGATGTGGACCGCGGCGAAAAGCAGGCGCGTGCCCCGAGAGAACCGCAGCGGTGCGTCGGCACCGCGCCTTTTGTCCTGAATGAGAAACGCGCCCCATGCTCACGGCCTTTTTTGTTTGTTTCTCTTTGTCACAGCAAATTCGACCCGAAAATATCTGGCGGTTTACCTTCACGCAAAGTCCACCCCATAATAGACCCTCATGCACGCGGGCAGTGGGAGACGCCCTCAGAAGAAAGTGGTGCGGTTTTGGAAAAAAGTTTCAATTTGACACCCACAAGCACATGGCTAACTCTTTGCAGACCTCAATGGAAAAAGTTCCGAGCGCGTTGCCTCCGGCTGAAGTCCATTCTCGCGGGACCTCTTTCGATGTCCTCGCGATTTCCGATTGCAGCACCCGCGGCAGCGTGCGGACGCCACGTACGGGACGTCGAGAAGAGAGCGCGGCGGGTCGATCTGCCGACAAACAAGCGGCCGGTACGCCGTGTTCCGACACCGTTCGAGGGCGGATGTGGGAAAAAAAAACCCAGCGAGAACAGGAAGAGGCAAATTTGCAGGCTGGCTAAGCGCGTAAGGAATGCGGCGCACTTCAACAACATCCTGAGTGAACGGGGGAGGAGGATGGTCGCGCCGCTTCCATCCAGGGTGCTATTTTTAGCCGTAAGAGGCCTTTTCGGAACCCCGCTCGATCTCCCGCCGGCCCAAAATGGAGAACAGGTGCAACGTTGTGCGGTCGAATGTCTCGCGCCGGGAACGTCACAACGATGCCGGTGACCTCGGCCTTACGGCGATGCCAGCCGCAAACTTTTGACAGAGCGGGACATTCACCTGACTGTCGTCCGCATCGCCGCGAAACGGAAACGCCAGGCTTTCTTCGGACGCAAGCCGGCAAATACGAGGAAACCGTCGTTGAATCTTCAAAAGAAGTCTAAAACGCGTCGGGATGCCAGAGTAGGAGTGATGCGCTCCCTCTTAGGAGTAGCGGTCAAAAGGCGAGCGGCGGCGTTCGGGACCAACTGGAGATGCTTCATGGAGGATGGGGAAGAGAGGAAGTCGAAAGAGCCGCTCCGGTGCTTCAGAAACCGAGGCGGACCCGTGATGAATGAGCTGTTTCCCTCCACCGGATGGCAAAACGTTGGGACGCCGCCACGCGTGTGTGGGGGCCGGAGGCGGGAGGGGGTCAGGGCCGAGGCTCGAAAAACAGCGGCTGTGTTGTTCTTTTTGATTTTCATCGCAGTCATCAAGCTGGCTCTCTTGGCAGAACAAGTCTGGATGTTTTGCCTGGCTGGCTGTTCAAAACATCCAGACTTGAGGTGGAGACCGCGAGCATGTGCTCCATTGGTTTTGTTTTTGGTGGAGCCACACCGTGATTACATAAGCTGCCCGAAGAACTTTTGGAGCAGCTACAGTATGACACCATTTTCTGGAAGCCTTCTTAGCTCAGTGATTCTGACATTTGGATTGTTTTCTATTTTCTTTCTTTCTTTTTTTCTTTTTTGGAGGGGAGGTGAACGCTGAAAACATTCCCGACGCGTGCTATATAAATCAGGATGTATTGTATTTTATTCCAATTGTTCTTCCGTCCATGATTTGGACACGCATCTCCTTCCACATGATAATAACTCATCCGATAGACATCATTCCAATTTGAACAGCTTCCAAAAATCCGCGCCTTGCTGGCTATATATATCTTTTTTTTAATGTCTCCCCCCCCCCAAAAAAAAAATCTGAAAAATTCCCCCAAAATCAACCAGATTTTGCCCATTCATTCCCGGTGGGACATGCGACATCATCGGATCGTCCCACGTTCCCATTTGAAAATTGCAACCGTTCGGCTCTTTCGGTTCACTTTGGGAATATTGTGAATTAGCCCGACGTTCAACATTTCCCCCACTAAAGTTGCCACCTTAAAAAATTCTGAATCATTGGCAGCGACGTCTTCACCGAACCGCATTGGCGTCACGAATACCATTTGAACGTGCAGATTGAATTCAAATTGCCCCAAATTTCCCACGACCTCGTTCATTCCCGTTCCACATGCGTCAATCTCATATTTGTCCACTCGGCAAATTGCCGATGTAGAGTCGAGCCGTCCATCCGATGCCCCAAGCGCTTCTCCTCACCAGCGGACGCGTGAGGCGACCCATCCAAAGTTGTGTTTAGCAGGCGCCCGCCGTGAGGTGTTGGGCCAAAATGCTCCGATCACTGCCCATCCTGTTCCAGCCAACTAAGTATATGGGCCCATTTCCAGCCGGGAAAAAAAAATGTCTCCACCATGATGGCTTTGATGTTTTGTTATTTCTTTTTCTTTTCCAGGTAATACCTTTTGAAACGATGGCCAGTAAGTTCTTCTTGGATCTTATGACGTCAAGCCATCCTTCCGTGAGACTTTGGGTCTGTTTTTCCCCCTAGCTTGAATGTTTTTCTTGATATGAAAACGCTTCCTTTTCGCCCCCCCCAACCCCTCCCGTTCCCGGACTCCGTGCTCAGAAGCGCACACACAAAGTTGCTGTGGCAGAAAGTACATCATCAGTGGGGCTGGGGCGGCCCCCGCGATGTTGCAGAAAGGCCTCTTGGCAGCCGCCTTGACCGCCTTTCACTTGGGTGCCACATTTCGCCGCCTCGTTGATGACGGTCTTCGCAGTGGAGCGCGGCCGAGCCGATGCCCGAGTCATTAGGTAGCATCTTGATTGTGGCTGATACCTTTCAAACATTCTTGCTCCTTTTGGACTGTGGCCATTTTCTTTTTCAATGCATCCATCTCCCCGTTCCCCTCTACATTCTTTCTAAATTGAATTTGACCTTGACTATCTAACTATCTTAGTGCTGTTTAACGAATTCACTAACTGCACAATTTGACAAACGTTTTTTTTCTACTTCTATTTTTTTGGGGGGGGGTGAACATTTGAAAATTGTGATTCTTTTTAGTCTTCTTTCTTTTCCCCGGAGCCTTTTTTTTTAAACATTTATTTGGGGTGGTGGGAGTGTAGGTGGGCGGAGCTTTGTGGTCGCACCTGTGGGCAATTCTTGCCTTGTCTTTGAATCAGAGGTCGGGGCTGGACTTTGCCATTGGCTGGTTTAGTCCTTCCTGTTCTTGCCAGCGTGCGTGTGTGCGTTCCTTTCATTTGTGGAAAACCGCTCGCTTGCATGCACTAAATTGCTCAAGGATCGGCGTCTGCTTTGCGATGGATGTCTCGGCTGAAGTCGGCCTTCGCAATAAGTACAAAGTAGCAAAAAAAAAAATCTTGAGTCGAACAAACACAAATTGGCACACACACGACTCTCCCAGCCGACGTATGCAAGGGACCATCGGTGCCGTCACTTGCAATCATTCCAAGGATCTTTGTTTTTGTTTTTGTTTTTTGCAGTAGCGACATGAACATTTGACAGGACGGCAATTCTGAGTCTGTTTGTTGAGCGCACGGCAGGAGAACCTCACGCCCGTGTGAGAAAGAACACAAAAGGTGATTGATGATAGGTCGAACCCGCTGCTGTGCCAGGTGGACGTGCGTCATTCGGCGGGCATCGAGTCAGCAGCCTGCCAGGGCGGCTATGAGTCCGCAGTCAGAAACTCCAGGCCGGGGATTATGCAATGTTTGCGGCGGCAGAAAAGACAGACACATAACGTGTAATCATGCGCTTTCTGTGGAGAGGCGCGGAACAAGGATGCCATGTTTGCACTCTTGCATGCAATCTGTACTTCTCTGCTAATTGCCATTGTTTAATACCCGAGCGCCATTCCGAATTATCAAGTATTGACTCAACACTCAACTCGAGCATTTTCAAACCGCCGCCGCCAATGTTGGGCATCCATCGCCCTCATTTCCCGGAGCCTGCCTCAGCGCGCCTCGCGGGCTCCTTTTTCGTGGCTCAAGCCCGAGTTGTTGCCAGGTGGCACGTCAGAGACCCGCTTCTCTTCTCATGCCGCCCCGTGTGAATTGGAGGAAGGCCTTTGCGCCACTTGTGCCCCCGCGGCGTGCGGTCCGCCCCGCCCATCGGAACTCGAGCAGGCGTGTCGGACTTTTTGGAATCCGAAAGTTTTCACCTCTCGGGCCAGAGTGGCACGGGCTCTTGTTTCTCTGGCGACACCCACCGGGTCGCTATTTAAGCCGGAGTCGCCCACCATCCCGTCATCACTCAGCTCGGGAGCACAAACGAGACCCGGGCCGGCCTCCTGCCACGGGAACCGAGTCAGTCCAGCGTCCGAGGGAGGGAAGCGCAGCCCGCGAGGCGCCATGTCCGCCAGAGCTCCGGCGACGCTGTCGCTTCTTCTGCTCACGGTCGCGGTCGCGGTCGCGGCGGTAAGTTTTGCCTCGGCCATCCGCCCTCGGTTGTCGGCCGAGCGAAAGCGTCCCCCTCGGGCGCGTGTCGCCGTCGCCTTCGAGCGTGACGATCCTTTTTGGACGAGTTAAAGCTTTTCCCCCACCCGGACGTCCCGGTACCGAGTCGAAAAACGGCTCCGCGCGCCGCAGCCGAAACGCGAAGCCGAAGGTCCGACGGGAGTGCGGTGTGATGTCGCCCTCTTGTGGAACCTTGGTTGAGTGCAACGACCAAACCATTCTGCGTTTGATCGCAAATATGAGGTCCACCTCATTAGGATACATCCCAAGAGCCTCGTGATACCTTTTTTCTTTCTTTTTTCTTCCACAGTGTGACGCATTGTTTCTTCTGCCGTTTTTGGGCAACGATAGATCGAGAATATGCTGGTGTTTGGTATTGAGCAAAAGTGTCGCATTTGTGAATTGTCCAGATTTCCTCGCTCAAGACCAAGAACCTGAAGCCAAATTGGCGCTTGGCAATTCCCCGCATGTACTTTTACCGAGTCCGGCTGTTTTCAGTGGTTTCGACGTCAGCTCGCATCTTCTCATTGTTTTATGTTGAGAGGGAAGACATTTCATCTGTGCTGTATGTTCCACATACGGACAGCACATTTGACAGTTTGTATTCAATTCAATTTATTGCGCATCCGACCGGCACACCTCCGCTTGTGATTTGTGCCGCAGACCCTGGCCCCGGAGTGCTCGCAGCCCTGCGCCTGCCCCGCGGCCCCCCCTCCCTGCCCGATCGGCACCAGCTTGGTGCTGGATGGCTGCGGTTGCTGCAAAGTGTGTGCCAGGCAGATAGGGGAGCCCTGCAACCTTCTCGAGCCCTGCGACCACCACAAGGAGCTCTACTGTGACTACGCGCTGCTGAGCGACACCGACACTGGCATCTGCATGGGTAACGTCGCGCCTCTACCTTTCCGTTTGAACGAGTCATTGCTGGAGAGGTCCTCCAAATACCACGGGGATTTAGCGCTACGACGTTCTTTTTTTGGGGGGTTGAAAATGGCAGTTTCAGCTGTGGCTTCAGCCTTCGTCGGAGCTGCCACTACTTTCTGGTGAGCTGTCTTCAAAACAGCTGACCGGGTCGGGAAACAATACTGAGGTGGTTATTTCATCTTATTTCGAAGGACACTTCGGACTGACAACCCCTCTGGCACTGTTCCATGCCCGCCCTGTTGAAATAAGAACAACAACAATGCATCAGATGGCATGATTCGATGGGGTCTGTGAAAATCCATCCCAGTTTTCCAAGTCAAAGCCGTTTTCATGACAGCCCTAATGGAGATCTGTCCATCTCTCGCTGTCATATGCTGCATAGAACAGCGGTGTCCAAACTAGGGGCCATTTGCAGCCCATCATCCATTTTGCTACCGACATGATCCCCCCTTTCTTGACCGACGCTAGCGTGTTTCAAAAAGCTGACACATTTGAAAGTGGCCCTTTCATCAAGTTGCATATCCCGTCGTGTGAAAACTTTGAGGTCCTTCTCGGTTCTGGGTCTGACCAGTGGTTGTTGGTCCGTAGCTCAAGAGGGTCAGCCATGTGACCTGGGCGGCGTCATCTACCGCAGCGGCGAGTCCTTCCAGCCGAGCTGCAAACACCAATGCGTGTGCATGAATGGCGAGATCGGATGTGTGCCGACGTGCCCCGGCCTCGTCCGGTTCCCGTCCCCCGACTGTCCATATCCTCGCCGCGTCCGCATCCCGGGAAGATGCTGCGAGGAGTGGGCCTGCGACCAGACGCCTCAGGACCGCCACTATGAGTCGGCGATGGGCGGTCAGTGCCGACGACGTCGCATCACGCAGCACTCATTCAAATCATCACCGCGTTTAAAAGCAGCCCTTCACAGTATCAAAAAGCCTTTGCCACGACACCGCGGTGGCTCGACACACAGACGGACAATTCCTTCAATGACCACACCTGCCCATGGCTCTTGCCATTTTTTCACTGTAGAGGACGCCGGTCAAGAAGATGTCGCAAACACATAAGAAAACCCCTGGATGCTGTTGCAAACTAAAACCTAGCGAAACGTCTGCTCCGTGACGAGCAGTGGACTAAGCTTGGCGCGCGAAACGTTGGCGAGCGAATGTGCTAATCGCTAGCTGAAATGCTAACGGTAGAGACAAATGTTTGAACGTCCGTCCAAATATAAATTCCTCACTAATGAACGCCATCGCATCCTATTTGCAAACGTTCCCTGCACAGCGAGAAACGACGGGAAGTGTCTGACGCAACGTCGTCCGGTTATGACCTCGATGTAACGTTGTGTGACGCAATTGACCAGAGCTCGGATTTTGATACCTCGAGCCCATTTTGTCCATTTGAAAATGGCTCCTCCGTCTTTGCAGGAGCTTCTCAGATTCAACCGCTGCCCTCTTCGCAAGGCTTCGGGGAGGCGGCCCTTCAGGATCCGGAACCAGAGAGTCCCAGAGAGAACTGCATCGTCCAGACGACAGAGTGGAACGAGTGCTCGGTCACCTGCGGCATGGGCGTCTCATCCCGCGTCACCAACGACAACCAACGTTGTCAGCTGGAGAGACAGACGAGGCTCTGTCTGATTCGACCCTGCGACAGCCAGCAGGAGAAAGAAATTAAGGTACGCGAACCTCTTTGGGGATGCGTCCACGGTACGGCGGAGAACGGGCTCAAGTCAGCGGGCGCCCGCGCCATCTTGATCAAATGATCCTCTCCCGCAGCGCGGCAAGAAATGCGTGCGGACGCCGAAGGCCCGGCAAGGGATGCGCTTCGAGCTGTCGGGCTGCGCCAGCGCCAGGTCGTACAAAGCAAAGTTCTGCGGCGTTTGTACCGACGGCCGATGCTGCACGCCTCACGCCAGCGTCACCGCCGAGGTGGAGTTCCGCTGTCCGGAGGGAGACGTCTTCCGCAAAAAGATGATGTTCATCAAGACGTGCTCCTGCCATCTTGACTGCCCCAGAGACAATGACATCTTCTTGGCTTCCGGCACGCGCAGGATGCTCGGCGCCGACCAGCGCCACATGTGATACCGAGCCGCCTTTCGCTCCGGCCCGCAAAACCTGACCTAGAACAATAGCGTAGTTGATGTTGTCGTCAATGTGGTCGGGAGGACGGGACATCCCGCGCGTGCGCGTCTTCTTCGCAAAGTTGGCCCGAGCTGCCCAATCCCATTGGAATATCTCACCGTAATATCTTCCGGACAGTTGGCGGGACGGAGACGATGCTGGTTATGGATTCAATCGGGGATTGGCACGGAACCTCTCACTCAACTCAACGGTGTATTTCTCGAGAGCACTCGAAAAGCAACTGGCGCCCGATGCAAATCGCTTGAGGTTGGCGGCAGCCTGGAGGCGCTTCACAGAGGATTGATTGCCTGCTCGTGATTTGAGATTTGAGACCCGACTAAGTGCTCGAGATCGTAGCAGAAGAACGGAAGCCGTGCTTTGAAAGAAGTCGACGCTCCATATTTTCCCGCGTGAGGTTCGGGGAGGCGGAACCGATGGCTTGATGTCGTCGTCGTGTCGACGTTGCTATTTGATTTCCAGAAAAACGGAAAGGATGCAAATCAGAAAACGGCAAACAATTCACGGGCAGCTTTGTGCGAGCCGCGGTGGGCTCGGCCCCCCAGTGACGCTGTGAATGTGAGCGTGAATGTTATTTGCAACCTTTTTCTTGTTTAAGACGTGAAAAAAAAACATCGAAACGTGGCCCTTTCTGGCCAGAAGTTGGTGTACAAGTTTGTATTGATGTGCCAGACGAGCAATTGAAATGGACAAAAAGTCACAAAGAATGTGGAGACGCCGACAGATCGAGGGTTGCCGCCATATGACAGGATGAGCCTTGACGCGTCGTTCATGACATGAAAAAAAAAAAAAAGGTCCCGGGGCTCCGACATTGTTGGGACTCTCCAACATTCCTTCATCAAATTTGTCTTTGTATTTTGCATCCTGGCTGACGTACTTGTAGCACGACTGACGAATTGCTGATTCAAATTGACAAATTGAAGACAAATTTGGCAGCAAGCAAAAAAAAAACATTTGAGACTGTGTACAGTTTTGTACTCTAACTTATGTTTAACGCTGACTGTATTGTTTTAGTTTTTCCACTGTAACCACCCGACTAAGATACTAATGAGTTCTTGTCCGTTGCACTTTTGTCTCTTTTCCAATAAACAAAGTATATTTTTGTTAGAGATGCTGAATGTTGCTCTCGTTCTTGGGGGCGGGGGTTCACGTAGGGCACGGTTGTCTTGTCAGTTCCTCTACTACTCCATAACCTAAAGCAGCAGGGGGACTTCCACGTTGGGGAAACATTTCAACAGTCAAGAAAACCTTATTCTCGGTCACGTGCTGAAATGAAAGCCAGGAGCTAGCAAAATGAGTAAAAAACAAACAAATGGGGAGAAGGCCCAGCCAGGAGACCGAAGAAGAGCCGACGACTTTCAAGAAAGAGAAGGTTACATTTCAAAACCGGGAAATTCACACGCAACCAAGCATACTCTGC
Organism: Hippocampus mohnikei; assembly: GCA_026261675.1. NCBI lineage: Eukaryota > Metazoa > Chordata > Actinopteri > Syngnathiformes > Syngnathidae > Hippocampus > Hippocampus mohnikei. The sequence goes on from JAKGUB010000345.1 coordinate 2,594,768, forward strand.
ATAATAAGCGCCGATGGTGATCGTATTTTTCGGATCTTATTTTGAAGGCACGGTTGAACGTTGCCATAGCGACCAAGAGAACATCGCGGCCAGATCGGACGTTCCTGGTGTCTTGATTCGTGTTTATTATGATGTTTGGAAAATACCACCCTTTTTCATGCAGGTCGTATCATATTCTATTGCTGTATCTATCCGGGCCCCTGAAAATATTGTCTGACATGAAAACGGTCGGCGGGGCCAAAAAAGTTTGGGGAACCTCTGACCTAAATAGCAAGTCGGCCAATTACAGTTGGACAACGTAGACTGTTGCGTCGGCAGTTTCGAGAGCCATATTTTCGGATTCTTTTCTGGATTCACGGCACGAACAGACCACTTAAGCAGCTTCGGTTTGCATTCCTTTTCATTGTATTTTATTTATGTATTTTTTTCTCAGCCTTGCAGGTCTTCCTCTTCACCCGTGACAACGAATGGCGTTTTTACCGAACGTAAAGTGTGAGAATATATTACGACAGCGAGGTCGTATTCACGACTTTGCAGTCAACTGAACAGATGCCATCCAATACCAAACACACAACATACTGGGTCCACTATTCAACACAACTCCTGGAAATAAACGAGATGAAGAAAGGGCATAACTCGGCAAAGACAGCACCAACAAAATCATCGCAAAAATCTGACGGGGGGGGGGGCTTTCCACCGGTGCCGTACCGCGCGGCGATCCCAGCCGGAACTCCCTCGGTGTGCCCCCGCGAGCACGATTTGACGCGCGCGAGGCGGCTGCGGCTGCTCTCTGCCCGCTTTGCTTTGCTGCAGTGCGAAAACCCTCATCTGACGCGCAAGTTCAGCCGCCAGGCGCGTTCCTCTGAGGAAAGCTCGCCTTCGGGACTCCTGACGCATTTCCGCACCGCGGACGGCGCGCCCCGACAGGACCAAGTGCCGCGTTGTGCAAATGCGAGTGCGCGAGATCAACTTTTTTTCTTGAGAGTTGGCGTGAGTTTCGAAGGTGTTTTCCGGTGTTGGCGTGAGCTTGACGCAGCGGGGTCCGAACGACCGCTCCCACGCGTCATTTACGGGGCGTGGACGCCGAGTCAGTCCTGCTCGTCCGAAAAGAAATGTGACCTGCCCAGTGGATGACAAACGACGGCCGAGCCGTTGGAAAAGAAGAACATCAAGGGTAAATAAACGGTCTTATCTTCGTTTGGTGTCTGTCTGGCAGCCATGATCGATCGTGACGATGATGCTTTCGGATTTGGACATCTCTTGTGGTATTTCTCAAGCCAAGTGAAAAAGAAAAACAGAAATCACAGTCGTCCAGTATCTTGTGCAATCCCGAAGCCGCGCAGAGATCCCGAATTCTGCACGATTGGGTTGCAATGTCGAGTACGGAGTGCTCATACGTTTCTCAAGTGGTGCCCTGCGAGAGCGCTTGTGGGCCCACGCGGTCTTGCCCGCGCAACTTCGCGGTCCACTTGACTCTCCGCTTCCGCAGTGCATCGCTGCCCATCGCTACGTCAAGAGGACTGCGACTGGAGACCTCGGAAACCACAAAGGTGGACGATACAAGAGCAAAACAGATCTGGAAATAGTCCTGTGATTCCATTTTGATGCTGTCCCTGTCTGGAAATGCTGTCGTGATGTGAACGCGGCATCGGTCGGACCTTCGAATCAGAATAAGTAAGGGACGAATATGTTTCACTCTTTGTTGTTTCACTCGGGTTGTCTGCATGAAAAGCAAGTCAGCTTTTTGCAGCTACACGAGATCTACAACCTTCCTTGTCTGAGCATTTGTCCGTTTTTCAATGAAAAGAAGACCGACATGATGGTTTTTGGTCCCGGGAGTCCATCCCACCATGCGGACCCCACTCGCCCCCTTCTCTTAAACCAACACTCTTGAAACTTGGGTCTTAATCTGGACCGTGATTTGAAACTGGACCGGCAATTTGGTGCCGTTGTCCAATCATTGTAGGCAGCCTTCCTTTCTCAGGGTGAGGACTTGGAAACGGTCCTTGGCACCTTTGTCACCGTCTCGGTCGGATGACTGTCACGGACTTGACTTTGGAGTCAGCCGATCCTCCGTGAAGTGTCTCCAGTCGGTCCCGAATGCCGCCGCTCGCCTCGCGACTGGTACTCGCACTCCTGCTCTGGCATTCCTGTGCTGCATTTCATCTTGTCGATGTGACCCCGCCTGAGACAGCATTGACCCTGTCACTCCTTGCACAGAACTTGTGGGCTGAATCAGCACTTGCTGCCTGCGCTGTGGCCCTTTATTTATTTCACAAAGTTTTTTCTTAATACTGCACATCATACTTGAGCAAATGATTTAAAACAAACAAACAATTGTGTTTCATAACGCAAAATTGTGTTTTTAGCCATCGCATAGAATCATTAGAATGTTCTCTAGGACTAAACGTGAACTTAATCTTTTGCAAGTGAACCAATAAAGACTGAAAAGAAGTTGCAGATGAAATCTGATAACTTTTTTTTTCTTTCTCCCCCTTCTTTTCTGGTCCACTTTATGGAACTGTGACGACATCAAAAATTCTCCCTCTGGTGAAATGGTGAGTAGGACAGCATTGCCCCTTCTTGTCACGCCAATTGGGTTGACAGTATCTGTCGAGATTATTATTTTGAATAAACTCTCGTTGTGGTTAAAGTACTGCATATATATACATTCTGTGTACAGTATAGCACATTTCAACTGCCACAGTGGGTACCATTATTAGATATATATATTTACATATATCTTTTTTTGGTGTGTATGTGTGTGTGTGTGTATGCATTTCCGGCTCATTTTGGCGATTGTAGCCTCGAACGCGCGGCAGTCCGAGTACGCTTCGGATGTCTTTTACTTATGCTTGAGATCAAAAACAGATTTGATGCCTTTGTATTTCAAAGTAAAATGCGATTAAACGCGCCCACGGGTGAAAACGCTCCATATTCGTAGCTTTCATTTACCCGGAGATGTCCCGCAAATACTTAAACACACATTTAAAGGAAAAAAAAGTACCTTCGTGAAACTAGAAAAAAAACCCCTGCTTTCCCTTTTTTGCGAGGGAACGCAGGTTTTTTTTTCTCTCCCCTTCCATGTCACCTTCGGGGCAAGTTAATTCAAGGGACCTTTTTGGAAGTAATCGGCTCAATTTGGTTACTTCTAGATAGTCATTTGTTTCCAATGACTTATTTTTTCCTTTCCATTCAGCTCAGGTTAGTTTGGAAAGTATTTGAGCAGGCCGTGTTGCAATGCAGTTGATTGTCACTTTTTCATGCTGAACCAAATGTGTCCAGCAGGTCGCAGTAGAGAGCAATACCGATAAAGTAACTGAACAGGTGGTCTAATTTCGAACGGATCATCATCATCATCATCATATGACATCACGCTGAGCCGCTATCGACATGTCGAGTAGGTTCAGATCTTCAGGCAGTTGCTATGTCAAACAATTGTTCGTCGCCGTGTACAATTTCAAATATCCTTGTGTTCAGAATAATACTGTGCGTTTAAAAATGTGAGTTCATATTTGCGATTAAGGTCCTGTTATTTTTTTTTCAACAAAAACAAGCAGTTTAATCTGTATTACAATTGTATAAAAACAAATCGGATTTACGATCCCAAAATGTTGACAAATATGAAGCATTCTCTATTTGAGAGAAAGATTTGAATGCAGAAAGGGTGGCACCCTCCCCGTCTTCTCCCCAGGGAGCCGTGGCGCTCAGCGCCGTCACTTGACCTCGGCAGACAGTCTGGCCCGGCACCTGCTCCTCACGCCGGGAGGAGGGGAAGCTGCTCTCTACCATGGCGAATATGGAGAGGGGGCTGCCAGGGCAAAGGCTGGCCTTTTGTGCTCTGATGGGGGGTTGGCGTGTCGAGGTGTCCAAAGAAAGCGACGTCACCGTGCGGTCTGCTGATGCGAGGGAGCGTCGTTCCGAAAACTCCCACCCTCTTGACAAAAGCGCTCCAACTGGCTTAGTTCTGCCAATTGCAGGCAGGCGGGCAGACTGCTGCATGTGTACAAGGCCTCTTGCTTTACGCTGCTCGCTTGGTCTCCTTTGAGCGTCGCGTTGCAGCCGATTGCTTTGTTAGGCTTGCATGAAAATGCTGAGCTCTGACAGTCAGGGAATGTTCAACGCTATTTACTGCGCGGTCTTAAAAAATGGCATTGAAGTTACATTCTATTGTATTTTACATTTTGAAATTACATTTTGAAATATGAAATTATATATATATATATATATATATATATATATATATATATATATATATATATATATATATATATATATATATATATATATATATACTATAATATATTATATTAAAATTATCTTTAGTTAATTATGTACAGTTTATGCCAAAGCTGCCTTCACTTATCAGCTTCCTGATGACTACCCCCCCAACCACCACCCCTTTAAAATATTTTGATAATGGTATTCCAGTATGCAGATGCTCTTTGAACATCTATTTATCGATTCCACATCGATTACATATTTTTAATGTGAAAATAAACTGATGGCTAGTAAGGCAAACTTTGTTTTTTATAGTTACAACGGCAATCATGATCGTAGTAATTGAAAGCAGCACAATGGAGAAGTGGTTCGCCCCTCTGCCTCATAATTCTGAGGATCCGGGTTCATGTTTTAGAATAAGCTCTAAAAATGAATAGATGGATTTATAGAGGGCTTTTCCAGGGACCCAAGTATGCGTCACAGTAAAATCACAGGGAGATTAAAATGTGTCTGTTTGTGACGTGACTATATAGTCGCGTGATGAAATGTATGCAACAAATTGCCTACCCGATTTCAACATAAATTGTCATGATGTCAATGTATCATGCGACGCCGGCGGTGAAAGAATGTGATGTATGAAACTTTTAGTGGGCTACTCGTCCCGATGGTGGTTCCTGATCTTGAAAATGTCCTTGCATTTGATGCAGGAATTCAAATGGAGAAAATTCCCATTGTATGGCACTCTTGTTGAAGGACCTCCCACGGCAAATATTCATCTGACTAAAGTGCCGTACGGTTGCTTTCTAAGAGCATTCTTTTGGTCTCTCTGACTTTATTATTTACGCCTCCTAAGTACAATAAAGGGCACTATTCCCACGAATCAGATTTAACATGCTCTCACTAGTCAACCAGTGCGGCCACATTACGTTATGTAACCAATGCAGTCCAAACGCAATCGTGCCTATTAAATACTAAATAGACTCCTGGGATCAAATTGGTAGCCCCCCCCCCCACCCTCTTTGAATTTATTGAAATTATTTTAGTCCCCCGCGGTCTCCCTCTTCCCTCATGCAGTTCCAATCACCGAGTGAAAATGGATGTATAGATTTTTATCCGACTTGGGGCTCATCAGTATCCTTGGTTACTGATGGTAAAGCTCTGCAAAGAAAGACAACACAAAGGAGGGTGATTGGTGCGTGCTTCTGCCTCGACTGCTCCTATTGGCTGGATCCACCAATACTTGCTTCATTTCAGAGCGGCAGCCCCACCCCACCCCCCATCCCCTTGGTAACCCACGATTAACCCCGAGTGTGGTCTTGCAGGGTATAATTATACAACAGGTTGATGAAACCAAGACCAACACCCCACAGTTACGAAAACACGGCCGCATATGACGGTGTGGGCGCCTCTCCTGCCTTTAAGACAAAGAAGAGGGCAAAAGGAATGTTTCGTACTGGTACCTCAACACATTTCAAGCTGCTTGATGAACGCTCATGAATCACTACTTGGCTAATTCTCCAAATAGAAGGGATTTATAACTTGTAAGAGCCGACTTTAATTCCCACACTGACGTTATTTTCTGCTGGATGAGCTGTGCTGAGCGGGTGAGTGCTCTCCGACATCTCTGCGAGCCGAAACCCGGAGAATTTGTTGACATATTTTTTTTCACAATCAGCGCCATTTGCAGACAGGTGCGCCTACCGCCCCCCCTTTTTTATTGTTTCCGATCTGAAACGAGCAGTTTTATTTCATGGCGTTAAAAAAAACAGTTTATATCGGTATATTTCGAGTTATTTCCCCCTCCCAACCCCTTCATTTCGACCGGAGAGCGTCTCTTAGTCGAAGCCGTTTCTAGTGCGCACATGAGCAGATGTGATTCATCGGTAGGTCCGCTTCCGTTTCATATTTTTATGCTGTCTGTGTCCAACATTAGAAGGTCTTAACTCCCTAAGATAAAAAAAAAGATTCCATATAAAGGCGTGTTGGAGCAGGAATACAGCTGCCGATGACTAGTATTCAATTATTTTTCATAGTCTTGTGTTTCGGGATTGTATTTATTTTTTTGGTATGTGCGTTACAACTGTCTTTATGAATCCTCGACTGGATTTTCATGTTTGCTCGTTAAGGCACCATGTCATTTGAGCAGCTCGAAGCCTAATGATCATCATTCAATATAGTGGACCAAGTTTCTTTGATCACCTCAACAATTTAAAACGCATTTAGTTGTGACTAATGGCTCCAAGAAAGTTCAAGAGTTGTTGTCTGAAGATGTGATGGATGCATTCATAGGAAACACACGGCCTGTATGTCGCGAAATAGACTCGCTAGAACATTCAAAAATACAGGCTCAGTGTGATGCAGTTCAATTGTACATCATCGTAGACGCTGAGTCCAGTAATAAATTCACATTTTCTGGGAGGAGTGTTGCCGTTGTATAATCAATGATGATGATCCAGAGTGTGTCATCGGTGCATTGTGGCGTTGCCAGCAAAGTGACTGTACAATGACACATTCACAGACTCTGTCCGTGCAAACGAGCAGAACGTGACAGCGAAAAGAAAAACATCTCACCTGCCCCCCGTTTTTCCGGCCGGGAGGTGACAAAGCCACGACGGGCTGGATCTCGCAGTGCTCACCGGAGAAAGGAGAGGCTCGACTTGAGCCAGGTGCCGAAGATGTTGAGCCAGGTGCCGAAGATGTCAACTCAGATTACTGACCTATTGTAGATGAGTGTTTTATTTCCCTTAGAGATGTAACACTGAGGCCACCAAAACGGACCCCCTCAACGCTTCGGCTGCGCCTAGAAATTCTGTCCATAAAGGTGATGAACAGAATCGGCGACAAAGGGCAGCCTTGGCGGAGTCCAACCCTCACTGGAAACGATTCCGACTTATTGCCGGCAATGCGAACCAAGCTCTGACATCGGCAGTATAAGGACCGGACAGCCCGTATCAGGGGGCTCGGTACCCCATACTCCCGAAGCACCCCCCACAGAACTCCCCGAGGGACACGGTCAAACGCCTTCTCAAGTCCACAAAACACATGTAGACTGGTTGGGCGAATTCCCACGCACTCGAGGACCCTGCTAAGGGTGTAGAGCTGGTCCAATGTTCCACGGCCGGGACGAAACCACACTGCTCCTCCTCAATCTGAGGCTCGACTTCCCGACGGACCCTCCTCTCTAGCACCCTGAATAGACCTTACCAGGGAGGCTGAGGAGTGTGATTCCTCTGTAGTTGGAACACACCCTCCGGTCCCCCTTTTAAAAGAGGGACCACCACCCCGGTCTGCCAATCCATAGGCACTCTCCTCGATGACCACGCGATGCTGCAGAGGCGTGTCAACCAGGACAGCCCACAACATCCAGAGCCTTGAGGAACTCCGGGCGGATCTCATCCACCCTGGGGCCTTGCCACCGAGGAGCTTTTTAACCACATCGGTGACTTCAACCACAGAGATAGGAGAGCCCGCCTCAGAGTCCCCAGACTCTGCTTCCTCCAAGGAAGGCGTGCTGGTGGAGTTGAGGAGGTTCGAAGTACTCTGCCCACGGTTCACAACGCCCCGAGTCGAAGTCAGCAGCGCCCCATCTCCACTGTACACAGTGTTAGTGGTGCACTGCTTCCCCCTCCTGAGACGCCGAATGGTGGACCAGAATTTCCTCGAAGCCGTCCGGAAGTTGGCTTCCATGGCCTCACCGAACTCCTCCCATGTCCGAAGTTTTGCCTCGGCGACCACCGGCCGCATTCCGCTTGGCCAGTCGATACCCGTCAGCTGCCTCTGGGGTCCCACAGGCCATAAAGGCCCGATAGGACTCCTTCTTCAGCTTGACGGCATCCCTTACCGCTGGTGTCCACCAGCGGTACGGGGGTTGCCGCCACGACAGGCACCAACCACCTTACGGCCACAACTCAGGTCGGCCGCCTCAACAATAGAGGCGCGGAACATGGTCCATTCGGACTCAATGTCCCCCGCCTCCCCCGGGACATGGGAAAAGCTCTGCCGGAGGTGGGAGTTGAAACTCTTTCTGACAGGGGATTCCGCCAGACGCTCCCAGCAAACCCTCACAATACGTTTGGGTCTGCCAGGACGGACCGGCGTCCTCCCCCACCATCGGAGCCTACTCACCACCAGGTGGTGATCAGTTGACAGCTCCGCCCCTCTCTTCACCCGAGTGTCCAAAACATGTGGCCGCAAATCCGATGATACAACCACAAAGTCAATCATCGAACTGCGGCCTAGGTGTCCTGGTGCCAAGTGCACATATGGACACCCTTATGTTTGAACAAGGTGTTCGTTATGGACAATCCGTGACGGCGCAGAAGTCCAATAACAAAACACCACTCGAGTTCTGATCGGGGCCGTTCCTCCCAATCACGCCCCTCCAGGTCTCACTGTCGTTGCCCACATGAGCATTGAAGTCCCCCAGCAGAACGAGGGAGTCCCCAGCAGGAGTACTCTCTAGCACACCCTCCAAGGACTCCAAAAAGGGTGGGTACGCTGAGCTGCTGTTTGGTGCATATGCACAAACAACGGTCAGGACCCGTCCCCCACCCGAAGGCGGAGAGAAGCAACCCTCTCGTCTACCGGTGTGAACCCCAATGTACAGGCACTGAGCCGGGGCAATGAGTATGCCCACACCTGCTCTGCGCTCTCACCATGAGCAACTCCAGAGTGGAAGAGAGTCCAACCCCTCTCGAGAGAACTGGTACCAGAACCCAGGCTGTGTGTCGAGGCAAGTCCGACTATATCTAGTAGAACAAGTCAGTGTGCTGGCCAAATTATTGAGAAGCAGTAGTTTGAAGCTAAAAGGAGTATGACTCTGTATTTATCTGTCTCCTCACGTTCGTTTCACACAGAGAGGAGAGTGGCTCAAAAACAAAATGTGACGGCACACGTGGAAGACGTGCCTTTGTAGTGGGCATTGATTCAACGTGTTGGTAAAATGAAGTAGGTGTTGTTGTACTACGGATGTCACTATTTTGGCCGTGCGTTTCCCCCCCACCGCATTGAATGGCAACTGGAACAGTTTTTAAAGCTATCCCGCATGTTCTCGATGTGTCCCTCCTCCTCCATCGCTACTAGTCTTCTGCAGAGCTTGCGGCTGAGCTGATTGTCGTCATCATCGCGAGAAGCCAAAATTGGAATCGCTATTGATTGCCCTGCCCTCCCTGCATTGTGTTTTTCTCAACGATTTGAAAGCTGGTCTTTTTTTCCTTTGCCTCTCGTGTTTCTTCAACAAATGTTTTCCGCTTTTGATTTGATGTGGGTCAAGCTAGTTTCTGGATTTTCTCCGCAGCTCGTGTGGCTGGGATGGTGGGGAGGACGGCCGCTCTGCACGTCAGCGCACGGTGTGCTTTAATCCCGGGCAGGGCCCGATTAATTTTAAAGCCGCTTTCTGTTTTTAAGCTCCCGTTCAGCACTCTGACTCAAGCTAGCATGCAGGCATCAACACTGCAATACTTGCGGGGTCTTAATGTCGACAAATGCATTTCGAATCATTCGTGGCGCTGAAGACAAATTTGCACTGTCTGCTCCCGTGCCACCGATGTCAGAGTTCGGTGCCGATTGGCGGCAGCAAGTCGGCTTCGTTTCCGGTCAGAGTTGGCCTCCGAGCCACAGAAAGTGCCGTCGCTATCGAGCACCTCTTGCAAACCGTGTTTAAAAATGGACTTGGCAGATAAAAATCTGCAGTGCTGCCCTGGACTCAAAAGTGCAAGCACGCGGACACACGCGCTTCAGCGGCCACATGCTGCTGAGTTCCAGCACTTGCTGACTGAACACTGAGCCATGAGAATATGTTGTTTTCATCGGGGGCCCTTTAGTTACCCCCTCTCTGTCTCTCTCTGGGTACACCTGGCGCTTTGGAGCCCACACGCTCATTGTCTCTGCCCAGTCAGCATTTGTGTGGCTGTGGCAGCAAAACCTCAACGCTGCAGGCAGTTTGGCAATTTGAACCTTTGCCGTCTTATTATCCCCCACCATGGAAGCATTTAAGATAACCCCGCAACGGTCGTCGGCATAGTTCCAAAATGAGAATCAAAATGTTGCCGTTTTTGGGATTTTTGTGTTTTTTTTACGCTGGATGCCCTTCCTGACGCAACTCGCCCATGACAGCGGAAGGCAGACGGCAAAGAGCGTAAAGCGCCACGGTCTTCATGAACAAATTGAATCTGCTCTGTTGCCGTGGAAATAAGACAGTTCACGTCATGTTTCGGCGTTGAAAATGAAATCACAATCTCTTCCTAAACTCCCAAATTACCTTTGACGTGGGAGATGAATGTCCTCTTGAATCTTTCTGCAACTCTCTGAATCCTTGATCTTTTGACCTCACCACTGTGACACCGCTGGTTTGTTTATCCCGGCGTTCTGACAGCCGCTGCTTGTACCTGCTGCTCACTCAATCTTGCTTCCGATTTTCCATTTTTATTTTCCGAGCCCTTTTCGTTGTCCAAATGCCGAAGCCAGAAGTCATGCAACTGACTGCATAAAACACGAAGAGCTGAAAGGAAGTACAGTGGAACTTCATGTTCCGAACCTAATTGGTTCTGCGAGCCCATTTTGAAAATGAAATGTTCAGAAATCGAGGTCATGCTTCCCATTGAAGTGAATGGAAATACAATGTATCCGTTTCGATATCTTTTTTTTTATTTTTAACCGTGCGGTTGAAAATAGCAGCACGGATTTTTATGCGCGCCCATGTCGAGCACTCTCTTTAGCAGCAGTTTCCTTTTTCTTAAGAACCATTCTGGCCTTTTCGCGCTTTTGTTTGCTTGTCGGCAAAAGTTCGACCAGTCGACACGGGACCTACATCGGCACCTTCCTCCATTCCGTGACTGTATTGTATGTAGGTGGAACCTCTTGCTGCAACGCTGTGAGGCTAAGACGCTCCTTAATTGATATAAATCAAGGAAATCCTGAAGGACGGTCATTCTTCTCTCGATATCCTTCATCCAGTGGTCACCATGACAACAGACGAAGCAGAGAGTCACCAGAAGAAGCCGAGGCATCAGGACGAGGCCGGCCGGGACGCAAAGCCGTCCTCTCCGGAAGAGGAACACCTGCGGACTCGCAACCGCAACTCGGCCGGCCGCGGCCTCTCCCGCCTCTTCTCCTCCTTCCTCAAGAGGCGCTCGCAGTGCGAGAGCGAGGGAGGGGACAAGGGGGAGGAGGAGGAGCAAGAGGCCAAAGCTCCCATTGCTGACCCTGAACCCGAGCTGAAGATTGAGGGAGAGGTGGCCCACGACCGGCACTCGGTCAGCAGCGCCGAGGCTCAGGTCAGCGCACGCACACATACGCGCATCCGCGTCCATCTTTACCTGCTGTCGTTCCAGAAGCAACGGCTGTTTTTCCTTGCATAGTTGTCTCTCGCCCAATAGACGCTGTGCGCTAGTTCGTCTTCATTGATCTCAAATTGCGTGACACCTCCTTTTCCCTCAGGAGAAAAATAAATCAATAAAAGGTGACGCCAGCCTTTGACTTCACCGGACTGCGTTTGCCATTTTCTGTGCTGCTACTCGCGCAGCCAGCACGTGACGTGTCGTGTGGGTTTTTCTGCCCTCTGTGAGCCAGCTTGAAGATGTTTCATGACACACCGGATGTAATTTCCTGCAAAACTAAACGCACGACAAAAAGATGAGAGATGACAAAGCATGCCTTGTATTTGGCGCTCTGACGTTCGTCTTGTCAGCTTATGCTTAAATTAGGTATCACAGTTTCTTTTGGTGGTCTTTTTTTAACTTTGCAGACAATTATTTATTTATTTATTTATTTAGGGGGGGTGAAGAGAAAAACTTACCTGGCTGACAGTTTCGACTGTCGCTTCAGCCTTCATAAATATATATATATATATATATATATATATATATATATATATATATATATATATATGTATATATATGTGTATATATATATATCTCTCTCAAATCATCTTCCTCAGGCTGCCCATGTAGAGAAGAACGAAGCTGAGGAGGGTGGAAAAGACAAAGAGCTCAATAAGGAGAACGCAGAGGTGGCTACACCGGAGAAAGAGGAGGAGGGGAAGGAGGAAGGAAAGGAGGCTGGTTCTGAAGGCAGCAGTCACGGCGAGAAAGACGAGAAGGCCACAGAGGAGGAGTCCCAAACTCCCAAAGCTCCACATCGCCCCAAAACCATGCAGATTAAAGTCACCCTGCTGGATGACACTCTCTATGAGTGTGAGTTGGAGGTAAGAAACAACGTCGTCATATTTTGCTGCATTCTCCTGAAAAAAGGGAATTCCGAATGACTCTGTTGCTCGGATAAGTAATCATTGAAGCCGACATCCAAATCGTAGGGAAATGAGGAAATGCTGCCGCAACGTGGGGTTGGTTCACAATTTAGCTTGAAACCCGAAATCACCTCGTAGAGGACCTCCAATGTTTCTGAACTGATGAGTGTTCAGATTTCAATTGTTTTTGACCAACGATCATCCGCAAGGGGAGATCTTGCGCTTCACCTAGAAAAATAACTTTGCGTGCCCCAGCCAGTCCACTTCTGCTTCTGCAACGTCGAGTATGCGTGCGCTACGACTGCGCCGATGTTATTGCAGATGAGGGGCGCTGCGACGGTTGGCCGCCAGCCAGCTAAGTTTCAAAACCCCCCCTTTTCCTTTTCTAGGTGTGCAAATAGTTGGAAAAGACCAAGAAGCAAATTCCACCCGTGCGCGCAGTGCGAGACTTGAAAACTGAGCCCGTCGTTAAATACACGAGTCGGCGTTTGTATTGTATCTCACTATATGGAGAGCCTCGAGATCGAAGCGAAGTCACAGTATCACCTCCGACACTCCTGAAGAACACAAGTGTCACTTGTACCACGCGGCCATCGGTCGAATGGTCAGCAATCCCGACCGAGCGTACCTTCCTTGTTACCTTCCTTCGAAACCAACCAACAAACAAACAAAAAGTTTTCATAATAATACGCGGTGACTTGGTACCGGCTGGTCACAACAACAACAAAAACCCCAACCTAAATGGAACAGTTGGAATTGGATCAGGTTACTCTTATCAATCTCACAGAATAGAGCGATTCCTCCTCCTTCTGGAACAACAAAGGCGACTTCATGAAATGTCACCACTCAAAACTATTGAAGAAGGAGGTTCATCGGCGAGCCGACCAGGCTCCTTGGCGATGTGAGCTATTTTTAGATCAAACATCTCTCATTTGCCGAGCACCTGCTTCCGTCTGACGAAAAGCTGTTAGCGCTCCTCTGGGCAAGGACACTGTTTCCCCCGAGCCCCCGATGTGCTGTTCTCACCATCCGCTCAGCCCCGTTTAACACCAAACATGAAACGACTGTCCCCTGGAAGTCACTGTCTGATATGCGAGCAGGAGAGCCCCGAAATGAAACTGTGTCTTGTGGGTTGTTGTTGTTGTTTTTGTTTTTTTTTGCGCTTGTGTCAGAAACATGTCACGGGCCAGGAGCTGTTCACAAAAGTATGCGACCACCTCAATCTGCTGGAGAGGGACTATTATGGGCTGGTCATCTGGGAGACGCCCAAAGCCAAGGTGAGCCGGTGTCAACCTGTCACTCGTTTGGAGCCGCTGCGGCAAAAGCCACCTCCGTATTCCGTCCCAAAAGCCGCCCGCAATCTGTAAAATGTCCACGGGAAGCCGACGATGAACTTGCGGCGCTCGGGCGGGGCGGGGAGCCTCATCCGCGAGAAGGTAGATGATGACATGGCTTCTTTATGGATTTCTTTGTAGACTTGGATGGACCTGGCCAAGGAGATCCGCAGGCAAGTGCAAGGTAAGCTCAATACCCCCCCCCCCCCTCCCCCCCTTCACGATGGCATTCCCCACGCAGCTCGAAGGCTCCGCCAGTAGGATTTATGATGCCACTTCATTTCAAGGTTCCCGCTATGATTTCACGTTCAATGTGAAATTCTACCCGCCGGATCCAGCCCAGTTATCCGAAGACATCACAAGGTACCGCACTCGTCCGCTTCGGTCAGACTTGCGACGACGTTTCACTGCGTGAAAAGTTTCTTTTCCATGGCCGCTATTTGTCTCTGCAGACTAAGTGCTCTCGAGATATGCTTGAGTTGTGCCCGTTTTGATATTTGACCCGACCTAACAAGTGGCACTTGATACGTATTCATAAGTCTGGAAGTTCTTTTGGACCTTTGTGGTATAAGTGCCAGAAAAAACAAATAAGATGCGCAGTTAATGTTTGCCGCAGCAAGTTTTGGATGACATTGAGTCTTTTTTTTTTCCCAGAAGATTTCTACAGGTTTTTGTTGTCGTTGTTGTTTTAGGGGTTCAAGACATGCGTTATTTACCGGCATTTCAACTTGTCATCTTCAAGGTATTACCTGTGCCTCCAACTGCGTAAGGACATCCTGCAAGGGCGTCTGCCCTGCTCATTTGTCACCCTGGCCTTGCTTGGCTCCTACGCTCTGCAATCAGAGCTGGGCGAGTATGACCCCGAGGTGCACGGCAGTGATTATGCCAAGGAGATGAAGATGACTCATGGGCAGAGCAAGAAGCTTGAGGAGAAGATGATGGAGCTTCACCGCACTTACAGGTCAGAACAAGTGCTCAGATACATTCAAGTCACGCTTCGTGGCGACATATACAATAGTCATCATCATCATCATCATAGCATGGTGAACCCTCGCGATGACGCGGCTCACCTTTTCACGGCTTCGCATTGCCTTCCGCGTCCCGATTGGCTGAGGGACTGTCGGCCAGCGTCAACAGTCTCAGCGCCTCGTCTCTGTCGCGCTCGTCAACAAAAACGCTTGTTGATCTTTGCTCTGAGTTCTTACTCCAGTCTTGTACAACTGTCCAAAAGAAAGCCCATGACTGCGCGTTTACCTGCGTCATTGTGCCCCCTGCCGTTGCATTTGAGGATTGCATCGAGTGGTCGGAAGTGGTCCGCGATCAACGAGGGTTGACTGTGTCTGTTAAGGTGTGACTTGGCCTTTTTCAGGTCAATGAGTCCGGCTCAGGCTGACATGATGTTCCTGGAGAACGCAAAGAAGCTGTCCATGTATGGAGTTGACCTACACCAGGCTAAGGTGAACACAGTTGGCGCACTTTCATTACAAAAGCAAATCCATGATCAGTTTTTTGGGGGGGTGATGGTGGGGGGAGATACTGTGACAGCAAAGCAGCTACACGATCCCCGCAGACAATATTAGGCTGGATTTAAAAAGTCAGACTTCCTGATGCCCCCCAATAAGGGCATATATAGGAGGGAGGAAAAAAGAAAAACACACAAGGCATGGCGTCACATGTCAGGAGTCTGCCTGTGTGGGCACAACAACAGGAAGACATGTGACTCGACAGACTTTCGAGCAGAAATCAGGTCAATGCGTTTGCATCCCAACAGGGATTTCATTCGGCTCTGGAGCCTCCTAGAAGCGTATGCTGCCCCCTTGTGGCGTTTTAATAAATGATCACGATGCGGCACTGTCACGTCATCCGAACGAGTCGATGCAATTCACTATGAGTACGCATTTTGCCGAAGGGAAATCCGGCTCACGTTGGTGTATTCTGCCATGTACAAATGTATGAAAGAGTAAGACTCGTTGGAATTCTTGTCAGGATCTCGATGGCGTCGGCATCATGCTGGGAGTTTGCTCCAATGGGTTGATGGTTTATAAAGACAAACTGAGGATCAACCGCTTTCCCTGGCCCAAAGTCCTGAAAGTCTCATACAAGCGCAGCAGCTTCTTCATCAAGATCCGGCCATCTGAGGTACACCGCCCCAAAAGCAAACATCCAAGGGCTTCCGCAGACGGTTTTTCAAATCTCCGGCTCGCGGTCCGCCATCTTTCCATCTCCTCGAGCAGGTCGAGCACTACGAGAGCGCGATAGGCTTCAAACTACCTCACTACAAAGCAGCCAAGAAACTGTGGAAAGTTTGTGTCGAACATCACACGTTCTTCAGGTATCGTATGAAGATCCGTCCACGTCCGCCTCATTGAGACCCAAGTCCAACTCTGTTTGCGTGTGCAGGCTGACGTCCACCGAGATGGTCGCGACTCCCAAGAAGTTTCTGCCTCTGGGCTCCAAATTTCGCTACAGCGGTCGAACTCAGGCTCAGACCAAACAGGCCAGCTCCCTCATTGATAGACCGGCGCCTCTTTTCCAGCGCACTTCCAGTAAGAGGAACTCCCGCAGTATGGATGGAGGTAGAGCACTGACCCGCAGCAGTGGTTTTCACATCCCGCTCTCCGCTTAGTGTCCGCTTCCGCCGCCGGCCAAAAGAGCATTTGTCCCCCTCCCGGCTTTCTGCCTTCTTTTATCACGCGCAAACATTTTTTGAACGTCTCCCTCCTGTGTCCCCCACCCCAGCCATGGCATCCACCCCAGACAACAAATCAAGCCGCCCAGTCAGCGCGCCCGTCATGTCGCCGCTGTCTCCTGGGGAGAAGGCCCCTTCGCCGGCGTTACGCAGCCTTTGTCCGCCCAACGGCGCCGCGCCCAAGTTCCGCCGCTCTGCCGACAGGAAGGCCGAGGTGAAGGGCCACGGTCGGAAAACCGAATCCACCAAAACCCCGAGCCCCAGAGCGGAGTCCACTCCAGAATTGAAGGTATCGAGCACGAAGCCTGGCTTCTTGTTTGTGTTGTTGTCATCGTCAGGGAGGCGGGGCAGGGGCCCCGAGGGCCCTCCAACACACAGTAGCACCCATTCAATCGATCATTTGAATGACATCTGGTCTAAAATCGACCTCAGCGCGCTCGCTCCCGTTCACCTTCATTATTCAGCTTTCATTCCAAGCACGACTCGAAATGTATCGGTGAAAACTTTTGAGTTTTTGAGCTCGTGCGCCGACTCGATCCTGACGTGCGCGAGCTGTGTCTGTACCACCAGACGTCGGCCGGGAGAGAACGGAGACGTTCGCCCTCTGTGACCGCCGCCAATGGGGAACGGGAGAAAAAGACCCAGGTTTGTCTCTCGACGCAATGCATAACCAGACCGCCTCTGGAGTTCTTTTGAAGATGCCGAGATTTGTTTTCCAATCTCCGAATGGCCTGGCCCCACCGTACCTCTCGGAGCTCTGCGAACCGCACGCCGTTCGAGGTAGCGAGAACGCGGCGGAGGCTCCGAAGGAGGGGGCCTTTTCCGTGGCCGCTCCCACTCTTTGGAATGACTTGGCGCTAAACGTTGCCGTTCTGTGGCTTTTGACTCGGCCCGAGACTTGATTTTTCGGTCGACCGTTTTTGTGCTGCCGACTGACCGTCTTTGCGATCAATTTATTGCTGCGTGTGCCGCGCTTTGTATCCAGCGGCGGTTGTTTTCAAGTGCTCCAGAAATACATTTGAGTTGGAAAAAGAATCGACCGAAAGAGCGACTGTTAATATTATGGTCGACACATTTTCAGCTCGGTTGCATGTGAGATTGCTCGAAAGAGTTGCGCATGTGACTTTGGACGCCCTTCACTTTGTTTGACAACCAATTTGAGAATCCTAACGCAAACCGTTGTTTTTCCTCTCTGATGGGAGAGCAGCAGTGTCCTCGGGACAAATCAAAGATGGAGACCACGCGAGTGAGGAAGGTTAGCATCACGTCTGCTAACCGGCTTTGCTCATGCTTGCGTCAGTTCGAGACCGTTTTGGCTGCCTTTTCTCTGGCTGTTGCGTTTCCATGCCCCGCGAGCGGACTTGATTTTTCATCTCTCGTTTTGCCGGCTGCTGTTTGATGTGAAATGATGGCTTCTGTCTTTTTGTTCTGCGTCGCACTGCGGTTTCTTGCAACCCATTTTATTTCCTTCCGCGGTTCCTGCTTTTTGTTTTGTTTGTTTTTGCCCTGGCCGATGCTTCTCATTGGATTCTCTTGGAAGGCAAGCGCAATAGTTTGTTGTGAATGACTGCACAATGAATAGCAACCAGATGTTCTTGTGTCCCCCCTTATTTTTCCCCCTACAGAAACGGGCTAAGAAACTTGAGGGTGAAACTATTTATATCAGACATAGCAATTTAATGTTGGAGGTTTGTATGGTCTTCTCTTCTGTTTTGAATGTTGCCTTCATGTTTTTCTGCCTGCTTCATACTTGGGTCGACTTTTGTTCCTTTTTTTATTTTATTTTTTGACTCTTTTGTGTCTTTTTCCTCATTGTGTTGTTTTCAGCTTGACCCGAAAGGCTTGGCATGCACCATTTTCCTCTCTGACTCTGATGCAAGTAACTCGACTTCTCTTTGACATTATCACCTTCATGTCTTGTTTCCATGAGCCAAACTCCTTCGTGACTGGGAGAGAGCTTCCGCGTGCTACGTTAGCATTGAGAATCTGAAACTGGGTTGGAAGTGTGCCGTTCGACAAAATCGGTTTTCAGTTCTGGCAATCTTCCTTGAGGGAAGCGCAGAATGAAATGTGTTCCGCCTCCCCCCCCAGTATTGCAGCAACGGTGTCAGTCAACAACCGTGGACGCTCGTCTCAGTGTGCGGTCGCATTGTTGAAGAATCATGGTTGCTTCTTTTCCTTTTGTCCTCCATGACCACGCGGTCAGTCATAGTGTGCACATCGACATTCATTTTGCATGCAACCATTTATTTTTCTCATCAGGATTTAGAAGTGTAACCTTTTTCCATTATTTAGTTTTTTCCTTGACCACATTATTTTTTTCCCCCGTTCTGTATCTCTCGCCCTCCTTGAAGGACGTGGATAAGACCCAGACGGAGATCATGCGTCACCACACAAGCATCAGTGAGTTGAAGAGGAGTTTCATGGAGTCCGTCCCAGAGCCTCGACCCAGCGAGTGGGACAAGCGCCTTTCCACCCAATCGCCTTTCCGCACGGCGAGCATCAACGGCCAGCTGCCACCAGTGGTGAGTTGGCCGGCGGATAATGCCACCTGACTCTCTTCTTGATATAGAGAGATTTTATTTTCCTTGAATACAAAGTTCATCAGTCACGCTAAAGCCTTTTGGACAAAGCTGTTCAATTCATGCCAATATCGGATGGACGCAAAAAAAATAAATAGCCAACATGTTTTGCGTTGGACTCATCAGCCTTTTTCAAGTCAACGGCTCTGCTGTCTCCTGAGATGAACAGCTCGTCACCACCCAAATTTGTTGCAAATGTTAAATGTGATTGACGCTTGCATGTCAGCATGCTGAGAGTTGAAGTTAGGAGCCAACAATGGAAAGGCTGCCCGAGATTGATTTGGCAGCTTTCTATTTGATTCTTTTTTTAACTGTACCCCGATGATCCACTTGATGGCGCTGCCGGCTTGTGTCGTTCCTTGGCTTCTGCATGAGCCGTAAGCGGGCTTTGTTTGTTTGTTTTTGTTGCAACGGTGCTTGATGTGAGGATGGTGCTCAGTTGCGCCACGTGCAAAGTATCCGCACGTCGCATCTGAGGAAAAAGGTGCGTTGCGTCGAGGACGTCTTTGGCTCAGGCAGGCCAAAGGTCACCGCGGTCAAGCCCAGCATGGCACCCGGAGGCCGTGGCTTACTGGCGAGAATGAACACCCCATCTGGAACGTCTCCACGCTGCGCTTGGCTGCAAAACCCCAAGCCTCGGTATCAGAATGTGTGTCCCGGCAAAGATTTTTGCTCTTGTTGCCAGCGGCCGCGCACGCCATGCTGCCTGACAAATGTGTCGGGAAAAGTTGCAAAGCCAAAAGGTCTTGGATCCCAACTTGTTGTTGTTGTTTATTTTTTTTTTAAATCATGGCCTTGCGCTGGCATGGTTCTTCCAATGGCTGCTCGCACAGCGCGTCGTTTTGCTTGATGGAGCAACGCGCCGCATAGCTGGGTTAGCCCGGATGATCTCGTGGCATGTTTTGAGCCTGGTTGGCGTTTGAAGGGCAAAAAGAATAGCAAAAGCCGAGGGACCAATCGATAAGCCCGAGAATTTTCTACCCCCCTCTTCTGGGACCTGTCTCCTTCCCCTACCATTCCTAACTGTCCCTCGTCGTCTTTTTATGTCTTCAAGGCGGTGCCTGTTGTCTCGTCCTTCCCCCAAATAAGTTGAGGCGTTTCTCTTTCAATCAAAACACGACATTTAACATTTGACGATCGCAATGTAAGTTCAAGAGATGTTCCTCATTCCGCACAAATGAATAACCAAGGTAGCGGGAAGCACAAAAACAGTCCAACTCAACACAAAGTCTCGTGCCTTTTCTAAGACGAGAGGTCATTCCAAAGAGAGCGAGCGGCAGCGGAAAGGACTAAGAAGTCTCCCAACTTCTAATCGTGTCCGTCGCGCAGAGCTAAGGCGGGGCCAGGCCATTTCCAGATTGGAAAACAAATGATTGCATCTTCCAAAGAACTCAAAAATGAGCCGGCGAAGAGACGCCAGAGTAGTTCTCTGCTCTCTCTTACGAGACGAGGGGCGGCATTCGGGACCACCCCGAGACGCTTATTTCTAAGTTTAGGCACTCGATGGTTGGCTTTTTGCAAACTTATTTGTACATTTGGGCATGGAATGAGCTCAGCGAATAGACGCAGGCCCAGCATAACGTCGACAAAAGGCTTTCCGGAATGGTGGGGGAACCGTTCAGGTGTTTTTTTTTGTTTTGTTTTTTGTCCGTACGGTTCCATGACGCGAGCCGTGTGGATCCAGAATGTAGAAAGCAACCCCCAGCGATAGCGCCAAAAGCTTTCCCGCTACGTCTTGTTGCTCCCACTTGCCATCTGCATGTTCCACCCGTCTGTTGATTGTTATTTGTCTTTTCTGGTCTTCCGCTGCTGAGCACAGCGAGGGAGCCAGTCACTGTTTGGACCAAAGGTAAGCGCATGTGGCTTGGCCCCGACGCCGGGGGAACCGTCGCTCTTCAGGCATGGTTTTCTGCCGGATGATGAGGACAGTGAGGTGCATTGGGTAGATGACTGCGAGGAGGAGGAGGAGGAGGAGGAGGAAGAGCAGCCAGCCGGTGGCCACGCTTCAGAGGTGGCCGTCGGGGTGCCAGATGAGGCCAGGCGCTCGGACAGCTCCGCCGAGGGCGGCCCTTGCAGGCTGCGCACGGGCCACGGCCACTCTCGGACGTCCTTCTTCCTGTCGGCTCTGCTGGCGATGGCTCTGACCGCGCTGTGGTTGGCTTTCGTTTGAAAAACAAAAGGCTACATGTACAACGGAATGCAGCCTCGCCAAAATGATTGCCGCAAAGCGTGCAAAAGAAGTTTCTCGGGAAGGGGAAATCATCGGTCGGTCAGGAGAGGTAGCGGCCAAGCTGAGCGGGATCGCTCCGCCGGCGGATGAAAGCAGCGATGGCCCCCGTCGTCTTTTGTCCGGTCGCAAATGAGTCGAAAACGAACTGGAAAATGATTCTGCTTAAATGATGTCGATGAGGCCCGCTTGGTTCATTTCTCCGTCGCGCGCCGTCTTTTATATCAATCTGTATTTGTGACAAACAGCATGTTGTTGTCTCAACTGGTCCGTGCACCCCCCCCCCACCCCCCCCCCCCCCAAAAAAAAAAATCAAGGCCTCCTCATACGCATGCACTGCAACCTTTATGTGGCCGAGCACCCGCTGACGGCGAACGTTCTCCCCGTTGGCCAGCTCCTGCTCGGGCAGAGGAGGAACATTCCAGGGCTGCAAAGGAAAGGCGCCGGCTGTCGCTATGGCGGACACATCCAGATTCCAATCAGAAGCTGCTTTTTTTTTTTTTTTTTTTTGCACACCTATTCAAGACAACTTGCGGGGCGTTTTCCATCCGACGCAACCGCTTCTCGGATCTGACATTTATCATCCTGATGAAGACAATGACGGCGCCCAGAGACTGCAACCAAACGGCTTTCACTCACTCGTGTTCCTGCAATGTTTCGATTGTTTGCTCGTGCTTCGAAGTTACAATCTCTTCACGTCTGAAGAAAAATGTCTGATGTTTGGCCTTCTTTGACTTGGGATGAATCATGTTGGATGAAATTGTATTTCTTTGGCTTGTCAACTTTGTTCCCCTCTAGTGCGGTGCGCGTGAACGAAAGGGGGAAAATGTTCCTCAACATTGCTGTCGTGGTCGATTTTTCAGTGTTGCATGAAGCGCTAGATGTCCCAACGGCTTCGTGACTCTATTAAATAGCTGTGCATGGCTGCAAATGTGTTTTGCTGCTGGCGTGAGTGAGCTTGTTGGATTTCTCAGTGAGCTCGTTTCTGACTGTGGGTGTTTTTTTTTTTTTTGCAGTCTCCAGTGCTGAAGACCCAGACGATCACCATCTCGGATGTCACCAACTCTCTTCGAGGAACCGTGGCCCTTAAGGACATCCCCTTGGTTCACACGGAGACAAAGACGATTACGTACGAGTCAGCCCAGGTAAGAGGCATTCGGAGCCCAGCGATGAAAAAAGCGCCACGCCAGAGCCACGGCCATTCATTTCTCTCACTGGGACCGCCGCGTTGGCATGAGGCCTCGCGGCATCGCAAACCAGCCCGAAGGCCCCAAAATATGCACGGCGCTCGGCCGGTGATTCCGTCGCTGCTTCTGTCTCCGATGCACATTGTTCTTCAGATTGTTGTTCGGCCCAGTTCTCGGCAGTAATAATAATAATAATAATCATAATGACGTGCTTTGTAGTTGTACCTTTTGGGATGTGAAATGATGATTTGAGTCCGAAGGCTGAAAAGGCGTCTCTCCCGCAGCCGCTGGACCCCTTTGCGGAAAGGGACTCGGGAGTGCTCCTGAGTGCCCAGACCATCACATCCGAGACGATCAGCACCACCACCACAACCCAGATCACCAAGGTCTGCCTCGCCGATCAATACCGGCCGTGTACTTGAATGCTGCGGTCGCGCTGTCCGTTCAACCCGCCGCAGCAGCAGAATAGACTGAGATAGAACGTGACGAATCACGAATGATGCGCATGCCAAGATGACTTTGATGCTACAATCCGTCATCCGTTTCGTGCGTTATACTTGCACGTTCCTTTTTTTTTTTTGTTTGAATTTTTTCTTGACCGCGATTAGCATCAAACGACAACATGGCTTTCCCTCTTTCCAACATCCGTCACTTGACAGCACCATAATCCAGCTGACCTGGCATTTGCAGTAAAGAGGCCCTTTAATAGGCGTTCAAGGATGAACCAGCGTTTATTGGAGGCCATCCGGGTGACGCCGGTCACAGACGATTGGACTCAGTCCTTTGTCGGTGGGGGAGGGGGGGGGGGCTCCTCGGTATGCGCGCTGGAGAGTCCTGTCAAGCCAGCGGCAATTGAACAAAACAAGAACCCACAAAACGGCAAACGTCTCCGACTGACGCTAAAACACACCCCAAGTCCGAAGCAAAGTATTTGGACCTTGCGCTTCGGTTCGATTGGGACCCGGAGAGGCGACCAAACGAATGACCCCGAGCTGTCGCTTCAGTCTGAAGCGGCGCCGGTGATTTGCATGTGTGTGTCATGCTAGCTAGTTGGCTTGCTAGCGGCGCTAAGCTAACCTCGGAGGGCTTCTCTGGTCCAGCGTCAGAGTTTGCAAACAGATTCGCGAAACAGCTCTGTGTGGGATATTTTTTAATGCCCACTTTTCCGTTGAGCCAATGACAAAAAAAAAAAAACGCTGTTTGCTCATCAGACCGTGCAAAACACCGAACAGAAACGGAAGAGCAATACTGTACATGCCCGGAAAAGAAGAAAAAAGTGAGCCTGAAAAATCTGTTGAAATTCCTGGTTGTTTTATCGCCGAAACGGACCGACCGAGCCGAGCTGCTTTGTCTTGTGTCAGATGTGCCCCCCCCTTGAAATGTTTGGTTTCAGCCCTATCGTGTCTGTCGCAGACGGTGAAAGGAGGCATCTCAGAAACTCGCATTGAGAAGAGGATCGTCATTACCGGAGACACCGAAATTGATCATGACAAGGTGAATTGCTCTTTGTTCACATTCAAGGGGCGCTACGTTAGTGAATGGAGAAGGGGCGGGGGGGCAGCAAGCAAGCCTTGTCAACATTGTGTCCCGGCTTGCTTTGTCACGTTTTGTTGTCACCTATTTTCTGAAAATGGTGGCCGATAGTCAGCAAAATTCGATGCGCCGCTCGTCCACCGTCCACTTCAACTTGTGAAGATCCACAAGCCATTTGCACAATATTTTTCCATTTTATTGGCAGGAAAAGCCTTGATCAGAAAAGACAGTCCTGACTGTTTTTACGGTGGTCAAGAGTAGGAATGCGCAGATGAACGTGGGTGCAAACAGGCTAAGCTCACTCCTAGCGTCGGGGGCGGCAATTAACGCAAAGTGCCGCCCGCCTGGCTAAGACCAAGATGGACAAAGTCGGCGATCTGCATCGATGCGCGGTGATTTCACAATGCCGGGACGCCTCCATTTGGACGGCGCCATAGATTCTTCGTGCTGAAGCGGAAATGATTTGCGCGATGAACTCGGCAATCGCACGTGCATACCAAGTGCATCTGTTCCACCGGCTGTTTTAATGGAGGCCATTAATCAAGCGCGACTGAACAAGCCTTCGCCGGTTGTCATTGTTTCCCGTGTTCAGGCTTTGGCCCAGGCTATAAAAGAAGCCAAAGAACAACACCCGGATATGTCGGTGACCAAAGTGGTTGTCCATCAAGAAACGGAGATTTCCCCCGAGTGAGACCGGCTCATCCCTCGCAAGGTTGGTATGCCGCTTCCGCTGCGTTTGCCGGGTACGGCGCCGGCTCGCGTTCAAGTGGAGAACGTCGCACGAAATGAGCGGCCCAATTTGGGCTCCGAGGTGCTGCGCCTTTCCCGTTCTTGCTCGCGTTGCCTTCCTTTTTCTTGAATTCGTGACCTGCCGCAGCTTTTGCTTCAACTCGGCAACGCGCTGCCGTGCGGATAAAGGTTGTGACTATTTCAAAGGGAACGGTAGAAAACGAAGCTTGGCTTGTTTGTAAAAGCATGGCTTTCAAAAAACAAAAAAACGTAGACAAAAATGCGGAGGGACCCCCGAAATGATCTGACTTCACCACCATCAGAGCGGTGATGATTTCTGAAAATATCGCATTCATGATCCTCAACGTGCTTGAAAAATGGCCATCTCGCAAAATTCACTCGACAATACAATCTCGGATCGCTTTCCGGACTGACTCGAGCACGTTTCTCAAGAAGGCGGATGAATTTCGCCCTCGCCTTTTTTTCTGCATGCGGCCCCGCCAGTAAAAACCTTGGACGCCCCTGCGCCAAATGGACCTGGAAGGAGCCAACGGGGGTCACACCCAAGCCGGATGAGCCCACTCGAGTTGCCGAAAGGTACTCGTGCCAAATAGGGGAAGGAGCTCAGCATGGAAAAAGCTCGCCCCTCCGCGCGCGCCGAGTTTGTGTCATGCTAGGATGCCGCGCGTGCTCCCAACGTGAAACAAAGCCCCTCGGAATGCGCTTTGTTCAGTGCCCATGTGGCTTTCATCACAGAGGCCCGTTTACGGAATGTTCAAGACCCAGGCTGGGAGTCTGGAAGGCTTCAGCCGGCCGACTCTGCCGCCGTGTAAACACGCCGCGCGACCTCCCACGTTGCTCTTTTTATGGGGGATGCGCGACGGGAATTCCCCACTTTGTGGAGGTTGACCCCCCGAGCGCTGAAGAAACGCTGACATTTTTGGGCATCTCCCGCCGTCGTCGGACGAAAAAAAAAAGGTGTGCCAGCAGGTCCAAGAAGTGCCGGTTGCTGTCTTCTAACACTGCGAATGAGTCATGACCGAAAACAGAAGAAGATTGTTGGTATTTCTTTCTTTGCTACTTTCATTTGGAGCTTTTTCGAGCTGACCACTGCGATTCTTCCAATCGAAATGTCGGCCAGGGAAGGGCTTTCGGGGGTGCACGATGCAGAATGGATGGATGTTGATGCTGTTGAGACACTGATTCCATCCTTTTTTTTTCCCCTCTCTCTCTCTGTCTCTCTCTCTCTCCATCTCCCCTCATTTTTCCTTCCCTATGACTGGCATCATGTCGGCCCGGCAGCGCAGAGGCGCGGGGCTCTTTTCTCCGGGCGCTGCGCTTTTTTGGGGGAAAACGGATGGATGGATGACTCTTATCTCGATCCCCTCAGAGGGCCCCCCCTCCCCATCACACCCTTTTAACCTCAGAGCTGCGAGCGCCTTTGACATGAACCTCCAGACCACATCGGACGGACCAACTCCCCGACGGAACCTCGGGAAGTTGTGCTCCGGGGCTGGCCGGGAGAAATTTCTCGCTGCTGCTCTACTTGCTGCCAAAACGCCGTCCCGCCGTCTGATCCCCAACAACGCACCTTTTATAAGGAACAAAAACCACACTTGTGAAATGAGACGGAGAACATTTTTCCAAAAGGGGCATTTGGTCTTTTAATCTTTGTGATGACGGAACTTTATTTTTGTAGAACTTTTCTTACAGTCCCAATTGGTTAGCCATCATGCGGGGCAGCGCCGTGTTTGTTTCCTTCTTTCTTTGTTTTTAATTTAAGCAATGTGATGCAAACACGGGGGAATGTGGCTGATTTTCTCGGGATTGTACACATCCACACTCAAGGTTCCTTTCCCGCTCGCTTTGATTTCTTGTACAGTACATGATTCGTATCTCTGGTTCCCTTTTAATGTGAAGAAATATTTTGGTTTGTTTCTCTTCTTCGATGTGGAAAAGAATCTCCCCTTTGTTGACGCCCTCGTTTTGAGCACTCGTTCACTTCTTGTTTGCTTTGCGCTCGCTGTCGTGTTTGCGCCGGAGACTCGGACGTTGATTTCTGCTCACCTGCGTCGCCCGTTGGAGGCGAAAAACGAGTCACGCTGAAGCAAAGTGGCAACGGTCAAATGCTTCAGCGCATTTGTCAAATCACCCCAGTGTAGTTCCTGGGCCATCTTTTGGTACAATTTGTGGCAGGCGTACCCGTTGTGATGGAACCGTTGTCTTTTTCACATTTTTCTCATGCCAACATTTTCCATTCCGCTCAAGCAGATACAAAATAGTGTCAAGGGATCCTTTCTATATCAGCCCCCCTTCGAGAACATATTTCGTCATTGATTTTATTGTTTGCTTTTGTTCCTGGGCACCGTGATGCAACATCCTGTCCGCTTGTTGGTGGATTGTTCCGTGTGCCGTTGTCTGGATTGTTGGCAACCAGCATCGTTTCGCTTCTTTCGTGGTATCCGCACAAAGTCCAGGAGCGCCACCCGCCGAATAAATGTCTTTGGGGTTTTTTTTTCTCCTCCTGTTCATTGTCCACTCTTTGATTTCCTCTCACCAAAAGGTGCAATCGTGTCTCGACCGCCGAGTCCCGCACTGTCTTGTGGGCTCGGCAGAATCCAAGCAAGCGTGACGCATCAAAATAAGAATGCGGAATGGAATTTCACTGTGCAAACGCGCAACCTTTGCGAGCATGGCATGAGAATCATCTTTGCTGGCTGTCAGCAGTGAGCGTCGCTGATTTGTGGCTCACGCGGTCAATCTTCCAGCGGGAGCCTCTCGCCTCTCCGTCACCTGATTTGAAACGGGATCGCTGCTGACTCCTCGGGCGTATCCCTCCCTCACGTGTCGGATTTATGACAGCCGTTGAAAGAGTTCAATCGGTGATCTCATCTCCAGAGTCCCAAACAGCCTCGCGCCATTTTAGAAACTAAAATGCACACAAACGAGAGGGGCAGGGAGAGAGGGTCTTTTTCATGCACACCGGGGCTGACCACGCAGCATCCCCACACATGACAGGTTTCGGATCAATAGCGCAAGAGCGAGCGATCGAACGAGCGACCTTCGCACTCTGCGCACGAAAGCCCTTTGAAGATTTAGCAGCCGGATGGATGCTGTGAAGTCACGTTTGACCCTTCCCGATTTCTGCATTCTTGGCATGTTGCTCACACGCCAAGGTTTCCGTTTGTCCAACCCATTCCGATACGGCACCCGACCGAATGCAAAATGCGCTCGCTGAATGCCAATTTCACATATTGGGGCAGTCCAAAAATCCCCACCCAGCTGTCCCCAGGCGGAAACCGTCATTGCATGTGTGCGGCGTCAGACGAGAGCTTGACTTCGGCTGGGGAAGCATCGGGGCTCCGTTCCCGGAGGCAGAGGCGGGTCGGACCCGCTGTTGGTCATTTTGTGGACGAGCGCATTTGACAGAGGGAGGTCTGCGCAGCTGCGGGAATGGCCAATCAAAGCGGCTCATCTCATTGCCGCTCACACTGACAGCGCTTGACGTGGGGGTGGGGGGCGGCTAGCGAAACATCTGCGCCATCAAGTGGCTCCTGGAAACTCCAACTTGATCTCCTTGCATATCGAGAAAAGCTGCACGCTGTCTCAACAAATGCATGAGTGGTTTTGGCACCGAGTTTTCTGACAAGCACCCTTCTCAGGCTGCCCACCTTCACCTCAAATATAATTTTTATTTTTTTATTTTCAATAGCTTGACAAGTGTGAAATAGGATTTGGTGAAGTCGATCTCACAATCTGATCGTGAGCGGTGCCGCGGTGCCAACTTGGATGGCGTCTTGGAGATTCCCATGCGATCCTTCCTGCCGGAAATGCTGCACGCGGCGACGAGCACCGACGTCATGAAAGATGTCTGCAAGCCAGCTCGGATCGCTTTCCATCCCTCTTGTCCTCAATTGCCGGCCAACTGATTCCAGCCTGCACCTGTCCTCTCAGTGGGTGATGCCCCCCCTCCCCCACAGTAAAGCAAAGAACAGGAAATGGAGCACTGTGAACCTGTCTTTTTTTTTTTTTTAATCATTTAACAAATCTGTACTGAATAACGGCAACTATATTGCATCATAGCCAGGGTTGATTTGGATCGCACCTTTACAAACGCTCACTCAAACAAAACAAATAGTAGAGTCTTGGAGCCTTTTTTTTGTTGTTCTTTAATAACCTCCGTCGACGTCCTCCGCTTTTACACCTGTTGCCAAAAGCGCGCCCAATCTGTTGGACGGCGCGGACCTGCCATTGAGTGGCTGCAATTTAGGATTTGAGTCAATCCCGCCCGGCCTTGCATTCTCCTCCTCAAATGGTTCATTTCATTTCATTCTTCCATGTCTTTCTCAGCTCCGAGTGGGTGGAGGAGTTTTGTGTGTGTGCGCGCGCGCAGGCATGCGTGACCGTGCGCGCCGCGCCGCACCGCGCCGCACTGCAGCCTTATTTCCTGTGGCGTCATTGGCAGTGCAGCGGAACAGATTGTGGGCTTTGCAACCCCGCTCGGATAAGGCGGCGTTTGCCGGCTATATCTTTAGCAGAGGGCGGCAGAGCTGAGAGAAGAGCGCCGGGAAAGGACGTTGGAGCCGCGTGGCCACAAACGCAGCGTGGCGTGCCGGAGGGCGTCGACGCGGCACTGCCGAAAGAGAGCGTTGTCGCTCGCTCAAATGCAAATGTGGCGTGTTGATGAGTGGAACCCGAGAGACCTTTGGCAGCCGTTTGTCGGTGTCGTGCAAACAGTTGCGACCTGAGACCAATCAAACACTGCCCCTTCAACCAGTGGAGCCTGCATTTCAGCCCCCCCCGAAAGGAGAATCCGCAACCGAGAACCCAAAGAGGCTGCGGTCAAGGCCCGGAAAGGCGTTTCCAATGAGAAAGGCCGAGTCGACGGGCCGCAGGCTCCAAGTCACAGTTTACGCCCACCAAACGGTCAATATGTGTCCGCTTCATTGGAGTACTCTGCGCTTTATTTCAAACATGGCAGGCAGGGCGTTTGGCGTCCGTACGAAGTGGGAGGGCTCCTCGGCACCGCCGGCCAAGCGGCTGTGATTGAACGCTCTTCAATGACGGATATCCGATGAGAGCGCTTGTGCATTCCGGCCCGCTAGCCGTGCTGGAAAGAGACGAGATAAATGGCCTGCCTGCCCCCCCCTCCAGCTCCCCGCTCCCGGCCAGCTCTCCTGCGCCATTAAATTGTATGTGAGAGCGCTCGGAAGTAGGAAACATCCCTTGCAATCGAGACACAGAGGTTCATGCTCTCTTGGGGGGTTGTTTAGCTTTTACATTCAAGCAAGCCAGACGATGGAGTCGTCATGTGCTGCCCAACGTGGTCGTCACGTCCCCACTTTAAGTCATCCCTCCTTTTTTGCCGTTCGTTGGGACCGGAGCGAAAAGTGAAACGGCCCATGCAGCGTTCTTCTTCGAGTCGGCGTCTCGACATGGTGGGTGGCGATGTCACAATCCTCCCGCCCGCCTGAGATTGGCTTTCACCTCACCATCCCGATATGACCTCACTCGCTTACTGTTGACGTTTGCGCCCTTTACAGAAAAGAAAACGCGCTGAGGGTGAAGCTGAACAATGCCGAATAAGCTGCCGTTGCAGATTGAAGAGGCGCTCACTTCGAAGAGCTCAACCAACCGACGACGGCGCGCTCACGGTTGGAGTCGGAGCGAAATGCGTCGTCTTTGTCGTCAGCTGGCATGCTTGCGTGACGACTTGGGCGCCAATATGCCGACTTCACGCGTCCGCTGCCTCGAGTTGCCCTTAATGGGCCCGCAAAGCCCCTCCTTGAGTGCCGCAAGTGAAGCGTGTGCTTGGTAACGAAGAGCAGACGGCGCTTGGCCCCAATCTCGCAAAAACTGGCACGCAACGCCGCGTCTCAAGCCTTGAAGGGAAACCATCTGGGTGGCGTGTTTTGTTGTTTGCGTGACTCGGCTCGAGTTACGGCTCCGCTCCTTGAGAAGGTCCCGGATGGTCAAAAGTCGCTGCCGCTTCCCGTCAGGTACGACATTCGAATGCCAGAATAAGCCGACACAGCGCCGTCGTCTTGAGTGCTCACAGAGAGAGCCGCGTCGCCATCGGCTCACCGAAACTGACGTTGACTCGCGGAGTGAGCTTCCGTCGGCCGCTCCACCCGTTCCGGAGCGCTCGCGTGCGGCCCTCCTCCTCTCGCAGCACTAAAGGGGTGGGGGGGGTTCTGAAAAACAAATGAATAAATCACAACAATGAAACTGAATGAGGGCCTAGTTTTAGTCACCATTTTCTCTCCTGTGATTGAAATGTGTTCTCTCGTCTCTTTGGGTGGCGATTGTTCATGTAGATTGTCGACAAAAAGGAAGGTTGAAATGCTCAATTTGTTTCATTGTGACCAAACCAAACTTGAGAACTAAAAAAAAACAAATCGAGAAGGAGGGTCAACAGAAGTTCAGTTGTCACTAGGAACACATTTAGGGTGTTTTGTTTTTGTTTTTGTCTCTCCGACGATGTGATTCCTCTCCTCCGGCCAGCGTCCATTCCAGCATGCGCGAGGTCAGTGATGCCAAGTGGCCGATGGCGACTTGTAGCGACCTGGAGGACAGCCGGTAGCTGCTTTCCGGACGGAGGAGTCGCCCACGCCGATGTATGGTACGAGTTCGGGACGCTAACCGCACGCAAACACGCTGTTGTTTATTTTGGTTTCGGGTCGACCCACCTGCTGTCATGTCGATGGATACCGGTGAATGATTTCCCAGTGGCTCTGCAAAATGGAGCGCCCCCGCTTCCTGGTATTTGGTAACTGTGCCTTGACAGCTCAAACACTGAGAGCAAGTCAAGCCTCTCGTTTCACCGTGAGATCGGGCCCTTCGTGGATTCGTCACTTCTGCAAGGCACTTGACTTTGGAGTCGGCCACTCCTCCACCAAGCGTCTCCAGTTGGTCCTGAATGCCGCCGCTCGTAAGAGAGCGTGTCACTTCCTGGTGTGGCAAGATACAAATGAACCATTTCTGATTCAAAGAATGTCTCTTCAAAACAGCGTCGAGAAGAGAGATCATCCCATTTTAGAGGCCAAAATGGTTTCCGCCACTTTGTGCCCATTGCAAAGGCATCACATTTAGTTTGGAGCCGATCGGGGGTCCGCACATGTCCACGTGCTGTTTTTCTGCCCAAGAGGTGGCACCGAAACTCATTTGCTGGCTTGTGCTCTCGTGGTGTGACACGATTTTCTCTCTGGGGGGTTGTCGTTTTTGGATGTCCCTGTGAAATGGGGATTTCGCATTGGTGCTCGCGCGAGACAACAGCGTCTGCCATCGCCGCTGACTCAGCGGAGAGGAGATGAGCCGCACGGCATCGCACGGAGTCACTTCCCAACAAAGACCATGAGCTCCAAGTTGCTTTGACATTGGGATGATGGCCTTGTTGCTTTTTTTTTTAGGGGGGGAGGGCAGCTTTGCAGCGTTAGTATATTGCGAGTAGCTAGCTCACTGTCGCAAAGCCTAAAGGAGCTCAATAGGCGTCCCCGGGCCCTAAAAGCAGATGCGGGACCTCAGACTGGGGCGACGTTTTCACATCGGCATCGACTCTCGTAGGGGCTAAAAATACCACCTGGCTTCCTCAGAGTCTGCCGCCTATCAAATGAGATCATACAAAGCTCGTTGCTCAGCCTTTTGGCCGTTTTTGGGAACATTGCGTTGCAGTGGATTCGGGAGGCCCCGTTTTGCGGCTCGATGTCATTTTGCGTCGCGTGATCGCAGGCGAGTGAGAGCAAGCTGATCTGGCACCCAAACTCGGAGAGAGCGCAATCGCCCGCGGAGATGAGCGCGCGCCGAGCCAAGCGCGTGTCGATGAGAACGCGGCCGCTCGCGTGTCACGTTGTGTTGTTGCGATTCTCGTGGCCTCGCTTGGATCACCCTGAGAGAGGCGACGCACGAGGCGAAGTCAAAGGGAAGTAACCGCCGATGTCGTCTCGGCCCTTGAACTGACCGGTCGATGGAAAGTGATCTTGGATTGGGGACATTTTGCTCAATCAAACATTTTGAGAAATACACGTCATGTGTATTCGTTTGACGTACGGTCCCTCGTGTGGGAGAAACAAACAACTCATTTCTACCGTCGATCGCCAACAGTCGGATTAGGTTTAAGGTGAAGAGGAAAAACTGAGCGGGTTCGGCTGTCGCTTCAGCCTTCATCGGTGCTGTCAATCCTTCAACAGTTTTGAAGACACGTCACCAAAAGGTATTGGCAGTTAACGACTGCTTTTAAGACGCATCGACGGCAGAAGCGACGGCCTCAAACTGTCAGCCGGGCAAGAGTTTTCCCCTTCACCCAAATAAGAAAAGGCCGTTGTCTGGAAAAAAGAAACAGGCCCATAAGTAGACAAGATGAACGTCCTAGCGCCATCGCCAACAGTCGCAATTGCTCGGCCCTCGGTGGCAAAGCGGCTTCGGCAAAAAAGGTTCACGTGCCAGCAGATTGAGAGTAGTCTTTGAAAGATCAGTAACCTTGTTTATTGTGAGGTGCCAAAGTCTTGACCGAGATTTGGGAGCCTTTTAAGTCATGCTAACGACATGGCTTACACGAGCATGTAGTTAGCATGAGTTAGCATGCGCCAATGGGGAAGATGACGGATGTGAAGAAAAACGGCTTCTTTTCAAGCGCCGCCCAAAATGGTTAGCCACACGCAAGGAAAATCCCCCATCCCCCGTTCCCTCAGGTTCTGTCTTGGCAGCTTATGGAGAGTGTTATTTTCACTCCCGGGCCAGCCCTTCTGTTGTGAGCTGTAATTCATTTTAGTTGCTGGGAGTTGGAAACACAAAGCAATGCCGCTCAAACGTGCGTTTGTTGACGAGCTCGCCGTGCTGTCGTAACTTGAGGAAATAGCAGGCGAGAGCGAGCAACCTTTCTGATGACTGGTAAGCAGCACCAGGCCGTTTCGCTCGTCAAGCTAAGTTGGGGTGGCGGTGGTGGTGGTTTTTTCCACTTTTTTTATGAAACATCACGATTGTCGTGTACGGTTACAAATTCTATCCGTCGACGATCTGCTGCTTATCGGAGTGTGGCAGCCAACGTCACTCGGGATCTCTGTGCCTGATTATCCAAGTTGCATGAAAACCGCAGCAAACGTAAGCTCATCTCAAACGCTAATCACGTCAGATCAAAACAAGCACCCAAGATTCATGACCGATGACCCTAAAACTGTGCTGCTTAAATCAAATAGATGATTGCTATTGTTTTTTTTTTTAATTCAATTGAAAACTTGCTCAAATTGGAACGTTCAACCAAAGCCGAATGGCTTAGCGAGACAATCGGCTCCCGCGTTCTCAAAAGCTTCCGGAATAATCGGCAAGATTTCCCCATTGACCCTCATTCATGGGAAAAGAGCCAAAGAGCTGAAGCCAGACCATGCGGAAACAAGGACAGACATGATGTCGCTCAAGGCGCCCGACAGTCGAAGGGCTCGCTCATCTCCTGGCTTCGCCGGTCTCTGCCGCAGGCTCGGATATCCCACGCGAGGCCAAATTATATCGGCTGTTGAGGACCAAATTCAAGATCAGGCGCCCAAAAATTCAGTCGCAGAAGCACCGCGGATGTTGAGTCCGTGCAAGGTCAGTTTGGTCGCAACAAATCGACGGAGACATGGATGTCCTCACGGAACCCGGCGACGAAGCCTCAGGGGACGACGGCCTGATGCAGACCCTCGCACAATTTGCAAAATATTCGACCAGCTTGAGCCCAGAGTTTGGATGACAAATCAGAATTTGATGACCCCCCCTTGCCCCGTTATTCACCGATTGGGACCAAGTCCTCTGACCGAAAATCCACAGCAAATGTCACCCACCTAAAAAGGTTTGGAATTGCCAAAAGATGCCACAAGATGTTAGAAAGCACCCCCCTCTCCATTAGACAAGGCTATGGCTTGACTAAATGAAGCTCTTCCTTACTTCAAAAGAGTCCGTGGCCATACCACTTTGGTAATCTTCCACTGTCCTGGGCTGTATTGCATAGGACAGGCTGTGTCCGCACAGGGCCGCCGGCCGGTCCCGCCTGCTGGCTTTTTGAGCCGTTCGAAACTTAGGAGCCGTCTTCTAAACGGCCATTTCAACGAAACTGGATCGCAAGGGAATGCAATCCAGAGAACCACGGAAGAAGGCCCCCGAAAATTTGGAGGCTCTGCTGAGGATAATTGCAGCTAGGGAATTCCCCCCCCCCCCTCCATACTAGCACACTCGGCTCAGAATACCTTTTGTGTGTTGGACAGCCAGCAGGGAAGGCGGCGGGGGGCTGCGCACAAACTTCAGCCACTGTAATAGACAGAATGATAAAGTGTGCTTGTGGCTCACTCTTGCCGCCCCCCGCCGCATATTTGCTGCCTGAGAAAACCCAAGGGCTCCTTTCGAATGAGGAATGGCGTTGTCAGTAGCTAGCCTCGAAAGTTGATTACGTCGTGCAGACGTTGGCGAGCGGGTGCAAGAGAAGTTACCGCTCGGATAAAAGAGAGAATGGCGCAGAGTTTTTGCCCAGCCTAAGATCTGCGACACAGGCGTGGCGACGGTTTTTAATGCGGTGGTTTGACAAAGGCCAAGACATGGCCGGCGTTTGTTCTGTCGGACGGCTAATATTGCTTCGTATACATTTAGAACACACAACAGGCATGACAGAGACGAGAACGACAGAGACGCGGAGACCTCCGCACATGAATTTAAGGTGGAGAGGGAGTGCCGGCTCGTCGAATCCTTTCTCCGTAGCAATGATGACCTCACCAACTGCTGTTTTGGACCCGTCCGTTGTTCTGTTGGATCAGAAAGCGGTCTGCGTGGGCACACTTACGCCTTTAAGAGCGGCAGGACCCTCCTCATAAATACTGGGAGACTCTCAGCAAGAGACCGCACGGAAACGATCTCATTGCTTTCACGACCAGCTAATTCTGCGTTAGCAACCAACAAACAAACGTGGCGAGTTGAATTTGTCGACCGAGATCTTGGCCGGCAACTTGGCGTGTCCCGTTTCCATACCGACTTCGTGAGTTGCGACGATCCGAAAATCCGTGTGTGTGTGTGTGGGGGGGGTGGGGGGGGACGTTTCAATCAAAAGAGGACTCGTAAGTTGTTTCGCTGTCTGTAAGCATTCCTCACTGGAAAGGTCCCGAACCAAAGCTCTGTTGCCACTGCGAACGCCGCCGCTCCAAGCGCTCCAGCAGTTTGTCCACAGAATCCTCTTTGTTCTCCAGCTTCAGGTAGCGTCGCCGCCGGCCAGGTCCAGCCGAGGCCAGCTTTGGTGCGCGCGCTCTTCGGAGGCAATGTCGATGCTAACTCGCGAGAGGTTCTCGTCTCGTAAGCGGTTGATCGCTGCGGTTTTCCTCCCTGCGAAGTGCTTCCCCCGCGGACGCGAAAGCCGACTGAGCCTCGTCCGCTTTCACGTCGGCTTTAGTCCTGTAGCTCATGCTATGGCAGCGGCGAGGCCGCCGAGCGGCCGGAATGTCCTCGTCGTCCGCCCCCAGAGTGGACACGGAGCCGGCGGACATCGGGCGGCGATTGAGCTTTGCGAGCGGGCTGTCGGCTCGGGTGTTCAAGCTCGGCTCGGTTTCAAACGGTGCCCTGAAGTCCACTCGGCTGGACTGGCGAGAGGGGGCGTC
Source organism: Hippocampus mohnikei (assembly GCA_026261675.1). Classification (NCBI taxonomy): domain Eukaryota; kingdom Metazoa; phylum Chordata; class Actinopteri; order Syngnathiformes; family Syngnathidae; genus Hippocampus; species Hippocampus mohnikei. Next base: position 2,631,121 of record JAKGUB010000345.1, read on the forward strand.
GCTCCAAGCCGGATGGAGAGCCCCCGCGCGCAGGAGCGCTCGTTGACGGTCCACGGGGGGTTCGGGGCTCGCCGGCGGCCGGCGGCCGAAGCTGTTGAGTTGGGCGGCGGGCAAAGTGCTCACCCAGCGATGTTTGGACACGAAGTTGGCCACCGCCATTTCTCGTAGGTCGGCCGAGGGAACGGCGGCAGACACGGAGCAGATCACGCTGCGCATCTGAGCGAGCAGCACCTGAGTCTCTCTGTCGCGGTTCTCATACAAGACGGTGTTGGCGCAGATGAGGATGAAGAGTCCCACCCCCATGATGACGGGACCCAGCAGCTTCATCCGCTCGCTGACCGATGACAGGAAGCCCTGAGCTCCGCGACTCCGATTCCCCGCCGGCTCGGAAACGCCGTTGCCCTCCGCCGCTGCCGCAACGGACCGACGCGACATTCGGTATCCCGCCACGGCCAGCGCCGCGCCCAGCGTGACCACGATGACCCCGAGCGCCAGGAAGGCTCCGGCTAGAGAACGCAGGCGAAGCTTGCCTCGGATCGCCGCGTCCTTCTTCTTTCGAGCGCGTAAGGTAAAGCGGGGCCTTCGCCGGCGGGAGGGCGACAATGATGCCGCGCCTCTGGCGTCGAGCGTCTTCATGGCGTGGCTCGCTCCAGGCGATGGATACCCGCTCAGAGCCCTTCGGAAGCAGAAAAACACAAAACCGTGAGATGCTGATCGTGTTCGAACAAATTCAGGGGGAACGGGAACATTAAGGGACAATGAGGAGCGAGTCGGTGATTGTTGTCGTTATCTTTACCGGCCGCAGCCACTTCCGATTGAAAGTTACCAAGGTTTGATTCACAAAGTCAAAAGTATCAACGGTGACGCCGCTAACGGCTTACTTTTTGTTCCACTTTAGGAAAATGAGATGACACGATGCCCCCGATGCTGAGACTCATTCGTTGTTGTTAACGTCAGCAGGGGTCCCCCGCCACCGGTCCAGGCACCAAATTGGGTCGCCACCAAATTGTGTTTCATGAATTCATGTTGAGGAATTTTCAAGTGGCCCTTGCATTTTTCATCAACGCGGCACTCCAGCGAAAAAGCTTGGACGCCCCTGTGAGAGAGTATTCAATTAGGCCATCGTGCCGGTTCCCGATTTTGAATGAACCGGGACGCAGACGTTTTGCATGCCAAAAAAATAAATAAAAGTCCATGCAAAGGTTACATCATTATCATAATGATGTACATTCTGTGAGGCGAAAGAGCACTTCCTTGTTCTGCGTGTCACGATGTGTCGCCGTCATAGAGCCACGATCAAGGATACATGATTTGCCATGAAAAGCCCTCACCTCATCATTTGGGGCCCGATGAAGTGGTCCAATTCCGCTTCACCGGGCCCCAAACGATGACGATTTCTGACCGGGTTTTGAAATATAGTGGAATTTGATTGGTGTCCCCCCCCCCTCCCCACCTCCCGCAAATATGAAAAAAAAAATCACTGATTCATACAGCTCATCTGCTGTTTTCTGCCGGGAAACAGGAAGCCGGGCTATTGGCCAGATCGCTCCCGCCGAGCCACCAGTTGAAGATCGGCGGTGGGGAAAAGGCAAACCGCGTGCCCGGTTGAGATGTGACGAAGCAACTAGACTTGAAATGAGGCCAAATTTGGAAAAAAGAAACATGCGGCACGCCGAGCCAAGGAATGCGCCGCTGCGGCCGTCAGCGCATCGTGACATCCATTGAACATTTTCCCGAAGAAAAGCCAGCTGCCGCACGGAGCCTCCGCGGGCAGCGCAACCCGCGCGACGCGTACCCAGGGTGTCGCATTCAACAGTCCACTTCTGCTAACTTGCCTGTATTCCAAGATTGCCGCCGCAGCCCGCTCATGGTTGGAAGACACGGACGATCCCGGTCGTCAAGGACGCGCGGATTGTCTCGAATGCGAGGCGTCAAATCCGTGCGGCGCCCCCCCGCCCCAGTCCTCCTCCTCCTCCTCCTCCTGCCTGCCTCGCGCGTTCACAGCCGAGAGGACGGGAGAGGACGCGGAGTTGGCTCCCGCATCTCCTCGGCAGTGTGCGACACAAAGTTCTTTTCATCCCGAGGAGGCTGACGTCCGGCGGGGAGCCGCTCTGAAGTCAGGCTGCGTCGCTGCAGTCGCGCTTCCAGAGAGAGAGAGAGAGAGAGAGAGAGAGAGAGAGAGAGAGAGAGAGAGAGAGAGAGAGAGTAAAAATGAGCTCAAACTAAGGTGCCCCTTCACAATAAAAGCCGGGCCCACAAAATCAAGTGGGTGCAGAAGAGCGACGGGATGGCGCGGAAGGAGTCGTGGCAGGAGCAGGGAACGCAGGGGGAGGGACCTTTTGCTGGGAAACCTGATGTTCGGGGAATTCCAACGTCTTTCTAAAAGTGACTACGTCAGTGGCATTCATCGTCGAAGCCGTCGACAAGGTCCTTGTCGTGAACAAAACCCAAATTCCTCAAACTAAAATGGAAAGAAGCGTCAAAGGAAATCCCAAAGGCCAGGCACCGTTCTCGACCAAAACGCTTTGAGCTTCTTCCGAGGGAAATGCCAACGGCAATAAAAGAATGGAATAGCAACCCCCAAAGTTGACAGACGGACACGACGTACTGTAGGCACGTCACTCTGAAATACATGCCCGACAAGTCTCAGACACACTGTCACTGGCGTCGACACTTGCACGATCACAACGATTGAAAAAGGAGTCGAGAACTCGAGATAAACGTTGAAGAGGAAAAATCTGATTTGTCGGGGTTGATTACATCAGTTGTCGCGGTTGATTTGAAAGATGGTTTAGCGATTCATGCTGGGCACAAATCCCTGCAGAAACACCAGTTCCTGCACCCCCTTATTTATTTTTTGGGTAACTTGCACCTTTATTATTTTTACAACTTATCGGACCATACAAGTCTGAACATTTGAATCGTGTATTTCCACCTGTGGTTAGTTTCTACATCAACATCCATTTATAACTGTGAAGGTCCTTTAACAGAGGAAACAACTAAATACCCTGTAAACATATGTGACAGAAGAAAACCAAATCAAAAAAATAAAATAACAAAAATTGTGATCAACAGTGACAAGTGTCCCTTAGTTTGGATTTATCTTCGTCATCTATATTGACTTCCCCTGATTTGTGGTGTCATTCTCTCATTCATTTGTTTGTCCCCCCCCCCTTTTTTTTAAACAGCTGTTCCACTGTGGGAACATAAACTACACAGAGAGCGTGCGGTGTAATAATCCGTCAGCAAATACGGAAAAATTGAATGAACGAATGACATACGCATTAGGGGCGAAAATGCAACACACCTATTGCGGATGATCAGGATCGTTATCCAGCGTGGTCCGTGTCAATCCGTAAAACACGAAAGAACGAATGATAAACGGATTAAAAACGACTGATTTGAATTTCACACCAAAATGAAATAATTTGATTTTCTCCTTTGTTTTCTGTAACGAGTAAAGAAAAGTAGAACAACGGTTTGATTTTTAATGTTTAATTTTGGATTCCCGGAAGTTGTCACCGGCAGCCCTTCTCATACTGGCCAGGAGATGGCGACAATGTAGCGCCTGAAGACGATGTCGTTTATGGAATGACAAGTCAGGCATGTCGTTGACTTTCGTTCTTGTGGCGTGAAATGGAAGTCATCATTTCCAGGGTACGCAAAAGTAGTTATCATGGCGGGTCACCGAGTGGCGCTAGTGTGCAAAGAGCTGTTAGAACAGGCAGCAGCAGCAGGAGTTTGGATTGGCAAACGTGACGTTAGGTCCGGCAAATGAATTGGGAGTCTGGTGTGCGCGAGGGAATCAATCGAGAGCGGTGCACAGGTGCGGTAAGATGGCGACCGTCCGCGTGGGCTTTTCTCAGGTGAGTGAGCATTGTTGCATTGTTGTGCTTTCTCACGCGGTCATTTTGCTTGCAGCGTTGGAGGTTTGAAGAAAGTACGTCACAATTCATTCGCCTTTGTTTGATTTAGCAGTGTGCTATGTGGCATGTAACCGCAGCCACGGGGTCAGTTTACGACGGTGTGACGTCACGGCCGTAAAGTTGATATAAAAAGGTGACTACTGACAATAAACGGCAGTGAGCACAAAGTCAGACTCCCGCGTTTTATTGAACACAACATGCTCTTTGTTTCTTTTGCCATGTTTTTGGTTTGTTTGTTTCAATGCTGGCTGGCCACCTCTTTTCAGTTTTTGATTTCCACACGCACAACTTCAAACATTAACCTTTCATTTCCGAGGGGACTTTTGACTTCTCAGCCGCTTCACAGGGTGTTAGATTAAGTTTCAGATGCCCCGCAACACATGCGCAAGAACCTTTTTTCAAAAGAAAAATGCCAAGGAATGCAGACCAAGGAGACGATTCCACCCAAAACGGTTAGGTTTTGAATTTATTGAATTGGAGGATGGGGAAAATCCAATCGCTGGGATTGGAGGTGTCCGATGAACATGTGATCGCACAAGGCCAACGCTTGAAGCGCGCACTAAACGTTTCAAAAGAAAGCGAGAAGCCTTTCTAAACCATTCCCAAAAAAGAAAGGAGATGAGAGGAAAAGAGCGCAGAGCTTTGTTTGCGCAACTCTGCTGAAACCAGAACACCGCCGGAGTCGGTCCGCTTTGCTCCAGAAGCAGTGGCGTCGTCCTTGGGTTTAGCCGTCTGAACATTGCGAGCCCTCGCCCTCCTCTTCGGGCTGCTCTTCACTTTTTTTGTTCAGAGGGTCTCGGAGCGCCATCACTTCCTTAATCTTTAGGTAGGGCTCGCACTCTGCGGCAAAATGGTTCCTCTAAGAGAGTGACAAAGAGCACAACTTTTGCAACGTCCCCGCGAGTGACTTATTTCGGTACCGTGCTAGGCAATTCGCCCGTTGATGAGCGCGGCGGGATAAAAGGGGCAACCGAATCAGCAGAGGACGCCTCCCGCGGTTCTTTGTGCTCCCGAGAATGTGAGAAGCGATCGGGAACCCACCTGCAGACAGAGACGCAGCAAACCTTTCCCTCCATCTTGCATCTGCAAGGACGTCAGGAACTGAGGTAGCGACAGCTCGGTGATCCTGTTCCCTGCGCAGCACCATCAGGCAAGTGTCAATGAACAGCAAAATCCCGCCCCCGCATTATTTCCGGTTCCTTTCGTCAGCCCGAGGTTCTGTCGGTGACCGCCGTGTTTGTCGGCCCGCCTGGGTGAACGGAGCGGCGCCACCAGTTGCGGCTACGCGCGTACGCTGACCTGCCAGGCTGAGCGAGGCCAGAGTGGTGTTTCCGGGCAGGACCAGCTCTCCGTTCCTCTGCTGCACAGATTCATTCAGGAGCGGGCTCACCATCTCCACTGGCTTTTTGTGCTGGCGGGGACACAAATGCGCCTCGAATGCCACGCTTGGGCCTATTCTGGGTAGATCACAAACTGGAACCCCCCCAGAAAAACCCCCCAATGCAAGGATGTTCTCGGTACCTCCTGATCATACACGCAGTTTTTCTCCTCGGCGTCTTGGCCTTCCGCTGCAACACATGAAAGGAAACGCGCGTTGGCGTGAAAGCGCACCCGGCCAAGCGGTTCGGGGCGTCGAGGCCCTTACATTTCTTGAGACATTTGGGGTCTTTGGTCGGAGCCCGTTTGCCCTCCGCTTTGACGAGTCCTGCATTAGATGAGACTTGCGGTCAAATGGCACCAAGTTAGCAGCCTTTGAACTTCCGTCCTACCCGTTTTTTGGCCAGATTTTTGGTCTCCCCTTTGTTGGAGCCGAGCGAAGCGCCGCCGGCCAAAGACGGCAGTTGGTCACTGGAGAGCTTGGCGGCGCAGGATTGGTCGGCGTCCGCCGCCGCCGATGACTGACAAGCGAGGGAAAGGAGCATTTTGAGAATTGTCACTGAGCGGGGACCCACATGTGTTGTTTTGATTTTTGGAACCAACTCCAAATATTAACTCCCTGCCGCTTGCTCAAAAACATTTTCCTGTGCCGTTCATCACGGACTTAAAGACGAGAATAGTCGGAGCCGATTTCCAGGCACTCCGATGGGGAAAACCGACGTTCCACCCTCAAAACGACTCACCGAATGTCGTTTTTCCAGAAGTAGTTTCCTCCTCTGCACGATTTCTTCATGAGGTAGCACAACCTCGCCGAAAACCTGATGCAGGCAGACACTCATTCAAGCGGGTCCCACAATGTCGCTGTGTTTGAAGACGTCGTCTTCTGCCGGCAACTACCGTGGCCAGTTTTGTGGCTCCCGAGTCCCCGATGTGATTGTTGGACAGCGAGAGGAACAGTAAGGTGCGATTAAAGCGTAGGCCCTGCCGCGAGAAAAATCTCATGAGTTGTCAGGCGTTCGGAGGGGGAGCGCTTGTTCACCCAGCCGTGCACCCGCGGATGACGTCATCTGGCGGCGCTTATTTCATTGTCATTAGTTTTTTTTGTTTTTTATCGACTGCCGCTCGATGCCGTTGCTTCTAGGCTACCCGTAGTGAAAGGAGCACCACACTGCGGCGATCGTTCGACCTTCTTTCTTACGGCTAACGGCCGTGCTATCGCACCGAAATGCGTTTCAAAATCAAAGGCTCATTTTGTAGACACTGGAACGTTCATTTCATTTATGTATGTATTTATTTATTTTCCCCGAAGCAATTTTGCAATTATACTTCATTTAATGTTGTTTTCTGTTTTTTTGTGTTGCCCATTTCAGTTTGAAGCATCTCCTTCGTCTTCATCGACTAAAAGAACCGTGGAACGGATTCTGGGTCATTACCTTTGCAATGTGTCCAGCGCCGACATCGCCAATGTGGTTGAACGAGAGGTTGAGCGAGGTGAGATTCCAGTTTGCGCAGGTGCTGGTCGAGAGAGCGGCCCCGAGAAGACGTGCGCCCTCATCTTCAATTCGGTTGTTGCGAAGGTTCAAGTGAGTGAGGCTTGAAAACAAACACAGGAACACAGGCCACCAAAAACGACTCCCCGGTCATGCTTGACATCGGAGGCTTTGTGGGTGTGTGTGGGGAGGCGGGCTAGTCCCGAAAGAGTGTCGGGTGTACTCACGCACTTCCTTCGCAAAACAGAAGGTGGTGGTTGTTATCCACCAGTGGATTTCCCTCCAGTGTAATCACTCTATCCAAAGAAAAGGGCGGATTGATGAAGACATTCTTAATGACGGGGAGGGAGCAAAACAAACAAACCAACAAACAGAGGAAAAAAGAATGAGTGCGCTTGGCTCACCTGAGGGTCATGCACACACACACTGCATTTACGAGGGCGATGACCATGGAATCCGTCAGCCCGGCCTGCCAAAAACTGCCCAAGCGTCGACACTTTTAACACAGGCGCTGCCTGTCCAGTGCGGGGCGACGCCTCTCTCGCCCGGCCTCAAACGACTTACTAAACGGTGTGAAGGGTAGACGAGCACGAAATCATCTTGCTCAGTACTCGGACGATGGGTTCATCCACCGTCCAACCTGCGAACAACCGTGCCGAGAGGAGACGAGCTTTCGTGATCGAACCTCTGTTCTTCTCCGCCACCTGTCTCACAAGTCATTCTCGCAGCCGGCGGCATCGTTACACTGACGATAGGTTCTTGCAAAATGTCACGACGGACTGTTTGGGCAATTATGGGATGGTGAAGAATCGAGGAATTCCGTCAGCGGGTGACCAAGGTGTGTGGCGAGCGCCAGTCCTTACCAAAGATCTTGATGCTCGATGTGCAATAAGGGTCTCCGTTCTCCAGCTCCACTTGGAGGTGGGGCTTAAACACATCGTGTGCGGGCTTTTTGTGGGACTGCCTGCCACCTGAAAGTGACATCATATGCTTGTTATTCATGTGATAGCATTTAGACAAGACAGTAACCCGCAGGCTGAAGCGGAAGATGCAACGATAGAACTCAAGTGCAGTACAAGGGCAGTTGACCTTCATTTTTGTTCAGTTTCTTCGGGCCTAACCTGATTCGTTTGCGCTATTCAAAAGTATTACTTTGCTGCCATCTTTTGGAATATTGGTGTCAAGAAACTTGAAGTCAGAGGAGTTTCTTTTCGAACTAAAGTATTACTTTGCCCCCATCTTGTGGCATCTCTTTGCAGTCACGTTTTGGGTGAACGGCACTGGAAGGAAAAACAAAACCAAAAAAACCCCGCGTGGACCAGGTGCAGTGAACTGGTCAATGCAAGCGCGCCCCGCGTCTGCCCAAAACGGCACAGATGAATACCTGAAAAAGGAGGTCGCTCCAAACCAGTATTTCATTTTTCATCAGGCGGCGCTTGTGTTTACCTGTGGCGCTTTCTTGGTTGGAGGAACTGGATTTGGTCTTGAGAGCTGGGATATTTTTCATATCCAAAAGAGCGCAGAGGCCAGGAAAGTCACTCATCACATTGCCAGAACACTCATAGTCGTCTGGGGGGGATTGGGTAGCATTTAATACCGTTTTTCAGGCTCCATGCCACAAATAAAAATAAATATAAAAAATACTGTACGTACATCGTTAATTTAAAAAAAAAAATTTTATTTTTCAAGTACTTGTGAAGAATGAGTTTCTTTAACCGGCACTCACCAAAGGTTCGAGTGGCTGAAGTTTCAACCGGAGTTGCTCCTGTGACACAATGGACCAGATATTTGATGATCAAAATTATGTATTTTATAGACAGACGGACAGACTAATGTACCCCTTTATACTCAAGACTCTAATCTCGCGATCTATCTGGCTAGCCAGCTAGCCTATTCTATTCTATTCTATTCTATTCTATTAATCGACCTGTTTGTATTGGCGCCGATTCTTCAGCTTCAGAACTCTTCTCGGACTTGTCTTTCGCCGGTTTCTTTCTCGCCATGTTTGTCCCCTTTAAAACGTTGCCAAGGAAGTCTGACCCACGTAGCTAGGCAACGCGAAACCGAGGCATCGCGAGATTTTGTCTACCGTCGTGCTCGCCGAGACCAAAACGTGGACGAGAGGAGAGAACAGCTTGTCGTTTAGAGTAAATATTTATTATGGCCTCTTCTAATTCATTTGTATGTGAAAATAATGAGCGTTTGTGCCTTGATAGTCGCATTCAAATTACGTGACACCTCTGACGAGTTCCCGAGGATCTCCGAAGGCAGGGGTGCCCCAGCCACCTGCTCCCAAATCGATAGCGAGGGTCAAGGGGAAAATAGTAAAAAAAAAAAAAAAAAAATGTCTCTGCGCATAATTAATATTCTATTTTTTGCATCCTCTCAGCTTCAGTTCACTTAATAAATAAAATAATAGAACAAAGCAGGTCACCTTGAACCTACGGGGTAGACGGAAGCTCGGTATTTCCACCAGCTCACTGGATCAGTTGCCCTTGAAGAAATCTGTGGTTCTTCAAGATATGCCCTAATTTAGTGTTTTGTGTTTTTGCACGCTTGGCTAATACTGTAAATTAGATTCAGATTGCTTGTCAAACGCCTTTGTGTTTTCCCGGACAGTAGGGGGGCGATATGAACTAAAGACATCCAATTCACCAAGAAGAAGAAGCACAAGCACAAGAACGGTACCATCTCCGGTTGAATGAGCAAGTGTTTCCGCTGTCCACAAGCCCTGTTCTCAGTGAGAAATTTTAACATTTTAAACTGACTTCGCAGTTTATCTCTGAGTGTATAGATGTAGACAATTTGGGAGATTTATTATGACACTCCTTTAGTTTTGTTGTTGTGACTCGTCAGCAAAGGGGGCAGTGAGCAAGCACGCCGCCGACAAGTAGACCTCAGCTGTCAATCAAAAAGCAATTGCGAACAGACTATTCTGTATGTTTTCCACTCCAAAGCTGCTATCAGATCAGCAGTGGAAGTGTGATGGCTTCACATCAGGGGGGGGGGCAGATTTGTTTCAAAACTATTCCCACAAATGCACCCGCGACTTTGTTCATTTGTTTTCCGAAAGGAGGTTGCTCATTGTACTTCAGGTGTGGGAAGAGAGCCGCGAGTGGATCGCTCAAACGGATGCATTGCGAGTGCGGGCACGTTTGGAAATGGACGGGTTGAAAGTAAAAGTCTGCCACTTTACGAATAATGACTCAAATTAGAAAGAAAAAAACAACAACTTTTTTTTTATGGACGACAGTGTGTGACTTTCCACTTTTGTTTTGTTTTTCTGCCTGACCAGTTTAGTCAGATTACTGGGCCAAAGGCGCAGCCGCCAGACTCGGAGGACATGCGGAAGGGACGCCAACCTGCATTTGGGCACGCGTAAGTACTGAGCTGTGTGGTGTGCTTGAAGAGCTGATGTTTGATGTCACGTTGCACCACAAGGTGGAGGTGAGCGCGCCCGCCCGCCTGTCTGTCTCTCACTCAACTTAAACTTCTGCTTCGTGTACTGCACAACAGTGTCAACTCCACATAGACAACCCGAGCATCATCAAATCAAGCACTTCTGGAATATGTTTTTAAACCTTGAAGTGGACCAAGTTAGTTAAAAAAAAAAAAAAAAAAAAAAATATATATATATATATATATATATATATATATATACACACACACACACACACATACACATATGACTAATTTGGACCACTTCAATGTAATTTAAAAACTTGACCAGAAGAGTGTGATCATGTTGTTGTGGAGTACACGGCAGTTAGCTTTTGTCTCAGTGAGAGAAGTCGGACGTGCTCATGTCCCTCTTGGTGTGTCATGAGATGTCAGTGACATCACGCATGAGCTGGTCAAGCACATGCTCCCATCTCAGGCCTGACGTCATTGTTTGACAATTTGACATCCACCAATCGCGACGAGGCCCTCATTTGCATAACGTCGACCCTAATTTGCATAACCACGCCCCTCAGTTCTAGACACTCATATTGCTGTACATTTGCATAACCCTGCCCCCAAAGAGCCAACCAATCAGAGAACGCTTAATTTGCATAACCAGCCCCTTCCACCAATCACAGCATGTTATCGTGATACTCCACCCACTTTCACAGCGATCAGCGAATCATCAGCCATCATTCCAGCCAGGCCACACCCAGTTTTCTGGATATTTCTACCTGGGAAAAAAAAATCCAGGAAAAAAAAATTTGGAAAAAAAAATTGAAAAAATTTCGGAAAAAAAGTTTAGAAAAAAACTGAAAATTTTATTTAAATTATATATATTTTTTAAGTTAGATTGTGGTGATATGTTTAAAAATGAAGTTGAGTTGAAGTGTTCTTTGTAATCAAGCTTTATTTCTTTTGCAGAGTAGACAATCACAAAAGCAGAGGAAAAAGTTGCAAGTTGGATGGCAGTCTGCTTGTTGCTGGGCGGTGAAGTGGTCAGCTCTTGAGAAGAACATGGGACAGGTCTTTCGAGAGCAGGAAGCCGATCGTGTTTACTGCTGCCTGGGGGAGGAAAAAAAAAGTCAAAAAAGTAGTCATGATGGTGCATTGAACAAGTGTAAATGTCTCCTACTTTTATGGCTGGCCCAAAGTTGGACTTCAGCACCTTGCGAATAACAAGAAGAAGAGCAAAAAGTGTTGCCTGCAGGTCTGTGCTCATAGGTGGACTCTGGCGGTGAGCAGGTCACTCCCTCTTGTGGCACGGAGGACCCAAGAACTATCTTCCTTCAACTCTGAATAATGAAATGAGGCTTGTTGAAATGAGACTTCTTACCAGCTCGGTTCGCCTGATCACTACACAAGGTCTTTTACCATTCAGCCATTCTGCTGCGTAAATTTTGAAATTTTTATATGTAGTAAAAGGCAGCTGACCACACGAGGTTTTGAAGGATAAAAAAAAGAACATAATTGGTCAGACGGTTGGCGTTTCTCGTGGGCGATGTGACGGCACTCCAACCTCACCCATAACCCATCGACCACGCCAGTATTTCCTACTGCCTGCCTTCAGAATGTCATCCTGAGATCAGGAGATAGTTTGTAAAGCCAACTTCGTTTTCGATTGAAGACGAGTTGCACAAAGAGATCGTGTCGTTTTGTCATTTAGCTTTGTTGGCAAGGGGTGTCAAACTCATTTCACATTGTGGGCCACAAACGGCCTCGGTAGATGTCAAGTGGGCCGGACCATGAAAAATTATACCATACTCTGCTATAAATAACCAAAATAATATGTCTTTCCTTTGTTTTGGTCTAAAGATGCACAAGAACACTAGGAAAATGTTGAAATTTAATGAACATAACTTTTACAAAACATTTCATGAAGCACCTAAGATTTCCTTAGACCAACGTGCAATGTACTTTTATCATTCACATATATGCATTGCAACTGATCCCACTGACTGTATAAAGGCACAAAACCTTAACAAGTAATTGGTCTTGAAAAATATAGTAATGCACTTTTAAGATTAAACAAGATTTATGAAGAAAGGAATTTTTAAACCATTTACACGAGCATATAAAATCTAAACGTAATCCCTGCCTACACCTTACACACTAAGGAGAGTGCTATAATATGTGTAAAGAATAAAATATTCACATGTCCTTGTTAGCGTCTGTTGTGTTGGGTCTGTCTCAGTGACAGACTGAGGCTGCTGTTGTCTTCTTCTCAGATGAAAAAAATGTTGTCTTTTCCTATGATCAAAACAGTGTCCCCAAATGGATATTCCACGAATTGCACCTTATTAAAAATATTAATTCCGCGTCTTTTGTGCATTTTTTAACATTTAAATTATCCTGCGGGCCTGATCGAACATCCTTGCGGGTCGGTTCCGGCCATATGTTATACACCCTTGATGTATAGTCAGACGTTTTTAACCGAAAAAAACGACCATGTATAGTAAGGCGTTTTAGCCGAAAAAAACGGCCATGTATAGTAAGGCGTTTTAACCCGAAAAAAACGACCATGTATAGGAAGGCGTTTTAGCCGAAAAAAACGGCCATGTATAGGAAGGCGTTTTTAACAAAAAAAACGACCATGTATAGTAAAGCGTTTTAACCCGAAAAAAACGACCATGTATAGGAAGGCGTTTTAACCCGAAAAAAACGACCATGTATAGTAAGGCGTTTTTGCGAAAAAAATGACCATGTATAGTAGGGCATTTTTAACAAAAAAACGACAATGTATAGTAAGGCATTTTTAACAAAAAAATGACCATGTATAGTAAGGCGTTTTTAACAAAAAAAAAAAAAGGCTTTTTGCCAAAAACGACCATGTATATTAAGTTTTTGCGAAAAAATGACCATGTATAGTAAGGCAGAAAAAACGACCATGTATAGTAAGGCATTTTTAACGAAAAAACGACCATGTATAGTAAGGCATTTTAACAAAAAACGACCATGTATAGTAAAGCGTTTTAACCGAAAAACGACCATGTATAGGAAGGCGTTTTAACCCGAAAAAACGACCATGTATAGTAAGGCGTTTTTTGCCGGAAAAAATGACCATGTATAGTAGGGCATTTTTAACAAAAAACGACCATGTATAGTAAGGCGTTTTTAACCGAAAAAAACAACTATGTGTAGTAAGGCGTTTTTAACCGAAAAAACGACCATGTATAGTAAGGATTTTTTTGCCAAAAAAAACGACCATGTATAGTCAGGTGTTTTTGCTGAAAAAAATGACCATGTATAGTAAGGCGTTTTTAACCGAAACAAACGACTATGTATAGTAAGGCGTTTTTAACCGAAAAAACGACCATGTATAGTAAGGCGTTTTTAACAAAAAAAACGACCATGTATAGTAAAGCGTTTTAACCCGAAAAAAACGACCATGTATAGGAAGGCGTTTTAACCCGAAAAAAACAACCATGTATAGTAAGGCGTTTTTTGCCGAAAAAAATGACCATGTATAGTAGGGCATTTTTCACAAAAAAATGACCATGTATAGTAAGGCGTTTTTAACAACAAAAAAACAACCATGTATAGTAAGGCGTTTTTTGCGGAAAAAAATGACCATGTATAGTAGGGCATTTTTAACAAAAAAATGACCATGTATAGTAAGGCGTTTTTAACCGAAAAAAACGACTATGTATAGTAAGGCGTTTTTAACCGAAAAAACGACTATGTATAGTAAGGCGTTTTTTGCCGAAAAAAATGACCATGTATAGTAGGGCATTTTTAACAAATAACGACCATGTATAGTAAGGCATTTTTAACAACAAAAAAAAAACGACCATGTATAGTAAGGCGTTTTTTGCGGAAAAAAATGACCATGTATAGTAGGGCATTTTTAACAAAAAACGACCATGTATAGTAAGGCATTTTTAACAAAAAAAAATGACCATGTATAGTAAGGCGTTTTTAACCGAAGAAAGACCATGTATAGTAAGGCGTTTTTTGCCGAAAAAAACGACCATGTATAGTAAAGCGTTTTTAACAAAAACGACCATGTATAGTAAGGCGTTTTTAACGGAAAAAACGACCATGTATAGTAAGGCGTTTTTTGCCGAAACAAATGACCATGTATAGTAAGGAGTTTTTAACCGAAAAAAACGACCATGTATAGTAAAGCGTTTTTAACAAAAACGACCATGTATAGAAAGGCGTTTTTAACGAAAAAAACGACCATGTATAGTAAGGCATTTTTAACAAAAAAAAAGACCATGTATAGTAAGGCATTTTTTGCCGAAGAAAGACCATGTATAGTAAGGCGTTTTTTGCCGAAAAAAATGACCATGTATAGTAGGGCATTTTTCACAAAAAAATGACCATGTATAGTAAGGCGTTTTTAACAACAAAAAAACAACCATGTATAGTAAGGCGTTTTTTGCGGAAAAAAATGACCATGTATAGTAGGGCATTTTTAACAAAAAAATGACCATGTATAGTAAGGCGTTTTTAACCGAAAAAAACGACTATGTATAGTAAGGCGTTTTTAACCGAAAAAACGACTATGTATAGTAAGGCGTTTTTTGCCGAAAAAAATGACCATGTATAGTAGGGCATTTTTAACAAATAACGACCATGTATAGTAAGGCATTTTTAACAACAAAAAAACGACCATGTATAGTAAGGCGTTTTTGCGGAAAAAATGACCATGTATAGTAGGGCATTTTAACAAAAACGACCATGTATAGTAAGGCATTTTTAACAAAAAAAAATGACCATGTATAGTAAGGCGTTTTTAACCGAATAAAGACCATGTATAGTAAGGCGTTTTTTGCCGAAAAAAACGACCATGTATAGTAAAGCGTTTTTAACAAAAACGACCATGTATAGTAAGGCGTTTTTAACGGAAAAAAACGACCATGTATAGTAAGGCGTTTTTTGCCGAAACAAATGACCATGTATAGTAAGGAGTTTTTAACCGAAAAAAACGACCATGTATAGTAAAGCATTTGAACAAAGGCGTGTTGTATAGAAAGGCGTTTTAACGAAAAAAACGACCATGTATAGTAAGGCATTTTTAACAAAAAAAAAGACCATGTATAGTAAGGCATTTTTTGCCGAAGAAAGACCATGTATAGTAAGGCGTTTTTTGCCGAAACAAATGACCATGTATAGTAAGGCGTTTTTAACGGTAAAAACTACCATGTATAGAAAGGCGTTTTTTACCGAAAAAAACGACCATGTATAGTAAGTCGTTTTTTGCCGAAAAAAACGACCATGTATAGTAAGGCGTTTTTACCCGAAAAAAAACGACCATGTCTAGAAAGGCGTTTTTAGCCGAAAAAAACGAGCATGTATAGAAAGGCATTTTTAACAAAAAACGACTATGTATAGTAAAGCATTTTTAACAAAAACGACCATGTATAGTAAGGCGTTTTTAACCGAAGAAAGACCATGTATAGTAAGGCGTTTTTTGCCGAAAAAAAAAGACCATGTATAGTAAGGCGTTTTTGCTGAAAAAAATGACCATGTATAGTAAGGCGTTTTTAACCGAAAAAAACGACCATGTATAGTAAGGCGTTTTTAACCGAAAAAAACCGACCATGTATAGTAAGGCGTTTTTAACGGAAAAAACGACCATGTATAGAAAGGCGTTTTTTACCAAAAAAAACGACCATGTATAGTAAGGCGTTTTTTACCGAAAAAAACGACCATGTATAGTAAGGCGTTTTTACCCGAAAAAAAACGACCATGTCTAGAAAGGCGTTTTTAGCCGAAAAAAACGAGCATGTATAGTAAGGCATTTTTAACAAAAAACGACCATGTATAGTAAGGCGTTTTTTGCCGAAAAAATGACCATGTATAGTAAGGCGTTTTAAACGAAAAACGACCATGTATAGTAAGGCGTTTTAAACCGAAAGAACGACCATGTATAGTAAGGCGTTTTTTGCCGAAAAAAAACGACCATTAGAGTAAGGCAGTTTTAACAAAATCGACCATGTTTAGTAAGGCGTCTTTTGCCGAAAAAAACGACCATGTATAGTAAGGCGTTTTTGCTGAAAAAAATGACCATGTATAGTAAGGCGTTTTTAACCGAAAAAAACGACCATGTATAGTAAGGCGTTTTAGCGAAAAAGCGACCATGTATAGGAAGGCGTTTTTAGCCGAAAAAAACGACCATGTATAGTAAGGCGTTTTTAGCCGAAAAAAACGACCATGTGTAGGAAGGCATTTTCAGACGAAAAAAAAACGACCATGTATAGTTAGCGTGTGTTCAAACCCCGCTCAGTGATGTGTGATAATACGTTTTCCTGCAAACCCTCCAGAGTGCAGGACAAATGTGCCTATCGTGCTGAGCGAGTTATAGTCACTGGTGGTGTAGAGGTATAATTGCTGGCTTACCGTCCAGGCAACCCTGGTTCTAGCCCCGCTCAGTGTAAGAAAATATAACCCAAACAGTTACTTTTTCCTGCAAACCCTCCAGAGTTAATGTCAAATACGCCTATCTTGCAAAGTAAGTCACAGTCACTGCTGGTGTCGAGGCATTCACGCTGGCTTTCCGTCCAGGCAATGCAAGTTCAAACCCCTTCCAGTGACAGCATAAATGTCAGTTTCAATGGCCTAAAGCTCGAATAGGCTCCAGCAAGTTCAAAGTGACAGTTGTACATGTAGAAGAAATGTTTTATCCCAAAACAAACCACCATGTGTAAAGCATTTTTGCCCCCGGAAAACGACCATGTATAGTAAGGCGTTTTAGCGAAAAAACGACCATGTATAGAAAGGCGTTTTTAGCCGAAAAAAACGACCATGTGTAGTAAGGCGTTTCTAACAAAAAAAACCCGACCATGTATAGTAAGGCATTTTTAACAAAAAACGACCATGTATATTAAGGCGTTTTTAGCCGAAAAAAACTACCATGTAGAGTAAGGCATTTTTAACAAAATCGACCATGTTTAGTAAGCCGTTTTTAACGGAAAAAAACGACGATGTATAGTAATGCATTTTTAACAACAAAAAAAAACGACCATGAATATTAAGGCATTTTTAACAAAAACGACCAATTATAGAAAGGCGTTTTAACGGAAAAAAGACCATGTATAGTAAGGCGTTTTTTGCCGAAAAAAATGACCATGTATAGTAAAGCGTTTTTAACCGAAAAAAACGACCATGTATAGTAAGGTGTTTTTAACCGAAAAAATGACCATGTATAGTAAGGCGTTTTTTGCCGAAAATAATGACCATGTAAAGTAAGGCATTTTTAACAAAAAACGACCATGTATAGTAAGGCATTTTTAACAAAAAAAAACGACCATATATAGTAAGGCGTTTTTTGCCGAAAAAAATTACCATGTATAGTAGGGCATTTTTAACAAAAAACGACCATGTATAGTAAGGCATTTTTAACAACAAAAAAAAAACGACCATGTATAGGAAAGCGTTTTTAACCGAAAAAAACGACCATGTATAGTAAGGTGTTTTTAACCGAAAAAATGACCATGTATAGTAAGGCGTTTTTTGCCGAAAAAAATGACCATGTAAAGTAAGGCGTTTTTAACAAAAAACGACCATGTATAGTAAGGCATTTTTAACAAAAAAAACCGACCATATATAGTAAGGCGTTTTTTGCCGAAAAAAATTACCATGTATAGTAGGGCATTTTTAACAAAAAACGACCATGTATAGTAAGACATTTTTAACAACAACAAAAAAAACGACTATGTATAGTAAGGCGGTTTAACCGAAAAAAAGACCATGTATAGTAAGGCGTTTTTAACAAAAACGACCATGTATAGAAAGGCGTTTTTTGCCGAAACAAATGACCATGTATAGTAAGGCGTTTTTAACCGAAAAAAACGACCATGTATAGTAAGGCGTTTTTAACAAAAACGACCATGTATAGAAAGGCGTCTTTTGCCGAAAAAAACGACCATGTATAGTAAGGCATTTTTGCTGAAAAAATCGACCATGTTTAGTAAGGCGTTTTTAACGGAAAAACGACCATGTATAGTAAGGCGTCTTTTGCCGAAAAAAACGACCATGTATAGTAAGGCGTTTTTGCTGAAAAAAATGACCATGTATAGTAAGGCGTTTTTAACCGAAAAAAACGACCATGTATAGTAAGGCGTTTTTAGCCGAAAAAAACGACCATGTATAGGAAGGCGTTTTTAGCCGAAAAAAACGACCATGTATAGTAAGGCGTTTTTAGCGAAAAAACGACCATGTGTAGGAAGGCATTTTCAGACGAAAAAAAAACGACCATGTATAGTTAGCGTGTGTTCAAACCCCGCTCAGTGATGTGTGATAATACGTTTTCCTGCAAACCCTCCAGAGTGCAGGACAAATGTGCCTATCGTGCTGAGCGAGTTATAGTCACTGGTGGTGTAGAGGTATAATTGCTGGCTTACCGTCCAGGCAACCCTGGTTCTAGCCCCGCTCAGTGTAAGAAAATATAACCCAAACAGTTACTTTTTCCTGCAAACCCTCCAGAGTTAATGTCAAATACGCCTATCTTGCAAAGTAAGTCACAGTCACTGCTGGTGTCGAGGCATTCACGCTGGCTTTCCGTCCAGGCAACGCAAGTTCAAACCCCTTCCAGTGACAGCATAAATGTCAGTTTCAATGGCCTAAAGCTCGAATAGGCTCCAGCAAGTTCAAAGTGACAGTTGTACATGTAGAAGAAATGTTTTATCCCAAAACAAACCACCATGTGTAAAGCATTTTTTGCCCCCGAAAAACGACCATGTATAGTAAGGCGTTTTTACCCGAAAAAAACGACCATGTATAGAAAGGCGTTTTTAGCCGAAAAAAACGACCATGTGTAGTAAGGCGTTTCTAACAAAAAAAACCCGACCATGTATAGTAAGGCATTTTTAACAAAAAACGACCATGTATAGTAAGGCGTTTTTAGCCGAAAAAAACGACCATGTAGAGTAAGGCATTTTTAACAAAATCGACCATGTTTAGTAAGGCGTTTTTAACGGAAAAAAACGACGATGTATAGTAATGCATTTTTAACAACAACAAAAAAACGACCATGAATATTAAGGCATTTTTAACAAAAAACGACCAATTATAGAAAGGCGTTTTTAACGGAAAAAAAGACCATGTATAGTAAGGCGTTTTTTGCCGAAAAAAATGACCATGTATAGTAAAGCGTTTTTAACCGAAAAAAACGACCATGTATAGTAAGGTGTTTTTAACCGAAAAAATGACCATGTATAGTAAGGCGTTTTTTGCCGAAAATAATGACCATGTAAAGTAAGGCATTTTTAACAAAAAACGACCATGTATAGTAAGGCATTTTTAAAAAAAAAAAACGACCATATATAGTAAGGCGTTTTTTGCCGAAAAAAATTACCATGTATAGTAGGGCATTTTTAACAAAAAACGACCATGTATAGTAAGGCATTTTTAACAACAAAAAAAAAACGACCATGTATAGGAAAGCGTTTTTAACCGAAAAAAACGACCATGTATAGTAAGGTGTTTTTAACCGAAAAAATGACCATGTATAGTAAGGCGTTTTTTGCCGAAAAAAATGACCATGTAAAGTAAGGCGTTTTTAACAAAAAACGACCATGTATAGTAAGGCATTTTTAACAAAAAAAAACGACCATATATAGTAAGGCGTTTTTTGCCGAAAAAAATTACCATGTAAAGCTCGAATAGGGCATTTTTAACAAAAAACGACCATGTATAGTAAGGCATTTTTAACAACAACAAAAAAAACGACCATGTATAGTAAGGCGGTTTAACCGAAAAAAAGACCATGTATAGTAAGGCGTTTTTAACAAAAACGACCATGTATAGAAAGGCGTTTTTTGCCGAAACAAATGACCATGTATAGTAAGGCGTTTTTAACCGAAAAAAACGACCATGTATAGTAAGGCGTTTTTAACAAAAACGACCATGTATAGAAAGGCGTTTTTAACGGAAAAAAACGACCATGTATAGTAAGGCATTTTTAACAAAAAAAGCGACCATGTATAGTAAGGCGTTTTTTTGCGGAAAAAAACGACAATATATAATAAAGTGTTTTTTTCCCAAAAAAACGACCATGTATAATAAGGCGTTTTTTGCCGAAAAAAAACGACAATGTATAATAAGGCGTTTTTTGCCCAAAAAAACGACCATGTATAATAAGGCGTTTTTTGCCGAAAAAACGACAATGTATAATAAGGCGTTTTTTGCCAAAAAAAACGACCATGTATAGTAAGGCGTTTTTAGCCGAAAAAAACGACAATGTATAGTAAGGCATTTTTAAGAAAAAATGACCATGTTTAGTAAGGCGTTTAAAAAAAAAAAACGACCATGAATAGTAAGGCATTTTTGACAAAAAAACGACCAATTATAGAAAGGCGTTTTTAACGGAAAAAAACGACCATGTATAGTAAGGCATTTAAAAAAATAAAACGACCATGAATAGTAAGGCATTTTTGACAAAAAACGACCAATTATAGAAAGGCGTTTTTAACGGAAAAAACCGACCGTGTATAGTAAGGCATTTTTAACCGAAAAAACGACCATGTTTAGTAAGGCGTTTTTAACGGAAAAAAACGACCATGTATAGTAGGCATTTTTAACCAAAAAAAACGACCATGAATAGTAAGGCATTTTTAACAAAAAACGACTAATTATAGAAAGGCATTTTTAACGGAAAAAACGACCAGGTATAGTAAGGCATTTTTAACAAAAAAAACCCGACCATGTATAGTAAGGCGTTTTTTACCGAAAAAAACGACCATGTATAGTAAGGAGTTTTTTGCCGAAAAAAAACCACCATTGTTTTTTTCGGCTAAAAACGCCTTACTGTACATGGTCGTTTTTTTCGGTTAAAAACGCCTTACTATACATGGTCGTTTTTTGTTAAAAACGCCTTATTATACATAGTCGTTTTTTTTGGCAAAAAACGCCTTATTATACATGGTCGTTTTTTGGTTAAAAACGCCTTACTATACATGGTTGTTTTTGACCAAAAAACGCCTTATTAAACATGGTCGTTTTTTTCGGCTAAAAAAGCCTTACTATACATGGTGGGTTTTTTCTGTTAAAAACGCCTTACTTTACATGTTTGTTTTTTTCGGCCAAAAACGCCTAACTATACAAGGTCGTTTTTTTCGGCAAAAAAAGCCTTACTATACATGGTCGTTTTTTTGGTTAAAAACACCTTACTATACATGGTCATTTTTTTTGTTAAAAACGCCTTACTATACATGGTCGTTTTTTCGGCTAAAAAAGCCTTACTATACATGGTCGGTTTTTCTTGTTAAAAACGCCTTACTATACATGGTCGTTTTTTTTAGCTAAAAACGCCTTACTATACATGGTCGTTTTTTTTTAGCTAAAAACGCCTTCCTATACATGGTCGTTTTTTTTCTTAAAAATGCCTTAACGTTAAAAACACCTTACCGTTAAAAACGCCTTCCTAAACATGGTCGTTTATTGTTAAAAATGCCTTACTATACATGGTCGTTTTTTTTGTTAAAAACACCTTACTAAACATGGTCGTTTTTTTTTGTGTTAAAAACGCATTACTATACATGGTCGTTTTTTTTTAGCTAAAAATGCCTTACTATACATGGTCGTTTTTTTGTTAAAAACGCCTTACTTTACATGGTCGTTTATTGTTAAAAATGCCTTACTATACATGGTCGTTTTTTTCAGCAAAAAACGCCTTACTATACATGGTCGTTTTTTTTCGGCTTAAAACGCCTTACTATACATGGTCGTTTTTTTTGTTAAAAACACCTTACTATACATGGTCGGTTTTTTTTTGGTTAAAAACGCCTTACTATACATGGTCGTTTTTTGGGTTAAAAACGCCTTACTATACATGGTCGTTTTTTGTTAAAATGCCTTACTATACATGGTCGTTTTTTGCAAAAAACCCTTACTATACATGGTCGTTTTTCAGTTAAAACGCCTTACTATACATGGTCGTTTTTTGTTAAAATGCCTTACTATACATGGTCGTTTTTTCGTTAAAAACACCTTACGTTAAAAACGCCTCACTAAACATGGTCGTTTATTGTTAAAAATGCCATGGTCGTTTTTTCCGTTAAAAACGCCTTACTATACATGGTTGTTTTTTAGCAAAAACGCCTTACTATACATGGTCGTTTTTCCGTTAAAACACCTTACATGGTCATTAAAAACGCCTTACTAAACATGGTCGTTTATTGTTAAAAAATGCCATGGTCGTTTTTTTCCGTTAAAAACGCCTTACTATACATGGTTGTTTTTTTCGCTAAAAACGCCTTACTATACATGGTCGTTTTTCGTTAAAAACACCTTACCAAAAAGCGCCTTACTAAACATGGTCGTTTATTTTTAAAAACGCCTTATATACATGGTCGTTTTTTCCGTTAAAAACGCCTTACTATACATTGTCGTTTTTTTCGACAAAAACACCTTACTATACATGGTCGTTTTTTCGCTAAAAACGCCTTACTATACATGGTCGTTTTTCGTTAAAATGCCTTACTATACATGGTCGTTTTTTTTGCCTTACTATACATGGTCGTTTTTTCCGTTAAAAACACCTTACCGTTAAAAACGCCTTACTAAACATGGTCGTTTATTGTTAAAAATGCCTTACTATACATGGTCGTTTTTTCCGTTAAAACGCCTTACTATACATGGTTGTTTTTTATTAAAAACGCCTTACTATACATGGTCGTTTTTTTTTAAAAACACCTTACCGTTAAAACGCCTTACTAAACATGGTCGTTTATTGTTAAAAATTACTATACATGGTCGTTTTTTTCCGTTAAAATGCCTTACTATACATGGTCGTTTTTGTTAAAAACGCCTTACTATACATGGTCGTTTTTTGTTAAAAATGCCTTACTATACATGGTCCTTTTTAAAAAACGTCCTTATTTTTATACATGGTCGTTTTTCCGTTAAAAACGCCTTACTATACATGGTCGTTTTTTCGACAAAAACACCTTACTATACATGGTCGTTTTTTCGTTAAAACGCCTTACTATACATGGTCGTTTTTTGTTAAAATGCCTTACTATACATGGTCGTTTTTTTTTTTCCGTTAAAACACCTTACCGTTAAAAACGCCTTACTAAACATGGTCGTTTATTGTTAAAAATGCCATGGTCGTTTTTCTCCGTTAAAAAAGCCTTACTATACATGGTTGTTTTTTTCAAAAAACGCCTTACTATACATGGTCGTTTTTTTCCGTTAAAAACACCTTACCGTTAAAAGCGCCTTACTAAACATGGTCGTTTATTGTTAAAAATGCCATGGTCGTTTTTCTCCGTTAAAAACGCCTTACTATACATGGTTGTTTTTTTTCGACAAAAAACACCTTACTATACATGGTCGGTTTTTTTCGGCTAAAAACGCCTTACTATACATTGTCGGGTTTTTTTTGTTAAAATGCCTTACTATACATGGTCGTTTTTTTTTGTTAAAAATGGTCGTTTTTTTCCGTTAAAAACACCTTACCGTTAAAAACGCCTTACTAAACATGGTTGTTTATTGTTAAAAATGCCTTACTATACATGGTCACTTTTTTTCGGCTTAAAACGCCTTACTAAACATGGTCGTTTATTATTAAAAATGCCTTACTATACATGGTCGTTTTTTTTGTTAAAACGCCTTACTATACATGGTCGTTTTTTTTGTGTTAAAACGCCTTACTATACATGGTCGTTTTTGGGTTAAAAACACCCTACTATACATGGTCGTTTTTTTGTTAAAAACGCCTTACTTTACATGGTCGTTTATTGTTAAAAATGCCTTACTATACATGGTCGTTTTTTTCGACAAAAAACGCCTTACTATACATGGTCGTTTTTTTCGACAAAAAACGCCTTACTATACATGGTCGTTTTTTTTTGTTAAAACGCCTTACTATACATGGTCGTTTTTTGCCTTAATAATGGTCGTTTTTTTTAAAAACACCTTAGCTTAAAAACGCCTTACTAAACATGGTCGTTTATTATTAAAAATGCCTTACTATACATGGTCGTTTTTTTTCGGCTTAAAACACCTTACTATACATGGTCGTTTTTTTTTTGTTAAAAACGCCTTACTATACATGGTCGTTTTTTTTCAGCTTAAAACGCCTTACTATACATGGTCGTTTTTTTTGGGTTAAAAACACCTTACTATACATGGTCGTTTTTTTTGTTAAAAACGCCTTACTATACATGGTCATTTTTGGGTTAAAACGCCTTACTATACATGGTCGTTTTTTGTGTAAAACGCCTTACTATACATGGTCGTTTTTTGTTAAAAACGCCTTACTATACATGGTCGTTTTTTCAGCAAAAAACGCCTTACTATACATGGTCGTTTATTTTTGTTGTTAAAAACGCCTTACTATACATGGTCGTTTTTTTAGGCCAAAAACGCCTTACTATACATGGTCGTTTTGGGTTAAAAATGCCTTACTATACATGGTCGTTTTTTTGCTCAAAAACGCCTTACTATACATGGTCGTTTTTTTCGGGTTAAAACGCCTTACTATACATGGTCGTTTTTTTGCTAAAACGCCTTACTATACATGGTCGTTTTGGGTTAAAAACGCCTTACTATACATGGTCGTTTTTTTTCGGTTAAAAACGCCTTACTATACATGGTCGTTTTTTTTTTGTTAAAAACGCCTTACTATACATGGTCGTTTTTTTTTTGTTAAAAACGCCTTACTATACATGGTCGTTTTTTTAGCTAAAAACGCCTTACTATACATGGTCGTTTTTTTGTTAAAAACGCCTTACTATACATGGTCGTTTTTTTTTGTTGTTAAAAACGCCTTACTATACATGGTCATTTTTGGGTTAAAAACGCCTTACTATACATGGTCGTTTTGGGTTAAAACGCCTTACTATACATGGTCGTTTTTTTTTTAAAACGCCTTACTATACATGGTCATTTTTGGGTTAAAACGCCTTACTATACATGGTCGTTTTTTTTGTTAAAACGCCTTACTATACATGGTCGTTTTTTTTTAGCTAAAAACGCCTTACTATACATGGTCGTTTTTGGGTTAAAACGCCTTACTATACATGGTCGTTTTTTTTTTGTTAAAAACGCCTTACTATACATGGTCATTTTTTTTTTGGCTAAAAACGCCTTACTATACATGGTCGTTTTTTTAGTAAAAACGCCTTACTATACATGGTCGTTTTTTTTCAGCTAAAAACGCCTTACTATACATGGTCGTTTTTTTTCAGTTAAAAACGCCTTACTATACATGGTCGTTTTTTTTTTGTTAAAACGCCTTACTATACATGGTCGTTTTTTTTGTTGTTAAAAACACCTTACTATACATGGTCGTTTTTTTAGTTAAAACGCCTTACTATACATGGTCATTTTTGGGTTAAAACGCCTTACTA
This sequence comes from Hippocampus mohnikei, assembly GCA_026261675.1. Lineage (NCBI taxonomy): Eukaryota > Metazoa > Chordata > Actinopteri > Syngnathiformes > Syngnathidae > Hippocampus > Hippocampus mohnikei. The sequence goes on from JAKGUB010000345.1 coordinate 2,656,660, forward strand.
TACATGGTCGTTTTTTTTGTTTTTTTTGTTAAAAACGCCTTACTATACATGGTCGTTTTTTTTCGGTTAAAACGCCTTACTATACATGGTCGTTTTTTTTGTAAAAACGCCTTACTATACATGGTCGTTTTTTGTTAAAACGCCTTACTATACATGGTCGTTTTTTTAGCTAAAAACGCCTTACTATACATGGTCGTTTTTTTCGGGTTAAAACGCCTTACTATACATGGTCGTTTTTTTTGTTAAAAACGCCTTACTATACATGGTCGTTTTTTTTGGTTAAAAACGCCTTACTATACATGGTCGTTTTTTGGTTAAAACGCCTTACTATACATGGTCGTTTTTTTTGTTAAAAACGCCTTACTATACATGGTCATTTTTTTCGGGTTAAAACGCCTTACTATACATGGTCGTTTTTTTTTGTTGTTAAAAACACCTTACTATACATGGTCGGTTTTTTTTAGCTAAAAACGCCTTACTATACATGGTCGGTTTTTTTCAGCAAAAAACGCCTTACTGTACATGGTCGTTTATTTTTTTGTTAAAAACGCCTTACTATACATGGTCGTTTTTTTTGTTGTTAAAAACACCTTACTATACATGGTCGTTTTTTTTTAGCTAAAAACGCCTTACTATACATGGTCGTTTTTGGGTTAAAAACACCCTACTATACATGGTCGTTTTTTTTTGTTAAAAACGCCTTACTATACATGGTCATTTTTGGGTTAAAAACGCCTTATTATACATGGTCGTTTTTTTTGTAAAAACGCCTTACCTTACATGGTTGTTTTTTTTCGGCTAAAAACGCCTTACTATACATGGTCGTTTTTTTTCAGCAAAAAACGCCTTACTGTACATGGTCGTTTATTTTTTTTTGTTAAAAACGCCTTACTATACATGGTCGTTTTTTTTAGCTAAAAACGCCTTACTATACATGGTCGTTTTTTTTTAGCTAAAAACGCCTTCCTATACATGGTCGTTTTTTTCGACAAAAAACGCCTTACTATACATGGTCGTTTTTTTTGTTAAAAACGTCTTACTATACATGTCGTTTTTTCGGCAAAAAACGACTTACTATACATGGTCGTTTTTTTCGGTAAAAAACGCCTTACTAAACATGGTCGTTTATTGTTAAAAATGCCTTACTATACATGGTCGTTTTTTTCCGTTAAAAACACCTTACCGTTAAAAACGCCTTACTAAACATGGTCGTTTATTGTTAAAAATGCCATGGTCGTTTTTCTCCGTTAAAAACGCCTTACTATACATGGTTGTTTTTTTTCGGCAAAAAACGCCTTGCTATACATGGTCGTTTTTTTCCGTTAAAAACACCTTACCGTTAAAAACGCCTTACTAAACATGGTCGTTTATTGTTAAAAATGCCATGGTCGTTTTTCTCCGTTAAAAACGCCTTACTATACATGGTTGTTTTTTTTTGGCAAAAAACGCCTTACTATACATGGTCGTTTTTTTCCGTTAAAAACACCTTACCGTTAAAAGCGCCTTACTAAACATGGTCGTTTATTGTTAAAAATGCCATGGTCGTTTTTCTCCGTTAAAAACGCCTTACTATACATGGTTGTTTTTTTTCGACAAAAAACACCTTACTATACATGGTCGTTTTTTCGCTAAAAACGCCTTACTATACATTGTCGGGTTTTTTGTTGTTAAAATGCCTTACTATACATGGTCGTTTTTTTTTGTTAAAAATGGTCGTTTTTTTCCGTTAAAAACACCTTACCGTTAAAAACGCCTTACTAAACATGGTTGTTTATTGTTAAAAATGCCTTACTATACATGGTCACTTTTTTTCGGCTTAAAACGCCTTACTAAACATGGTCGTTTATTATTAAAAATGCCTTACTATACATGGTCGTTTTTTTTCGGCTTAAAACGCCTTACTAAACATGGTCGTTTTTTTTTGTGTTAAAAACGCATTACTATACATGGTCGTTTTTTTTAGCTAAAAATGCCTTACTATACATGGTCGTTTTTTTGTTAAAAACGCCTTACTTTACATGGTCGTTTTTTGTTAAAAATGCCTTACTATACATGGTCGTTTTTTTCGACAAAAAACGCCTTACTATACATGGTCGTTTTTTCCGTTAAAAACACCTTACCGTTAAAAACGCCTTACTAAACATGGTCGTTTTTTGTCAGCAAAAATGCCATGGTCGTTTTTATTCCGTTAAAAACGCCTTACTATACATGGTCGTTTTTTTCGCAAAAACGCCTTACTATACATGGTCGTTTTTTCCGTTAAAACACCTTACCGTTAAAAACGCCTTACTAAACATGGTCGTTTATTGTTAAAATGCCATGGTCGTTTTTTCCGTTAAAAACGCCTTACTATACATGGTCGTTTTTTTAGCTAAAAACGCCTTACTATACATGGTCGTTTTTTCGTTAAAAACACCTTACTGTACATGGTCGTTTTTTAAAAACGCCTTACTAAACATGGTCGTTTATTGTTAAAAATGCCATGGTCGTTTTTTCAGTTAAAAACGCCTTACTATACATGGTTGTTTTTGGACAAAAACGCCTTACTATACATGGTCGGTTTTTTTGCTAAAACGCCTTACTATACATGGTCGTTTTTTGTTAAAACGCCTTACTATACATGGTCGTTTTTTTGTTAAAAACGCCTTACTATACATGGTCATTTTACCGTTAAAAACGCCTTACTATACATGGTCGTTTATTGTTAAAAACGCCTTACTATACATGGTTGTTTTTTCGCCTTAAAACGCCTTACTATACATGGTCGTTTTTTATTAAAAACGCCTTACTATACATGGTCGTTTTTTTCGCTTAAAACGCCTTACTAAACATGGTCGTTGTTAAAAACACCTTACTATACATGGTCGTTTTTTTAGGCTAAAAACGCCTTACTATACATGGTCGTTTTTGGGTACATGGTCGTTTATTGTTAAAAACGCCTTACTATACATGGTCGTTTTTTTGTTAAAAACGCCTTACTATACATGGTCACGCCTTTTTTTAAAACGCCTTACTATACATGGTCGTTTTTTGTAAAAACGCCTTACTATACATGGTCGTTTTTTCGCTAAAAACGCCTTACTATACATGGTCGTTTTTCAGCAAAAACGCCTTACTATACATGGTCGTTTTTTTTTATTTTTTTGTTAAAACGCCTTACTATACATGGTCGTTTTTTTTTAGCTAAAAACGCCTTACTATACATGGTCGTTTTTTTTAGCTAAAACGCCTTACTATACATGGTCGTTTTTTTCGGCCAAAAACGCCTTACTATACATGGTCGTTTTTTTCGGTTAAAAACGCCTTACTATACATGGTCGTTTTTTCGGCCAAAAACGCCTTACTATACATGGTCGTTTTTTCGTAAAAACGCCTTACTATACATGGTCGTTTTTTTTGTTAAAAACGCCTTACTATACATGGTCGTTTTTTTCCGTTAAAAACACCTTACCGTTACATGGTCGTTTTTTGTTAAAAACGCCTTACTATACATGGTCGTTTTTTTCGGGTTAAAACGCCTTACTATACATGGTCGTTTTTTTCGGTTAAAAACGCCTTACTATACATGGTCGTTTTTTTCGGCCAAAAACGCCTTACTATACATGGTCGTTTTTTTTTCGTTAAAAACACCTTACATGGTCGTTAAAAACGCCTTACTATACATGGTCGTTTTTTGTTAAAACGCCTTACTATACATGGTCGTTTTTTTGTTAAAACGCCTTACTATACATGGTCGTTTTTTTGGTTAAAAACGCCTTACTATACATGGTCGTTTTTTCAGTTAAAAACACCTTACTATACATGGTCGTTTTTTTCGGCCAAAAACGCCTTACTATACATGGTCGTTTTTTCGGTTAAAAACGCCTTACTATACATGGTCGTTTTTTCCGTTAAAACGCCTTACTATACATGGTCGTTTTTTTCGTTAAAAACGCCTTACTATACATGGTCATGGTTTTTTTTTTCGCTAAAAACGCCTTACTATACATGGTCGTTTTTTTTGTTAAAACGCCTTACTATACATGGTCGTTTTTTTGTTAAAATGGTCGTTTTTTTTTTTCGTTACTATACATGGTCGTTTTACCGTTAAAAACGCCTTACTATACATGGTCGTTTATTGTTAAAAACGCCTTACTATACATGGTCGTTTTTTTCGGCTAAAAACGCCTTACTATACATGGTCGTTTTTTGTGTTAAAAACGCCTTACTATACATGGACGTTTTTTTCGGCTAAAAACGCCTTACTATACATGGTCGTTTTTTGTGTTAAAAACGCCTTACTATACATGGTCGGTTTTTTTTTAGCTAAAAACGCCTTACTATACATGGTCGTTTTTTGTTAAAAACGCCTTACTATACATGGTCGTTTATTGTTAAAAACGCCTTACTATACATGGTCGTTTTTTTCGACAAAAAACGCCTTACTATACATGGTCGTTTTTTTCAGCAAAAAACGCCTTACTAAACATGGTCGTTTATTATTAAAAATGCCTTACTATACATGGTCGTTTTTTTTAGGCTTAAAAAGCCTTACTATACATGGTCGTTTTTTTGTTAAAAACGCCTTACTATACATGGTCGTTTTAGGTAAAAACACCTTACTATACATGGTCGTTTATTGTTTTTTTTTGTTAAAAACGCCTTACTATACATGGTCGTTTTTTTGTTAAAAACGCCTTACTATACATGGTCGTTTTTTCAGCAAAAACGCCTTACTATACATGGTCGTTTTTTATTAAAAACGCCTTACTATACATGGTCGTTTTTTTTCGGCTTAAAACGCCTTACTATACATGGTCGTTTTTTTTCAGCAAAAAACGCCTTACTGTACATGGTCGTTTATTTTTGTTGTTAAAAACACCTTACTATACATGGTCGTTTTTTTTTAGCTAAAAACGCCTTACTATACATGGTCGTTTTTGGGTTAAAAACACCCTACTATACATGGTCGTTTTTTTTTGTTAAAAACGCCTTACTATACATGGTCATTTTTGGTTTAAAAACGCCTTATTATACATGGTCGTTTTTTTTGTAAAAACGCCTTACCTTACATGGTTGTTTTTTTTCGGCTAAAAACGCCTTACTATACATGGTCGTTTTTTTTCAGCAAAAAACGCCTTACTGTACATGGTCGTTTATTTTTTTTGTTAAAAACGCCTTACTATACATGGTCGTTTTTTTTGTTGTTAAAAACACCTTACTATACATGGTCGTTTTTTTTTAGCTAAAAACGCCTTACTATACATGGTCGTTTTTGGGTTAAAAACACCCTACTATACATGGTCGTTTTTTTTTTGTTAAAAACGCCTTACTATACATGGTCATTTTTGGGTTAAAAACGCCTTATTATACATGGTCGTTTTTTTGGTAAAAACGCCTTACTTTACATGGTTGTTTTTTTTCGACAAAAAACGCCTTACTATACACAGTCATTTTTTCGGCTAAATACGCCTTACTATACATGGTCGTTTTTTTTTGTTGTTAAAAACACCTTACTATACATGGTCGTTTTTTTTTAGCTAAAAACGCCTTACTATACATGGTCGTTTTTGGGTTAAAACACCCTACTATACATGGTCGTTTTTTTTTGTTAAAAACGCCTTACTATACATGGTCATTTTTGGGTTAAAAACGCCTTATTATACATGGTCGTTTTTTTTGTAAAACGCCTTACGCCTTACTATACATGGTTGCCTTTTTTCGTTTTTGTTGTTGTTAAAAACGCCTTACTATACATGGTCGTTTTTTTTCAGCAAAAAACGCCTTACTGTACATGGTCGTTTATTTTTTTTTGTTAAAAACGCCTTACTATACATGGTCGTTTTTTGTTGTTGTTAAAAACACCTTACTATACATGGTCGTTTTTTTTTAGCTAAAAACGCCTTACTATACATGGTCGTTTTTGGGTTAAAAACACCCTACTATACATGGTCGTTTTTTTTTTGTTAAAAACGCCTTACTATACATGGTCGTTTTTTTTTGTTGTTAAAAACACCTTACTATACATGGTCGTTTTTTTTGTAAAAACGCCTTACCTTACATGGTTGTTTTTTTTCGGCTAAAAACGCCTTACTATACATGGTCGTTTTTTTTCAGCAAAAAACGCCTTACTGTACATGGTCGTTTATTTTTTTTTGTTAAAAACGCCTTACTATACATGGTCGTTTTTTTTGTTAAAAACGCCTTACTATACATGGTCGTTTTTTTTAGCTAAAAACGCCTTACTATACATGGTCGTTTTTTCGTAAAAACGCCTTACTAAAAACGCCTTACTATACATGGTCGTTTTTTGTTAAAAACGCCTTACTATAAAATGCCATGGTCGTTTTTTCGCAAAAACGCCTTACTATACATGGTCGTTTTTTCGCAAAAACGCCTTAAAAACACCTTACCGTTAAAAACGCCTTACTAAACATGGTCGTTTATTGTTAAAAATGCCATGGTCGTTTTTCTCCGTTAAAAACGCCTTACTATACATGGTTGTTTTTTTTCGGCAAAAAACGCCTTACTATACATGGTCGTTTTTTTCCGTTAAAAACACCTTACCGTTAAAAGCGCCTTACTAAACATGGTCGTTTATTTTTAAAAATGCCATGGTCGTTTTTCTCCGTTAAAAACGCCTTACTATACATGGTTGTTTTTTTTCGACAAAAAACACCTTACTATACATGGTCGGTTTTTTTCGGCTAAAAACGCCTTACTATACATTGTCGGGTTTTTTTTTGTTAAAATGCCTTACTATACATGGTCGTTTTTTTTTGTTAAAAATGGTCGTTTTTTTCCGTTAAAAACACCTTACCGTTAAAAACGCCTTACTAAACATGGTTGTTTATTGTTAAAAATTCCTTACTATACATGGTCACTTTTTTTCGGCTTAAAACGCCTTACTATACATGGTCGTTTTTTTTGTTAAAAACACCTTACTAAACATGGTCGTTTTTTTTTGTGTTAAAAACGCATTACTATACATGGTCGTTTTTTTTAGCTAAAAATGCCTTACTATACATGGTCGTTTTTTTGTTAAAAACGCCTTACTTTACATGGTCGTTTATTGTTAAAAATGCCTTACTATACATGGTCGTTTTTTTCGACACAAAAACGCCTTACTATACATGGTCGTTTTTTTCAGCAAAAAACGCCTTACTAAACATGGTCGTTTATTATTAAAAATGCCTTACTATACATGGTCGTTTTTTTTCGGCTTAAAACGCCTTACTATACATGGTCGTTTTTTTAGTTAAAAACACCTTACTAAACATGGTCGGTTTTTTTTGGGTTAAAAACGCCTTACTATACATGGTCGTTTTTTTTAGCTAAAAACGCCTTACTATACATGGTCGCTTTTTGGGTTAAAAACACCCCACTGTACATGGTCGTTTTTTTTTGTTAAAAACGCCTTGCTATACATCGTCGTTTTTTTTCAGCAAAAAACCCCTTACTATACATGGTCATTTTTGGGTTCAAAACGCCTTATTATACATGGTCGTTTTTTTTGGTAAAAACGCCTTACTTTACATGGTTGTTTTTTTTCGACAAAAAACGCCTTACTATACACAGTCATTTTTTCGGCTAAATACGCCTTACTATACATGGTCGTTTTTTTTTTTTGTTAAAAACGCCTTACTATACATGGTCATTTTTGGGTTAAAAACGCCTTATTATACATGGTCGTTTTTTTTGTAAAAACGCCTTACCTTACATGGTTGTTTTTTTTCGGCTAAAAACGCCTTACTATACATGGTCGTTTTTTTTCAGCAAAAAACGCCTTACTATACATGGTCGTTTTTTTGTTGTTGTTAAAAACGCCTTACTATACATGGTCGTTTTTTTTAGCTAAAAACGCCTTACTATACATGGTCGTTTTTTTTTAGCTAAAAACGCCTTCCTATACATGGTCGTTTTTTTCGACAAAAAACGCCTTACTATACATGGTCGTTTTTTTTGTTAAAAACGTCTTACTATACACTGTCGTTTTTTTAGCAAAAAACGACTTACTATACATGGTCATTTTTTTCGGTAAAAAACGCCTTACTATACATGGTTGTTTTTTTTCGGCAAAAAACGCCTTACTATACATGGTCGTTTTTTTCCGTTAAAAACACCTTACCGTTAAAAACGCCTTACTAAACATGGTCGTTTATTGTTAAAAATGCCATGGTCGTTTTTCTCCGTTAAAAACGCCTTACTATACATGGTTGCTTTATTTCGACAAAAAACGCCTTACTATACATGGTCGGTTTTTTTCGGCTAAAAACGCCTTACTATACATTGTCGGGGGTTTTTTTGTTAAAATGCCTTACTATACATGGTCGTTTTTTTGTTAAAAATGCCTTACTATACATGGTCGTTTTTTTCCGTTAAAAAACACCTTACCGTTAAAAACGCCTTACTAAACATGGTCGTTTATTGTTAAAAATGCCTTACTATACATGGTCGGTTTTTTTCGACAAAAAACGCCTTACTATACATTGTCGGGGTTTTTTTGTTAAAATGCCTTACTATATATGGTCGTTTTTTTTTGTTAAAAATGCCTTACTATACATTGTCGGGGTTTTTTGTTAAAATGCCTTACTATACATGGTCGTTTTTTTCCGTTAAAAACACCTTACCGTTAAAAACGCCTTACTAAACATGGTCGTTTATTGTTAAAAATGCCATGGTCGTTTTTTTTCCGTTAAAAACGCCTTACTATACATGGTTGTTTTTTTTCGGCAAAAAACGCCTTACTATACATGGTCGTTTTTTTTTGTTAAAAATGCCTTACTATACATTGTCGGGGGTTTTTTTTGTTAAAATGCCTTACTATACATGGTCGTTTTTTTCCGTTAAAAACACCTTACCGTTAAAAACGCCTTACTAAACATGGTCGTTTATTGTTAAAAATGCCATGGTCGTTTTTTCCGTTAAAAACGCCTTACTATACATGGTTGTTTTTTTTCGGCAAAAAACGCCTTACTATACATGGTCGTTTTTTTTTGTTAAAAATGCCTTACTATACATTGTCAGGGTTTATTTTTGTTAAAATGCCTTACTATACATGGTCGTTTTTTTCCGTTAAAAACACCTTACCGTTAAAAACGCCTTACTAAACATGGTCGTTTATTGTTAAAAATGCCATGGTCGTTTTTTTTCCGTTAAAAACGCCTTACTATACATGGTTGTTTTTTTTCGGCAAAAAACGCCTTACTATACATGGTCGTTTTTTTGTTAAAAACGCCTTACTAAACATGGTCGTTTATTGTTAAAAATGCCATGGTCGTTTTTTTCCGTTAAAAACGCCTTACTATACATGGTCGTTTTTTTTCGACAAAAAACGCCTTACTATACATGGTCGTTTTTTTTCGACAAAAAACGCCTTACTATACATGGTCGTTTTTTTTCGGCTAAAAACGCCTTACTATACATTGTCGGGTTTTTTTTGTTAAAATGCCTTACTATACGTGGTCGTTTTTTTCCGTTAAAAACGCCTTAGGCGTAGAAAAATAAGTAGTGTGTTTCCGGTAACATGAAATTTCAGCATAGGGTCGGTTGGTCGGACGTCTTTTTTTTTGCCCCCCATCAAAAATGTAAACAAAATACCCATAAAACATAAAACAAGGAGACATCTCTACCATTAACCCCCGCTCGCCGCCAAAGGCGGCCAGAGAGTTGGGTACCCCGCGTCCTAGACGGCCCGTGGTGTTCGTCAAATAGTTCGCTGAATCTTTTCGATTGGATGCTATTTTCTTAAGATTATGGTGCGAGCATGCGACTGCGACACACAAAACGCGGTTTAAACTGTTGTCGGAGATCGTGGCCGCCACCATGATTCAATGTTGTTGACAGACGACAGGGCAAACCACGTGCACGCTCAACGTGAATATCGCGAGAGTTTGCACCGATGTGAACGCCCTAAATTCATCTTTCCTTTTATTATTTATACTTTTGTCTGTGGTTTTATTGTTCTTGTTTTGATTGTAAAGCGTCCTTGAGTGTTTTGAAAGGCGCTTATAAATTTGTGGCATGTTATAACCACAGCCACAGGGTCAGTTTACGACGGCGTGACGTCACAGCCGTAAAAGTGTTCATATGAAAAGGTAACTACAGTACTGACAATAAACGGCAGTGAGCACAGTCAGACTCCCCGCGTTTTATTAAACACAACAATGGCAACGAAGATGGAGCTTCCACTCTCGCCTCTTCCTCCGTTCCTCGCCCTGCCTGGCGAGCCACCTGTCCCGTGGCCCCGCTGGTTGGAATCCTTCGAGACCTTTATTGAAGCCGTTGGGCTTGCCGACGAATATCGCGAGAGTTTGCACCGATGTAAACGCTCTAAATTAATCTTTCCTTTTATTATTTATCATTTTGTCTGTGGTTTTAATAAGGCGTAGAAAAAAAAGTAGTGCGTTTCCGGTAACCCGACCGACCGAACAAAAACTTTATGGTCGGCATTTTTTTCAAACCTTTTACATTTTTGTGTAATAATAATAATAATACATTTCATTTCATAAGCGTCCTGGAAGTGGGAGAGAGCGAGAGAGAGAGAGAGCGAGAGAGAGAGAGCACGAGAGAGAGAGAGAGAGAGAGAGAGAGAGAGAGAGAGAGAGAGAGAGAGAGAGAAGGAAAATGACAGAGCTGGCTCTCGAAGGGGGGGGCCGGCTCTCATCATTCACTTCAAAGAGCCGGTTTGCCGGCTCGTTCGCGACCGACACACCACTAATTAAGACGTGGCGAGGCTTCTTCCACATAATTGCTTGAAGGAAGGACCATCTTCAAAGAACACAGTGTACAATAACGTAGTGCTTTTATTAAAAAAATCAAACAAAACAAACAAATATAAAACAAAAAGTAAAAACCAACAGCATATTTTCATGACTTAAGAATCATAATTACAAACGTTTAACGAGTGGGGAGAGTTTTTGACAAACTGTACACGTCACAAAATGTCAGCCGATTTGCCATTTACAATGCTTGCATCTTATTTTGTGATTGTCTAAAAATAACTAAAGAAATCACAAAAAACGCACAAATACAAGTACAAGCATCATACACTGACTGCTATCACAAAAGGGAACCATTTCCGATTTGAAAAAAAATAACAGGAACGTGATGATGGTCTGATGGGTTCATTTTTGTTTTTATCACTGCTCAAAAATACTATAACCTTTTTATGTTGGCTAGCTTTTTTAGTGTTCGACACTTTGCAGCAAAAAAACAACAAAAACAAAACACCGGAGTACACTCCCCCCCTAATAAAAGCAATATTAGTAACAATGTTCAGTTGCAAGGGTGTTGCTGTGTCACTGCCGTGGCCCGCTGCCTTGTGTTTGGCTTGACATTCTTCTCGCTCATGCACAACATTTACATGAATTTCTGTTATAGGCAACAAAACTTGGGCTTCTATGTTGTCAGGGAAGTTAGGGTGACAAGTTTAAGTGTCTTCATAATAGCAATATAAAGCCATTGAAATATTAGCATGATCATAATAATCGCAATACATTTAGGGCTGAGTCCTGTACAGTACAATAACAAACAAATTCATTTTATCCAAGATATTGCTTTAGGAGAAACCCCTCAATGTAAAGCGTGTCTATATACACAACTTGGCACACTGTACAGCTGAAGCATTACAATTGTCCATCCTCAGTGTCATTTTAATGGATTCTTAGTCAGTTTACAACATTGGGACTCCGTCGCTCGTCCCTTTTGGGCATCGGGGGTTGTGTGGGGGTGGGGGGGGGGTCGCATCAGATAACACTAATTCTTTTCAAACATTCTCCATGGCAACAAGGGACAAAGAGACCAAAGTTAATTCTCCTCCCTATATACAGTATTCACTTGTCTCACAGAATATAAGAAAATACGACCATCACGATACATTTCATGTTAAGCAATGCTTTCCATAGTTTTCTGAAAACTGTTAATTGCCATTAAGCCCTTGTTTTTTTTTTCAACAAAAAAAAATGGAACTCTTCAGGAAATTGTGTCGCCTGTATAGATGCACAGAAAGTGTGTGTAATGCACACTGAAAAACGGGCAGTTAGAGAGCACAACTGAGTAAGGCGTTACAGTTGAAGCCCATGTCCCTCCCACCTGATTTAGTTAAGCTGGTGAATCCATCATTTGAAAAGCCGACCGTCTTACAGGGAGGGGGGGAAAAAAAACGGAAAATCCAAACCTCAATGATACACTTGACAAAAAGCGCTCAGTCTTCCCTCCCTCCCTTCAGGAACAAGCAGGTCTGGGTCTACATGAGTAGTAAGCTAAGTACAGTATGCTAGGGAAAAAGTAATTGCCCCCACACACACACACGCAGCATTATCAAGCACTATTTTAGTGTGTTTTCAATACAGATACATTACATAAGAGATTCACTATATCCATGGTACCAAAAGTGCAGTCTATCTACCTTTTTTTTCCCTCTCTTCTCACGAGCAGCATCTTGCACCTCTACTTGTTTACTTCCACTCCCAAAATTCCAGCATGCGCGCACGCACACATACACGCGGTAGTGTCCCTCATTTGATGCACTGACATTGCAGCATGGTCCCACAAGGGCGAGCAAGTCTCCAGCATTCTTATTTGCACTGAGTGAGCGATAGCCATCAGTCAGCGTGCTACTCCGTACCAAAGGTGTCATTTCAGTGGATGTGTGGGCTTTTTGTCCCATTGGTTCATCTGACAAGCGCTCCTTGGAAATGTAATGGACATCAACTCGGAGCTTCCAAACCCCCTCCACCGTCTCAAGAGTTGAGATGACAAAGTCTTGGAGGAGGTATCCTGGGAGGTCCAAAAGACGCATTCTGGTCTGCAAGGGTTTGGATGGCCAACTAGAATAATTTCCTTTGTGATCATCTCCCTGCGCTTTAGAAAGTGAAAGGCAGTCACCTTGCCTGACATGTTGAAATGTTACTTTCTGTCAACAAATATCACCAAATCCAAGTGTCTGTTGCCGTAGGCTCCGCCCTGCACCCTCCTCCTCCTCCTCCTCCTCCTCATCCTCCAGGAGATAAGTGACATCTACGGCTGTGGGAAGAACACAAAAAGGGGACGCTTAGGAGCTTGGACACATGGAGCTGAATGGTGAGGTCAAAAATCAAAGCAATTATCTTCCAAGAGGGGTTCTCTCCTTTCAGTGGCGTGCACAAAGTGCTCACTGTTTGATGGCATCATGACACGTTTGCCTAGCGAAATGTCGCCCCCCCCTCCTGAAGTCAGCAATTCAGACACAGAGGGGTTCAGGTATCATTTTGGGTAGGGTGCTTAGTCTTAGTGAGATGACATCTCCCTGCTATACTGTATTCTTCCTTAGAATTAAATGCACCTGAAACATGTTAGCTCCTCGATCCGATTTTGGCCATGCTTTGTCAGCAAATTCTTCTTCAGAGATTCCTGCAGACACATCACATTAAACAAGGTGTTTTGGTCTTTGGGGATTCATTGAGTTGATGCACAAGTTTCATTAAAAAGAAAATGTCATCATTTTTGCAAAGTAAAATGGAGCAATGAACGCTACATGATAGTATGCTACTATAAATGTAATTATGCTTGTGGAAAATGGCAATGTTTAATCTTGCTCCGAGTGCGTGTTTTAGATGTTTCCCTCCGACAACACACTTGATTCAACTGATCAGGATCGTTCGAAGGTTTCCGCAGAAGGAAAACATGTCAAAAATGCAGGAGTTGCCCCGTTAATATAATCGTTTCTAATCCAAATGCATGATGTGGAACATCATGGCAGAAAAGAATATGATGAATCTTTCTGGTTTTAAAAATATCAAACATTAATACATAGGGCACAGAATGTTAAAAAGTAAAAAAAAATTAATGAAAGAAGGAAAAAAAAAATCAAGCGGTTGCATTTCTGCAGGAAAAGCATGGACTAAGCAAAAAGCACCCAAATATCCCATCTGTTCGACATATTTTCCGAGGCACAATATGTTAGAACCGGGCTGTGTGAAAATGGTTTGACAGTTTCCGATCTCTCAGCCTTTTTTTTTTTAATGACTCTTATTTTTCACGCCACCTAAAGGGAGGCGCATTCTACGAATGAATGAAGCAAAGCCCCGCGTCCTCTGTTGACCTAGCACCCTCCTGTGCGCCTGATTCCTCACCATTCTTGCTGGGTGTTCTGTGTAGCAGATCCAAGAGAATCTTGTTGAGCCGCTCCCTTTGGGCCTCCCTCCTGCCCAGCGCAGGGTGGCGAAGCGGCGAGCAGGCTGACGAGGACGGCTGCTCGGGCATCTCCCCGATCCTCTCGGTGGAGCCCTCCCGCTGCTCCTTTTGCTCCTCCGCCTCAGGCCCTTGCCCTTCAGCCCCCTCTTCATCTTCATCGTTGTGCCCTTCTGCTGGCGGAGGCCTGCCGGCTAAAAGTTGAGGAGCGCCCGTGGCTACGTCCACGTCCTCCTCCAACCTCCTGTCTCCAGCCTCTGGCGGGAAGCCATCTCCCCGCTCGCATGAAGAGCCGTCGTCCTCGCAGCCTGCGGACCCTTTGGAACGCTCACTCTTCCATGCCGAGCGGCCCCCATTCCTCTTGTAGTTGTCAGGAACGTAGTGAGGCTACAACAGACAATTAGTCAATTAACATTCACATGCAGGGCATTTCAAGTGCATTTCTCCGATAAGGGTAAACGGGTACTCCACCTATTGCCCAATGGGGGGGGGGATACCCAAAATGGCAGTTGGAACACTCAAGCCCATTCCAGCCATCGTTTTTCAAAAGTACACAACAGAACTATGAGGCACCCATGCTAACGCGCCACAAAGTCTGCCCCCTTTTTTAAGAGCATCTGTACCAGAGCCAGGGAATGCACGCGTCTGTCTTACCGAGAAGTCTCTCTTGGGTGTCAGCCGCTTGGGGAAATGGTTGAAGGCGTATGGCTTGGTACACACTGGGTAGCGGTTACGATGGATTTTGTAGAAAAGGTGAGCCGATTTGTCCAAGCGGTAGTCACAGATGTACACATCTGGCTCTTTCACCCCCTTCGGCCGTCCTTGAAGCAGACAATCAAAGTATATTGGTCAAGTCGCGTGAACAACTTGACAATGAATCCCATGCGAGCGCTTTCTCACCTTTGCAGTACGTGTAGAGATCAAGAACGCAGCAGGTGCCGACCACCGCTTCAAGGGGGATGATCTCGTAGAGTGGCATGCGAAATAACTCGTTCTGGTAGAACCGGCGCGATGGCGAATGGTGTGTCTCGTGAGGACGGAAGTAGTGGTGGCCAAAGGCGAACCGCTCACCCCTTCAGGGTTGGGTACAAGTCACAGCGTTGCACAAATGTCACATGAACAAATCGCAAGTTTCATCAAATGACACGGATGAGGACGTTAAGTGTATCATGGCTGGTACAAGGCCCTATGCAGGCATAGGTAGTCGAGTTCACCAAATTACTTTTCATTCTTCCAGAGTTTCTCGATGCGGAAGATGTCAAGTTTGTCCCGGTTGACGTGAGAGAGGAGGCGGTAAGACTGTCTGATGGGCTGGCCCTCGGGTGTGCGTCTGCTGTCTCGCATCAGGTACACACAGTCGCCTGCGCGGAGAGGAGGCTTACTTTTCAACAACCTCTCGGTATCCCGTGCGGTTCAACAAAACAAGACAAACCCAAAACACAGCGCGCATGCATACTCAACCGGCTTCTCAATACCTTGGTGCAGAAGCAGCTCATCTCTTAGGAGGCAGATGTAGTAGACGGAGCCGGCCTGGGCGTAGCTGGGTTGAGGTATCATGGGGACTTCCTTTACCGCGGAAAACAACAAAGGCGGAATGAAGTGAAATGTGCAAGTCACGTGAAAAGCTGGCCTCTCCTCAGCATGCTGCTCTGGAAGCCTCATACCGTGTCCACAGGCCTCGGGTCACACTCCTCACACAGATAGTGCTCCACTTCCGTCTCCAACCGCATGCAGTCGCAGTGTTGCCATACCTTCAACGAAAACAAGCAGGCTCCCGTCACACATGGAAAAACGACGAGAACAAATTGGTCCGCAAAAAACCCTGCAAACGTGGCTGGCTCTCACGCATGTCAAGTTTCTCGCTTATCTTTGTTTCGATTTTTTTTTTCTCCCCGTAAATTATGGCTCTAAGTACGGAGTGCCAGCGTTGGTGCGAGTGGGAAGCTCCGGAAAGCGTTGCGATTGCAGAAGCGCCAGCTGATGAAATCGTTTGTTGTGAAGAACCGAGGCTCCCGGCTCGCCACGCCTGCCCAGGTGCTCCTTGCCGATGGCTGGAACGGATCATTTCTATGTCCATTCATTTTCATGGAAATAACCGCTTTGGTCTCAGAACAAACGAAGGCTAAAGTACTCAAGTAGTAACTCACAGGGAGGGAATGACACTGATCTGATCACCTCGCTGACCAATCTGTCCAACTTTGCCTTTGGCGCTAGCGTGGAATTTGAGTGCTAAAAAGGAGGACTGCTTATTTTTCTTTGGCTTTCCAACAGGAATGACCCATTTTAGTTGTGATACAATGACTGATTGAAAAAGGTCCAATCACATGGAATATGGCTGATTTGGCTCTGGCGCTCCCCCGCTCCTTACCATGCACTTTTCGCACTGGATCATCAAGCCTTCGTCCTTGTACATGCCACAGATGCAGCGGATCACGTCGTCGTCCTTGTCGTGGGATCCGGCCCCTCCGGGTTGGTGGCCCCGGTCGCGCTCCAGCGAGTCGGAGCTGTCAGCCTCGCTGGCCGTCTCGCCCATAATCTCATCGATCTGCACGGCAGCCTCGTTGCGGGCACTGTAGTAGGCTTTGCGCAGCCGGCACACGTCCCTGCCGACGGACGACTTTCGGCCGTAATATTTCTAAGAGGGGAAACGAGGCATTCGTGAGAAGTCCTCTTGGGAAATGTGAGAAGGCACACAACTCCAACTTCACAATTCCAATTAGTAAAGCAACAGCCAAAGAAACCCTTCCGGAAGGCCAAAAGAAGAGCACAGCATGCTCTGCTGCTGTCGACTGAGAAGAGGCTTCGAAAAGCCCCGACCTGCCGCACCGGTTCAATTCAGGCAGTCCCCACACTAGTTGTAGGTGGTGGAAAGATCGTACCTCGTCTTGACAGCAATATTTCTGCTTCTAATGTCCATCTACAACTTTTTCATGCTCCGTTGGCATTATTCTGAGCAAAGGGTACAACGTTCACTGGAGCGCATAACGGGACACCCGCCTACCTCAGCATTGCGGAACACTTTGAGCATGTCAGTGTCGAATGCTTCAACGGTCTTGTAATGGCCCGTGAGGATTTGTTTCTCGATAGTGCTCAAGTCCAGAGGGTCCGACACCTTCTCATAGTAATGGCTGTTCCTAAGAATGCAAGAGTGCACAAAGAAAGAGCACGTCTCTTCAAACCTGCTTACTAAAGCAACAAAAACTCACATCCAAACTTTGAAGGACTTGATGCCAGAAACGGGCTCACGTTCATACCTTTTCCGTGACGGGAGGTTCAACAGTGGAGCAGCGAGCGTCTGGCTGGATGAATCTGCGGTAGAAGTAGCAGACGAGATGTCTTGATAGCATGTCGAATTGGGGATGTGCCATGGACAGCTTCTGATCCAAACATCCTTACGTGTTCAAATAGCGTTCTGAGCTTGACTAGGACGAGTTTGTTTGAGACAATTTCAGGCAGACTGAGCAAATAATCCGATAAATACTCTGAGCTCAGTGTATTTGTTTGGGTCACAATGCACATGCGAGATATCAAGGGCAGCGATACAACAAAAGCGCAAAATCGGGACTGACCCTTGTAGCTGGTAATCATGTCGCAAATCTCCTTGAAGATATGCGCGAGGCGAGCAGTGCGGGTGACTTCTGTGTTTTCTTCAGCGGCGGCAAGCCTGCGCGTACGCACCGAACGTGACGTCTGCAGGGCTGAGAACTGCGTGAGGAAAACATCTGGGGGGGGGAATATATACAAGCGTGTTGGCTTTACATTCGACCCAGTTTTGACTCTGCAAGTCATATCTGGCTGGTCCCGATGAATAAAACGAAATCGATCACGCTCACCTGACTTAATGTTGCCGTCATCACGGATGACACCTCCCCAGCGAGTGTATATGGACAGGCTGCCGGGGTCTCTCTCTCTTTCACCCTCTCGTTTGAGCAACTCCTGTTTTTCCCTCATTTTTTCCCAGTTCCTCAGGAGGAAAACTCGATGCTTGAGCACAAAGTTCCTAATGATTGAGAGACGGGCAGAAGGGAGCAAGATGTCGTTGGACGCGTATTGATTTTCCGAAAACTCGCATTAGAAAATGTTACTCATTTTTAGTCTTTGGTTTTGGATGCAGCATGAGACTTGATTTTTAGTGTGGCAGTTTTTTGCGTCTGCGTGTGTGTCTGCTTTCTACTGTCTTCGTTCTTCATTTGTTTGATTGTTTGTTGCTATAAGATTTTTTTCTGCTGCATGTACAGCACTTTGTATACAACGGTGGTTGATTTCAAGTGCTCTCGAAATACAGCCGAATGAGTTGCAGCTGATTCTGACAAGCATCGTCGGTCCACAAGAACGGCAAGGCATGTTTCCTAACACCTCCTTGTCCCATCCACCAATTTTCAGATTCGGATGACGCGCACCCCGACCGAGGCACGCCGAAGCCAAAACTGTATTCTTGCCCGTGGCGGCATGTGCCGGACGCTAGGGTTGTCCAGCCCGCCCCCTCCCCACCGCACGGCGGACCAGTCGCTCTTGCCTGATGTCGGGGGTTTTGTTTTACACGGAAATCATGTGCGACGTACCTCTCTCTGTTTGACATGGGTTTCATAAGATGAGGGTAAAACTTGTTGCTATCGCTTGATTCTTCCTCCTGGAAACAAAGAAAAACGTCATTTATTTCCACAGATTTTAAATGTTCAGGGTTAGATCAACTTTTTAGTTCACCGGTTTAAAAAAAATATCGCTTTTCTTTTGAATGCATATAAACAGCGGTGTTCAATAAATGTTGTACCTGATCTTTTTATTCATCTTACAAGGAAATATTAGCAGGCAAATATCAATTCCACTGAATGTGTCTTCTGACATCAAAGGTTGCGCTCACTCGTTTTTTAAGTTGGTGTTTGGATTTCCGTTTCTCCTTGAGTCGACCCAGTCGCCGAGTACCAGCCGCCTTGCCAGGCAGTCCATTGACGCGCTGGCTTTTCCCGCCGATGATGCCTCTGCAACTCTCTGAGCCGCACTTACAGGCTTGCTGCGAGGAAAAACGATCGCGATATCAAATGGACGACAGAGAATTGAGGCAGGCGAGAACAAAATGCGTCACGGTAAACTACAACAGCAACGAGAAGCCTGCCACACTGCAGGAAACATTTCAACATGAGCATCTCGTCAGTCACCTGTTCCTCTGTGTTGAAGGAATGGAAGTTGTAATCATAGGTGAGCTCGGTACCGCTGCTGATGTCCTTGAGCGCAAAAAGACCAATTCTGTAGACCCCATTGACTGACCTGCAAGTCACAAGGACTGAGTGAGTGCACCTTCCTCATGTAGAACCACATAACTACATAGTGTACCAGAAAGCACAAGGACATTTTAGGAATTAGCCACACTTGGAAGTGAAGGCAAGCGGTCTGTGACCATGTGCTGAGTTTATGGTCGCACCCCCAATCTGAAAAAAATATTCAACTGAAGAGATTTCTTTACGCGAGGTGGGTGGGAATTGGCATTTTGTTCATGGCAGGCATTCTGTTTTGACTTTCAAACATGTCTGCATTGAATGAAGATTAAACTTGGCAGTAGGGCAGAAAACGAAAATGTCTGGACGCCGCAGTTGTAACCGAGGCCAGGCTGCGAGTAAGCTCGCGCTGCTTTATGAAAAGACTGATGGCTCTTGAGTGCTTAGAAATCCTCCAGTGCCCGTGAGGTTTTTGTTTTAGTCCAGCTCCTCCTTATTACACACACCCACGTGCAACCACCCGTTCCCCAGATTATAGGATGGCCCAAGTGGGAGAAGGGAGTACAACTTCACGCGGTCAACTATCTAAGGTTGGAAGGTGTCTCCAACTAAACATGCTGGGTGGATTCAAACTCAAAAGTCAAATTCGTAAATCCATCAAGCAAGCTGACTGTTATGAATTAAATTGAACACACACACACACACACACACACACACACACACACACACACACACACACACACACTAACACAACAACAACAAAAAGTCCCTCAGGAAACTTATCGCACACCTTGATATACATTGCATCTAAATTAGATACAAACTAACTGCAGACAACAAATCAAACGTAAAAGCAGACGTAATAAATGACACAACTTTGACTGCGTATGTCTTTATGTACTGGCATATATTGTTTGGGTCATTAATAGTTGCCCTTGAGCCAACCGCCTGTGGAGAAGATAATGTAGAAAATAAGGCCGCCGCCGCTGCTGCTACTACTCCTAATAATAATAATAATAATCATAATAATCATAATCATAATAATACTTGGAGTGCATTGAGCAAAAGGGATATGCATTTCATACCTTTCATGATGATAAAGGCCATGATAGGATATTGGCGGGCTTGCGAGTGACAAGTAAATATGTGCATGCACAATAAACGGCCTGCTGATTTTGTACCAAAAAGACAACTTGATAGACGTATGACTATCTATACTCTTTTAAAAGTAGTTAGGAAACAAAACGAAAACAAAAAGTATCATGTTTGTTTGTTTTTTTTTTTAATCATCTGTACCCTGCTTGATCCCTCAATGCCACTTACCACTTCTGCATCTCACAGTTGGGCTCACAGCTGTGGTTTATGAAGCGTGCCTCATTGCCCATTCTATAGCTGTCAATCACCATGCCACTATCGAGATTCAGACAGTAGTGGCCGCTGTGAGCAAAGTACTGCTGCATCATACGACTCCTGAAGCATGATGATGGAGAAAGAAAGCGAGATCAACATGCAGGAATTCATTTTCACTCGGTTCCCACCACACGGCCAAGAGCAGTTCACCTGAACTCATGTTCGCTGACCACTTCTCCCAGGTACTCAATAATGAACTGCCCGGAGCGGAGACTCTCCTTGGTGCGGATGCCCCAGCCCTTGCCCTCCGCACGGAATCGCTCCAGACACTGAACCCATTCGTGCCTCTGGATATGCTGGTTGTCGCAGTGCTCACGACATGGGCAGGTGCTGGGAGAGCACTCGGCAAAGCTCATCCTGGCGAAATGAGACATTGTTAGCGACATTCATTTTACCCCCACCGCAGGCAGGATTGTTATGACCGAGGCCTAACACGAAACCTGACTCTTTCAAGACCTTAGCGGCCCTGCCAAAGTTTGACTTTACCTATTGAGGCAGTCATCCAGACAACCTTTTTCACTGCGATTCTCGGGGTTTTTGCAGTTGCATGTCGTCGTTTCATAACCGGAGAAAGGCTTGACATCAACATACACGTCTGTGAAACAAACAAGAGAGCACGATTTTGCACGGTCAGTTACAGAAGTTGCATAGGGAGGCGTTTCCAGGCGTTTCATCACATCGTACCATCCGATCAAATTGCATCGGCTTAGAACGCCACAACGAGCAACGCTAGACACTTACTTGATCTGATCTTTTTGTAAAGAGGGACGTCAGGCCTTTTGTATAGCTGGAAAACAAAAACAAAAGAAACAAACCCAAAATAAAATCAAAGATGAAGAGAAGCTTCATACGAAAAAGAAGCCATTGGGAAAGTTCCCCAAGGGCCTGGAGCTCACGAAACACTACAAAGAAAACTAAAATGAAATGTACGGTGCTCATCACAATTGATCACCTGATCGTGTTTCCACAGCCATAGGATGTCGTACGGCAACTGGAAATCGATGCGCTTCTGTCTCAGGTACTTTCCTGAAACGTCACACAAAGTAAACAAGTAAAGCCTTGAGAATCAAGGAAAAGTTGTGGTGTTGATTTGTTACTCAAAGGATCGTAAGGCCCTGCAAATGAAAACCGGTTCACTTCCAAGCACAGACATCCAAATGTGACCCATCAGTCAAGCCACAACTGGATACATTTGTCAGGTCTGCTACCTGACCGAGGAAAAATAGAAATAGCTTCGTGACTCACCAACATGTATGGGTGCTGGAAATAATCCGTAATCATGTTCCCCAGGTATGTACTCAAGCTTCTCTTTCTTTAGCTGCAGAAGTTGACTGCGGGGGCTGCAAGCAAGAGCAACGAAACAATGGAGACCATGCTCAATGCTGTCACAAAGCAAAAAAAAAAAACAAAACAAAACAAAACCCCAAAACAATCTTACTCCTCGGACTTGAACACATCCGAGTAAAGTCCAGCCTTCTGGAACTTTTTCTTTGGAGGCCTGGCTGGTCTCTTTTCCCGTGGGCCGGTGAGGGGGATGGCTGATGCTTGTTCCCTGGAGCCAGGGTCCTGGCGTTGTGGGGAGAGGTGGCCATCTGGCTTACTCTCCACTGAGCTAAAACAGAACCACCATTTGGTTGATGCTGACATGCGAGAGAACGACATTCTTTCACACCTACATTAGGGGTGTTCACACGGCAACTTTGACTCCGGTGTAGCAGCGGGATATATCGCAACAAAACACGTCTTGCAAATGTGTGCCGTGTGAACACCTCTAAAGTGGAGAGAACCCCTCTTGTTCAAGTTTTGGTGATGGAAAAACGCTTCCTTCCATTGACGTGACGGATAAGCTTGTGCGACTCAACTGGTAATACTTGTAAAAGGTCAAAGTAAACGCCAGGGATCGTGGTTGCCGTGTTTCCAATGAACGCATCACATTGAGAATGTTGAAGTGGAGTGAGCGCGCACCTGCCACCGATTAAGGCGTGCCTCCGATGAACCCCAACTGAAGTTCGGATGCTCTCGTGGGCCTTTCCTGACTTTGTTTTGCTTTTAAGCCCGGGTGTGAAGGCTTTACGCCAACGTCGACGAGTATTTTTATTCCTCGGTTCCCTTCCTGACTCCCCCTCCCCACTGGCTGAGTACAAAACCTAAAATCATGGGATCAATCAGCCGGTCTCTCCACGCCATCGACCACATTTTCTAATTGGAGAAGATCGGGTCGAGGTGAGCCCGCCTGTCCTGACGAGACATTTTCGGCCAAATACGCCACGGACTCCTGGGGGAAATGTGAGATTGTGTGCCTGGCAATGCATACGTCATTGGAATTCTGACGACAGGCATTCTGACGACAGGCATTCTGTTTCCCCCATTTATTTCTGAGTTGGTACGGGCCACATTAGTGGAGGAAAAGGTTTTTACCTTAAAGCCTTGCATTCGGCCATGGGTGTGCAGACTTTTTATATGGATTGCAGTGTGTTAGATTTACCCGGCAAAGGGACTGATCTGATCCTGGGCAAGCCAACACCTTCCAGGCCCCGGTCTGGACCTTGGCATCGGGTGGCCCACATGTTCTTCTCTGTGGGGCAATTGCTCCACGGTGTCCTCCACCTCCCCTTCCTCTTCTTCCTCGCCTTCCTCTCTCTCCCAGTGTTTCCTTTTCTGTCCTCCGCCACGCTGATCTTGGACAACTGCCTCAATGGTATCTTTGACAGTATCCCCATCCCAGATTCTGGCTCCTGCCAGCCGATCTCCGACTCTGTGCCGGGTTTGGTTTAATTCAACGGCAGGAATTGGTGATGGTGGCGGCGAAGGCAGCGGATGCTTGCGGGGGCGCCCGGGTCCCCTCTTTTTCACCATGTTATTTCCTGTACGGGCTTGCCGCTGCAGCTTCTTGGCACGCAGAATTTTGTTGACGTGGTGAAGACTGTGCTTGGATTTTTGCGATCTGTGCGACTGATGGGGAAGGGAGGCATCGAGGCAACAGTCCTGGGAGGGTGACAGGCGGGAAGAGGACACCGAGCCATGGGAGTAAAATATTGGGGACTGGTGATGGAGCTGTTGTCGGTGGTGCAGGGATGCTTCCGGCCCTTCTGATTTCGAGAGTACACCGCCTCTCGTCTGGATGCTCGCCGGCCCTTGGCAAGAAAAATACAAAAACAAATGGACTGAATATATATATATATATATATATATATATATATATATATATATATATATATATATATATATATATATATATATATATATATATATACGCGTCAAAAAATAAAAATGATTCTTCGTGTTTTACAAGAACGAAGAGCAGTGCAATAAGGCAGGGTGGGGGAGACTTAACAATTTACAATTCAATCACAAATGACAAAATGCTAATTCCAAGCGTGATGATTATCCTTCCATCAGCCGGAGGGGATGTGAATATATCATCGCTTAGCTGAAAACCAACCAACCGTACTGAACCATTTCAATCGGTGCCCCGAAAATATGGCAAAGACAATTGGTAAGGACCAATTGTTATGTTACAATTGACAAAACCAAAGGGTGATGGAACGGGGAATCCAAAACAAAAACATTGTTTCAGATAATTTTTCAGTCTCAAACTCCGCCTACGCTTCTGTGTATGTACGTCGATGCGAGCGAGACTGTGTCTATCACAGCATCGTTTGAGGACATACGCAGTCGAATTTAACAAGGCCCTCAGGCTGTGAGAGAGCCTGAGAATGAACATAAGTCATCCACGATATCATGTCCTGAACGATGTTTGCTGAAAACAGCGTTGTTGACTCTCGACTGCTCTTGGTCTCGTTTTCTGTAAAACGCATTTCTCCCAGGAAACTCGACTTGGACTCAAGGGCGATTTACGTGTGTGTGTTTTTTCCGTGACACATTTTTTGGTTGATGTGATTTATACTTATTGTCGACTTATCCCAAAGATGCGGTCTTTCCAGTCACTCATTTTGACAGTAACCTCAAAAATATCCCAATAAAAACATGATTTGTCAATCTGTGAAGTGGATGGTGTAGACATTGTAATAATGGTGAGACAGGCATGATTTCAGGCAGTTTCTTAATTTTGTCCAACCTTTCCCTTTTGCTGACTAAATGGAATTCACGGCCTTCAATCAATCATTCCTCATTTGTTTTTCACTTTTTCGTTCCCACTCCCCACCGAGTCCATTCCCTGACCACCAAATGACCCCAAATCCCGAGTTCTAATCCAGGATTACCCTATCTCGGTTTGAAGTTAGAACAGTACTATTCTGCCTCGACAGAATCCTTGGTTCCACAACTGAATTGCACACACAAAAGGCAAACGTTCACACTAAAATAAAAACACATACCGCTGCCCTATCTTCACCACAACAACAACAAAAGCTCAACGCTAGCATTGGGTATGCAAAACACTTGGACGAGGTCTCATATTATGGCCTTTCAAAATAAATGTAAGACAAAAATAGGCCTGTAAAGAATATACTCCACCCCTCCGGAAAGATGGCAGAAATGCTACATCAACAGTAGTCATCCACATTTTCAATGCAGTCATGATGTATTTTTGCCAAGACCGTAACCACTACTAAGCGCTACCAAATGTCAGGGAGTGTGCGCAAAGATTATGTTACAGTCTTTCAAAGGAACTTCTCCCCAGGAACAACTTTTTATGAGGCCAGAAACGCCGCCGCACATGGAGCGAGACGGCTGAAGTGGGCTATCGTGAAAAAAATCACAGTTGCCGACTCTTCGTCACACACCAAGCAAGTGAGCGCTGCACATCTACCAACACACTGCAAAAAAAAACACTGCAAGCCCCTTTATCTGGTTATGAGATTACACATGTGCTGTCCAGGATTTCTATTTTTTTTTTTTTAAATAAACCACAAAAACATGCTGCGATTGTCAAGGAAGAAGTGTATGGCCATAAAGAAGAGGAAATGGGTGAAAGTATGAGTGTTTTTGTGGATATTTAGAGAGGCTGTAAGCGATGATCAGTTGCCCCAATCACAAATTGTGACACATGCATAGAAATATAGTATTGATTGATAAATGTATCTCTCTCTCTCTCTCTCTCTCTCTCTCTCTCTCTCTCTCTCTCTCTCTCTCTCTCTCTCTCTCTCTCTCTCTCTCTCTCTCTCTCTCTCTCTCTCTCTCTCTCTCTCTCTCTCTCTCTCTCTCTCTCTCTCTCTCTCTATATATATATATATATATATATATATATATATATATATATATATATATATATATATATATATATATATATATATATATATATATATATATATATATATATGAAACAAACCCGACCCGAATTCTGTATGCTGTCGGCAGCGGCGATATTAGAATGATAGATTTGTGCCACAACTGCAAATGCCAAAGGGGAAATTTGCGGCACAAAAGTGTGCTTTCAGTGCACAATATCCATTTCTGTGAAACATTGTCTGCTTAACCAGCAAAGAAGACATGCCAAACCAACTAAGTGTGTGCATGCGACGATCAGATATTTTTTTTAAATGTCCCCCCCTCCCGATAGTTTATACTTACTATATACTGGTAGATTGAATTGCTATTAATTTGATCTTTCATCAATTCGAATCGTTTTTCGCCTTGACTGAAACCTTTATTTTGTGAAACATTTTGACTGGCGTTTGCATTCGCGGAGTCACCCGCTCCTTCAATGTAATAACGAGGTCAAGCGACGCACACTTTGAACAAATGAAGATTTTGTCAGTGGTACACTTTTACCGGCACATTCTGTGATTCTGTCAAAAATGAAGTGGGCAATGCAAACACGCTGACCTTGTGTTGCATTGAAACAAGTTCTGAAACATCCTTGTAGCGGTGTTGTATAAACTGATTGTAATGCAAGTTATATCAGTAGTGTGATAACCTATAAAGCTCGCCGGCCGCAATATTCCGATGCTGGCGTGAGAGCTATTTTGAGCAATTTCACATTTAACGATGTCGAGCAGAATTTGGGTCAAAGACTTCTCCGGTGCGATGACGTCGACAAAAGTAGCCATGTCCAGCATATGCTCTTTTCCACTGGCAATCTAAAAGACATCATTTTCACAGCATTTTCATTGCTCTGGAAGTTCAGGTTCACCCAAGAGCATCCATATCCCAAGACAGTATCTTTATGGGTCGACCTGCCTGGGCCACGAGGCATGGGTACCTTTCGCATTTCAACCGGTTCCATTGAGATTCTCTGTATTTGGGAATCGAAACCGGTACTCAACAGGACCAATTTTCGCTACTTTGTTCTATTGTTTGCAGTCATAAAATTGGTGGAATAAAATTATTATACCATCAAATGAATTGTTCAAAACTCACTAAGTAAACAAGTATTTTTCAGTATATTTGACCAAAGAATAATGATAATTTAAAAAAAAAACATTAATTTAAAAGCCAGAGGATGGAGTAAAAATAAAGGTAAAAATAAAATTGTGCTTTTTTTTTTTTTTAATGTTCACACACCACGAGGCAAATTCGACTTACCTAATTCTCTTCTCTCGGCCAAGATGGAGCAGTCTTTTCTCAATGTCCGGTCCAAACCGGAGAAGCAGGTATTCTCCGGCGCCGACTCATTCTTTCTGTTCCTGCACCCCTTCAAGTTAGTGCGAGTGAGAGCGGAGGCAAAGAGATTTGTGAGATTTGGAGGATCGTGGCCTCTCGGCTCCACGTCTTCTGTGGGTGTGAGAGGTCCCTCGTCCTCACTGTCAGAGCAAGCGGGAAGTTCTTCCGGCCTTCCGTTTGAGAAGCGCCCCTGACCGGGCAACACATGGCGACGTGAAAGCTTTGAGTAATTGGCCTCAGAGGAGCCCACTCTAAACCAGGACTCTGTTGGGTGCTGGCTTTTGGAGCTGCTCCCCAGAGCTAGCCTGGAGGGTCCAAGACAGGAAATTGAGCTTTCTTTGCGCTTATACCTGTCTGCAGAAGATGAGGAGGAGGAAGAAGGGGAATTGGCTGAAGTGACACCCGCTTGCTTGGCCGCACCGTTGCCGGACGTGCTCCGGCCAAAGCGGCATCGTTGTAAAGACTCCGCCATTCCCAAGTGAGCAACTCTCTCTCCTTTCCCCGATGCTCCACTGTCAGACAAACCGGCGCCACCACGACTTACAGGTCCGCCCACTGTTTTTTCTTCCTCTTCCCTGCCCTCGTCGGCACATCGCTCTCTGTATCTGTGTCGGTGTTTGTGTTTGTGGTGCCAGTTGAAAGACAGCTCCGAGGACATGGGTGGGTAAAGAACAGGAGACCGGCCTCCGAGGTACTCCTGCCGAAGCAGCTTGTGTTTTTTCTTGTGGAATTTCGAAGGGTTTAACAGGAGATGAGAAGGGTGGTGATGATGCATGTACGATGTAGGGGGAGGAGGGGGAAAAGTTGGCGAGTGATGAGAGTGGTGAGATGAGGCCGTGTGGGGTGACTGGTGGTGGGGGTGAGGATACAGAGCACTGGCCGGAGGGTAGCCCCTGTAATAGCCCAGGCCGAGGGGTCCGGAGGAATAAGGAACACTGTAAGAAGGATGGTAGAAGCCCCCACTGGAAAGAGGGAATCCGAGCCCTGGTACAAAAGGAACCTCTGACATGGAGTCTCTGAGTTTTGGTGGTCGCCCACGTTTCTTTTTCATGTCTGGTTTACGAACGTAGTGCAGCGGATCGCAAGTGTACGCAGGATGGGAATAGAAGCTGCCAAAATTAACCCGGAAGATGGTGGGCAGGAGATCTCTGTGAATGTAATGATGAGGTGGGGGCCCACTGGTCGCACCCATGCCACTGGCGCGGTTGCCTCCTCCCGGCAATCGATTTGCCCCCGCTGCTATGCCGCCACCGCCACCAAGACGGTGCCCCGTGGTACGATGCGTGATGCGAATTTCACTCATCCTTATGATAATCTCGTCCAGTTCAACAAGAAAGTTGGGGTCGATCCGCCGAGAGCGGAGTTGTAGGTATTTCTTCTTGCGTTTCCTTTTCTGTCTCTTCAGCTTTTCGTAGCCTGGGCACCCATGGCTACGGCGCTTGCATTTATGCTTATGTTTTTCCTTGTGGCCCAATATGGAGGTAGACGGGGCTGCTGGGTGAGGTCTCCGTGGCTCAGGTGATAACCTGGCCATATGTGGCGAGGGAGAAGGTGAGGGATGGTCCACGAGCAGAGCGGAGTGGCGTCGGCTGCCTCTTGCGTTCAGTGCCAAACCTGGCCCCATTGATGAGCCAATAACACCGGGCATTAATAAACCACCACTGAGCCCGGCTGATATGCCCAATCCGCCCAAAGCGCCTGCTCCTCCGGCTTTCTCACCGCGGTCCGAGGTGCTGTTGTTGTCTGTTCCTATGCCACTGTCACTGGGTACGGTCTCCTCGCTATGGGACTCGCTCACTGGGGATGGGGTGGCTTCTTTCAGCTCACTCAGGGGCGCTGGGGAGGTGG
Organism: Hippocampus mohnikei; assembly: GCA_026261675.1. NCBI lineage: Eukaryota > Metazoa > Chordata > Actinopteri > Syngnathiformes > Syngnathidae > Hippocampus > Hippocampus mohnikei. The sequence continues at coordinate 2,685,846 of JAKGUB010000345.1, forward strand.
GATGTAGTGGCCGAGGAGGGGACAGCTTGTGACAGTGGTAGTGCTGCCTGTAGTGGGGGTGGGGGTGGTGGTGGTGATGGTGGTGGTACCCACGGAACGACGACTTTTTCTGAGAGGTTGGTGTGGCCGGGTTAAAAGAGGAGCCGAGGACTGGATTGCGGAGATTTGGAGCTGAAAAAGTGGGCGGGGGGAAAGCAAATGTGCTGTGACTGTTGTTTGAATAGTGAGGATGACCGGCAAAGTGCACTGAGCCCGGCTCCACAAAGCCGCCCTCGCTGATAGGACTATGGCCTCCACTCGACTGTGAGAGGGAAGGTGAAGGAAAGATTTCCGAGGAGGAATGCTGGTGCTGTTGCTGAGATGGATGGTGATGCAGAGAAGTCATACTCGGGGACAAGAAGGGTTCCGGCGGAGCTGTCGTCGCTGTGACATGAACCATTTTGGGTTTACGCCCTCTCCTCTTGCCCATATATATTGTGCCTTTTTTGCTCACGTTAATTTGTGGCCCAAGTTTTCCCCCAAGAGAGGCGGCCAGGGACGACAAAGAATGAGTTGCGGCTTCCGCAGAGCCAACCGCCGCACTTGGAGACACTTTGGGGGGGTCTTCTTTTCTTGGTCCCAACAGGATTTGACTGAGAATACGCTTACGTTTCACACTCTTCATCTTGTTGATCTTGCCGATGATTGTTTTCATAATAAGCTGCCCGTTTCCTTTGCTGTGGTACCGTTTGTCCCCGACATCCCCTGCTTCGGGAGCCAACGTGGGAGGCTGACTCTCTTCGGGTAAGGTCGGTGGAAGGCGCTTGGGGCGCCCACGTTTTCGGGCGGTAGGCTTCGGGGGGTTGATGTCAACCTCTGGATGGAGCACAGGAGGGTCTTGCTCTTCTTTGGACTTTAAAAAAGTGGAATAAACCTTGGATGCGGCTAATTTGCTATGGGGGCGCCCATGGGATAGCGCATCAAGCCTGGGCATCGTCGCCTTTGGCCTTCCCCTTTTTTTGGGCTGGGGTGACGAGGTAAAGAGACGTGACACTGAACTTTGTGGCAGAATATTTGGTTTCATTCTATTTGGATTTGGAGGTCTCCCCACAGGTCTCTTAAGCGGAGATGACGTTTCCAGGCTGGAGGATAAAGGCGTGGTGGTTTTGCTCGGGTCAAACGGACTGTCGACGTCTGCTCTTTGATCGTGTACCTTGTTCATAGCACGGCCCCAGCGTGGCTTTCTTCCTCTGCGCTTTTTAAGGGGCTTACTGTCCTGCTCTGTTGCAGAGTCTATGGATGAATCGGGAGAATCATCCCCAAGGGGAGTCCGAGGGCTGCCTTCGCCTTCTGGCTCAGGTGGAGACGATGCCCGAGGCCTTCCATGTTCTGAGGGGCTGATGAGCCGACCGACACGACTGCTGTCTCGAGTGGGACTATGCTTAGTTGGACTTGAGCTCTTGTCACTCTCAACTCGCAGTGACTGACTGCTAGCACTTTTGTCTCTCCCTTCAGGCCTTGCTGTTCCTGTCGCAGGACTGCAATTGCTCACATCTCTGGGGCTGCCGTGTTGTCTCAGACTTGCGATGCTTTCCTCTGCGGGAACGGGGATCTCTCCTGCGCGGTCTGCTTGTGAGGCAGCAGGGGAGCCGAGGTGACTCAGAGTTCTCTGCTCAGCTGTGGTGGTCGAAGAGGACGAAACAGGAGAAGTGGACAAACCTGAGGTGTGGGCTGAGAAGTAACCAGGACGAGACGGCAGTTTAGGAATGCTACTGTTAATGTTGTCATTGTTAGTGTCCTTGGACATGGAAGGCAGTCTGTTATTGCCATAGAGGAGTGCTGGGCTGCTGCTGCGACTACTGCTGCTCATGAGAATACCGCCGCTGTTTGGTTTGCCAGTCCCATCCGTGTCTTCCTTCCTTGTAGGTGTCAAGGTGGGTGAGTTTTCCAGAGCCATGTCTTTGCTCCGAGAACCGTAGGGCCGGCCAGGTGGCCGTGACACTGGTAGGGGGGGAGAAAGGTGAACCACTCTTGAATAGGTATTCCTATTGGCCATAGCCCTGTCTCGCTGCTTGGCTGTGGGTGTCATAAAACCTGAGTTTGGGTGGGAAGGAGCGGGGTCTGTCTTGGCAGGTTTGACAGGCTTTGCGGTCTTTGACGGCGGGCAAGTGGCAATGAGTTGAGCTAATTTTTCAGTGACGGTCGGCGCTCCCCAGCTTTGAACTGCCTTGTCTTTATCTCGTAGACCTTCGTTGCTGTGTGTATGTTGTGGGGGTTTGACGCCTTCGCAGCTAGGTTCCTTAGATGCAGGTAATGGTGAGGAGGGTGCTGATGACCGAGGGTTGGGTTGCAGAGTTGCAGGTGTTTTCTTCCCGGAAGGATGAAGTTTGCTGTCTGGGAGAGGCCGATGAAGATTCAGGGGCCGTTCCGATGTGGCATTAGCTGCTTTAGCGTCTGACTTTGTGTCAGACAGACAATCCACCTTTGGTGGAGCCTTCAAAAAAAACAAAAAATACAGAATCATGATTGAATTGTCTTTAAAAATGTTGATACCAAATGAAGCTATAGAAATTTGCCACTCATTTTGAGTGATCCCCCCACCCCTCAAAAAAAAAAAACATCATTATTGTTATTTTCCAAGGATAAATTTGACAGAATTCATCAAATCTGTCAAACGCAACTTCAACTGGCAAAGTGGACAACGGCATGGGGAGAGTGTGTATCAAGGCACACTAGACTTCTTCAGGTCAGACTGGGTGTCGACAAGAAGGGAGTGTTGCGGTTGAGAGGTCAAATCAGGGCGGGGATGGGGGTGCAAGGTGTGGCAGCAACAAATAGATGGCAAAAGATCGGTGTTGCCACTCATTACATGAAATGCACTTCAGAAAACTATTGCATTAAATCGATTTAAACCAGACTCTGAAAATGCACCATAACTCTCTAAGCTCACATGTTCAATTTTTTAAAATTTGGAATTAAACACCGTAACAGGAAGCCTGGTGGGGGCCGTAAAATATGAATAAATAAATAATGAATTCACGTGGCATCATCTTAAGAAGTGAATATTTTAAAGCCTTTCGATTGTAGGAATGTCATGGAATATCTTTGAAACTTTTTTTGCTCATGTCACAGGCCACCAAAAAATGGATGGCAGGCCGCAAATGGCACCCGAGCCGTAGTTGGGACACCGCTGCAGTACAGGATAAAATGTTGCTCTGAGTTACTTACGAGCCGGACAACTCCTTGTTTGCGCTTACCCGTTTTCCCGAAGCGCTCCCATTGACTTGAGGCGGTGCCACGGCAGCTGTGCTGGTCGGTGGAGGTCCAGCAGCCGGAAGTGGTGTTGGGACTTTGGAAGATGGGTTTGATGAGGATAATGCGACTGGTCTGTTGACACTTGGACTCTGCTCCTTCTCTTTTTCCCTGACGTGAGAAGGACTCTGACTCTGGCTACCTGGCCCATCGTTTGTATTCCCTGCACGATTTCCTCGAGCGCCACCTCCTCCCCGTCCGGTATTCCTCATTGTAGCCCTGAAAGCTGGTCTGCAGACATAATTCTCCAAGATCTTGGGAGGTTTTTTCATGCGTTTTGCTTGGAGACCAATCTTCAGTTTGACATTGCCCTCGGATAGGCTGCTCTCCTTGATGGAGAATTGCGACTGGTCACCAGCAACACCTTGAGAAGCTGCTCCTGTTCCATCCGATACACCGGAAGCCTCTTTTTCTTTGTCCCTCTTCTTGTCCTCCTCATCTTCTTTCTTTCCAACCCCTCCTTCTTTCTCCCGCTCCCCGGTAGGAACACCTGAGAGAAGAGGCGGCGGCGGCGTTGCCGTTCTGCCGTGAATCTTCTGATCCATAAGGGTATGGCAACGTGTACCCTTGGAAGAATATAGGAAAGGGGTCCGGGGAGGGAAGGGGGAGGGAAAGGGGGAGAGGGATAACAATGAGGTCGAAGCTCTCGTTTTTTTCCCCCCCGAGAGGGTTTCTATCCTTCCCCGTCAGTTCGGCCCTCCTACTCCGTCCTTCAGCTGTCGTAGAAGTAGTAGTGGGGAATTGCGGGGTGGGGGAGAGAAAAGGGGAGAAGGCAAAAACAAATGTTCATTAATGTCGACAACCATACAGAGGGACATCTGTATCTGTTTTTGTGAACGGTTATCCTGCCGAATGCACTTTTTACAATCCATTCTGGACGGCTGTACCGTTTTCTTTCACCAACAATTCCTATAGCTTCCCATTTCAACTGTTTCCTCTTGAAGCGTCTTAATTTTAGGGCCTTTCACAAATCCAAAATTTGGACTACTGAGTGTTTGTCTCAAACCTAGTTAGTGGGTCTAAGCTCATAAACGCACAGCCGTGAACCTACTGTATTATGTTTCATGCTAAAATGCAAGCTGCTCACGTGAAGTTGCGCAACATTCGACTGGCCTGTTATATTGTCGGAATTTTGCTTCAGCTCTCTGGGATTAAGCCGGAGAGAAAAAAAAGCCCCTCAAAGGTAGTCATTTGCACCTCAAATGAAGGCATTGATTAGCAAAATTGATCATAAAAATCTAACTTCAAGCTACCTTGCACGCTTCAACTTCCCGATGGCCACTCGTCTAAATGCACTCATACCAGCGGCTGCAGGACCCTGGAATAGAACGAGGGCAGTGATGCCGAGTGATGTTTTTGCATGCAACAGGCAGATAACTGGCTGCCCTATATGTCAATCAATTGAGACAAGTTTCACAACGGATGGTAGGCAGGAGTCTACATGTTTTGTTTTGGGGTTTTTTTAAACTCGACAGTAAATGTACTTCTCTTTGTTTTAGGTGTCGGTTTAACAGTAAACTTTAAAAGCGTGAGTCGGAGCACAATTTGGATTTGACTTTTTCCTTCCATAGCTGCTTCAGACATTATTGTCCCTCCGGCTTGCCGTACTGCTCAATAAAGAACGCAGCAGTCAAAGTCCTCTGCCATTTGGTCTTTCCACATAAAAAAATGACGTGCATATTTTACAGGAGTATAAAATTGACAGGTTGAAGCAAGCACACGGAACCTCTTTTTGGAGAACTGTTTGCTATCTCCCAATCTGCTCAGAAGTGCCAGCATTGAAAACACATTGTATTGTTTGTTACCGTCACCGGCTACACCATGCAACCCGAGGAATTTGTTCAAAGCTCTTTAAAACTTCAAAATGATTGAATGCAGATCCAAGCAAAGCAAGTGCTTTCTACGGGTGAAGTCATTTGGAGGCAATTGAGAGCTGTGACCTCAGCACTTTGGGACTTCTGGGAGTGCACAGAGGATGTCAATAGGGGTGTTCACACGGCACACATTTGCTCCGGCGCTGCACTGATGGATTTTGTTGCGATATATTTTACACCAGAGCAAATTTTGTGAAGCGGTCACACGTACAAAGCCGCTGAGCGTGTTAGCACCGGCGCAGCGTCGGTGCAGCTCCACGGCAGTTTCTGCAGTGGAGCAAAACGATAGAAAACAAATGAGCTGTCGTGTTGGTTCTTTTGAAAACATACACAACTCAAGCAACTACTGTACAGATACGTCCTTCTCCTTGTCGGTCTCCGTGCCTTCTGCTCGAGAGTGACCGCCCCCGAAAATGTAAATCAACGATGACTTCAATGACACTCAGAAAAACAAAAATATAATGCGCCAAACAGAAAATCAAGAGAGGAAATCACAAAATAAATTCTATGGGGGCGGGGGTTGTCCACACACAACAAAGGAACAAACTACATAAACAACTCCGAGACAGTCCAGTCTCCTACAAAAGGAAAGATGACGTTTGGGGACTTGTTATTAAACAAACACGGCCCGGTAAGTCCAGTGGTTAGCACGTCGGCTTCACAGTGCAGAGGTACCGGGTTCAATTCCAGCTCCGGCCTCCCTGTGTGGAGTTTGCATGTTCTCCCCGGGCTTGCGTGGGTTTTCTCCGGGTGCTCCGGTTTCCTCCCACATTCCAAAGACATGCATGGCAGGCTGATTGAGCACTCTAAATTGTCCCTAGGTGTGAGTGTGTGCGTGGATGGTTGTTCGTTTCTGTGTGCCTTGCAATTGGCTGGCAAACGATTCAGGGTGTCCCCCGCCTATTGCCCGGAGACAGCTGGGATAGGCTCCAGCACCCCCCGCGACCCTAGTGAGGATCAAGCGGTTCGGAAGATGAATGAATGAATGGATGAATGAATGAATGACGGAAGTACAACAGAGCACGAAAGCAACGCATTCTCGCCGTATGTAATCAACTCTTCTCATGCGTAGCGAGGCAAATCCCCCCCGCAAACGAGCATTTGCTCCAGAGCAAATTGGAGAGTTCACACGTGCAAATTTACAGCGGTGCTGCTCTGCAAACGAGCATTTGCTCCGGAACAAATTTTTAAACCACCTCCCTGAGGTGGGTTAAATTTGCTCTGGAGTAAGCTGTTTTCAGGAGCTATACCGGAGTAAATTTGCTCGTGTGACCACTCTACTGGCGCAGCGCCGGCGTAGCACCGGAGCAAATCTTGCCGTGTGAACACCCCTTATGTTTTCCACTACCTTCACCAGCAGTAAATGAAAGTGAGCGATAGCGCGTCTACATGACGGGGGTTTCTCTGCCCCCCTACATGAAAGGGGGGAAACCTGTGACAGGAGCTGAGCACACAGACACTCGCATACTCAACAACTCACATACTCGCAATGACCCAACAAAGACTGACAGAACTCAGGGAACTAAATACGCGTAAAAGTGACGAGACAACGAGGAACACCTGGACAGGACCCAAAGGGTTGAGGGAGCTGATTGGCCCCTTGTGATTTCCAGGTCTTTGTTTGACCACTTGTAGTTAGTAATTTTCCAGTGTACGCGCGTTTGTATTTTTGTGAAATACATCTTGGTCAGTTCCACCCTGCTCCTCCTTGCCTCTTGCCTGCTTTTTTGGGGTCCAACCACAACTCCACCATCATGCTACTACGTGACAGTTTCATTTTATAGAGCAGCGAAAACAACATTTAGGGAATGGCGTTGCAAGGTAATAATCCATCAAATGATAAACAAGCGCTGTGACTCATCAGGCATTAGTGGCTGTTCGCGCGACATCTTCGTCATATTTGCAAGATCGTTGTGTTACTTTTTCCATTTGTGATGCGCACATATTTCCGCTAACCATGCTTTGTGAATTTGATACATAGACGTTCCACGTTCGAGTGTATGGGTCAGATTGTCCGACTGAAAGCAGTTGAGTGGATCGATCGCTACCCTCCGCTGGCAGTGTGGCTCATGACAACTACTCGAAAAACTAAAAATATTTTACGCATCTGTCGGCAATAAGCATGCAAAGCTATTTGATTAAAAAAGAAAACAATTGAAAAATCACTCAGCCAACAACAGGAGAAATGGCATGGCAACTTCTCATGGTGCCTCCCCTTACCTAGCATTTCCAACGAATTCCTTGCCATCTTACTTTTGCGCACGTTGATAACCGCCCATTTCCCTTCAACTGGAGCAGCATTCAATGTTGCCTACAGCCACCTCACTCGCATGAGGCCTCCAAACCAGAGCGTGTCGTTTCTTTCATGCTTTTTGCATGAATCATAGCAAATAGTCTGCTTAAACAAACAAGCAACAGATAATGCTTTGACAGAACTGTGTTTAGCATAATGGATCAGCAAATATGGTGAAAAGCTGCTTTGAAGTGAATAGTTTGTGTAGATGTGTTGCCTGTAACCTTTCCCTGAACTCTACCTTTACCCACAACCCCAGTTCTTATCTCTAATTGGCCTCACCACAATCCAACCTGATCCCTCACCCTGACAGAGCATAGCGGTGGGGGTAGGGGGGTATCTTCAGAGGGAGGGAAAGCAACATGGATGACAGGTGTCAGTTGAGCCAGCACATTTCAAACATCCTCTGCATGTGCGAGCAACGTGAAGCTCATTCCACTGTGGCAAAAAAGCGTCTGTACAACCCAAACAAGAAGGGGGCGGGGGCGGTCTGCATCATTAACTCTGCAATGTTTTTATTTATTTTTTTCAGGCATACTACAATTGCCTGACCAAAAGTAAACACATCCACGTTTCCTATCCATCTTATTTACCATCTGTTTGAAATCGCACATGTGGACTCACCTCTTCTCGTCCAGAAACGGTGTTCACATTATTTGGCTCCGTCTTTCCTCGTTTGTGGCAATGTGGTGGCCACGCATTACTCCAAGTGCTGAAGTGGCAAAATATGACACGAAATGTAAGCTGCAGGAAGGGGTTCGCACAAATATAAGATCGCTCAAAGGCACGGACCGGGAGCTACACCGCTGACAGTGGTCACGTGGGACGCGTTATGTTACGCTGTTATCGTTTGTGGCGCGGAGAAGGATGCCAAATATTAGCCCGGCGAAAGCGCCCAAAACACCGCCAGACGAAATGTCCCCTCGAAATGTATGACTTGGGGACGATGGCGTCGTCGCTGCAGTGCTAAATATAGCGCTAACCAATGCATTGTGTGACATAATTGTAGTAATAACGGAGGAGCGCGAATTCACCCCGAAAAGCACATCGCATCATCTCCCGGGAATGATCCCGATAGCGACCTTCTTGTTATCGATCAGCCTCGGACTGTCTGCGACTGTCTAAAAGACGACAAGGGCTATTTTCATCCAGTAAGCCTTCGATTAATAACCTTCGCGGGCTTGAGTCGCGAATTCCAATAGTCTTTCAACAGTCTTTTGAGCCATGCCGATTAGTTAGACAAACATTCATGTAGTCATTGGGTCATTTGTCTTTCGGGACGGGATTACGACTATGACAGCGCAGGACAAGTGATGTACCTAGCCGTACATTTCCGTCACATTCTCGCATGCACTCGTGTTACTACATCTCAGCTACCACGGCTAACGATGTACTAGCGAGCCCGCTAAACCACACGCACATCAAATATTAGCAAGTAGCCACGAACACAAATCGTGAAATTCAAACCTCATCAAACCTAGCGCGTATGTGTGTACGGTTACAACATTGCTACGGTATAACACAACAAATGTGCACTACCGTGTTAGTTTAGAAAAAAAATGTCAACAAAATGGCGGCTACGTTGAATCAACACAGAGCCCCGAAATGGATCTTCCTCTTAAATCCTTCTTGGGAGGTAAAATCCTTCTTCCTTACAGCGAGTGGTAGTCTGTATTTCTTCGGAGATCTCCCGAAAATCCACTCCGACGCTGTGTTAGCGGATCCTGGATGTGTCAGCACGGGGCCCTCTAGTTAGTCGGGCCTCCATGTCGGCTCAGCCCGTGTCGCTACAGTGTCAGCCCAGCACGGGCTTTCTCAGGCGCGGGGGCGAGTGGAGGAGAGCAAAGAAGGGAGAAAACGTCACTTGCTCGCTTGCACAGAGAACAAAGTCTAACGTTGACTAATTTCTCCACATTTCTTGATGTGTATCTTCCGCAGCTTTTTCCACGCTGTTGGCTTTTCCCGAACGCGAGAATCAGGTGGCAGCTGTCACACGAGGTGCTTGTCAACGCCACGTCAGGTATCTCTTAGGCGAATCCATTAATCATTGTGCTGGTCGTGTTCCATTCAAAGTGGGGCCCAGACCAGTCGATGAATCAATAATTCATCATCCCAACTACAGTATGAGCAAAACAATATCTTGTTTCAGGTTCTCAGTTGCATCAGATCTGGTCTCAGTTCCATATTTTCAGACCGTTTGAGGGTTTTCATTTGACACATCACTTGAATTCAACTCTTGCACGAGGTCAAGTATGCGCGCGCGCACACACATACACACGCGCACACGCACACACCAAGTTGGCAACCCCCAAGTCTTTCCTCCTCTGTTACGGATATTAACTCGTGTGAGAAAAGTGGATATCGGAGCAGTTACTCTTTATTCTTGATGGATTTGGAGAGAATGTTAGCGACCTTTTGTATCGCATTTAAGATTGAAATAAGTGTAGAATATATATATATATATATATATATATATATATATATATATATATATATATATATATATATATATATATATATATATATATATATATATATATATATATATATATATATATGAATATAAAAACAGGAACCCAAAACTATATATTTTTTTTTCCCCATTATACAAGCGATCATGGGGTAAATCTGAAAAACCTAAATTCTGCGATCATACATTCCTTGAGACTAGAACAGTTTTAACGTGACAGAATGCTTCTTACTTTTGTATATTTTGTACTGGACCCACGTCCCAAAAGATAACTACTTATATTCTGGGAGGTTTTGGAAAACAGAATTTGTCTCCCCCCCAAAAAGGATGGAAAAAAACTACAGCGTCCACATTTGGGAAATGTCCCCGAGGTCGAAGTAAGCCAAAGCATGCGCTGATTGCAAACCTTGGACAAAGTGCCTGCAAAAGTTGCGCTTTTACGTCTAAGCTCTTGTGGCGGAAGGTGGGCATAAAGAAATGATCAAACTTTAATTGCGGCTTCACAAACAGGAGCATGACGCTGATTCAGATCAAGCGGCTACATTAGGTCACCGTCTTCGTCACAGTCTTCATGTAAAATGTGTCGTTTCCCGGGGAATTCTGTCCGCTGGTGGCTCGGTGGTGACAAGTTCCGAATCAGCCATTGAGGAAAGCAGCAACGAGCATTGTGGTCTCGCAAGGCTTACTGCCAAGATGAGTTAGTGCGTAGAAGAAAAATATGCCGCGCTAAATGTGCAAAGGAAGTGACAGTTCAAGCAGCAAGTCACGGCCACGATCATCGCCAGGAAGGAGGTGAAGTTGCCGTAACTCAGATGGCCTGCCTGCCCTGTTGTTCTGTCCTCATGGCGCGAGCTTCGGGAGGTTGCGATGCGGGCAGGAGGAGGCTGTTGTCAACACCGTCCAGGCTTTTTCGGCACACTGGACAAGTATCGTGCTGGAAGAGGGAAAACGATCAGCCTGCTGAACTCCCGTCGCAGCGTTAGCATCACTGATAGTCCATCAATATTTGGAACGAAAAATGTATGCAACTAGATGGTCTTCCTTGAGGCATCTTTTTTTGACTTTGGATCTACCAGGAGGTTACTCGAGTCATTTTTGGACCACTTTTTACTCTTTCCTGCCTCCATTTGAAAAGAGATGACGACGATGTAGAACACATTTCGAAAAGGAAACGAGCTTTCAGGTGTAAGAGAACGTCCATTAAACGTCAAGATGTGGTGTGGGGTTTTTTCAGTTCTCATTCGCCAATTAGAATTTTTTTCTTAGCCAACATCATTTTTTTTTGTTCAGTACGAGTACTATGCAAGTAAAAATAAAAGTGTGTGTGTGTGTTGGGGAATATTGTTTTGTGCAGCTTTTTGTCGTGCCATGTTATCCAAACGGCCATTGTATATAACTGAATTCACAGCCGAAGACCCAGTGACTCAAAGACGGTGTTCCTACTTACCAACTCAAGCCAGGGCACGATACATTCACTGTGGAAGAAATGGAGGCAGGGTAGCTTGCGGGCAGATTCGCCCGGTGAATACTCCTCCCGACAAATTGTACACTCCAGTCGGCAGTCTGTGAGAGAGGAATCGAAACGAACTAAGGGCTTTTTGTCGACGCGCGTTGACACAAAATAAGCAAGAGGAACTGAGAAGACAAATATTTGTTTGTTGTTTTCTCGCTGCCAAGTTATCAATACGCCGCGTCCAATTGGCATTTGTGATTCATTTTTACTTTTGACAGTAGTACCACAGGCCATAATGTGTGTCATAATGAGATTCCCACCTGTTTGCTCTTGAGAAATGCAAACTGTCGGCAACGATGAGATCATGTTCTTTTCAGCGGGGGGTGGACCCGTGTTCTCCAACTGTCCTAACAACTGGGAGGACAACAACAAGGAGGGCTGTCGTGGCACAACACGCTTTGCATTTCAACCGCATTTGCATTTTGGTCGCGGACCTGCTTCAAAAAATATCCCAGCAGTGAAGGGTCATTGTCATGTCCTTGTAATGTTGTCGAAGCGAAAAGGTAAAATGATACTTATATTTCCTACTTTGTTAAATCATTATTGTGAGACCCCAAAAATGTTCCATGTTTATTGAAAGGTAGTTGCACGTTGCTGCCGTTAGATGTCACGGATTTGTCCATTGATGCAAGCACCCGGTTGGAATGCGGACAAGGTATTTGTGTTGTTTGATTAGTTTCTTGATTATGACTTGGCCAGCGAAAGGTTATTTGCATTGCGGTTACGCTAATGACAGCCTGTCGTCGGGTATTGTGTTGTGTTGCTAGCTTTCTCTTTAGGCCAAACACTTTGCTGCGTGTCTGGCTACAGTTGTGTCAAATGACTATTTGCCAATTTATGTTTGATATTGTGACTTTCACGCCCCTGAGGTGTTTCTAGAGTGGAAACAAGACTTGTGGAAGGAAGCATGTGGCTGGGTCCGCTACAAGGGGTGCACTTGTCTACGACTCAAATAGTCGTCAAAACGTCAAGAGAAATTCAGGACTGCACCGTAATCTGACCTCTGTGATGACTGTATCCAGGCCTCCCTGACCCCATGCGTAGTCTGCCGGGTTTGAGTACAGTTGTAGCATGCTCGATCTACTCCATCGAGAGAAACAGAAAGCACTGAGGAGACCGTTTGGTCGCTTCTTGGGAGCTGAAATCAGAAAAGGATTCAAAGAGGCGCTTACAACGCAGCCGGTGCAGCGCTGGAGTTTCCATTGGTTGTCAACAGGTCGGCCAAGAAGTGCTGCACGATCCTTGAATGGGCAAAAAACAGACAGTAAAAATGGTTGCGCCTATATATATATATATATATATTATATATGTGTGTAAAAAATAAAAAGATATGTATATTTTTTCTCAAGTGAACAAATCCAATGACATGCAATATAAAGTAAACAAGGCATTCCGTCACAAAGGTTTGTGAGTAATCACAAAAACCTTGCTGAATTGCCAGAGAGCGAAAACTATTAACCACATTGGGTGTGATTAAACCAAGACATTTCTTGAGCAATTCAGTAAATTATTCCAAAATATGGATCATACTCATTCGCTTGACTGGCTGTTTGCCTATATTGATTGGAAACCAGTATCCCCCAAATGAGGCTGGGGCGCCTTTAGCCGACGATCTTGCGTCCAGTGTCGCGCACACGCACACACACACCCTTCCACTTGGGGCATTTGTTCAGGTCCAGGTGACCTCCCCTCTCCAGGCTGGGACAGAAACCGGAGCTCTCTGACCTCCGCATTGCCCGGTGCCGCTACAGGAGGATGACTTGGAGCGCTAAGCAACGTCTCGCTCTCATCCTGGTCTGACTCCGACGCTGGCGGGTGCGACAGGAGAGCAGAGCGCTCCATAAACAACAGCTGCCACAGCTTGCGAGAGGTACAGAAGAAACGGTGAGTCAAAAGGCTTTGCACAAATAGGAGCATTTAGTTGGAAATGTAATGAGCAAAGGATTACTTCTGAGAACAACGAGTTTGAGTCGTCCCTGGTCTCTGGTGTGCTGTTCTCCAGGAGTCTGGACATCATAACAAAAAGCAGCTTTGGTAGGGGAAACTTTTTTTGCCCCCCCCCTTTTCTGAATTGCTGAAACAGGAGCCCAATCCCAAAATGGTCCTGTACCTGGAGTCATGTTCCACCTCCTCAATAAAGTCAGACTTGCAACAGGGGCAGACAAAATCCTTGAAAAGAGAACGAAAACTCGTTTACTTGCAAATATTGATCGTATCGTCTCATTCACAATTCAGCTGGAGAGCCAAAACCTCAGGGCAGACGACCGATTTTAGTTTAGAGGTACGCTTTTAATCTTAATGGTCGTATACCGTATTTGCGTGAGTCTAGATAGAACAGAAGTGCATCGTACGGAGAGCCGTATTATTGACGTGTTGGGTGTCCATCCAAAACGTTTGATTTTTGGCCAGAACTTCTCATAAAGATGCCCAGAGGCGTTGAATGACACTCCCAGTTTAAAAGCACACTTAGCTCGTACCTAGGTGCGATCATTGGGATTTTGGAGCCACAGGCCCCCCCCACCCTCACCACAAAGTGACGGGTCAAGTAGTTGGACTGCCCTCCGGTGGCCAAGTCACATACACCGGAAGATGCCCGATAATCCAACTTTTCAATTCTTGACATTCTATTGTTGTTACTGTATATGTATTTGGAACGTGTAATGCTATTTTTCTTGTTTCACTCCAAAAATGCATTTTTTTTTCTTTGCTGGGGGTGAGGGGGTACAGATTAATGTCATTTCCATATATTGAAATGGGGAAATATGATTTGAGAAGAGTGTTTTGTCATGGAATGAATGAAACTTCTATCTCAAAGTACCACTGTAGTCTATGGAGGGCGAAACGGCCCAACCAGGTGCATATTGTTAAAGTAGTGGTGGGTTTGTGCAAGGTAAGCAGAACGAACTACCCGTGTTTGATACCAACACGTTACTACTTTTCTCAGGCCACTTTGTCAGGAACATTTTTCTGCGGGGATATAAAAGCCGGGATCATTGAGCAAGTGATGATGCAGCAATGATGTCATGGCAATACCGGGAGATCATCGGATCTCAAGGTGCTGATGTCATCCATCCGCAATTCACAGCTCCCGTGGGACAGATTTGCATGGGGTCTGGGGATTGCTGTGATTTGCTAAGAACCGTAATCATCGTGCTCGTTTCTCGGATTAATGCAGCATTTGAGTTTGGCAGCAACATCACATGCGATTTCTAAGGGGATTACAAACTGTCTGAACACAAAAATGCCCCCCCTCCACTTATCTACCTACCCATGCTGCAAAAGATTTATGTTATCGTTTAAGTGCATCAGAAGAGAGGGGGTATACTGACGATTTTACAAAAAATCTGAATTTTTTTATTGGGGGGGGGTTAATATTTCAGGGAGCATTCTTTTCAGAAGTAAAACGATTTTGATTAGACACCAAGATAATCAGTCTGCTTAATGGACGACGACAGAAACCTGGATTTTTTTTTTCCGTTGGGAGGCTGAAATTCAGCTTGAGACCATTTGAAGGTTCATTCATTCATTCATCTTCCAAACCCCTTGATCCTCACTAGGGTCGCGGGGGGTGCTGGAGCCTATCCCAGCTGTCTCCGGGCAGTAGGCGGGGGACACCCTGAATCGGTTGCCAGCCAATTGCAGGGCACACAGAGACGAACAACCATCCACGCTCACACATACACCGAGGGACAATTTAGAGTGCTCAATCAGCCTACCATGCATGTCTTTGGAATGTGGGAGGAAACCGGAGCACCCGGAGAAAACCCACGCAAGCCCGGGGAGAACATGCAAACTCCGCCGGAGCTGGAATCGAACTCGGTACCTCTGCACTGTGAAGCCGACGTGCTAACCACTGGACTACCGGGCCGCCCATTTGAAGGTAAACAATGTAAAAAATAGCCGATCGTGCAATACACAATTGTAAATGAATCGGTTATTTGTTGCACCTCCACTCTCGGGACTCTGCGCAACGCCATCACGATGCTATCCGACTGCCCCCACACACACACACACACACACAGACACACCCCCTGCTCTCATGCAAGTAGAGACAACCGGACACCAGAGTAGCCTTCTAAATATGGAGTCACTCCGGATTTTGATGTTTACTTCTCGTGCTGGTCGGAACGTAAAGACAAGCCCAAAAGAGTGCGCTCAAACGGAGAAAGTAGCGCCGGGGAGGGGGGGGTAGATTTGTAACTTCAACGTACTTGGGTGAAAGTAGTGCCCCATTCAGAAAGCTCTTTTCGGTTCAATCAGAAAATGTGATGCACATCTTGGCGGCTCTGACTAACCGCATAACGTCGGGTCTTGTCAACTCCAAGCGACTTACCGGGAGCTGGGGTTGCGTTTCACGCTTGCAGCAGTGACAGAAGAACCGGTGCTGCTCAATTGTCGCCGCCGCGGCCTCCGCCATGTTTCCGTCCATGCGCGCGCGACCCCCCCGAAACCCCCCCTGCCTCGCCGGGCGGATGTCCTTATAAGTAAGAATAGCAAACAACGCAACGTGCGACGAACCACGTCACAAAATGTGTCGTTTCCACGTCCAACGTCACTAAGGTGGACGCGCACAAATAGTTGAAAAAAATGTTTGTATGTTTATGGTTGGCTGTATGATGTTCTGTGTCAAAAAGCAAAGCAGCAGCTGGCAAAAAATAAAAAATACAAAAAACGCAGGTTGACAGACGTCATCGTGGATGCAGTGTTCCTTGAGTGCGACAGATGGCGCCAAAGACATGGAATCGCTTTTTAAAATCTTCAAAAAATACTTCAAATCATTACTTTTGAATAGAACCCCCCCTCCAACAAAACCCGGCATAATCTTCAAATTTCAACAGAGATTGGTCACTCATTTGTCAAACAAATCCAATTGTATGCATTTGTTATCGAGTGTCATCGGGAGGTTGCAACCAATACTGGAAGAGTCACAGAAAGATGTAGAAGCGGACATCCCGTGCCAACGACAGCTACATTGTGAAGAATGCTCCGAGAACCCGAAGGATGACTCCAGGCAGGTTCGAGGGAAGTGAGAGGCCCCAAGCATTACTTGTGAGCGTCGGGTCAATTTGTTGTATTCCTGTTTTGGTCAATATCCCTGCCCTCGGGCAGTTCATCCAGAGTCGCACGTGCCGCACGCAACCTGGTCAACTTTATCCCAAGCGATAAAGCGTAGCGAGCGGGTGACTCATGACTTCACACGAATGTCATTCAATGACCGCAGTAGACGCAGATATTTCTGCACATCAGTTTATTTGTATTAAAACAAAGACAAGCCAGAACAAAATGCATCAATGGAACCCGGGGGGCAGGCCAAAGGATGTGGATTTCTCAACGGCAACAGAAAGAGGCATGCTCTGACAGACGTTGTGAGTTTGCGCCCACAAAAGCTAGCCTTTGGTTCACGTTGACAAAAATGACGAGGCAGATGTTTAAATGGAGCCTTTTTAGCTGACAGACAACTTGGCTGAACCTGACGGTTCCCGCCTGCTGTTCGAAAGGGAACAGCAGGCGGACGAGTGCCGCTCCTCCACGGGAAATGCGGCGCGCTCGTCTCGAACGCCGCCGTCACTTGATTTCGGCATCTGAAGAGGACGCCGGCTGCGTGTGGGAATCGAGGTCGGCTTCTGATTAAACACTTGAAATCACCATTAATACACAAATGACATCGGCCCGCGGAGTCTCATGCGCTTGGTTGCACCGAGACTCGGCCACGCCCGCCGCCATCTCACGGCCAGTGCGAAAAGGAACATCCGACTGCAGGCGCCCTGCGGCTGTGCAACGGAGCCCCCTTGAATGACCGAGTCCCTCTTAAGTCAGCGGGGCGCGGCGAAGGCCCCTTGAGCGGCGTTGGCGGCAGCACCGGCAGCAGCTTGGCGGACCGCCTGGTTGGACATGACCCCGGTGGCAAACTCGGCCTGGGCCTTTTGAAAACTGGCATCGGTCTGCCTGTAAAGGCCGTGGACCTGAGCGGGGCAAGAACATAGGTTTGATTGGGCGGCAAATGACCTCTTCGCTCATATCTCATTCTCGACACGGTAGCGCGCTGTCCCACAGCGCAAGAAGAAGAAGGGCTTCCGTGAGTTGCCTTCCACGGTTGAATGGTGAGTCTTCCCTTTCCCGCTTTCACGATGATATCCATCTTCCTGTAGATGGCTGCGTACCAACATGCTTGGAACTGAAAATTTGGCTTGCGAATAAAGACAAAGGCGGGCAGGCGAGGGCTCATTCGTTGACTTCCTCCTATTTGAAGGCGCTAGCAGCAACGAATCAGCCCTGGCATCCCCTTTTTCACGGCAAACCTTCAAAAAGATGAGATGGGGAAACGTACGTGGATGTCGTCAGCGCTTACCTTCTTCAACATGAACACCCCAATGGCGGCCTGGGCGGTAAAAAGGATGGCGTTCATCATGGCGATTGTACCGACGGCGACGCTTTGTTTGAGGGCAGTCAAGCTCACGATCCAGCCGCTGAGAGACGACGACAAGAACGCAGAAGATTTAGCGAGATGGTGAGAAAAACAAAAGCGAAAGTATTCTTTTTGGGAAATCGAGGACAATCAGGATTGCCTAGTCGTTACCTGAATCCCCACCCGGGGATGCCAATGGTCATGATGACGTAAACAACCACTTGGGCAAAGAACACAAAGAAGAAGACAAAGAAGTTGAAGGAGCTGTCACTCCTAGAGAGGAACACAGAAAGTCCCCGTTAAAAAGCTTGAAACAAGTCGCCGTCATTGTGTTTTGGCTTGAGATTGGACAGGTGAGCACCTGAAGGCTTTGTAGGCGGGCCGATACCAGCAGACAAAGGAGCACGGTGTGAAGAGGAGCGCCCAGAGGATGGCGAGACCGAGCCCGACCCCCACCGAAGTGTCGATGCAGAACATGGCCAGCGAGGAGATCAGGTTGAAGAGCAGAGTGCCGGTGCCGACTGCGCGTTCGGCAACAGCGAAACCACCGGACACAAAAGAAGCCATTTTGGTGACTTGTGCTCTGGTCTCACCGGCGTGTCTCGGGAGCTACTCGGCTCCACGTGAACCAAGCTGAGCACCCGCGGGTTGGCGAGTGGTCGCCCCCAAAAAATGCTCCGTTTGAAACTCACACAACCAAAAGTAGTACATGACGGTGACGGTTCGCTGGAAGCGTTGGCTGATCTCCACATTGATGTCCTGATAGAAGCAGGGCCCGACGGGACAGAACGAAGGCAGGGGAGGCCAGTTATTCTGTCGGGCTGAAGCGGAGCACAAAGACGCGATCCGCAGTTAGTTCCCAAAATCGAAACCTTCCTGGACACCCCCCCCCCCTCCATCTTACTGGCTCCAGGCCCCAAGCTGTGAGACTGCAGCTCCCGCTCTCTCCTCTCCAGCTCCCTGGCCTTCCTCTCAAGCTCCTCTTGTTTTTTCATCAGCTCTGTCGTGGTCGCAGTGACTGCGGGCTGAGACATGAAAACGGACCGCCAACATCTCGTCAAAGCGTTTCAGGGAGATGCTTTCATGTGAAACTCACAAGAGGCGAGTCTGTCAGTTCTACCTGGGCGTTGTGGGTGTTATAGGAGCCATAGCTGCGAGGCTCAGTGGGTGTCGTCCTACTGGCGTCGTCGGCGCAGGCGCCGCCGGCGCAGCGGGGGTGGTGGCTTCGTATGGAGGTGGGGGCTAAAATACAATAAAGGCCAAGAAAAGAGTCATACTTCTGCTTCTTCAAACGTGGCTGCGCATCGACCTTCCCATTCCCTCGACACCTTGTATAATGATAAATAACAGCTGGGATGCGTGTTTTCATCAGAGCAATCCCGTTTTTTTAACCTTTGCAATAAATGGCTGCCCGTTTCCTGTCCCTTCCAGTGTTTCCTGATACCAAGAACTAACGGTCAGCAAGCGCAGACCCAAACGCTTCCTTAGCAACAACCTTAGAAGGAATGCAAAAGAATCGTGTGCTTCCTGTCCAGTTCTGTACGGCGTAAACAAACGCCTTAAGCCTCTAATTCATTGGATTGCCTTTTTCCACAGCGGTCATTTTGACATCGGGAATAGTCGGATGGATACATTTGAATGTATTTCACCCCAAAATAATCATCAATAAAAAATACATTTCCCCTAAACTGTATTGAGTGGAAGGGGGAGACATACACTGATTTCTTTTCAGTCACCCAAAGAACCGGAATGGCACTGCCGCTCTTCCACCATTTTGTGAAAGCGCTATATAAATCAGCATATTTTATTGTATTGTATTTCAGCCACGCATATGAGCTTCTCTTTTTGACTTGACATTAATGACATTTTCCATGATATGCTAATTTATTGGGAGGAGGTTTTGCTAAGAAGAAGAAAAGATAAAAGGCAAAGATGATGGAGCGGGTCATCGAATAATTGGGAAACCCCAACGGTGATACCTCAACCGTGCCCTCAAATGGGTTGTACAGGTCCAAAGTGGCATAGCCGGTGTTGCTGCCGTGTTGGGTCACTGCTGGGTCCTGACAACGACAACAACAACAACAAAATGCTGCTTCATTAGAAGACCGTGAACCGAATCTCTTTCTTTATTGCTACGAGAAGCTCCAAATCGGTCGAAGCTTGGGAGAGGACGCGAGTCAAGAAAAGAAAGCACATGGTGTCACATGACGACCGACACAACGCCTCTCGCTTGAGTGCCAAGTTCGTTTGTTTTTGATATATGATTCAGAGCTACGAGGGCTAAATCGGAGCTTTTCCGTCATACGTCACCTCACCTGGAAAGGGTTGTGGTCGTCCATTGAATCAGGAAAGCTGGTGTATTTCGACATTATGCCACCGACGGAAAATATGCCTCGCGTCTCGTGTCAACACCACTTGCTGCTAATAGAAATCTCGGTGTGGGCACAGTAAAAGAGTTAGCTAGTTTGAAAGGAAGGATGGGAAGCCATGCAGCTAGCCAGCCTTTCATTCGCAGCGCAATTTGAAGGAAACGCCACACGCGGATGCTTTTGAATGTCTTTTCTTTCTTCGGCCGACCGAAAGTATTCCGTTGGTATTCCTCGCAGGAGAGAAGGAAGTGATGAGCCAAAGTCGTGGTCATGTGATCACTGCGGCGCAAAGAAAAAAAAAGACGGGAGAGTCGAGGGGGCGTGCCCACGATTCATTAGCTCGAACCGAGAAGGGCATTCGTTGGTCAACATTTTATGCTGAGCAACAGTGGCGGATGCTGGTCTGTCAAGGATGGGAAGCTCAATTTCGACCTACACCATCAAATGTGTCCGTTTATTTGTCCGTGAATTCTACTCTCTGTACCTTTTCAAGAAGATGATCTGTGACCCTGTCATACCAACAAAGCGTCTTTTTTGAAAATTCTGAGGACAAAGAACACACAAACACACTTCACAGAACTCTTTCATAGATCACAGAACTATATTAAGGTGTCTAATGCAGCACCTTAAGTGGGGTTGCATTGCTTATTTGACTCCTGATACCTGGCATCTTTTAGCTTTCACCAGCGCATCAATATCAGGCGTCACATTCTGAGTGACAGCCAACTTCAGGATGTGGTTCAAGTGGCGAGTGCGTGAGCCTTGAGCGAAGCTTTGTTTTATTAATGCTCATTACAGAGAAAACCTGCTCACAACGATATGTGGTTACGAACATGGACAAAGCTTTGCAGCGAGGGCTGTCAAGTTGGGGTTACCCGGCAAGAGGTTCTGATCAAATGAACAACAGTTCATCCACCTTCTCTTTTCTCCGCTGTCCTTGAAAGTTGTCATATTTGTCGGCATGAAAACTTACATAGTGGCGACGAAGGTTATATTCTTTCACCACTGCAACATGCTGTAAACACAGGAAACATACTGCTTTCCCATTCACCTCCGTGAAAAAATAGGAGGATGACCATTTTTCTTGGAACACTCTGCACTCGACGTCCTCTTTTCTCTTTTTTGACAGCGACATATTGGGGTAATGAGGGTTACAAAGAGCATACAGTATAATGCGAACAGTATGGTATGAACAGTTTGCATGCCTCCCACAATCCAATTGCACCACCCAGTGGACGCAATTGGAACAGCAGTTTAATGAAAATTTGCAGCTCATTTTTATACTTTACATAATCATCTCGCGGGCCGGATTAAATTCATTTTCTGGCCGGATCCGGCCCGCGGGTCGGATTAAAATGTTTGACACAGCTGATTAGAGCGTCACTTTAATAAACGTGATCTGTTGGACAAGGGGAACGTGAGCTCAAACACTACTGTGTTTCTACACGGCTCTCATATTTGCTCCCGCTTGGTATTTATCATGGCGAGACATCTTCGCTTCGTTGCCCGGACAGTGATGGTTCAAGATGGCAACGTGGATGCGGCGTACAAACATCTCAACAGGTAACATTTATCATATTGTAATATTTCTATCCGCTAAACTTCCCATCGAGCGGTTTGTGTAGTGGTGTCGAGCTAACGTGAGCTAAGGTACCCTTCCGCTCAATGTCAGGCAACTGCGCCTGCGTAAAATAGACTCCGTTTCGAGTGGGCCGGCCCATCGATGGCGCACGTAAGTACGTCCGACATATTGAATGTGTCAGCTGCGCCCCGTAAACGAATTCCAGCCAATGGATAGAACTATACATATCACCTTCCGACAAAGTGCAAAAAGTTCATAACTCACATAGCCATTAACACACACACACACACACACACACACACACACACACACACACACACACACACACACACACACACACACACACACACACACACACACACACACAAGAGGAATAGCATCGATATCCGAGTGCATAAAGTGTTATATGAGCCAAGATTGTGATAGAAAATGGCTGCCTAATATAGTGTATTTCTGTTCCTATTTTTTTCAGCAGTCCATGGAAGGTTTCCAACATTGTAAATTCCTAGAAGTTGTAACAAAATGAAACTGCGATCATTTTAGGTTTCATCATTTACCTCTGACATTGAGAGTCATGATGGCTGTACTGTATTACAGGGTCCTGACCCAGGATGGGATCATTGAGACGGTGAAGCGCAAGCGCTACTTTGAGAAGCCCTGCAGAGAGCGTCAGCGGAAGAACTACGAGAACTGCAAGCGTATCTATGACACGGAAATGGCCCGGAAAATTGCCTTCATTTCTAGGACAATCAGAACGGATCCCTGGGTTGGTTCTTAGTGAAAAGGCGACTGATAAAAATATGTTCACAGTGGAAAGGTTGAAATGGAGTCTGAAAGGTGGAAGAAAAAGGAAACTCAGCCCAATATTTGTGTCACCAAGTGAAGGGATAGAAAAAATGGGAAATGTTGCATCACAAGGAAATATGTTGTCCTGGCTTCTCTTTGTCATGACACAAACATTTGTGTCCTTGGAAAACAGATTCTTGCAAATGTTGTGAACGCTGTCTAATCTGTTGTGTGTATAAAGCATTTGGGGTAAATATGCATTCCATGTACTTATTCGTCATAAAAACTCGCAAAGGTTATGTCATGTTATTTATTTATTTTTATTGGCTCCCAAAAATATTGTCTATAATCAGGGGTGTAGTGGCCGTGGTACGCTGGGGTACGCCGTCCACCCACTTCTTCCGACGCCACATTCCATTTTTATTTCGGTTTTAGCCCTGCACTAAAATGACAGGTAAAAAGCAGAAAAACTTTGATTTTTATTTTCGAAAGAGAAAGACGCCTCCAGTATCCAGACACCCAATTCAGAGACTTTGTGTGAGAAAATTGAGCAACCAGTCAGCGCCAACAACAAAGTCACTTCGTCAACTAATGCTAGCCATGGTGATGCTAGCACGGAGGTGGCGGGGAGCTCCAGTAGCTCACCGTTGGCGATTTGGAGTGAAGACGTGGAAGATAAAGAAGGAGGCCTATCCCTGGATCGATGATAAGGACGGGAAACTCGGCTGCAAGCGCTGTCTGTGGGTTATTGAAATGTTTGTTGATCATTGTTCTAATGTGAGTTATGCTTAATAACGATGGCCTGTGATTATTTTGGAGTAGTAAAACATTAAATTTAACGTTAGTTCAACTGGTGTTGTAGCCTATGATTGATGTTCTGTATGTATATATAGAACCTCCCAGAATTGCGTACACCCACTTAAAAAATCCCCACTACACCAAACATTATAGACTATAATGTTTTAATACAGCTGGATACCAAACTGACATCTCAGTTTTAATCGATTGATATCATATTGAGTGAGTGAAAAAGTAAAAAGTCGCCAAATCAAACACCCACCCCCAAATCTGCCCAATTGATATCATATTGAGTGAGTGAAAAAGTAAAAAGTCGCCAAGTCAAACACCCACCCCCAAATCTGCCCAAGTACAATAACGAAGTATTTGGACTTCGTTACTTGCCACCTCCCGCAAACTGCGTCTGGAGCCAACCGACGCAGGCTTGCTGCCTCGTGACGGTCGCTTCGTAACGAGGCCCACACTCGCGACACGTGCAGCGGCGGGAGCTGCAGCCAATCCGCTCGAGGAAGCCTGCCGATTGGTCACGCCTTCCAACCAATGAGCTCGGAGCCAGGAATTTGTCAGCCAATCTGAATTGTGTACCCACGTCGCACGTGTATTCCCAACTGCTCGAGTTGTACTTGAGCATGTTGACTTGACAGTGCTGTCGCTGCAACCAACTCTTAATAACAAGACGAGACAGGACTGCTATTCTTCGGCGACGGTTTCAATTCGCGTAGAAGCTGTTTGTTTGTATTTCGGAGCTTTGTCTTGATTTATTTATTTGTTGGAATCCCCTATCCACATTTCCAGAAACCCAATTGTGCAGTTGCAAGGTAAGACTCAAATGATACGATATTTAGTTAAAGTTGATTGACGCGCGCAAACGCAGCGTCCTTCTTCCATGCAAAGTCTGTGAAATAATTACGTGACGGTGTCATTTATATCAGTCACGCCTTTCGAATCGAAGCTGTATGTCGGTTTACCTTTTGTACATTTTGGGAAACAAATATTTCAGCATAGCGTTGTTGATAAGCTTGCCTGACATTCGCTTTTCATAAAACACACACGCGCGCGCACACACATATGTATATCAGTCTACTACTAAAATAGGTTTTAAAAATCTGTTACGCACCCACTTGAGCGTGACTCACGGAACGTGACTCTGAAAGTTTGCGGCACGTGGATAGAAGCATCTTCTTGAAATTTAGTCCACGGATGATCGACATTAATCGTAAACAGACACGTTCCGTATATTGTACTGTGGATCTTTGTTTCAATGTCCCGACTAAATAACACGTCGCAGTATTCCATCCTCGCTGATTTTTTGTGATTATTGTAATGGTAGGTACCATAAACAGGTTCCAATGGGGAAACCATTTCACTTTCTTTTCTTAACCTGTCAGCGACATTATTTTGACCACACGCACGATTATATTTTATATCGTTTTCTTAAATGGAAAGTTTGATGTGTTTGTTTTTTATGCTTTGGCGTGCTTTTTGAGGGGGCTTGTGCGCATACCCGGTAGTGACTATTTTCTTGCCAATAAATGTTGTCGAAATGTGACGAAATAACTTAAGGTTGCTGTTGAGGCACGACAAAGGAAAATACCCACATTTTATTCTGACAAATGCTGAAATGAAAAAAAAAGCCGACAAAGGAAAATACCCACATTTTATTCTGACAAATGCTGAAATGAAAAAAAAAGCCGCCTCGGCCTGGCCTCGTTTTCTTCCTGACCTTTCCTCACTTTTTTACCTCCAGATATGAATCCGTTGGGCGCGTCTTCTCAGTGGCTACCTTACAACCGGCATCCGTCCACCCTCAACTACATCCTTAGTGAGAGCGAGTTGACTGAGGATGAAGGCGACATTTTGTCGGAAGGAGAGGAGGACTTGGGGCCCGGTAAGGTCTTCTCGGGCTACGAGGGATGCTTCCGAGGTCGCTTGGATAAGATGTACTCAAGGTCCAAGCGAGCCCACCACAAGGTCCATGTTGGCGGGAGAGCCAAGTATCACCTTTCTCCCGGTACTCCCGTTGGTGCTTCATCATCACCTTCAGCAGGAGACCTCGCATTCACTCAGAAAGTTAGTCCTCGGGGAAATGTGCCCCTTTTTTAAAATGTATTCTTATATTTTAAAAATCCGATGGCTGTTTTCTACTGAGTGGATGGTCACAAGTATTTCTCTGTTTTTTTTTTAGTGCACGGATTTGCACAGCTTCATCTGTCCTCTGATGGAGCTTCTTCACGGTCTTAAAACTGGCAGGTTTAACAAAGGTATGCGCTTGCACCGGCATCCAAATAAGTACTTGTTAGAAGGCAGGTTGACTTCATGCATCACATTTACTTAGAACATCATACAAGTGCAAGTACAGTGGTTGCTCACCTTCCGAGAGACCCAGCTTTGACTTTTTCAAAATACAAACCACCGCTTGGCCGATTTGTTCATAGATTTTTGCCTCATTTTGCGAGCAGTAATTTGGGTGACGAGTCTCCGCCGTGAGACCTCACAACGTCAAGCAGTTGGCGGCTAGCGTCAACTTTCTTCGACAGGCGGGCTGGGCTGGCTTCGAGCTCTTTATCGCCACTCCTTGTCGAAGCTTGAAACTAAACATAGTCCGAATGGAATTTCACATTGTGTGTTGAGTCAAACCACATAACTTTGCCGGACAGAGGTAAAATTGCGTAATGCTAACATGCACCCATGACGAGGGTCGCTAACACATCATGCGAAACATGATAGACAGCGAACAAAACTAGTATCGGCGTCCTGGTATTTCAAAACATTGAAACAACAGATATTTGAACATCAAAGGCGCTGTAAGAAATGTGGACGAAGGCATAATTATGTGTGAGTTACACTGCCCCCGAGTGGCCAAAACCTGCACTGTCCGGTTTAATCCTTAACATTCCATGTCATTATCTTATTACGATATAATAACAATAATAATACATTTTATTTATAAGCACCTTTCAAGACACCCAAGGACACTTTACAATAACAAAAAACACAAAACAATACAGGTTGAGCAGCGGCAGCCAAATGCGCCAGCGTTCACTCAACCCCAAGGACACTTTACAACCACAACAAGAACAATAAAACACATATTTTTGTATGAATAGTGTGGGGTGCTACTTCTGAAAACCACGTTTTAATTTAGTTGTGGTTTCAATTTTTTTATTTTTTTGCTTGACGTGAACGAGAAATGTACAGTATGACGACGGTTCTATTTAAATCTCGTTCTCATCACTGATTTCAGTCATTGCAAAAGCAGTGACCGAGTCTTGACGTGCATTTCCCCGTGGCAGGTTTAACCAGTTTCCAGCAGAGTGTCGCCATGGACAGACTTCAGAGGATTCTGGGAATTCTGCAGAGGCCTGAAATGGGGTAAGGAAGCCCAATAACACATTTTTGGATGATGTTGTCACCCCCAGCGCTGTCATTCATGCGTTTTCCTTCTTGCCCGTTTTTGCTTGCAGGGAGCGATATCTGCGCAACTTGTTGCAAATTGAGGGGATGCTGAAACTCTGGTTCCCTCAGGTGGCACCTCGTCCCACGGTCACGTTAGCCCAAAGCTTCACCCCCAAACTTATGACTCCCTGGCGCCAAAATCAGCTCAGCATGCCAGTCAAGGTGAGCACCGTATTAGTTATTGTACGACAGACCATGTAGGGTTGGGCCGTTTTGGACAACAACAAAAAAAAAGAAGAAGAAGAAGCAGAGCAGTTATTACATTGATATTGAAATCATGAGAAGTAAACACGATTGTTGATTGATTTAAAAAAGAAAAACATATTTATTCAACTTTGAACATAACTTAAAAGAACACTCAGAAAATAAATTGTGAAAAGGTCAAATTTAAATGTATTAAAATTGCTACTGTGCACACTTTAGCCTTTTATTGGGCCCGGTGGTGTCATTCATTTTTAGAGCAGGTTTTTATTTTTCCCAAACCTGTTTTGTTTTAATTCAATTTAATATTAGATTTTCTCTCTCTCTCTCATATGTGTGTGTGTGTGTGTGTGTGTGTGTGTGTGTGTGTGTGTGTGTGTGTGTGTGTGTGTGTATATATATATATATATATATATATATATATATATATATAACATATGTACATGTTATTTGTTGAGTGCAAAATTAAAAGAAAAAAAAAAGGAAAGGTGATCAAGTATTGTGTAACTAAGGTCAAACAAACCGCAATTCTCAAACGACTGTTTGACTTTCCTCCTTCTCTATATTGATGCACAACAACACCGAAAGAAAAACATATTAGATGAACCCTGAAAGTTTATGTATGATATTAATTGACAAAGATGAAAAGAAAGGACATTTTGGGTGTAGTTATATCGCTTTATAAACGTAAGCTGTAGTTTCAGTTGATTCTCCCTATCTTTTTTGAAGCAATCTCATTTTTATTTCATTTTATTCAGGAAAATTTTTTTTTAATTTTAGATTGCTCTTTTGTTACTTTTACAATGTGATGTTACCTGTTGTCTGTCTTCATCTGTTATCCGTCGCCATCTTTGTAAACTAGATCACCGACCCGTCGACATTTTACCGAGAAGCCACTTTTTTCTTTTTTAATTGTAGAAGCGGAAGTTCACCTGGTCAGATTCGGACTACAGCGAAACAGAGCCACCCAAGAAAAAGATTCCCCTACCTGAAAGCCGCCTAACCGTGACGCCATGCAGCCTACCTTCAAGCGCAGCTGGAACAGCAGGAGAAGCAGGAAGCTCCCGAGGACGCTGAAGGCAACTGGGGCCACGCATTTGAGCTGGCCAACTGCACATTCAGAAGGCTGCCACAAGAACATGAAATATCTTCCACCGCTTGCACAGTTACACAGGACAAGTCAATATCCTCCAGTGCTGACATGAAGTCTGCTAACGTGTGCAATGACACCACGACGTGCCAGTCGGAGTAAAAGTTCGAGGCCTTGAGTCCACGAACTTGAGGCGATCGGTCAGTCTTTTGAAAAAGCTTTAGGAGTCATTGTTTGCTCTCCAAAGTACAATCTACTCAAAAGCGGGCGTCCCCAACCTGTTTTTGTGTCACGGACCAGTTGAGACAAGTCCGTGACCTTTGCGGACCGGCAACCCTTTATTTTATTTTTTTAATTTAAATTGCCATTTTCAAAGCACTGCTACTGACAACAAAGATGATTCGAGAGTCATTCAACATTTTATTAACAGATTTTTTAAAATTTCAAACTATGTTCTTCTCATGCTCGGCCAATGTAGAATACAAATAACACAGTGAACTACGAAGAAATGGACCAATTGGGAATGATAAGTACACCTTCTCAGGTAAAAAGGGATTCATACTCCTATATTGAACGTTAACATCATTGCTCCTGGCCGCCGGCTAGTTGTTGGCGACTGAACTGCTAACGCTGACGGCCCGGTTCGATGGGGGCCGAGGCCCGGTACCGGTTCGCGGACCGCTGGTTGGGGACCTCTGCTGTTGAGTATGGATACGCAGTAAGAAGGCACGCGATTTGCCGCCGTGCCTCAGGACATCTGCCTGTTTTGGGTGTTTTGCGAAACGGTGCAGAGAAACAAAGCGCCCAAGTGGCCATTTCCCGATTTGTTTTCAAAGGCATTCAATCCAGGCTTAAAGTAACTCCTGACAGTTAAGTCCTTCCAAAATCTGCCTGCAATTACACATCGAAGACTCTTGCACGACACGGCCATATAAATGTTATATTTTACGTGTTATTTATGTCCAGGAACGCAGCACAAAAGCACTTAATGTGAAGCCTAGAATTTACAGATTGTCTCTTAGTAAATTATAACTCCCCCGCTGCTGAAAAAGTACACCGTTAAATACAATTATTTTCTATGCACTCCCTTAATAAATCAGAATGAATCCATGAACGTGACGATGAAAAAAAAACTTGAATGCCTTAAATAATGTTTTGAAAAATATGGAGCTGTTGCACTAAATGTCCAAGTCATGGAGTGAAATACTACCGCACCTTCAGAGACGACTTTACGAGTACCATATTTAAAAAAAAAAAAAAATCCGTCTAAGAGAATCAGCGCTTAACTGTATTAGCCGTTTTTGTGTCTTGGTGTTTGTTGTACGCTCACGCTACAAATTTGGTATCATCGTTTGTTTGTTTTTTATGATTTTTTTACCATTCATTATTGTTTTGATTGTAATGTTTCTTAAAGTAGCGTTTCTTACGTTGTTTGAAACGAAGTCGCTCTGAACAATTTTGTATTGCCACGTTTTAAATTAAAATTCAGTTCATGTTGAAGGGTCTAAATATGTTGTGCGTTACCAGACAGCCTTTGGGTACTTTGTCGAGTGTTTCTCAACTTTTACTGCGCCAAGGTGCTCGTTTTATGACAAATCTCACTGCCCCCCCCCAACCCCCCCGAAAAAAAAGAAACTACATCATGATTATTCATCTACAAATTGAACATCAGTTCAATTTCGATGGGATGTGAATGTTGGTGCGACTGTTTGTCTGGAAGCTAACTGAAACCCCAAGTCCTATTTATAAAAGTAACTCAAATTCACTATAATTACAGCGAAAAAGTGCTTCTTTTTTGTCAATTAAATTTCATACATGAGGTGTACGTTCAGTGTACGTGCTTCTGTATCGCTGTCCATCCCGGGTAAAGCGGTGAGCAGAGTGAAGATCGGCTGGGGTCTTCCATTTTGTGGCCAAAGGAAATCTTTTCGTCGAATATATCGTATTTTTCGATATTGAGGCGAAAATTCAATTTCCTGTTCAAGTCCAAAAACTGTGGACCTTTCAATTATGTGCGAACGAGAAAGAGAAAATAAATATTCCACAACAGCAACAAAAATCAGTTAAAACAAGCTAAAAGGTCCATGATCATGATGTCATGAAAAACCTTCGTCGTCGGGTCCAAATAACGTCACAGACATAAAAGGTGTATAGCAGGTCTTTGCGAGGCAGGGCGGACATGAGTGCAAGAGGTTAGCCATAGCTTGGCCGGTGCTTGACGGACCCCGCGAACGGCCGTTCAAAATAACCGGACGGTAACTTTGTCGTACCGTTTCCGGATTTGATTACGCGAAGCACCGAAGGCGGATATCCGCCGAAAGCGTTCCACTTGCTTTTTCCGGCCGGGAACGCGGAATTTCGGGCTCGACAGGACCGCAACGCAAGAAGTCTGCCGATTTATCCGAGCGCGCTGCATTTTATTTTTAAATCGTACCGATCCCAAAACCAGCGGCTTCTTCGCTTTCAATCGCGCGTCGCTAGTGCGTCATGATTCGACGCAGAAAGTGAAATCGGCAATATTTCGGAACGTCGCAATGGCCGCCCACGGCGTACGAGTCTGTGCGACGGTAAGCTAGCCGGTTAAGCTAGCCTTAGCTAGAGCTAACTTTGGTGCGTCTGAGCGAGGACGACGCGAAGCCAGGGACTCTCCACATGGAAGGAGGAAGAGGGCGCGATCCTGGTGCCTCTTTTGAGGCCGTGCTGGACAAAAAGTTACTCAGTGTGACCAACACAATGGATTCCATTCAAGGGCTGTCAGCGTGGTGCATCGAGTACAAGAAGTACCACGGCATGATAGTGCGACAGTGGATCAAGTGCTTAAAGAAATGTAAGTGGCAATATTTGTTTCGATCTCGCGACGTCGACGATCACTCCATGGCTCCAGTTGCTTGCCAGTGGGAATCGGAAAAACGGTATTCGGACTACCTGGCCAACGAATGGCTAAAGGCGAGTTGACGTTGCTGTGGGCAAGTTGACAGTCAAGTTGACAGTCAAACTGATGCACTCGACTACTGCTTGCTACCTGGTCTGGAGCCCGAGAGTGAGGACATCTACTCCGATGCCTTTCTGTGCCCCTTCCAGTCTCTCCGCGTCTCTGTTGCTCACACTCCGTGACACTTGATGAATTGGTCTTGGCCCGATGTTTTAACACGAGAAGAAGCGCAAGCTGTGGTTCATTCCTGCTTCAAACACCTGCCTCCGATAAGACCTTTGTTCGGAAACATGCGTAAACCGGACCTTGAAGCACCGAGCCTCTTTTTGTTTGCTTTTCGTCTGAATATTCTGACTATTCTGTGAGTTGAACATTTGAAAAATTGGCATGACAATGAGGGCTTCTCAAACCTGTAGCTACTGTTCTTGGTATTTTCTTCCACTGCCATGCAGACGACTGTCGGAAATCGATGTCCCACTGAGCAAAAAAGAGGCTTTCTCATTGAGGGCCCTGTGATCCTGTCCGGAGGCAATCACGACCTGCATGGCTCAAGTGGATGGAGCCTTTGCCGGTGCCGCTTCCTCCTCTTTGGAGGGAATGTTCGGCAAGCCCCCCTCCTTCGCTGCCCATCTCTTCAAAACAAAAAAATCATCTTCCAAAGGCTCTTTTTCATTCTCAGCATGAGACGTGAATGTTAGTTGGACGTTTTCTAGTGTCTTATTAGTTTGTTGCTTGTTTGTTGTTGTATGAATTCATTTTGGCTCCGTGTACAACGGCACGTTGTATCCGGCGGCGGTGGTTTGAAAGGGCTCTCGAAATACACCAGCGATTTGAGTTCTTTCATTGATTGTCTTCATGTTGACAGTTCTTCTGCTGTGGTCATCACTGAGCAGACACACTTTTTGGTCCAGTCTCGAGGACAAAGGAAAATCTCGATGTAATTGGGGGACAACTTATTTGGGGGTTTTCCTGTCTCAAAGGTGGTGCGGTCCTGACCATCTTGCACTTCCTTTTACAGGAAACCTTGTTTACGTTGAGAGTTCCAATAAGAATATGACGATGATCTTGTTAAAGCATTCGTCCATTCAAACTTGATGGGCTCACAGCTTGTGCGGCGGCGCCACTGTTGTTTGAGACGATCCGAGATGATTTTGAAGCGGTCCGTGTCCACCTCCGCTGCAATTCGGCAAAGGCGCCCGCCATGCAGTTTTGAGGCATTTGTTATTTTTACAGAGATACTCGGGATGCAAATTGTGACTGTTATGTACAATGTCCACTCCAATCCGGAACGTTGTCTTTCCATGTTTGTGACAGGAAAAGGTTGACGATTAGCCTTTGATTGCCGTCAGTCAACTACTCTTATCACGATATTGATTGATTGGCAAACCGCTGAATGTTCCCTTGTCACGTGGGGTGCGTCCACCGGCGCAACAATTTGTGAGGAAGTCAGTCAGCATTGTCATCGTCTTGGTCTACTTGTACACTTCGGAAATAACGAACGGGCATGAGTATGCGCGTCATCTGAAGTTCCTTTTTCCCGAGCGTCTCGTCTCTCCTCCGACAGCTGCCACCGCACACAAGCTCAACCTCTTTTACCTCGCCAACGATGTCATTCAGAACTGCAAAAGGAAAAACGCTTTGGTTTACCGGACCGCATTTGCTGACGTTCTCCCAGAGGCTTTTGTGCTGATCAAGTAAGTATGCCTTTGTGTGTCATCGGGGCCAATTCCGAAACTGGTCAATGCGCCTTAAAAACCGCCAAATCTTCTTTGCTTTTCTTCCTGGCCCCATCGTACAATATATCAGAAATATTTGACCTTGCTGGTTTTGCGGTCACGCAGGCAAGAAGGTGACGCAAAGGTGGTGAAATCGGCGCAGAGGATACTGACCATCTGGCAGGAGAGAAGCGTGTATCCCGACGCTCTGATTGCCGAGCTCAGGGCCGGCTTGGTCAAGGAGGAGTCTCCGCCGGCGACGCCCGCCGAGCAAAAAAGTGAGCGCGTCAACATCCGAGATTTCGTAGCTCCTCAACGTGCGCGCCGCCTTCGATCCGACCCGCTAATTGTGACTTGAATTCATCTCCAGCTCCGATTGAGTCCAAGGCAGATCTGCGGTCCAAGATTGTCGCAGAATTTGTGGTAAGGAAGTTCGAGGGATCGCGCCGTCTCGCGCGGACCCCGAGCGAATAACTCAGCCGGCGGCCAAGGAGCCTTCTCTTGAAAAGTGGCCTTTTGTTGAAACTGTCATTTCCTCTTGATTCTCCCAGCCCCAGTCCTTGATCGATCACCTGTCCAAGTACAAGAGGTCGTTGGAGGATGTGGACCTCCGAGAAAAGCAACTGGCAGCGATGAGGGTCGACATCTGCAGTTCCGAAGCCCTCAAGAAGCTCAAAGGTGCCAAAACGGTCCCACTGTCATTCACCAGAGGCCGCCGCCGCCCGATGCTTTGGTGTCCAACTTCCAAGCCCGTGTGTCCCCATTGACTTTCAGATAAGGCGGGAGGAAAGAAGTTCTCCCGGGACTTTGAAGAAGGCAATACTCAGCTGCAAGAGTTTGTCAAGTTTTTCGACAGACAAACAAAAGCGGGCCGCTTCTCCTGGAAGCCCTGAGCAACGCCGATATCTTCTACGAGATGCAGTACAAAGAGGTCAAGATCGTTGCCAATGTAAGCGCAGTTGTGGAAAACGCCACGTGGGTGCCCAAACTGCGGCCCGGGGGCAATTTTTTGGCCTTTTTTGTTTTTTTGTGATCACAACGTACGTGTCGATACTAAGAATACCATTTGACCTGGGCCGCAAGGAACAGGTGAGCGTGGGCAGCGTGGCGACCGCCGCGTGTCCTCTTAAGTCCGCACCTGACCGAATCCAGAAAACCGCTGATTGGGTCTTGCTTGAGGCCGCCATGTCCTTTTGAGTCTACGGCAAGGGCCAAAATGACAGACGGCGCCCCTTTGGAAGGCGCCGAGACACGCTCTTCATTTCTTCTTCCCCTTCCCCTCAAGGCCTACCAGACGTTCGCGAACCGAGTGTCCCACCTGAAACGCAAGCTGGACAACCTCAAGGCCACCTTGCCGGACCTGGACGACTCGCCGATCCCTTCGCCCTCCGCCGACGCGCCATCGCCGACGGGCTCCGAATCGCCTTTCCGCGACCTCGACCCGGCCGGGCGTCTTCCGCAGCCGGACGCTTCGGCTATGGAGGATGAAACGGAACCTCCGGCCCCGAGCCCACTGTCTTCGATCGGAGATTCGCCAAAGCGCGTGTCAAATGTCGCCGACGATAACGTGAACCGGGAAGTGGAAGATATGGAGCTGTCTGACGACGAAATCGTCAGCGGTAGCATTATAGGTGAGCGGTCCAACGGGGGGGGGGGGTTGACCTTTGTATGCGTTTCCTTTTTGAACTCTCATTCCTAGCCAATGGCAAGAACCCAAATTTTTCATCTTTTGACAGTTCACTTGGCGTTTGCTGGTCTTTTGTTCGTTTCTCCTTTCTGAACAGTCTTTGACCCTCTCGTAAATGGAGACATTAGTTACCCCGAAAATCTCTTCTTTCACTGGATTTGATTGAACTTGGTGCACAGCGCTCAATCCCGAACTCAGGGCTGTGAAATGTCCGCGGATTCGGTTGTGAAAAATACGATTCTCACCAAACCTCCCTTATTTTTACACTAACCACATCGTACCCAGCAAAAACTGCTCGCCATCGTCTTTCGCTGACATCGGTTCAGGTTCACGTTGACGTTTTTATTGATGTCTTGTTTTCCAACTTCCACAGTTGAGCAAATGAAGAGCCCCGGCCCAAAAGTTGAGTCGCCCCATCCCGTGACCCAAAACCCCGAGCCATCGGTACCAACGGCGCAGCGCGCCTCATCTGATGCGGCAGCAAGTTTGGATACTGTTGACCTGGGGAAAATAGGCTCCATCCTCAGCAGTTTGAATGCGGCCATGAAAAGCGCAGGTGAGAAGTGCAAGTCCAAATACGGACGGCTACAAATCAGGATTTGCCGCCGTTATCCGTAGCCCTTTGTCTTTGACCATTCATGATGCGGTCACTTGTTATTTTGAATGGGGCGGGGGTCTGAATGAACGGGCATTCCTTGGAATCCTTCGCCAAGGCTGACTATTAGTACCGTACTGAGAAGCCAAGAGAGGAGCTAACTCTCACTGCGATGCCTACCTCGGGCGGGGCGTGGTTTACGAGCGAGGGCAGGATGGAACGACGGATCGACAGGCGAATCCATTTACGGGATATGCTGCATCTTTTGTCCCAAGTTGAAGACATCGAAGAGAAAAAGACAATCGACGAGGATGCTGATCACTGAGCAGTAACTGGAGACATTGCCCCCACCGCTTAGGATGCGTACCTTGTTGCCCAACGGCGGAGGACAGTCCTCCTCCGTGTTTTTCAACAGCGTGTGTGCCCTTCGTTGCAATGCAGGACCACCGGCGGAGAGTCCGTCTGTGACCAAGCCCTACTCGTCAGTTGACACGTTACGTCCTGCCTCTGAGGAGGCCACTTCTTTGGTTGACATCCTGGCAAAGGTGGACATGAGTCCTGCCGATCTCCTGAGTGCTCTGTCTAAAGTCCAAGCCCAAGGTGGCCTTGAAGGTAAGGTGATATTTCCACTCAGGCGACAGCAGCCTGTTTTTCGCCATCGCAACGCTGATTGTGTGCCCTTGACTTTGCTCCAATCAGGCATCGCTTCTCTGCTGAGCAGCCCCACCGCAAATGTCCCAGCAGAGTCTTCCAATGCGGGTGAGGCATCGGCATCGGCTTCGGCAGCTCCCGATCGGAGCGCCGCGGCCTCCCCCGCCGCACCGGCGCCCTCTTTGCCGTCGGACCCCACCGTAACGCTCCCCGAGAGCGGGCCAACCGCTGCCCCGGCGCAGGACGGACCCGGCGAAACGGCTTGGACGGCAGACGTGGCGAAACCAGACAGCTTGGAATCCAAAATTCACAATTTCCTGCACGGCAATCCCGCTTTCGGCCACTTTGACCTGAGCTTCGCCCTCAACCTGCCCGGTCGGGACAACGACTCGAGCCCTGTCGCAGGAGCCGACACGCGGGATGGGACACCGGTGCGCGACGAAGGCGGAGGCACCCCCACCCAAGACGAGGTTATGGACGTGACGATGGGGCTGCCCGAATCCCTGAGCGCAAAGCCCGAAAGTGGGATGCCAGCTCCCTTTGCCTTCCAGGAAAATCCCCCCCGCAACCGGGGCCGGCGCCTTGCGGCCAGCTCAGAACGGGCAGCCGTACCAAGCGTACCCATACGGCGAGGACCAAGTGTCGGATCCTGCGCGCCATATCTCGTTTCTGCTCCGGGCGGAGATGCCGGGGCCGGCACGCAGACCGCCGAGGGTTTCCGGGGGCCGGGCGACCCGGCTTGGTATGGTGAGACGTACCAGCCAACCGGGCCCTTCGAGTACCCGGCGCAAGAAACTGCGGAACCCGCTGGCTTTCAGCAACCTTCAGACTTCTTCCGCAATGTCCTTCCGCCTGTCCCCAAGTTACCACCCCCGCCGAATATCCTCGCGGCAGGTTCGGGAACCGGCCGTGCCCCCGAACAGCAGCCGGCGCCCCGCGCGGACGTGGGCCAAGCCGATCAGAGCGGAGGTTTGCCCGCGATGGTGGTCCACGACCACGGACACAAGTCGGTTTTCCGTCCGGAGGAGCCCCTGTACGATGGCGGCCATGATCCGCACTCGGCCCCAAACAACCTGCGTTACCCAGAAGACCCAGAGCATTACCACGACGACGTGCACCCCCAGCCCGGCCCTGGCCCTCGCTTTCACGCCAGCCCTTACAACCGCCTTCAGGCCCCTTTCTACCAACGGGGCGGCCCCCGACATAACCTCCCCAGAGGCAGGGCCCGCTTTGCTTCTCCGCCCTCGCCCTCACCGGATGCTTTCGGCAATCCGGATTACCAAAGCCCCCCCCGGCCCCACTATGCGCTCAGGCGTCCGCCGCCTCCCCTCCATTTGCAGATGCGCCCCTCTGGCCTGCGACCCCGGCCCCCCCACCCTGGCCTTTCGCACCCGTTTCCCAGGGGCCCCCCACGGGCACCGTTCCCTACTTTTCATGGGCCTGATCCAAGACTCAGGGGCAAACGTCCGGGTCCCAGGGGAGGTCTATATCCCGGACCCGTGTTTGCTCCCAAAAGACCTTTCCCACCCCCGCACTACTGACTGTGCTACTGCAAGCGAGGTCCATTTCCTGCATTTGGAGAGCCAGTATGAAATGGCGGTCACGCAGAGTCCGACTAAGCGCCGGTGAAGCAACAATCCCAAATGCCCAAGTGCCCAAATCCGAAAAAAAAAGACTGGCAACCAGAGTCACCGACTCCACCGGGGAAGAAAGCAGAAGCTACCAGAAGAGTGCTGAAGACAGAAGAGTCAAGAAAATGAGAGGTGGATATATATATATATCTATACATACATACACGTTTTTTCTCCACAATTTGGAGCTTTTCAGTAATCAACCGTCAGTGTTTGATACGGTTCGGTGTGCGTGTGCGTGTGTGTGTGCGTGCGCGTGCGCACGGTATGCAAGCGTCATGCATATGATACGAAACCACTGACGTTCCTCGTCTTGAGTCACTTGAGTCCGGGGAGGCAGTGTCAGAAGGATGCGCTTGACGCTTAAGTTCTGCTGCCATTTGGTTTCCGCTGAGCAGTTCTCACTGCTTCATTTCATAACCGGCATCCATTGGAGTTCCGTGTTGGAGTGAAAACGATTTTGAGGTTTTTTTTTTTGTTTGTTGTTTTTTTTTGACAGGCCTCCCAATACACGATAGCTATTTGGCACTTGGAGCTAGCTCTGTTTCTACTTGTGAAGCCACGGTCTCCCCGTACTAGTTTTGCTGCGTCGAGAGCGGCCCCTTTCCACTTAACCGTAAAAAGATGCGAGGCGTGAGAGGCTTCTTTCGCCCTCCCGCCCTACGCAGAACCTTTTGGAGGGTTGAAGGGGCCGACGAAGATGCTTCAGTTTCATTTCATTTGTACTATGTAATAAAAGTTTGATTTGGAAACGGTGTTGTTTCTGTTTGACCGCCATTCCACCACTGAAGACCATCAGCTTTTCAGAATCTGCAAAAACCAACCAAAATAGGAGCGGCCATTTTCTTCCGCATTTGACATAGCATCAATACCTAAAGTTACCGTGAATATTTTGTTTAAATGTCTACTGCCACTACAGATGGTCTTGCAAATAACATTTCAAACTCCGTTTGACGCTTCCTTTTTTGTTTCAAAAATAAAAACGCCAGGTGAGATTGTATGCTTTTTCAGGATAACGGTATACCTTCTTCCCACCGGTGTTATTTAAACTAAACACTTTATTCAGGCCGGTATCTTACAAAAACCCCAATGACAACAATAATGTGCGTCGAGTCCACAAGTATTATCAGAGTCATATTTATATTTCGCTTCAGCCAGTCTGCGATGATCAGGAAACCAAAGGTGGGCCACTCTTTGAACGGCACTGTCCAATGTACATCTCCAATTTTGAAACGCGGAGACAAAACCCGTTTTATTCCTATCAGGCGTTGCAGCTTATCAGGAGTCCTAATAGGTCGTCAGGAAATGCAAAGGCCAGTTTCAATCCAAAGCGCCTTCAGCTCGGAGTTTCACAACATGGAATGCCTTTCCCTCTTATCTGTAAATCGTAGACGGGCCAAACAAAGCCACCCGAATAGAATACAAATTGTGTCATTTGCATCCCAAAAATTTTTTAATCACTTTTTTGGACAGTATACCTTTGTGAGGATGAGCGGATTAGAAAATGGATGGATTTAATATTTGGTGGCCGAACTTGGACTTGCGATAACTGCCTGTGGCCCACTGACTTCACCAGACTTGCGTTGTTTATTTGAAATGCTTTTCCAGGCCTTTACCGCGGCCTCTTTCCATTCTTCGAAGTTCAGGGGAGGGGAGGTGGGGGGGTTCTACCTTAAATTTCCTCTTGAGGGGCCAAATTACATGCTCGATGGCTTTAAGCTCCACTTGGCCAGTCGGAGAGGTTCCACTCTGTGCTCACTTGTTAATTCGGGGGGTATGCAAAGGTGCTCTGTTGGTTGATTTCACACATCTCGACGGAATACCGCGAAATAAAAGATGCAGTTCAGAAGTTTCGTCTCATATTCACCTTTTGATCCGAAACCCAAATGTCTTCCAACAACACAGCCGTTGCAGTCCTATTGCACTGAAATCCAGCCCCGATAAGAAACTGCACCTCGTTTCACCGCCGCTTGGAGTGCAAGACACGTCACAAAGCTGAGGAAACAAATAGAGGAGTGAAGTTAGTCCCAGATGACGTTGCTGATGATGCCGTCAACCGAACGTGATTGGGCTTCGTTTGTTCGTTTTTAGTGATGAACCGAATCAACGATCCAAAAGTCACTTTCGAGAGTTGCTTTCAGGATGACCTTGAAATTTGACACAAAGTCACTGAACACCCAAGGAAGAAGGTTATATCCAAGGGCCAGTCAAAACCGAGCGGGTGTTCATTTTTCGGAACGCTCCACGCTAGCGACGACCAAAGTCCACTCCGAGACTGCGGACGGGCTCTCGAGTTCCTTTGTTGTCTTTTGCAATGACAACGGTGTCTCCTCTGTGCCGCGTGAGGGATTACAGCAGCTTGATTCTGTGTCGCCTTTCTTCATTTGATCCTACTTGAATGCCTATTTCCTGTTTCATCACCCTTCCTCCCCTCCTGTTTTCATCCCCAGGGCCTCCACAGCCCGCTTTGAAGTGTCACATGCGATGGGAACCTTTTTCGGAACATCTTCCCCGATGCAGGTGTGTTGTCGGCGGCGCGATAGTTGCTTCCTCTTTCAGTCCTCAGCCTGTCACCTTCCATCCTAATTGCATCACTTGTCCCTTCAGCGATGGAATCAAAACTGAATTTTTTTGTGGACCGAAATCAGGAGGGGGAGTTTTGGTCACACATTTGTAAGCATGGAAAGGGCCATGAAATGATCTATTTTTACACTTGAGTCTTTTTTTTTTAATTTAAATGAGCCCTCTTAAAGAAACACAAAACATTTGAGGTGAATGCTTCTTAAATCATTTGGAGGCTTTTTTTTTTAATTTGATTGACAAACAGCGGTCTGTGAGAACTCCCCTGTCATATTTTGCATATTTCATGTATTATTTTGATATAAAAAAATATTAAAAGTTTCCAAGTTCCTTTAAGGTTAGCGCTGCTTCAAACAACCAAGTTTATGCAGAAAAAGTGGTCAAGATTGCATGACTGTATGTAAATGAAAAATGTATGTATATGTATATATATATATGTGTGTGTGTGTGCGTGTGTACACGCATATGATGGATTCATATACATATATAAATATATGTACGTATATAGGTCTGTGTATCCACATATGGAGACCAATGTAATAATTTATAGATGTTTTAATTTTTCGATCCTCCAGTCAAGATTTACTTATGTGACGAGGTGACAAGCAGCTTTTCGTCACCAGACGTCGCTGAGGGCGTGAAAAACAAAATGGAAATGAGTTTTTTTCGCTAACACAAACCACGTCCAGTACTCTCTGTTTCGTTACTCAAAGCGGACCGCGCTCCACATCCTTGAAGGGGGGATTCAGGTGTTCGCCTCGCCTATACGCCGTTGCAGGCTTCTGAGGATGCGGTCGCAATGGCAGATGAAACATGAAGGAGCAAATCAAGGATGGCCCGGGGGTCCGTGAGAGAGCCCACGTCGGCCGTGCGCTTGCTACGGTCACGCGGCCCCCTTGTTTACATGGAGCCACGTGGCGTTTCGGGAGGGTGCGCGAGTGACGCGCTAAATCACAACTTAAGTGTCTTCACCCTCACACGAACGGAGAGAAAGCGGCTCTTTGCTGTCTCGCCGCATCGGGGATGATGAATGCTCCAAGTTTCCGAAGCCTTTCAGGACCACGGCCAGATCCACGACCAGAACAAAAGACGGATTCGCTTGGCTGGATGTCAGGGAGCGTCCGGAAATGGATGGTCACCGCGAAACGAAGAATGACAGTTCTCAGCTGCTCGTCACGACCGTTTGCTGACTTTCTGCACGTTTGGAAATACATGAACTTTTTTTTTCTTGATCTTGCCACATCAAATTATAGCACAGATTGTACACACGTGGGTCGGTCCTGAGTTGGCGGACTATTCATCCAATTCAACCGTCACTGGTGAGAAAACAAAGTCATTGGTTGGGTGTCATTTGTCGAAAAGATTTCATGAAGGTTGCTGAGTAAATCATACACAACAGTCACGTTTGATTTTAATCCTATTTTAGCATTCCTAGCGTTAGCATCATTGCTACTTGCAAATGGGCCACGAGCGATTGCTACTTTCCTCCAATGGCTGCCGGCTAGTGAATTAGCGTCTAAACTGCTCACGTTGACACGGGTTGGCGAACTCTGCTCGCCTTTTCATGCTTTCCACTTCATCCCTCGGGTGCGACTCGTTCCAATGATTCGACGGGTTTTGTTTTGGACGGCAAAGCACGCGCGACAGGTTCCTCCTCCACGTAGCTAGGGACGGGACTTCTCTTGTACAAATCGCTTCATCTTCGGAAATCATGGCTGCCCACCAGCTGCGCGTGTCAAGCTGTACGCTTGGTCCCTTCCTTACGATGACTTTCTGTTTACGGCTTCTTCTTTCATTTGTTGGTGGTTTCTGTTAAGTTCGACTTGCAAACCAATGTTCGAAGGGTCGCGCATTTCCGCCACGTGAGTCAATGTGCTCACAGGTCGCCGGTCCACGTATCGGTGGTTGGGGACCCCTGGTGTACCTCATCGAAATAATAATAATAATAATGATATTTGCAAGTGGCTCAGTGACGGTCCCTGACGGTTGACTGGCCCCGCCCACTGGAAGGATGGAGCGAGATGGACGGGGAGGGAGACACCGGCTTACGACGTCAAAGGAGTACGCGCACGCACGCGCGCGCGTCGCACACAGACCACACGCTCAGAGGATACGGGAGAACCAACGGACTGCCAATTCCCGGCGCTCCGCTGAAGGAAGGCGCAATATCCATCCGTGCCAACACGTTGACGTCGGCCGGCGAGACGTTTGGTCGATTTGTGTTTTCGGAAAGAGCGAAGCGATCTCGGCAGCGTCACGCGAGAGGAGAGCGTTGGGGCGGGGGGGGAAACGCGCTCGTTTCCCTAATGAAGGCTTTTGGAGATTTGCTTTCGAAAAGGATTTCAAGAGCCACCAGTAGTCAAATGAACTGAATCGGCGAGACCGAACAAGTCGGAGGCGGAAGACGGGAAGACGTCCGCTGTTTGCGTCGTTTCTTTGCCGAGAGCAGCACCACAGGTAGGATTCGCAACTCTTTCCTTCTTTGTTATTGGTCGCTCTCAATTTAGTCCGCGCATGTGGAATGAAGTCGTCGTCGTCGTTGCCAGCCTCTCTTGACAAAAGACTCTCCAGCTGCGGTCGCACGCACACGTGCGCGCGCCCCCGCGCTGTCATGTTTCTGGAAGGGATTAAAATATTGTCGGTATGATCACACAGACAGACATCACCATCTGTGAATGTCGACGGTCGTACATTCTCAGCATGGATTCCCAATGTCCATGTCTTCCATTTTCTGCATTTTAATTCCAATAAGTATCTGCAGATACAACCCAAGTGCCAATTGTTGTCGGTGCAAAGCTCACGTTTACCTGCAAGTGTGTTTCTAGTATCCTCCCGACTATAATATGCCATTCTCTTTGCGCACATTTGGCACTAAAGCTTGAAAAAAAAAACGGTGCCAAGAGATTGCGATCGTATTCACCATCGTAATTACAAATCGGTGTTGCTAATGTGGTCGATGGTATTGTAATCCGAGCCCCTAGAAATGGAGGCGCTCGCCGTCACATGTCCGTCATTTCTAACTGCTAACTTCTATTTTTTGGGGGTGTCTCCCCTTCCAAGGGATGTCGATGGCTGAAATTCCAATCCGATGGTGTAAAAAGACACTGGGGGTGGGGTGGGGGGTAAGAGTCATTCTGTAGATACTGCCGAAGCTCATGGCACGAAGGTTCCCAATGGCTGGTACACGTCCACGGCCAATCTCCTGCTTGCACCTCTTGCGCGGTGTGAAGTCAAGGCCCCCGGGCACCCCGGCAGTCTCCGCTCAGCGCGCTTGTGTGTGTTCCTTCCTTCTCCGCAGACTCTCAATGAAGGAGCCGGACGCGATCAAGCTCTTCATTGGGCAAATACCCCGCAACCTGGAGGAAAAGGACCTGAAGCCCATTTTTGAGCAATTCGGCAAGATTTACGAACTGACGGTGATCAAGGACAAATACACGGGCATGCACAAAGGTAAGCGAGGCGTCGACGTCTGGATGAACCGCATTCGCTGGATCGAGACCGACTTTCGCTGGGCTTCGCTGCCGGCTCGCTTTATATTTGGAGATCCGAAAGGGATCCGATGGGCTACGCATAACTTGTTTGCTCGGGCCGTGGCGCGCGTGTACAGAGTTTTGTTGTTGTTGTTTTTGTTGTAGCCTATATGTGTGGAAAACACTGCATTTGATGAAGCCAATGAGCCGCTACAGAGAAGTTTAATGTCTTTATCGAACAAAAAAAGACTGAGGCCACGTGTCAATGCAAGGATGCAAAAACGTCTTCTATCACGTGTGGCGCATGCAGTCGGCTTGAATCCAAAGGACTTTTTCGACTCAACAATCTCCAAGTGTGAGGGTTTATTTGGACCAGGTTGATGTGATGACTTTTATATTCACACACTCCCAATTGTAAGCGTCCATCTGTGAGTGGGGGAGCGGCGTTTGTTTTGAATGTCTTTGTAAACCTTGGCGCCCAGTGACGCAAAAACGGAAAGCTTTCACTTCATTCTCCGTGTTTGCGCAACAGCTCGATCATCTTGCCATGTGAATTCCTCCTTTAAACGGCAACGCAATGCCGCCGATGGGCCCAGAGCACCCGAGGACAAAGGAGCCACGCGAGGCTCTGGAAAGCCTCTCCTGAAAGTCTTGCGTAGGTTTCAGCAGGCGCCGACGTCGACAACCGCCGCCGCCGCCTGAGCACGAAAAGCCGCGGAGTCTCTTTGACGCCGCCTGCGATAGACG
Source organism: Hippocampus mohnikei (assembly GCA_026261675.1). Classification (NCBI taxonomy): domain Eukaryota; kingdom Metazoa; phylum Chordata; class Actinopteri; order Syngnathiformes; family Syngnathidae; genus Hippocampus; species Hippocampus mohnikei. Next base: position 2,729,983 of record JAKGUB010000345.1, read on the forward strand.
GCGTCAAGCGGCCTACGGGTGAATGATTCTCCAGGCCGTCGTTTCGTATGCAAATCTCAGCGCGGAAAACAGGGGCGTCGACCAACCGGTCGCCTGGGAGACTACCGAGGCCAGGTGGCGTCGGTCCTCCCAAAAGCTTTTTGCTTTTCCGGCGGTGCGGACTCCAACTGACTTTTTGAACAAGAGCGATGATCAGCGACGTGTTCCCTAACGCAGGACGGCCGAGAACGTTTTGAAATCACAGATGGATCGGGATGACGGGATCGCTCCCATGTTTGGTCACCATGCGCCGATGTGAGCGTGAGCGGTGTCCACCTTCTGCCAAACAAGAACGAAAACCAACAACAACAAGCTTGCAAGCTGTGAACGCTGCAAGGGCAGTCTGGCTTTGTCCATCTCGCGACTCGGTGTCCCTAAAGTGAGCCGCTCGCGAGGACCCGACGAAAGACATTTGGAGGAGGTTTCACGCGACCGCTTCCGCTGTTTGAGATCGCTACGGCAACACCGTCAATGCTATTTTTAGGTGTCCGCGCATTTTCCGACGACATTCTCCTGGTCGTCATAAAATTGCCAAAGCCCAAACCGGTCCGATGATGATGATGATGATGATGATGACGACGACCTAAGCTACATTAAGCCTGCAGAGTCCTGAAAGAATGTTTGGGTCCGTCTGCGTGCTGGCTCAATCCCTGTCACATGACAGGCCCGCCGCCGACATGACACATTGCGCAGCGGCCAAATTTGTCATTCAAATGACTCCCGTTTGAACGTTTGCTGAGCTTCCTCTACTTGATCTCGTTTGCAGGATGCGCCTTCCTGACTTACTGCGCCCGTGAGTCGGCCCTCAAAGCCCAGAATGCGCTGCACGAGCAGAAGACGCTACCGGGGGTGAGTGGCGCCTTTTGTCTTTCGAAGGCCTCGCCGCCTCACGCGCATGTTGGGCGACGCCGACGACGACCACCCCCCCCAAAAAATATAAAAAGACGGACTCAGACGGTCTCGGAGTGACGTCAGGGGAAAGTTTGACTTGCGCCGCCCAACTTCCCCTTTTGCAGCCACGCTCGCTCTTGGGCCACGCGCGGCACGCAGGCAAAGACGCAGCCGTCCGCTTTGGGCGTGGCCCCCTCCTTCCGAATTTGAGTCCAAGGCGCGACATTAGCATAGCCGGCCGGGTAGCAGGTGTGCCGACATCGCCAGAGCTAAATAGGACTTGACGGCCGCGTGTCTCGGGTAAGCCGCAAGATGAGATGAGGCCAGCAGGCCAGGGGGCGACTGAGCCTTAGCGCGAGAATGCGGTTCGACTTGCCGTCACGTCCTCCAACCCCTGTTTTAGGGTGTTTTGGAAGGGATTTCGGACTTGGCTTCAAACGTTTTCCATCAGGTGACACATTGAGGCAATCGGCAGGTGGATGAAGTTGTCCACAAAGTGGCTCATCCAAATGAGGGTTGTTGAGCCTTGGCGGAAGTCAGCTCGCGCGGGTATTTCTTGACGCGTCCCGAGGCCGGTCTTCCGGTCAAGGCAGGCCGTTGCCTACTTTGGCATTTTGGGGCCGGTTTGACAGGGCGGGCTGTGACCAAACTAATCCCATTGTTAGCGTGACAGTCGTGTGACCTTTCTGAGCTCTCGTAGGGGATCAGCAGGTCCTCCCCCGCCCCCTCCCACTCCTGGTTTATCTTTTGACTCTACCAGCCCAAAGTCTCTTAGCTCTTAGGGTGTTTGGTGTTGACGAAGCCCCGTCCACCTCCTTTGCCGCCATCTTCTTCGCTCCACACGGGCCAGACCGCGCCGCTCCTGCTGCCAGATTTTTAGCTGGACTCTTTTTGTGCTTTCGACTGTCTTTGATATGAATTTTGTGTTTTAATTCTCATTGCTGTATGAATTCCTTTTTCCTCCATGTATAGTTTGAAAGCGCTCTCGAAATGCAAGCAGAATTTAATCGTCTCCTGTCCCTCTTTCTTCCTCCATTTATGACAATGACCTTGCGTCAGCTTGTGTGCTTCAAAGTTTCTTTGACGCGACTCAATTCAAGTGTCCCATGCGCCACCGCCATTCGATGGCCTTTTTCATACGGCGGGGTTGACGCGTTACGCTTTTGCCACATGACAGAGAAACCCAACAAAGCGCCGCGTCAACGCTGAGAGAAAGCGCCGGCCAGGTGAGAGTGCGCCAATTTCGGAATGAGATGAGAGAGCCCGAGGGCGTGGCCGTCTCCTTCCCATTCGACTCCCGGCCGCTCGCGACGCGAACATACGTTGGGGCGATGTTAAGAGCGGCCGTTAGTTGAACGGGAGCGCCATTTGGCACCGTATCGTCTCGTCTCTGCTCCGTGAGAAACGCCGCCAATGTGTCACCGTGCACCTGCGCCTGCGCTTTCTCCCTGGCGTGCGTCGACGAGGATGGAGACGCAAAAAGCAGCGGAGACGGGAGAGGAAGCCGGCAGGGAGGGTTGGGGGGCAGGTCGATTACGGTCGCAGGTCTCGTTGCCTGGAGACAGCTGGGACAAGGGATGGCAGGTTGCTAAGCAACCCGGCGCGATGCGATGTGACGGAGCAGAGCGGAGGGAGGGCGAAGGAGGAACATTGTCTTTGTGGCCAGCAGCCCCGCCCCGCCCCGCCTCCGACTCGGCCTCAGCTCGCCGCCGATAGAGTCGGCGAATTGAAGAGAACGCGGGGGAGAATGATGCCACGCAAAGTGAGATTTTTCCATCCGCTCTGCCCGTCGACGGAAAGGGAAGAAAAAGGGCTCGGCGTTCGTCCGATCTCAAACACGTTTGGGATGCAAACGTCTTTGATTTGGGGAGCAAGCCCCTCTCCCCGAGCGCGCGGTGACAGCCGATGGGGGCTTTTATGATCAGAGACTAGAATGGGATTGGATAATCTGTGGCTTTGATACAGACTAATCCCTGGCGAAATCCCCTCCAGCGTCACCCCGCCTCCAAATGATGTCGCTTCTGCCACACGTGGACAGCCAGCGTGCGCGTTTGGCCCTGTGATCGATGAACGGCGAGCATCACTGCGCTTGTGTGTGTGTGTGTGTGTGCGTGTGCCGTGTGATGGCGATGAGCTCCCTGCACAATAGTTTTGTCAACAAGCATGCAGCGGGGGAGGAGGGAGAAGCTGGTCAAATGTGTTTGTGATGAAGGCTCACGGGGAGCCCTGCTCGCATTCAACAGGCACAAACCTTTCTGCTCGCCTCCCCCATTGGCGTTCCTTTTCCACCCCGCCCTCCCTGTCCGCACAAATCTAACCCCCTCCTCCCCGTCTCCCGCTTCCCACCCCATAAACGTCCGTCGCCCTCTTTCATTTGTCCGTCTCTCATCTCCTTCGCGTGCCGTTGACCTGGTCCGCCCGGTGGTCCTCGTTGCAAGGTGTTGTCATGGCGACGGCCAATGCGAGCGAGGCCGGGGCGGTTGCCGTGCCGATGTGGAGTGGCTCAGCCTTGATGGCCTCCGCTTCTCGGTGTTGTCCCTCTTGTGTATTTGGATTTCTACCGAGGGAGGAGGGGGTGTGGGGGGGGGGCATCCGCTGCATCGCGCTTATTGCTGCCGTGGCAGCCGGCAGGCGTTCAAACAGGACACCGGAGATGATGATGATGATGATGATGATGATGACGATGATGTTCTGATTCCATTGCGGCATACTTTTTAGTTTGGATTGTCATGATGATAAAAACAAGGTCCGCTTTCCATCAAGTGCAGCCCCGTATGGCCAACTCCAAGCCAGATTTTTTGTTTCTGATACCAACAAGACATTTTTTTTTTTACTTCAGCAACTTTCTGAAAAAAAAAAAAAAAGAAAAGACAACGAAAGATGATCCAGTATTGAAGTGACGGGATCAGGCTCATGCCCCTTCCCCTCCACAAAGCGTCTCCAGTCGGTCCCGAACGCCGTCGCTCGCCTCCCGACCGCTACTGACCGGGAACGTGTGACTCCTACTCTGGCGTGCCTTCACTGGCTCGTTTTCCAGTTCTTTGGAAGAAGATCCTCCCATTTGTTTTGCCAATCTTTCAATGGCCTGGCGCCCCACCTGACCCCTCGGAGCTCCTGCCCGGATAGAAGAGTGTCTGCGGACCAAACTCAGCGGAGGCGCGGAGGGGATTCCCCCCGCCCCCTTTTTTCCGCTGACCTCCCGCTGAGTGTTCCCATCCAAACTCATTTCGAGTCTTTGGCTTTGGACTCGGCATTTGTCGTCGGGCTGTTTTTGTTATTCACTCATCGTTTTATTGTCGGTTGTTTGAATTCTTTTTGCTCCATGCGCGGCACTTTGGATACCGTCACGGGGCTTTGAAGAACTCTCGAGTTGAGCCATGACTCATTTGTTCTGCGCGACCATTGCTACAGAAGGTACCAAATCGGCTTCTTTGCCGGCACAGCGACAGCAGCTTTCTCCTTCCCGACTAATAAGTGCAATCAGCGGGGAGACCGAGGGGCCCCCTTGCAGCAGGTGTTGGTGTTAATTCAGCGCGGTGTCAAGAGCACTTGTGCGCTCCGGTCTTGAAGGAGCGATCGATCGTGTCCCCTGGCGACCGATCACAGCAGATCGATCAGTGACGCAAGATCGGTGAGTGGCTGAAATGTCACCAGCTCCATCATTAAGACCTTCATTAAGACACAGTTCGCAGAGTGGCACTGTGACATGCATCCCCACACACACACACACACACACACACACACACACACACACACACACACACACACACACACACATCCCCAACATCCTGCCTTGTCTCCATATGCTCCATTCTATCCCTTAATCTGCACTTCTCCCTTTAAACCCCGCCCCCATGTTTTTTCTTCTTTTACGCAACTCCCCCTTCCGCCTTTATTGGGGGGGGGGCTTTCCATATTTGCTTGTGACACTTGTGCGTGTCATTTCATATGGGGCTTGACTAAATAAAAGAGGAGGAAATTGTGGAGGGGAAAGAAATTCTTTCAGCAGTTTGTCACTTGATGAAAAGGAAGTTTCATCCTGCGCTGTTGTGTTAGACACTCCCCACCCCTTTTTTGCTCAATATTTCATTTCCGCTTACCCCCCCCCCATTTTATTTCTTTCGCCTGGTCTCTGCCTCTCTGTCAGGATCGGAATATCTTGGCTGTAGTCTGATGCTGGGCCTGCTCCTGTAATCCAGATTAGCCAGCGGGTGTTCTTAATCTCATCACTGGCCCAATCCCGCGAGGGTGGGTGTGCTTTTCCTGGTTTTGGCGCGATAGGGGCGGAAGGAACCATGGACTTGGGATTAGAGTGGATTCTGAGAGAGTCATTGGAGGGAAGGTGACGCGGAAGAGCCTTCAATCGTGCCCGCTTTATTAGGTACACCTCATACCATCCAAGACCACATTTGATTGAAACCGCGGCTGACGGAGCCTTTTTCTCATGTTGACCCTTTTCAAATATCCCAAATCAGGACATCAGAAGAGACAGCCTCCCTGACTACCAACTGAAGCCACAATAACAACTGCATACATTCAACGGTCCGATAAATTGCACTTTTTTGGGAGGGGGGGCGGGGCTATACAAAATCATCGATACAGCCCATAGATGAGTTATTATTAGATTCAAAGAAGACGTGCCTAATGTTGTGGCCGGGCAAAAAAAAAAAAAAAGTGAAGGAACAGATTGGGGAGACTAATATAGCCACCACCGATACTGAACTTGTTTTTCATATTCCATATTTGTCTTTTTCTTCTCCTCCCATAATCTTTGAACATTGAAACTGACTGCATCCCGTGTTTATTTTTTTTCCAGATGAACCGCCCAATCCAGGTGAAGCCAGCAGACAGTGAGAGTAGAGGGGGTGAGAGACACCTGTGTCCACCTGCGACACACACACACACACACACACACACACACACACACACACACACACACACACACACACACACACACACACACACACGGCGCACCAACTGGATTTTTTCGATCCCTTTCAGGCCGCCAGCAGTCACGGCAGGGTTAAGATTGAGACTTTCATATTTTGATCATCACAGACCCTCAAGTTATGAACTTAATTCCTTCCGCGCCCCCAAAATGTTTCCCAATGAATCCGCCCCAAAGATCTAAAAATGAATGTCATTTTAAATTGGTGCGTGGTTGAAAATAACAACCAGTCCAATCTGAAGCTCAGTGAAAATCGACCTGCTCGTGAAGAAAGAACACGACTCAAGCGTGAGCGAGGAGGGCTCCGCACAGCCCGAATCCAAGTCGACCCGACGCCGTCGTCGTGACGTGCGAGCTGGCTTTTGGATTCACGTTTGCGCATAAAACCCGTTGGCCCAATTCCACCAATAATGCGATCAAAAACGCAGATTTTTTTTTGTCGTTCTTCTTTTTTTCATCCATGAAGCCGTTTTGGTGTCCTCTCTTTTCTCCTTCACCATGTCCAGCTTGCATTTGTATGATGGAATGATATAGCTGTGTTTTATGTCTGGCCTCCTCTGGTTGCCTCCTCCTTGCTCCTCAGAAGACAGGAAGCTGTTTGTGGGCATGCTGGGAAAGCAGCAGACGGACCCCGACGTGAGAAAGATGTTTGAAGCGTTCGGTAGCATCGAGGAGTGCACGGTGCTCCGCGGGCCCGACGGAACCAGCAAAGGTAACCGAGCCCTCCCGAGCCCGAGTAGGGCACATGGCGCCGATCCAAGGGCAATCCGATCTTTCTCTTTCACGCATTGATGGCGCGTCATCCCCCCGCCCTCCAGGATGCGCATTTGTCAAGTTCCAGAGCAACGTCGAGGCCCAAGCCGCCATCAGCGCTCTGCACGGGACTCGAACTCTACCGGTGAGTCCTACACGCACACACACACGTTATTTTGGATGTTTAGAAGCTCTGAAAAAGTACACGAGCTACTTTGTGTTTTGAAATGTGGGAGAAAGCCAAACACCCTTTATTTGGGAACAAGGATGTGACTCTTTTTTTTCAAATGAACTAAAAAAAACAAAAAAAGAGACATCCAACTCATAATAAATGGGGGTGAGCAGAGCACACGCACGAGGTTCTGGTAGGCTTTCCCTGACATTTTGCTTTCTCGCCGGCATTTTTTTTTTTGTGCCAACGTCAGTTATTTCCTTCACCCTATCGACAATTCCGAGTTCCAACCAAAGGCAACAAAGCATGATGCTGTCACCGCCATGCTTCGGTGTCCTTTTGGGCTTCTTTGAGTATTGAGTGCCAAACTGGCATTTGGAGCTAGAGCAAAAAAAAAAGAAAAAACATTTCGAGAGAGGCGGCGGCGGCGGCGGCGGCGGCATTCGAACCCACCGCAGACGCTCGGCGCAGACTCCCATTTGGCGCGGCGGTTTCCCGGAGGCGGCGCGCGGTGATGCGGCCACGTGACTTGCTGTTGATTTTTTTCTCCAGCAGCGAGGCCTGACGCATTTCTTTTCTCTCCTTTTTGCTTTGAGGGAGCCTCATCCAGTCTGGTGGTGAAGTTTGCCGATTCGGAGAAGGAGCGGGGGCTCCGGCGAATGCAGCAGGTGGCCTCTCAGCTGGGAGTCATCGGTCCCATGACCCTGCACCTCGGGGCCTACAACGCCTACGCGCAAGCTGTGAGAAAGACGCGCGCGCGCGCACGCGCTCGATTTTCTCCTCACACGTTTCAAAGAATTGACGTTTTCAAGTGGGAGCTCGTCAGCTCGGTGGGGGCCGATATGAGCTCCCAAAATCTGCTGTGTCTTTGCAGATTTTTTTGTTTCTTAACACATGAATACATGGGGGGGGGATTTTTCTCTGTACTGCCTCTATTTCATGTTGTTGTTGCAAGCATGAAAGGACCAGTTACTGCATGCCCCCCCCCACACCCCCAATTTCATTCCACAAACAGCCCGTTTTGTTTGTTTGTTTTGCCTGCCGCCAACGGCGACCTTTCCCGACCCGCAGTTGATGCAGCAGCAGCAGGCGCTGGTCGCCCAGTCGGCCTACCTCTCCCCTGTCGCCACGGTGGCGGCCGTTCAGATGCAACAGCTGGCCGCCCTCAACCCCGGCGGCATCATCGCCACGCCCATCGCATCCATCACCCCCTCCTCAGGTAAGCAAACGGCCCGGTGCGAGCGTCAGTTTGGATGCCATGAAGGAAGTCTTGAATTGCACCCGCAAGCAGCCGTCATACTGGAGATGACCCATGTCACCAGTCGGCGATTGGGTGTCTTTCTCTTCTTTCCCATCATTTTTTCTCGGCTCAAAAATATCGCGATCGCATTTTTTCAAAAAACGAGGCCAAGGTCGCGCCGAGCCGATCGGGCTTCAACGTTGAGCGGCCCGACGTGACTTTGCGAAGGAGACGTCGGCGATTTCACGATGGGTCCTTTTCCCGATGCAAACGGAGCCCTCGATAACCGCGCGGCCGTCCGCAGGTACCAGCACGCCGCCGTCCCTCGCCGCCACCCCGGTTCCCGCTCTGCCGCCACCCATCGCCGTGAGCGGCTACCCCTCGGCGGCGGCGCCGCCCAACGGCCAGTCGGCGACCGAGGCCTTGTACGCCAACGGGGTCCACGCCTATCAAGGTACCGCTGGGGGCTGGGCGGGGCGGAGCGCCACGTTCCGCCATTCGGCTTTGGTCGCTCCACGCCAACCTCTTACTCCAAAAGAGTTTGATTACAAACCTCCAAACCAGGCCCAAAGGAGGAAAAGATGGACCTTATTCATGTCTTCTTGGCCTTGTCGAAACAAAGCAAAATTCTGACGCAGACACGCGGGCAATGGCGCAGGTGCAGGGACATCGTCTCCATCCGACAGTCCCGCAACATGTTGGTTTTCTCAGATTTTGCCAATTTGGCAAACATGGGGGGGGTGTCCCACTTGCTCACCTTTTGTTTGTTGGTTTCGGGCGTCGGCTCCCCTCCGACTCGAAGGGCTCCCGATCTCACACGCCACCGCGAGAGCGTAATTCGATGCCAATGAGACAAAGCGACGGAGCTGCGGGCTATTTGGAGCGCGCTGATGCGCATCGAACGATCGGTGATGATGTTTTTGTGCCGCAGCTCCGAGTCCCGTGCTGGACCCCCTGCAGCAAGCGTACGCGGGCATGCAGCACTACACAGGTGAGGCTCACTCGACAAGTGCGACGCAGTGGCGGTTCTCGAGCAATGAAGTAGAAGAAGTAGACTACAAACTTTTTTTATTTTTTAAAATTTTTTGTTAAAGTCTAGTATGTTCTCATGGTTAATATTCCCATCGGTGATTGTTTTTTTCTCTCTCTTTCCCGCAGCCACCTACCCTGCCGCCTACAGCCTGGTGGGGCAGCCGTTCCCCCACCAGCCCACCCTGGTAGCCCAGCAGCCGCAGCAGCCGCAGCAGCTACAGCAACGTGAAGGTACATTCTCAAAAAAGAAAAAGAAAAGGAAAACGGACTATCTGGAGAACACGTCATTTGGCACAATTTAGATCACATTGTTTGCACAGTGACGCGGTGCTGCTGCTGCTGCTACTTTATCGGTTCTTGACTCTATCAGCTTCTCTTATGTACCTTGGCTGACATCAGGATTACTCGATCGCCTCGACATTCTAGAGTTCTTTTGAAGATTTGTTTTCCAATCCGGAAACGGCCCGGCCCCCACCCGAGCTCCCGTGCGGTGCCTGAGGTCCAATGTGATTGTTGCCCATGAGAATCCCCTTCCCTCCTCCGCAAACGAGCCAGAGTAGGTTTGAGGAGTGGAGTGGAAGATCTTACCCTCTCTTTCCTCTCTTTGTGCAAAGGTCCCGAAGGCTGCAACATCTTCATCTACCACCTGCCTCAGGAGTTCACCGACTCGGAGATCCTGCAAATGTTCTTGCCCTTTGGAAATGTCATCTCGGCCAAGGTCTTTGTCGACCGCGCCACCAACCAAAGCAAATGCTTCGGTGAGCCGCGCTGACGTTGAGAACCGTCGCCGCGATCGTTGTTGTCACCCGCGTGGTCTTTACAAACGGAAGGGAGAAAAGACCAAAGGGCGATCCGAGTTCTTCCCAACCTCTCCGGAGCCAAAGCACATATTTTCCGTTGGCGAGATGATTCTGTCTGAGCGAAAATCACAAATGGACTGCCTTCGGGAATTCTGGGCCTGTTGAGTTGAACGCCAAGCTACTTTTGGGATTGTATGCATTGCAAAAGGTCAAGCGTCGCTTCCGCCATCAACTGCCTGTCACCGCGCGCTCTGTTTTCGTTGCCATTTGCGCGTAGGTGGGTCGGAGCGGGTGTCGGTCAAAGGTTCCCGAAAGGCTCAGCAAGAGATTGTTGTTTTGACGGCGGAAAACACGCTCGCCTGTCGAAAACAAAAAAGGAACCATCTCCCCTTGTTTCTCAAAGAAGGGCGGATGTAGGTGATTTCGCGAGGCGGTTAGCGCGGTTGTGGGCGTGGAACACTTTGCCGCCGCGATCAAAGTGCTTCTCCTCATTCCCTCCAAATGTGACACTCTCCCATCTCGCAGTGGAGACAATCTGTTCGCGGAAAAGGTTCACGCGCGACCGGAGCGTTGCGTCGAATGAGCCGCCGCTCACCGAGGCGTGTCCGCGGACCTCGTGCGTGCGATCGTCCACGTTCACCCCCGTGCGTTTTTGGGCTTTTTCCTTAGGCTTTGTGAGCTTTGACAACCCCTCCAGCGCTCAGACCGCCATCCAAGCCATGAATGGCTTCCAGATCGGCATGAAGAGACTCAAGGTGCAACTGAAGAGGCCCAAGGATGCCAACAGACCTTATTGAGAGGAGGTGAGCTTCAAACGAGGACGCGGGAGCGCCAGCAAGCCAGCGGGTGCTCGCCCGCCACCGTGCACGAGTTCGTCCGAGGCGCCATGGCTTTTCACGCTCTCAAGTGTTGCTCTTTCCAGTCGAGCCGCCGCGAAGCAGACGATATTTGGATGGAGCGTGCGGTCCTGGCCGAGCGCTCCCGTCACCGCTCGGAATGCGACCGCTGCCAGTCCGGGATTGTTCTTTGACCTTTCACTCGTTGTTTTTGTGCCGTGCCATGTGCCCATCTTTCCCGAAACCAAACCATCGCACCACTCTCAAGACCGCCCCGCCGACATACGTAAATGGTGGAGGCGTGCGTCGCGTCGCTATGGTTGCTTAGCAACCGCCAAAACCTGCCCCGCCCCCCACACCCCTTCCTTCTCACCACGTCGTCGTAAGTGCATTGGCCTGTGTGGGTCGCTGCGGCGATATTGCCTGTGACGGTTGCCATTAGCAAGTTTTCTTTTGGGGCCCTTCGCCTTGACTCGCCATGCTCCACCGCATGGCGGGTTACCGTGGCGACCGTGGCCTGTGTTTGGTGCCTCGTGAGTTTCCCTCTTTTGATTTGGCCCCGGCTTCAATCCTTTGCCGACGCCGATCGATGAAAAAGGCACTTTAGCGTATCTGTAAGTAATTGATTATCATGACATGCTGTGGGTGGCTTGATTTTGATTTGCTGTTCTAATCCTCCAAACTTGAAAACAAACCAAATTGTCAATTCCAGAGTTCCAGAGGTATTTTCTTTTTTGTCAGTTGTTGCAATTATTATTTATTAGTCGGCCTTTTTTAAAAATCGGTCATGATGATCATTCTTACACTTTCCCTTTGTTCAGTTGGATGGTGTGGTAGTTTTGCGTGAAGTCGTGAAGGTTTGCTTTGTTTAGTTTTGTTCCTCGGTTCCGTGTGACTTGGTGCCTGAACTTTGGTTGTTGTTTGTGACGCCGGAAACGCAACGAACACGTTGACCTCCAGAAATAGTGGACAGGATCATGTTTGTGTGTGACGGTCGCCGTGTTTTGGTGTGCGTGTGAGACAAAGTGACATTTGGAGTGCAAATGTCTGCGTGGAAGATGTCGTGAGGATAAGCATCATCGGAACCACTCTTGATTTTTGAGACACGGAGGTTACTTTCCGTGGTTTGGGGCTAATCTGTTTGACTGCTGGCAGAGGAACGAGCTTCCTCTTTAGGAATTCTGGGGACCAAAAAACAGACAAGCAATTTTCCAATCTTCCATGCCCATGTGGAATTGCTCATCTACGGCACGCTCATGGAAACGGCGCAAAGCGCCGGCAAAGAGGGAAGTCGACCAAAAAGCCCCCGATTTCAAGTTTTCTCTGAATCGGAATCAAAGACCTTGAAGCGGAGACAAATATTGGCGTCAGTGCCCGGCAGAATTCCTATTTTGCATGTTCTCAATTCATTTGCCTGCCAAAAGGCAACTTTGTGCGTGCACTGCCACTGTTTGAGTTGCATGGACACTATCATTCGAGAGTGATTCGCCTCTGCGGCGTCAGTGCAAGCAGTGGGTACTGACTGCATCTTTTTTTTTTCATGAAATCTATGAATTTGTACTTCTTTCACCTGCCTCCAACATTTTCTCTTTTCTCTCTCTCTCTTACCTCCAGGACAATGTAAGAGTTCAATCAAGAAAACCACCTTGGGATGTCCCAGCCTTGTATGGTTGTTTGACCAACCACAATAGCACATAGGAGCAACACTTCTTACACACACACACACACACACACACACACACACACACACACACACACACACACACACACACACACACACATAAAGAGAGAGACAGTATATGAAATGATTTACATAAAAGACAAGCAACTGCCGTAATGTCATGAACAAGTATAATGGCAGCATCGGTGTCAGAAGTTGCTCCTCGAGTTCCCGTCATTCCATAGCTGGATTCATTTTTACGATGTAGATCCAATGTCAGCGACAAGTTCTAATATACATGTTTAAAAAAAAAAAAAAAAAGAAAAAGCATATCACTCATGTGATTTTACCGAACAGGGTCCTTCTGTATAGTGTCATTTTGTGATCTGGAACAGGGGTCCCCAACCGCCAGCACCAGTTCGCGGGTCATTTGATGCCGGGCCGCACATAAAGAATAAATAATTTACATTCCTTCCGTTTTATTCATTTCGGAATCTGAAAGGTGTTTTATGTTGAAAAATTACCGGATTCTCTGTTATATCAGTCTACAGTATGTCACTCTTGACGCAGTGAACGCGCGCTTCTCGTGATAGGTTATTGCATAAAAAACAAACATCTTTGAACAGTTTTTTCGGGAAGAGGGAAAGGCCCAGCCAGGAGACAGAAGAGGAACCAACGACTTTCAAGAAAGTGAAGGCTACATTTCAAAACCGGTAGATTCACACGCACCAAGCCTACTCTGCATAATAAGCGGCGATGGTGAGTCGTATTTTTCGGATCTTATTTTGAAGGCACGTTTAAACGTTAGCATAGCGACCAGAGAACGTTGCGGTCAAATAGGACGTTCCTGGTGTCTTGATTCGTGTTTATTATGATGTTTCGAAAATACCCCCCTTTTCATGCAGATCATATCATATCATATATTGTTGTATCTATCCGGCCTTCAAAGACCGGTCCCTGAAAATATTGTCTGACATGAAACCGGTCCTTCGGGCAAAAAAGGTTGGGGACCTCTGATCTAGAAGGTCGGCTCCACGCAGACGGAGGGAAAAGGAAATCGATTTTGTATTATTCCCACCGGTAAATTTGTTTTGTAGAAGTAGTTTGATTCTTGATATATGTCAATTAAAATCACGGTTCTGAAGCAGAAAGAGAATTGAAGGGGTTTCCTCCCACTGTACATACCTCAGTTGGGGCGGAAGAAGTAAAAGGATCTTCAAAATCTCTGCGTCCGCCGCTTTTCAACTTGACAAATTGGAAAAGGGGGGTTTTCTACCGTCGTTTTTGTTTTTGTATGTTTAATTTATTTGATCATGAATTTGATGGGAGGGATGATGTGTTCTTATTTATTTGAAGAATCATTCCTTCAAGACAAGAAATACACCTACAGAGTTTTTAAATGACATAAATGTAAGGAAGTTTAAAAAAACAAAGCAGAATGTTTCTTTATTTATTGGCGACAGTTGCTGTTTTAAAACGCGTCTTTGAAAAGAAAATAAAGTTTCTGTTGAGAGAAAAGATGTCACTTGTGTATGTTTTTTACAAGGGTACCCCCTATATCCACACTAGTCGAGAGAAGAGAAAGACCGCTCGCTAGAATCAAGCAAAGGCGACTGCGTTGGGCATCAGGCGATCTTTAAGCGAAGCACGGAATCAACGGCCGATGTCGAATTGTGAGTGAATGCCGACGCTGTGCGAAGATGGAGTCGCCGGGGAAAGGTGGCGAGACGGACGGCTGCCGGTGTTTGACGAGCCAGAGTGCCAGAGCATTCTGGGTTTGGCCTGACGTGTCCAAACACGCTCGCCTCTTTGGCATGTCTCAAGTATGAGATGAGAGCTTCTTTTTTTTTCTTGTCTTTTTCAGGCTGCAAGCTGCTTCGAGTCGTGTGTTCTTGACTGTTGTTCGGTGAGCTGGACAGTCAAAGTCAATCAATCGCTTGCTAACAGTCGCTCTAAAGTGCCCTGAAATAAAAGACTGTGAACGGAACGTGACTGCTTCAATCAAATGCTGTTGGCGCGGTCAACGTGCTATCTGACTTGACGTGCTTGAGGAGACATCGGTGTGTCAGTTGCATGAGATTATCTTCATGTAACCAGGTGAACCGTACTTGGGATTGTGTAGTGAAGGCTGCCTTGTTTAACAAACGTAGCACTGTCACTTTAAGAGCCACACTAGATCAAACCATGCGGGAACATATAGAGTGCGTGACTATCAGACCAGGAAGTGCAGTGAGAGTGACATGCACGTGAAGGAGAGTAGTCGCTGAACTGTGCCTACTGCTTGTCCCAACTTGATACACCCGTGATCGTCGTTGTAACCCTGGCGATATCCAGGTAATTGATAACTAGTGTACCATGATGCATGTTAAGTGTTAATTTTGGACAGATGATTACTTATTTGAATGGTATTTGTAGAGCACAATATCGTGGTTTGGAGGTTGAAATCTACCACTAGTGAGTCGTGTGAACAGCTGTACAGCGTAAGTGTTCGCAACGTTACAATATGATTTTTGACTGTGAAACTATATGAACTGTGTTATCTGTTCTTTAGAGGGGAGATCATTTGTGTTTTTCCACGTGCTTTGTATGCATCCCATACAGCGGAACGTATCGAGTAAGTGCGTCTGCATCTCAAAACATTGGTTTGTAATGATGATTTGTTTAATGAAGTATTGTGGCTTGGAAATAATGTATTTTAATTCTGTTTCCCTCTTAAGCAAGCCACTGCTGTTGTCTATTATAGTGTAATTGTCTTTAATCTGTTAGATACTCTTCTTTGATCTCTTAGATCCCTTTTCGAACTCTTTTAAAATTCAGTTAACATCTCAGTCTTTTCTCTTAATGCTGTACAATTTTTCATTGTCCAGTCGGGAATAAAACCCACATAAAAATTTATTTGTGTTCAGTCCAGTCTGTCCAAAGACCCGGCTACACAATTTTGGTGTCAGAAGTGGGATTCCCTATTAAATTCTGAGATTGTAGTGGATAGTGTTAGTTTGAGTATAATAGACAACAGTAGTGGCGAGAAGTGAGGCAGTCCTGATGCCAGAGTGCGGAGTGTCGACGGAGCGAGGCCTTCGTGTACTAGCTGTGGTTCGTGTGGCTGAATGTGGAGCAGCTTCACATCGACACACATCACTGGACGCGAGCAAGTCTTCAAAGCTACCAGAAGAGAAACGGAGTGACTTTTTGTGACTGTTGCGCTTTGCGACATTTAATACATTGGAACGAAGACCTGAAAATGTCAGAGGACGACGTGCAAGCAGCTGCCATTCTGGCAGGAACCCACAGCGAGGATGACCCAAGTTCCTTACATTTGGGTGATAAAGGTAACTGTGTGACCGCGTTACAGTCACAGATTAGAGAACTCAATCGAAAACAGGAGGCTCTCATGTCAAGACTTGCAAATTTGAGTAATGTTCAGCCAAGATCAATCGTTTACATCTCAAGGGAAAAACACATTGTACCTTTTTCTGGGGAGGTTGGAGAAGGTGTTGACACTGTCGACGAGTTTATCGAGGAAGTGGAACGAGAAATAAGAATGAGAGGTCTACAGGAGGAAGACCAAGTAGACTTCATTCTTTCACTGTTAAAAGGTTCAGCTCTAGATGAGGTCAAATTTTGCATGCGAGGGCAACCTAAGAAACCCAGTGATGTGTTTTCATGTTTGCGTGAAGCCTTTCGAGAAAAACGTACTGTGCCGCAACTTCTACACGCTTTTTATGCTCGCAGACAACTTGATGGAGAAGGATTGCGCGAATTTTCACATGCTCTCTCACAACTGCTCAATTCTGTCCTCCAGCAGTCTCCTCCTATGGTAGCTAATGCTCAGTTAGCTCTTAGAGATCAGTTCGTTGAGGGCGTACGAGACTCCACCTTGAGGCGTGAACTGCGTAGGCTGCTCAGAGAGAGACCGGAAAGTAGTCTATTTGACGTGAGAAATGAGGCAATGATGTGGGCCCTCGAAGATCAACCACGCCACACTAGCGTTGCAAAGAACAGAAACCTAGTTAGTGATCACAAGGATATGACTTTAGAGAAAAGAGACACGACCATTGAAGTCCAAACAGACTTGTCCGTGACCCTACAGGAAGTAGTTAAAATAATCGCCCAACAGGAAAGGCTATTAATGAGTTGACAAAGGCAGTCCGTGGACTCACCATGACAGATGACAGACCCAAAGTCCAACCCAAGTACACAAGTGACGGCCAACCAATTTGTCTGCGGTGTGAAGGAGTTGGACATATGGCTAGACAGTGCCCGGTGACACGGAAACCCTCATGTCAACGCCCTACTGTGCCCGACTCACCTGTCCAGGGAAAGGGAAACCCCACTGTTGTGAGCCGGACAGTGAGGGGTTGGAGTGAAGGCTCAGGTAGTATGTTGACGAGAGAACGTTTTATAGAGAGGGCTGTTGGCAAGTGCCCAAGTAGAGATACAGATAGGTGGAGTCCCCTTGCGATGCATACTTGACTCGGAAGCAATGTAAGCACCCTCACAGAAAGTTTTTTCAGAAACCGTCTTAATGGAACAGATGAGGATATGCACTGTACTGCTAAATGGCTTAAACTAACCGCATCAAATAATTTGCCTCTACCATATTTAGGTTATGTTGAGTTGGATGTGCAGGCAATGGGAATCATGATCCCTGAGTGTGGATTCCTAATAATCCAGGATAGCACAGATGAGGCTAGCCAATCTCTTCAGGGAATTATTGGAATGAACATTACCAAGCGATGTCAACAGTTGGCATTAGCACAGGTTGACACCACCTTGGGAGGGAAATTGGATTTTGCCTGGAAAGAGGCTTTCCAGCGAGTGGAAGAAACAGAGTTGGTAGAGAAGGTTTCAGCTGCTCGTGTCAGAAGAAAAAACAAAGTAAGAGTACCGTCTTGTTCTGTTGCAACAGTCTACACAAGGGGCCTAAAGGGGTCGTCCAATGATGAAGCTGTGAAAGATAATAGCGCCACGCTGCCTGGATATTCTAAGGAAGTACTTCAAGGATTTCAGGCTGCTGACCCGACTCTCAAAGTAGTGCGAGGCTTTTGGAGCCATCAGCGAAAACCATCGTATCAAGAAAGAATGAGCCTTTCAAAACCAGTGCGCGCTCTGCTAAAGCAGTGGCCACGTATCAGGGAGAGAGATGGACTCTTGTACCGAGTGATTAACGATGCCCACCTGGGAGAATGCTACCAGTTGTTACTACCCGCCTGTCTCAAAGACCAAATCCTCAGAAGTGTCCATGACCAGATGGGACATCAGGGTATAGAGCGAACATTAGGTCTGCTGCGGCAAAGGTGTTTCTGGGGAGGCATGCATGAAGAAGTTGAGGAGTGGATAAAGAAGTGCCAAAGGTGTGTTTTGACCAAAATGCCACGACCAAAGATTCGGGCCACTCAAACTCCATTTTTGGCGACTCGGCCACTTGAGGTCGTTGGAGGACTGACAAAGAGGGTGCATAGGTCCAACCTCCGTCCATGTGTGGGACCAGCACCGGAAAAGAAAAGTCCTCGCCAGACACCTGTCAAGGAACCTGTCCCAGCTCCACCCTCAGAAAGTGAGGTGGATGATATTGAGTTTGTATTGGTTGAGGAATTCAAGGAACCACTTGCTGGAAAAGAGGTTTCAGAGGAGCCAGATGACAGTACTTCTGACACTGGCTCCGAAGAGAAAGCAGAGTCTGCACTGGGGACAGAAGGAAGTCGACTGCAGGGGCAAAGTTTGGAAATTGACTCGCGAAAAAGCCTTGAGGCCACAACAGGTGTTAGCATGGCCGAGGAGAACCCAAGAGAGAAACCCAAGAGAGAGCCTGCACCAAGGGGGGAAAGAAAAGTGACTGTTCCTTTAGCTGTACTCAGTTCTGCCCTATGCAAAAGTCAGAGGAAAACTGCAGGAGGGAAACACAAGAATCTGTTCAATTTCCCTGTATCAGCATGCAATGCCATCTCGTTAAGTCAGGATATATTCTCCCAGATTTTAGCAGGGGTGGTCCACTATACTTCGATCTTCACAAGATGGGTGGTATAGGATAAGTCACCGAGGACGTTGACTTGTAGCAGGGGAGAATGTAACCAGGTGAACCGTACTTGGGATTGTGTAGTGAAGGCTGCCTTGTTTAACAAACGTAGCACTGTCACTTTAAGAGCCACACTAGATCAAACCATGCGGGAACATATAGAGTGCGTGACTATCAGACCAGGAAGTGCAGTGAGAGTGACATGCACGTGAAGGAGAGTAGTCGCTGAACTGTGCCTACTGCTTGTCCCAACTTGATACACCCGTGATCGTCGTTGTAACCCTGGCGATATCCAGGTAATTGATAACTAGTGTACCATGATGCATGTTAAGTGTTAATTTTGGACAGATGATTACTTATTTGAATGGTATTTGTAGAGCACAATATCGTGGTTTGGAGGTTGAAATCTACCACTAGTGAGTCGTGTGAACAGCTGTACAGCGTAAGTGTTCGCAACGTTACAATATGATTTTTGACTGTGAAACTATATGAACTGTGTTATCTGTTCTTTAGAGGAGATCATTTGTGTTTTTCCACGTGCTTTGTATGCATCCCATACAGCGGAACGTATCGAGTAAGTGCGTCTGCATCTCAAAACATTGGTTTGTAATGATGATTTGTTTAATGAAGTATTGTGGCTTGGAAATAATGTATTTTAATTCTGTTTCCCTCTTAAGCAAGCCACTGCTGTTGTCTATTATAGTGTAATTGTCTTTAATCTGTTAGATACTCTTCTTTGATCTCTTAGATCCCTTTTTGAACTCTTTTAAAATTCAGTTAACATCTCAGTCTTTTCTCTTAATGCTGTACAATTTTTCATTGTCCAGTCGGGAATAAAACCCACATAAAAATTTATTTGTGTTCAGTCCAGTCTGTCCAAAGACCCGGCTACATTCAAAAAGGCTTCAAGCTAACCGCGGTATTGGACTGTTGGAATATGAACTCCTGAAAATACTTGAAAAGTGGTGTGCCATATTACTTGGCCCCTCCCTTTCCACTCAGGCGAGAGGTCGGCAGTTGAGGTCGGGCCGCAGGACAACGACTGTGCAAATCTGGCCTCGGTGGAAGAGAGTCCAAAAGAAAGGCATTTCTCAAAGACCACTGTGAAAGAGTCCCGCTTGCGGTTTGCCGTCGGGGACACGCACCAAACATGGACGAAGGTGCTGGGGTCAGAGGAGAGCAAAATGGAACCTTCAGGGACAAAATCCAAAAGGTTTCGTTTGTCCAAAAAACACCATCCCCAATGTCAGCATCGAGGCCTCCAGAGGAGACAGGGAAGATGCGTGGTTCCGATTGATGGCAAATGGATGGAGCCAAATACGGGCCCGTTTGGGAAGAAAGTTGGAATGGTGGACATCGGATGGTCTTACGGAAAGCCTTTTGAGCTTTTCAACGGATCTAAAGTTTCTAGAAAGTTGAGTTGAGTTGAGTTTCCAGAATGTGGATATTCTTAAAGTCAATTTACGAGTATGAGCAATTGAGTGCACTGGAAGGAGCGGATCTCGATTTTTTTTTAGAGAACATGAACGGTGCGTTGAAATGATCAGGTGGCGTGATTGTTTGCAGCGCCCTCTAGAGGCAAAAAGAAACACATCGTCTTCACTGGGAAGACACTTCGCCCTCAGCCGAGTCTCGCGTCACTTTAACCAGCCCGCTACACGCCCCCCGGCCCACTTAGTTGAAACAACCGTCAGACTCAGTCCGCCCGACCCGATTGGTATCCGTGGCCCACGCGTCACGCGATACTCCGGAGAAAGACATCCCGTCGCCCCCTCCCTTTCTATTGTGATCGGTCGAAAATCTCCACTTCAAAGGGAGAGGACCGTGGAGTCAAAAGTGCGAGCGATTTTCCGCGGAGAATGAGGCGAACTTGAGCCGAAGAGGGGAGCGGGCTTGTTGGCAAATCATTGAACGTTCGCAAGCGCCTCGAATGGGGAAGCGCACGTGAAATTCACTCCGCTTGAACGGGACGAGAGGACAAGCAGCCGCCGACAGCGCCGAATATTGGCAAACAACGACACAAGGTCTGAGGAGGTAAGTTGGCGGCGGCACCGTTACACGACGGACACTTTCCCCATTTCACTCTGGCCGCGGATTGCTCGTTTCCGAGTGAAAACGTTCCTTCCAGTGTGGCCCGTTCGCTATTTTCGAAATGCTTTGTGCTGTCGTTTTTTGTTTTTTAATGAAAGATGCCTCAGAACACGCGTGAAAGTTAGCTTGCAAACTAACTCGAGGCGGAAGAGAGCTAAACATCAAAGTGGAGCTAGCTAACAGGCCCGAGCTTGTCGTCTTTTCTCTTATTTGTTTAGGAGAACCGCGATAAGACAGCCCACTAAACGAATTCCAACTTATACTTAATTACCCTCTCGGTAAAAAACGCGTTGGATTTCGAAAACTGGTCCATTATGTTCATTGTGTTTACGCGAAAAAGTTTTTTTTTTTTTTAACGTAAACTGCGACGTACCGCTTCAAAGTTGCTCGTGTCTTTTTCACGTGACATGGCCATTCGGGGCAGCGAACTTGTTTTTATTGCTTTGTTATTTCTCAACGTCAGATTCCGCTATGTCCCGGCTGACTTCCCGCTTGCACCACATTTATGTGTGCGCGCGAGTGTGTCTGTCTTGGTTGATTTGGACACGGAACCACTCCCAAAGCGTTTACGCAAAGGGCGTAGAAAGCTGTGACTGTCACCGCGAACTCCACTTTGGCTTTACAAGTCAGCGGGAGGAGGAGGAGGAGGAAGATGCTCCAATCACCTTGATTTCTCACACAGAATCAGTTAAAAACAACAACAACGTTTCAATGAAGCAAATCCAGTGGCGCCCTCTCACTTTTTTACCTTTTGCCACATTTCAGGCTTCAGACACAAAGATAAAACATTTGAAATCTCTCTTTTGTTTTGTTTTTTACTTTCGCAACCGTCTGTATCTTCTTCGGGCTTTCCGTCAGTATTTTTTTGTGTGTGCTGTGACGATTCCGCTTCTGCCTAGCAAGCAATGGTTTGCTTCATTTGAATAAGGTAAACTGTGTTGCGTCACCTCTGTCAAAAGTTGTGGGATTACGACAGTCAAACAAATGACGGGGGATGTGTTCCGGATTTGCATGTGACAGAAACATTTGTGCAATGAGTTTTCAGCCCTCACACACACGCGCTGAAAATGTATTCAAATCCATTGAAGGTGTTTCTTTGTGCCTATTCTCACCTTCTCGCTGTCATGAAATGGAAGGCAAGTTTATGACATCACAAAATGAATAGAAGACTGGCTTTTGCAGTCCTTCCAAATAATAGGCACCGCAGGCTTGCATGAAGCTCTTTGTAAATGAATCCATGAATACTGTAACATTTTGTGACAATGGCAGCAAATTGAAATCCATTTGAGAGTTTTCTGGAAGCCAAGGACGTAACCGGATTCACTGTTATGGTCTTTCATTTAGTTTAGATAAGATAAGATGACCGAATGACTTTTGCGTTCAGAGTTGGGTAAGCGATTGAATGCTTCTCGGGCTCAAAGGTCGCCCCACGGTTCCTGCAGCGCGTAAGAAAAACTTCCGCGTGTACGCCCAGATCCCGCAATCGCCCTCGGTCTGAATAAAACCACTTCAACCGTGAACGTGTTCAAATCTAAACAGCGGAGGGACCTCGATCTGCTCACTTGTACCGCGACGCTGGACGCAGACGAGTGATTTTTGGCGGTGAAATCCTCGTGATGATTAAGTGCAAGAGTCACCCGCAAGGGGCCCACCGTGACTTTTGAAGCGTGCATTTCATGGATTTTAAAGTCCGGAATCGTTTTGTGCCAAAGGCGGAACTTTCCTTCATAAGTGAAGAGGCTCCACCGTCAACTTGATCACTCGGAATGCATTTTCAGGAACTTGAGGCATTTTGTGATTTTTCTTTCCCTGTCAATCTCTCCATTTACTGTATCTATTTATTTATCTAGCTAGCTAGCTCTTTATCAATAACATTTAAAATGTTCTCTCTGAATTCAGCGTCATCGTTTTAGCCATTTGAAACAAGGCAGGATGATTTTGTATTTCAATTGTACTGATGGCGGCGTCCGGAAATAAATCTTGAGCCTGGGGCACCTCGTAAGGTAGGACCGGCTCTGCGGATTCCTTTAGTTTCGACAGTCACGTGCACGCGCGGTGCCGGCAGCTCCGTTTGTTTGAGGAATTCCTTTTTCCAGAGAACAAAATCGCCACGGGCTCGCACGACGCCGCGCTCATACCAAAGGGCGTCTTCAAAACAAACCAAAAGTTTGATGGCGGAGGCCGCCAGCAGAGGTCACGCGGTGTTCTTGTCGCAACTGACGCTCCTTCGCCGAGGACAAAATTGTAGACGACTGCGCCGTGCTTCCTCGTGGGTGCAGTCCGTCGAGCGGCGGTAGCTGTCCAACTGGTTCGCAATTACAGCTGCAGATACTTCATGAAATGAATGCGCCGAGATTTTCGGATTATCTCCGCCGAGGAGGTAACGTTTTCGCCCGACTTTTTCCTTTTTGTTTGAAGAAATCATCTCGGAAAAGTTGCACTTGTTTGGCTCTTTGGCGATTTGCTTTGTTCCATGCGTGATTGGAAAGTATGCCATTCCTATTCAAGGCTCGTCAAATGTGACGCGCTGCACCCAAGAGGCGCTTGATGACATGAACGCTTGACAGCGAAAGGTTAGCATGTCGACAGTGATCTTGCAAAGTGACTGGAGTCAGATTCCTCGACGGAGAAAACTCTCCTGTAGGCTCTTGGTCGTGACTGGAAAGCATGGAGAGATATCGTGTAGATATATATTCGACTAATGCGTTACTTGCCGGCATCACTGGTACCGAAATAACATTCAAAAATGTTTTGATATGCTGGACCACAATCCGATGATGTTTAACTCATTCAGTACCAGCCAATTCTGAACCAAGTCTGAAAAGACGTTTAAAAACGTCTTTGGGAGTGAATGAGTTATGTATTCTTTAGCTGACCGGTGATTGTACGTTGCAATTATGGGATTGAAACTTGCGCCTCCGCAACGACTCCAGAAGTCTTTTCGAAAGAATCCTCGTTCAATGTAAGACCGGTATCGTTGTCGGACGCGAAGCCCAGATGAAACCTTGAACCTGTCAGGGGCAACCGCATCAGGGGCAACGCGCGGCACGAGTTGTTGATGCGCCTTCCGAGAAGGCCATCCTGAAATGGACGCGGAAGAAAACGTGCGTCGAAAAGGGCGCCGGGGGCCTTTTTTCTTGACATTTGCTCCGTTCTGAAAAGGCAACTTCCCATCCTCATCTGTATCGAGAGTGCTGCCTTCCCGTTGGTTTGAGGAAGAGGAAGAAGCATCTGGACACATGCCAGCGCCAGACGCGTTCTCCGGTCAATCACGCTGTCGCGGGAGACCCGCTGGCTCGAGCAAGAGTTGTGACCTTAGCGTGTTCTTCGATCGCCAGGATGACATCTTGGTTGGGCGAGTATTTCTGGGCGGACTGGATCTGGTTTCCCGAAGGCTACGGTTGGGCCGACCTCAAGGACCCCGATGTCGTCCTGCCTCAGTTGCCGGACCTTTGGGCTTTCATCCCCATCGCTGTGGGCTTCCTGGTCCTCCGACCCATATTCGAAAGGTAAATCGGCGGAGGCTGTGATCGCCGTTTGCCGCCCGCTCGTCCCTCCCGCAAGTTTGTCCCACCTTTTTGACTTTTCAGGTGGGTGGCGATTCCTCTGGCGTCCCTGCTGGGAGTGAGGGACAAAAAGCGCGCCAGTGCGCCCTCCAATCCCTTACTGGAGGCCCACTTCTGCAGCGTAGCGAAGCACCCCACACAGGTAAACCAAGAAACGCAGCGCCATAGCGGTGCGGGCGCAGGAATTGTCGCACTCGCTGTCATCCCAACGTTGCTTTTGCCACGCGCAAGTTCCCGTCGGCGAGTATTCATGCGGGCCGCGGATCGGCCGGCCGCTTCTGTTGACGCCACGGATGTAAACGCGGCCCGCCGCGTTGCAGCCACCGTCCGCAAATTGCATCTCCCGCGGTGACATAGGTTGCTCCAATCAATGTATTTCCATTTGGCGACGACGCAACGGCCAAATGGTGCGCACGTGGTCTCGAAACGCCCGGCGACAGAAGCCGACTTCTAATTTGATCGCTTGTGCTTGTTTCCAGAGCTCCTTAGAAGCGTTGAGTAAACAGGCAGACTGCTCAGTGCGACAGGTCCAGCGATGGTTCAAGCGGCGGCGGAACCAGGACCGCCCCAGCAAGATCAAAAAGTTTCAGGAAGCCAGGTACGTCCAGCCCTTGCGCGCTAGCACGCAAACCCGACGACGAATGACATCGTTCCCTTTTTATGCATGACACTTGGTCGGAGCCGACACGTGGCGTCGCCCTCGCCTCCTCCAAGGACTCGAGTCCAAAGTCATAACCACAGAGTCGGTCATGGAACCGACCAAGGCTGGTCCGGATGGTGGCGCCGCCTTGATTGACTCCCAAAAAGGCTCAGCGAGCTCTTGCTTTGCACAGATGTGAGGAGCACAAAGCACGTGCCGGCACCTACTGGGGGGGTGCCTTCGGCGTCCCCCCTTCCCACTTGAACAGCCGCACGCCGTCCTCCGTTACGTCCGCGTTTCTTCGATATAAGCCGTGCGTCGGCACAAAATCAAGTGGCACCACAGCATTCGCCGATTTTGGGCCCGCATGATTAGGCGCGCCGTCCGTCCGGCCATTTTGGAGAAAATTTGAAGACTTTGAAGTGCGACCGTACGCTACCAGATTGTGCGCCTTGTTGAAGCATTTTGCCAGCTTTGACACGTTTTATTTTTTCTTTGGATGCTTTTCATTGGCCCGAAAACCGTGGTGGACTTTGACGCGTTTTGGGCTTTTTTTTTCTTCTTCTTCCTTCTGACGTAAAGTAGAAGGAAGTCATTGGAGGTAAGTCGAGGCGGAGAAGTAAGACAGTGTTTGATTTCAGTGCTGAGAATGAATTTGTGCTTCCTTGTCAAAATGTTGAATGTGACCACTACTTTCTCTTCCAGTTGGAGATTTACCTTTTACCTTTTTGCTTTCTTTGCTGGCCTGGCAACCCTTATTGACGTGAGTCTAAAGTTATCCTTTGGGAAAGCGTGTCGTCACGGCAACGTGTACATTGATCTTCACTCAAGTGGCACCCAAAGGGTCCCCTTTGTCACGTTGCCCGCAGACGTGGTGGCCGGATCCTAACGGTTGTCTCTCCCCTCTCAGAAACCGTGGTTCTATAATATGAAGAGGATGTGGGATAACTTCCCCAAGATGGTATGCTAACGGTACTTTTTTAAAGCTGTCCCTGGCTGTGTTGCCCTGACTAAATCGCACCGCTATTCAGATTCTGTTGAAAGTCTAAAATATCCCCGTCTGTCTTTTGTCCCAGCCGCTCCTCCCGTCGCAGTACTGGTACTACATGATTGAACTGGGCTTCTATGTGTCCCTGCTTGTGAGCGTGGCGTCCGACGTCAAGCGCAAGGTAGGCGTGCACTGACCGTCTCCTGAGCGGCACACGACCGAGTCGGAGTTTCCACTCGCGATTGGAACGGCGTCGACTGCGAGAACGCCAAAGCGATTCCTCTTTCGACATCCGATCGTTCCGCTTCGAGCCGCACCTGGCTGCTGAGGTGTTTGTTGGATGGATATTGAGCTGCATATAGCGAAAGAGGGATATCGTCAGGCGCCGTGCTCGGATAGCGGTGGCATTGACATGGTGGGAATTTGGCTCTGAGTTTGATTTCACCAAAGTCACTCAAAAGTGTCATCATCAATGCCAACGCAATTTCCTGAACCGTCTGTGTGGTATTCTGAGATGCAAGGGTGTTTAAAAAAAACGTGAACGACCGCGATTGGGTCAATTGACTTTTGCCGCCATTTGATGTGATTTGGTGGCCTTCCGCACTGCTCTGAGTTCATCATTAGGATGAGCAGAGCATCATTGAGCTGTCCATCCGTGACTCCTCTTTACAGCTTGATCAATAAGTCACCAAGCACGGTACCATGAACTTTTTTTTCCTTTGGTTTCTTTGCAGGATTTCAAAGAACAGATCGTTCACCACTTTGCCACCATTTTGCTCGTCGGTTTTTCCTGGCTGGTCAACTACATCAGGGGAGGAACTTTGATCATGTTAGCGCACGACGCCTCCGACTATCTCATGGAGGTATTTCCATCTCGCTCTCACTCATGAAAACACACTGGAGCGTTTTGGGTTCTCCCGTGAAATGAGCCGCTCAAAAGATCAACTTGCGTCAACTGCTCGTCTCTGTTGAGCTCATCGCTTGTGGTCATGTAGCACAGTCAAAGATCCTTTTCCCATCAGTCCCGTGACATGTCGGCGTCACAGCTTCCGCATTCCAGCATCACGTATTTTGGACGCAGCGTTTGGTCAATGCCAAAAGTTTGCCAAGTGGAGAGGTATGGGGTGGGGGCACGCGACCCCTTGAACTCCAAATAACGAGAAAGCTGTTCAGGTAGGAGGCGAGATCTGAAATGGGGTTTTTACCTCTTCTGTAGCATGTGGCTTTCATCCATTTCTTGTGCGCAAGATTGAAATTGAATTTTGAAAGCGTGAAAAGGCGATCGTGTGTGTGGCCACATTGTCAGTCGTCGCCCAAGCAGCCAGTTTGTCTGTGTTGTGTGGTGTCTGCCCTCTAGAGGTGAAAAATGGCCGCGCTAACCCTGTGACGTGTCTTCCCATCTTCTCAGTCAGCCAAGATGTTCAACTACGCAGGTTGGAAGAGGACGTGCAACTTCATATTCGTTGTCTTTGCTGTCGTTTTCATCATCACCCGCCTCGTAATTTTCCCCTTCTGGTAAATATACGTGTTGCACAAGACTTTCTTCTTGCTTTTCTCATGAGCCATTGGGTGCACAAGGTTATGATCAAAAACATTTTGCAAAAGCACACTCGATCGGTTCAAGCGGCCATTCGGGCCATTGCGCTCATTGAGGCCGAGCGAATGTGGATTTTTTTCATTTTTTTCCCTTTAGGCCAATGATATTTGGGAGGAAGAAATTCTGAAAAGAGATTTGTCGGCTGGTTCTTCAAAAAAAAAAAGTATAATTAATCTAATCTCTTCTTTTGGGGTCCCTCATCGCTTACAACAAAGATATAAATTGCAGACAGAATATTTGACTCTCTGTGACAGTACTCTGTCCTTTCGTATTTAAGTTTACTCAAGTGTATTTCTCGAGCACTTGAAGACAACCGGCGCCCAACGTTCATTCCAAAGAGAGGGAGCGGCCTTCGGAAAAGGCTCCATCCCCTCTAGGCCTCCGTTTCGTTCTCGCTATCTCTAATCCGTACCGGATTTCATATCACGGTCCAGTTTAAGACCAAAGTTCGAGGCCGTTACCTTCAGATCACAGAGGAAAAAGATGCAAGGAAGCACGAAGTCTCGACTTCAGATTTGGACCATAAGTGAATGCAATGCGGTACAAAAGCCACGTGCCTTCAAATGGCGGGCGAAACATGATTGGAAAATGAGAAACGTGGCGTTTTTGCAGCATGGCCGCTGCGCGCGCGTACTCGGCAAAGCAAAAAAAAAAATCCACGCCCATCATAACAACGGGCACGCGAGCCACCGCTTCGATGGGCTTTTGATTGGTGAGTGTGAGCGCTTGTGACCGCGCGCTCTGTTCTTGCGTGCAGCATCATCCACGCGACGTTGGTGTACCCCCTGACCATCTACAAGCCCTTCTTCGGCTTCTACTTCTTCAACGGTCTGCTGTTGCTGCTGCTGGCGTTGCACGTCTTCTGGGCGGCGCTGATTGTACGCATGGTCATCAAGTTCCTCCCCGGCAACGTAAGAAGCCCCGCCGCTTGAATGCCTTCAGGAGGCTTGGGCCATGAAGGGAAAGAATAATTGGGACTCTTTTTGATTGAGATTGAATATTGCCATTATTCTGCCATTTCAGAATGTGGCATTTATTCAACTGCCAAAGCTCTCTTCTCGATTTAATTGGATAGAACAACCGGGAAATAAATGAGTAAAGGAAAAATATAAATATATATATACTGTATATACATATTATAAACTAGGTTTTCCCGCTGCAACTTGCAAACACGCAGCGCGCCGTTCAGAAATCAGAATCACGGTGGAATTCCAATTCAGTGCCCAGCCCTAGCTAGGCCGTCGTCTCAGCTCAAGCGCCGCAACTGATGGGATTTCACGTGAATTTCCCCCTCCAGGACATAGTTGAAGATGAGCGCAGCGACAAAGAAGAGACGGACTCCGAAGACGAAGACGGCAGCGGCGAGCGGAATCGAACCTTGAAAAACGGTCACCTTTGCAACGGCCACACCGCGCTCAACAACAACCGCCAAAAGATGGACTGAGTAGACGCCGAAACCACCCTTGCGCGCATCCCCCACTTGAAATCCAAAGAATCGGAGTGTGGCATGCAGAGAGATGATACACCCCCCCCAAAAAGCATTTCTTCACCATATCTACATGATCAATAGTCGCCCACTTTTCTCAACACTGGAAATTGACCAAGGAATAATCAAGACAGTGATTCTGCGCCGTTGGTGCTGTTGGCTCCCTCCCCTCCCGCTTCATCACATTTAGTTGTTAGCACACTGTAGCTTTCATGGCTTGTTGCCTTTCCGCCTGACTAATTTCACTGAAGCCACTGGGACAAAGTTAGTATGGAGCGTTTCCGGATTGAAGTTTACGGACGGGTCGTCGTAAGTTGCTTGCAAAAAAAATGTGCAAAGCAAAATCCCGAATGGCAAATAAGAATTTTATCAGTTTGCAAAAGTGAGCCGCCGTGGTTCCAATTGTGGCAACAGAACATGCACGCGCGGTCCAAAATCATTTGAACATGTTTATGTGTGTGTGTGAGTGTGTGTGGATGCTAAATGGATAGTTTTAGTTTGGTGATTTTATTTGTGACCGGTCCTGTTCAAAGAAGAAAAGCCGGTTCAGCGTAACCCCTAACCTTAAGTGCTCCTTCTTGGAACACGGTCGCTAACATTTATTTTCAGTGTTTTCTGTCACCCAAGATGCACTTTATGGACGTTTAATCGTAGTCAGATCACTTGGATAGGCTTACATTTGGATCCCAATTGGATTCGTTTTCACCAGCGGTTTGGGCAATTTTTTTTGGGGGGGGGGGGTCAGTGTTTTGGTTCAATGTTAGCAAAAAGTGCTTCATTCGTCGAAACCGATGAAGAGACGTCTCCAGGAACCCGTCACCCAAGTGTGTCATCCAAGTGCCTTCATCATTTGGACTGCGAGTTGTTTCTAAATGCCTTCTTTGTGCCCCAACGCGTCAACCTGCTCCTTCCAAACAGCTTTTTTGCCTCCCACTCACCTCCCCGCCCCAGAAAGTGTGTTTTTTTTTTTTTTAAGTCTGTGTTACGTGTTGCTGAATGATGATTAAAAAATAAAAAAAGCTCTATTTGTGTTAAAACGACCCTTTGACTGTTTTATTGGATTTTGAATCTTGAAACGTCTTTCGGGCTGGACCTCGCAAGTGCTCCAAGTCACGTGACGCAAACCACATCGATGTGAAATTCGGATTGTCGCGGTTGCAAAAACAAAGGTTGAAAAAAACGTTGTTATTGATAGCAGAAGCCAGAATAACAAGCGGCTGTCGGCAAGCTCGAGTGCTAATGGTAAAATACAACAAAATCTAGTCCGTCCGTTCCCAGCCGTCTTCGGGAAGCAGGCGGCGGACACCCTGAACCGGTTGCCAGCCAGTCGCAAGACAAAATCTCGTGTTTCGGCGAATCCCGGCGTATTTGTGGCGAGGTGTTCCTTCAATATACCGATACAGATTAACTTTTTTTTTGTTTCAATTCGACGGTTAACTTTTTTTTGGGGGGGGGTGTTTTGGGGCCAAAATAATAGCTTTAGCACTGGTGGCCTCTTGGTGTCAAGGAAATGTCAAGTTACTCCATGAGCTTCATTTGGACAAAAGTAGTCATTTGACACAGTACGGGCAATTGACAACCCATTTTAAAGGATGTCTGTGATCCAATTACGGTCAGATTTTCACCATTTTCAACAGGGCTTCGTCCGTATCCTCCGTGAATCGCGGGGCTGCTATCGCTCATTTGGCACCACTGGTTGTTTATAGATTACAAAGCTTTTTTAAAATTTATTTGCAAGCGCACCAGTATCGACATGTCTTGTTGTTGGTGACCAGGTTTCCTCGCTGCTCTTTTCCCGAATCCGTCAGGTTTCTTGGCTGACACCCCCGCAACTCGTAGCTTCTGCTCCCTCCACGGTTTTCTTTCTCATTGAGGTCTGGAGACCCTTTTCCTTGAACTGCTTGACTTTGACTATATCTATATGTTTTTTGTTATTAAAACTGGAAAAATGGAGGTGTTTTGCAGTGGCGCCGTTGTCCACTTGGTATGCCAACGTTGTTCTACAAGGTTCCAGGAATTGACAGCTGTGGAAAACAATGTCCTAGAAAGTCGAGCGTGTGTTTCACTCTTTGAAAACGCAACAACCAGATTTAGTTTCCTCCCACCTCTCTTGTTTTGGCACGCAACCTTCGAGGCCTTCTAGGCTGATTGGGCACAACGGCCGATCGCCTTACACGCACGCTCATCAAGACTGCTCATGTGAATGTGGCGGGGTCGGTTTCGACCTCGCTGGCTCCACATGTCGATTGCAATTGCATCTCTTGTATCTCCTCTCCGGATTAGTTTTGCTCCTCGCAAATCTGTTTTACCTCGCCACTCTTACGTAAGACATAAATTCAGCATCCCTGACATTTGAACAGCGCCTGGAACTGTCGAGTCTCCTTTTGACAGGAGAACACAAGTGTGTGTGCGTGTGTGTGTGTGTGATTCACTCGCACGCTGTCGCCTTATCAAATTCCCACTCAAATATTAATAAGGGCTTAGAGATCCAGAGGAGGCCGCAAAATGCGAGCGCACGCCATGAATGTTGCAGGAGCGCCGCGTATCCAAGATCTCTCGAGTTGTAGGGACATAAATCTGTTCACGCATACCCAGTGTTATCTCAACACCAGAATGTTCCCCAAGGTGTGCGCGAATCAGCTTCCCGCCTGCTCGTTTTCCCCGTGTGGTGATCACGCGGGGAGGAAGGGAAACGCGAGAGCCACGCCAACCAAGACTGCCTCGCGCAAGTGACGTGACGAGGAAGCAGCCGGGAGACCCAACGCCAGCACGTGAAGCTTTTCAAAAGTCTGGACACACGTGGTAAGTTCGATATCTCTTGGCCTGCGTCTTTCTTCCTTTTATCGGACCTCATAAGCATAAACAAACGCTCACGACCATTCTTCCTATCTGTCTCCTGAGCAAACATTTGAGCTGACACTGGGAGGACTGGCGTTCGTCAGCCCCATGGACCACGGAATGAAGCATCCAGCGCTCCCGTTCGAGGTGGATGTGGATCTGGGTTTTGCGCTCTTCTTCCTCTCCCTCCTGTGCTTCTTCCTACTGGTGACGGTGGTGCGCTGCGCCCAGACGGTGGTCGACCCTTACGGTTCCATCTCCACCTCCACCTACCAGGAGGAGCAGATTACCTGAACAATTCGCTCTGGGCGAGACACTAAATGAACTACCGAAACACAATCCCGAAAGTGCAGTGTATGAATGGAATACGCGGTGCTTGATCCATTCATTCAAGCACCATCCAACGTTAAAATTGCCTTACACCACACCCGAAGGCCACAGCATTTCTATTTTTTGATGTCATGTCATGTGATTAATACTTTGTCGTGCGTCGAAGCTGATGTTGATGTTTTCAACAATAAATGTCTTGCAGAATATCCCAGCCCAGGCGCGATGCAGTACAGTTTTGAATGACTACCTCTCTCACGGTGTTCCAACAAAACCGAACAGAACATTTGATTCGGTTCTCAAATTGGATGGCGTTGTAATTTCTCACAAATTGCGAAAATCCTTTGGCGCACGGGCTGTCACTTTTCAACCTTTTGGTACTCAAAGCGTTTTACACTGTCATTTACCTACTGATGACGCAGCATCAGGAGCAGTGGGGGTGGGGGTTGAGTATTTTGCTCAAGGACACTTCGCCGAGGTCACAATTACCGGGGATTGAACCCCCAACCTCTGGGTGGGGAGACAACCACGCTTCCGCCCAGCCAGCCGCAGGGAGATGAAATGTGTGTTTGAATTTATAATATTCTACAAAATGATTCGGGAAATTTGTCTTATCGAATATCATTTCAGTCTCTCGGATGAACACCGCTGATAGAGAGACTATTGTTCATGTTAATTAATTCATGTATTTGTTTTCGACGTGCGGTGATGGTACCAAACATTTTAATAGACACTCCGAACCAGCAGGTGGCGGAAACGCGCCATTTCGTTGTTTGCCAACCACCCAAAACTCATAGGAAGAAGAAGAAAACGAACAACGAAGCAGAAGAACGGACAACGACGACGGAGCATCGCAGCTTACGGAACCTTGACGTCTTACCTGCCTGCATTCATATTAGCACTAACTGGTAGTCAAGGCGGGAACGTTTTTATCATATTTTTAACGAGCTATTCATGCTCCTTGTGCTACAAAATCGTAGTCCCAAAGACTCTAAAGGCGAGGAATTCGTTAAGTCGGGTAAGCTAGTTACATCTACCGCATTGCTGAACGCATCGTTCCAGACTTAACTCGTGAGGGCATTTCAGCTTTTGACTCCGGCAGTGGTCGGTCACAATAAATTCGAATTTCAGCAGAACGTCGCGTTGCATCTCTTCTGTGGTCACTTTCCGTTCAGAGCCGATCATGCTAGCATTTGAACGGTGGCGCTCAAATGTGGACACAAGAAGGTAGAGAATTGTTTGAGGAAGGAGCGTGATTTTAATCACACTCGAGATTTCAAAAGTTGTTTTTCATTCAGTTCAATTCGGAGGTGCTGTCGTGACGTCGTCACTGACTATTTTGTTCCCGCACTGGCTGTTAAGTGTAATTCGAATGGCAACAAAAATAAAACCCAACGCAATAGTTCGGTAAAAGTGTTTTTCTTAGGACAGAAATAAATTGTCATGGCGATGTCAATATTTGTAATGTATTTGTAAAACAATATAAACTACAAATTATTCATTAAGAAACGAGACCACGAAAAAGAGACTCTTTAGCTGCTGCTAAATAAAAATAACA
This sequence comes from Hippocampus mohnikei, assembly GCA_026261675.1. NCBI lineage: Eukaryota > Metazoa > Chordata > Actinopteri > Syngnathiformes > Syngnathidae > Hippocampus > Hippocampus mohnikei. The sequence continues at coordinate 2,763,461 of JAKGUB010000345.1, forward strand.
CTTGGCGTTACATTGTGTGGTTGAAGTGTATATATGTATTTATTTAATTATTTGAATTGAATGAAAAACAATTCTATTTTATCAATAAAGCTAATATATCTGATATTACATGTGGACATTATTGTTGGTACTCTTCTGTTTGACTGAAACAAACACACACACACACAAAGGCTTTGAAGAAAAAAATGAGTCATTGTAGCCATGTACTGAAAATGTAACTGATGAAAAAACAGGCATATTTATCCTGGGGCTGCCTTTTGCATTCAGGGTCTGTGGGGTGCAAAGGGGAGCAAAATGTGGCTCCCTATAAACACTCAATGGCATCTAACTACAAAACATTGGCGTATTCTGAAGTGGCCTTTTCTGAGCCCTCATCTAAATTCTATTTGTGAAACCAAATAGTCTGAAGAAGGCACTTTTCAAATGTGAGACTGTCGAAAAACAATTTGCTCACGAGGAGTGGGTCAAAATACCTGTCAAAATGTACACATATCAGTAAGAGATTGATTTAAAAAAAAAAAAAAAAAGGTTGAATTGCACCGATTAGCTTCCAAGGAGGGTACCGTCATTTTTTGTCCAATCCAGTTTCATGAATTTGTGTTTTTAATTTTTCAAAATAAAGCTTTTGGTTGAAAATGCTTGATTTTTCATCGGCTAATTTCCAGGAATATTTACTTTGGCTTTGTTTGTTTCAAGTTTTTATACTGTAGTTACTAATATTCTTTTTTATACTGACTCATCGATTCTGTATCATTTAGGGGAGATGATGGAGCTGGATGATCAGTTGGAGGTGACAATGTCACAGTCCGAAGAAACCAGTGTAAAGAGGGGACGGTTTGAGTTTGGTAAGTTGGCGCGGGGGGGGGGCAAAGAAATCTCTGCTTTTCCTGTAGCTAAAATGACATTTGTGATTATTCTTTGATATATATTCTGGCATTTTGAGTGGGCTTGTCTTGTATATTCACGTTTTTGTTTTTTGTTTTTCTTTGTAGAAAACCTGCCTGAATCTCAATGTGATTTGGGTCCTTCCACAAGTGACTTTCCGTGCAAAAGGACGCGACTGGAATACGGATTATCGAAAAGAGTGGAGGTGTCGTTGGTTAGGCTTCCCGATTACAAAATGAGTGCTCTTCGACCACCGACGCCGTCGCAGTTTTACAGCGAAGATGAATCTCAAAGCAGTTCAGATTCTGATAGGGAGCAATATGACAAATCCAGTGATTCTGATCATCCATCGGCCAAAAGATTGAAATCCAAGAAGAAAAAAAACGTCAACAATATTGGTAAGTACTTCTATCTCGCGGCACTGACCTTCGGGGCATCGGCGTGGCTTGGCTTACTTCATTTCCTTGAAATAATACCAAGAAGATCCATTTTCTGTTCCACCCCATGGTTGCGGGTTAGCCGGACCCCATCCCTTGCATGGCTCACCTTCGCAGAGCCATTGTTGGCACTCGGCCATGTATTACTATCCGTTTTGGTCACTGATGTTGAAGGCTGAACGAATGATTGAATATGAATTGACACGTCATGCAATTTTCAAGAGTTTTATCGTCATGAGATTGATCTGTTGCTAGCATTTCTTTAAAAATACATGGGAAAGAGGACCTGGGGGGCTCGGAGGGGGATCACATTTAAAACTACAATATTTCAGGGGGGGGGGGGCTTGCAAATAGATTAATATTGAAAAAAGGTTGCACCCCACTGATTGTTTGGTTAATTCGTAGATGGTGGCGTTCGCGCTTGATTGGCTCCAGACCCTCCAATTTGTCGAAAATGGACGCACGCGCACACATTGTGCTGCTCCCTATTTCCACAGATCACACGCCCATCATCGATTCATCAGCGTTTGCCTATGCGCCTCAAGAAACAACAAAAATTCGTCCCGATCTGCCTGAGGAGGAAATCACGGTGGGCTCGACGGTACTGGCCAGGAAGAAGAACTTGAGGTGGCAACGGGGGCAAATTGTGGAGGTGGTTACGAAAGGTGGGAACAATTTCGCCCTCACTCTTGAGAGGTCATGATCGAATGCATGGCTGTACCTATGTGAGAAAAAACAGACAAACAAAACAAGCCTTAACCGAACAAGTGTCATTTATTTATTTATTTTTTAAAGTAGGTTAAACGGTCCAAACTTTGTTTCCTACGGCCACACAATATTTCTCCCAAAGTCTTTGCCTGATCAAGATGTTTATTTGGCAAATGTGAGATGAGCCGATCGTTCGCCCTGGTGTGCAGTGTTCTTAACCTGGGTTCGATGGAACCCCAGGGGTTCGGTGAATCGGTCTCAGGGGTACACCCGAGCCTCTGCCACGGAGGTGAAGACACACCCGACTCGACACGTTAGCTGCGTCATGAACACTGACCTTGAGTGAGTGAGGTGTGTAGTTCCTTGGATGCCATTTCCGCGTGGCTCGCCGTTGCCTCCTGGCTAAATCTCGAGTTGTGTGAGCACCCCGGGGAAAATTCACCGCCGCTCCCAGCTCGCCCCTTTTGCGGATCATGGCCCTGATTTTTCATTCACTCGTCTCCCAAAGCCTCGGAAAGAGATTTGTAACCTTTTGCGGACTTTGTTGTTTTGTTTTTACTTCAAATATTTAGTTTTGAAGTTTGTTTGAATGGTTTTCTCTTTGAGATGTTGTTACCCAGTTCACTTGATCTGACCAAGACCGATCAAGTTCTTTCTTTATTGCCCCAATCACGGGGCCCGAACTGATTGTGCCCTTTTCTTTTTGTATCCATTGTCATTGTAGAAGACGGGCGACTCAAGTACAAGATTATGTTTGACGAAAAGGGGAGGAGCCTGGTGTCAGGACACCACATTGCTTTTGAGGTCACCCCGAGGCTGGAGCAGGTGTACGTCGGGGCTCGTGTGGTGGTCACATGTCAGGAGGACACCGCTCAGTTCCGAGCCGGCATCCTGGCGGAGCTCCCCAGCAGGAAGAACCGACTCAGGTGTGCCAAAGATGCATTTTTGCAAAGTATTTGTTCTCAGTGCATTCTTTTGCTCCTTTCAATAGATTTTTCAAGATAGCTTTTTATGGAGTTGTTGATTTTGTTTTAATGCCCTTTTAGAGGCGCGTTTGTCCATCATTATTTTAATACGAAAGTGATTCGTTTTAGTCCGATCGCATTTCTTGTGTGCATTATCAAAAAGGACTGCCAAGTATTGTGTAAGTAAAGAACAATTCCCAATTCAACCTGCCTCCTCCTCAAGGCCCAACAGTCATGGCGAAATAAATCCATTTAAAAGAAACCCCAAAAGCTCATTTACGAGACTGACAGGGTCACGGCGCTTCCACTCATTTCATCTCGGACATACCGATGATTTCCAAAACACTCTTCTGCAAGTCACACAGTCTGCAAAATAAGATGGACGAGACATGAGTCATTGTATCGAATCGTCGTCGCTCTGAATCAAGTCGTGAGGTACGTCTTAGATGTCTGCGTTAAAAATCAGGTGGGAGCGTTCATAAAGAAAACTTTTTCACTCGGGTTGTTTTTGTGATTTGTGACTTGAGAAATGACATTTTCACGCCCTTAAAGCTTTGAATCCATTTTTAGGTTTTTGGTGTTCCTGGACAACCACAGACCCGTCTATGTTGGCTTAACCTTATTTTACCTGGTGTGCAGACCATGTAAGTTGGACATGTTCATACTTTTTTTTATCAACAGCCTGTCGAAAATTGTTTTGGATGGCATTGCGTTAAATAAGCACATTGCAAGTTTGAATCGACGAAGTCTTGTCACGCGGCCCGGCGCATGCTCAGGACGGTAGCGTCTGAACCAGGATGTGGGTCTCGCACGATGGTGCCAGTGCACCACTCCAGGGTTGCTTTGGACTGCACGTTGTTCCGCCGTCGTCGTCTTCGAGCCGCACTCGGGTCGAACCGGAACGCTTCCGAGTGTTGATGCCCGTGCCGCTTTTGTCACCCGTTCAGTGCCAGACCCCACGGACGACATTCAGGACGACACTCACAAGCGGTTTATGAAGCAGTACATCAGGGACTGGCCGTACCCTCACTTGACTCAGTACAAGCCTGGTCAGAACGCTTCGGTGGAGTTCAACGGAGTCCAGGTTAGGTGCAAGGTGGAGATGGTGGACTCCAGCTTGATCATGGTGGCTTCTGAGGTTGGTGCCGTCTTTTTGACTCTCCTCTTCTCCTTTGCCCGATGGGCTTGGATGACACCGCGCTCCTGTTGTCTTGCTTTCAGTGTAATCAGCACAAAGAGTGGATTCACCGTGGCTCCATTCGACTGTCGCATATGCCGAGGTTCTTGGAACTGAGGAGAAGAGAAGCTGAGGCAGGTGAATAGTAAATGTGGACTCCATTGACAAGTCCGTCATTGTAACAAGACTTCAAATTTCTCTGGAAAACGTTTTTTTTTTTGTGGGCGGGGGGGGTAAATAATTGGCTTACTTGAATTGGATTTCCCGCCTGTGAATTGTACACATTTCTCTGGTGGATTGCTATGATTCCAATTTAAACAAACATTAAAAACAACGCATTTCAGTGTTTTAGTTTTTCCCTGACAAGTGTCAATTGTGTATATGGTTATTCATGAGCAGCTGTGTTTTAGACATCAACTACTTGCATTAGTTTTGAGGCGATAACAAGAGAGGTTAGTACATCTTCAGAAGTGTTTGGTTGTTTTCATTGAACCACGCGAGTTCAGGCGGAGATCAAGACGAATGGTCTCTGTCGATCAGAAAGAAAAATAGGCTTGTTCATTTGCATTGATCAAATGTGAGACAGAGCAACCTTGGTTTACAAATGACCCTTCTTGGAACAGTTCAGTTTTACGAACGTTTCCAAAGAACAATGACCTCTGTTTTTTTTGGGGGGGGGCAGTTCACAAATCGTGTTCTGCTTGTGCCATATTAACATTCACCAATTGCAAATGTTATTTGGCGTCGAAATGATCCCTTCGGTGTTGTTCTAAACCAGGAGCGTCAAACGGACTTTGGTCACGGCCGCTCCTCCTTGTGGTTTCCTTTGCGAACGCCAAGGAACGGATGACCACGTCATATGACACATGGCTAACGTCAGGTGCAAACCTACCTCCAAAATCATTGCTTTTCACAAGCGCCATATTTGTTCAATCGTCAGCACTGCATTGTCAGAGAGAACGAGCCGTTTTCAACGCTTGATTTGTAAATGTAACACAAGTGTGGACTGACCAATAAGCACCCTGTCAGGGATGTACACAACAAATTGATGAATAACTAGTTTTGAAATCAAAGGCCCGCCAAAACTGTTTACAGCTCCAATATTTCAGTTGTTTTAAAAGGGGGATCGGTTAAAAATAACAAAACAAACCGGTGCAAGATATCAATGTTTCTCAAAGGGACCAGAATTTGCAATGTTGGTATTTTAGCAAGAAGCCTGAAGTCGACGCACGTTATTTTGCTTTTGCAGGCTGCACAGAATGAGATCAAGCTCCTGGGCCTCAAGTTTGACACCCATGTTCTTTTCAGTGAAAACTGCAAGCGGCCAACATGAACGGCAAGCGAAAAAGCACATTGCGGAAGTGATTTGCTTGCCAACGCACCGCATTATTTCTTTAGAGTTGTGCTTTCATTTAGTTCTCTATTGTACAGTATTTATTTTTAACCAGGTTAAGTTGGTTCAGGGGCTGGAACAGTTGAATCTTGTTGCCTTTGATCTCAATGGGAAACCTTGCACAAACAGTCAGTGAACGGATTACATTTGTAAGCCAAGGTTGTACTGCATTTGAAGTATTTCATGATGTTTTGAGATGCTACATTTTGGAAATTGTACAAAAACGGCTTCAATTTGACTTGTACCCAGTTTTTGTTCCTTTCTTATCAATGCTATGACTAGTTTCGTGTATGCCGCTGCATTTACGGTATCTTAATAAAATGACCCAAAAGTCATGTCAGTGTTGTAAATGGCGTCTTTTTCGGCGAAAACAAACAATCATCTGGCTACCTGCAACGTCGAAGCAGCGATGTCGAAACGTAGGTGAGGTGATCTTGATTTGGGCTCGCTGGAGACATGTTATGCGCGCTTTCTACCACGGGGCGGCAGCAGCGCTTTCAATGAGGAACGAAGAAGACCGCGTCATCCATCGACTGCGGCTTCCTCGGAGTTCGGAAATCCGGGCCAAGGCCTCAGAAGAGGCCGAGACTGCCGCGGTTCACTCCGACGACCTCGCTGCTCGTCAACCAAGGACTTGGCGTCAAACGTGCCATACTCGGGCGACGAGGCCGCACTAACGTCCTCCGAGCTTTGTCGCCGCCATTTGCGGTCGCTACAGTCGATGATCCTCGCGACTAATTGAACGAATTGACTTTTTGACATCGGAATCTGGGTGGCTATTGTTTGATTTGATACGCAATTGTTGAATGATTCTCGGGTTGCTTTAATTCGCTGTGGTTAAACCATTGTCGCGTTGTGCCACGTGAATCCCCCGAAGCGCTCAAAATTGAATTTCCAAGAGGACGGGGAAAACATGGAAATGAGATGGAGATGACAAAAGAAGAGCTCCGGAGTTGGATTTCGGAGAAGGTGAAAAAAATGCTCGTGACCCCCCCTGATGCATTGGAACAATGTCAGCTTTTGAAGTCTCTACTGGCAAAGCGGGCGAACCAAACTGACCGGCTCCTGGCACTCGGCAAGTAAGTTCGCCGTCAAATTCGACTTTGACGAAGGAATCGGAGCAGCGGTCAGTTCCGAAACCTCCAAAAGTTTTGAAATGCTGCGCCCTCTTTCAAATCAGCCTCTCTCCAAACTTTTACTGGGTGAGCAATGGCTATGCGACCCACGTGGCCCTGGTATTAGATCCGCCGCTTCCGCTGCGGTGCGTCCGACAGTACCGATGCGAAGCCTTCAAGCACGAGCTTCTGCTGGGTGGAAAACCTAAGCTGCATTCGGAAATAGCCGGGTTGAGTTCTCTTTTTTGACTTGGGCGCATTGCTTTCTTGCAGCTCCGTGGCAGCGTATGAAGCCATCGTGAAGGAACTCTATGCTCTTCTGGGTTGGAATTACACCCGCACGGATTCCGATGAGGATGTCATCGAAATCGCGAGTGATGGTAAATTACTTTGTGTTGTCGTCCAAAGGCCGCATCATCTCCAGCCAGCCAGCCAGCCAGCCGCCAGCGACTTTTGTTTGGCTCCCTTTTCAATTCATTTGTGTCCTTGTCTTGTTTGGCTTTGCAGGACCGTCCACCTCGTCGCCGTGTGATTCGGAGACGGATGTTTGTGGTCGTCCCTCAGGAAGTTCCGCCCCTCTCCCAAACCACAAATTAAAAGACAGCCACGGCCAAGTTTGTTCAATTCGACAGCCGAAGGTGCTCTTGACCAAACTTACCCCGAGCGAAATTTGGGCTTTGCGCCGAAACCGTCCCGAGAATGACAGCGGTGACGGCGAACGCTGAGTCCCCTCGCGCCTGACTGCGATAACCGTACGGACGACTCGGATTTTGTCACGGGGCCTTCACCGGACAAAAGTCGACGTTTCAGGATTGGGAGGCCCGTAAATACCCGTGCGAGGAAAAAGTTGGGGTCGCCCGTGGACGCAAAGAGCAAAGATGCAAAAAAAAATCCTCATCTAAAACCAGCCCGATGACAAAGGAGCGCGCGGACAAGCCAGAGACCGCAGACGCACCAAGATGCTCCCGCGCAAGCCACTCGAAAATGAGGCCGCGAATAAGACAAAGGCAACGAGGACCAGATGCGGCAAATCAGAATCGCTTGTGGGCTGTCATCTTGACCATTTGAAATGTGCCTTGCGCTTCCGGTCGAGACGGCAGCCTGCGGGACATCACCACGCTGGGTTCCCCGAAGGCGCCCGCGGAACAATGATGGAAGTCGTGATGACGACACTCTATCCAGAAAATGATCCCAAGCCGGGAACGGCAATCTCCATTCTGCTTTTGCGCACGTTTAGGAGTTGACCGATTCACCGACTCAGCATTTAGTCAAATCGTTCTCATGGTTGCATTTGCTTCCATTTTGTTGCACCGTCAGCTTAGCTTCCAGCGAGCTGCTGGCCAGCCATCCCGCCTTGCGCAGCCGATGTGTTTATGATTAAGAACCCAACCAGTTTACATGCACGTTCACCGACCCCCTCATTGGTGAAAAATAAAAATATATAATAAAACGCATTTATTCAAAACTGAAAAAAGGAAATACAATTAGTAGACGTTTTTTAATTGTGCACAAAATGAACCAGCGTGTCATAACTAATTGATGTGTTGAGTCGGGTATGTCTTAACCTCCATGGCAAAGGCGCCGTCGAACCCTTGAGACTGATTCAGCGAAACCCCTGGAGTTCCATCAAACCCAGGTTAACAACCACTGGATTAGATGATTAAGGAGGCGAAGAGACGTGCTGCTTTTTTGTACAAGCCCAATCTCCCCCCCCCTCCTCTCTCTTTGCATGTCCCCCAGCCACACACACAAAGACGCATAGTAAACACAGCACTAATCTCGGCAACCACGTGATGAGACGCTGATCAAAGAGTAACCCACGTGATAAGACACAAAGGAGGTTGCTGGGCGGGGCTGCGAAGGTGCACAGCAGATGGAAACGTGCTCCTATCTGGTCACCGTGTTCGGCAGGCTAATTGGAGAAGAGAGCGAGCTGACGGGGCAAAAAGTATTCAGACGGCAAGTGACACGCAAGACATTTGGAACGCTTCCGGCATCTCCGAGATGTTCTCCGAGCGCTGACCGTGAGCGCAGGTCTTGGAACGCCGAGCCAGCGACCTAAAAGAAAAGAAAAGCCAAACCAAAACGCCCTCTTGTCTCTCACATGTTCCCGCTGTGCGGGTTAGAGCTCAGGTCCGACTCCATCTCCCCGGCCGCCGGCGCGTTTCGGGTTGCCAGGCCGTCGGCGGAGCGCGGCGAGTCCTCGCTGGCGCGTCTGGCGCGGCAGCACGCCATCGCGTCGGCCAGGTCGGCCCGGAAGGAGGTGGTGTAGAATCCGTAGATGACGGGGTCGCAGCACGTATTCAGGTTGCTGAAGACAAACAGGATGTGGTGCACGTACTCGGGAGTGTGCCGGATCATGGTGGGTTGGAACCAGTACCAGATCCCCAGAAGGTAGTACGGGGTCCAGCAGACGACGAAGGAACTGACGATGACGATGCTCATCTTGAGGGTCTTCATGCGGGCTCTGGGAATCTGGTCTTTGCCGCTCCGTCGCAGGCATCGCTCGCCATCTAAAGACAGCAAACGGCTCAGTTCAGACAAGCGCCATTGGAAGCCCGCTTGCCAGTGGGGCGCGGGGCGAGGTCAACTCTGCGCGCCTTTCCCTTTTTATCACAACCCATCGCAGCTCTCCTGCTCTCTGGGTCGGAGCTGCCATTCGTCAAGACCTGAGCCCCGGGCCGACTCAAAGTCAACGGCGTTCACACACCTTTGCTCTTGCGCATCTGCCCAGTGATCTTGGCGAGGATGCGGCCGTAGCAGAAGGTCATGACAAGCAGAGGGAAGACATAGAGCGTCACAAAGTGAAACATGTTGTACGCCGTCTCCTGCCAGCGGTGCCGGAAACTCCCGTGGCTGGCGCACTGAGTGAAGTCGGCTCCCTCGGCCTTAATGGCCCGAAAGATGAAAAGCTGAGAATGAGGAGAGTGAAAAGGTGAAGCACGCACGCGCTCACAGCTCAACGCGTCACATGGGTTCGTCGCCGTGCTTCGTTTGCGCGTCAACGAATGGCGGGGCATTTGTTGATCGGCGGCAAACGCCAAAGAGCTTTGAAAGCAACAGTTCTTTGGGCCGCTCGGGGGCACCGGCTGCCTTTCGTGCGCCGTTTTGACACGACGGCGGTCGTCCTGTACGGGCTCGGAGCAACCGTGAAGAATCAAAGTCCACTTGTTGGCAGGGTCGTACGCCGCGGGCCTTTCGCAGCCCAGCCGATGGGTCAACGCCGGCCAGTTGGAGCGCAGCGGAGCGACTGACTGAAATATCCAAACAAAAGGCCATTTTGGGAGCGCGTGCTCAATGAGAACGAAGCGCGAGCAGAAAACGTCGAGAAATGACTTCACGGATCGGACCGTCGGCGTGCGCCGATGCGGCGCCCGGGCGCCGCGTCACGGCCACTGTGTGAGTGTCCGGGTGTGGGCGGCGGCCAACGGCAGCTCTTGCATTGTCTCTGAGTTAACCTTTTTTTCTCCTTTTTCCTCCACCTCCTCTCTGCACGCCTGCTTTTCCTTTGTGATCTCCCGGCGACATCATTTCTGCTCGGGGGTTCGATCTTGATTCTTAAATTGTTTTAGTGGAGCCACTGAATCTAATGTGAATTTTCAAGTCCTGCGACTGGGCTGCTGTTGCAAACCCAACCGGGGATCTCGATCAGTCCTATCAACCAAAATCGTTCATAGTGAGCAATGGAGGAGTACATCGCGGGTCCGAAAAGAAATCTAGACTTAAAGAAAAAAACCTATACATCCATTTCCAACAGCGCTCGTCTTGAAGAGGGTGCCGGAGCCCATCCCGGCTGACTTTGGGCGAAAGGAAGCCCCAAAGCACAGACACGCACAAACGGGGCCGGCTCCTCCCCTTTTCTACCCGGGAGCAAAACGCCTCGCCTCTTCATAGCTGCTCTTCACCACTGGGCAGCCCGCCGGGGTTTGCGGCGGAGGCCGTCGACGCGGCAAGCTCCCCGTCAGCCCTTCTCTCTTACTGATGATCGATCACCGCCACTATTTTTAGCTGGCCTGCGTCACCGAGCCGCAGAGGCAGAGCGTCTGAGCACCAACCTTTGCGGGGTTGCGAGATGTCGTCCTTTGAGACGTTGACGCCGAGCCCGCATCGGCCGTGTGCACACGTGCAAACCCGAGTGCGTATTAGCCTGAAAAAAGCGACCGGCAAACCTTCGCGCGGGGCTTGAATTTGGAATTCATTCTTTGAAATTGCAATTGAGAGCGAATGACATTCCAGGTTGCTTCGTCTCCAAGGGCTTCACGTGACCCGCGCTTGACGAGTATTTACGACATCCCCTGACCTTGGTGGGATGGTTGCCCCCCTGTCACCTTGTTTGCGCTTCCGCCGTGTTTGTGAGTTTCCTGGCGTTTTCGGGATGTGCTTTCTTTTGGATTGAGTTTCCCCAGCCTTTTTGTGACTATCTTTTGCGCAGGCCAACCTGCTACTCCACCATCACGCAACATGAGATGAGGAACCGGGCCCCCTCGAGGAAATCTCCATCCCAGCTCTTGTCCAGCTCCCTCAGAATGGGACCGGTCCTCATCAGCTCCACTTGTTAAGTACCAACAGTTTTTCATTCCAGTTGCAAGCAAAAGCTATTTATGCGAAATTCTTCCTCAGCGGGTGGGGGGGGGGGCCATACTGTGAAGTACCGATTGCATCGACCGCTGGCGGCTTCTAGGGAGGTTCCTTTAGGGAGCGTCGCCTCCAAATTTTGGAGCAGCAAGACCACCGGTTTGGAAAACAAAAAAACAAAGAAAATAAGAATACGTTTGGAAGTGAAGAAGCCTTTTGGATTGAAGGTGAAACATCTTCAACAACTGCAGAACTGAACTGTCTAGTGGCCTTGATTCAACCTTGGCGCATTTTGGGCTCCGAAACTTTGCAACATCGACTGTCGCTTTCAATGGCACTTCAAACGTGGACCTGGAGGAGGAATGATCTGTTGTGTGTGATGATGCACGGATGGCGCCATTCACCGCCCCCATCCGTGCATTTTGGCGCAAAGACTCTCCGCGCTTTGCTTTTTAGCGACCGCTACATATGGAATTTGAAATGGAATGAAGAAACAAGGAGGGCCCGGTGCGGCGAGGTGTAACGAGCCATTCGAGGTTGGCCTTTTTCGTCTTGTTGCCCTCGCGAACGAACGCGGGCGTGCTCTTGCCGAATCCACCCAAGTCGACCTGTCCAAATCGCAAAAGAAAGCTCAGGCGATACCGTACCTGCGGCGACGCCAGCAACAAGCTGAGCATCCAGGCGACCAGCAGCATGCGTTTGTTCCTCAGGCCGGCGTCCAGAGAATCCAGAGGATGAAGTATGGCGCGGTAGCGGTCCAGGCTCACCACAACCAGGATGAAGGCTGCCGAGTGCATGGCGAAGAGCTTGAGGAAGCACAGCAGCTTGCACAGGACGTCGCCCGCGTACCACTGCACCGTCATATTCCAAACGGCGTCCAGCGGCATCACCACGAACGTCATCAGCAAATCGGCCGAGGCCAAGCTGGCGATGAGGGGACGCAGGTGCGCCGCCAGCCGATAACCTCGGCCCCAGCGCACGCTGATCAACACCGACAGGTTGCTGAGGGCGGCGAAGACAAAGAGCGCCAGGGTGGCGGCCACGCGGCAGCGGGCGGCCACGGTGAGGGTCGGCGCCTCCCACTCGGGCGAGGTGGCGTTCGGCGTCGCCGGCGGGGCGGAGCCCTTGAACAGAGGAGGGGCGGGGGTGGAGAGCCGCAGCGACAGGTTCCCTGGCATCCTGCCGCCTGCACTCGGAACACAGAAAACCACGCTCATTACACGGAACCATCCCCGTCGGGTTTGAACGCACAATCTCGCCTTCATGAAGACGGCGCAACCATTGGTGTTCGTGGACATGAAGTCCACGGATCGGACGGCCTCTTTATTGGTGCTTCGTTTGTCAGGACGTGCACTTGTGGGACCAACGGAAAAACAAATGGACGGATTCGGATTGAGCCACTTCCCAAAACGTGGCAACGATAATAAAAGGGTGACCAGGATTGAGCCTTGAGGGACCCCGCGCCAACTGCGCAGCCGTGGATAGACAGAATGATCGCTCGCTCGCTCGATAGATAGCGACGTACGGTATGAAAGAGACACGCTGCTCAGACATAAACAATGCGGTCAACGAGGTCCATCTTGAGGAAGCAAATTCTCCCGAGCTGGCTGAAAAAGACCTCGCCCCGTGCCTCAATGACAAACGGGTGTCGAATTTGTCACGTGGCATCAATGGGTTTCGGTTGCTCGCTTCTAACTGCGGTGCATGAGCGCCCTCTCCCGGTGAACTGCAAGAATTCCTCATGCGCCAAAGACACCCCCCCCCCGGTCCCCCGCAGCGTGGAGCGCAACTAACCTGGAAACGCAGACGTCAAGAACGCAAGCGCACGGGCACGTTTTGTGGTGCCCTGAAACAAAACCCTGAAGCAGAAAGGACACTTCTCCAGCCGAGTCCGCTTTGAAGGAGACGCGCGCGTTGAACTGCGTGGACACGCGCGCGCCCCTCATCCCACCGAACGTCGTCATGAGACAGTCGGCAATATTCTCACCTGCAACAATCTGCGGCAAATTCACTGGCGGCGAGCTCGAGTCAAAAGCGGCGGCAATCGTGTTGCCGGCAGGAGCTGTCCGACGTGCTGAAGCATCACTTGCGCTCTGCCCGCCTCGCGGTTTCGAACCACCTCGCAAATCGTTGCTCGCCCCCCAGGTGGGTTGTTTTTTTGGCTCTCCTTCCTCTTTTGCTAGAACCACCTCTGTGGTCAGTAAGGTCGCCTTCAGGCGCGCGTTCTGCCCCTTCTTGGCGAGATCAGCCAGCGCGAAAGAGGAGCTCGGATCTCTTCCGATTGGAGAACTGGGCTGCGTGACGTGGCAACTGCTGCAGTCTGAGCGTGCGACACAGGGAATATGCCCTGGGAAATTTCCAGGAATACGACGGCCGTTCTTGGAAGACAGAGTCCGAGTCCAAAATCACGTCGACGGTCGTCCATCCGTCCGTTTTCTCATCCGCTTTGCCGCGGGAGGGTCGCGGGCGTGCCGGAGCCCATTACGGCTGTCATCGGGCAAGCCCCGAACAGGTCGCCAGCCAATCGAACCTGGGATCGGCTGCGGCACCCTCCTGTGGAGAAAGGGATTGGAAAATGGGTGGCTGGATGAGGTTTAATAACAGGTGGACATTTTCTTCCGCAAACGTCATGGCGATATCAATTGCAATGCGTGGGAACATCGATTTTGCGCAAGCTTTTATGGGTCGAAGCTCAAGGCAAAAACCTGAAGGACTTGGGGGTGGGAGTCAAGATATGCTTTCAATTAGCGTCCAAAAGTACGTTGAGGAGCACCCACACCGACCTCTGATTTCCATTTGTACGTCTGATTTCCGCGTCCTGACTGATCATCCCGCCAAGCTCACCCGAACGCAAAACGACCGGAGCGCATCGTTTCGTATCGATGCGGCCCTCGGAGTGACTGTACGTTCCGTGAAGGACAACTTCCATTTGAAAGTCGTTGAAAAAGTGTCCGCGTGGACATCGTAGGGCCCGGGGGGGGGGACAAAACTAAATGGTCGATTGCCATTCAAATGTCTATTTACAGCTTACGATCGGGCTCTCCGACAGTTGAGTGCGAGTATCGTCGTCGTCCGCTCGGGGTCGCCCTCCTCATATGAACAGCGTTCCTTCCCTTTGTTGCAGGGAACGTCAAGTTTCTTCCCTCCGCGGGGCAGGTAATGCGGATTTGATTCCTCCGTCACGAGAGCCACGTATTCGTGGATCGTTGATCCCGGAGACGGACGAACGCGAGACTGCCGCGGCGTGGCATCACTCTGCCTATAAGTTGATGAGAAATCATTCACCATTCCGATGTGCAAAGTAGGTCAGGGAGTCAGTCCTCTGCCTCGTGCGTTCCGCGGGCAACGTTAGAGGCGTGTAAAATGAAATGATCTTTCGCGCTGTATTTTATGGATGGAATATTGATGAATTTAACGTTCATGAAGGGATGGGACCATAATCCTTCGGAAGACGCAAATATCAAGTCTAAGTGGTGAGTCTGATGCTTTGTGGGCGACAACGTCCATTTCGTATTCAAATGAACTAACTTTAGCAAAGGATGCCACTCGGTGCTCGTCGCAGGCCGACTTGCTGTTCACGCACTTGTACCGACCACTGTGTCGTGCGTGACAGGGGGGGGGGGGGTGCTTGACATTCATTTGGATCGAGAGACGGCGCCTGCATCCGCGTGAGCCCGATGCCCTTTCTTTTCGGTCATTGGCTTGCACATACGTTCCTCGGGGGAAAAAATCAAAAGAATAGGTCGGCAAATGAAGCTCGCTGTCATCGCTGTCAAAAGTCAACGGGTTTCAATTTCGAGAGCGGAATTGCAGAAAATGTCGACCATGAAAAGTACGTCCCGTCATTCGTTCGAAATGAACATGGCTCTCGGGTCAAACGCAGACAACAACATTGCTATCGATCAATCAGCGGATTCGCCGTCTCCGCCGCGGAAATCGATAGCCAATCAGATATCCGGAACGAGCCAGCGACACGCGCCAGGCAACCAATCGGCCCTCGGCAGCAGTCGGCCCGACCAGTCAGGCGGCTGCCCGGGCCGCGCGGGGCGTGCGGCGTCGACCAATGAGCTGTCTCTCGGGATAGACGGAGGGGGCGATCGTCTGCTAGGCCCAATCGTCGGCTCAGTGCCGCCTGCCGGTGCCGGGGACTGGTGGTGAGTATCCGCAGCAGCGCGTCAGGTCGGGACAGCGAACCCGGAGACGGTGCACACCGAGGCGAAAGCGAGACGCAGGTGAGACCGAGGAGGCGAGCGCGGCCCGGGCTCCGAGCGGGAGACGTTTTCGAATGACAACGGCGGAATTTGGCGTGTGGCCGCGAGGCGGCTTGTTGTTACGTCGTCGTGCTCCGGGTGCTTACGCTGATAGACAATAGAGCGGCTTTGCTCTGCTTTGCTCAGCTCTCCTTTGCTATGCTATGCTAAGCTATGCTATGCTTTGCTATGCTATGCTTTGCTTTGCTTTGCTATGCTATTAATTGATGCGGCTTGACACTGACGTGCGGCAGGCGTCGTCTCGAATGGTTAATATCCACTCAAATGTCTCCCTTATTACCTTAAACTTAGCTCGCGGATGCTTGCGTTTTAACCAAATGCAGTGTTTTAAAACGAGATGTTGATTGCTTTGTGATGGAATCGGAATGCCTCCAGTCCTCTTCATTGTTTGATGCCGAGTCTCTTGGGGTTAGCCGGAGCCCGCAAATACTTTTTCATTCTCCTTTCAAGAGCACCGGGATGAGATGAGGCGTTAGAATGCTTTTATGGAGGCGGAACAGCTTGAAGTGTGTGTGGATTAAAGGCGCTGGGGAGGAGGCCGGCGGCTGCTGATGGCTCTCAGCAATTAGGGAGGGTGAAGGAGGAGGGGGTAGAAAAATACGAAATGTATCAGCCATTTACGCGCAGGCTCAACTGGGTTCATACGCACCTAAATGGCTGCCTGGCGCCTGACAGCGTCACCAAGCTCTCACCGGAAGGGGCCAAGCGATGAATGATCCGGGCCGAGGGGCTGATTTGTTCCCGGAGTGGCGGATAAACTAAGCTCGATGTGGCGTTAGGGAGCAAAAAGGAATCGATATTAAATGTAGTCTGTCCATTATTGTGCACTTGAACGCACGCAGCTCTCGCTTCACCTCGGCTGCTGCGCGCCGGACACGTTCGCTGCCTTCCCCATCTCCGAGACCGCTTCGGTCAACTTTGCAACTTGATTTTTCGGGCGAAAACGAGCCCAGCTCGGGCCCACGGGGCGTCAGCGTGTTCCTTTGTATCGCAAAGCGAAGAGTTTGGCCAAGAATTGAAGCTCGTTCGAACTGAAGCGAAGAAACCCCAGTTGACGTCGACGAGGCGATTGGCGTTGCTTTGTCACACTGTTTTGCGAAAGAGCCCTCTATCATTTCCGACCGGCCGCTCGCCTTCACCGATTGTCACTTCCTTATCAATATGAAGCGGCCCAGAAATAGAAGCGACCAGAAGTTGAGCAGCTCGCTCCTTTTTGCTCTCGGATGTGAATGAGTGGTTCCCGCCTGTTGGAGGGATTGAATGAACTGGAGTGTTCTCAATGATGGAGTCTTTTCCTCTTCCTCTTCCCAGCTGCGGCTATCCCCCCCCCACATCCCCCATGCCTGGTTTTTGCACTATTGAAAGAATTTTGTGATCCGGTCAACGATACCGTCTGAAAAAATGCCACCCGTTTTGTGTATTCCGATTTCAAAACACCCTCTGTCACCTGAGGAAATAGCACGTGTGTGTGTGTGTCGGGGGGGGGGTGTCAGTTCCAGGGACAAACTGTTCGTGCCATCATCATCACAAGTGTGACAACAAGTCAGCCGTTTTCGATTGGAGCTCACAATACACTCCACCTGCTTGGTTGGACGTCAGTCCAGTGGCCCAATGGCCGCTTGACGTTGACACACGCGGGCCAGTAAAAGTTCCCTCAAGAAAATCACCCATTTCTTGCCCCCCCCCCCCATGTTTCCCCATTCACTATTCTTAGATTTAGCCAGTTGAATTGATCATTGATCAAAAATCATCATGGATGAATTTTTTTTTTTTTACCTCACCGAACGCATTTATTCATGTACGTCTACATCTGTGCGTCCCGTTAAATCCTCCGATCGGGAATGGCATGCAATAAGTCCCCAAATTAGGATGTCGACTTCACCTGTGAGCTCTGCGATGTTGTTTTCGACGGCGGCGTGTTTTCACACTGCGTGATGTCACCGCATCAAATGTTTGTGGATTGGAGCGCCGTAATTAGCGTTTTTATTTCTTAAAGTCATCAGAAACATCTCGAGATGGCCGATCGAAGGTGCAGGTTTCCGTGATGCTTTTTCATCGACGGTGCGGTCGAAGCATCCGTCGCCGAGTTGAGCAAATGCGTTGCTTGGTTCGCGTTGTCGTAAGTCTGCCTTTGTCGCTCAAGGGTTGAATTTTCCATCACGTGACGAGAGTTCACCCGATATCGCCGTCGTTGTTCGTTTTGTTTGGAATCGAAGAGCGTTGTGAAATAAGTCACCCTGTGCTCTATTTGCTCATCAAGAAGTGATAAACCACGGCAGAGTTTTTGTGCAAGCGAGACAAAATGTACTTGACCTTTGGAGATCATTGAGGTTGCGCAAAAGATCTGAGGTGTCGTTGGCCTTCTCCCCTCCCCCACTCTCGGCATACAGCGTCATTGTGCTGGATTAGTTTTCCAGTTGGCGCGTTCGAACAAGCCGTGATATGCCCACATTTCCGTCCTCGTCTTCTCTGGAGGTGACAAAATAGAACCCTCCGCCATGTTTTTGGAGCGCTGTGGACGGTCTATCGTTCTGCATTTTATTGTCAACAAATCAAACGGCCTGACCCAGAAGTTACTCGTTTCCTTACGCTCTGCGTGCGCCTTTTCAATCCCATTTTTATTTTGTGCTCAGTATGGAAGTACCGGACGAAATCGAAAAGGAAACAATGTTGTATTTATGAGCCAAAGTTTTCCGTTGAAAACTGGCAAAAGCCACGCGTGCGGTTCGCCAGTCGTGTGTCAACGCGCGAGGTCGGCTGGCCTCAGGGTCACCTCTGACCGCCAGGTGGCGCGATCTGGGTCCTTGTATCGGCCCCCTCCCCGCTTGCCAAGATGTCAGCGACGGCCGAGAATGCGCCATCGGCGTTCCTGGAGTTCGCGCCAAACGGACCATCGAGCGGATTTGCCGCCTGCCTCCTGATCTGTTTGGTTCAGGCAGCGTCCCAGTGGCTGCGAGGGCGTCCCCCGGGTGTCCCGCAGAGCTAGCGCAGGTCCGTTTGGAAGGGATCCTGCTTTTCAGAGCCGCAAATAGCCATTTTTCTTGAAGCCCTTGCTACTATTTTGAGCCTTTTCACTACATGTAAGAAAATCTTCCCGCGTGTCTAAAATCGCCTTTTGTGAAAACGGTCATTTGGAGACACGGATATGGTGAGACGGGGGACGGGGGGTGTTAGAACATGTCCTTCTGATTTTGAATCGGCACGAGCCTGGATTCGTATGGGCCAGATAGCCTCGCGGCCATAGCCGTGAAAGCACCTTGTCATCTGAGCGGTCGTAGGCAAGAAAAGAAAACTTGAGATGTTGCCCCAAGTGGAGACGTTGAAGTATCTCGGGGTCTTGTTCACCAGCGAAGGTAGGAGGGAGCGGCAGACGGACAGGCGGATCGGCGCAGCGGTCGTGCGGACCTTGTATGGCTCTGTCGCGGTGAAGAAGGCCAAGCTCTCCATTTAGCGCCCCATCTCCGTCGCCGACCCTCACCTGCGGTCACCGGCTGCGGGTCCTGACCCAAAGAGCGAGGTCCGAGCGGCCAAAATGCCTTTCCGCTCCCTTCGAGGATAAGGTGAGAAGCTCGCTCATCCGGGAGGGGCGCTCGGGTTCCAGTCGCCTCTCCTCCACGCCGAGAGGAGCCGGATGAGGTGGCTCGGGCATCTGATAACGATGCCTCCTGGACACCTCCCCGCTGAGGTGGTCCCCTCCCACGCTGCATCGCAATGTAGTTTGATTCCAGAAGCGACTGTACGCAGTGTTTAGTGATCCGAAAGTTGCATTCAAGCTCCTCGTTAGCAACGGAAAGGGCGATCCCTGTTCCTGGGCGCGAATCATTTGCTACGATGTCAACGAACGAGTGCAAAGCAATCAAGCAAGCATCGGTGCACATTCCAACTGTGGCAAAATGACGTGAAGTCTTTGCTCCTGGGCTTTTTTTAGTCATACCGGTTGAAATGGATCAGCGGTCGGCGGCAGGAGCAGCAACAACAACGTGAGCTATGACTAATCCGCTCGGTGAATAAGCAGAGAGCAGCAGATCATTGCGGCGTTGCCGTGCAGCATTTCACCAGGTACCGCGCAAGGTCACCTCAGTCAACTCGTATCAATGAAAATCCTCCACGTGGCGGAGGACATCGGCACAGGTGTGACTCGAAGATTTTTTTTTTTTTGGGGGTTCTTCTTGTCGGTTGTGACAGGTTTTCAAATAGAAGACTCGCCATGTGGCTCCAAATGATTTCCATCTCATCAGGATTGTTCGATTTGTGTTGGCATCCTCATGGAATAGTCAACACTGCTGATGTTTTTTTTCCAAACTGATGAGTCACGCGCGCAGGTCTAAAAGCAAGAAAATTATGTAACGCGCATGTCAGATGCATGACTCAGAAACTCAGCCGAACTGTGAAGGAAATGGTGTTGAGGCCGCCATTTTCCATCCAAATTGCCACTTTGTCCTTGATATTTTAGCATCGAATGAAAACGACCAAATGGATGCGCTTTGATCCAAATTGGCCGAGCCTGTCGTTGCGAACGCAGATCGTTTTCAAGTTGAGAAAATCTTTCCCGACCTGTCAAGTCTATTTTGGAGTTGAAGGTGGAAACATTTGCCTCGAGGTTATCTGAGGGCAACGTACCAACTGCCTTGCTTTGGTACCCCTGGTCCAGTTTGGCCATTTAAAATGAAAATGTTTTTTTTTTTTAATGTCTGCTGTAGCGTGTCAACGGCCGCGTCGCATTGCGTTGGGGCGCAGCGGAGAAAGGCTTCCTCGCTATGCCTGATTTTGCCGCTGCTCATCCAAGCCACTGGCTCGGATGTTTTTGAGACGATATGGATCCGAAGTGGGAACGGATCGATGTCGCTTTTCGCAAAAGTTTTGAAATGATTGAAGTCGGCCTCTTCTTTTTTGCCATATGGGGGCAGGGCCGCCTTGACTTTTGGGCTCTTCCGTTGGACGACAAAGTCGTCCTTTGACGAAAAGCCACTTTTTCTCGTCTCCCTTTTCCGTGCGCTCCTTAAGCTCCGGCGTGTCCCGCGGTTAATCCACCCATTGTCTGGCTGCTATTTTTTGCTCGCCCATCCGCAGAAATGTGAACCTCTGGCCAACTTGTCAACATGCGACAGCAGTGACTATCAAAGCGCGCGAGAGGCATCGTGCTTTGCTGGCCATTGGGACGCACGTCTTTCTTTCTCTCGCTGCGGGATATGGAGAGTCCTGTCGGCCACCGTGTTGGGCCCTATTTTCAGATATCTCCGCTACCTCAGAGTGCTCTGACTAAATGTCTCATGTTCCCGCCGCTTCCTTTTTTCTCCCCCCCCCCCCTTTCCCCCTCTCATTTGGCTGGCGAAACAGTGAATGCCCCACCCTGCGGTCTGAAGTTCTGCTCTCCCTCCTCTGTCAAGATGCCAGCTCTTCAAGGAAGTGATTTTCCTCTTTCTGCTCTGAAAACACAGGGCCGTCGCTCCTCCCCTCTGCCCCCTCTCCGTGTGACGACCTGACCACTAACAGCTACGTATTAAGAGATGATTCCATACCCTGAGGTTGCAAACCGGCTTCAACTGGTTCAGTGCGTTTTGACTGCGCCGTCTGTCTCTAGGCAAAAACAAATAAATTGTCCCCCCAAAAATGACATGTGTACCTCCCCCCTCGCCCTCCCCCTTCAGGCAACACAATAGCTCTCTCTCGTCTGACGATGACCATGCGTGCTCTTCATGAAGGTAGATTCGTCAACGGTAGCGCGAGGCTTGCCCATGTGGAGAAGGGGGCTAATGGGGGCTTTCGCCCCACACGTGACTGACTTTGGCCTGTTGTGTTTTTCTTTGTTTCCACGTCAATGTCGCAAGTGATACGGAGTGCAGGAAGCGACACGCTGAGTTGCATCATCAATTCCGAGGAACGCCGGCGGTGCTCCTTAGCAGACTATTTTGGGATTGGACTGTCTCCATTGTCACGTTATTTTTTTGGGGGGGGGGGTCTGACTGGTGGTGATGTCTCGCTTCGATTTGTGGATTCATGACGCCAAACCGGGGGGGTGTTAAAACTGATCATCGGGTTGAAGCGTTCTTTGTTTTCAAGAGAAAAACTCTGACGTGGCTGAGAGTTTCGGCCGCGGCTTCGGCCTTCGTCAATACTTCCCGGTGAGGTGCCAGGCGGGGAAAGCGTCCGAATCAGGCGCCCCGACCCGCTCAAGGCTGCGCTGCAAATCCCCCCGCTGCTGAAGCAACGTGTCCCAGGTGTGCGGGAGCGTGGAAGCCGTCAGCGCGCCTCCGATTTTCCATTGCCTCCTCGATCCATCGTTTGAATTGATTGGTTTCTGCTATGACGAGCGGGTTGACATGTGAGCGTACGAGATGAAAAAACTGATTTTGAATAGCTGATGGATCGTAATGTTGTCTGATGGAACTTGGGCTTTGGTTCCGTCGCAGACCCCACAAAAAAAGGGATAATGGCAACTCACTGTTGGCGACACTACTGCCGAGGTGCCCTTGAGCCCTCATCGAATCGTCAGAAACCACCACATTCAAAAGAAGGATCAAGGAGGCGTGGAGACGGCACCCTCAACGGGGACGAGGGGGCTGACGCGCTCCCGCGCACCCGGGACGGCGGCGGAGGCCCGAGCGGGTCGGGGAGCCCGATTTCAAAATAAGAGCCGCATAAACCGAGCTTCGTGTGGCGCTTTCCTTTCGGTCCGCAGCGAATGAATAATTCAAATCGCCGGCCATTTGTCACTTGATCAGTTTTTGAGTCAACGCCGAACGACAAAAGAGGAGATGCGGCAAATTAGCCCGGCGAGATCAAAACACGTTTGACTCGAAGCGTCTGCACGGCGAGCGCGCGCGATCAAAATGGCCATCCGATTGGCGGCTGCAACTAATTGATTCGTCGACTGAACGATTTCAGCTGTGTCGGATTGCGACGTGGATGAAGACCTCTGCTGTGTGTCGCTATGAGATAAATCCCAGACGCTCGCCTTCTTTCACTTCCTCTGCTCTTTGTCTCCAACTTCACCATCACCCCTCCTCCTTCCCTCCTCCCCTTTTGCCCCCGCCCCCCCCCCCCCCATCTCACATGCATGCACGCCCCCACCCCTCAGGCGACAGCAGAGCAGGAATTGATTAGTGGCACCGCTTAAAAATAGACGACTCGTTGTCATAGCAACGCCCACAATGAGCTGTTGTCTAGTTAAATAAAGAGCATCGTTGTGTCTGAGCAGTAGGTGGAAGGTGCGTGTGTGTGCGCGTGCGCACGCGTGTGCGCTTTGCATTCTGTGCGGGCGCGCGCGTGTGCGTATATTCATGGATGGCAGGTGAAGGCGGAGGTAATTATCTCGCCGCGGTTCTGCTCGATGTGACTTCTGTATGGCGCCAAGTCTCTGATCGCTTTGGGCAACGGCAAAACACTTCTCACCACTCATTGGCTCCGAAGCCGCATCCCAATCATCGACTCCAAGCTGCATCGCGCAGTCCGTCGCAGCCCTTGTTGCTATGGGCGCCATTCTGATCGGCCTCATTAGTGTCAAGGACGAAGTCAGACGCAAATGGATCCGATTGCTCACGTGCCCAACCGTCCCAACATCCTTCTCAGCCGAGGTGGGTCGCACGTGCGTGCGCGGTATATGCCGCCGCGGAGACGCTTTTCCAGACGCTCGACCGGCGGGCTGAGCCCCCGGGTCCTCGTCGGCACAGGGCGAGTGGTTTTGATCTTCCCCGTTCCGAGTTTTCAACGACGGGCTCGAGAAGAGTGGTCGGCGGTCGGCCGCTCGCGCCGTTCGTCATCTTGAAGGTGAACAGATGATCGACGAGGGGCTTTTCACACGCTGCGGCAGTTCACCCTCACACCTGACCGCTGGCCTCTCAGCTGCATGCCGTTGCTGAGTCACCCCCCAAAAAAATGGCACCCATGAAGCCCAGAGCTGGTGTGACTGTCAAGCGCCGCCAATCTGGTGTTGAGCAAAGCTTCGCTTGACCTCTTCCCGTTGTGCTTTCCCCTCCTGTGTCGCCCAGTTAGACAGAAAATGGCAACCGCCGGTCGCTCAAACGCAGTGCGATCGCCGTACTCCGGACTGTAGTACAGCATCCGGGACATGAACCGCACAGGCGGCGGAGGCAGCGAACACGGCCTTCACTGGCTCACTCACTCACCCTATTGATACTCGCACCGCCATCTTCCCCCGCGACCAACTCCAAGACGTCACGGAGGGGTTGACGGACGCGCTTCGTGTGGTCCGTCATCAAGGTGACCCGACCGGGGACCTCCAGCCCCTGGAACTTAACATTTATTGACAAAGTGGTAAGGGCTGGCGTTCCATCTTGAGACGGAAAACCAACAAGCCCACACTTTGAACTAACTCCTTCTGACGCCATCGCGACTCGGGTTGCCTCGACTGTCATCTCAGAATGCCTTTATTGTGTTTGCCTCGGGATCAGACGCAGCAACAACCACCCAAAAAAAAAAAATGCCCCCACACCGAGACACACTGTCTTAGTTGTACATCTGATGTGTTTTTTCTTCAA
The DNA here is from genome assembly GCA_026261675.1 of Hippocampus mohnikei. NCBI lineage: Eukaryota > Metazoa > Chordata > Actinopteri > Syngnathiformes > Syngnathidae > Hippocampus > Hippocampus mohnikei. The sequence continues at coordinate 2,787,485 of JAKGUB010000345.1, forward strand.
GGCGCAAATTGTTTGCGCAGGATAAGATGTCGTTGAGCATGTGCACGCCATCTTGCAGCTCACCCGACGTGACCCGAGCGCCACGGAAAGCTCTGCGCCGCCGCAGTCCATCGTGACCTACATGCCAGCAGGCAGAGCGCGGAGTGCGGCTTTCGCCCTCGCCGATGTGACGCCGACTTCATCGGAGCGTCTCGGATTGGATTTTACCGCGGCGGCCATCTTGTGCATGTCGTCGCCGTCAAACTTTGGCTCTCTGCTGGCCGGTTTGCCGCCAAAATTGTCATGGGCCTCGCTCGTGTTTTCTGGCCTGGTCCCGCTGGCCCGTCGCTCGCTCGCTTCAAGTCGGACGCCGCCGCGCTCGCCTGCGCGTTGACTCGATTGACTTTTTATTTGATTGGATTTTTGGGGCCGTGTGCTTTTTCACCTTCTTTGCGTTGGCCAAAGAAAGGTTGTTTGGCCACGGCGGTGTGAAGTTGATGACGTTTCTCTGCCGCGATGGGACAACTCCACGGAGGCCGCCTTTCATCGATTTGTGCCGTTTTGTTGGTCCGACGCTTTGTGGCTGCTCGATCGGCATTACTCTTCCCAATTCCGACGACACGCCACCTTGACATGGACTGAATCTTTGCTGATGCGGGTCGCCAACGTTTAAGCGCTTCTCGTCCACGTTGTTTCATTTGAGCCGCTTTGTCATGATGGCATTTGAAGGGGGGGTGGAGAAAAGGTTTTCTCCATTTTGGAGCCTGTTGTGAGGTTGGAGGGGCTTTGCTTCTGCTCAATTCACGCACGGCATCCGATGTAATGAAGAATGTACACAGAACACGACAACATGAAGCAGCTGAGCCGCTGATGCAAAAACGTCACGCAAAAAAATCGAGACTTTCCGTTGCCTCACACTCTTAATGCAAAGTCTTAATATACTGATCAATAATGTACTGTGCTATCTTTGACATCTTTTCGAATGAGCCTTTTATACTATTTTGCGTGCACTATAGGGGTGTTCACACGGCAAGATTTGTTTCGGTGCTACGCCGAAACTGCGCCCGTAGAGCGTTCCTACGTGCAAATTTGCTCCGGCGTAGCGCCCGAAAACAGCTTACTCCGGAGCAAATTTGATCCACCTCAGGGAGGTGGTTTAAAAATTTGCTCCAGAGCAAATGCTCGTTTGCGGGGCAGCACTGGTGTAAATTTGCACGTGTGAACGCTCCAATTTGCTCCGCAGCAAATGCTTGTTTGTTTGTTTGTTTGCGTACAGTTGATTACGTACGGCGAGAATGCGTTGATTTCGTGCTGTCGAACTTCCGTTGGGTGTTTGTTTAATAACGACACAAGACATGGCTGCTAACAGGTAGCAAAGCACCTCTTGGGTTATACCATCTCAACTAGAACGGGGGCATAGTCCCCAAACGTCATCTTTCCTTTTGTCGGAGACTGGACTGTCTCGGAGTTGTTTGTGTAGTTTGTTCCTTTGTTGTGTGTTCACAACCCGCCGCCTTCCATAGAATTTATTTTGTGATTTCCTCTCTTGATTCTTCTGTTTGGCGCATTACATGTTTGCTTTTCTGAGTGTCATTGAACTCATCGTTGATTTACGTTTTCGGGGGCGGTCACTCTCGAGCAAGAAGGCACGGAGACCGAGGAGGAGAAGGACGTGTCTGTACAGTAGTTGCTTGAGTTGTGTATGTTTTAAAAAGAACCAACACGACAGCTCATTTGTTTTCTGTCGTTTTGCTCCGCAGCAGAAACTGCCCGTGTGAAAGCAAGTGGAGCAGCGTCGACGCTGCGCCGGTGCTGCGACGCTCAGCGGCTTTGTACGTGTGAACGCTCCACAAAATTTGTTCCGGTGTAAAATATATCGCGACAAAATACACCGGTGCAGCGCTGGAGCAAATGTGTGCCGTGTGAACACCCCTATTGTAAGCATTTCATGCGCACAAAATGTTTGTTATTTTTGACCCCCAAATCTCATGTGTGGGGCACCGTCGCGTTCTGATCAGCTGCGTTGAAATTTGGGGATCTGGACATATTGCGCAAGTGTTAAGAGGAAGTACGCACTTTGCTGGTCCTCCTTTGTGTTTTTTTTTTTTTTTGTGGGGGTAATAAAATTGGCCGGCGACCAGGCCTGGTTGTATTTGCCCTAAGTCAGTTCTGATTGGCAACAAGGTCACCGCGACCCGAATGCGGACAAGCGGTCTGGAAATGGCTCGACATTTGTGGGCCCACAGCGAGAAATGACAAGCGTGAACCTCAACGCGCTCCGTTCACAGCAAAGTTTTGCGGGACCGCGCCCCCCTTCCCGCTTTGCTTCAGCCGTCTGCCCTCAGCCTCCTCCCACATGGCAGTGTCGCGTGGCCGACGCCGACCGATGTGTTCAATCTAGTGGGGTTTTGCCGTTTTGCGCGGGATTGCTGCCAAGTGGAAAAGCGACCACCCCCAACGCGGGGCGAGTCGCACTCGGACGACGCTTGTACCTTCGGCAGAAGGTGGGAGCGAGTGGAGTCGGATACGTGCGGCCCCCTAAGTGAGAAGCGGATGAAGCGGGCCGTTAAAGAGTGCAGCAAAGCGCCTCCCGCCGATGGCGTAGGACAAACCGGGCGTGGAGGTGGCGGCGAGGCAGAGGGCCTACCGGGAGCATCGGAGTTGCGTCAGCCAAATACATTTGTCCCAATGCAGAGCGTGCGTGAAATGAGCAGCAGATTGCACACGGCAGCCGTAAATGGCGCGATTCCCGATCCACTCGCCGGGGTGGCGCGCCGCCCACTTGGCAAAGGGGGCGCGCAGGCACGGCACGGCGGGCCACCTTTGCCATTTGTGCACGGGAGCGTCAGAGGAAGGGCCCCCGGTTCACACGTTGTGCAAGACGGCATTCGGGGTGGGGGGGCAGATTAAGATTTGCTGTCGGGAGAGCGCTGCCCTCCTTGTCTCCTCCCCCCACGTGCGCACGCGCAAAGCCACGCGAGGACAGCGCAGCGGGGAAAAGAAAGCGGCTCGACGACTCTTTTCTGATGATTTGTAAGAACCCCCTCCCCCCTCTCCCACAACGCCGTGTCACGCATGCCTGCCTGCGCACGTCGACACGCACTCGGCGGTCGCTTCCGCTCGGCCCGCGCGACGTGAGCAACCGAAGCCCCGAGCCCCGGCCGGCTCCGTGTCGGGGGCCCCCCAAAGTAAGCACGTGTTTATTTTTACAGTCAAAGCCAAGCGGAGGAAAAGACGAACGAGCGCTTTGAGGAATTGGGGGAGGGGAGCAGGGAGGGCTTTCTTTGTGGTACTCTGCAGCTGGAGCAGGAGAAGGGCTTCCAAAACGCCGCCGCTGCGCCGATGATGTCTGGAGTCTCGCCGCGTCCTTTCTCTTTGCCTTTGACCACGATGACCTTCTCGGAGGAAGGACTCAATTTTCAAGATGGAGAAGTCTCCCTGCGCGACCCGGACCTGTGATTTATGAAAAGATGAAAAGTGGCGCCATGTCTACCCCCCCCCCACCCCCTCCTTTTTATTTTTTTTTCCTCCTCACTTTTCTTCCAAACTGTGTCTCTCCTGTTTCTTTATTGCTCTGGCCTGGCACGGTGCCCAAAGCCAGAGGGGTGGGGTGAGTGGATGGCGGTGGGAGGGATTTAGGAGACAGGATGGGGCGGGGCTGAGCAGAAAACGGGGCGGGTGGAGTCCTGGCTTGTGTAGCAGCTGACCGAAACAGTCATGATATTATGTAAAGGCAGTCGGTGGCGATGGGCGCCGGGGGGATGGCGGTGCCAGCTCCTGACGTGCGCCACAAGGTCGCCCGTGATTGGCTCTGTGGCACCGTTCGCGCTGCCCCCCCCCCACCACCCCTTGTGTTTCTCTCCCCAGCAAATGGAGGCGACCACTCGGCTCCCGTCACTGCATCGCAAATTCATTCGTGACAAAGTAGTAACAGGGAAGGATTTGTTGTGTCATCATTGACCCCCCCCCCACGCCGTGTTGGAGGGGATCATCGCACGTGGAAGGAACGTGCGCTGTCAATCAAAGCTCCTCCTTTCATGACAGAGGCGACATTTTGGCTTTGGCTCTTGCTCAATGTCGGGGTCAGTCCCATCTTTTTCTTGTTTGAGCTCTCATCTTGCCCCCGGGATGTGGCCACGGGGCCATATTCCGACAAAACAAGAAGTGAGGAAGTGGGCGAGAAAGTAAGAGGAGCGTGCGGGGATGCCAGGCGCCCTTTTCAAGCATTCTCAACGTGGATTTCTGCGACAGACTTGAACAGAGCTGCTACGCCTTGTCCGTATATGTCGTCGTGGAAATCACCGAATGAGCGCTTGTCACGGGCGTAACGCTGATTGTTCGGGATGGGGCCGCGGTGGGCGGAAGCCCTTCGGTTCAAGTTCCTGTTTGTTGTTGGCGCGGCCCAGCTTCCACCAGAGTTCATTTGATGCTCGTGTAGCAACTCCGACAAAGATTTGGCTTGACTTCTGAAAGCGTGCTCGCTGTAAACGCCCTCTCTCGCTGACTGAGCCATTTGGTAAACGTGTGTCAGGCTTTGAGAATGTGAATCCATTTATTCGTCATAGTGGCGGCACCCCCCACACCCCCACACCCTACCTTCTCACTCTGCCCACCTCCAACCTCTTAGCCTTGCGGGCTACATCAAATGTCATTTTTAATCTCACTCAGAAAGGGATGGCGGGCCGCAAATGGCCCCCGGGCCGTAGTTTGCTGACCAGGAGCCAGTGATTTCACCGAATAGGTGGTTTGACCTTGTTGCCTTGATGTCAGGTTTGGGGCATGTGCGGCGGCGTGGCGCGACGATGTTGCTCACCGCGGCGCGGGGAAAATTCGAGGGAACGCCGCGGTCAAGCGTTGCTCTTGGCCATGCCGACCGCCGACGTCTCCGGCCAGACGCACGAGCGGACGTCATTCCCGTGACTGGCCTCCATTGAACTTGTTTCCAATATGATTTGAGCCCTTCTTAAATCAACCAACGTGGGATCTCGCCGGCCGCCGTGCCGCGTTTCGTGCGCATGAGCGCATCACGAGGAAGGGCATTTTACCTCGCCGCGGAAATCCCGATATTCATCACTGTCGAGTTCAGAGTTCCCGGTTATTATTAGCACGCTCTATTTAACCCACTTCTGTCTGAACGATCAGCCGCTCCTATTTTCTGATGATCCGCGTTGCCGTGATTTTCTTTTTTCTTTTTTTAAATACTGCAAATAGAACGCTTATACGTCAGTGACGGTTTGACACTCGTTTTCCCGAGTCGGCCGTTGACTAAAATGAGTAATCTCTCGCTGTTCAAACAGGCGGCTAATTGTACCTTTGTTTTGGGAGGGTTGTCTTTGTCGGCGCGTTCGTCCGTGTGGCTGTGAATTGAGAAAAACCGCCGGCGCGTTCGCGGGTGCATTTTGAAGAATCCGGAGTTGACTTTCGTGTCCGGCGGCAAATCACTCCGCGCGAGGGGACCGCCGCCCACGTTGGCCGATTGACGTCGTTTTCCAACATTCCCCTTTGGTCTTTTCCCCAGGATGGAGCAGATGTCCGAGGAGGCGCTAAGGTTGAACTTGTTGAAGCGAGGCCTGGAGTCGCCCAACGAGCGCGAGGAGGCCTTGGCCAAGCGCCTGAAAATGGAGGGCCACGAGGCCATGGAGCGCCTCAAGATGTTGGCGCTGCTCAAACGCAAAGATCTGGCGGCCCTGGACGTCGCCGGGCCCCTGGGCGACGGCAAGGGCCCCGGCGCCAGCGCGCTCCACCACCAGAGCCTCATGGGCGCCGCCTACGAGGAGAAGCTAAATGGGACTCTGAGACTCGGGGGGCACGGCGGCCCCAGTAAGAACGGCAAGGAGAACGTCCTGGACGAGCCGGTGGACATGAGTGCCGGACGCAGATGGTGAGCTTCTCGTTGGAATGGGCCTCCTCGGACGGCAAAGCTCTCCGCGTGTGACCGATTTGAAGCACCAGAGAAGGGGAGGGGCTTGGCTTTTCAGACGCCGTTTTTTGCAAAGAGCCACGGAGGACCAAGTGGGTCAGACTGTAGCGGCGCTTAATGCTAGACTTGCTACAGTTGTTTAAAAAAAAAAAAAAAAAAAAAAAAAAGTAAATAAATGAATTGCTCGCGACAGATTTGGGGTGCACCTAGCATTAGCATTAGCATTGTTTTTTTTGTAGTAGTAGCATTTTCTACCGTGTCATGATTTCAAGCCCATCCTTTCAGGTTTGTTTTGTTTTGTTTTAACGCTGACAATAACAAAAGAATAAAAGAACCACAATAGAACTAAAAAAAAAAAAAGCGAGCGTGGAAGAGAGGCAGCGCTCTTTGCTTTGAAATCGGTCTTGGATGGTGCATGTTCCCGGTTTGAATGCTTGGGAAGTCAGTGCCTCCTTTCACGAGACAGTCGACGGCACGCTTCCCTCCCCACCAACGACCGGGTGTTTCTCGGATGCATTAGCCGCTCCGGTGCTGCGTCCAGTCCTCGGGACATTCTTTTCCATGACCGGATCACGTTCACCTCATCGCGTTTCATTTTTTGAAATTGGTCTCACCGATAAAGTTGCTTTCACAGCAAAGTTTTCCTTGAATGAGACTTGTCACTTTGTCTTTGAATTCCCCGTCATGCAGTGACGCAGACCGCGAGAGACGAACTCCATCCCCGGACGTCATCATCCTGTCAGACAACGAGGCATCCAGTCCCCGAGCGACACCTCGCCCCGAAGAGCGCCGGAACCATGCCAACCTGGACATGTTTAAGGTAGCGCGGCGGCCGCTTGGCGTGCGGCAAAGTCGTTTGCCAACGATTTGCTTGCGTGCTGCGCGATGAGCTCGTCATCGAAAAGTTCCGCCTTCTTTGATTGATCGGCATCATTCATGCGCGAATAGGGCGGCGCATGCGTCGATGGTCTACGCGACGTCGTAAATCAGGCGCGGTTTTGGAAAAAGACACGAGCGCTTCCGTCCACGGTACCAAATGATGGACGCGCGTGTTGCAGGGCAAGACCGGAGAAGAGAGGCAGCAGATGATCAAAGCGCTGCGGGAGGAGCTGCGTTTGGAGGAGGCTCGCCTGGTGCTGCTCAAGAAGCTCCGACAGAGTCAAATGCAGAAGGAGAACGTGGTGCAGAAGGTCAGTCGGTTTTGGGCGACCGGGGTCGGGGGTCATCTTTACGAAAGGAAACGCTGCCGCCTTCCATTTCAGGACGGCGCCTATTTCGCGCGGGCTTGCCCAACGGTCATTCCAAAGAGAGGGAGCGGCAACGCAAAACGGTCGCGCCCCTGCGGAGCCTCGCGTCCTTCTCGCGAGCTCGCAGGGTGTCCGGTCAGCCGCTTTCCGAGTGCTCTTGCCTGAATATGTTCTGGCCCGACTTGCCTGGCCCCCAGTTCGTCCTTTTTTCACGATCAAGAGGATGTGCGAAAATGAAATCGGCTCTGAACTGATTTTACAGGGCTGACACTGAAGGGCATAAAACTCCAAAACACAAACGCTCACACGTTTTCTCGGCCGCCTGTCCTTTGGCCTGCTGCATATCTGCCTTTGTGACGCGGCATTTCATGATGCAAAATCAGTGTCACTGCAATTCATCAATTGCATTGCATGGGCTAAATGACTCGATTTGTGTGCCGCCCGTGTTCTGGCTCAGCTTTCCCATCCCTTTGGGATGAAAAGTGATCACATCTGCGCCCTTTTCTGGAGGTTTTCGTAAATCAGGCGCTCAGTCACTTGACTCCACCGGTTTGAATACTTTTACTCCGCCAAAAAAAAAAAAAGTATTTCCTGAATCGACCCCCTCCCCAAGTCAAACCCAAATGTTTTCAGCCGAAATTGAAAAACTTGGCGTGATTGTTTCAAGATTTGGGGAGGTTTAATCCCACTCCATAATTGTTGTGGTGTTTTCATCACGTCTATTTTTCTGCTCTTTTCACATACGGTGTCTTGTGATACGAAGCTGTTGCGAGGCGAACATTTGCCACAGCATTTGAAGAAAAATACAATCCTCTTCCCAAATTAGCCGATTGCTTTTTAATGCGGAACACGCACCGTGCGTATTGTTTGGCGAGTCACTGAAAAAAAAAAGAAGGGGGAAAAAAGCCCCTCTTGTTCTCTTCATCTGGCGCCCTTTCTGCCACGCCACAAGAGGGCGCCAAATCCCCGGGCAATCGGAAGCAGTGATTTGCGTCGCCTCAGTGCTGTCATTGTTGGGGGGGCTGGAGTGAGAGGCCAAGGCCGCTTCGTGTATTGGGGAAGAGAGAAGCTTGGCCCGGTCTGGCCGGCTCAAATGACCTCCAAAGACGTTCATTGCAGAGGCTAATGTTGAATGACCATTTTTTAATATCTATAAGGTGAAAATGATTGATGTTTCTCTCCTCCCCCCCACCCCCTCCCTCGATTTATTGACTGATTGAATGGGTGGTGCGCTTCAAGAGGTTTCAACATCATGATGGTGTCTGCGTGCAGGTCTCGGTGGTCCAGAATGCCGCCTCTTCCGGGCAGCCGCCCTCCATCCACAGCTCCTCTGGACTGGGGAAGCTTCCGGTCCGGTCGGGCGTGCACAACCCAGAGCCGCAGAATCTGCGGACGGCACAGGTTAGCGCACATGAGTTCCATGCCCGCGCTTCCAAACCGAAACGCCCCGCAAATGTTTGTTGGGGCAGAAATTTGACCCCTGACCTGGATAGATTGAAATTAGTGAAAGGCCACCTCATGACGAAGATGCAAATATTTGGACTCGAGTGAAAAAAGTCCCCTGATATTGATGCTTGGGGATCGTACCCAGGCAGCGCAACCTTGCGATGATTGTTTCGGTGGCGTGTGAGAGAGCTCAGGAGGGACATTCGGGGTTTGCCTTTTCAGCTCTTTTTGTATCTGCCGCGATGCACTGCCGGCCGGTCCGTCGAGTCCCGAAGCCCCGACTTCCCTCCGCTCGGGCAGCGAGCGCCAGTTGACCAGATTTGAAATGCTCAGAAGGGCGTGGCGACCGTTTGGCTCGGGGTCACTTGCGGTTGCTCGCCGCCAGTGGTCCATCGGGCAGCTCATGTGACTTTCTGCACGAGGTGGCCATTCCACTTGTATATCGAGGCTGTTGGGAAATAAGCTTGCAGTCGCGCAATTCTCGCCTCGGGTTCGTAGCTGGCAAAATACAAAGCTGCCCGTGCGGACAAATAACGGGTTGAATTTTGTTGCACTCGAGTCTGTTCGATGTCGAAGTTGGAACAACATTGATGGCCAAGATTCCCCCCCCCCCAACTAATCACTGCTTTGGTTTTATTAGTACTTGATTTGCTTTTATTTTTCTTCTCCCTCTCCTTCTGCAGGGTCACACAGTCATCAGGTCAGGAGCCAACGCCAGCCTGCCGCCCATGCTCATGTCCCAGCGGGTGATCGCGCCCAATCCCGCCACATTGCAAGGACAGCGGCTCTCCAAACCCGGGATGGGTCGCTCCAGCATGGGCAACGCCGTAAGCTACCAGCAGGTAACGCAAACCCGGAAAACAAAAGCAAGCGTAGTCCCAGTAAGTCCCCATGGGAACTAAGGAACGAACTCAGCAATCGGCTCCGTTTGAGTCTATTGCCACGGTCAAAACTTTTATTTTTCTCTTTGGCGCTCTTTTTGTTGCAGAAGGGAGTCATGCCCTTTCACTTTTTACAATCTAAGTGGGGTTGGGCCTGGAAACCGTAATTGCTCAGCCTCATTAAAGCAAGCGATGAATCAGCTGAGCTGTGAAATCTCATCGCTTTCACTATCGAGACCAAGCGGAGGATCAGGTTCTTTCTTTGGCAGCGCGAAGATCGCGACTCTCAATGGAACAATCAAGCGCTTTGGTTTGGGCACAGTAAATGAGTGCAATTATCCAGCCATTGTATTCCGCTAATCATTTTCTGATTTGCATGCAGATGTGTCACAAGTCTCACGCTATGTACCGAAGTGCAAGTGCAGATGGAAAAAACCAAATGGACAAAAGTAAATGTGACTTTTTAAACGTCTCCGCATGCAAAAAGGTGCTCTGACCGAGAGGAAAAAAGAATGCTCAGGCTTTGATGCCATCAAAATGTGACGAATGCAAACAAACCATAAAAGCGCAATTTTGAAGGCCAGAAGCTCGTGGTTTTGGAGTCAGTGCAGGACACGCCACATTTGCCTCAAAGCATGAAACAACTCCTACCTTAGGCGGATCGGGAATATCTTGCTTCTCTGAATCTGTTTTGTTGTTGTTGTTCGGTCAACATCTCCATGCGCTCGACTTGACCTTTTTCACAAAGTTTCAAAAAGTAACACGCCCCGTTTTGTCCCAGGAACGACCATAAAGTGCAGAAAGTAGCAAAGAAGCAAGACAACTGCGCCCAAGTGTACTTGGACCCCCACGCTGTTTGCAGGTTGCCGTGGAGTGGCAAAATGCTCAAGACTGAGGGCAATGTTTGTGTTTTTGCACAGGCCAGCCAGCAGGTGGCAGCATCGCAGCGATCAGGCTCCAGCGCCATGTACATGAACCTCGCCCACATGCAAGCTGCGGCGGCGGCGGCTGGGGCAGGCGGCGGCGGCGGTGGAGGAGGAGGAGGTGGAGGAGGAGGCGGGGTGGCGGGCGGCCTGGGCGCAGCCTCGGCCGTCAGCCCGTCCAATCTGTCCGCCTCTGCCAGCGGAGGGGTGAATTCCATCGCCGACCAGGCCAGCAGCCAGGCTGCTGCCAAGCTGGCCCTGAGGAAGCAGCTGGAGAAAACGCTGCTGGAGATCCCCCCGCCCAAGCCCCCCGCCCCGCTCCTCCACTTCCTGCCGTCGGCCGCCAACAGCGAGTTCATCTACATGGTGGGCCTGGAGGAGGTCGTGCAGAGCGTGCTCGACAGTCAGGGTAAGCGTCCGCCTCAAGCCTCATCCGCCGGTCTACCGAGTCCTCGGGGCGGCGCGGGCCGCGCTCTCGCTCCATTACCCGTCCGGCTATAGCCGCGCCGTACCGGTGGCATCGCTGACGCAATGGCGCACGCGGGCTCCTCCTCCATTGGAAATCTTAGCTTTCCTGAACCAGCCCGGGAAATGTCCATTCCATTTGAATGAAGCAAATACCGCCGTTAGTTTTTAGACTATGCGGAAATACGGCGCCGTCTTTTCATAGCTGGTTTCCCGAACGCAGCGTATCGGGCGCGAATGTGCGGCGCGTCATTAAAAGTCGATCATTTCAAAGTGAGTCGTTCCAAACAAAAGAACGGCAGACACTTCAGAGTCGAGTTGGTCCTGCCCGCCGACGCCATTTGCTCACGTGTGCGAGAACCCAGGTTGGGCAAGCGCCTCGACTCGGGCCAGCGAAGCCGGAACGTTCCCCAGCGGTCGAAGGCGCGAGAAGCGACGGGACGGGACGGGTATCGGGAGCGAGTCCGCAAGTCGGCGTTTTTGTACCCTCCTCTCCACTTTGCTTGGCAGGCAAACTGCGGGGCACGCTTTCCCGCACGGAGCCCTTCTTCTGTGCCCAATGCAGAACGGATTTCACCCCCCACTGGAAGCAGGAGAAGAGCGGGCGAATCCTGTGCGAGCAGTGCATGATGTCCAATCAGAAAAAGGCTCTCAAGGCGGAGCACACCAACAGGCTGAAGAACGCCTTCGTCAAGGCTCTACAACAGGAGCAGGTCAGCATCCGAGCGGTTGCGTAAGACTCTGGGGGTTGCACGGCTCTGGGTGTGGCCGATAGAAAACATGACCGCTTCCCTTTCAGGAGATCGAGCAGAGGCTGCAGCAGGCGGCCCTCTCGCCTGGCTCCGCCCCCAGCGGCCCCAACGCCTCCAAAACCGACTCGCTGATCCGACACCACGCTCTGCGCCAGGTACGCGGCCTCCGAATACCCACGCGACGCGCGCCAAATGACGCCCGCGGGTACCGACCTCGCGGCTCAAAGTGCGCCACCGCCTCCTGGCCTCGCCACTTGTCTACAACGTGCTGGACGTGGAGTGAAAACAACTCGCACAACCACAAACAAATGAAAGCACAAAAGCGGGCACGCTAAATGAGCTCCTGCTTCATGAAGCAAAATTTTGCCCCCGCTCTGCGCCACAACTTCCCCCTTCAAGGCGATGCCTTTCATCCTGTCGTCTGTGTCAACGGGGCGTGCGAGCGAACGCGCAGAACAAGCTTTGCTAGTCAAAGCATCTGACACGTCAACGGAGCGGGCCGGTTTACTCCGGTTTGCGCTCACCTGAGCGAGTTGAGTCTGGTGTCAGCCGGGGTAACTCCCAGGTCGCGGGAGCGGGCGCTTGAATCCGCCTCCAACTCAGCCGAGCGAGTTGGAGTGCTCTTTTTCCGCTGGTGTTTGTCACGGTGGGGGGTGTCCTCTTCCGGCGAGGCGGTCCAGTGTCGTCATTGGGTGTCGTCCGCTCCGAGCTCACCCGGCCGGGGCCGTCGACGTGTTGTGTCGCAACACGGCTCGCCGGTCACGTCCGGAGAGTCGGTCCTATGAGCCCTTTGAACGCTAATCGCGTGCCCCCGCTTGTTTCCCCACTCAGGCGCCTCAACCCCAGGCTTCTCTGCAGAGAGGGCTGTCCAATTCGGCGCGGGGCGTCCTGTCTAACTTTGCCCAGGCCTCTCAGCTGTCGGTGGCCAGCAGCCTCATGGGGATGGGCGGCGCCAAGCACTGCGGCGGCGGCAACGGCGGCGGCAGACTGCAGCACGACAGCCGTCGGCAGATTTACAACATCCCAGGTACTTTGCTGTTGTTGTTTTTGCTTCCGCGGGATTCATCAAAATCAGCCCTTTTTTGGGGGGGGGCAATTTTTGTGTCGCGTCTCATTTGACATGTGTTTGAATCGGATGGGTTGATTGCCAGGCTGTGCTCTCAACACTCGGCTCGATTGTTGACTTGTACTTTCTCCCTCGAAAATAGATCCCGCCTCTCTTCAACTGGGTTCCAGAGTCACTTTTAGGGGTCACATTCAATTCAAGGCGGGAAAAGGTGGCTTTTGCCACTTCAGAGGAGCGCTTTTCCCTTAGATGTTTGTCTTCCGGGTCGTTCAACTTGAATTTTTCCGCCATGCTGACAAGCGACCCAACAAATCTTTGACATCAAACACTCGTTTCGATGTTACTAATGGAAATGTTCTTTCAATGTTGCTTCTCATCATTTTGTTTGCTGCGGAGGGAGACCCGCGCGCACGAGGGGGGTGTCCAAACTAAGGCCCGGGGCCCATTTGCGCCCCAGCAACACAACCCAAAAAAAACATCCGGAAAGTTTCAAAGTGGCCCTTCCATTTTTTTACGTTTGGCCGCTCGACTAACTTGGCAGCCCGCTGATAATTTGCCGCTTGAAAGAAAGCTCCTTGTGCATTTGGTATTTATTTTTTACATTTCTCTTGGTCTGTTTGTCCGTCTCCTCGCCGCAGGGTTAAACATCGCCTATCTGAACCCGGCGGCGGTGGGCGCCCATAAGAGCTCCAGCCTGGCGGACCGGCAGCGAGAGTACCTGTTGGACATGATCCCCCCCCGATCCATATCGCAGTCCATCAGCGGACAGAAATGAGCGGCCCGACGCCCGTCCGCAGACGCCCGGGCCCCCGTCGTACGCCGCCGCACCCAAGCACTCCGCCATCAGCCGATGTGTGTGTCCCCCCCCCCTTCGCCCCCGAGAGACACCCGCAGCCCCCGCCCCCATCATCGCATGCAGTGCCTGTCCTTGTGCCTACCTTCAACTGACCCATTCAGAGCTCGCGCCAAGACGACAAAATGTGAACCGTCTCAAACGGAAGCAACATGCTTCCCAATTGGGATTCCCCTTTGAAATGCAAGTCCCGGCTTTGGTTTTGGGCTTCCTTTGCGGAGGGGCCTCAGTTACTATTACTTCTTAGCCCCCCCTTTTTAAATTTTTTTAAATGTTTCTTCGCCATCATCCCTTCATCGAAGGAAGCGACGGTGAAATCATCGTAGGGTCACGTTTGACTTTTTCATGGGGGGGGGGGCGGTTGCTCCTCTCCTCCATAAAGCTGAGAGTGAAGCGTTGCTAGTAACAGAAGATCACCAGGGTGCGTTCTGGCGAGCGTCGAGCTTGCCAGCAAATGCTGTCCGCCACTTTGAAAATGGAGAGCGGCCGGTCGGGACGGGAATGCTGAGTGCGGTTCGGTTTGGTCTTCAAAAGAAAAAGCCGAGCCCGCTCTCAACGGGGCCCGTGACGCGGAGGACGGATCGTCCGCCTTGCGCTCACGCCGTCCGAGGGACGCGCGCGAGGGCGCCATTCCCCTCCTCCAAACGTCCACGCTCACCCGCCCGGAGCGGCTGGCGGATGGAAAAGCCAACCCCTCGGCGCTCGAGCCCGTTTCCCTTCGGCCGTCGTGCTCCTTTCCCGGGTGGGTGGCCGAACCCTCCTCGGGATTGCGGACGCCTCAGGGGAGAGAGAGAGCGTTCCGCGACTCCGCCCCACAACGCAGGCCGCGTCCGGAAGGAGGGCGACCGCAGCGGATTCGATGACCCTGCCGCTTCCACCGCCTTTGGTTATGTTTCGACTTGGATCCCCCCGACCCCCCCCCCAGCTCGTCTTTGGCATCAACGTGGTCTTTCGACGTGAACAAGGACTCCACGCTTGAAGGTGGAAGCACATTTTCTGCACCCAAACCGGAAGTCTGGACTTACAAACCTTGAATTGTGGTTTTCCGTTAGCTTTGGGATTCTATTTTCCGATGCTTCAGCCCCCACCACCCCCAAACCCGCCTCCCCGCCCTCCTTTTTTGTATTTTTTTTTTTTTTTTTGATGCGGCGTCTCCTCTTGAAACGTTGGCAGACCTGAGAGGTATTTGCCTTCGGGAGACGATAATAATCAACCAAGTTAAAAATGGAAAAAATATATATCTGTCTCTCTATCTCTGTATGGATTATGTATAGATAACTAGCGTCAGAGGGAGGAAACAAAGGATGTGGATTATATCTTTTGCGGGAGAGACACGGATCAATCATTATTGTGTGCATGTTGTGCGCACAAGTTGCCTCACTCCAGAGGAGCACTTTGCATATTTCCAATTGGAAAAAAAAAAAAACGTTTTGTTTTTTTTATAAAACGAAAAACAAACAAAAAATGGAAACGAATGTTACAATTAAGAGTCTCTTAAGGTCTGGAAGCCGGCTGAGAGAGTTTTACGGCTGACTTGTTTGGCGGCGTTGCTCTGGGGAAAGGTTGGGCCTCAAGTGGCCGGCGCTGCGTTGGAGCCAGCCCGCGAGGACTCGACGTCGGCCCGAGCATCAGAAACACTCACCTAACGTTCTCCATCCCAGTCCAAAGTCGGGGTCGTATCCAGAAAAAGAATTGATCGGGATGACCTTTGATTTGACGGCAACAAAGTTGAGTCTGGCTGGCTGATGACCCCGATCCCTCCACCGCACCGTGCGAACCCAATGGGCTAGTTTGGACACGTTCAAAGTCCATCGGCACGGGCGTCTCCACGTGGCGAGCGATTCCCTGCCTCCTTGCCCCCGTTTCGCTTGTGTTTCAACCGCCACTCGGGAGGCTGTCGTCAGATCAAATCTCCGTCCCCGATAGGGAGCTCGCCTTTTCCGAAGCCGCGTTCGAAAGCGTGCCGACGTCCCACCGAGGCAGAATGTGTGGGGGGGAGGGGCATTTCAACAGCCGTCCGTCGTCCTGAATTCCTTGCGTTGAAATAGCTCCACAAAGGAAGAGAGTGACTTTGGCCCTCCGATGTGTTTGCTTTTTCGTTGGCGAAGACGTTCACATTTGTGAGACCTCCAACACCATCCGACTCCTCGTCTCTTTTGTTTGGCTTCCCGGCCCAACCCGGCCGGTACGGTCCCCTAAAGCGGCCGCTGTCCAAACTACGGCCGTGGGCCGCAAGGCGAGTGAAAAAAGCTGAAGGTGGGCAGAGCCACAACACCATCGAGCTTGAAAATGCTGGCGTGAAAAAGGAACTGCATTTTCGCGGCCAAAATAGTTTCTTCCACTTTGCGCTCCATGAGTCGTCCTCAAGTCAGTGTTTGAAGAACGGTCGGTCACCTAGCTACAGTTTATTTTTTTTTTTTTATCTGAATGTGGAGATACTTTAAAGTGACGGTTTGTAACTCCCGACGTATTCCGATCGGCTCGGCCGGAAGGCTTAAAGCAAGGCCGAGTGGTTTTGGCGCCTTTCCTGTGACTTTGCCACTCAGTTGGTTTGGGCGAGGTCAAAGGTCAAACTTTCAAAAGGAACCAAATGATTGTTTTTCAAAGAACACAACCCGTAGCACTTAGTTTTGCTCCAAAGTCACGTGGCCACCTTGGATTTGAACCAGCAAATCGCAGCCGAGTGCCAAGCGGAAAAGGCAAACGACACTTTCCAACTATGGTTCCCAAGAACAAACGTCTAGTCGGCAATCCTTTCAAGCTATTGTTCTAAAGAGCGCATTTTTTTCCCCCCTCCTTGAAGCTAAATCGGAAGACGACGAGTCACGGCGCATTTCGTTTGTCGCGAGCGCATGCGGCGGCACACAATCATGCGGCGACCTTTCACGTGACCCGTGTGCTGGTGAAAACTAGCGGCTGAAGCTAAGCTAACAACCATTCATCAACTTGACTTTTTAATTTAATGTCGCCCTGTTTTAGGCATTTGTATTTTTTTAGGGGGCAAAGCATTTGGGTTTTTATTTTCGGCCGTTTTTTGCAATTTCAAGGCACTCGCCGCCGCCGTGTTCTTCTTTGGGCCGCAAACCCGCGCGGACCTCCTCAGCGGCGCCTCTGCCGGTCGCACCCGGGGAGTGCGCTCGATTTGTCCGCCGTTGCTTCAAGACGCGATTCCTCCGCTGAACATAATTCTCGGACGAATTGCCGAACCCGTCAGGATGCCCGTCCCTACCTTCGGCATGCACGCGCGTCGCTTCGGCTTCCAGTAGCTTTGAGTGTTTCTCCGCTGAGATTGGAATGCGGGTGAGGAAGATGATGATGATGATGATGCTTGAACAATCCAGACCGTGACTGGGTCACAACAGTCGAGTGAGAGCAAAGTCTTTGGCCGAGGCTCTGAAACTACCTAAAAGAAAAGATGTACACTAAAGTTTACATTTGGACCAGGTCCATTTTCATGTCGTCAAAGAAAAACAAATCACATTTCCGTTTTGCCCAAACAGTTTTCCGCTTCGATGGTCATGACTTTTTTTTTTTCTTTCATACCGCGCGCCTTTTGGTTTGAAAATTAATGTCATGCATCTTTTTTTTTCTTTCTGCCAAGCTTAAAAAAGAAAACTCGTGTCTCTCTCGCGATTTCTCCGTTTGCATCCACCCCTTTGTCATTTGACTCCAGATTATTCCGAATGCCCCCCCCCAGAAAAGTCTTTATTATTTCTGCCGACTGAATTCCTCTTCCGAGTTATCTTTCATTTGTATTGCCGTTGAAAGAAAAAAAAAAGACAAATGTATCGACTATGAGATAAATGACACGATATTTGCTAGGTTTCAAGTAATAATGACTTATTGTACAGAAACATTTTCCTCCCGTGTACTGAAAAAAAAAAATTAAATGGTTGTATATTGTGTAGAAAAGCAAACAAAAAGCCATGAATATTGTGAAGCTTGTCATTTCGTTTTGTGACCACTGTGTATTATTGTGTAACAAATGTGCAAAATGTTGGGGATTTTTTTTTTCCCTCTGCTTCTTAAAACGAACTCCCTGGATGCATTGAATTATGATTTTGTCGTTGTTTTTAATTCCGGAAAGCGCACGCTGTTCTTTTTTGGGGGGTGTTTAATTTCCTTCTTTGGCTAGCAAGATGATACCCGGAAGACGTTTGTTTCATCCGAAACCGCTCGCCACGGCGGTTCACGAGCGATTCGGCGACGTTCTCGGCTCGGGGAGCTGCACGCGCTTGCACGACGTGGTGCTTCTCCGCCGGCGGCAAGCCTGGCGCCAAGAGCGCCCGATTGGCTCCTGTTTTTCGGGAAGTCTTCGGCAGTTTGCTGTCGAAAAATTCGCACGCCTTCACTCGGCTTTGGGAAACCGGTTGTCGCCGTCGGGAACTGAGGGCAAACCGCTCGCTTGGTCTGTTGTTGCCCCTCGGATTCAAAACGCCAAAAACGGCCATTTTCCTCGGAAAGGCGGGAAATAAAAAAAGACGTCAAGATTTGTTTTGTCGGAAATGTACCAAAGCAGCCCCGCTGGCTTCAAATATTTTTGCTAAGGCTGACCCTCTGGACAAAAAAATTAAAAAAAAACATCACAATTGGGTCGATGCAACGTTTTTAACCTCGCTTTTGGGGCGCTTAAACCCATAAAGTCAGTTTCGGTTTTTCGAGCGCACAGTCGAGCCCCCCCCCCCAAAAGCCCATAATAAAGAACCCTCAAAGTGTGCTGGGCCCCTTTTTGGGGGATCCAATTTGGCTTCTTTTTGACCCGACCGCTTTGCGGATGTAAGAAATGGCGTCGACCGGCCAAGAGAAGCTTGCGCGAGAGCCGAGCACGCGCGGAGTCTCCGCTCGATTGGACTTGGCCCGGAAGCGGTCGCTGCGAGCACGTTCATTTCTATTCACTTCCAAGTATTTGTATCTTCATCTTTGTCGTGCTGTAAAACATTCTGGGGAGGCAAGACGCAAACGATGAGAGGAAGCGGAGGTTAATCGACGTCCTTTTTTTTTTTTAAGGGGGTGGGGGGAGGGTTGTTTGTTTGCTTACATCGATCCTGACCTTTTGCACATACTTGATATTTAATGGTCTTCAAGAAAAAAAACCAACAAAAAAAGTCAAGGAAAAATAATGCTGTTTGAATACTGCCAGTTGATTGACAATTATGCATCGATCGAAAAAATAAGCTAATTTTGGAGGAAATAACTTTGTAATATTTATCTTGCAAGCTATGTTTAATAAAGGTTGAAACAATTTGCTTCCAAGTGTGACTTCCAAGTCCCGTTGGCACAAACTTTTCTTTCGTGCACGCTTTCACTCCGACTCGGCGAACTCGATCCCGGCAAGTCTTGAGGGCGCTCGCTTTCGCGCCGTCCGTTGGTAATCCTCCTCCATGACGGTCGAACGGGAGCGACGACAACAAACGGAGCCAGCCGTGACGGGCTTCCAACCCGCGCGGCGACTTTCCGTTCCCGTAAATGCCGCCAGGTGGCGCACTGGAGTCAACGAGGCCCGTTCGGAGCCGGACGTCAAGCGTTGGACCGATCAAGTTGCCCGTTGCCGCTCCGTCTTTCTAAATCGAGGACGTTATTAATAGAGCGCAAAGTGGGCCGCGACGGCGGGAACGGCGTCTTGTTACCAGAACGCGCTGCCGTCGACGTATTTCTGTGTTTGTTTGCCACTTGAGCAGCTGCGGTTTGCTTCCTTTTCCGGCGGGCGGGCGGGCTTCTCCTTCTCCCGGGCTTCTCCGATGGGCATTTTGAACCCAGGGCGAGCGCGCCGCGCGCAACGGTGACAAAATCTGACGACGTCAACATCCAACCAATCCCGAGGAAAGACGCTGACGTTTGCGTGCAACAGTCGTCGCGCCCGCCGCGCCGTACCCGTTTTGAAATCGCGTCCAACGTTCCTCTGCTGTCTTGTTTTTGCTCGCACGAAATATTTGCTCATCCGCAGATTGGCCCGCGGGCGAACGTGTTCCAAGAATATCGGCGTCCTCCTCATCCGCGCGGAATTTCGACGGCGTCACACTCGGCCGACCGCCTTGAACAAAACGAGTGACGTGAGCGTCGCCGTGCTCGGTCAACACCACCACCTGCTGCGGCGCGCCTGCTCCCTGGTCACGCCCGACACCCTGGAACAGTAACGGGTCACGCGACGCCGGGGGAGCCAAAGCGGCCATGTCATGTTTCGGTTTGCGACCATCGGGTGGCGCTGTAGGGCTCTCCCTGAAGCTGCACACCTGTTGGTCATTAGGTCATTAGTACTTTCAAAGGATTCCCGGCCCGAGCGCTCGTTGTCGGGTCGTCGTTTGTTTCCGGTCATGTTTCTGTTGTCGTTTTTTTGGAGCTTCAGCCATGGTTTGGTTTGATACTTTGGATTCGTTTTGGTTGTTAGCGCTTTGTTTTGGATTTAGTTTTCTCTGTTTTATGAAATACAATTCGTCAAGTTGACCCTGCTCCTGCTCCCCCCTGCCTGCTTTTTGGGCTGCACCACCACCTCGCACACGTGACAGGCCAAGAACTTCCATGAACGGCACGCTTGGGTAAAAAATGTGAAATCCACGCCAACGGGCTTCCGTCGCTTGCTCTCGCCGCTTTGCCAAATGACCAGCGGCCATTTGGGCCAAAGGCACCCCCCCCCCCCCGCCCCAGGAAAGCACATTGCGCAACAGAGCACCTGTCGCAATCGTTGTGAGAATCGGCTCCCGGCGGAACAACGTGTTCCAGGAACGTGTGGCTGGCTACGTGAAGCGCTTTGCCTCTTGACACTCGAGTCAATCAATCAGCCCAGATTCAAACAAGTTATTCGACTCTCTCGAGAATGTTTTCATGAATCAGACGATCAATCGGTTCTCCCAATCGTAATATTTGAATCGTGTTTTCAAACGTACGGGGCTGCGGCATCGACGACAGAGAGGGCAGAGCGCTTCGGGGGCGGGGCAAGCGCCGAGGTCAAGCGGAGGTGGTTGTTGATGCAAAGCCAAACATGTTTTTGCAGTGAAGGCACGGCGAGACATCTTGCGCCGCCTCTGTTGCTCCCACGGGCACGCACGCAAGCACGTAGGCACACCTTTCCAATCCGTTCAACGCAACCTCCTCCGAGTACGCGAGAAAAGATTGAAAATTTGCGATTCTTTCGAGTGAAGTCCCGCTCAAATTTTGGGAAATATCGCGCCGCTCTGACCTCTCTGCGCGCACCGACACAAAACGACAACGACGGCGTGCCGCTTTGCTACGGGTCGTCGTGCCGCCATTGCGTCTTATCTGTCTGGTGCTTTGTTTGGTTTCTTTTTTTTGCTTTTCCTGCCCACGCCATAAAAGGCAAGAAGTGAGCTCGGGGGAATTCACGCCTTCAAAGCGCAGCCATCAAAGAGCCGCTCTCCATCTTCGCCAGATGGGAAGGCCGCTTGCAAGTTGACCCCTGTGCAAAAGTTCGTTGACTTTGACATCGAACAGGTCCAAATTGTCTCCGACGCAAGCGGACGCGGGGGCGCGCAAAACCTGGGCTCAACGTCAACAGGTCCGTCTATTCCCATCCTGAAGCGCTCGAGGGAATTACTCGCCGCGGCATTTCAAAAGGGAGGGCAGGAGGGCAAAGGGGGGGGCGAGAGGAATTCGATTTGAGGCACGTCAACATGGGCCGAATGCAACGAGTGCGCACGCAAATCACGCAGTCGCGGCCAGGAGTCGAGATGCATTTGGCCACAACGGCCTGCTTCTCTTTTGGCCCTTTGAATGGAACCAAAGAGCGACTGTGAAGGGAAACCTCCAATATGGAATCTTTCAGACGATCGGGCCAAACCATTGAAGTCCATTAGTAGAACGTGGGGGGGCGCCTGCCCTCGTTACGACCAGCACACAAACTGTGGGACATCAAAAGAAGCAAGATGGACTCCACGCCGTATGCGCTACGCTGACTTTCGGTCGCTTTGACTCGCTGCGAGTGCCTTTTGCGCAAGAGTTCACGACCCACTTGACGAGTAATTCCCCTCCCCCCCAGGGTGCATCGAAATCCCCAGATGGGCTTGTTTTCCTGGGATAGTCCCGCCGGTTCCGCTTATAAAAGAGCCACAACATGCCTGCGAGCAGACCTTGAGTTGCGATTGGGGCTCGTAACTCGAAAATCCGATTTAAGAGAGGGCTAACTTTCCCCTCGAGCGAAACGACAACAACAAAAGCAAAAGCAAATGCAAAAAAAAAGCAGCCGTGTCCGAATCAGCCGTCGTATCGGTTTTGTTGACGGCGTCGAACAGAACATTTTGTTCCTCCGTCGTTCTCACCGGCTTTTCCCGGAAAGCAATTAGCGAACAGAAACCCGTTTGGACTCCACAACAAAGCCGCCTCGACTTTTCCACCAGTTGGCAACGCCGTCGCGGGTGCGTCATCAATCAAACGGGGACAGGCCGGCTTGTTTACTCCCGGAGCACTTTCGGTATGCGGCAGCCCGAGTCGACTTCCTGAGCCCACGAGCCGAGCACGCCTCTTCTGGCTCGTGAGCACGCGGCGTTCACGCGTCGGCGGCGCGCGCCCATTGGCCGAGCCCGAGCAAAACAAGACTTTTCAACCAATCGCCGCGCCGCGCACGCCGATTCACGCTCGCTCCGCATGGACGGCCGGGGCGAGTCGAGACAAACCGGCCAGCTCGCTCGACGGCTCGTTTAAAAAGACGACGAGACGGCGGCGCCGAAGCATTCGGGGGCGCGCGCTCGATCACGCGCAGACATGGTGGCCACGTTGAGGCGACTCAAGTCGTTCCAAATCGTTTTCGACGACTCGAAGAGTTTTTACTGCGGCGGCGACAGGCTGTCGGGACGAGTGCAAGTGGAAGTGAACGAGGTGACGCGCGTGTCGGCGCTCAGAATCGTGGCCTTGGGAAGCGCCAAGGTGGAATACGCCAAAGGCAAGCAGCGCTGCCGACAGGAGGCCGAGTACCTCCGACACGAAGCCCTTTTGCGCCTTCGGGATCAACCGACAGGTACGACCGAGCCTCGACGTCACCGCGCTGGCGGTGGCTTCGTTTGACGCCCGCGAGGTGCCCTTTTGGCTTTCCTTTCCTTGAAAACAAAAAACAAAAAACAAGGAACCGTCGACATTTCGCCACCCGCTTGTTACGCCAGTTTTGCTCAAACTTATCACATCGACTTTGTTCTTTTCCAGACACCGATGGCTCGGTTCTCTTGAGGCCAAACAACAAATACGACTACTGCTTTGAATTCGACCTCCCTCAACACGGGTGAGTGTCCTGTCTTTTTGACTTTATTTGAAATCTCATGGCGTGTCAAAAACAACCCCCCCCCCCCCAAACAAACATTTTTAACGATTGGGTGCAAAATCTGCTTACGCAAAGCGATTGTGTTGAATAAATAGCAGCGGCTGCATCCGCTTGACGTCACAAAGTGACATTTCAGTCCGATGAAGGCCAATGGGATCATTTCCTCTTGTGGCCGATTGGGACTCATGGAATTGTTTACCCTTGCAATGAACAAAAAAAAAAAAACGTTCCCCGCGTGTTGTTGCAGGAAGTTGGTGTCTTCTTACAAAGGCAAGTTTGGCTACGTTCACTATTACGTGAAGGCCAAGCTGGAGAGAGCGCAGCAGCCCACCCTTGAGTGCAAGAAACACTTTGAGGTGGAGGAACCTCTCGACGTCAACACGCCAGACCTGCTGGTACGTTGGATGAGCCAAATCCCAACGTTTGGCGGGCAGGAGGGTCGCGACATTGATTGATTTGTATTTTTTTTCTCTTTCTTTTGGGTGTGTTTGTGGGGTGGGGGGTGGGGCGGCGGCGTGCAGTGTCCTACAGGTGGTATGAGAGAGAAGAAAGTCACCTGCATGTTCATCCCGGACGGCCAGGTGTCGCTCAACGCCAAAATCGATCGTCGCGGCTTCTGCGAGGGCGAGGACATCTGCATCAACGCCAAGTTCGAGAACACGTGCTCGCGCATCGTGGTTCCCAAGGCCGCCATCATCGCCAAGCACACCTACCAGGCCAACGGCCGCACCAAAGTCTTCCGCCAGAAGTTGTCGTCGGTGCGAGGGAACCACATCATCTCGGGCATGTGCGACGCCTGGCAGGGCAAAAGCATCCGGGTGCCCAAGATCAAGCCGTCCAAGCTGGACTGCGACCTCATTCGCATGGAGTATGCCTTGATGGTAAGTTGCCTTGTAAGAAAAAGCCGCTCCCGCAACGGGCTTTCCGGATCGCGCTCGGCATTGGCTGAACAAAGGTCGACTCGCCGCAGATTTACATCCACATTCCTGGGAGCGAGAAGCTGATCCTGGAGCTGCCCTTGGTGATCGGCACCGCCGGCCTGGGAAGCCGCAGCAGCAGCGTGAGCAGCCAGGACGGTTCGCTCAGCTGGCTGTCGCTGGGCGTGCCCGAGCTCCCCAGCTACCGCGACGTCACTCGCGACGTCCACATGGAGCAGCCGCTGACGCCGCTCCTGGACGACTTTGACGGCGACGACAGCCCCATCTTCATGAACCCGCCGTCCTTCTGTTTCCCCCCGCCTCCGGTCTACACGGAGGTACGTGCCCCGCCCCCCGCCGCCCCCCTCCACCTCGTTAGCCGTCGGGCCTTTTTTCTAACGGAAGTTCCCGTCCTTTGCAGACCGACGAGGAGTTCAACATCAACGCCCACATGCTGCCGGTGTGCTGAAAGCGCTTCCTTGGGCATTTTCTACAAAAGGGCGGCGCGGGCTCTCACCGGCCCGGCAAACGCAGGCCGGCGCCAACCAGAACCAACGTTTCCCCTGGCGTCGGGAGGCTGCGGTGGGCGAGCCACGCCTCGGCCGCCCGAGCCGAGCCTTCCCCGCCGTGCCGAAGGCTGGCCGGCGCCGCGGCGTTCCGCCCGTCCCGACTAAGCCGCCCCCAGCCAACTCTGCCCCGCCGACGGGTCGCCTCATTGTCGCTTCATTCCGGTGGCAGCCCCGACCGCCTGCTGTTGGACTCTGCGCAGCCCCGCTTTGTCATTCCACGGCCTGCGGGAGACAAAACCCTGGCGACGCCCGTTACTCGAAGCCTTTGTTGGGCGTCTTGGAAAGGATTGCGCTCGCCGCTATCGATGAATCCTGCCGCGGTGGTCGATGGGAGCTCAGCTTGGCGTCTTCTCCAACGCAGTCGAACGCGTTTTGCTTGAAGAGGTGTGTTGCACTTTTTGGGGATGCGTTTTGCTGTACTACTGCCTGGAAGCGCTTTTGTGATTTGAATCTGATGGCGGGAAGATGTGCGCGCAACCTTACCTGGAGCTTGGCATACACGCATGCATGCACTTTTCCGAATCGACCCGTCAGTGCGAAACAGGATTTGGAAAGGTCACCTGCTCCAAACATTTTGCTCACTTGATGTTGGGATGATGGAGAGGGAAAAAAAACCGTGCCTGATTTGTACCTGATTTTCTGTTGTCCTTGATGACATTTCACTTCAAGATTCTTGCCGTTTTGTTTCACAGCTTCCTGTCTTCAGGACACAAAACCATGTCGGATTTGTAAAAAAAAAAACACGGTGTAACGCATCTTTGATACATGTATTTTTTTTGTATGTTTTGATAATAAATTGTAAAAGAGATTTGTGACGTCTCCGTTTTGCAGCGTCTTCCTTCAAATAACATTTTAATTTTCCAAACTGAGCCGCCCCCTACTCCATATTTCAGGAGACTCGGTCTGATGGTTGGAATTGCATCGAAACGTTCCGTTTGGAGAAAGGCCGCCTCCGCTTCCCAGACGGACTGGCCACGCCAATGGGCTGTCTGTCACTCGTCGAGCGCTTTTCGAGCCGGCCGACTCAAGTCGCGGCATTAGCGTCTTCACTTCGCTTTTCCCTCTTTGTCCTGTAAATGTTGACCCAATGAGCTCGACAAATAGTCGCCATGAAAACCCATCGTTGCAGACACAGAAGTTTACACTCAGGTTAGGACCAGTGGCGGTTCTGGGGAGGGGCCAACTGGGGCCAGTGCCCCTGTAGCACTGATTCTGGACCCCCCTTCCGAACGCAGACTATACAGTAGCTCCCAGGCTAGTGATGTGTCGGTCGCGAACCAGAAGTGAACCAACCAGCCGGCACCCTCCCTCTGTCATTTTCTCTCTCTCTCTCTCTCTCTCTCTCTCCCCCTCTCTATGTCGCTCTCTCTTTTTCACGTGTCTGAAGCAAGGTTTGGCAATGGCTCAGCTGCCACGCTCAGAGAGGTAGTGCACGCTGAGCACATGCTCCGTCGCGTCTGCACAGCCACAGACAGACTAAGGAATTGACTTTCCCAGTTCCAACTCCTCCAGACGAACAAAAACACAACGACAAAGACCAACATGGTGAGACAGCACCTGATAAAGGTACCCAGAGAGGTGTATTTTTTCGGTGGGACTGTACTGGTAAAGATAAGAACCACTTCAGAAGCGTCACTTAATCGTGTAAGGAAGGCAAGAGGAGTCAAATGGTGCATTCTGCTCAGTTTGTTCGAGAACCGGAATTTGTTCATCATCCGAGGCATCAAAAACTCAAAATATTTTGGTCAAAAACCGAATTTGTCGAGAACCGAGACGTTCGAAAACCAAGGTTTGACTGTATGTGAATGACAAAAGTAAATTGCACATTTGTCTGAGGAATTCTTAAGTGCTTAGGTGCTTCATGAAATGTTTTGTAAAAGATATGTTCATTAAATTTCAACATTTTCCTAGTGTTCTTGTGCATCTTTAGACCAAACCAAAGGAAAGACATATTTTGGTTATTTGTAGCAGAGTATGGCATAATTTTTAATGGTCCAGCCCACTTGATATCTACCAAGGCCCAATGTGGCCCACAATGTGAAATGAGTTTGACATCCATGCTATACAAAAATAACGACCATGTTTTCAGCAAAAAACGACTTACTATACATGGTCGTTTTTTCCGGCTAAAAACGCCTTACTATACATGGTTGTTTTTTTCCGCTAAAAACGCCTTACTATACATGGTAATTTTTTTCGGCAAAAAAACGACTTACAATACATGGTCATTTTTTTGGCAAAAAACGCCTTACTATACATGGTCGTTTTTTCCGGCTAAAAACGCCTTACTACACATGGTCGTTTTTTTAAACTAAAAACGCCTTACTATACATGGTCGTTTTTTCCGGCTAAAAACGCCTTACTATACATGGTCATTTTTTTGGTTCAAAACGCCTTACTATACATGGTCGTTTTTTCGGCAAAAAACGCCTTACTATACATGGTCGTTTTTTCCGGCTAAAACGCCTTACTATACATGGTGGGTTTTTTTGTGTTAAAAACGCCTTACTGTACATGGTCGTTTTTTTGGTTCAAAACGCCTTACTATACATGGTTGTTTTTTTCCGCTAAAAACGCCTTACTATACATGGTCGTTTTTGTTGGCTAAAAACGCCTTACTATACATTGTCGTTTTTTTCGGCAAAAAACGACTTACTATACATGGTCGTTTTTAAAAAAACTAAAAACGCCTTACTATACATGGTCTTTTTTTTTACTAAAAACGCCTTACTATACATGGTCATTTTTTTCGGCAAAAAACGACTTACTATACATGGTCGGTTTTACTTGTTAAAAATGCCTTACTATACATGGTCGTTTTTTCTTCAAAAAAGGCCTTACTATACATGGTTGTTTTTTTCCGCTAAAAACGCCTTACTATACATGGTCGTTTTTGTCGGCTAAAAACGCCTTACTATACATGGTCGTTTTTTCCTCAAAAAACGCCTTACTATACATGGTTGTTTTTTAAAAAACTAAAAACGCCTTACTATACATGGTCATTTTTTTCGGCTAAAAACGCCTTACTACACATGGTCGGTTTTTCAGAAAAAAACGCCTTACTATGCATTGTCGTTTTTTTCGGTAAAAAACGACTTACTATTATGGTCGTTTTTTTCGGCAAAAAACGCCTTACTATACATGGTCGTTTTTTTCGGCAAAAAACGCCTTACTATACATTGTCGTTTTTTTCGGCAAAAAACGACTTACTATACATGGTCGTTTTTTTCCGGCTAAAAACGCCTTACTATACATGGTCATTTTTTTCGGCTAAAAAGGCCTTACTATACATGGTCGTTTTTATTTTTGTTAAAAACGCCTTACTGTACATGGTCGTTTTTTTAACTAAAAACGCCTTACTATACATGGTCATTTTTTTCGGCTAAAAACGCCTTGCTATCCATGGTCATTTTTTTCGGCTAAAAACGCCTTACTATACATGGTTGTTTTTCTTTTGTTAAAAACGCCTTATTGTACATGGTCGTTTTTTTCAGCAAAAAACGCCTTACTATACATGGTCGTTTTTTTCCCGCTAAAAACGCTTACTATACATGGTCGTTTTTTCGCTAAAACGCCTTACTATACATGGTCATTTTTTCGCTAAAAACGCTTACTATACATGGTCGTTTTTCCTCAAAAACGCTTACTATACATGGTCGTTTTTGTGTTCAAAACGCTTACTATACATGGTCGTTTTTCCGCTAAAAACGCCTTACATGGTCGTTTTTAACTAAACCAAAAAGGACCATGTATAGTAAGGCGTTTTAACAAAAAAAACGACCATTTATAGTAAGGCGTTTTTTACCAAAAAACGACCATGTATAGTAAGGCGTTTTTTAAAAAAAAACGACCATGTATAGTAAGGCGTTTTTAACAAAAAAAACGACCATGTATAGTAAGGCGTTTTTAACAAAAAAAAACGACCATTTATAGTAAGGCGTTTTTAACAAAAATAACGACCATGTATAGTAAGGCGTTTTTAACAAAAAAAAGGACCATGTATAGTAAGGCATTTTTAACCAAAAAAACGACCATGTATAGTAAGGCGTTTTTAACAAAAAAACGACCATGTATAGTACAGCGTTTTTAGTTAAAAAAAACGACCATGTATAGTAAGGCGTTTTTAGTAAAAAAAAACGACCAGGTATAGTACGGCGTTTTTAGTTAAAAAAAACGACCATGTATAGTAAGGGGTTTTTTGCCGAAAGAAACGACCAAGATAGTATGGCGTTTTTAAACCAAAAAAAGGACCATGTATAGTAAGGCGTTTTTAACAAAAAAAAACGACCATTTATAGTAAGGCGTTTTTAACAAAAAAAACGACCATGTGTAGTAAGCCGTTTTTAACAAAAATAACGACCATGTATAGTAAGGCGTTTTTAACAAAAAAAAACGACCATTTATAGTAAGGCGTTTTTAACAAAAAAAACGACCATGTATAGTAAGGCGTTTTAGCGAAAAAACGACCATGTATAGTAAGGCGTTTTAACAAAAACGACCATGTATAGTAAGGCGTTTTTAACAAAAAAAACGACCATGTATAGTAAGGCGTTTTTAACAAAAAAACGACCATTTATAGTAAGGCGTTTTTAACAAAAAAAAACGACCATGTATAGTAAGGCGTTTTTAACAAAAATAACAACCATGTATAGTAAGGCGTTTTTAACCAAAAAAACGACCATGTATAGTAAGGCGTTTTTAACAAAAAAACGACCATGTATAGTACAGCGTTTTTAGTTAAAAAAAACGACCATGTATAGTAAGGCGTTTTTAGTTAAAAAAAACGACCAGGTATAGTACGGCGTTTTTAGTTAAAAAAAACGACCATGTATAGTAAGGCGTTTTTTGCCGAAAAAAACGACCATGTATAGTAAGGCGTGTTTAGCCAAAAAAATGACCACATATAGTAAGGCGTTTTTAGTTAAAAAAAACGACCATGTATAGTAAGGCGTTTTTAACAAAAAAAACGACCATGTATAGTAAGGCGTTTTGAGCCGAAAAAACGACCATGTATAGTAAGGCGTTTTTAACAAAAAAAACGACCATGTATAGTAAGGCGTTTTTAACAAAAAAAACGACCATTTATAGTAAGGCGTTTTTAACAAAAAACGACCATGTATAGTAAGGCGTTTTTAACAAAAATAACGACCATGTATAGTAAGGCGTTTTTAACCAAAAAAAGGACCATGTATAGTAAGGCGTTTTTAGCCAAAAAAAATGACCATGTATAGTAAGGCGTTTTTAACCAAAAAAACGACCATGTATAGTAAGGCGTTTTTAACAAAAAAACGACCATGTATAGTACAGCGTTTTTAGTTAAAAAAAACGACCATGTATAGTAAGGCGTTTTAGTTAAAAACGACCAGGTATAGTCTGGCGTTTTAGTTAAAAAAACGACCATGTATAGTAAGGCGTTTTTTGCCGAAAAAAACGACCATGTATAGTAAGGCGTGTTTAGCCAAAAAAAATGACCACATATAGTAAGGCGTTTTTAGTTAAAAAAAACGACCATGTATAGTAAGGCGTTTTTAACAAAAAAAACGACCATGTATAGTAAGGCGTTTTTAACAAAAAAAAACGACCATTTATAGTAAGGCGTTTTTAACAAAAAAAACGACCATGTATAGTAAGGCGTTTTTAACAAAAATAACGACCATGTATAGTAAGGCGTTCATATCTTTTACCATTACATGGTCGTTTTCTTCGACTCAAAACGCCTTACTATACATGGTTGTTTTTTTCCGCTAAAAACGCCTTACTATCCGTGGTCGTTTTTGTCGGCTAAAAACGCCTTACTATACATGGTCGTTTTTTCCGGCTAAAAAAGCCTCACTATACATGGTCGTTTTTTTTTAACTAAAAACGCCTTACTATACATGGTCGTTTTTTTTCGGCTAAAAATGCCTTACTATACATGGTAATTTTTTTAAACTAAAAACGCCTTACTATACATGGTCATTTTTTTCGGCTAAAAACGCCTTACTATACATGGTCGTTTTTTTTGTTAAAAACGCCTTACTATACATGGTCGTTTTTTTTTTGTTAAAACGCCTTACTATACATGGTCGTTTTTCGCTAAAACGCCTTACTATACATGGTCGTTTTCCGCTAAAAACGCCTTACTATACATGGTAATTTTTTAAACTAAAACGCCTTACTATACATGGTCATTTTTTTCGCTAAAACGCCTTACTATACATGGTCGTTTTTGTTAAAAACGCCTTACTATACATGGTCGTTTTTTTTGTTAAAACGCCTTACTATCATGGTCGTTTTTTTCGCTAAAACGCCTTACTATACATGGTCGCTTTTGTCGCTAAAAACGCCTTACTATACATGGTCGTTTTTACGCTAAAAAGCCTTACTATACATGGTTGTTTTTTCGCTAAAACGCCTTACTATACATGGTCGTTTTTTCGGTGAAAAAGCCTTACTATACATGGTTGTTTTTTCGCTAAAAACGCCTTACTATACATGGTCGTTTTTTCGCTAAAACGCCTTACTATACATGGTTGTTTTTTTAGCTAAAAACGCCTTACTATACATGGTCGTTTTTCGCTAAAACGCCTTACTATACATGGTTGTTTTTTTAGCTAAAAACGCCTTACTATACATGGTCGTTTTTCGCAAAAACGCCTTACTATACATGGTCGTTTTTTAGCTAAAACGCCTTACTATACATGGTCATTTTTTTTGTTAAAACGCCTTACTATACATGGTCGTTTTTTTAACTAAAACGCCTTACTATACATGGTCGTTTTTTAAACTAAAACGCCTTACTATACATGGTCGTTTTTTATTAAAACGCCTTACTATACATGGTCGTTTTTTGTTAAAACGCCTTACTATACATGGTTGTTTTTTCATAAAAACGCCTTACTATACATGGTCGTTTTGTCGCAAAAACGCCTTACTATACATGGTCGTTTTTCGGCAAAAACGCCTTACTATACATGGTCGTTTTTTCCGGTAAAACGCTTACTATACATGGTCGTTTTTTCGCAAAAACGACTTACTATACATGGTCGTTTTCGCAAAAACGCCTTACTATACATGGTCGTTTTTTCGCTAAAAACGCCTTACTATACATGGTCGTTTTTACGCTAAAAACGCCTTACTATACATGGTTGTTTTTTTCGCTAAAAACGCCTTACTATACATGGTCGTTTTTTACGCTAAAACGCCTTACTATACATGGTTGTTTTTTCGCTAAAAACGCCTTACTATACATGGTCGTTTTTACGCTAAAAAGCCTTACTATACATGGTTGTTTTTTAGCTAAAACGCTTACTATACATGGTCGTTTTTACGCTAAAAAGCCTTACTATACATGGTCGTTTTTTTTTAGCTAAAAACGCCTTACTATACATGGTCGTTTTTCGCAAAACGCCTTACTATACATGGTCGTTTTTAGCTAAAACGCCTTACTATACATGGTCATTTTTTCGCTAAAACGCCTTACTATACATGGTCGTTTTTTAACTAAAACGCCTTACTATACATGGTCATTTTTTGGTTCAAAACGACCTTACTATACATGGTCGTTTTTTCGCAAAAACGCCTTACTATACATGGTCATGGTTTTTTAACTAAAACGCCTTACTATACATGGTCGTTTTTTCCGCTAAAACGCCTTACTATACATGGTCGTTTTTTAACTAAAACGCCTTACTATACATGGTCGTTTTTTCGCAAAAACGCTTACTATACATGGTCGTTTTTTCGCAAAACGCCTTACTATACATGGTCGTTTTTAACTAAAAACGCCTTACTATACATGGTCGTTTTTTTCGCTAAAACGCCTTACTATACATGGTCGCTTTTATTTGTTAAAACGCCTTTTTACATGGTCAAAAACGCCTTACTATACATGGTTGTTTTTCCGTAAAAGACGCCTTACTATACATGGTCGTTTTCCGCTAAAAACGCCTTACTATACATGGTCGTTTTTTCGCTAAAAACGCCTTACTATACATGGTCGTTTTTTCGCTAAAACGCCTTACTATACATGGTTGTTTTTTAGGCAAAAACGCCTTACTATACATGGTCGTTTTTTTGTGTAAAAACGCCTTACTATACATGGTCGCTTTTTTTCAGCAAAAAACGCCTTACTATACATGGTCGTTTTTCGGCTAAAAACGCCTTACTATACATGGTCGTTTTTAGGCTAAAAACGCCTTACTATACATGGTCGTTTTTTCGCTAAAAACGCCTTACTATACATGGTCGTTTTTTCGCTAAAAACGCCTTACTATACATGGTCGTTTTTTCGCTAAAAACGCCTTACTATACATGGTCGTTTTCCGCTAAAACGCCTTACTATACATGGTCGTTTTTTCGCTAAAAACGCCTTACTATACATGGTCGTTTTTTTTGGCTCAAAACGCCTTACTATACATGGTCGTTTTTTCCGCTAAAACGCCTTACTATACATGGTCGTTTTTTCGGCTAAAAACGCCTTACTATACATGGTCGTTTTTTTCAAAAAACGCCTTACTATACATGGTCGTTTTTTAACTAAAACGCCTTACTATACATGGTCATTTTTTTTAGCTAAAACGCCTTACTATACATGGTAATTTTTTAACTAAAAACGCCTTACTATACATGGTCGTTTTTTCGCTAAAAACGCCTTACTATACATGGTCGTTTTTTTCGTTTTAAAAACGCCTTACTATACATGGTCGTTTTTTTCAGCTAAAACTCCTTACTATACATGGTCGTTTTTTCGGCTAAAAACGCCTTACTATACATGGTCGTTTTTTCGGCCAAAAACGCCTTACTAAACATGGTCGTTTTTTAAACTAAAAACGCCTTACTATACATGGTCGTTTTTTTCGCTAAAACGCCTTACTATACATGGTCGTTTTTTCAGCTAAAAACGCCTTACTATACATGGTCGTTTTTTACGTCTAAAAACGACTTACTATACATGGTCGTTTTTTCGCTAAAAACGCCTTACTATACATGGTCGTTTTTTCGCTAAAAACGCCTTACTATACATGGTCGTTTTTTTCGCTAAAAACGCCTTACTATACATGGTCGTTTTTTCGCTAAAAACGCCTTACTATACATGGTCGTTTTTTTCGCTAAAAACGCCTTACTATACATGGTCGTTTTTTTCGGGTTAAAACACCTTACTATACATGGTCGTTTTTTAACTAAAACGCCTTACTATACATGGTCGTTTTTTCGCTAAAAACGCCTTACTATACATGGTCGTTTTTTCGCTAAAAACGCCTTACTATACATGGTCGTTTTTCGCAAAAACGCCTTACTATACATGGTCGTTTTTTTGGCTAAAACGCCTTACTATACATGGTCGTTTTTTGGCTAAAAACGCCTTACTATACATGGTCGTTTTTTAACTAAAACGCCTTACTATACATGGTCGTTTTTTCGCAAAAACGCCTTACTATACATGGTCGTTTTTTCGCTAAAAACGCCTTACTATACATGGTCGTTTTTTGTTAAAACGCCTTACTATACATGGTCGTTTTTCGCTAAAAACGCCTTACTATACATGGTCGTTTTTTAACTAAAACGCCTTACTATACATGGTCGTTTTTTCGCTAAAAACGCCTTACTATACATGGTCGTTTTTTCGCTAAAAACGCCTTACTATACATGGTCGTTTTTCCGCTAAAAACGCCTTACTATACATGGTCGTTTTTTGCAACTAAAACGCCTTACTATACATGGTCGTTTTTTCGCTAAAAACGCCTTACTATACATGGTCGTTTTTCCGCTAAAACGCCTTACTATACATGGTCGTTTTGTTAGCTAAAACGCCTTACTATACATGGTCGTTTTTTCGCTAAAACGCCTTACTATACATGGTCGTTTTTTAAAACAAAAACGCCTTACTATACATGGTCGTTTTTTCGCTAAAACGCCTTACTATACATGGTCTTTTTTAAAAACGCCTTACTATACATGGTCGGTTTTCTTGTAAAAATGCCTTACTATACATGGTCGTTTTTAAACTAAAACGCCTTACTATACATGGTCGTTTTTTTTAAAAACGCCTTACTATACATGGTCGTTTTTCGCTAAAACGCCTTACTATACATGGTCGTTTTTTTTGCTAAAAACGCCTTACTATACATGGTCGTTTTTTGTTAAAAACGCCTTACTATACATGGTCGTTTTTTGTTAAAAACGCCTTACTATACATGGTCGTTTTTGGTGCTAAAAACGCCTTACTATACATGGTCGTTTTTTCCGCTAAAAACGCCTTACTATACATGGTCGTTTTTTAACTAAAAACGCCTTACTATACATGGTCGTTTTACTATACATGGTCGTTTTTTTGTTAAAACGCCTTACTATACATGGTCGTTTTTTCGCTAAAAACGCCTTACTATACATGGTCGTTTTTTTGCTAAAACGCCTTACTATACATGGTCGTTTTTTCCGCTAAAAACGCCTTACTATACATGGTCGTTTTTTAGCTAAAAACGCCTTACTATACATGGTCGTTTTTTCCGGCTAAAAACGCCTTACTATACATGGTCGTTTTTTTTAACTAAAAACGCCTTACTATACATGGTTTTTTCGCTTTACTATACATGGTCTAAAAACGCCTTACTATACATGGTCGTTTTTTTGGTTAAAACGCCTTACTATACATGGTCGTTTTTTCGCTAAAAACGCCTTACTATACATGGTCGTTTTTTCGCTAAAAACGCCTTACTATACATGGTCGTTTTTTACGCTAAAAACGCCTTACTATACATGGTCGTTTTTCGGCTAAAACGCCTTACTATACATGGTCGTTTTTCGCTAAAAACGCCTTACTATACATGGTCGTTTTTTCGCAAAAACGCCTTACTATACATGGTCGTTTTTTCGCTAAAAACGCCTTACTATACATGGTCGTTTTTTTACGCTAAAACGCCTTACTATACATGGTCATTTTTTTCGCTAAAACGCCTTACTATACATGGTCGTTTTTTTTTGTAAAAACGCCTTACTATACATGGTCGTTTTTTTTAAAAAACGCTACAAAAACGCCTTACTATACATGGTCGTTTTTTCGCTAAAAATGCCTTACTATACATGGTCGTTTTTTCGGCTAAAACGCCTTACTATACATGGTCGTTTTTTCGCTAAAAACGCCTTACTATACATGGTGTTTTTTGTTAAAACGCCTTTTTACATGGCTAAAACGCCTTACTATACATGGTCGTTTTTGGTCGGCTAAAAACGCCTTACTATACATGGTCGTTTTTCCGCTAAAAACGCCTTACTATACATGGTCGTTTTTTTAACTAAAACGCCTTACTATACATGGTCGTTTTTTTCGCTAAAAACGCCTTACTATACATGGTAATTTTTTAAACTAAAACGCCTTACTATACATGGTCATTTTTTTCGCTAAAACGCCTTACTATACATGGTCGTTTTTTTAACTAAAACGCCTTACTATACATGGTCGTTTTTTAAAAACGCCTTACTATACATGGTCGTTTTTTTCGTTAAAAACGCCTTACTATACATGGTCGTTTTTTCGCTAAAAACGCCTTACTATACATGGTCGTTTTTTGCAAAAACGCCTTACTATACATGGTCGTTTTTTCGGCCAAAAACGCCTTACTATACATGGTCGTTTTTTCGGCTAAAAACGCCTTACTATACATGGTCGTTTTTTACGGCCAAAAACGCCTTACTATACATGGTTGTTTTTTTCGGCCAAAAACGCCTTACTATACATGGTCGTTTTTTCGGCTAAAAACGCCTTACTATACATGGTTGTTTTTAGCTAAAACGCCTTACTATACATGGTCGTTTTTACGCTAAAAACGCCTTACTATACATGGTCGTTTTTAGCTAAAAACGCCTTACTATACATGGTCGTTTTTACTCAAAAACGCCTTTTATACATGGTCGTTTTTAGCTAAAAACGCCTTACTATACATCGACTACAAACGCCTTACTATACATGGTCGTTTTGTTAAAAACGCCTTACTATACATGGTCGTTTTTAACTAAAACGCCTTACTATACATGGTCGTCGTTTTATACATGGTCGTTTTTTCCTCAAAAACGCCTTACTATACATGGTTGTTTTTTCTTTTTTTGTTAAAAACGGTTTTTCGGCTAAAAACGCCTTACTATACATGGTCGTTTTTTTCGGCAAAAAACGCCTTACTATACATGGTCGGTTTTACTTGTTAAAAACGCCTTACTATACATGGTCGTTTTTTCCTCAAAAAACGCCTTACTATACATGGTCGTTTTTTTGCTAAAAACGCCTTACTATACATGGTCGTTTTTTCCGCTAAAACGCCTTACTATACATGGTCATTTTTTCGCAAAAACGCCTTACAATACATGGTCAGTTTTTTGGCAAAAACGCCTTACTATACATGGTCGTTTTTTTTTTGGCTAAAAACGCCTTACTATACATGGTCGCAAAACGCCTTACTATACATGGTCGTTTTTTCCGCAAAAACGCCTTACTATACATGACTAAAACGCCTTACTATACATGGTCGTTTTTGTTAAAAACGCCTTACTATACATGGTCGTTTTTCGACTAAAACGCCTTACTATACATGGTCGTTTTTTCGCTTAAAACGCCTTACTATACATGGTCGTTTTTTCGCAAAAACGCCTTACTATACATGGTCGTTTTTCGCTCAAAAACGCCTTACTATACATGGTTGTTTTTTTCGCTAAAACGCCTTACTATACATGGTCGTTTTTTCGCAAAAACGCCTTACTATACATGGTCGTAAAACGCCTTACTATACATGGTCGTTTTTCCTCAAAAACGCCTTACTATACATGGTCGTTTTTACGCTAAAAACGCCTTACTATACATGGTCGTTTTTTCGCTAAAACGCCTTACTATACATGGTCGTTTTTTTGGCTAAAACGCCTTACTATACATGGTCGTTTTTTCCGCAAAAACGCCTTACTATACATGGTCGTTTTTTCGCTAAAAACGCCTTACTATACATGGTCGTTTTTTCGCTAAAAACGCCTTACTATACATGGTGGTTTTTTACTTACTAAAACGCCTTACTATACATGGTCGTTTTTTTGTTAAAAACGCCTTACTATACATGGTCGTTTTTTTCGCTAAAACGCCTTACTATACATGGTCGTTTTTCCGCTAAAACGCCTTACTATACATGGTTGTTTTTTCCGCTAAAAACGCCTTACTATACATGGTCGTTTTTGCTAAAAACGCCTTACTATACATGGTTGTTTTTTCCGCTAAAACGCCTTACTATACATGGTCGTTTTTTCGCTAAAACGCCTTACTATACATGGTCGTTTTTTCGCAAAAACGCCTTACTATACATGGTCGTTTTTGGCAAAAACGCCTTACTATACATGGTCGTTTTTTTGTTAAAAACGCCTTACTATACATGGTCGTTTTTTCTGCAAAAACGCCTTACTATACATGGTCGTTTTTCCTCAAAAACGCCTTACTATACATGGTTGTTTTTTCCGCTTTTTTGTTAAAACGCCTTACTATACATGGTCGTTTTTGGAAAAAACGACTTACTATACATGGTCGTTTTTCGCAAAAACGCCTTACTATACATGGTCGGTTAAAACGCCTTACTATACATGGTCGTTTTTCCGCTAAAACGCCTTACTATACATGGTCGTTTTTTCGCTAAAAACGCCTTACTATACATGGTCGTTTTTTTGTTAAAACGCCTTACTATACATGGTCGTTTTTTGTTAAAACGCCTTACTATACATGGTCGTTTTTCCGCTAAAACGCCTTACTATACATGGTCGTTTTTCGCTAAAAACGCCTTACTATACATGGTCGTTTTTTCCGCTAAAACGCCTTACTATACATGGTCGCTTTTTTGCTAAAACGCCTTACTATACATGGTCGTTTTTTCCGCTAAAACGCCTTACTATACATGGTCGTTTTTTTTTACTTGTTAAAACGCCTTACTATACATGGTCGTTTTTTCCTCAAAAACGCCTTACTATACATGGTCGTTTTTTCGCAAAAACGCCTTACTATACATGGTCGTTTTACTTGTTAAAACGCCTTACTATACATGGTCGTTTTTCCTCAAAACGCCTTACTATACATGGTCGTTTTTCCGGCTAAAACGCCTTACTATACATGGTCATTTTTTCGCAAAACGACTTACTATACATGGTCATTTTTTTGGCAAAAACGCCTTACTATACATGGTCGTTTTTTGTGTTAAAACGCCTTACTATACATGGTTGTTTTTTTCGCTAAAAACGCCTTACTATACATGGTCGTTTTTTCGCAAAAACGCCTTACTATACATGGTCATTTTTTTGGCAAAAACGCCTTACTATACATGGTCGTTTTTCGCTAAAACGCCTTACTATACATGGTCGTTTTTTCGCAAAAACGCCTTACTATACATGGTCGTTTTTCCTCAAAAACGCCTTACTATACATGGTTGTTTTTTCCGCTTTTTTGTTAAAACGCCTTACTATACATGGTCGTTTTTTGCCTTACTATA
Organism: Hippocampus mohnikei; assembly: GCA_026261675.1. Taxonomy (NCBI): domain Eukaryota; kingdom Metazoa; phylum Chordata; class Actinopteri; order Syngnathiformes; family Syngnathidae; genus Hippocampus; species Hippocampus mohnikei. Next base: position 2,826,248 of record JAKGUB010000345.1, read on the forward strand.
CATGGTCGTTTTCGCTAAAAACGCCTTACTATACATGGTCGTTTTTTTTTTTCCGCTAAAAAAACGCCTAAAACGCCTTACTATACATGGTCGTTTTTTCGCAAAAACGCCTTACTATACATGGTCGTTTTTTCGTTTTGCTTAAAACGCCTTACTATACATGGTCGCTTTTTTCCTACAAAAACGCCTTACTATACATGGTCGTTTTTTCGCTAAAACGCCTTACTATACATGGTCGTTTTTTGTTAAAACGCCTTACTTACATGGTCGTTTTTTCCGGCAAAAACGCCTTACTATACATGGTCGTTTTTCCTCAAAAACGCCTTACTATACATGGTCGTTTTCCGCTAAAAACGCCTTACTATACATGGTCGTTTTTTCGCTAAAAACGCCTTACTATACATGGTCGTTTTTCCGCTAAAAACGCCTTACTATACATGGTCGTTTTTCCGCTCAAAACGCCTTACTATACATGGTCGTTTTTTTTGTTAAAACGCCTTACTATACATGGTCGTTTTTCCTCAAAAACGCCTTACTATACATGGTCGTTTTTTTCGTTAAAACGCCTTACTATACATGGTCGTTTTTCGCTAAAACGCCTTACTATACATGGTCGTTTTTTCGTTAAAAACGCCTTACTATACATGGTCGTTTTTTCGCTAAAAACGCCTTACTATACATGGTCGTTTTTTCCGCTAAAAACGCCTTACTATACATGGTCGTTTTTCCTCAAAACGCCTTACTATACAAAACGCCTTACTATACATGGTCGTTTTTTTTGTTAAAAACGCCTTACTATACATGGTCGTCCTCAAAACGCCTTACTATACATGGTCGTTTTTTCGCAAAAACGCCTTACTATACATGGTCGTTTTTCCGCTAAAAACGCCTTACTATACATGGTCGTTTTTTCGCAAAAACGCCTTACTATACATGGTCGTTTTTCCGCAAAAACGCCTTACTATACATGGTTGTTTTTTCTGGTAAAAACGCTTACTATACATGGTCGTTTTTCGCAAAAACGCCTTACTATACATGGTCGTTTTTGTCGCTAAAACGCCTTACTATACATGGTCGTTTTTTCGCTAAAAACGCCTTACTATACATGGTCGTTTTAAAACGCCTTACTAAAACGCCTTACTATACATGGTCGTTTTTTCGCAAAAACGCCTTACTATACATGGTCGTTTTTCCTCAAAAACGCCTTACTATACATGGTCGTTTTTTCTGGTAAAAACGCCTTACTATACATGGTCGCTTTTTCGCAAAAACGCCTTACTATACATGGTCGTTTTTCTCAAAAACGCCTTACTATACATGGTCGTTTTTCGCTGAAAACGCCTTACTATACATGGTCGGTTTTTTTCGGCTAAAAACGCCTTACTATACATGGTCGTTTTTTCCTCAAAAAACGCCTTACTATACATGGTCGTTTTTTCCTCAAAAAACGCCTTCTATACATGGTCGTTTTTGTCGGCAAAAAACGCCTTACTATACATGGTCGTTTTTTCCTCAAAAAACGCCTTACTATACATGGTTGTTTTTTTCTGGTAAAAACGCCTTACTATACATGGTCGTTTTTTCGGCAAAAAACGCCTTACTATACATGGTCGTTTTTGTCGGCTAAAAACGCCTGACTATACATGGTCATTTTTTTCGGCTAAAAACGCCTTACTATACATGGTCGTTTTTTTTTGTTAAAAACGCCTTACTATACATGGTCGTTTTTTTATGTTTAAAAACGACTTACTATGTTGGTCGTTTTTTCCGGCTAAAAACGCCTTACTATACATGGTCATTTTTTTAAACTAAAAACGCCTTACTATACATGGTCATTTTTTTCGGCTAAAAACGCCTTACTATACATGGTCGTTTTTTTGTTAAAAACGCCTTACTATACATGGTCGTTTTTTTATGTTTAAAAACGCCTTACTATGTTGGTCGTTTCTTTCGGCAAAAAACGCCTTACTATGTTGGTCGTTTCTTTCGGCGAAAAAAGCCTTACTATACATGGTTGTTTTTTTTAGCTAAAAACGCCTTACTACACATGGTCGTTTTTTACGGCGAAAAAAGCCTTACTATACATTCGTTTTATTTAACTAAAAACGCCGTACTATACATGGCCGTTTTTTTTAACTAAAAACGCCTTACTATACATGGTCGTTATTTTTGTTAAAAACGCCTTACTATACATGGTCGTTTTTTTTGTTAAAAACGCCTTACTATACATGGTTGTTTTTTTCCGCAAAAAACGCCTTACTATACATGGTCGTTTTTGTCGGCAAAAAACGCCTTACTATACATGGTCGTTTTTTTGCTAAAAACGCCTTATTATACATGGTCGTTTTTTTCGGCAAAAAACGCCTTACTTTACATGGTCGTTTTTTTTGGCTAAAAACGCCTTTTTAAACATGTTCGTTTTTTTCCGGTTAAAACGCCTTACTATACATGGTCATTTTTTCGGCCAAAAACGCCTTCCTGTACATGGTCGTTTTTCGCTAAAACGCCTTACTATACATGGTCGTTTTTTTCAGCTAAAAACGCCTTCCTGTACATGGTCGTTTTTCGTTAAAACGCCTTACTATACATACAATACAATACAATACATTCTGATTTATATAGCGCTTACACAACAGGGTCATTTTTTTCAGCAAAACGCCTTACTATACATGGTCGCTTTTGTTTGTTAAAACGCCTTACTATACATGGTCGTTTTTTGCTAAAACGCCTTACTATACATGGTTGTTTTTAGCTACAAACGCCTTACTATACATGGTCGTTTTTCGCAAAAACGCCTTACTATAGATGGTCGTTTTTTCAGCACAAAACGCCTTACTATACATGGTCGTTTTTTTTTTGTTAAAACGCCTTACTATTCATGGTCGTTTTTTTGTTTAAAACGCCTTACTATACATGGTCGTTTTTTCCGCTAAAACGCCTTACTATACATGGTCGTTTTTTCGTTAAAAACGCCTTACTATACATGGTCGTTTTTACGCTAAAAACGCCTTACTATACATGGTCGTTTTTTTTGTTAAAACGCCTTACTATACATGGTCGTTTTTTCGCAAAAACGCCTTACTATACATGGTCGTTTTTCCGCTAAAAACGCCTTACTATACATGGTCGTTTTTTTTTTAAAACGCCTTACTATTCATGGTTGTTTTTTTGTTAAAAACGCCTTACTATACATGGTGGGGTTTTTTGTTAAAATGCCTTACTATTCATGGTGGGTTTTTTTGTTAAAAACGCCTTACTATACATGGTCGTTTTGTTAAAAACGCTTTACTATACATGGTCGTTTTTTTTTGTTAAAAATGCCTTACTATACATGGTCGGTTTTTTTTCGGCTAAAAACGCCCTACTATACATGGTCGTTTTTTTTTGGTTAAAAACGCCTTACTATTCATGGTGGGGTTTTTTGTTAAAAATGCCTTCCTATACATGGTCGTTTTTTCCGGCTAAAAACGCCTTACTATACATGGTCGTTTTTTTTGTTGTTGTTAAAAACGCCTTACTATTCATGGTGGGGTTTTTTGTTAAAAATGCCTTCCTATACATGGTCGTTTTTTCCGGCTAAAAACGCCTTACTATACATGGTCGTTTTTTCTTTTTTTTTTAAACGCCTTACTATTCATGGTGTTTTTTCCGGCTAAAAACGCCTTACTATTCATGGTCGTTTTTTTTGTTAAAAACGCCTTACTATATACATGGTCGTTTTTGTCGGCTAAAAACGCCTTACTATATATGATCGTTTTTCCGCTAAAACGCTTACTATATATGGTCTTTTTTTTGTTATTAAAACGCCTTACTATTCATGGTCGTTTTTGTTAAAAACGCCTTACTATACATGGTCGCTTTTTCCGCTAAAACGCCTTACTATACATGGTCGCTTTTTCGTAAAAACGCCTTACTATACATGGTCGTTTTTTCGGTTAAAAACTTGCTATACTATGGTCTTTTTTGTTAAAAACGCCTTACTATACATGGTTGTTTTTTCCGGCTAAAAACGCCCTACTATACATGGTCGTTTTTTTAAACACTAAATACGCCTTACTATACATGGTCGTTTTTTGTTGTTAAAAACGCCTTACTATTCATGGTCGTTTTTTTGTTCAAAACACCTTACTAAGCATGGTCGTTTTTTTGTTAAAAACTCCTTCTTGTACATGGTCTTTTTTCGGCTAAAAACGCCTTACTATACATCAGGGGTGTATAACATACGGCCAGAACCGGCCCGCAAGGAGGTTTGATCAGGCCCACGGGATAATTCAAGAGAAAAAATGCACAAAAGACACGGAAGGAATATTTTAATAGGGTGCAATTCGTGGAATATACACTAGGGGAGACACTGTTTTGTTTAGAGGAAAAGACAACATTGTTTTAATCAGAGAAGACAACAGCAGCCACAGTCTGTCACTGAGACAGACCCAACACAGCAGACGCTATCAAGGAGATGTAAATACTTTATTCTTCCTTTGTACAGTCAGTGTGATCATTTGCAATGAATATATGTGAATGATAAAAGTACATTGCACGTTGGTCTAAGGAAATCATAGGTGTTTCATGAAATGATTAGTAAAAGATATGTTTCTTAAATTTCAATATTTTCCTAGTGTTCTTGTGCATCTTTAAACCAAAACAAAGGAAAGACATATTTTGGTTATTTATAGCAGAGTATGGTATAATTTTTAATGGTCCAGCCCACTTGACATCTACTGAGTTGCCCACAATGTGAAATGAGTTTGACACCCCTTGCCAACAAAGCTAAATGACAAAACGACACTATCTCTTTGTGCAACTCGTCTTCAACTTAGGACCTAACCTGCTTGAACTAGCAATTACGGTAGTTCAAAAGCGGTCTCTTGATTCTTGTCATTTAGAGCAGTGGTCCCAAATCGTTCCAATGTACCGTACGTCAATGTGAAGTCACTGTGAATGTGCACTGCCACTTGCTGGACATACAACTGTACTACAAGATGTATCGAGTCAAAAAACTACGTACGTATCACACACTTTTTTTCTTCTGAACAAGAAGGCCACTTCACAGCCTCTGAAAAGTTTTCAAAGTGTTTTATTGATAAGGCAAGAGATGACTAAAAATTTTTCACCAGCTGGCTCATCATGGTTTGCTGTAGGGGGGAAGAAAAAAATAAAAAGAGGGCATGGAGGAATCAGAACAATGCATCAAGAGACAGAGCGGCAGAAGTGTTCCCAACGAGTCTTCTGAGCAGACTGCCGCAAAAGATCACTGGGATGATTTTTATTTCTGGTCAGGTCCACAGCAAGTCAGGAACGGAATTACCTGAAAGCCTTGGTATATGACCAATACACTAAATCAAAAAGTGGGAACGGGTTATTACTTACATGTTTTTTGAATGTTCAAGATGCTTGCGGAAGAAGGAACTCTGTCATCTGTGAGATGAAAAACAGGTTTGCATTAGGGCAAAATGTCAAGCGTATTCAATTGAAAAGATTGCGGATGGCTTGTTTCATTCATTCCAGGACTCCAAACACAGGCAAGCGAGGAGCCCAACGATAACAGATGACTTGCTCTTGCACGTACTTTTTAACATGCCTGCCGATGAAGCAGCAGCAGGATGCAGACACCAAACAGTGCAGACCCAAAAAAGTCGAGCGGTGCGGTTAAAAAGCGACCGTTCGAGCATTGATATCACTTTAGGAATTTTAAGCAGTTAAAATGTGTAATCTTGACGGCCATTTCTTTTGAAACAAAAGTACATTTTTGGCGGAGTCGGGGAGAAAAAATAAACACCTGGGCTGGCAATCATCTGCTGGAAGGTTACAAGGTGGGCTCAGCTTGGCCTCGGCGCTACCTGAAGGAAGAAAAAAAAAAATCAAAAATCCATTGAGACCATTTGAACACGAGACTGCGCTTTTTTCTTTTTTTAATGACACGTCAGTCACCATGTCTAACAAAAAAAGACTATTCCGTGACAAAATGGTGTGTCAACCCTCATACCAGGACTCCACGCACACGCAGCGAGGAGACCAACGATGCCACGTGCTGACTTTGTTCTCGCACCCGGTTTTGAACAAGCGTGCTGATGGGAGCAGCAGGCCGCAGATACCCAACGGTGCTGTTCGTCTACACACATTCTCGGTGGCCTTCAACAAGCGTGACCACGATGGCTACGGATGACATGGGACTGGATCTCGCTGCTATTCTAAGTAGTGCGGTCACCCATCTTCATCGGGTCGAAATGAGTTGTGCTTTCTATATTTACATCAAGTCGTGCATTGCGTCCCAGGTGAAAGTCAGCCAGGCCGAGCTTCAGAGTAGACGACTCCTGTAAGAGGCAGCGGAGTATCGTCAACTTTCATCGCCAAGGTGACTCCGCAGTTAAAAAGTCGCGCCGCGTCAATCAGAAAGGCAAACGTCACTCACTATTCAGAGCAGTTGAACATATTTAGCCAATCATCATGTAAACTGTCGCTAGTGGACAAAATACAACAAATACTCACCTAGCTGGAACAACGGCGGGTGGAGGGTGAGGGGGGGGGGGGCAAAAAAGTACATTTAGATACAAACACACCAGAACTGTCAATGACAGAATGTCTCGCAAGTGTTCTTTCTCATTAGTAACACTACAGCAGAGGGTTGACCGCAGTGGGTTGCAAGAGAATCAGTTGGTCTTTGCACCGCAACAGCTCCACGGCCCACCGCACAGGACCAAAGCACTTGCTGTGCCAAAAAGCTCATTCGCTTTAATGTATAGTCAACTAACGGGGGACACTAGAGAATAGACATTGAGCAGTACTAACCTCGCATTTCAGGCTCTCGAGTCAGCCGCGTAAGCGATGTCACCCCACCCTGCAAGGAAATGCCACATTCGGGTTGGAATTCACAGAGAGTGCCCTTTCAGGAAAGAGTTTTCATAGACTAGTCATGTATCAAGCCTCATTGACACCGTGCAGCAACCAATAGTGCGGAGGTGAAAGCAAAACCTGAAGTCCTGTGGCCACGGCTGTCACGGGAAGAGGCCACTCAAGAAGGCCACCCCCGCAAACTTTGAACAGCGCGCGGCAGCGTAGCTGGCCCGAGACTAACGCTACTCGAGTATTAAACTTACACATTTTAAAAGGGTCTCTCTTTAAACATCTGTAGCAACTTTTTGAGCCGTGACAACCGTTGCGCTGGGAAAGCAACACGAGCTTACTTAAACCATTCAATACGGTCATGTTCATTACAGGATTCCAACATCCATCGTCTCGGTCACTCGGTTCGCTAGCATGCAAAGAATCACGTGGCCAAAGAGGCCGTTTCGATCTGCTATTTAGGCAGACGCACGCCCCCAAAAAACAAAACCAAATTGCTTTAAGGTGACAGACGTCAGATGTTTGTTTCAAAATACATCTACTCAAGATCAACAGCATTCGAGAAAACCCTTAAGTCTACTCGCCTGGAATCGAACATCGTTGTCGTACAACGCGCGGTAATTAAAAGAAACCAACAAAATGGCGCGCATCGGATAAACATACTCAAGTATTCAACGTGTGAAATTCGCCATCATCATAAAACAAATGACTCAAGTGAGTGCGCGAGTACTGTACCTCATGCTCGGTCGCGACCTGGGAGTCGAAAGGAGCGGTGGACGATGCTGCAAAACTCTTTATATGTGCGTTGCGACAATTGCAAGTACTTTACGATAAATACCTGATTGGCCGGTTGTTCCTTTTGTATCTCCCTGTCTGGAGATTCCGAAAAGGGGGACGTTGTTCTTCTTCCAGTGTTTTGATTTGACGTTACATAAAAGTTGACACAGACTTTGTCCCGGTTACGCGATATTAATCCATACTGGCTAACTGCCGCCTCTCTTTAATTGACGTACTAAATGTCCCAAAGGCGTCTCGTTTCATATTACGGCTTTCGCCAAGCACTTTGCCAATCTGTGCACGCTCGCATCCACGGAGGGGTTATCCCAAAGATCCTTGGACGTAATCAGCCACTCCTTAACGCAAACACACCCGAGCGACCTTCTCAGGACGCTGCTACAGTAGAAAACGGCCACGAGCCTTTTCCAGCTGATGAGGAACTGCAGAGGTCGTGCGAAATTGACGCGGAAGATGCCCATTTGCTGAAACCAATTTAGTTCCGTATTCACCCAAACCTTTCAGTTGGCACAATCGGTGTCTCAAACTCAGCTGCTCAAAGTTCTCTTTGCCAAACCAAGCGCAAGAGCCAAAGATGATTTTTTTTAATCGCGGTTTTGTTTCTACTGCTCCAAATGCACCGTAGACGAGCATTCAAGTGCACATTATGCATTGATGTTCCTCTCAAGTTTAAAAACTTGGTTAATTTTCAGCACCCAGTGCGTTATTAAACAGCCACCAAACCTTTCACAAATATGTTCAATTCAGAGCGCCTTTTCGCACCAAGCAACCGATTTTCGAGGCTATCGTGCGTACAGCAGAGCGTCGAGCCACTTGCAAAATAATTACAAATCTTACCTTGCGTTCGCTACTTAGATTGACCAACTGTTAAATTTGCAGTCTCTTGTAATTCAGCTGGAAATCATAGATGATGGCTGTTGGGTCAGGATGCTTAATTAAAGGCAAAAACGTCTTAAACACAGAAAACACACATGGTGTTGGCTGGGAAGGGGGGAGGCTTTGTTTACACATTCTTTTGACATAAGTTATGAACAGGTGCCAAAATGCTTGAGAAGACCAAATTCTGGCTGCACAGAAACATAACATTTGCAATTGGCAGAAACAAAGTCAGAAGGCGACTCAAACATCATTACAAAATGGGTGACGCGAGAATCTAAACAGGGTATGAAAGGACATGGTACAGTAAAAATAAAACAACCGAGCTCTTCCAGATTTCGCAAAGTCCTTTCATACTGTGATGGAGAATTAAAATGGGCTTCATCAGCAACAATTATAGAAATGACTCGTGGATGAAAGCACATTCAGTGTGACAAATTTTCTGCTTGTCCAAAGCGCCCTGCCCTGGACTGTCGATACTCTCATCAAAACGATTCACCCCATTTTCTGAGAACGAGTAGACGCTATGTAGCACGTGCGAAAGGCGCGGTGCAGTTCTGGCAGTCCCTCGAGTCCCAAGTTTCACTCCATGCTCTCCGGGTTTGCCTGGGCCATGTAGGCATCCAGTTCCGCATCGAGGTGACCTTTGGTCTTTGACATGTAAGCATCCAGCTGGTTGTCCAGTTGCTCGCGGGTCACCGACGGTCGGCCAACACCTCTACCACGGCCACGCCTGCCGGCAAAACCGCCGCGCCCACGGAGACCGCCGCGCCCTGTCCACCATTGCGCACAAAGCAAAGGTTGAGCGGAAAGACAACATTTTGGAGAATTCACTCGGCGCGTGCGGCAAGAGCACCTCTGGACACTCCTCCACGGGGGGCTCCTCTCCCCATAGCCCCGCCGCGGCCAGGAATTCCCGCCCGCTGGCGCCCACCTCTACGAAATGCCATACGGCCAGCGGAGCCGCGGCCTCGCATGGGGAACCCAGGAGCCATTCGCTTTCCTACGTTGTTTAAAAAAACAAGCAAAAGAAAAACGGCACTTGCATTCAGTGGTGTTTTTTTTTGGGGGGGGGAACAAGATTTGAATGTACGTGACAAAGTGGTTAGGCACCTCTCAGCGAAAGAGCACCTCTCATCATTCCTCCTCTGCCCCTTCCGCGAAGTCCTCTGGTAATCCCGCGCAATCCTCCTCTGCCACCGATGGCACCGCCGCGCATCCCCATGCCAACCGGGCGACCCAACCTGGCTTGGATGTTGCTCTTCCCCAGTCGTTGCTTCAGGCTCTGACAAATGATTCCAAACGGGGTTTCAACACTTTCAAACAGGAGGGACTCTTCCACAGGACTGGCCCAAACTCCGCATTTGTGGTCTTGGCACATCACGCATGCCCAATAACATCAGGCTGTGGCTGGAACACTCATGTTTGTTCGCCAACAGACTCACGACTTAGGTCAGTGGTCACTATCGGCAGTAACCGAATTCGCCGCTCTCACTCTTGTGCTTCTTTCCCAGACTTTTGTGCGGCACACCTGGAGGTGGCAGAAACAACTGGCTTTTTAAGACAGACGGACGGACGGACAGACAGACAGACAGACCTTGTCGGTTAATGAAAACAGTAAGTTGGGGCTCGTCGTTTAGCCCAAAATCCACTATGCGTTTTCCATTCCCAGACCCGGGTTGAACGAGGAAATGTCGGGTTCTGACCTCTGAGGAAAAGCCAACATTTCGGCCTGCGCTGCTGAGCCGCTTAAAAAGGGGTGTGACCATATTTGGATAAAATGTTGGAACACCTTTGGAAAGAAGCAAGGCCCAGCGACATTTCTCCTCTAATTGGCATGCAATTGCGAAGAAGAGATTTACGACAACCTATGAAAAAGTCAGTTTCTTTTCATATTCCCCAGCCCTTAATCGGGATGGTCTTTGAAATTCTCCTCAACTTCAAGCATTTCCGCTCCATCGGTAGTTCAGAATTGTTCGCCACCATGTGGCCAGGAAGACCTTCCGCGTGACATTTGCATCGCAATAGCACGTCGACTACTCGCTAAAAGACGATCCTCTCTCCTGATGACAACCCAATTTGTTTTTGAACAGCCCATGCGATGATAAAGTCCAACGAGGCCAGGGGCGCGTACCTGTTTGTGACTCAGAGCAGCTTGCACCGAGGGGCGATTCTCCATCTGCTGGGCCAGCCGGCGATTGCGTGAACTGGCCATATGCTGCTGTTGCATGTTGGCTCGAATGCTAACCGCTGTGGGCTGCTTGTTCTTCAGCATGTTAGTGAAGCTTTAGGAGGTGGGAGGGAGAAGAGGCAGTAAAAGACGAGGACAGGGGACACAGAGGAGGAGGAAGCAGGTTTCCACATCAAGTCATTTTTCAAGTCATGGATGCGGCCACACTTGTTGGCGTGGCTCTTTAGTCATTTACGTTCCACTTGCTGGCAATCATTTCTCTCTCTCTCGGGAATAGAAACACTTTTTACTTTTCCAAACCGAGCACAAGCAGCACAGCAGAACAAGACGGAGAGTGAGAGAAATCGTTGACTTTCAGATCGGAAGAAAAGAAAAAAGACAGACAAGAGAAAAGTGAGTACAATTGCCACTTACTGGCCTCAAGCTTACCGGCTTACCCCGCGGGAGCAGAGGCCACGGACTATGTTGGCAACTCGGCCTCTTACAGCAAGGACCGTGACAAGGATGACACGCGGCAGAGTAGGCCGCCGCGTCACGTCCAGGCTAGGACCGAGTACCTGAACTTGTATGGAGAAAGAGTAACAGAGAAGAAAGACGAAAGGTGCTTAACTTCAGCTGGTTTGAGAGAGAATGAGAGAACCTTTTTTTGGGGGGAGGGGGGGTGTGGGCGCAATATCTCCACTCCCTTCTATTGTGTATACTTCAAGTATACTGTGGCGTGTTACATAACAGGGAGTGGGAGTGCCATGGAATTTTGAGGACAGTGGTCTGGTCCATCATGGGCCCAGTAAGTATTATCGCCTCATCTCCCTTTGTGCACTGCTCACACATAGCGTTCGGGCTGGGCAACCAAGCTCCTGTAGTGCCTCGCAGCGCTCTTATTCAGCTTATGCACCCAAAAATATTCACAAGTCCAATGAAGCCAAGTGAGCAGTGCACACGCAAGGGTACTTCAAAACCTTATCCATTTTAGGCCGGGTCCCTGACAGTATCCTTCTTCAGAGAGCACAAGGACCTTCAAACCCCAAGGATGGCCCTTGATTCTGGTGTTAAACTGCCGACAGGGTGCATGACGCCTCACCGCTCGTTCAGGGACACTTTGGTGGTGCTCTTCAGGACCACTTTTTGAGAGGATGCGGCACTCATTCTGATTGATTTCTGTTGCAGGCTCCTGGAAATAAGAAACATAGTAACTACAAACAATATATACTTTCACAGTTAATGACAAGACAGTAGCTTTTTCTAAGAGTACCGCAAACTGTGAGCACAAAACCGAGAACCCAACCGTGTGTGTGTGTATATATATATATATATATATATATATATATATATATATATATATATATATATATATATATATATATATATATATATATATATATATATATATATATATATATATATATATATATATATGTGTGTGTGTGTGTCAATCAAGCACTTATGATGCATCCCATTTAACGTTCCAAGGTGAAATAAATGGGTTTCAACTGGTGAGGAGTAACCTCTGCCGCTTGGTGAAGAACACGACCAATTGGATACTGAATGGTGGCCCACGGATCACCCTAAGCAATAACAATACATCATTCACTCGTAGCTGAAAACCTGGCAAATGTGCGTGGATCGATGGTGGTGCTCCCAAATGTCTCGTGAAAGAATCAACACCACCCGTTTTGGTCACTCGATCGTTTGCCCACTTTCTTACACGGCCCCCAAAACACATAGGCCTGCTCGTCCGTCATTTATTTGATTTTACAAAGCGAAACACTCATTCTCCACTTAGCAAAATAGAATATGAGGTCATCTTCGACAACATTATTATGTAGCAAGCAAGCGGCCTAACTTAATTCAAACCGAACTCGTTTAAACAACGACGAAACCCTTGACTCACAATGAACGTTGCATCGGTCGAAAAGAGCCAGCTAGCTAAACTTAGCTTCAAGAGCTAGCTTGTTCCAACAACACCAGGCCGAGGGGGTGTTGTTAATTGTCCCTTTTGGTTCAAGAAAAACACTTCACCACCAAATTAAGCTCCGCGAAAAAAAAAAGTGAACGACGACTACTAATGGTCTCCCGAACCACTTTGGAACGACAAGACAAACGTTGAGAAGCGACTCTGACGAAACGACTTCTTAAAATGGTGCTGCCCATGTAGCCGACGAGATGGCTGGAAGAAAATGGAGACGCTCGCTCTCTGACGTCACGACGCGCAGTTTCCGGCGCCGCTCTGTGTGGTCCTCCAGGAAAATGGCTACCGGGCTCGTCGTTGACAGCTCCTCCGCTAAAGATGTCATTGCGGAGGGCATGCTCGATCTTTTGAAACCAACCATCCAACAATTGGACCTGCACGTTCACTCTGTCAGGTGAATACATGCGCATCATAATCAGCATTTGGGAATCGACTGTGTTTTCATCGTCACCTAGGATCACATCGCTGCTAGCTTCGGTCTCGTCACTCACGCGTGGCTTTCCGGGAAAGTTCAACGTTTGACTTTATGAAATTGTTCTCCTTTTGTATGTCATCTACAGAGAGAGCCAAGTCGAACTTAGGGAGCACATAGACAACCTTGCCTCAGGTAAATGGATTTCATTTGGGCAAGCTGAATGACACGCCCGCCGTTCCCACAGACACACGCGCACAAGTGTAATTCCCTATATTTGACTTCGGACGGGTGTTGTTGTCTTTCCTTTCCGTACAGAATTATGCAGGATAAACGAACATCAAAAGGTGGCTCTTGATCTGGACCCATATGTAAAGAAACTTCTTAATGCTAGACGAAGAGTCGTGCTCGTAAACAACATCCTGCAGAATGCTCAGGTTGGTGTTGTGTGTCTCTTAACGCAGACATATTCGGCAAGATTTACTCTTTATTGCTCGTGTGCAAATAGTTCACCAAGTGAGGTCAAGTCAATCTTCGGCCAACTACCAATTTATGAAAATGGGTCTTTGTTCTGAATTCCTGCTCTACTGTTGTTATTGCCCTCAAACCAAGTGTCTCGCCGCTATGATTTGGCAGTTAGGCTGGGCAAGATTTTTTTTTTTAGATGCAGGATGAAACGCCACCTAACTGTGTTAACTTCTGATCAGCAGTTGAGAGAAGATGTCATTAAAAAAAAACAAAAAAACACAAGCATGATGTTGTTCTGTCTTCAGGAGCGTCTAAGAAGACTGAACCATAATGTAGCCAAAGAGACGGCGCGAAGAAAGACCATGTTGGAGGCCTCAGGAGTGTTGGCCTCTCGCCCTCCCAGTAAACCCTGACATTCCATGATCTCTGCACAACAAAAAGAGGTTGGGCCAATCTACGGGGGTACTTTTGACCTTGAGGAAGGCAACTCTTCCATTGACATGAATCGTGCCCTCCGGTCGTAGGTTGTTGTCGCGCATGGCATTGTCTTATTCATTTGGTCTCCTGAGGCAACGTTTCCACTCGTCCTAAACCCCTTGTCCAGAATGATGTCTGCCTTCTTTGACAGTGCCAGAATATTTGTGCCCGCCCCCCTCCCCCATGCACCCATGCACACCACACTAGTGGTTTTGAAATAAGACGCTCGCCTTTAGTTCAAGACGTTCCACACCTATGTGTCCATGGGCATCCCAATGTATTCGGAACAGCATATTCTTAACTTGACCCGTTTGTTTTTTGTGTTAGCCACTCAACGTTCGGCCAGCCACTTTATTGGTCACGCTGGGATTTACTGATAATAGCAAGTGAGGACTTTTTCAAGGCAAATACTTGGACGGTTTGCTTTGCACTTAGATCGCAAATGTTTTCTTGAATGGTAAATGGTATTCTCTTGTCACACATCCTGAATTGAAGAATTGTCTGCATCATTTTTTTGTCCTGCATTTCAAATCCTTTGTGGTGGTGTACATCAGCAAAATCATCAAGCCATTATCCCCATAATTCTGGAGTGAACTCGACGAGTCCAAACTGTTCTGGCTGCCTTCCAGCAAGGCTCCAATCAAATTTCACTGATCATGCAACTTGCGCTTTCCTCCTGAGCCCTTCCCTTCAATTGTCTGTTTTTAATTCTTTGCTGAATGCATTTGAATAAAAACCATCTTCTCATTCACTGATTCCACCATCGCAATCACTTTAAAAAAGTAGGGTCGTCTAGTGCGGCTAGCTGAGTATTCTGGGGGGGTGCCCGTGAGCACTCAAGTCGCCTCCTTCCGCCGCTTTCTGGTGCACTTACAAGACGTGGCAATTTGCCTGCCACAGCTTCTGACGCACCCACCAGACTTACCTGGTGAAAACTGGCACAGCGGGCGACAAGGCGTGACCCATCAAATTCGGAGGATTCCCGCAAATCCCGGATTGTGGCGTTTTCCCGAAACATATGATTAGTTCTGTACAGATCCATTTGGAATATACTGAATATCAAATTTGATATTCAGTATATCAAATACTGAATATCAACGAACTTGCATGTTAATCCGGAAGTTATATGCAGGCGTGCCGGCTCATCTAACAATTCAGATGTTAAAAAAAAAAAAGTCAAATTCACGTGCACGGCATGTCGTTAGAACGGACGCTGCATCTTTTAAATTGTTGAGCAGTGCGGCATGCGGACCGTATAGACCTATAACTAACTTGTCCGTCGACAGTATCCAATTTCTTGGCTGATTTTGGTGATGATGGTGTTGACAGCGATCACAGTCAGTCTTGTTTAAGCTTTGTCGGTACAAATCTGTCATTGGTATGGCGACGCACGCTTTAAAATGTCCCCGTCCTTTGAAAACATCTGTCAGTTTTACCCGCTTGAATGACAAAGTCGAATATATACTGGAGTATTTCTTTCTGATTGTAGGGAAATGAGTGACCTTTCCAAAAACAGTTGACCACTCCATTCACTGTTTAATCAATCACGATATAATCAATCCATTCGTGATGTTAGAGCAGTGGTTCTTAATCTGGGTTCGATCGAACCCGGTTCGGTGAATCGGTCTCAGCGGTTCGATGGAGCCTCTGCCATGGAGGGTCAGACACACCCGACTCAATTTACACACCCGACTCAACATGTTAAATTGAGTCGGGTGATTAGAGGGGAATCTAATCCCCTATGACAAGCGGGCCTACACTGGCTGCAGATGATCACATGACATTGCTTGTCCAACCAGTGCTGTGGGAAATTTAGTTCGCTTAGTAGTCAACGTGTGACTGTCGTGATAGTAGGTCGTGCAATTTAAAAAAAGGTGTACTTTTCTCTTGAAATGTTATTTACTTTTTTTCTGTTTTTAATAAATGCGTTTTTAATGTCTTGAATTTCTAATATATAATTTATTTATTTCACTACTGAAGGGTTCGGTGAATGTGCATATCAACTTGTTGGGTTCGGTACTTACATAGAAGGTTAAGAACCACTGTGCGAGTGGGAAACGTTGGCAGATCAAGTTTCACGCATGTCCAACTGTGGAGATGTGGTCCACTTTGGGCTACAGTTGTAATTCGCGCCCATGTAAGTGTGTGTCGGGGGAGTGGGTGGGTGGGGGGGCTATTCTCAGCGGCGCCACTTTAAAGAAAACAGTCTCACAGGTTTGTCAATCTCGACGAACCAGACAGACCCCGGCTGGCAGCGTCGCGGTGAGACCCGCTCTTCGATTGGTCGAGAGCGGCGGCGCGGATGAGAGCCGGCCCGCCATTGGCTGTAGCTCGTCGCGACACCGACGCGCACGACGTCTCCCCTCTATTGTTATTGCGCGGTGCGCGCGAGGAACGAGCAGGATGCGCGAGGAGACGGCGAAGCTGATAAGACGATAACGCCGGCGTGAGACACTCGAGCGAGCGCGGCGTCGCACACGAGACCTTGAAAGCAACCGAGGTGCAATTCATGCTCGCGTCGCCGCTGCGCTAGACGGTGCCCCGAGCCAGCTCGCGGAGAGCCGAGTCAACGTTCCGACGAGCCGGTCGACGCCACTGGAAGCAAATTGTCGGACAGCCCGGCGCTCTTTCTGTTCCACTTCTTCGCCTCTCTCCGTCCGATGTGTAAGTAGTCTCCATTCGGCGCGAACGCTCGCTCCAACAGCTGTCGCCGACATTTCAAGCGGACCATCGTCTCCTCGATTTGGAAGTGGAAGTTGGGCCGCTGCCTCAATCGTTCATACCGGGTGATGTTGTGCTCCCGACATTTCATCTGTTTCAACTTCGCGCATGTGTGGTCCGCGCTGAACACTACTCGGCACTACTCGCGCATCCCCCAACTTGACAGTCGGTGTGCCTTGATATTTCCCGGTGATGATTGATTGGCGCATTCATTTGGGACAACCGTGTCCTCCGGCCGTCGAGCTTGGGCCCTGTAGGATGAACATAAACAGCGCATTTCAGAGACGCGCTGGGGAGGGGTTGGGGGGCACTAGCAACACATACCCGTGACCGTCTGCAGAGAAGGCAACAGAGCTCCAGACATGACATGAAAAAAAATGAGATGCCACCTTATAGATACATTCTGCGTGCGTGCGTGTGCACGCGCGCGCGTACACGCACGCACGGACACACACACGCACACACACATTACCATGAGCAACTTGGACGTCTGGGTAAGCAAATGGAGAGCGCCTCCGCTCCAAGCTACAATTCTCAATGGCCTTCAACTTTTTTTTCATTCCGTCATGAGCCCGCAATGTCATGTTTTTCGGTATGCGCTTATATCGTAGCCCCCCCCCAAAAAAAGCCCGACCAACGTCTTAAGCCACAGCCTTTACTTCTGCCTTATTGCCATTGCTAGAGAAGGTGCGCTTGATTTGCTTACCCACCCGTCCAGTACTGAGCCGCAATTGGAACCCACAAGTTACGATTTTGTGGCCCCGTTTCAAGGACAGTATTTAGGGGCCATCAATTAGTATTGAACGCACACCTTATAATGTCTACTGAGGTGATTTTTTAAAAATCTCTCTGTCATGTGTGGGGCTACGATGCAGCTGTGGTTTACTTATATATTGATGTTAAAGGTAGTTGTCAGTAATACAAGACACAATAGTCACTTCCACGTTACATGTGGTAACACGTTATAAGCATTGACGCCAATATAGCTACGGTTCTACGAACACGCTGTATTTCACAGCCAACACACATTGAGGCCAGTGCATTCGCTTGCCAAACGCTCTTGCCAGAGCACTCGGTGCATATATCTTTGCTGAAACAGCTTTTGCTTTGCCTCTTGGTAGAATGTTTATGTTGTAGCCAGGTGGTGAACAACCACCTGTAAAAAAATATATAAATACAATTAAAATTGAATATGCAATTTTGAATAGGTGGGTTTTGAGATGGGATTTGAATGTGGGAAGAAAATCAATATTACGGATGTTGGGTTGAAGTGAGTTCCAGAGTTTGGGGGCAGAGCGGGTGAAAGCTCTGCACCCCGTCGTGCTGAGACGTGCAGAAGGTACACAGGCGTGGAGGGAGGATGAGGACCTGAGGCAATGCAAATTTGAAGAAGATCAGACAGACTATAAGGAGACTCTTTTGGAATTCATTGACAAGTCTGTGATTTAGATGGTTTCAGAAATTTTTTTTTTTCCTGATAAAGGGTGTTAGCTCATCTGCCAAAGAAATTTGCGATTTATTCAGGTTGTCATGAAATGAATGAGCAGCTAAAGAATCTTTACATCCATCTGGGACACCAGTAGCATTTGCGTCTTTTCATGATGCCTCTCTATCCACTTTCTGAACAGGGGCTGATTCAGAACCGGGCCATCATGATCCCTGTGAACCTTCTGGTCACTCATTGGCTGAGCAACTCAATCCAAGGTAAGTGAGGCCACACCCGCTCTTGGTTCATTGAAGCGAAGACGGTTTTCTTCTCCGTTTTCTGCCTCGTGGTTTTGATTGAGCCCAGATCTTTGCAACCCGAGCGCAGCGCCGCGCAACTATGGGAGGGCACGTGGCCTTGAAGAATCCCGCATCCGCTAACCCAAGTATTCACCGAGATAACGGAGAAAGAAAGCTCGGCGTTTCTTGGGACGCTTTCATGCGAAGGGGCTCGCTCGCCCCGGCGATTGGCGACGTTTTTGTTTGAGGGGGGGTTACGCCGCACCGTTGGGCTGCCTTCTTTTTTGGCCGGCACGGGGAAAGGCTTTCCGCTGCCCAGCGTACTCGGAGCTGTCGTGAACGTGCAGTCGGCCGATTGCGTGTTTGGGGTCCTTCCTATCACTGTTTGGGTTTGTTGGTGCCGGGCACCGTGACAGCTGCCGCGCGCTACTTGGCCCCCGAATGACATTGAGCACACCACCGATCTCATTGTTTGCCATGAGAGGGGGGGGGGGGACATCAACAAGAGACGGGCATCTCGCCGGAACGTATTGGCCGACACGGCGCAATGTGTGGGCAAGGGTCTGGTTTCTGAGCGTTGTCGGGCTTCCTACCTCCCCTAAGCCGTTCCTTTTGTGTCGTTGGCAGCAGCGTTATGTCCGCGAACCCTCCGAGTAGCAATGACGCCTGCCTCAGCATCGTCCACAGCCTCATGTGCCATCGGCAGGGCGGGGAGAACGAGGGCTTTGCCAAGCGGGCCATCGAGAGCCTGGTCAAGAAGCTGAAGGAGAAGAAGGACGAGTTGGACGCGCTCATCACCGCTGTTACCACCAACGGCGTCCATCCCAGCAAGTGCGTCACCATTCAGAGGACGCTCGACGGGCGGCTGCAGGTCAGGCAACCTGATGTCAACCCTTGCGGCGGTTTCCCGTAGCAAATTGGGTCCTCGTGTTTGATGATGAATTCCAGCCTTTTGGATTTTTCTGCGACTCTCTAAGACCAAGTGCAGTCGAACCCGGTTTCAACCTCCCCCCCGCCACCCACCGACGAAGTCCCGGTGTCGCTTCCTTTTCCATCGGCCCATTTTGCTGACAACGAACAACCTTTCGTACGCCAACCTCGTGATATCCATCCGATTCTCCCGAGCAAATTGTGAAAAAAGGCCTTTGCGGCGACCAACCGTGGGAAGCTAACGGACGCCGCGACCGGGATTCTGAACGAAATGCGCAGCGCGGATTCCCCTCCGTGGCTTAGCCGCAGTACCGATCGATCGACCCGGTGCATCCGTTGTCGCTCGCCGTGGCTTCCGTGACCATCTTCGGAGGGGCGTGTTCATTTTGCGTTGCTTCTCAGGTGGCCGGGAGGAAAGGTTTCCCTCACGTGATTTACGCCCGGCTGTGGCGCTGGCCCGACCTCCACAAGAACGAACTCAAGCACGTCAAGTTCTGCCAGTACGCCTTTGATCTGAAGTACGACAACGTGTGCGTCAACCCCTACCATTACGAGAGGGTGGTTTCTCCGGGCATCGGTAGGTGCAAAGTATCTGACCGCCGAGGCGCCGCCGCGTCTTTTGGCCGCTGCCGTCCCTCTTCTTTTGACCTCCCCTTTTTCTGTCCCCTTTCACAGTTGGCCTCAGTCTTCACAATGCAGGTACGTCGCAGCCTACGAAAAGACCTTCTCATCTACCGTAGGCGATCGATCAATCGGCTTGTATCCAACTTTGAGTGGCAAAATAGCAGCCGCGCTAATCCGTGTCTGAAGAGAAAACGAGGCATCGTTACGCCCGACAAGGCTGACCTTCTGTTCCGTCCTACAGTGCCGCCCGGTGGTCTGATCAAAGAAGAGTACATCCACGACTGTATCCAAATGGATCTCCCGCCCGGTATGCCGCTGTCCGAGCACCGGGCCGCGCTCAAGCTGCCTCCCGTCGAGCACTACGGCCAAGCGCTGGCTCCTCCGCATCTGTCGTCTGAGCCCTGCGGACCCCCGCCCGTCACCAGATACACACAGCTGCCTGTCTCACCCAAAGGTTGGGTTTATTTTTATTTTTATTTTTGCCAAAGTCTCAAGCTTTGGTGGTAAAAATGTGTTTTGGATCCGGGGCAGCACGTCACGATAGTGCTTAGGAGGTCGGCCTCGCACCGATAATGTTTTGGGCTCAGGGGTTTCCCTCGGCTTGCATGCCCCCTCCCCGCCGATATTACGGCTTCTTCCTACGTTCCAAAAACACGCGCGCTAGCTACCGCTGACCGGCATTGGCCGTTTTGGAAAATTATTCCGTCCCCCGAAATGGATGAGGAACTCATTTTTTTCGCCACGGGGCTCGACACGGCGTCAATGTCCTCTCTTCCATCATCGGCTTGCACTTACGTTTGCTGGCGTCCACATTGTGATCCTCGATTGGGTCGCCGGGAAAAAGGACGTGAGGGGAACTCAGGCCGTCGTCGATGACAACAAAATCTTGACCGATGCGTGGGCGAACAATTGTTGCAGCACCGGTGGAAAAACGAGCAAAAAGCTGACGGCGGTCACCCCCCGCCCTCTCCCTCATCTAAGAGCCGCACTTTGGGCCACAGTCTTGAGCGCTTGTCCCGGTGGTGATTGGGCGCGGTTGCGCACTCTCCTCCGCAGTGTCCAACTGCGGCTCCAGGCTGGCCCCGCAGGGCGGCCGCCTCGATGGCCGCCCTCAGACCGCTTCTCCGCAGGTCCGACTTGGGACTTCCCCGCCTCCAAATCATCCGGCATCTCAGCAACAAGGTCCCCAGCCACCTCCGCACCCCCAACAATCCCCTCGACCTCCTCCTCCTCTTCAATCCCACGGGCAGAATGGATACAGCAGCAGCAGCAAACATTCTCCGAGTCAGGCGGCCTTCCACAGTAAGTGTCTTGATGGCACGCGCGCCAGACACCTCGTGACTTCAGGCGTACACAACAGTGTTTCTTTCCCCTTCTATCACACGTGTGTGTGTGTGTGTGTGTGTGTGTGTGTGTGTGTGTGTGTGTGTGTGTGTGTGTGTGTGTGTGTGTGTGTGTGTGTGTGTGTGTGTGTGTGTGTGTGTGTGCGTCTATATATCTCAAACTATTTCTAGACATAGACAGACAAAACGATTCTTTGTGGAAATTGTTGCGGTTCCCGTGCGGGCTTTGTGAATCGCCGAGTCCTCAATAGCGCGTATTCCACCGTTGCCCTTTGTGCTTTGCTGTGACGCAGCGGTGTGGACGGGCGGCAGCGCCTCCTCCTACGCGCCGATGGGAGCCCTGCAAAACGGGCGCGGTCAGCAGCCAACGCCCCTCCACCATCCAAACCCACATTGTGAGATGTACCCATTTTCTCGACCGCTTCTCCTCAGCGAAGGTCACCCGCATGAGTCTGTTTTAGACGCGGGCGAGGGAACCGGCGTGGCCTGTTGTGCTATTGCAAAAAAAAAAAAAAAACGACGCGCCGATTCCTTCAGCGCCGCCGCAAAACATCACAGAGTACCTCGCAAACTGTGCTCATCGATCATGTTTTCTCGCTTGGAATGTTTTGTGCTTTTGTTTCTCTTTCCAGGGTCTCCGCATCATGGCTCAACCTCTTTCCCCCCTTCTGTATCAAATCATCCAGGTCAGAGACAAGTCCAGTACCGTTGTTGTTTTCAAGGGCCCCGAACACGCAAAAGCACTTTTGGCTCGCGTAAAGTGCCGCTCGCTCACCAAATTGGTCTTTTCCTTTGTCTGCTCATCACTGAGCATCTTCCTGCGCTGACCTCAGCGCTCCCTGCGCCCCAAACATGAATAGGATCGGGTCCTCAGTGTTCGACCTGGAAGATGAAGAGCGCATTTTCCCACGCCCGCCTCGCCGCGTGCCCGGGGAAGGCGACAGACCATCCGGCAGTTTTTGGGGTCTTGGGTCGTCATTTCTCGGACACATTCGCGGCCGGGAGATGAAACCTTAAAATTGGCCCCCTCGCTGCCCATCTTTTGGGAAAAAAACCCCCAAAACAACTCCCTTTTAAACTCATTTGGAGTCTTTGACTCGGCTTGAGACTCGATTTCTCGTCGAGCGTTTTTGTGCTTTCGACTGTCTTTGTTGTGATTCCGTCTTGTTTGCGGTCTGAGTGGTTTTTGCTCGGCATAGCCCGCGGCGGTGGTTGTCAAAGTGCTCTGGAAATGCAGCGCAGTTGGATTTAATTCACCGCGTCTTGGGTCGGTGTTCTGGTTTGGGCAGGACCCGAGTTCTGGTGCTCCATCTCCTATTTTGAAATGGACGTTCAGGTGGGCGAGATGTTCAAGGTGCCCTCCAGCTGCCCTGTCGTGACGGTGGACGGTTACGTCGACCCGTCGGGAGGTGACCGCTTCTGTCTCGGCCAGCTGAGTAACGTCCATCGCACGGATGCCAGCGAGAGAGCCCGGTAGGTGGCCCGGCGTTTCCCCGCACCGCTTTTGTGATTCGAAGGTCGGTTCTCACGGGACTTGAAATGAACGGCGTGACGGCGGGAAGGATTTCATCATGCTGACTTTCCGGATGACGTGGCGGTCGTTTGACACCCCCGTTTGGCTTCCTTCCTGTTTGTTCCAGGTTGCACATCGGCAAAGGGGTGCAGCTGGAGTGTCGCGGCGAAGGCGACGTGTGGATGCGCTGTCTGAGCGATCACGCCGTGTTTGTCCAGAGCTACTACCTGGACAGGGAGGCGGGTCGAGCCCCGGGCGACGCCGTGCACAAGATTTACCCCGGAGCCCACATCAAGGTCTGAACGGAGCTTTGACAAAGCTCACGTCACGTCGCTCCCTAAACCCTTTTCGCTTCCGAACGCGGGGGCATGATGGAAACAACTGGGATCAGAGATTGGGCATAACAGCGGCCTTTCAAGTGGCGCTTTTGATTCGGGAGCTCGGGAAGCTGTCAAACATGCCGCACTTTGCGCTTTTAGGTGTAAATACTAAGGAGGAGAAAAAAAGATCGTTGAAATGTCATCATGTAAAGCAGTTTGTGTTTGTGTTTTTTAGGTGTTTGACCTCCGACAGTGCCACAGACAAATGCAGCAGCAGGCGGCGACCGCTCAGGCCGCCGCTGCCGCGCAAGCAGCGGCGGTGGCAGGAAATATCCCCGGAGCGGGCAGCGTGGGCGGCATCGCGCCCGCAATCGGTGAGTCCCGTCGCACATCGCGGGCCAGAAGATTCGACGGCGTGCACCCGGCTATCGTTTTGCCCGCGGACTTTGGAAGGACGTCAGAGTTGCCTTTCGATCGCGCCAATCCAAAAGGTGCCGTTGCTGAGCCGAGAATTACCGGATGAATTTGTTTCAAAGCTGCGTCCTCTTTGGCCGGGACACAACTTTCTGTAGCTTGGGTGAGGAAGGCGGGCTGACGGCAGCCATAAATGAGCGCGAGAACCCCCCCCCCCCCCCCCAAAGTCGATTGGTTTTGGCTCTCCGCCAACTCAAGCCCAAGCGAAAAGGACGCTGCGCTCCATCGCAATAGAACGAGTGTACGAAAACGCAGTTCTTGGTGTAGTCACGTCCGCACCCAGGAACCAAACTGCATTTGTGGATCTTATTGGAAGGATTGCACGTTCTCCTCACTTGCAGGTCTGTCCGCGGCAGCGGGCATCGGAGTGGATGACCTGCGGCGGCTCTGCATCCTGCGTCTCAGCTTCGTCAAGGGCTGGGGGCCCGACTATCCCAGGCAGAGCATCAAGCACACGCCGTGCTGGGTGGAGGTCCACCTTCACCGCGCTTTGCAGCTTCTGGACGAGGTGTTGCACACCATGCCGTTAGCCGATCCGGGGCCCGCCAACTGAGAACCCCGATTGCTGAGACGTCGCGCGGTTTGGACCGCCTTTTTGCTTTGTGCCAAGTGGCTCCTTTCGGAGAAAGAAATTCCAATGGCAAATATCAAAAGGCCGACCCCACGTGACCAACGACACCTCCGGCTCGTAACAATCCAGCCACACTGCACTCCGCTCTGACATCATCTTCTCACCTCCTATGACATCAGATGCGCGGGACATCCCGAAAGAGCGCACAAAAGCTGAAGCGGTCTTTTCCCACACCGCTACGTCGCGCTCCAAAAACCCGTGAAAGTGTAGCGGCGCCATCACGACGCAGTTGGGGGATCGGAGTCCGCCTCACCGTTGAGCACCTCGAGAAAAGGTAGTCTGCAGCCCCGCGCCGCTATTCTCGTTCCCTCTCCGCGTCGTACGGACAGCCAAAGTCAAGTGTCAACGTGGATGGGGCGGGCGAGTGTGCTCGTCAGCGTCGGCCGACCCAAACTCCGGCACGATGGTCCTCCCGAGTGCATCCTGCGCAAGTATCTGTGTAGATCTTCATTCCCAAAGACTAAAAAGCCAAAAAGGTTTAGCTTTAAAGTGCTGTTGTCGGTCGTCGTGATGAACCAGTGCTACCCTGTATTTAACCAAACGTTTGGTGCGACTCACCAAAGCTGCAATACCTCATGAAAGACGGTCGTATTTTTTTTCCGTGTGCTTTTCTCCCCCACCAAAATGCTCGTCGCGTCACTGACAGACGTCCGAATCCGGGATGGAGGAAAGAGTACTAAGGCGATCGATAATGTTTGGCGAATGACCGCCATCACCAGAGACAGAAGCCCGAGCGCTTGTCTCGTCTGACCAAAAATGTGCTTCGGACACCGGTGCCTTCCTAGCTCAACCCTCTCTCTCTCTTAGCGAGTGTTTCCTTCAAGGTTGTTTGAACTCTGGTAGTTTTCCTTCGCTGACTCTTGAGATAGGAGTTCAGAATCTTGTCGTCTTGTTAGTTGAAATGGGTTGAAGGTTTCTTTGTGAGCAGACAATGCTCTCTTCCTGCTCAAGAAAACCAAAACAACTCTTACCGAGCTGACATTTTTGACCTGGCGCCGCTTCCTTATGACGGGTATTGAAAAACAGTGGAGCGGTCGGGGTCAAGGCTGCGAACCAACTTGATGACACCCACCCGTGCTGTCGCCGGGAACCGATCGGGCGCCTCACTTGAGTGGGCATGCGCAAAGCCTCTGAGTCACGCCAGCTCTTGTGGTGGCCCCGCAGGGAAAACCTTCCCTCTCGCGCATCCTGCAAATTGTTTTCAGTTTTTGTGTTGGGATTATTTGTTTGATTGATTTCCTTGTTTTTAACAAATACAGTATTTTGGAAAAACCGGCGAAGCACCGAAGCCGGAATTCGAACAGTGATTGCTGAAATGGAATTTCAAAGAACGACAACCGTTTTGCCCCCTGCCCCGGTGGCCGTTGCGTCGCTGCCTCTGCTTCTGTCTTTGCTCAGCTCGTCATTATTGTTCTTAGTCGTTCTTCTCAGAGGACAACGAAAATACGACTGACTACTGTTGTGGATGTTGTCTTGGTGGGATTTGAGTCGATTTGTGAAGTCTGTGCTCGCAAGTCAAAGCGAAAAAAAAATTGGCCGCACACCGGCTCGTGTCTGGAAAAAGTACGCAAATTGATTCACTTGTACCTCAAGGCGCCACCGTTTTGATTTGGGTGGCTTGACTCTCATCGTTCCCATCGATGACTGCTAATAAAGAGAGATGTTGCTCTTGTCTTGGTTCAGGTCACTGAGAACCACAAAGGCGTGATCCAACGGGATAGCTTGGGTGCTCTTACAGACACACAGTGTGGACTGAAATAAAGTCTGGATTCTGAGGGGGGTGGTCAAATAAAAAAAATTCGAATACAGTATAATCATTTGAAAATCGATATGAAAGCGACAAGTCCACTGTCGTTGGAAATACAATTCCACTTGATTCCTCCCGCGCATCTCCACCAAAAGGTTTTGCTCCCAGCTCGCCTTTGCGAGCTTGACTTGTTTGGGATGGAGGACTGGATTGCCAAAAACGAAATGTTACCGCTTTGCTGTTGTCTTGAATTTGTAATTTGCTCGACATACATTATGCATCACATATGAGCTGAAAAATGCTGCATATAAAAGTCCTTCTAGTACAGTCTCCCCCCATAATTATGCAGCCCCAAAAATGACATGACCCTTTGTGGTCGCGAACTCCTCGCTTGGTACGCATGGACTGCTACATCGCGTGCACAAAATAGTGATAGAAATTGTAAAGTGCGCACCAAGTATCCGCGGATCCTGGCGGGTCACTTGAAGAAGAAAATCGAACGTACCTTGTTTCAAAGTTGAAAGGTCGAAGGAACGCGACATCAGTTTATTTTGGGCTCGTGATGAGATAGAAGCACATGGTTAGAAACTTGGCGTCGCGCAAGTAATAATTGGTCTGGACGAAGTAGTAACTGGTGTGAACAAATGTGTTTCTTTCCCATCGCCCGTTCCTTGCCTTCCAGGTGACTACTACTTGTTGCCACAAGGGGGCAGGCAAGTCATTCGTGACGCTGCGAACAGTACCTGGTACGTGAAGAAGAAGTAGTTCAACGGATCCGGAACTTAATGTCAAATGGCGCATTTGAAGGGAATACATACAGTGATTGTTTGTGTGAAATTAATGTAAAGTGATTTCGTATTTTCTAGCTCTTACGAGCGCGACTGCAATTGTTTCAACGATACCAGACCTCCACTGTTGGGAAAAGGGCGACCAAGGTGACTGACGCTCGGCCGCTCGAACTTATTAGCAACAAATCAGCGATCGGAGCGGCTGTTTGCATACGACAGAATGGACTCCTGGGTTCGCTTCAATTCGCAGAGCCAGGCCAAGGAGAAGCTCATACGGTAATGTTACACCCCGATATGTTCGCGACGCAGTCATGCTTATTCAAGAGATTCTGAATACGACGAGTCAGCGACTTTCCAATTCTATGGAAACTGTCAAATAATTCAACTTGTGGTGACAGTGCACTGTTCGGACGAGTTGACGATGAACACGGAATTGGAGGATGTTTTTAAAACGACTTTTATATTCAGTGTGGATCGTGATTTTTTTCACACTATTGAAAGCGGAAAATGACAACTATACGCATTGTAATACAAATGTGGTTACAATATGTCAACTAAGGACAGAGAGACTGTTGGGTGACGATGTATGCCACTAGCACTACTATATAGTTTAGTGTTGGTACTATTTTGTGTGGAGGGATACCATGTTCTGGGGTGTATGTAAATAAAGGGGGTGGAGCTTCCCTGCAGTTCGCTTCTGGCAGTGAAGGTGCACTGTGGCACGCCAGGTGTTTAGCGACTCAGTGATAGCGACCACACAAAGAAAAATAAGAATCGTCTCCTGTCTTGTGCCTCGAACCGAGTGTAGTCACCAGCAATGATGCCTACACATGAACAGCGAGGGACTTCCGCAGCAGAAGGATCAACAGGTTATGGGCCCAGGTGGGTTCCAGGCACAGCGGCGCTCCATGGGAGAGGATTACCGCCGCGATTTGACGGAGATGAGGCCCGCTATCACATCTGGGAGGCGAGGTTCCTAGCATACTTGAAAACCATCGGGCTAAAAGATGCTATCCTCGGGTGTGATGTAGCTACGGGATCCAGCGAACAGGCCGCAACAGAAACCGTGTGGAAAACGAACTGGCATATGCTGAACTGTGCGGCTGCTTGGATGATAAAACACTGACACTCATCCTGTATGAAGCACCAGAAGATGGTAAGAAAAGTCTGGAAATATTGAGACGCCATTTTGAGTCCGAAGAAAAGCCGCGAATTGTCGGGCTGTACACAGAGCTAACCAATATGCTAATGGATAACGGCGAGGAGCTAGCGGGCTATCTAGCACGTGTCGAGAAGCTAGTGGCGCGCTACAAAGAGCTAAAGAGAACCTAAGCGATGCACTATTGGTGGCTATGGTGTTGAAAGGACTCACTGATGAGTACAACCCATTTTCTGTGCATGTGACTCAAACGAGGAAGTGTTAACCTTTGCTGAATTCAAGACTAGGCTGAGAAGTTTTGAATGCACCCTCCGCTACCGAAGCAGGCCCAGACCAGATGAAGTAATGACCGCCAAGTCATTCAAGCCGAAGCCCAAAGAAAAGACAAGAAATACGTCTTCAATGGAGAATGCTTTATTTGTGAGAAAGTGGGGCATAAAGCAAGAGACTGCACAAGTAAGGATAAGAAACCACACAAGCGAACGACAAAAGCTGATAAGAACAATAAAGTGGCTACAGTTATGGACGATTCGGAAAAAGTTTTCCGTGGCAGAGACCAAGCCAAATCTTCGAGGGAAGAAGAAGAAACATTATTGTTCGGGTGAGTGAATGGCGACCCAAGGAGCGCAGCAATATGGACTACTGTGGACAGCGGTGCTTCTGCCCACATAATCACCGACAAGACCGCATTCATCCGATTTGATGAAAGTTTCGGCCTAAAGATCACATCATGCAGCTGGCTGATGGAAGACGGATCACCGGAAGTGTGGAGAAGAGGGGGGACGCGCAAATCAAGCTGGCCGACAGCAGTGGACGAGTAGTGAGTGTCAAGCTCACAAATGCTCTCCTCATCCCAGAATACCCGCAGAATATCCTTTCTGTGGATGCAGCAACTTCGAAAGGAGCGAAGTTCAACTTTGCGAAGAATGACAACAAAATGATTCTTTCAGATGGGACAATATGCAAGATGATTGTAAAGGACCGTATGTACTATCTTGACATTGTCACAGAAAATTCTGCATGCAGTGAGGACTCCTGCAATGCGTCTTTAGACATGAAAACATGGCATGAGATAATGGGCCATTGTAACTATGGTGATATTGCTAAACTTGAAGCTGTGGTAGAAGGTATGAAAATTAGTAACAAAACTAGACCTAACCAGTGTGAAACCTGTATTCAAGGGAAATTCACCCAGAATAGAAACAGGAAAAGTGATGTGAGAGCTAAAGAGCCATTAGGGCTGGTACATACAGATCTAGGTGGGCCTATTGACCCAGAGTCATTCGACGGTACAAATATGCCATCACTTTTACTGATGACTTTTCTGGAGCTGTTTTTGTATACTTTCTCAGGAACAAAAACATGGCAGTCGAGGCTACAAAGCAGTTCTTGGCAGACACAGCACCATATGGTAAAGTGAAGCGAATGAGATCGGATAATGGGACAGAGTTTGTTTCAAAAGAGTATCAATCTCTACTTGAGATAATATGGTAAAACATGAGAGATCAGCGCCCTACTCCCCACATCAAAATGGGACAGCAGAGAGGAACTGGCGCACATTGTTTGAGATGGTCAGGTGTATGCTGATAGAATCAGGCTTACCCAAAGAGCTATGGCCATATGCAGCCAGAACAGCAGCAGTTATACTGGAACAGATGTTACTGCGAAAGAACAGGGGAGACTCCTTATTTCCTTTTCACAGGAAAAGACCAGATTTGTCAAAAATGAAAAAGTTTGGTTCAGAATGCATGGTGTATGAGCAAAACAGGAGAAAGCTAGATCCAAAGGGCAAAAGGGGATCTTTGTTGGTTTTGACCGTCATTCACCTGCTTATTTGATTTATTTTCCAGAGACAAACAAAGTTCAGAAACACAGACTGGTCCACTTCATCACAAAGACCGTGACTGAGAGTGAGACGCAGACCGAGAAGACCCAACTGGAGGACCACTATGTAGAGTGGGTAACTATGCCTAAAGCAAGTCAGTTACAGACGGAATATGTAGGAAAAGATTCTGACACTGAACCAGAGCTTAAACCTGACTGCGACACGGACTCAACCAATGGTAATGAGACTCCTCATACTTCTGGTAGAGAAAGGAAGACACCAAAATATTTAGAGGATTATGAATGTGTGATAAAAGGCAATGAAATCACAATTGATTACTGCTATAGAGCAACAGTGGGATTGCCACAAACATTCTACGAGGCAATGGCATCGCCAAAGTCAGAAAAGTGGAGAAAGGCGATGATAGATGAGATGACTTCTTTTAAAGAGAACGACACTTTCACCCTTGTGCCATTACCGGAGGGTAGACAGACAGTGGGGGGAAGGTGGGTGTATGCTTTAAAGGAGGATGACAAAGGCAATGAAACATATAAAGCAAGATATGTAGCCAAAGGGTACAGTCAGAGAGAAGGACTTGACTATTCTGAGACATTTTCACGACCGCTAATCTGACATCACTGCGACTACTGATGCAGCTTGCTGCACAGTATGAGTTGCTGTTAAACCAAATGGACGTGAAGGCAGCATACTTACATGCACCTATTGACTGCGAACTATACATGGATCAACCTGAAGGTTTTGTGTGAAACAAAGGGATGGTGTACAACTTGTGTGTAAGTTAAACAAATCCATATATGGCCTCAAACAGTCTGGGAGAAATTGGAACATGATGCTTCATGAGTTTTTACTTGCGAACGAGTTTGTACAGAGTCAAGCAGACCACTGTATTTACACCAAAATGTCTGACAAAGAAAAAGAAATTTTGTTAGTGTGGGTCGATGATATCATTGTGGCTGCCAGCAATGAGAGGTGTTTATGCGAGATCAAAGAGAAACTCAAGAGTAAGTTTAGGATGAAAGATCTCGGATGCCTCACTCATTTCATTGGGATTGATTTCAAGCAAAATGTGGGCTCAATCACATTGAACCAATCCAGATATATTGAGAAAATATTGGAAAGGTTTGGCATGTCTGAATGCAAAGCAAGAGCCACTCCAAGTGAAATCAAATGTGACCTGGCTCCAGAAGGGGACAAAACCGATCAGAGGAAATATAGAGCAATGCTGGGCAGCCTCATATACATCATGACCTGCACTAGACCTGATATTAGCTGGATTGTGAGTAGACTATCTCAGTATATGTCTGATCCAAGGAAAAGCACTTGACAGCATTTAAACAGGTGTATAGGTAACTAATGCAATGTTAGTGTACGTGGCGCCATCGAGTGGGGTGTTGGGTGACGATGTATGCCACTAGCACTACTATATAGTTTAGTGTTGGTACTATTTTGTGTGGAGGGATACCATGTTCTGGGGTGTATGTAAATAAAGGGGGTGGAGCTTCCCTGCAGTTCGCTTCTGGCAGTGAAGGTGCACTGTGGCACGCCAGGTGTTTAGCGACTCAGTGATAGCGACCACACAAAGAAAAATAAGAATCGTCTCCTGTCTTGTGCCTCGAACCGAGTGTAGTCACCAGCAATGATGCCTACACATGAACAGCGAGGGACTTCCGCAGCAGAAGGATCAACAGAGACCCTTGACAGACATTTGCAAAATAAAGAACGAAACGACAAGGGGATTCCAAGAAGGAAGACGAAAACGAATACATGAACACAGCTTGCATCTAAGGTGCAGATAAAAAAATGCGTTTGTATTCGCACACAAACGTGCGTAGACAAGGAATGCAGATCGAACCCCCAAAATATCGGGCCATGTCTGCGCTTAGTTTCCCTTGCATATTTGCTTGTTTAACCTTTTTGGATGTACAAAAAACATGTTAAAATCAGTACTAAATCCTCAGGAGGCTGACTGTTTTACCAGCGCACACAACGTAAACTACATTTACCCCTCAACAAAATAATGTTCATTAAATGCGAAACCGCAAAACCCGCAAGGCGTCCATAAAGACTATAATACGATACGGCTCCAATTGCGCAACACTTTGAGTTATTTTTTTTGTGCGCTCGGAGGCAACTTTCATCTTCGTTATGGCAGAAGGCACTGTTATTCATCTCCAATGTAGTTCTTTGAAAGAAATCGCAAGCAATTTGGCCATATATATATAATATTTTTTTTAATCAGGCAGAATACATTAATCGTTCAAGTTGTTGAAGTTTCATAAAATAAGTGATAAACAACGGTAGTGGTCCTCCATTTATGACTGCTGTGGGGGCAATGTAACCCGAACATGGACATAAATCGGAACGCGTCGCAGTCTGGCCGTCACTGAGGCATGAATTAAAAATAAGCAGTTGCGAGAATGGATGGATGGACATTTATTCCCCCCACAAAGAACGTGTGACAAATGTTCTATTTCTTCTGTGTTTTACAGGGCTGCTCAATATGCCTGCACCCTGCTGGGCTACACGTTGCACAAAGGCGGAGCAGGAGCGCAACTTCGCAGAACTGTTAGTCAGTTGGAAGCACACATGAGCCTGACAAGAAAGTGTAAGTCACGCATTGCAGAACCCCTGAGGTTGATTGAGAAAAAAAGGGGGGGATGGGGGGAGTTTTTACCGGACACCGCTGAATTCATCCAATAGGGGGAAAAAGTACGACAAAAATGACTTGACTTGGGCAGTGATTCTTTTACATACCACTAGAGGGCACCCGATTACCCAACGGATTTCCAGAGTGGACTGAGTCTCCCCCAAAGCGAGTCATTTATGCTGAAATGAGATGTGCTTATGTCTCAGTGCTGCGTCTGGGGAACTCGGTGGAGGCCATCGAGTCGGCAAAGAGGGCCATCCATCTCTCTGACAGCATACTGAGACTCTGCCTCACCGTCAGCCACCTAAACAGAGCAATGTACTTTGCCTGTGACAACGTCCTCTGGGCGGGGAAGACGGGCCTCCTATGTAAAGTGGACCAGCGCAAATGGAGCCAGAGATCTTTTAAGTGAGTCGGCATTGCAGTCACCGCTGCATCCGGAGCAACCGATTCCACCAAGCGGCGTGCGCGTGGTTGTATGTTTTGTAGGTACTACCTGTTTGCTCTGATCCTCAACCTGACGCGAGATGTATACGAGCTGCACCTCCTGATGGAGCGCGAAGCACGCCGCGGAGAGGCCAGGTCTCCGCCCTCGCGCGACTCTTCGCCGTGCGCCGCCGCTTGGGCCGTCCCGCCCGACCCGTCGGCGTGGCTTCGCGGGCGTCTCTCCCTGTTGGCGACGGTGCTGCACAACAACCCGCCGCTCCTGCTGGATCTGCTGAAGAACACGTGCGACATCTTCATCCCGCTGGACCGCCTGGCCATTTACCCCACCGGGACGGGCTTTGTCGGCGCCTGTGGGCTGGCCTCCTCTTTGCTCGCCCTCCTGACCATCGTCCACCCTTGGCTGAAACTGAAGCCGTGAAGCCGCCGACTGTGAGGAAGGACGTCTGCTTTTGCTGGCAGACTTGCTTTGGTATGTTGTGCATTTGCCACCTGGGCTTTTGTATGGACTGAGCCGACTGAACGCATCTCAAAATATTGCCGCTTTCGCGACGCCGTGACGGAAGCGTGACATTTTGAATGACTCGGGTGAAGTCATTCCTACTGCTCTGTTTTGATGCTTCCCTTGTGATTTAGCGGCCCCCGCCTCCATCGAGGATTTTTGGCGCAATTGCCCTCCATTTGTTGCTATGTCCTCTCCCTTTGTGCGCATCCTTCTTTGGCACAGGATGATTTTGTGACCGGCGGGTGGCCATTTTGGGCGTGTATTTTGTTTGTCGACCGATCGTGTTACGCAAATTTGCAGTGGATGAAAACTGAGATCGATGGAGAAGTTGCTTTTCACACAAAGTGGACTTTCCTGAAAATACAAATATATATTTTAACTGACTTACCAGGTTTGTCGACCTTTGCAATGTAGTCGGACAAAAAAATGTCCATTCAAGTCCTTTTCCTCAAGCCACGACCACTTGAACGTGTTCCTAACACTTGCTTTGATTGCACGTATGTCAGTTTGCCTGTCAACCTTTTTGAACATTGCACTGGGGCCATACCTGGCCGATCACGAATGAATTAGTTTACAAAAAACGCTATTCAAATACTCGACATTCAATGATTAATCTACCTTTTGTATGCACGCCTGCACCCTTTGTGGCTTCCGTTCTCGCCGAAACTTCAAAATCTCAGAGATATGGCGAGGCCATGGGAATGCGAGGGGATGGGCGTTACTGTTCCGAGTGTTAGTGCCTCAACATGGCTACGCTCGTGAAAGCAAAACAACGAACTCAAACACGTGTTCGTTCAATGTTGTCAACTAATATCCGGATTAATTTTAGGCAATTAGTCAGAGGAATTCTTATGAAAATTTTAAAATCCGAAATTCTGGAAGACTTTCATCACTGTTTTCAGGATGACGTTACACTTTTGCACATCACGGGTTACATGATCCAAGCGAGGCGCGAATCCGACCATTTAATTTGTTAAACTGTTTCTCATTTGACAGACTTACTGTGATCATTGTGGTAGTGATATTGGGAAACGTGTGTTACGTTGCCATCATAAATCAGTTAATGCCTGTGTATATACGCTCACTATTGGAACGGGACCGTTGTAGTGGGGGTTGCGTCATCATGACAAGACTCAAGAGACAATGGAAAAAAAGACTGTAATTCAGAATAACAGCTTAAAATAAAAACATGAAGAAAAAAAACATCACAACTGCTGCAGCGCCCCCCCTCCTCACCCCATTGGGACCGTGGACTCGTGCCGGTGCTTCTGTCCAGCGAGCAGAGCCCTGTGGAAAGAGGCGCATAAGATTGTTAGAAATCAAGATGCCAATTCTACACTGTGTGTGATTGAAGAAGAGAGCAAGACCAACATCTTGTCAATCCTGCGTTTCCATGCTGTCATCCTCTGCGTCCCCTCCCTCCTCGAGAGTTTCCTCTTCCTCCTCCTTCTTCTCTGGGGGCTTCTCATAGGCCTTTTCTGAAGGGGTCACGATGACACCGTCCCAAACGGACATCTGCGTGGCCAGATCTACCAGAATGATCAGTCGTGTCATGAACACGTACGGTTGTCGGCGGCGACGGTGGCATGTTTGGATGGGTTCATTTACAGCTGGCGTCCCCGTCCAGGCCCAGGATCTTCCTGAAGCCGCCGTGTGACAGGACCCTCACCAGCGTCTGAGCGGTGAAGCACACCGCGTCCTGCGCAAAAGCCAGAAGCGCATGAAGAAGGCCATCAGAGTTGCTCGCTTGAGGAAATAAAGGACCTACCTGCTGCTCCAGAGTCATGACCGTGTGCACTCGGAAGTTTCCGCTCTCACAGGGGTCAGTGATGCCGACCGAGCCAGGCAGGAAAAGCCCGGCGGCCAGCATCTGCAGGCAGCGCCTTCCAAACAAACAAAACGTTCAACAACAATGTGACGCGACAATGCGTGCGCCAACGCAACTGACCTGTAGGCCACATTTAGAGACAGTGGCTGCCTGGATGGATTGTTCATCACCGCCGAGTGACCCTGCAACATCGGAGGGTTGACATGGCAAAAAGATCCGAGCATGATTTTGTTTTGAAGACCAATTTGCACATGACTGACCATTTCCCCTCATATAAAACCTCTTGAAAATGTGTGTAAAACCCCTCCCCCTCAACGAAAAAACCCCAACCATTTGAAGCCATAATCTTTCTCAGCAGGTTTTCATTGAAATTGTGCCATTTGGATCCAAATGGGCAATGAACGTCAAATGCAATGCAAAAACTCATCACGCATAATAGGTTCTTTGAGAACTTACCAGTAAGTCCAAAATCCAAGGCGTGAGAGGCTCAAAGCCGGGGAAGCGCAGCCTGAGGTCCTTCAGGAGGCGGATCAGCACTTTAACCCTGAAGATCAGGACATGACATCGCATTTGAGTGGCTTTGCGAACTGGCGAGCCTCGTGACAAAGAAAGAGCCCCCCCTCACGTGGATTGAGAAGCGTTTTCCTCAAACCAGCGGGCGTGGCGGATGGCCGCGAGGGCGCTCTGCAACACCTTGATGTCCACTACAAAAAGACACAGAAGTCGTTAACGCAGAGGCGACTTGTGACTAGTCTTCTGCGTTCGTGTGGCTTGTACAGTGTAACTCGGGGTCCAGTTTGCGCAGGTTGGGAGGGACGGTGGTGATGAGGATCTTGACAGTGGCGTCCGCCGAGCTGATCTCAAAGCCCGTCTCGTTGGTCAGCATGGACAGCACTGGCACACACACACGCTCTCACTAAAATGTTCTTTTTTTAAATGGTATGTTTGGAGGCTCGCGGCGGTACCTTCGGTCGGATCCTGCGTGCGAAGAGTATCCACGACTTTGTTGCCCAGGGCTGCGACAGCCTCCACTAAAATACAAAAGCGCAGAATGACAATGACCACCGTCGGAGCGAAAGGAGGGTCGTATTTTTTCCGCACAATTCAGTTTCGACAACAGTTCTTCACGCCTGCCATCTTTGGTTGAGTGCAAGGGGATCCAGGCGCAGGGACAGCAAACGCACGCACTCACGTGTTGGAAGAATCTTGAGGATCACGACGAGGTCCGCGACGTTGTGGCCGGTTGTCATGGTCCCCTTCTTGTAAGAGCCCACCTGGCGCACCTCCTCGATTTGCTGCCGACCCCCCACACCCCCAAATAAAAAACACACGCATCAGTGCCATTTTGATTCTGCAGAAATTCAATTGCTGTTTTTTTCTGTGAATCAAGGCAGCCAAGT
Organism: Hippocampus mohnikei; assembly: GCA_026261675.1. Lineage (NCBI taxonomy): Eukaryota > Metazoa > Chordata > Actinopteri > Syngnathiformes > Syngnathidae > Hippocampus > Hippocampus mohnikei. The sequence goes on from JAKGUB010000345.1 coordinate 2,862,921, forward strand.
CACTCCAAGACCCCCTCTCCCCAAAAATTAAATGGATGGATGCCAAGCGCCCAAATATGCTGGCGTCCAATGTATCCGGACCCAGATCCCTCGCCAACGGGTTCTACCTTGGCCCATTTAGCCCGACCTCCCAAAATGTTGTGACATAATCCCCCGAAATGTCAGCAGACAGCACAAAAGGTGTCAAGTCGCTGCTAAGACAACGACGTGGGTGGGTGGACCTGCGTAGAAATTTGAGTTCCTTTTCACGCCACCTGGGAGCACTTGGTGTGCGCCAGACGGATTTATCACAGCAACAGCTCATGATGTCTTGACTTGACTCACCACTTCAAAGTTCCCAGGGGCAACAATCAGGTTATCGATGACGTTATTGATCTTGGTGACCAGGGACAAGATGGAGGACTGTCAATTCAGATCCAGACAATGAGAACAAAAATGCTCAGGTCAAAAATGGAAACCTCCATCGATTGCATCGCAGCGAACGTCACGGTTTCCCAAACCTGCTCCGTCGATGTTGGGCTCAGGTCTTGATTTCTCTTCAGCAGACACTCGCTGAACGCACTCTCATCGGGCGCAGGCTTCACTCTGGGGAAGGCCATCTCACACTGAGGAGAACAACCATTTGTCTCATCATGTCAATGACACGGAGCGGAATTTACAGAACCAGCCGGTATGCTGCGGGCACTCAATCAGAAGCGGACACTTGTCCTGTCACTTTGGGGTGAACGTTCAGGTGCTATGGTAGTTCGGGAGGCGAGCTCTCAATTGGCTGTACTGCCAAAGCCCCGCCTAACGAATCGGCAACATGAACTACTCCAATTGCTCCCATACATAACATCGATGCCGTACTCATGATTTTACTCACCACATAAAAATCAAACGGGATGTGTGGAACAAATGGACGGTACCTAAACAGGAATGAAGAGTCCACAGTCATTTATTACGGTAAAGGCAGAGGGGAAACCACAGACCGGATCAAATGCATTCGGAGCAGCCAATGTAGAATTATTATAATGTAGTCGTGAACGCAGCGGCGGGCAGCGCGTTTGCAATCTAGTCTTTCAGTAGTCAGCGCAATAACGACTTTGTTGTTGTTATTTTCAAACCATCAATACAACACAAAAAAACAAAAACAACAAAATGTTTTGTTTGGAATGGGATTCGCTGAATTTACATTAGAATTTGGAAGTCCCTGGGCAGATTCCATTGACATAACAGGACTTGAAGGCTGAAATCTGACTGGATTAAAAAAAAAATCATAATAATGCACTACATCTCGCAATGCTTGGAGGGCAAAAGTTGAAAAAGGAAGACTTTGGCTGGCATTCGGTGTCAAAGTCCAGTCCTGCATGTTTTCCATGTCTCCCTGCTGCAACACACCTCATCCAAATGATCAGCTCATCAGCAAGCTCGATAGGAGCCTGAGAATGATCCTGACGTGATGCGTGGCAGCAGGGAGACCGAGGCTTCAGGACCGCACTTTGATATCCGTGAGTCTTTGGACAGTCTGGGAAGTCTGTGCTTCGAAGAGTGTTTTGATCAGCAATAGAAACACGGAAGAATGGGCCTTTGACTGCTCCCCGCGGCGAAGATTGTGCAAGCGTGATTTGCATAGCTCAACTCACCCCTGGGCGAGTCCTCCACGGGACCCAAAGCGGCCTCCTCGACCCCTGCCGCGGTCCCCTCTGAGCACAAATAAACCAATGCGTCGGAAAACGATTGCCAACGCTGAGGATAAGTGTGGCTGAAATCGTCCGAACGGGCTTACTTGCTCCCATTCATCCATTCATTCAAGCAGCGAGCTACTACCGGCGCTCGGTGAATACAGGTACTCACATATTTACCACAAACGGAATTCAATGAGGTCAAACATTAACCGATGCAGTGAGCCGCCCGAGCTAAATCGGACTGATAACATACTTTTGAACAACAACAGCAATAATAATGATGATGAGAATGGTCCCTTGTGAAGCATCGTTGGCTAGTTTTAGGCTAGGCTAACAACCGCACTACCGTGAAGCCAGCAGAACAACAGATTACGAAACAAATTAACATTGCCGCTGTACATCCGCACGAGACTACAACGTTTTAAAGCAATCCGATTTTTACCTCATTGCGTACGACGTTTTGGCAATGAAACGGAAAAAAAATGCAGAAAATTTGCTGAAGTTTCCACTCGCTAAAGGATTGTCTGGCTAGTGGCTACTACCCCTCCTTTATTGTTCTTGTATTTTACAGGTGTCGGAAAGATACGATGGTGAAAGTCTGCCACCTCCTGGTTTGGGGTGGTACACATGTATACACTCACTGTTCTGTTATTGTTTTTTTTACGTGTACCTACAGTGTACACTAAGTTGAATTTGAATTTGAATGTGACTTTTATTTGGTCTCCCGTACTAGAAACCTGTCTCGTAAATTTATACGACATACTGATACTGATGATGATGATGAACTGAAAATTCGTCCTCTGAAAGACAAGCAGGAGCAGCGCTATTTTTTTTTTTATGGCAATGTGACTCATAACGCTCAGAAACCACAACGTACAAGGACGTCTGTGTGAGTCAATTCTAAAATGTTGGCGCTTAAGACTCGGCATTTGAACAGGGGTGTGTCGACTTTTTATGCCCACCGTGATTTTATCATCGATTCGCAGCAGTGGGGTAGAATTCTATGTCGGCTTAAGAGTGGTTCATGTCATGTACTGTACTCGGGTCTCTTTGTTATCACTCGTTTATCGTGGCGTCATAAGGAGGCGACGAGGTGAAGGTTCGTTGCTGGCGCGTGCTGAAAAGAAAAAGGAAATAAACGGCGGCGTCTATTATTCCTTGTACACACTGGGTGTTGTCTCCACAGAAAAGGGGAAAAAATAGAGTGAGATAAAAATTGTAACGCGCACACAGACTACCTCTCAATTGGCGGGATTTTGTGCGTATGTGAAAAGGTTTACAATTTGTCTTCAATTAAAGAAAATCGATTATGCCGTCATTTTTGTTGTCGTTGTGACTTGGCTAAAACTTGACGTCATCGGCAAGGTTCGGATTTTTGTGACGTCATTACCGTAATATGAAAAGAAACCAGGCGAAATAAATTTTGAGTTGAAAAACTTCAACGATTTGGGATTTCAAAATAGGTGTATGACGTCAGAAGTCTTGTTTTATATTTAGAGGGAAGACATTTCATCTGTGCTGTATGTTACACATACGTACAGCACATTTGACAATAAAGTTGTATTCAATAAAAAAAATAGGCGTATGACGTCAGTGGCCGATCCGAAAACATGCGCTTATTTTGGCTTTGTGAGAATTACGGTAGATGCTATTGTCCAAACGAATCAGCCCCAAGAACACAATGGAGGCACGTTGCCATCCTAAAAAATAAACGGCTTTTGCCGTGCAGAGACAATTGTCTTTGACTTTCCTTTGCCATTACAAAGAAGGTACTTTTCTGAAGGCAGAAGGCTCACAACAAGAAATAAGCTTTTGTGTTTTAGTTGTTGTCTTTGTTTTATTTTTTTATTTTTGCCAGCGTTGCCGGTAACCCGGTTAGCTAGCTAACAAGGGAGGCACCTGCTTGACCACTGCTGCTTGGATTGCTTGTGTTGTACTGTACCTACCTCATCCAGAGAAGCAAGGGAAACGTTATGGAGTTTCCTTTCAATATCAACCACTTGTTTTCTGAGAGGTTCTCCATTTTGGACAAGACCCTTGTTACGGGGCGTATGTCTCCGAGAAGGTAAAGTGGTTGGTGATCATGGTTGCAATGAAAACAGACCATTTGAATCTCCTTTCTGCTTCAAACAAACCATCCGTTTAGAGGTGGCTTACGGAGATGAAACCATTACAGTGATGAAGTCTTCGCATTTCCAGCGAGGAGTCCGTTTTGTCGTTTACACAATGTATCGTTTTGGAAGAAATATCTGTTATGAGCACTGAATGTTTTGGTACTGCACACGGAGGAAACAAACACCCCGACAGAGTAAATCCCGTCACCAGGAGAATTACAACACCCTTGGGCCACCTTGCGTTCCACATTTCGATGAAGCGACCTCTTAATCTGATATTCTTTTTTAAAAATTATTATTCCTATTTTTTGGGCCATTTTCTTCCACTCTCGTAAATGTTGTGGACATCTTCAGGTACTTTCATTCTCAGTCCTACTTACAAATGTTACCCCCCCCCACCCCCCCAAATTTTGGTCCAATTAATTAAGAAGTAGATATTTGTCTGTAGTTCCACATGAAATAAATGTGTCCTTTCCAGATGGAATCGAAATAGAATATTTTGAACATTAACGAGGATGACTGTTGCCTCCAGGTATTGACACATACTGTAGCATGATAGGCCCTCTTTTCTTGTGTGTTCTTTGTAGGCCAGAACTTCAATCCCATATAGCCACTGTGATTGATGAACTGGGGAGAGCCTCTGCAAAGGTGAGTATCATCATCATCATCAGATCGAGGAGGGCCTTGTCATGTGTAGACAGTGACACAACGTATAGATAGTTGGCAACGTATTGATAGTTGGCCACATTTAGATACCACAGAATTGATGAGGAAAATGCGTGATTTTTCCGAGGACCATAGACAAGTATTTATGTCAACTTATTTTTGTTTCTGTTTGCCTCAGAATTAAGATTGAGAAATAATCATTTTCAATAGAATATTCTCCCTCCAATCCGACTAGATTATTTTACCAAGGATCGTAGACAAGTATTTCTCTCTCGATATTTTTGTATGTTTGCTTGCCTCCAAATTATTGCCCTTTTTGCCATATTAGTCAAAGTCTAAATGATTTGAATTGAACAAAGCTGGAGTAAGCTCTGCAAGTTTGGGGGGAAAAATATCTGCCGATGACATGCTTCTCTGTCGCTGACTCAGTAGCTAGGCTGGGCAGAGCTCTCCCACTTTAAAGCAGCCACCGCCGGGCAGCAGTGACATGCAAACGTCATCGTAAATGAGTGTTTGATATCAAATCATTTAATCCATCCATTTTCAACTGCATTTCCTGCTCAAGGTCACTTTTGAGCATTTTGAAAATAACGAACATTCTGTCCACCTGGTAGAATTTTGGCATAATAATGGGAACTATATGATTCTTTGTTTGTTTGTTTGTTTGTTTGTTTTTAAGGCTCTCAGCATCACTTTGTCTTGCATCTTGTCATTTTCCATGATGGCTTTAAAATGTGATGTGTGTTTCAATGATATGCCTGTTAAATTTAGAATGTTCAGCATAGTACCATACTGTCCAGAGATTTGTCATTCCGCAATAGATATTTGTGTCCGAAAACCATTTTCCAGTCAGGCTACGAACAACGTATATGTGCGCTCTGTCCACAGGCCCAAAAGCTAACCGTGCCCGTCACGAGCGCTACCAAGATGCAGTCTCAGCATCATCAACTCTACCTGATGAAGGACGGAGAAAGCCAAGGGTATATCGTGATGCTCATCGCTTTGCACTACTTTGCACTTATGTTTGGAACTGTTTGTCTCTGGGCTCCATCTCGTCACCGCATGCGCCTGTGTGGCATTCCCAGTCAATTGGCCAAGCAGAAGTGTCACGGAAACGATGACTTAGTCCGCTCTCTCTGCCTCGGAGACGGAACTCACCGAAGCAAGCTATCGGCGTTTCGGTCGTGCACATTCACACAAAGGCAATGCCAGCAACTTGCCTCACATTCTATCGTTATTCGGAGCACAGTGGAGTCGGCCAATCTTCCGCGAAGCGTCACCAGCCGGTCCAGAATGCCGCCGCTCGCCTCACTCGACCGGCACTCGTAAGAGGGAGCGCATCACTCCTACTCTGGCGTAGCGAGAACGAAGCGGCTTCTCGGAGGGGACGGAGCCTTTGGCGTGGCTGCTCCCTCTCTTTAAAATGAACGCAGCGCAAGCCCCTCGCCACCCAGCCCCCTCGCCGCCCAGCCATCTTTGGCTTTGGACAGGGCCGGAGACTCGATTGTTTTTGTGCTTTCCACTGTCTTGGTTCGTCGCGCAAAGTGCTCGAGAAAGACAGTTGAGAGTTGAGTTGAGATTCACATACCATCAGATGACAGCGCACCCTTGCGCCGCCCATAACCCTCGTCTTTCCTACTGACAGAGGCCGTGGCGCAATTGTGGGATTTCTCAAGGTTGGCTACAAGAAGTTATTTTTGCTCGTGAGTCTCTTGATATGTCTTCATCGCTTGACATGAATGCAAAGATGGATGTTTTTTTTTTTTTTTTGGAAGCTCTAACTGCACCCAATGTGTTGTATTCATAGGACCCGCAAGGTTTGCACGTAGAGGCGGAGCCACTCTGTGTTTTGGATTTCTTCATCACTGAGAATTTGCAGCGACACGGACACGGACTGGAGCTGTTTCATTTCATGTTGCAGGTGAGGCCCTCGTACTCCGGGTTGGGAAATCCCCATCGTTTGCCGTTGGCACGCAAAGACAAAGTGGGTCACGTAACAGTCATCGTGGCATTGCATTTGTTATGATCAGATTGAAACAGGATGTTCGCTTCTGTCACGGATCACCGATTGTCAGAGTTTTTGGGGGGGAATGCCGAAAGCGTTCCTTGCCGTACGTTTGAAGTCGGGCGCCATGATCTCGTAGCCCGCGCTACCTGGTATTCCCGTAACGGTGTCCTGTCGCGATGAGTCGAGCGTTGTTTTATCTATGAAGACAAAAATGACGAGTGGACAGAAGTCACTTGTAGCAGTTGTGTGTATCGGGGGGTGAAAAATCCAGATGAAGTTTAGTCTTAATATAAGTGGCATTTCTCCTTTTGTTCCAAGCACAAGAAGATGGAGCCAGCGCTGATGGCGTATGACAGGCCCTCGCCCAAATTGTTGTCTTTCCTGGCCAAGCATTACCGCCTGACGCAAAGTGTTCCTCAGGTACGTTTCGTTGACTTCCTCGTGTCTATCGATGATCACGACTTGCAAATTCACCTCTTTGCAGATTTTTTTTTTTTAAACCTATCCTTGCTGAGAATGTTCGAAAACCGAAACCACGCTCTATTTAAAATAAAAATGTTTATTGAACACGTCTGCTCACAATGGAAAGCAACACAAGGAAGCGTCACTTCCTCGTCGTGTAAGGAAGGCAAGAGGAGTCAAATTGTGCATTCAAGTGCACTCAGTTTGTTCGAGAACCACAAATTTGTTCGTCATCCGAGGCATAAAAAACCAGAAATTTTCGTTTGAGAACCGAGACGTTCGAAAACTGAGGGTTTTTTTTTGATCGGTGAATCAGATAAGACATTTTGTGCGAGGTTTTGTCTAACTTGTGTCATTTGGCACTTTGAGTCATTTTGTCTTTTTTTTTTTTTTGCTCCCAGGTCAATAACTTTGTGGTGTTCGATGGCTTCTTCCAGAACAAATCAGGTACCGTACATTTGATGTGAATTGGGGCACGTTTCAATTTCTCAAGAGTTCCAAAAGGTTTCTTTTGGCATGCTTTGGAACATTCATGTTGAGAGGGAAGAAATTTCATCTGTGCTGTATGTTAAACATACAGTACATTTGACAATAAAGTTTATGCAATCCAATCCAATTCTGACAAAATGCCCTTTCAAAACTGGCCCTTTAAATACCATTTTGTCCTCTCGACACACCCACACCCAGCGGCATATTTGTGACACGGCTCCTGTTGTTCGGCTACGTCGTGGAACGTCAAATCGCCAGCCTTCCGGCAGGTTCCAAATTCTGCACCCCCTTCTTGGAGACGGTGGAGTGTTTGGTCGTTTGTTTGGGAAGGGCTCCGGTTGACTGGGAGTGCCCATCAACTGTTCCGTTCAACCCCAATGCGTACGGTGTCGAGATGTATACGGTATCCGCCTGTATCGCGATACGTTGTTTCAGAATTTGTTGTCATCTGTCCGGTCACGCTCTTGCTGAACAAATTCCGTTGTCCCACGAGCTTCGCTGAAGTCAAGAAGTCAATGCTGCAGGTTCTCAATGCCTTTTCCTCCACAGCGGCCCAACCGAGATGGATTGCCCCGAAAAAGCCCGACGGCGAGATCAAACCCTACTCCATAGTGGAGAGAGAAGGTAGTACCCGGCAACAAAATGCTCTCTTTTGCGACGGGCGCCGTTCCCGTGACGGACGAGACACGAGTCCTCCGGTACCTTACGGTGCTGACGCCGTATGCTTCGAACAAAAGGGCTCGACCTCGTGACGGTACCCGTCCGTCATCGGGGATTTGCTCGAGGCCAAGCGAGTAACCTGCTTGTTTTGGATGTGGTGAGCGGTGGAGCCTCAATCCAATGATCAATTTGCTCAACAGCGGTGCGTCAGGAGCGCCGGAGTCTCCCCTGGCCATTTGCCGCGCCCCAATCTCCCCAGCGCTCCCTCAGCGTGGGGTCCTCGCCCACCAGGGCCGTCGCGTCTGAGCCCTGGCTACGCGGGGACCAGAGCCCAAACTTTCCTCCCGTCCCACCATCCCGGGAAAGACGCCCCAGGTAAACGCACAGACCTCTGCCGGAAAGGCTCGCTTGGGCGTCCTCGTCTTTCGGTAGCGGATTGGGTGTGCTCGCGGCCGCTCGAGTGGGGTCGCAATCGGGTCTGGGAACGACTAGCACTGTCGCGGCTGTGCGGCAAGTTTCGGTCTTCGATGGGCCACCAATACACCCTGAGCGCTTCAACGTGTGCATCATCAAATTTAGTGGGGGGGGACACAAAAGAGCAAGAAAATATCGAACGGGTGATTTGGAGAGTATGACAAAAAGCAATTGGAACTGATTGCGTGGAATGGTCCGTATCCTGGAAGGACAACAAATAACATTGCTGCGTGTCCCTTCCTACATTCACTTGAGGAAACTCGGACGCGCGCTCTTTTTTTTCTTCAGCGTCGTTGAGGCATCAGCGGACACTTCAAATCAAAGACTCGGACTCGTAACTCGTAGTGAATTGGGGGGCTATGAACTCGGGAATACTATGCGATTAGCCACCGTTTACAAGACAGTGGTTGCGTCTTGTTTTTGTTACGCGTAAGGCGTAGAAAAAAAAGTAGTGTGTTTCCGGTAACCCGACCGACCGAGAATTTCTACCTCGAACAAAAACGTTCCGGTCGGCATTTTTTTCAAACCTTCTACATTTTTGTGTAATAATAATAATAATAGTACATTTCATTTATACGCGCCTTTCAAAACACTAAACAATAAAACCACAGACAAAATTATAAATAATAAAAGGAAAGATGTTTACATCGGTGCAAACTCTCGCGATATTCACGTTGAGCATGCGCGTCATTTGCCGTCGTGTGTCAACAACATTGAATCATGGCGGCGGCCGCGATCTCCGAAAATAGTTTAGACCGCGTTTTGTGTCTAGCAGTCTAGCATTACTACACCTTGTGACGAATATTTTATTCATAAAGTTACCATGCTACAACCAGTAAATTATAGAATAACCAATACTTTTTCATAATATTTTTCACAGCGATTAGCCTACAAATCTAATGTCCAATTTGCCATGTAATCGTGCCTCGCGTCGTCCGTCTCTCGCTCTCGTGTTTTGTGCATATGTCACAGGTGAGTTTAGTGATACGCCCTTCGGACGATTCATACGAAAAATCAGACTGGCATTGCCATTTCTTAAAGGACGTAATTAGTAGACCTTTGTGAGTTTTCTTCGCCGCCATCTCAAACTTTCATCCGCGCGATTCCTCAATTTGCGGACTTAAATAGCAACCCGCATACGCACCTATCTGTTGCGTCCCCCCCAACACTCAAAACGAAAGTAAATTCTAAGAAACACACCCACACACCACAAACACACAGAGGCACAGTGAAATCGCGTTGATCACACAGTCAAGTCGTGTGCGGTGACTTTAATGGTTAAACTATGTTTCGGTACCGTAAAATGACGCCACGGAAACGACACGCTACCGGTAACTATTGTTACGTGAAATCCTCAGGCTTGCCGTAGTTTTTTGTTTGTTTGTTTGTTTTCCTTCGGCGGCGAGCGGGGGTTTCAATGTCTCCTTGTTTTATGTTTTATGGTTATTTAGTTTACATTTATGATGGGGGCGTGGCAAAAATATAAAAAAAAATAAAAACATTTGTCCGACCTACCGACCCTATGCCGAAATTTCATGTTACCGGAAACACACTACTATTTTTTCTACGCCTAAACTACGCCCACAGCCGCTGTTGAATCGTAAGTTAGTTTTTTTTTTCACCTTTAATGACCTTTTACTCTGACGGATCCCTCCATGTACGGTGCCGTCTGATTCAGAAAGCCGAATCTATCGGGGGGCGGCAGCGAGCACAAAACGGACAACAAAATCATCATGTCAACGCAAAGGCCAGAGAATTCTCGACGCTTGCTTCTTTGAGTCGTAGTTTCCCGCGCTTGGAATGTGACAGCAGGGCAACTCGATCTTTTGCCTCCTTCATCTTTCACGGCGTTGCCAAGAAGCGGGTGTCAATTCCGGCTTCTAAAAGCTCTCTCTTTCTGTCTCTTTTCCACCCTCCTTTGTTCACCCACGACTCTCCACGCCCTTTTGCTTTTGAAATTCATTCGCTCATCTTTCCCCAATGTCCGTCCTATGCTTTTCATGCGATAGTTCTCTTCGTCGAGCTCAGATGGGGTTCCATTGACTTGCCCCTGCCCACCGCCATTTGGAAAGACTGTCCGAGTTAAATCGAAAATGAAGCATGTGCCGTGAAGGCACCCCCACCCAACCTTTTTTTTTTCTTGTTTATCAGGTCATCAGAAAGAAACACGATGGCTCTGACGTTGCCCCCTCCCCCTTTGAACATATTAAACGTCCTAATCCACGAAATGGAAATCCAGTGTTTGAATCGTCGGCGCTTTGGCTCTCGACGCCACGCGCGTGACTTGCAAGAAAGTAGCGGTTGCCGTCAAAGCGCCTTTCTTTGGTTGTTGTTTTTGTTGTTTCCCCTCTTTTTACCTTTGACTGGCATTGTCATCTCCCTGTGCGTTTCCTTCCCCCTTTCCTTTTTGCCCTGTTCTGTCTTTTATACTCCCCCCATCTCCCATGGTCGCCGTTGCCTTTCTCTGCTAGCCAACAGGGTCAAGTTGCCAGAGACGGCCTGTACAGTCGCCACCTGGACCCCAAATCTTTGGGAGCGCTCGGAAGACCCCTGCCAGGTAAAGTTCACCGAGGACGTAAAGCACTTTTGAAATCATGGTGAACAAGTTACGTGCTTCCTGTGAAATCTAGGTTTTGATGTCATAAAAAAAAAACAAAAAAACAAAGAGAGACTTAAGTGGCGCTCTTATTTGGATTTTTTTGAAGCCACTTGTTTTTTTTTTTTCATTTGCTCTTCGGTTGAGTTCATTTAGTTTGTTTTTCTGTTTTTAATTTTTTTAAGCACATGTTGTTTTGGTGTGTTTCATTTGCTGTTGCATTGAGGAGTTTTCCACTTGGGGGCCACCATAAAGGAGGCGTGCGCGCTGTTACCTGCAAACCAGGCAGACGCAAAGTACATGAGGAAGTCTGCGGTTCAAGCTCATCTTGTGCATTTCATTTGGAAAAAGATTGCAACCGTCCCCAAAATGATGGGCCGGCCTGTATCCAAAGGCTCATTTGTGCCACTGCAGCGTGCAAGTGCTGGCCCTCCCGCTCGTGTTTTGAAGCAGTCTCTCCCTCCTCAGGTGTGAGATCAGCGCAAGACCAACCAGGCATTTTGGGGGCGACGGAAACGCACAGGTTGGCGGCTATGCCGAAACTACAAAGCAGGTACAGCTTTTAGACACGCGTGCCAATGGAACGAGAACGAGACCCGACACAATGCGAACGCTAGCTTCGGGCGCGCGGAAAAGTGGTCGTCGTGAGATATCCAGCAACCAACCTGTCAAAACAAACTGGGGCCTACTGAGGGTTTATTTTTCAGATTTCTGGGTCACCCCTGGGCCGGCAAAAAAAACCCAAACAAAGGTGACCTCTACGTTTCCTACGACAATGCGTAGATGCAAGCGATTTCGAAACACGGTTGTGATCAAGGCTTGGTTCCCGACAGCATAGTCTCATGATACCGCGCAAAGAAATGGAAACAAAAGACTCACCGAGACAACTTGGCCGAATTTAATGTTCCAAATGCACAGTCTACTCATGCCCAACGCACGCACGCCATTGGCTGAACATTCGAGAGAAAAGGCAAATCACAGCAAACTTTGCTTTGCCGTGTTCCCCTACACCGCAGGGGTGTCCAAAATCGGTCGTCAAGGGCCACCGTCCTGCATCTTTTCCAGCTCTGCCACGAGCAACACACCTGATTGGAATCATCCGGACGCTTCTAATGCTGCTTCAGAGCTGATCACCCGGACCGGGTGTGTTGCTGCCGGGAGAGCCGCAAAACGGGCGGGACGGCGGCCCTCCGGGCCCGGAGCCGGACACGCCCGCCCTGCGGTTGGTTGTTGACCTGTCATTCCTTCACCCCAGGAGCGCGGCGTCTCCACGTCGACCCACACCCGAGGACAATGGCGTTTGTGGCCCGATATCCCTCGGCAACAAAAAACTCCACCTTGGAACAGAGGCCGACGCCGAAGCGGGATCTGCCGCCGGGAGCGGGGCGACGGCCCCGTTGCAAAGTCAGACGCATTCAGCGGAGGGCGGAGAGCGAGAAGGAATGGCGAGCGCCCCTTCCCACACCGGAGCCGACGGCCGCTTTTCTGCCCAGCAGCTGAAATGGATGCTGTCAAGCAGGGCCACCTGTCCGTGGTGATGGCCGGGTGAGTCCAAATTTGCCGTCGCCATCCATCGTGGAAGCCACGAAGCACTGCCCTGAAAGATCTTTCCGGCGTGGCCAATCGCACACGGATCCATTCGGACAAGTGCAAATTTGCAAAGCGGACAGCCCGCACGCTGATTTTCCCCGTCCGATGAGGAAGCCGCCTGCGCCACTTTTCACTTCCGGCAACCCGCGGCTCTTTCCGCCCCATGTTGCGGCTCTGCGGGGCTTGGCCGGCTCCATTCTGACAGTGTCCCATTAAAGCGGATCTTCTTTGCCTCGAAAACGTCTCCTCTTCTCTTAAGTGTACGCAAGGTGGCAGCGTTGCTCGGAAAAAGGGAGCAGAGGACTTCCAGAATGGTGACGAGAGCTAGTCGGACGAACGAGCGTCGCGCTGTGACTAGCCCTTGAAGAACCTGCCGCGTTTGGCGACACTCTGGCCTCGCCGTTTTGCCTCCCGACACCACAAATTCTTTGCGATATTCGGTGATCGGCGGTCGCCTTCCTCATAGACGTGTCAGTGGGCAGAATTGACAGGCGGCTTGCGTTTTGTGCCCCGCATTTAGTCGTCTCCTGCCTCTTGGGGAAAGTGGGCTTGGATGTGGGCTCCGTGCTCAGCCGAAGGCCGCCCGGCATGCGCTCAGAGCGTGACGCCCACGAGGTCATTCTTTTCAGAAAATGGCCATCACCGACCGTGACTGAGCGTTGTGATTTAATTCAGATTGTTGACAGAAAAATCACTTCCCTTCCGGTGCATTGGTGAACCCCCCTCTCCCTGAACATACAATTTCTCATTGTCGTCAAAAAGACTGGTTTCTTCTCATGATACTCGCGTATCATTTGATGACAGTGGTTTTGGTTTTATTGTCTTTTCTGTGAGGCGCAAGGACTCCTTCGTGTCCGTCTGTCTTGCCTCCGCGAAAGTGCCAGAGGCCACGGCCGATGCTTTGGCGGTCTCTGCACGCGGCTGGCCGCTAGTCGGCCTCCCGCAGTAAGCCGAGGTAGATGGTGGACTCCAGGAAGCGGGGGTAGCAGTCCGTGTCCAGGAGCGAGTAGATGCGCCTCTGCGCGTGCGACAGCGACGTGTGGGAGGGAGCCTGCAGCAGCCGCACGGTCAGATCTCTGGTCTTACTGTCGATGTTCACCTGCGGAAAGAGCGCATGACGAATGTTCACAGACGACCACTGGAAATACTCGGCGGGCAGATGGCCCAAAGACAAAGGCCTGCCCCACCAGCGCCTCGACATCTTTGCCCAACGTTGGAGTTTGAGCCAGTGGGAGATCAAAGCCAGTTTGCTTCCCGCTTGCCTTTGATGTGCACTTTTTGCTCCATTTGCTATCGAGGTTTACCAATGAGTGAAATGACCCAGTCGGGCGCCGAGGTAGAACCTAAGTTGACCGTCAAATCCGTGCGCCTAAGTAGCCCTCAGAGCGTAAACCTCGCCCGACGTGTTCAAAATCCAAGCGGTGAGCGATCACAATTTCAAATGTTTCTTTTGACCTGGAAGAATCGGGCGATTCCGATTTCATTGCGCTTCTCAATATGAAGGATCGGAAGGAATGAGGCGCCGACCTTTGTTGCGCGTGAGATTAGAGTCATTAGTTGCGAGAATGAAGGGGCCTGTACCTCCCGAGGTGAGCCGACCAGGATGTAGGTAGCGCAGATGTCCTTTGCCCTCCTCTGCAAGCTGAAGTTGTTGGACGAATGTTTGTACTGCTGGCAGGCCAGATAGAACTGCAGATTTTCCTCACTGAACTCGGAACGAAGAAATGCCCCAAACACCAAAACCCCAGCTGAGAGAAGGGGAGAGGGAAAAAGATGAGTCGACTCTCAACTCTCTCCAAAGTCAAATCTCGTCTCCAAATGGCAACGTGATGATCAGGTAATGCGAAGGAAGCCTTGACGGGCGCGCGGTGCTCATTTCCGCAACTTCCCGTGGCCACGGTGGCCTGCGTCATTTCAGACGAGCTTCAAACGCGAGCCGGCGGGATCCGGCTCCCGTCACGACACTTCAGGATGAGCTTGACAGTTAAAACGGTTGAATGGCTCGTTATCCCCGGCCTAAAGGGAGACCTTTCCCGCCGTTCCGGTGAAACCCGGACATGACACAGTGCGACCAAAGGGGGGTGGGGGTAAAAGCCAATCATTTTTCCCAGGTCACAAAGTCAAAACGCGACATCGCGAGGGTTCCAGATCATCTTGTTGGACAGAAGCTTCAAGATCCGAGCTGTATTTTGCAGCGGACATTTTCAAACCTCAAATGTGTGCATTCAATCAAATGTCTTGGAGCCCGTCGGCGGGCTTACAAGTCACCGCGTGCCCAAAGGCTTTGGCAAAAGTTCTTTCGCTCTTCCCCCTCGGTTTGGATTGACCAAAGTCAACCACACCTCACCTCATTTTGGTGGCATTCAAAGTATGCCGTGAGTGACGCGAGTCGCGTCCAATGCGAACCAATCTCGCTTTGTTCAGATGGCTGATATCAATGTCGTGAGACGGGCACGTCGTCGTCAAGGACTTGAATAACGACGTCAATTTGCAGCTTTGGAAATCTCACACCACCTTTGTCATGCAAAGCAGCTCAACAAGTTCCGGCAAGAAAGGCTTTGGAACGGCAGCTATTTAGATCCGCGTCAGGGTTTACTATGGCTTCTATTTATAGAAGCGGCAGGCAGGCAAGCTGGCTCGGAAAGTCCTGCAGCTTTTCTGGCATTCCTGCACGCCGTTCAAGAAGCCATCAACGTCAACATCACTTCAGTCGCTGTCGCAATCAGATAAAAGTCGGGAAGCGAGAGTGCGGGCGCTTCTTTCCAAACCGGGCCAGTTCAGTCTGCAGCCGAGAGAATTCCCCATCAACTCTTATTTTTTTTATTTGTATTTTTTCCTGACTACAAGTCGCACTTTATTTTACTTGGCTTTCTGGTTTGGCTGCCACTTGTCCATATGAAAATCAGAACTCGGACCGGCGCCCAAAAGCCGCGTTCCCGGATTCGAAACGCCCGTAAAACTTTTTTCTTGTTACTTGAAAATGAATTGCATCTCGCGTCTTGTTCTCGGCCGAGGTCGGCAGGTGTGGCTTTTGGTGCTAAAGTCCAATCCTGGCGGTGGCAGCAGACTCGTGACAGAATTGCCGTGACGATTTTTTTTTTTTTTCGCCTTCTGTTGGTCAATGGGAAGGGGACAATATGCCAATTGGTTGCGTCTCGCCACGGATCACTACCACCCGCTAATTTCAGTGGGAAAGGCGTATACGAGTACATTTATTTATTGATAGCGATTTATATGGCTATAGATTCAGGTCTGTTCCTAGAGAGAGAAATCAAATAAAGCCTACTGGGGAGCAAAAGGATGCACTTTTCTTTTTCCAAAACGACAGCTATTGCATTTAGCAAGGTTCGGTTGTCTGCATTTTTCTGCATTCCCATTTTGCCGCATTCTTTGTCTGCACCTTAGACACCCCCCCCCCCCCGCCTCATCCCTTTTTTTGTTTCGCTTTTTTTTCTACATGTTGCCAACTTGCCACTCCTTGAACACGCACTCTGTGAAACTCGCAGTGGCAGCGACAACACGCAGTGCGGGGGAGGGGAGGGTCCACTTGCGTACTCGATTGAAAATGGAGACAACGAGGAAGTATTTTGAGCAAGTGAGAACTGACTCTGACTGGCCAGCAGGTTGTCCAGGGACTGGGCCCATCTTTCCAGTTCTTCTCGACTGATGCCGTCCCTCTTACTGTGGCCCACCTGGCTCCATTGACGCATGAAGAGCAGCCGTGACCTCCTCTCTTTGGCACTGCGGACAGGCGAGACAACAGAGATGACAACACGCAACACTCGGCCGCCGTTTCAAATCACTGTCCGCTTTAAGAGCCAAGTATTGAAGAAAAACATCCTCATTGTTGATTCAAATCCTTCCGCCCTACTCTGATGTAACATGACCCAAAATCTCATGCGTAAAGTACCGAGCGCGTGTCGAACTCTTACCTGTCTTTGTGTTCTGTGTTTGAAAGGTTGGAGTTTGAGGAATGGGGACTCTGAAAGACATGACATGGTTCACATGCAAGCCTTCCACTTCTCGTAATTGACTGCGATAGACGACTCGACTACGTACGGGAGTGCGCAGTTTGACCAAAAAAAGACACTGAAGACAAGTGACTAAAACCACTGTCCCTTCTGTCTTCGTTTGTTCGCTGAATTGGACTAAACAAACCAAACATCATGCGCTCGGACACGTGAGAGTGAAAGTCAACCCCAAAAACAAAACAGAGGCCTTTGGCCGACCGTGTGTCGGAAAACTACTCCAAAGTGCTTTCACGATCCGGTGTTTTTTTTTTTACGATCGGTAATTGCCTTGATTCGTCGGATCGGTGCATGTGGTCCGTGCACAAAGTTCATTTTGGAATAAAGGGATCCTTTTAAGAAAATGTTCATCGAGTGTCTGCTTTAGTTTGAGTTGCTCCGACTTTCACAGATGGAGATCATCTCGGTCTGTCTTTAGTTTTGAACATTTCGCCCTTTTGAGTGTGGTGTACTTTGAACATGAGTTGAAGATTTGAGTTTGAGTACCCTGGAAACGACTCGATTCAGAACAGAGGCAACTCTTTCTCAATAAGAAGCGTTTGAAGGTCCAGGGTAAAACTGTCGTCCAACTTCATCCCACATGTCGTGGTAGAGACAACCACCATTTTATGAAGTTGGATCCATTGGACTTTCTTTTTGTTTGTTTGTTTTGGGGGGCAGGTTTTCTGGCACTATGTTTTCTCCAAACTGGCATTCACAGCAACAACTTGAACGTTGTCTCATCAGACCAGAGAATTCAGTCTGCCATGGTCTGAGAAGCCTTTGGGCAAACTCGCAGGAAGCTGCCATGTGTCTGTTCGTGAAGGAGCGGCATCAATCTGGCTGCTCGCTTGGACTCGTCTGATTGGTGGAATGCCGCGGGCATGGCTTGTCCTCTTGCCACCGAGGATCGGTGCCGTTTTAATGCACTGGGCGAGTCTTAACTCTTTCATTCCACAAGACGTATTTAGGCCCCTACCAAGGACGTACTTATACGTCTAAGTCTTATTTTTTTGGCGTCTTAGAGAGGAGGAGGGTCTAATGCAATCTGTAAATGAGAATAAGCTGTTTGCATTGTAAATCGTGTAAAAAAGCGACCAGTAGGTGGCAGTGGTGCCTCACGTGATTGAAACGCATGCTTTTACAAAAAGCTCTTTTTCTCCGCTTTTTGGCAAGGAATCGCCATTTTCATGAAACTTAGTCATTTTGGAATGCCGATTGCTGAAGAATGGAAAAAGATGCTGAAAGAAGAGAGTCCTAACTTTATTTTGGTATACAGCATTAGAACCAAATATTCTGTGGATCTTGCAAGATCAGTCAAAATCCAGTAAAACGCTGGGATTGAGAGGGTTGCTCCAGTGAAAATGGCTGGGGTTGAATGAGTTAATTGGGGACCTACCTGGCCAAATAGACTCTTGAGGTGCAGTTTGGCAGCCGAAAGTTTGGCTCGATGTTGCAATTTGAGGACGAATGGATGGGCGGCAGATGAAGTGGATGGAGAAGCGAGGTCTCCTCTCTCGACACCGCCGATGCTCCCCTCTGCCGCCGGGGCCAGTTGGCTGTCACTGTAGGCCCGGCAGCCTTCGCCAATGGCAGCCACTTCAAGGTGGTGGCTCTTGCTCTTCTTCTCCTGCAGGTCTCTCAGGTTCTCCGCACTGACACTATGGTCCTTCGTCAGTTCTTTCTTGCTAACTTTGCAAGCGCTGGGCTCCTGCATGGCAGGAAGCTGCTCGGCGTCTTCCTCAACTTCAGCAA
Organism: Hippocampus mohnikei; assembly: GCA_026261675.1. NCBI lineage: Eukaryota > Metazoa > Chordata > Actinopteri > Syngnathiformes > Syngnathidae > Hippocampus > Hippocampus mohnikei. Next base: position 2,881,409 of record JAKGUB010000345.1, read on the forward strand.
CAGAAGATGTGCCGTAGTCCCGCTGGTCGTCACGCTCTGTTGTCTTTAGGTCTACCTTCCTCCACGAGAAGAAATCAAGATCCAGGAGGGATCCCTCCGAGCTGAATCTCCGCAGAGTGGCCATGGGAGATGGTGGCCGCAAAAGGAAGGAACTTCTGCAGTCAAACAGTGGGCGCGGGCGTAATAGGTCAAGGTACAAAGAACTAGAGCAGAGTTTGAGTCCGAGGCGCAGGCTGTTGAACGAAACGGATTGTTGGGCAAGTGTTAAAATTGGACAATGAGTCAGAAGGAGTTGCTCCACAATGGCAAACAAGTGAAGACACAGCAGTAATTATTCACTTATTTGGTCATGTTCATTTCGCCATTCAGAGACCACATTAACCAGGGAAACCGCTTCAAGGAAGGAGAGCGAGTTTTTCATTGACATGATTAAATTACTTCGTTCTTGGGGAACCATTAAAGTAGGGTCAACACATTTTGAGCCAAATGAAGACATAAATCAACAAATTCACAGGCCTATAATTGACTTGAAAAAATGTGCGATAACAAACAAATGGGCCAAAGTCGGATTTGGGTCTTTTTTAAACCACCGACGTTTGAATATGCGTTGAAGTAGTCCCGTGTGATAAATGAACAAACTCGGCGTGTTACATGGGATTACCTCTTCTTCCAGGTGTTTTAGGCTCTTTCCATTGTGGATCTTGAAAGGTTCTCACGGGCTGCGCATGGACTAAAAGAAAAAAGAAAAAGGCTCAGAGTCCGCAAAAGATGACTTCAACCGGCGTCGTCCCCGCGCAGTCCTTCGTGAGTGTGCGGCTGCCTCGCATCGGGACTGCCCTCCTTAGAAAAGATCACCGCAGAAATTAATTAACGAGTGTCGCACAGTGAGAACGAGATAGAAGGGAAAATTTCGAGTGACACTTGAGACAGCCGCCGGCCTCCTCCCCATGACTCCAGCCACACCTTCACGACTGTCTGAACTTGTCTGAGGACACAACAACACAACACAACAGGAGGTACGTCAACCCCGTGCCCGAGTCATAAGCGAGAAAGAAAACAGTTGTCTTCCTCTGAGTGCTATCGGAAATCGGTGACTGCGCGGCGATACCGTAGCAAGAATACACCACAGCGAATTTTGTGTGCAACCGCTTTATCTACCATATTGTAAACGAAAGATTCAAATAATATTGTTGTTGTTTTTTAGTACATCCGAAGTCAACATCAAGTTACATTTGAACACTTCGATACAAATAGAACAATAAGAAGAATTGACGGGAACGAAAAGACGCTCAGGCATGAAACGGACGACTGCTAATGATAGACGTCACCGGGGTCCTTTGACGCGGGCGCATTCTTTTGGGAACGAACTTCTTTCTCCCAATTGGACTCGACGGCGTGTACCGATTATCGGATGTGTCGCTTTACGGCTCAAACGCCGTTCGTTGATTTTTGATCGAAAACAATTTGGAGCAAACGTGTCGTTCGTTATCTTGCTCGTTCCTGGCGGCTGGAATCCGCTTCACGTCAGCGTGCTCTAACGGGCTAACACCAATACCAAGGTTCGTATGTTGGACTACACGCCGTTCTGGATGCTTTTATTTCTTTACCATACTGTATGTATGAAATGTAGTCGCGACTCCTGGCGCTGCCTTCCCAATGCCCTTGTTTTAAGTTGGTATCACGAAAATTCCACGAAATAATATACAATATAATACATCCCGACTTATATAGCTTATAGCTGTAACAAAGCGCTTCACAAAACAGTTAAAATAAAGAAAAAGAATAAACGCAACACATAACATAAAAACACGGACAGTCGTGCAATCTTAACCACTTTTCCCTCATACGCTTTATTGTTTGAAGCGCGTTGAAAATAGCTGTCACATCAGACATTTCGGTGCGATATAGCACAACATGCCATATTGTTAGCAGAGTTGCTTCACAGCGCGTGCAGATTGGCATCCTTCTGCCTAACATCCAAGAATGACACGATGAGTGAGGTCATGTATCGGCGTGTTTTATTGAACAGGTGGAGAGAAGAGAAAGAAAAAGAAAAGGGTGTCCTTAGTATAGGGCCGACCGCGTCACTCACCATGAACAAAAGTAAGGTAATATTGCCCTCTACTGGCTCACTCGTAAAAGGCAATCATACAATCTTAACACATACAGTATACAGTACTATAACTACTTACAGTGTACATTATGCTTCCCGCTTCAGTTGACTCTAATGAAGCATCACTTGCAATGTAAATGGACCTGAGTCAATATAAATCACGATGCTGAACTTGCCCTGACAATCAAACTTCTACTGAACCCAATGATGAAGACTTGAAGCAACAGCCGAAACTGTCGGGCAGATAAGAGCCCCCCCCCAAAAAAAATGTCTGGAGAAAAAGAAACCTTAAACCTAATTGAGCCATAAGTAGACAAGATGAACGTCATAGCAGTACAACTTAAAATATTCCTGTTCAGACATCACTGTTATTTGCCTTATAATAAACAAGGAGTGGGGGGAAAATTCAACTTTTACAACACAGCTGATCTGTTTCTCCTCTCTGTTACAAAAAGAGGAAGTGAGGAATGTCACATGACGACATTGGTGAATTTTAGCAGTGGTGGATAATGTTGAGCGAGTGTTGAAATGTTTTCTCATTGTCAAAGGAAATAAGAGTACAAGGAAATACAAGTGCAAGAGTTGAAACTGAATACAATGCACACAATTCTGGAGATACTGTGCTGGTGTTGAGGGACCATGAATGAATATATATATATATATATATATATATATATATATATATATTCTGGTGGAATAACGGACCGCTGCGTGTTCCTTCCTCAGATGACACAGCGCGAGGACCCCCGCCTCTCCTCGTCCGTCGGATGGCGTCCGCCGGGGCCGCTCGCTCCGCCGGCCACTGCCGCAAATGGCCTCCAGGGGGAGCTGCAGAGTCCACTTCTGCCGGACGCGCATGTGACTCAGGCAGGCACAGCTCCCACTTTGGAGGCGCTATCCAAGCCGCGGGTGGTCAAACTGCAGCCCGCGACATTTAGACAACCCCCCGATTAAGGAATGTTACGACCTAAAGCGCCATCCTACTTTTGATGAGCTCCCAATGCAAATTGTTCCTCAAGCTTTGTGTCGTTGCTCGCAGGTCGCAGAGCGACATAAAAATGCAAGACGGAGAAGATCCGGACGACAACGCTGAAAGGTTCCCCAACACACGTGGAGCTCTCTCCGCAGATGACGCCTAAATCTGTAGTAGCTAAATAGCAAGAATCCAATGCAAGTGCGGCACGATATGACATGAAATCCGAGTTCAGTGTGAAAGAACTTGAGCGGATGCTGAACAAGCCAGGCCACTCATCTTGCCTCAGGTAAGGACTCCGCCCGTGCTTTAAAAAGGGCGTTCTTGTGCTGCTCTCTTACCTGGATGTGGGGCCATTTCAGCCACAAGCAATCGTGGGCGCTCATTTTTTTTGAGGGGGGGATAAAGTGTGGGGATTTTTCCATGGTGGCCCGAAACATGACAGCCACAGCTGCTGGGAGCAGGATGTCGAGAAGGCATGGCCGTTTGCCCTGTAGTCGGGACCATCGGCAAAATAGCTTGGAAAAATGAAGCTTGGACAAAATAGTGAATCAATAGCATTTGAGCACCCTGGCGGGAAGGAGGCATATTTGGTGTTGAAACCCGACGGCGAGGCGGTCGCACCACCCGATTTGGATACAGCGAGGGTTGTTTTAAAGTGCTCTATCAATGCAGTTGAGTAGATTTCTCCGCTGGGGGAAGAGAGAACAACGGTTTGGGTGGAACAAAATCTTTTTGAAAACAGAGTAGGCGATGAGGAATCAAGCTGCTTCTTTCAACTGTTGTTTATTTGTCACACGAGGTTGAGTCCGGTCACTTCAATTGAGAAGGATGTTTACATATGGAAGCAGATCGACAACCATGCTGCTCAAACAATAATATGAATAATAATAATAATAATGATCAACCCACGTGAACAATTATGATCTAACTGGGACTTCGGCGCAGAACTATACGTTTGTACCTGGGCGTTAATGCTGCTTGAATCTCTTCATTACGCACGTCAGCCAACGCACATACAAAATACACAAGACTTTGCGACTGTTCGTCCGGTTGGCATTCTTGGCCAATGGATTGAATGGCGACGAGAAGCACTCAAAGTCTGCCGTGACTCCATTTCTGTCCTGGGAGAGATCATGCAAACCAAACTAGAACAGATTGAGCCCTGCACTGGTGGACAGTTCAAATATTTTCCGCATTAAATAAATCCAGGCTGAACCGACAACACCTTGGAGTGCACAAAGACTTAGTAGTATAGCTAAATGCAGATGAACGTTTCACCCGACTTCCGGCGTGCGAGCGAGTTATTTCTTTCTTTCTTTTCAGTCCTTGCTGTGGTATTGCACACAAACAGCTTTTGCGCATCCTAGTGGACAATGAAAATAGGGAACTCGATGGAGCATTTTAGCCATGACAATATTTGCGCTGATGATGACGACGACCAACGTTGCCTCAGATTCAATTTGACGTCCTTGCAGTGCATCCTGACCATGGGAGGGGAATCGGAAGCGCTCCTTGCCCCTGGCGAGGCCATGTTGTCTTTCAACAAAGACGGCGACAACGCTCGGTTCGGAGTAAACGCAGTAAGCGCAGAGTTGACCTAAACTTAGGGTGCCGCCATCGTTACGACCTGATCCCCGCGGGCACTCCTTTACAGACAGCGCAGCCCAGATTTGGCCGTTGGTCATTCTCGCCCCTGCTGCGGCGAGGATAAGAGCAGGGGCAGCAGATTGAGAGCGGGTCTGTTCTCCTCCACCCCGAGAGCCACTAAAGCGCCGGCCAGGAGGGACGTGACCCCGGGCAGGGCTGGGGGCTGAGCCGGCATCACCTGCACAGAGATAATGGCGGCGGGAGTTGAGGGTGACGTCGTGCCCGCCGCGTCCGTTTCATTGGGGCCCGCGCGCGCTTCTTTGTGGATGACCAACCCGCGCCAGTCACAGAAATAGGTTCAATCGAACCAACATTGAACCAACAAATCTCAACCCAGGAAAATCGGACTTGGCCTTTGAATGACTGACCCAAAGCAGCTCGTGGCCGAGACGAGACTCAAAATAATGTGAGCGTCGGGACGTGTTCAAACAATAACGGTCAGAGCGATTGGCTGGCAAATCTGTCAGATTGCGATCAACGAGTCAAAGCGCCGCCACACGTGGATGGCAGGACCCCTCCGCGCGCACAATAAACCCAGACTGATTTGTTCGAAAACCTTGATCATCAGTCACACCCGCGCCCTTTGCTAAACTAGACTCCAAAATCCGACCAAAACGCTGAAGGGAGATTTGTTAAAATGTACACCATTTAAATGAGGTTAAAAAGTTGGAAAAATGCAACCTTTGCAACAGGCGAGTCTTTTTGGGTTTAAAAAAATATATATAGACATAGATTTCGATTTGTATCACACACGTACTTTGAAAGGGGGGTGGACGCATTTACGCTAAGCGCTGTAACGTCTGCATGAAACCAGCAAGCCGCACACACACAACACACCGCGGGTTTGTTACCTTTTCAACTTTATGACAGTGGATGAGTCCGTCGCGTCCTACGTAGAACGTGGAGAAAGCATCGTAGCACCTGGAACAGATGCCGTTCATTCACAGTCACACGCAGCGCTTGTTCTTTCCCACTGAATAAATGCCACGCTTGGAAAATCAATGAAGCATCGCGTTTGTTGCTGCTGATCTCATAATTTCAACCTCAGTCAAAACTAATCCGGATGATCTTTCCCAGAATGGCCCCGCCCCCTACCCGCTTCGGCCCCACTTTTCCGTCAATTGGCTTTTCGACGCTTTGTGGACGACGTTTCCTGAAAACCAAACGGCTCATTTCCTTTTCGCTCACCGGAATTAAACTCTTGGTTCACCTCAAAAGTTTCGACCCCCCACCCCCCCCCCCACCGCGCCCTTTCACAGAAGTTCCACAGTAACTTGAATAAAAAAACAAGCATTAACAATAACAACTAAAAAATCACGGAGATAGAATTGTCGATTAGAGCTCGACCGACACCCGAAACGGGATGGGGAAATCGGGGGCCGGATGCCCGGTTACCTGTACAGGGGCGACTTGTCTTTGCGGTAGAAGCGCAGCATCAGCGTAAGGAAGGGAAGGCCCCTGAGCCTCCAGCGAGCCTTAATGCTCCCGTCTTCCGTGTGCTTGGTCAGTTTGAGCACCTCCAGCTGGGCGTCGGCGAAATAAAAGAGACACACCAGGCGCCAGAGCGAGAGGGTGAGCCGGTACGCCGCACGTCCTCTGCGGGTTGAATGACACAGAGTCAGACACCGAGTCAGCCCAATCGCTCGACCATCTGGGAGTGCGGCTACCTGGTCTTGGTGTCCAGAAGTCCGTTGATGAACTCGATATCATTGGAGTACATGGTGTAGTCGTGATTCTTACGGAAGAAATTTGGCAGCTGCAAAGCATCATTTGGAATTAGGAAGGAAAACAAAACGGCATCGATGACACATCGCCAACAAAATCATAATAATTTAGCCCCGTCTCACTGAATGACGTTCGAGATTACTAGATGTGAGGAAGTAAGTGGTTGCAACGCAGTGCGCATACCTCATGCCGGAGTCTTTGGTATGCCAAGGCCAGCTTTTGCTCTCCTTCGTCGTCTCCTTCACGGCGCGACGCCTCGGTTCTCGCATGGCGGCTACACAGAGAGGCGGCGCGCGGCGAGGCCGAGGCCTCCGCCTTGTTTCTCTGCGGTCCAACCTCCCGCCTCGAGTTCAGCCCGCCTCGGGCCATCGCTTCCGGGGAACGGAAGCAGTAAAAGCGAGAGCCGTGTGCGAAAGGCGAGGGCAACTCTCCGCTTCAAACAGGCTTCGAAAACACCCGTGCCGCTGTCGTTTCTGCGGCCGGCCGCCGCTTCTCTCGGCGTCTATGTCATCCTCTCGGCTGCCGTCCACCGCGGTCAACAGGAACAGCAACTCTGAGCATTTGCGCTTCCCCGGAGCGAGTAACTCCGCTACTTTGGTCTGAGCCGAGAGCGGGATCTCCGCCGTGGCGTGCGCGCCACTTGACTCCTTTGGCCGCACCGGTGCGTACGGGTTGGGCGAGTCATCCCAGTCCTCCTCATAGCGAGCGGCCGGCTGCGGCCGGGCGGCGTGATGGAAAGGCTGCGACGGAACCGCTCGCTTGGCCGTCCGACGTCTCAGACCGGTGGGCGGCGCCGGGGTCCTCGTCGCGCCACCGGGCGGGCGCGCGGGGCAGATCCACCGCAAGTCGGCCGGCTGAAAGAGAAGCCGACTCAATTTATCTCCAGAATGAAAGCGGCCGGTGACGCGCTTGAGATTTCTCGGCAGCAATCGGTAGGCCGCGTCAACCTTCCTTTCAATCGAAACAAATGGAATGGTGACGTCATTCCTGCCTTCTCAATTGCCAGGTCGACTGAGAGCGCTTGGTAAAAACGTTAAAAAGATGCGACTCCAGGCCTTCGATGGCAGGATTATTCAAGGAATGCTTTCACACGATGAAACACTTAACCGACCAAGTACGTTTGCCGTTAAAAAAGAAAGTGTGTGTCCGTTGAATTTGCAGACGACGGGCATGTCGCGGCCTCAACTGGAGCCGGGGAAAAGCCCACCGATGAAGTCGTGCCTGGGAACGTGCCAATCACCTGAGCGAGACTTCCGACGTGCTTGGCGATGGGCTGCCTTCCGCCGCGGATGCGGACGCAGGCCGCCCACAAGGCGACCCGCCCCCTGCTTCCAGCCATTCGCCTCAGGGGCCCGCGCCACCGCAGTCAGTAGGTCACCATCGCGCGCGGCAAAGTCGCATCGATGATCCCCTCCGATTGGGTTTTTCTGCAGCGAGCCAGTATAGAACCTCCCCCTCGAGTGAGACACAAGGAGAGAGAAAGCGAGCAAGGAGTTGAAAGACCAAGCGTAGCCTGGACTTGACCGCATGCATGAAAGCGACCCCTTCGCTTTCCATTTTTCTGTCGACGGCCCTCCGACGAAAAGGTTTGGACACCCCATGGGTTAAGGCATCCTTTCACAATGTATTTTAGGGCATAGCGATTGTGCAACAGGGGCTCTGTCGCTGCACAAAATGCTGGGTAAATCTTTGGGCTTAGCAACGTTCGCATCCTTGACATTTCAAAGGCTCTCCTAGCCCCTGACCTGCCTCACGAAGCCCACAAGCTTATAATGAGAACCCCTCGGAGAAGCTCAAGTGTAATTCACCCGTTGGGAACAAACTACTACATTTCAAAGTACGGGAGTGAAGAAGTGAGAATAAACATAGAAAAGGATAAATAATTGCTGAGTTGTTTTTTTTAAGCATGTATTCGGATAAGCTACCTATAAGTCGTTATTTTTGGGTGAAGGGCATGTCCTACTTTCCTGACAAAGCATGCTTTCAGTATCCGCCACAGTAAAATACTTCCTTTTGTTGATTCTAGCTTCATCACATGACAATGATGCTGTGTAAATATGACAATAATTTGATATCATCGCGTTGACTGACAATATGGGTACATGCGATCATGACACGGCATTATGGCGTGACAAAATAACGGGATCCTTCCAACATACGTCAAATGCAGTATTAAAATACACGTACGCACACAACACAATTGTCAAAATCAAATGTTGGGGTCATCTATACAGTGGCATAAACTCTTCCCAGTTAGCAGACATTAACTGCAAACGCACGTTATTTTCCCGGAACCATCAATCGGCCTTAACGCCAAATGAGTCGCTTCGTCGATTTCCTCCACACGAGCTCTTCACCGGTAACATCTTGGCATTTGCCGATTGGCTAGCGCGAACGGGCTAAGTGGGACCGACCCATGCTATGCTAACTAGCAGCCAGCTAGTCCCGGACAGACCAACGTCCCTGTCACGTAAGCGTCACCTGACGAGATCATCTGCTAAGACATCGGCCACGGGTCTACTCGCCACGTGTTGTGCACTATTCACATTTGCGGTCACCCCAAATGTGAGCTCGTGCGCTTCATGACTGCTCAACTTACTCAAGTGTCACCCAGTCTTGTGTGCCCTTGCCTCGGCCAAGCACGCCTCTTACACACAGGAAGGCGTCATGCTGCCTTCGGGACCGTCGGGAAATTGCTCGATTGTCGTTGCGCATTCCAAACACAGTGGCTCTTTGTTGCGGAAACGGGCAAAGGTCCTAGAATGTGCGCGTCGGGTGGCGTAACGTTGTGTTTTGAAGTCCGGCTACGATTTTCTTCAAATTGGCTCTCATGTCTTTGACGTCAACGGAACGCGCCGTCCCGAGTCATTCTGAGCGGCGGGCGGTGTGTTTCGGGATCTCGGAAATAAGGCGACTCAGTGCGCCCGCCGTCTTCGCTCTCAAAAAGAATCCCCCGCATCAAAACCAAAACAAACAAAGACACGCTCTTGCCTAACGGACGCCGTCGCGATGACGAAGAATCCCGATGGTTCACGAATATCGCGTCGATTCAACGATTACAATTAACTAAGCAGTGTCGTGAACTTCATTCTACTGCAAGTCACCGACTTTTGTTGAATGCGATGTGATTTGCCGTTTCAATCAGATGTTTTGAAGAACCCCACCCCCCCCCCCCCAAGCCGCGAGATCCACAACTCACTGCTTCGCTTGCCCCCCAAGCCCACACAATGCACGCCTTTTGAAAAAGATGTTGAAGTTGCCCGAATGCGAAGTTTTGCTTGCAGTAAGCAGTCACGATGAGTGTGACGCCGGTGGGTTTTCCAGACCAATATGTCCGAATTTGCACCGGGAACAAAATGGAGGACACGCACTTTTTCGATGGAGAATAAAAATGAATAATGTTGTCATAGCTTTTGACATTAAAGCTCCGAAAGAATACCCGGTCTTACATAGTCAAATACGTTCATGTGTTCTATCGCGTGACAGGGGGATCCCTTCGGGTGTACCTGCTGTAACAAAGAAATTAGACTGGACAATATTTTTTGTTTTGCATTTATTCACCCAATGCATTTTTCTTTGACAATATGTCAGTTCACACTCCAGTCGAGCAGGGGGCAGTAATGCACCATCACAGTCGAAGAAGAAAAGAGCGTCTCGTTCACCCTGCTGGGCCGCGTTGCAGTTTTTGGGCTCTGATACCGGCGTGACACTTGAATCCAACTGTTAGATTACGAAACGAAATGCCTAAGAAAGGGAAAGAAGAACCAGCGTGGGTCGGCGATGAAGATCCCCCGACAACAGGTCAGTTGAAGCGGTCACTAGGGTGGCTCAATGGCCACGCTAACAGCCGGTGGCTGTAGCGCCAGCCATCCTTTAACTACTCAAACGTCAAATAACTTGTTCGTGAGAAGAGTAGTTTCTATCCGAGCGCAAATGGGGCTCTTTCGAAGCCCAGCTCAACTCAACCTACCTTGCATTATTAATGAATCGTTGGCTTTGGAACTAGCTTCGAATGCCTCTAATGAGCTGGCGGAGGTGTTTGTGGGACAGTTTGCCTCGGGTTGGACGTCGCGTTAAAGGGACTTGAGCTGGAAATGATGCAATGCTGTGATCGGCATAGCCCAAGACGGTCGCGGGAAATGGAGACCGTCGTGCAATAAAAACAAAATCGGGTCCTTTACCGTATTCAAGTACAGACTCTGAAATGTACCCAAGTCCAATCCTTTTGTTTTGGGTACGTCTCTTTTCTTCAGTGCAGAGAAAACGCTTGCGAAGTAGAAGACGATGGAGCAAGTGTTGGCTCCAGTTCTTATGTCATCCAAATAACTTGGATAACGAGAACTACCAAAACTATACCATACCTGAATCTTTTTTCTTTTTTTTCCTTCAAATTAGACAAGACAATTCGTGCGTCACAAATAATTCTTGTAGTCAAAACGCGGGCTATTAAATATAATTGAAAGTATTGTACATTTCACTGCATATGAAGTGAAATAGTTGATGATTTGTATCATTTTGAGGCAAAAATGCACACGACAATTGCCCTGGAGAATATATTTGGACTAGCTAGCTAGGCTAGCTATTACTCTACCTCTATAGGAATTGAGACACTCGGTTTGTTGTGAATTTCCTCGTATGCTGTCCTAATTTCTGACAAGTGTTCTACATTTTGAGATTCAATGTGCTTTCACCCCGCAGAAAGAGCTGTGAAAAAGGGGAAGAGAGATAAAAGGGAAAAAAGTGTGAGTACTTGTCAAAGTGTCAATCTCCCTGTTTCAAGTTGCATGGCTGACATTTGCCACACTTTGGACTTACTTGATTTGCTGTGAATGGTATTTTCCTCCAGTTTTTTGAGGAAATCCAGACAGAGGACATTCCTGAAAAGGAAGCTGAGTTTCCTGTGAAGGATGCCAAACAGGTGATCTATGCTCAGAGTAGCATTTGGTTGTTGTTGTTGACATTTTATTTTAGTACACAGTCCATTCATTCCATTAACCCGCTTTCTGAAACAAAAACGTGGAAGAGAATGTCTTTCTTTCTTTCTTTCTTTCTTTCTTTCTTTCTTTCTTTCTTTCTTTCTTTCTTTCTTTCTTTCTTTCTTTCTTTCTTTCTTTTTTTTTAAATTAATTGCCGTTGAATCCGAGACGGTCTCTTCAACCGATGATTCACAACTTTTCTTCAGCGGCCATTGTGTGAACACACCAGAAGAGCTGCAATACAAAATAAACATGAACTACAATGAATAACTCCATCGGAAAGTTTTGCACACCCTTGTAACAAGCTCGAAACCATATACCATCAATGAATTACCTTCAATTTAAATAATGACGTTTTGTAGCCCACGTTGGACATTTCATTTCGGTGCCTGTCCACAGTACACATGCCAATTACAAATCCTCTGGCCAGTGAGTCTAAAGGAGTTCGCTACTTCCGCAGCCATCTGCAATTAGTGTTCTCGCCGATGTCCTTTCAGCCTCATAAAAAGAAAAAGGACCGCCGCAAAGGAAAAGGTGCAGATGCGGACAACGACAGCGACGAAGATGTCATGCTGAAGCTGAAAAAGCTCTCGGTACAAGCTAGTGATGAGGAAGACGAGCGCGGTAGGAAAGCCTGGCGCCCAAGTTGTTCTCTCAGTTTTAGTCACTGCACTTCAAGTGTCTTTTTCCTCCCCGCAGTTGTGGCCCCCAAGAAAGGAAACAAGAAGAACAAGGTTTGCCATCGTCTGTTCCCACCGCCGTCGCCAACGCCTCTTCATCTGTGTCAAGAGTTTGTGTCGTCCTTCAGGGTGCAAACATTTTCGCAGCTCTCAGCCAGGGACTGAGTGATGAGGAAGACAACAGTGATTTGGATCAGGAAGTCGAACCGGTAAAAAAGGTATCGTCTAGCTCCTTTAAAGCAGTGACAATCATTTGTTGGCTGCATTTTTACAGACCTCATTGTCACTTTTTATAATTTGCGACTTCACACTGATGCTGATATGTTTTTTTCCCCATCAAATGAAAAATTGGCTTCCGATATCGCTGATCGGCCTCTTTAACTCCTAATAATGGGTGTCAGTCGCGGAAAGAGGCATATCGGTCTCTGACTACCATTTAAGCAAAGTCTGTGGCCTCAATGTGCCATCGTAATAGATCGGCTCAATGGACTGACAGGCAGAGGAAACTCGTGGAGCAGCGTGCAGCTTTCACTGCAGATTGGCTGCGCGAGCAATCGATCAGATGCGGCTGTGGGCGGGCCAATGCCGGAGAGTAGTCACAGCAGACGGAACGCGCCGTGAAAAGGAGAGCAAAAATAACCTGGCTTCATCATCACTGGCCGTCAGATTAAAAAAAAAAAAAAGTGGGGTGGCAATGCTATAATTGGTCCACTCCTATTTTGAGCCTTGAAAAACAACATAAGCCTGAGTTCAATTTTAGCCATTTTCCACCATTTGCTTTTCTCAACTCAAGTGTATTTCTCGAGCACTTTCAAACAGCCATCGCTGTATACAAAGTGCTGTACATGGATCAACTAACATATATACAACAATAAAGAAATAAATCAGGAACAAGGACGGGAGAAAGCACCAAACAGTAAAACTAGGATCAAATCAGAGTCAGCTTTTGAAGCTGGACCCCCTGAGAAAAAAGATGAAGCTAAACCCAAGGTGGGGGTGGGTGATGGACTTGTGCTCGGTTTGGCTGTTTCCTCAATTCAACTTTTTGTTCACTTCACGCTTTTCTTGATATTCTGTGGGATTTTTTTCACCCTCTTTCCTTTTGGGGAGTGGGGGCATACCTAGCTCTCACCTCTCTTGCGTATGACAGGTTGTAGCGTTTTGCTCTTGTTTGAATGTGCTTTTTATCCCTGTTCATTTTTCTTTTCTTTTTTAATGTTGGCCTTTTCTCTCATAGATGCCAGAGAACGATCAGGATGAGAAGACAAAGGACAAAATGAAAGCGATTGTAGGTCATCTCCTTTAAAACATCCTCCCCCATTCATTTGTATCGATTCTTCTTTATTTCCCAACGATGCTCATTTCAACCATCTCCACAGAAAAAGACAGCCGCTGAGGAATCGCGCCACAAAGACGACGAGGGAGACAAGAGTGACGCCGACGATATGATGATGGTTTGTCTGTGCCGAAGGTGCTCTTGGCTCTTTCCTCTGCGCGTTTTCAACGTTTGCCGTCTCTATCCGAGCAGAGTGCTGAAGATGTCATCGCAGAGCAGGCCAAACCGCAACAAGACGACCAAGACCCCTTTTCTAACATGAGCAAGAAGGAGAAAAAGAAGAAGAAAAAAATGGTGCGTTAACCTCCGACGCGTGGAAACGACGAGTCGCACGATACCGGTCCGATTTTTCAAATTGCAGCTTAGGAACCAAATGCGCAGTGTGGGATTCCGTTGCTGAGCGACACTACCGATAGACTCGTTATGTCCTCGTCCATACGGGTAACTGGTTGGTTGGTTTGGTTGGTTCGTTCCCGAGGTATCCGGCATATGTAGAAAAGCTGGCGAGGTCACAACCCCTGTGTTCAATTGTGTGGCGTCGATGTTTCCAGATGGAGTATGAGCGTCAGGTGGCAAGCCTCCGGGCCCAGAATGACTTGGAGGGAGATTTCTCCATTTCCCAAGCGGAAATGTCCTCCAGACAGGCCATGCTCGAGAACGCTTCGGATATCAAGGTTACTCTCCTCTCGATGATTGGCTTTCTGAAATTGGAATGAGCTTGTGCTAGATTTGCCCTGAAATTGAATTTCTGACCTCATTCCGAGTCCTTTTCTGTGTTTCTGCGAAGCTGGAAAGGTTCAGCATTTCTGCCCACGGCAAAGAGCTTTTTGTCAACGCCGACCTCCTTATCGTGGCAGGAAGAAGATATGGCTTGGTTGGACCAAATGGGTACATTTCAAATTTGGTGTTATTCAAGTGTGACGATCGAGGTGGAAGGGTTGGGGGTTTTTATTTGGGGGGGGCTCTGACCTGGCTGAGAGTTTCGGCTGTGCCACCTCCGCATGCGCGACAAGAGTGCGCTAGGCGACAGGTCACCGGCGGGCACCGGGTCGGCCCTCGGGGTCACGTGAGTAGTAGTTGTGGCTTTGGTTTGGTGTCAGGTACGTGCGCATCTTCTCTGGGAGGGGGAAAAAAATGGACATTTGTGTCATTTCGGGACAGTGCGTCACACTGGTAGCCGTGCGTGCAAGGAATAGTTGTGATTTTGTAAAAGTGCGGTAGAAATGAACCATCAAGCAGAACCGTGGCACGATAGCGTGAAAGACCGAAACGAGCCGTGAGCATCGGTGGGCTTCGGTCTTTGGCATTCCTGTGCACTGCGTCGCCTCGGTGTCGTCATAAAACGAGTTTCCGCCGTTTTCTTCCAGCAAAGGGAAGACCACATTACTGAAGCACATAGCCAACAGAGCTCTGAGCATTCCGCCCAACATCGACGTGCTGCTTTGTGAGCAAGGTGAGAACGTCGTCGCCGCGCCTCTTTTTTGACCGGCCGCTCAACTCCACCCTTGGCACGGCGCTCACCTGTACGCGCGCACTCAGAGGTGGTGGCTGACGACACGCCGGCAGTTCAGGCGGTGCTCAAGGCCGACACTCGCCGCCTGAAGCTGCTGCGGGAGGAGAAGCAGCTTCAGGCTCGTCTGGAGGCGGGAGAGGACAGCGTGGCGGACAGACTGGACAAGGTGAGACGGTTGTACCGCCATTTCCAACGTTGGCGGCCGGCCAGGCCCGAGCACGGCCACGGGGTAGGCGCGCGTCCCCGTCAGCTCGGACTCATCTGTCCCGTTTCCTCTCCTGTCAGATTTATGAAGAGCTGAGGGTGATTGGAGCCGCGGCAGCCGAGGCCAAGGCGAGACGAATATTGGCTGGCCTGTCATTTACCCCCGAGATGCAGAACCGAGCCACCAAGAGGTTCTCGGGAGGTTGGAGGATGAGAGTTTCGCTTGCCAGGTATACCTGACCTCACTTGCTGAGAACTGATCAGCGGTTGCCCCGTCGCCGGTCGTTCCTCATTGACGCCCGCCACACCCGCAGGGCTCTGTTCATGGAACCCACCTTACTGATGCTTGACGAACCCACCAACCACCTGGACCTGAATGCGGTCATCTGGCTCAACAAGTAAGATGAACAAACGGATCTTTGGACAGTTGGCACAAATAAAAACGGGAGTGCATCCATTGATTTGTTGTTGTTTTTTTAATGGAGGGTGGAGGGTGGTTTAATGGAGGCAAATGGGCCCCCGGGGCCGTAGCTTGTCAACCCCCGAGTGGGCTATTTTCTGGTCCTTTTGACCAACGCTCCCTCCCTCCCTTCCTCCCTTCTCAGCTGCCAAAGATCTCTGCTCATACCCGTCTTTGATCCCTTCCAGCTACCTTCAAGGCTGGAAGAAGACTCTGCTGGTCGTTTCCCACGACCAGAGTTTCCTTGACGACGTGTGTACCGACATCATGCACTTAGACAACCAGAAACTCTACTATTACAGAGGCAACTACCGTAAGTCTCTGGACTGCAGCATATCACTTGAAACGCGCATTGGTAGGATCCTGTCTTTACCGATTGGCTTGAACATTGCCTGATGGGAAGCGACTCGGGCAGAAGCCAACCGAGAGTCCGAATGGCTGAGAGACGGGCTTGAATCGGGCCCGGCGCCGGGCCGAATGAGACACGCAGCTCCGCTTTCTTTTCACAGTGACCTTCAAAAAAATGTACGTCCAGAAGCAAAAGGAGCTCCAGAAACAGTACGACAAGCAGGAGAAGAAACTGAAGGACCTGAAGGCCGGTGGCAAGTCTACCAAACAGGCCGTGAGTTTGGCCTGCCCGCCTCGCCGCGTCCTTCGGTTCAGAATTATGGGGAGGGCGGGAGCACTCTGGATGACTTTTACGCGTCTGTTGCACTGCGGCTTTCAGGAGAAGCAGACGAAAGAAGCGCTGACGAGAAAACAACAGAAAGGCAGGAAGAAGGGAGGGCAGGAGGAGGAGAGCCAAGAGAGCACGGAGCTGCTCAAGAGGCCCAAAGAGTACACTGTCAAATTCACCTTTCCGAACCCTCCTCCTCTTTCGCCGCCCATTCTGGGCCTGCACAGTAAGAGGGCCGTCCTTGCGCTGCGTTTCACACATTGGGAGAGGGGGGGGATTAAAAAACGAATACAATAGCGAGGGTGGGGGGGGGGTCCCAAAACGGCAAGCGGTTAACATATAGATGAGATGGCGACATACGTTTTGGGAAATGCTGGAGTGGGATGTGGAAGATAAAATATGCACGTTTCCCGGGGGTGGGGGTTCAACCTCTGCATTTGCTTCATCTTTGTTTGTTTGTTTGTTTTCAATTCCAGGTGTTGATTTCTGCTACGAGAGTCAGAAGCCACTCTTCAAGAATGTGGACTTTGGAATTGACTTGGAATCCAGAAGTAAGATTGCAACAACCGCTTGATCGTGAAGCCCATGTTAAAAATGGAGCCAAGGAGAAAAAAAAAGAAAACCCAAACAAATTCCGATGTCAGATATTTTTCTCCATTCCGTACATATTGTCTAGCTTTGCATCACCGGGACTATTTGGACAATAAATGTCCAAGTCACTACTTGAATGATGAAGCTCTGCAAACTATGCCTATGCCCCTTTTTTTTTTTGGGGGGACACTGCCAAAAAATGACTTTGCGAACAATACGTGATTTGTGCTGTAGTGCTTTTCCACATACGCAGAGATGCAAGTTAACTCTTCGCAACTAGTGGCATTTCTCTTTATAAAACGGAACCCCCAAAATTCATTTGGACCAGCAAAAATGGTTCCCTCCACTAGTACCCTGTGTCCAGCCAGATCACACGAATGAGTCACTGCTTTCAAAAAATGCTCGGCTCACAGCAAATAGTTCTCATTTTGACTTTGAGTATGGCGATGCGATGCACGATTTGCTTGATGGCAAGCTGTTAAGTAGCAGTTTTTCAGAAAAACACGAATGCATACACGATAGGATCTTTAGTTTGGTGTGCTAAATATATTGAAGTAAAAAAAAAAAAAAAAAAGTGGCCCTTTGCATCCTTCAATTTTTTTTCAATGGTATTACTCCATGTTCACACACACACACACACACACACACACACACACACAGGAGTACATTTGGCAACTTTCTTTAATGTTGCAAAACCGTGTCTCACTCTAATGACAGGTTTCCTGAGTGTCTTTTGAATTTAGCTGAAGGGGGAGAAGGGTGTTCCAGTCCCATGTAAACGGAGGCCCAAAAAAATGGGCACAAGAGATTCCCAGAGCTTTTTCTTCCGGGCTCCGGCACCGGAGCGCCTGCTATATTTTCCGCTTTGTCACGTTATTGAGGACTGCTCTCACTGCTCCTCTTCTTTCTGACCACATCTTTAACCCCCCCCCCCCCCATCCAGTTTGCATCGTTGGCCCGAATGGTGTCGGCAAGAGTACGTTGCTGTTGCTGCTCAACGGGAAACTCCATCCTGTATGTGTGTCCATTTGTTGAAGTTCAATACGGTCATAATCGCTGTCTCCAACATGAGTGACACTTTGTTGTCTTTTACAGACCAAAGGCGAGATGAGGAAGAATCATCGATTGGTAAGTCATGGCTTGAGGTTCGATTTTACTTGGCTGCTACTTTTGTTCATTCCGGGCTTTGGTCATGCTAATAGAGCTCCGCACATGGACAATTCAACCGGGGGAAGTTGGGGGGGGGTGAACTAGATGCAGGTGGGATATGCGTGAATATCGCAGGGCAAAAAAACGCTTGAGTGCGCCTTCAACGCGGTCTTTGCAATTTTACAGTGCGCGCGTGTTGCTTGCTTGCAGAAAATCGGCTTTTTCAACCAGCAGTACGCAGATCAGTTGAACATGGAGGAGAACCCCACCGAGTACCTGATGAGGAACTTCAACCTCCCCTACCAGGACGGCAGGAAGTGTCTGGGGCGTTTTGGCCTGGAGAGCCACGCGCACACCATTCAGATCTCCAAGCTGTCCGGTATGAACGTGCACAAGCGCATGCCCCTGACACTTGAAATTGAACTCCAATCGCATTGGCCTTCAGTTGGGGTGCAGTTTGTGCCCCGAGTGCACATTCTTGGCATTTTATACTCGGTTTTTGGGAGGGGGGGAGGGTTCAGAAGGGTGGAATAGCATGCGTATATGAGTCTCCATCATGTGGCCCCCCCGCCCAAAAAAATGCATGTCTGGTATTGTGGAGGCGGGCTGTAGTTAGAGCTCTGATGGTTTGTTGTTTCTCTGTTGTTTTCCCAATAGGCGGTCAAAAAGCAAGAGTTGTGTTTGCTGAACTTTCCTGCCGCCAGCCGGATGTACTCATCTTGGTAAGATGGATTGCGGTCAGTGACGTTGAGCCGGATGTTCTCTCTCCGGCCGAGTATCGTTAATCATGGTCGGTGCGGCCCCGCTCGTCTCAATGCGGCATTGCCATCCATATTACGTTGGCGGCACATAGTGAGCACCAAAGTCCGCCCCTTTTTTTTACCCGACTCCATTCTGCCACTTTCTGTCTATTGAAATTGACATTGGTGCCTTTTGAAATGTTGGCCAAAGATTGCATTCGGGAGTGACGTCACCCCCACTCCCCACCCCACCTGGATACAAGACGCACTGGTTGAGTGAACCAGTGCGTCCTCTTTGGCTCAGGGTAAACGGCGTAGCAGCTGGAAGAAAACGTCACAGTTTGAGATATGAGCCTGTGTATTTTGCTTTGGTGATCTCACTCGGGCATGTCATTTGTTTCCAGTTGACTGTGTCGGCACGCAAGAGAACCTCAACCCCTTTCCCTTCAGGCCGGGCCAATTTCAGCCGTGCACTAAGGCGCCTTTTCCAATTGCTTCTCGGGACGCCAAATGAAACGTTTTGCCTATCTGCCCCTTCAGGATGAACCCACGAACAATCTGGATATCGAGTCCATTGACGCTTTGTCCGAAGCCATCAATGAATACAAAGGAGGTAGGTGGAACATGGGGGGGGGGACGACAGCACAGATTTGTATGATATTTTGTT
Source organism: Hippocampus mohnikei (assembly GCA_026261675.1). Lineage (NCBI taxonomy): Eukaryota > Metazoa > Chordata > Actinopteri > Syngnathiformes > Syngnathidae > Hippocampus > Hippocampus mohnikei. The sequence continues at coordinate 2,900,862 of JAKGUB010000345.1, forward strand.
GTAGGGTCCAGGATTTTTTTTTCTTCCTTTTTTGCTTTCTGCGGTCCTGGTCGGATTTTGTCCCTTTTTGGTAGCGGTCTAGAGCAGGACTGGTTCCATGAAATGTAGATTCAGGGTTCAAACTAGGCGAGCACACAGTCAGTTGTCCGCACAGTTTTCCTTGCGAGTGTTTTCGGAATTGTGTGAGCACAGTCCATTGTCTATCTTTTGTCTGGTTCTCTGTGGTTTTTGGCAGCCGTTTGCTTTTGGATGAAAAGGCGTGTTGGTCTTGCTCCCGTTTTAGTCCGGAGGGGCGCGCACTACATCATGGTTGTGAAAGTACATCTGCAACCGCCGCTCTTAGTTTTTCCGCTTGGGTCGTGACCACCTTCAGCGCGAATGAAACAATGCAGAGACGCGTGCGAGTCCGCTACGTCAAGGCACCGCGGTAAGAAGAGGAGGAGCGGTGCCGCTTGCTAACCATCGGCATGTTTCCTTCATGTCCCGCACACAGCTGTGATCATAGTGAGTCACGATGCACGGCTCATCACGGAAACTCAGTGCCAGCTGTGGGTGGTGGAGGATTGCTCGGTCAACCAGATCGACGGCGACTTCGATGAGTATAAGCGGGAGGTTCTGGAGTCCCTCGGCGAGACCATGGTCAATAAGGTGAACCCATGATTCTGCGGAGCGGTGGTGGGAGGAACATGCCGCGACGCCAAAGTCCTGCCGGACTGGTTTTGTAGCTTTTTTTTTCTGGCCTGCATTCTGCATAATGACCAGGTCATGGGGTGTAAATCCAGCCGCTGAAACACTTTATAATGTTGTTAAGAAAGCGATAAGATAAAGTCATTTTCCACCTCTGTGTTTTATTGTGTTCTATTCACATCTGTGTTTACAATGTCATGGATTCACATGATGATTTGACTGTATCGCCAACGGAGCATGTAGAAATGGCATCACACGCCTGGCTTTAGATAAGCCTTATAAGTCTTCCTGACTTTTGCGACTTCGTTCTGATCCGGTGTTATTTCTCCGTACCATTTGTACCAGTCGTCGCCCGAGTTCAAAGGCGGCGCGGGCGGTGTGAAGCCAACGGCGTGGTGGCAATTGGAGTAATCTTCACCTGCAAAGTCCACGTAGGGAATCCGAAAGGGAAGAAGGCCTGAAATGACAAAGGTTCTCCCGATGAGCCTCGAGCTGCAGTTCTTTGTTTCAACACGAGGCTGAGTCCCGCCGCCATTGGTTACATGCGGCGACCAACGTGGACTCGGGCATATGAAACCTGGGCCAATGACAACATGAATTTGATCCGTCACCATGAAATCGGGCTGAAGGATTTTTTGAAAAACAAGCTATTGGCATTCTGGCCCTCAATAGCGCGATTGTGCTTGAAATGCTCAGTCATACACTTGATGGCATTTCGCTTGTACGTGGGGGTCCTGACTAATCAAAACTAGCTGAGACACCCCGATAAGTGCAGACTTTGATTTGAAAATTGCATTTCAATTTGATTGATTGCCCAGCCCCTAGTTCCACTTCCAATCCTTTTTTGAAGTGTTTGTGTGTGTGTGTGTTTTGTACATGACACGCAGTACCATGATCTCGGGCTGTGTTGATTGCTTCAGTCAGCTTCTTGTGCTGTTTCATACACAGCCCTTGGCAAATGACAAAAGTGAGCCAATTGAGGAGCTTCATTTCCAAGGAGAATTTATAGCATGCCGCCGCGCCTTACCAGTTTGAGTGGGATCATACACCATCCCAGTGTGGGCGCTGACAAACTGTTGCAACAGCTTCACATTCTGTGAAAAATGAAAACAGAAGTCTGAATTTTGCTTGGAAACAGCTCGAGTCCAACTGGGCTGCGATATTACAAGAGCAAATCCGTCGTGAGATAAACACTGCAGTAGAATGAGACTCCTACGCAGGGAGCATGATTGGATTTTAGCCATGGTGCCGAGCTCGCTCAAGCAATGTTGTTGCATTCATCAGCACGAATAAAGACCCGACCTACCTGATGATGAAGCACGACGTTTGAATCTCTGCATATTGGACAGGGGTTTCCGCATATCTTGTCTCCTCTCTAAACCAACAATTTTGAGACTTATGTGACAGCCGTGCACAGAAAATGACATATATCAAAACCAAGTGAAGAAACATTTTACAATACAGGTCTTGCGAGTCTTCTGTGGGGGGATGCCTCCTTTGTGGTTCCTCCTGTAACCTGCCCACACTGGATTGGCTCCATATCTCTCAATGTACTCTGTCGAGAAGATTTGAGTCATTGGTAAATCAGAACAGATGTCTGAGCAAGAGAAAGCTTACAATTTGTGAATACGCAAGAGACCTTCACTCTCCAGGTAATCCCACGGCCTGTCTTTGTAGCGAGCGAGTGCCTCGGTTTCCTTGCTCGCGGCAGTACCATCATCATCATCCTGGAGTGTCGCTGCTTGGCAGAAGGAGTGGCTTGGGGGTGCAAAGGGCCCAAGAGATGGACGACACCTTGCAGATGTCCCCTGTCAAACAAAGTGGAATTAATGATTGATTGAACACATGAGCAAATGTCACACGGGATAAACAAAGGTGGGTGAAAGGCTAAAACCGGGGTTTTTTTTATGGCAGCTCATTGGATGGGTTGAACACAAATTACATGTTGCCCCCAAACACTTTGCGTCGTGAGGTGGTTAACTTTACATGCCGATACAAACAAAGAGACTCAATTAATCCCTATATTTTGAGGAAACAGGACATATAATGACAATATTTGGGGATTCAGAATATCGTTGTTAGTGACGCGGCCGGCCGGCTACTGATTAGCCTCGCTAAACATATAAAACTTTTCATACGAGAAAAACAAACGGTCACAATACCTGCTAATGAAGAACATGCGCACCGTAACATATTACCTGACATTGTCGCAATGGATATAAAGTTGAAGGCGAGATGCGGAACACAGCCCTGACAACGACTTGGAAAGAAGCAGCCATTTTTCCTCACGGATGAGGGTGAAAGGTCAGAATACTTCGGCTTTTTCCTGAACGGTGGTTTGCAAATGTCTGATCGTACATTACCGCCACCTGTTGATATGTTTGGATGACTGCAACCACGTAGATTCTAACTACCGGTACATTAAATTACAGTACAGTATCTAGTTCCGTTAACCTCATGAATGAAAATAAAAGTCTGATGATTTTCCATCCTTTTTTTTTTTCAAATTCCACCTCATAATCTTTTTTTACGTTATCAACAATTTTGTGTGATTCTTCCATGGTTAGAATCAACCAAACTACCAAACTGATACACATCTGAAATAACATCTGTACAAATTACATTTCATAATATTAGAATGTGTTATTCTTAATACTTAATGATTTTAATTTTCAAGCTCTGATCATCTTAAAGATTTCTCACAATACTGCCAGTGTTTGCATTTTTAAATCATTTCTACCAGCAAATCACAATCATAGCGCTGGCGGGCTATTGGTGTGGCTCTCATGGGCTACCTGGTGCCCGCGGGCACCACGTTGGTGACCACTGTTGTAGTTTTGCGGTTTTAGGGCAACCTCCAAGGTCCTGTTCCCCACACTTTCCATTTTTGATTTGCTTCATTCCATCTTTCATCACTTTTCTCCATAACATGATCGATCGATATCACAAATCACAACTGCATTATTTGTCAGCGTTCTAAACGTGCGTCCACCGTCAAATCCTCTGACAGCGATTACGTCATAGTTTGAGGGAAAACGTTGTCAAATGGAAAAAGATTTATTACGCCCAGAAACGTGCTTTAAAAATGTTTGCATTTTTGTTTAAAGCATATTGGTATATTCAATACTTTCACCGTGAATGTTTGTGAATACGCCTCCGTGCATATAGCGTGTCATTTATAAAGCAGTCGCCATTTTGAAGCCATAAAACAACAACAAATATACGTATTTTACAACGTTGACGTATCAGTCAAATGTGAAACTGTTGCACAGATATGTACTTTTATCAATGGTCTATCGGATTACGTGAATGATCGGGTGTCATTTGATGGGATATCGACGCAATTGTCGAAAAATGGCGTGATTCGCCATTATGGCTTTGAACCACAAGACAAGGTCGTTCGTCAGCCATTTTGAGGCGATACCGAGGGCGAAACAAACGCTGCCGTGACGCAAAATACGTCACTACGTATAAAAGCTAAGTCCCTCCCGTTCGGGCTCATTCCTGGATTTGGTCAAAGGTAAGTCAAGACGTCAAAACATTCGCGCATATATTTGTCGTTTTTGAAGGTGAAATCACCCCAGATCTTTGCACACAAACCCACGCATGTAGCTGATAACGCTTAGGGACTCTTTTTTTTTTTCACCCCACTTCCAGTCTCAACTAAGATGCTTTCTTTTTTTTCTTGTGTACTTTACAGGTTTCAATTCGTTTTCCTGAAGACTCGACCGTCGAGGACTTCGACCAACTGCTCAAATTGCTATTTTTTCTTCAAGTAATGGACATCTGATTACCATTTTTGCCTCCAGTTTGTTTTTGAAGGAAAAGGCTAGCTTTTAGCTACCAAAGCCCCACCCATTAGAAATTTTGAACCAGGTATTAAAGCCATCAAAGTTGACGATATGTTTTTTGTATAAACGAAATAAGTGCCCGAAAAAGCACAATGTGTTATGACTAAGACGCTGAGAGCATACTGTTGACTTGTTAGTGTGAGTCCAAAATAGCCGCATTAGCTATCGCGCGGCGGTTGGCTAGCAGCCGCCGCGCTTTAGCCTAGCCTAGCCTATTGTTTAGCATGAGCTCACACACGAACGTGGACGGTGACTCGTCTCCAGTTTCTTTTGTGTGTGAGACGAGCTGGGCTAATAAAAATTGAAGTCGATAAATAGTGATATCTATAAGCAATCTGATCATAAAGATTGCGTGTTTGCTCAGGAGATTTAATAATCCAATGAAGTCGGACTTTATTTAATTTTTCTGCCTGCCGGGGTTTTGTAGGGGCTGCTCCACGGAACCGAATCGCACCGCAATCTATACATAAAGATTGCATTAGGCCGAGGATCGATGGACGTTTGACGAAGCACAGTGAGGCGATGACGATAATGGCACAATGGGGCTTCCACAAACCCCGTGCCACGCACTGGGCAATCTGTGGATAAAGATTGCGGGATGACCGAAGCCGAGTGGTCTTCCTCGAAACACTTAACACTCGGACTTGTCAAAATAGCGGGCAATTGACTCGACTCGCCGACTGGTGGCTTTTTCTTCGGAACATATTGGGAGTTGTCTGTGTATTGGCAGCGGCAAAACGGTGCTTTTCAGTTTACCGGCTCGCTGCTGCTTGCGCTTTGTTCCAAACGTCATGTTTCATCCAGCGAGCCGCGCTACCGCAGCGTCGGAGGGGTTAACGCGAGGAGGGCTCTCATTGGCCGGTCGCCTTACTGCCCCGCCCCCTCGGCCCTTTCAAGTGCAGTCAAGCCTTTTTTCTGTCTACGTAACCGAGGGAAAATCCGGCGCGATAGTACGCCCCCCCACCCCCCCAAAAAAACACCGAGATAGCAAACCCTAATGATCTGTTAATGGCTAATGTCGATGTCATTGTTTATGCTATTATGTACCAGTGACACACCAAATGATTCTTTCCCAGTCGGACAATGCGGCGGGGGTCTTGTTTGACACTGACCTTTTGTGTACATGTGTAACAGTTGTGTCACTTACAGGCTTTGAATTATTTGCAGTGTTGTGGAGTTCTGAGACTATATAAAGCTTTACTCCAACATTTAAACGAGTAAGACCAAACTGATTGCTCACACCATGGATGAATGAATAGCAACTCAGGGCAGGATCTATCTCGAAATGAACAAACGATACACCATGCAGTCTGCCAATACCTTGCAGTTCCTAATGTTGATTTCATTGCAGATCCTTCCCATTTGTGATGCGCATTTATTTGATGTAATGATCCAACAGGTGTATATGTGATAGTTGCTCCATGTACAATGCTTTGTATGCAGCGATGGCCGTTTGAAAGTGCTCGAGAAATGCAATTGAGTTGAGTTACAGGCCGCTTGACAGCGGGTACCCGTGGACACCCAAAGGAATCCGGGCGTGACTGGTCCTTGTCGAGATGTCAGTAATTGACCTTGCTTGTGGAATTGCAAAGAATGTGGAGCAGGTGCGCCCAGGAACCACATTGTAGCGGCTGTTCTGGAATGGAGACATTAGCCAAATAGGATGCTTTCAAAAGTCCAAAATGCACATTGTTAGAGTACGAGCATGACATTCATGCACTTTGAAACATGTGGCTAATCGGGACTCTCCTGTTCAGGTCTTCAGTTGCAGTTTTGCACAGGGATCTCCACATACTTGTGCCGTTAGAGTGATTGCTGGCAAATATCCTTTGTCTGATGTCTGCCCCGTCCATGGCTTTGACATCAAGACAAGTCAGTTGTGAAATGAACATTTGCCATGTCATTGGATTCCATTTGCGGCGTTCTGACATGACCGAAATACAAATGAGAGGTGGATGAAGTGCAAAAACCTGTAAGGGGCTGCAAATGGGGTCGCCGCAATCAATGTGGCAATCGTGAAATGTCATTGGGCCGAGCGGAAAGCAGCACATTTCCCAGGGAAGAAGCGCATGTCAGACCAAATGCCCCGCAAGGAAACATTCCGCGCGCGCGGGCAACTCCGCTCAAAGATGGGGCAGTACCTGCCAAATTATTTGCTGATGAGTCATTTGAAATGGTTTGCGTGCTACCGAGGTGACTGCTGCTGATTTGGGTTTGCCCGTGTTGCCACTGGGGAGAACGCTGACTTGATTCTGCTCGACGCTTGCTCGAGCGGCCCGAGTGAGAGCGGGCCACTTTTTGGGCGGTTTGAAGCCGGGTACTCAACTTTTTCGAGGTTTCGCCTGAAAAGCGCTGTGTAGCCTTGTACTGCGGCTGCCTAGCAAAAACGCGCTTGCGTTCTGTCGAGCAACGCCTCGGCTGGATTGCGGGCAGCCGAAATTTGACGGTCACCACCACGTTCATGCCCCATGTTGAACAACTCCCACACACACACACAGACACAGACACGCGCACACGCTTGTGCCCTACCGCCGTATGTATTGATTGTTTGCGCTTTTTTTTCAGACATGGAGGGGGTGCCGGTGGACCCCAAAGAGATTTTGAAGGGGGTGGAGGCTCTATTAGGGAAGGATGGGGGACTCTGCAGCTTGGAGGGAGTCCCAAAGATGTTCAGGTGAGCAATTGAAGTGCTCTCTTTGATCTTTCCACTTTGCACTTAACAACGGTGTCCTCTCTTCTGCACAGCCTAATGAAAGCCTCTGCCAAGATGGTCAGTCGCTGCATGTACTTGAACATCCTCCTCCAGACAAAATCGCACGATGTGCTCAACAGGTAAGTCTTTGCGCTTCTGGAGACTGCTTCGTGTCTTTCGCTGTAGGGACGAGGAACTGTTTCTTCTTCGCCACCCACCATCCGAAACCGCCAGCCACATTTTCTCCCACCTTTTGTTTAGGTTCATTCGAGTCGGCGGCTATCGGCTGATGAACTCGTGGCTCACCTACTCCAAAAGCACCAACAATTCACCTCTGCTGCAGCTTATTCTGCTCACTCTGCAGAAATTGCCCCTCAAAGTGGACCATCTCAAACAGGTACGCACCAAACCCCGGCGCCTTTGTCGCATGCTTTGAACGCGAGCCCCTTTTTACTGTTGCCGATAACTGTCAAAGAATTCCAATACGCTGTTGTCTGGAGAGTTGCGTTCAATTAACTCGTCGTCCCCTTTGCCACTCTCTTTGTTTTCAGAACAACACAGCCAAGTTGGTGAAGCAACTGTGTAAAGGCGCAGAGACTGAAGGTCAGGTTCCACCCCCTTGTGTCCTAACGTCTCGTTTCAAGGAGTTTGGACTTGATGCAAGAATCTCATTCCCATTTTAGAATTGAGGAAGTTGGCGTCTGTGCTTGTCGATGGCTGGATGGCGACCATTCGCTCCCAGAGCGTGTCGAGCAACGCCAGCAGCCCGGCCGGTACGGAGACGTTTGCTGTTTGCTCGGTGCCGCGATTGTGTTGAACGTCGTCTCCAAATGCTCTGCATTGATTTGCGTACAGAGAAGAAGAAGAAGAAGAAAGAAGATGGCAAGGTCCCGCTCAGAGAGGTCAAGGACAAGAGTGGAGAGGAGGAGAAGAAAAAAGACAAGGCCAAAGCTCACGCACCCAGTCATGCGAAAATCCGTTCCATAGGTAGGCCGTCGCAAGTATTGATGGACTTGCGCTCATTTTGCTGGACTAATCCAAAGGCTTTCGCAGGTCTGGAGATGGACGCTCCGAGCCCTGCCAGCGCCAAGAAGAGCCCGACGGCTCCCCAGCTGGGTGACAAGTACAACATCAAGCCTCCCGTCCTCAAACGGCTAAGGTACTGACATTTCCCCAAAGTAATAGGAGCGACGTGTTGTCCAAGTCTGTGCGTTCCGCTCTCTGCAGCCATCTAGTGGTCAGTGACAATGATCCCCCCACCAACCCCTCTTCCAATCTGTGCAGTTCTGGTCCCTTTGATAATCCGCCATTGGAGAAGAAATACAAACCTCTAAACACGCCATCCAACTCGACCAAAGAGATAAAGGTCAAGATCATTCCAGCACAACGTGAGTGTCTACACCCGCCGAGAATATCGAGCGGATGACAACAATACTAGCGGCTGCTGCGGTTTGAAATAGTGGACATGAAATAGGAGCCGCGCTGTTGAATGTCGACACCTTTGAATGAACGTGGTGGGCTTCCTGTCTGCAGCCATGGAGTGCACGGGCTTCCTCGACGCGCTCAACTCGGCTCCGGTGCCTGGTATCAAGATCAAGAAGAAGAAGGCTGCCGCCAGCTCACCTTCTCATGCCAAGGCCGTGTCACCGACCTCCAGCAAGGTAGGCATGCGGCGAATAGATGGCCAAGTCAGCTAATGGAGAGTGAGAGGGGGTGGGGGGTGTTCACGTGTCCTAAGTGATCATTTCTTGGTGTGGTGTTCTGTGAGCAAAAAAAAACAACACATGCGATTTATGACAGAAGTCATTTGAATCCTCACTGCCATCACGGTTGTATCCAATAAGCGCCTCCAAGGTGGAAAGGCATTCGCGGTAATGGGTTCCGTCGTTGTCCACCGTATGAAGTTGTGAGCGAGTCGCGTGGCGGCCGTTCCCCCGCATGACCTACCTTCTCCTTTTTTGGCCCTGCAGACAAATCCGTTTGACGGCAAACCATCGACGTATTCTTCATCCTCGGCCAAACCGACCTCGCCGGAGACGCTTTCTTCTAATCCCCTTGATGACAATCAGGAGTCGGATCGGCCGGGAACCCCCGTGCCATCGGAAGACCCGGACTCCGCCGACACCGGTGAGCGCAAAGTCGCGGCGCGGTCCGAGAAAGACGGGCGCGGACGTTTTTTTCTCACGCGGGTGTGTCTTGCGCAGGAGACAAGCCCAACGCGCTGTCGGAACCTCGCGGGGAGGAAGACCTGACCAAGAAGGGCAAGAAGAAGAAGACTGTTCACTGGGCCCAGGAAGATCACCTCAAGCACTACTTTTATTTTGACCTTGACGAAACGGAGAGAGGTAAGGGCAAGGCCAGAAAACAAGCGTGCGTCCCAAAACACGTGCGGGGACCTGACTCTTCCCTCCCCTAGTCAACGTCAACAAAGTCAAGGACTTCGGCGAGGCGGCCAAACGGGAGTTGATGATGGATAGGCACACGTTTGAGATGGCCCGGCGGCTGTCTCACGACACGATGGAGGAGAGGGTGCCCTGGACGCCCCCCAGGCCCCTGACGTTGCCTGGCGGCCTCGTCGTTGCCGGCTCAGGCAGCACGGAGAAGCTGACGCAGCGAGACCGCGAGATGGGCATCTTACAGGAGATCTTCCTCAGTAAAGAGAGGTTGGGCCCTTTTGCCATCACAAACAGATTGTCCAGTTGGTTTTTGGTTTTGTTTTGTTTTTTTGGCGGCGGTTTGTGACCGGCTCCGTCTTCTTGTGCGCTCTTTGCCAGTGTGCCCGACAGTCCCCATGAACCGGACCCGGAGCCGTATGAACCCATGCCCCCACGGCTGATTCCGCTGGATGAGGTTGGCGCAAAATCCCACAGGAGCGCTGCGCTTTGGGGGATAAAAAGACCAGCTTGCTCAGTTTGTCTCTGGTGTCCCCGTAGGACTCGTCCATACCAGACGATCACTACGCCGAGCCCATGGACACCTCTCATCAGGTTGCAAGCGTGGCCCAAAACGAGGGCTCCAAGCTGCCGCCTGTCCTGGCCAACCTGATGGGCAACCTGAACAACAATTCGCGGAGCCCCCAGACAAACGCCGTCAACAATCCCGTCACGCCGGCCGTCAACGTGCAGGAGCTGCTCTCGTCGATCATGGTACGCCAGGCGTCATTTGTCCGCGGTGCGGTCAAGCTTTGTCGTCCGTGTGCCTCGGCTCCGTTGAAGCACCTTGAATCATTTGAATCACTCCCGAATGCAGATGCTTTCCCTTTCGAGGCCTCTCGGCGTTGGCGTTTGGGAACGCCGCATTCCGTTTTTTTCCGCTTTTCAAATTGTGATTGCACCGGCTCTAATCCCAGCTGCGTGTCTGCAGGGCGCTTCCAGCAACCAGTGCACCGAAGACCTCATCAAGCAGCCTGACTTCTCGGATAAAATCAAGCAACTTCTTGGGTCCCTGCAACAGACGCAGAACCACAACCAGGCGCCGACACCAGGTAAAGGCCGCGGCCCGCGCCGCTGCATCTCTGGCAAGTGGCCCTCGTGATGAGGCCCCCACCAGTCTCGATGCAGCGTGTCGCCTTTCAAAAGCACATTTGCATGCTTGCTCATCACAACTGAAAGAGAGTAAAGATTAAAGATGAGCCTGCCGTTTGTCGCACATGCAGCCAACCCGAGTCTGCTGGGCCACACCCCCATCAACAACATGAGCAACAACGTCCACATGCAGATGCCCATGAACAGCGGCTTCCCGCCCAGCCTGCCTCCGGGCGGCCCCCGCTTCAACCACCCGCCGCCGCCCCCGCACAATCACAATCACGGGCCACCTTTCAACGCCAGCGGCCCCATCATGCGCGGGCCTCCGCCGCCGCCCCCGGGGCAGGGCCGCGGTGATAACGGCAACTACTGGGGAGATGACAACATGAGAGGGGGGCCCCACCGCGGGGGCCATTTCCACCGGGGAGGGAGGGGCCGAGGAGGAGAGCCGGGCTTCCGGGGCCGAGGACGAGCGGGGCCGAGAGGAGGACACAATATGAATGGTATGTTTTGGAGAACATCCCGCTGTCCGCTCAATTCCTCCAACTCACTTGATTTGTCCCCCCCCTTTACTAGACATGTCCATGCGGCCCGTTTGTCGCCACTTCATGATGAAGGGAAACTGCAGGTACGAGAGCAACTGCGCTTTTTACCATCCCGGTGTAAACGGACCACCTTTCCCCCCAAACAACCAGCATGGCCACTAGGCGGCGCCCTCCTCGCGCAAGTCATCAACTTGACACTCAACTCACAGTTGGACTGAAATGCTGCTGGCTTTTGCCACCGCTGTCTCCGTCAGCAACCCTCTTCACTTTCTCAACTCAACTGTATTTATAGAGCACTTCTGACCGCCGGTTGACGCGGATTGCCCGAGTCTTTAAAAGGACACGGTGAATGGGGATTGATTATGATTGAGCTTGAACAACTTGAAGTAAGGGATTCTTTTTCCTTTAGTTTTTTTTCTCCCCCTCCCTCCTCCGCGCTCACAGCAGCCGGGAAGCAATTGTGCTCAAGCTTATGAAGACCCAGTGTGTGTGCTCCCTTCATGTTTGTCTCTGTGGCTGGCCAGCTCTTTTTTTGGGGTGGGGGGCTGATGAGGATGATGAGTCTGCCGCTTCCAGCCAATGAACTCTTAACGTTTCCGAGAACGTCAGTATTATGATGAAGCATTCTGCGGGTCAGTTATGGTGTGTTTTCTGTGAAAACAGTGACTTTAATGTCTCTCTTGTGGGACCGTTTTTTTTCCTCCCATGTTTTGATCCAATGTTGATAAACAGGTGCCCTTTTTTTACGACTGCTGCTTTGAATGTTTGTACTGTAGGACTGTGTACAATACATGTTCATGCCGTCATATTTTTCAGTTGGATTATTTTGTACGCTATTAAATGAATGTCAAAATATAATTGTTCTAGGATTCATTTGAAATTTGTGCGTAAAATGTACGTAGCAGGACAAACATTCTAAACGCTTTTCAATGGTGTAAAAAATGTGTCCGAATAAATATTCACTTTCAACATTTCTGCCAACGAAGATTTGCGTCATAGCCTGCGAGACACACGTTTCTATTAGCAGAGCAGGAGGCCGGGCATGGGGCTGGTTTAAGGAAAACAAAACGGCGCTTCATGGACAATTCACCGAGGGTACTGGCAAAGAATGGGAATCTGAATCTGTCCGAGAGAAACATTTGAAAACGGTACGCGTGAGCTACGATAGTGAACATGACACGCCGCTAAAGTGCGTCGCGTGCCTCCGCGCCAGCTCGACGAAGGTAGGCAGTGATCTTCACAAAAGTTTCGGTTTCGTTTGTCTTCAGGGCCGTTGTGGCTGTTGGCACCTGTGTATAAGTGCGTGCCTGTGCGGTAACCGGTCGATCGAGCGAGGTCGTTGATGGAAAAACATTGAATCGCGAAGGCCCTTTGCGTATTTGAAGCCAATTTACTCATTTTGATAGACTAATCTAGTCGTGATGTGTCGGTCGCGAACGAGCCGGCGCAAAGAGCCGGCTCTTTGAAGTGAAAGATGAGAGCCGGAACCCTCCCTCGAGAGACGGCTCTGTCACTCTCTCTCTCTCTCTCTCTCTCTCTCTCTCTCTCTCTCTCTCTCTCTCTGTCACATACACACCCTGTTTTGATCAGAGAAGAAGACAACAGCAGCCTCAGTCTGTCACTGAGACAGACCCAACACAGCCGACCCTATCAAGGACATGTGAATACTTTATTCTTTACACATATTATTGCACTCTCCTTAGTTTGTAAGGTGTAGGCAGATATTACATTTAGATTTTATATGCTCCTGTAAATGTTTTTAACATTCCTTTCTTTTTAAATCTCGTTTAATCTGAATAGTGCATGACTATATTTTTCAAGACCAATTACTTGTTAAGGTTTTGTGCCTCTACAGTCAATGGGATCAGTTGCAATGCATATGAAGTCAAACCTCGGTATTCATCCATAATCCGTTCCAGAAGGCTGTTAGAAAACGGAAACCACACTCTTTTTAAAGTAAAAATGTTTATTGAACACGTCTGCTAACAATGGATAGCATATATAATGGATAGACGAGGAAGTGACGCTTCCTCGTCTACCCGCAATGTGAAATGAGTTTGACACCCATGCAATACAAAAAAACGACCATGGAGTAAGGCGTTTTTAAACGAAAAAACCGACCATGTATAGTAAGCCGTTTCTTGCCGAAAAAAACGATGATGTATAGTAAGCCGTTTCTTGCCGAAAAAAACGACCATGTATAGTACAGACGCTCCCCAGGTTACGAACGAGTTATGTTCCGGACGATTGTTCATAAGGTGAATTCGTTCGTAAGTTGCTTCAGTGCTATATTTTGTCTGGAATGTATGTTTAAGGCTTATATTGACATCCATATAACGGGGAGAGAGCTTTTCGTCACATTCTTCAGGGCTGGAGGGTTAGCTGCCCGGTAAACTAGCAGCGGCTTCACCCGGGGAGAGTAGACGACCGGTCGTCGACCGGCGCGCCAGACGCCTCCCCGCCTGTTCCACCGTCACACGCCCGCCCCCCACGCCTCTCCCGGCGGCCGCCTTCGAACGTCGCGGCCGCCTTCAAACGTCGCCGCCACCGTCGCCTCCGCCGTCCTCCTCCGCCCCGTTCGGCACTCGGAAAAAGGCGCGCAATACAAAAATCTAACTTTTTTTTTTTCTCGACAGACCCGTGAAAATGTTCGTATGTACCGTTTGTTTGTAACTCGGATGTTCGTAACTCGGGGAGTGTCTGTAATGCGTTTCTTGCTGAAAAAAACGACCATGTATAGAAAGGCGTTTTTAACAAAAAAAACCGACCATGTCTAGTAAGGCGTTTTTTGCCGAAAAAAACGACCATGTAGAGTAAGGCATTTTTAACAAAAAAAAACGACCGTGAATAGTAAGGCGTTTTTAACCAAAAAAATGACCATGTATAGTAAGGCGTTTTTAACCAAAAAAATGACCATGTATAGTAAGGCGTTTTTAACAAAAAAACGACCATGTATAGTAATGCATTTTTAACAAAAAAAAACGACTATGAATAGTAAGGCGTTTTTAACAAAAAAAACGACCATGTATAGAAAGGCGTTTTTAACAAAAAAAAAACGACCATGTACAGTAAGGCGTTTTTTGCCGAAAAAAACGACCATGTAGAGTAAGGCATTTTTAACAAAATCGACCATGTTTAGTAAGGCGTTTTTAACGGAAAAAAACGACCATGTATAGTAATGCATTTTTAACAAAAAAAACGACCATGAATAGTAAGGCGTTTTTAACCAAAAAAATGACCATGTATAGTAAGGCGTTTTTAACAAAAAAACGACCATGTATAGTAATGCGTTTTTAACAAAAAAAAACGACCATGAATAGTAAGGCGTTTTTAACCAAAAAAATGACCATGTATAGTAAGGCGTTTTTAACAAAAAAACGACCATGTATAGAAAGGCGTTTTTAACAAAAAAAACGACCATGTATAGTAAGGCGTTTTTTGCCGAAAAAAACGACCATGTATAGTAAGGCAGTTTTAACAAAATCGACCATGTATAGTAAGGCGTTTTTAACGAAAAAAACGACCATGTATAGTAAGGCGTTTTTAACAAAAAAAAAACGACCATGTATAGTAAGGCGTTTTTAACCAAAAAATGACCATGTATAGTAAGGCTTTTTAACAAAAAAACGACCATGTATAGTAATGCGTTTTTAACAAAAAAATGACTATGAATAGTAAGGCGTTTTTAACCAAAAAATGACCATGTATAGTAAGGCGTTTTTTACCAAAAAATGACCATGTATAGTAAGGCGTTTTTAACAAAAAACGACCATGTATAGTAAGGCGTTTTTAGCAAAAAAAAAACGACCATGTATAGTAAGGCGTTTTTGCCGAAAAAAACGACCATGTATAGTAAGGCGTTTTTAACAAAATCGACCATGTATAGTAAGGCGTTTTTAACGGAAAAAAAACGACCATGTATAGTAAGGCATTTTTAACAAAAAAAAACGACCATGTATAGTAAGGCGTTTTTAGCCAAAAAAATGACCATGTATAGTAAGGCGTTTTTAACAAAAAACGACCATGTATAGTAATGCGTTTTTAACAAAAAAAACGACCATGAATAGTAAGGCGTTTTTAACAAAAAAACGACCATGTATAGTAAGGCGTTTTTAACCAAAAAAACGACCATGTATAGTAAGGTGTTTTTTGCCGAATAAAACAACCATGTATAGTAAGTCGTTTTTAACATAAAAATGGGATCATGTATAGTAAGAGGTTTTTAACAAAGAAAACGACCATGTATAGTAAGGCGTTTTTAACAAAAAAATGACCATGTACAGTAAGGCGTTTTTAGCCGAAAAAAACGACCATGTATAGTAAGGCGTTTTTGCAGGAAAAAACGACCATGTACAGTAAGGCGTTTTAGCGAAAAAAACGACCATGTATAGTAAGGCGTTTTTGCAGAAAAAAACGACCATGTATAGTAAGGCGTTTTAGCAAAAAAACGACCATGTATAGTAAGGCGTTTTTAGCACGAAAAAACGACCATGTATAGTAAGGCGTTTTAGCAAAAAAACGACCATGTATAGTAAGGCGTTTTTAGCCGAAAAAAACGACCATGTATAGTAAGGCGTTTTTAGCAACAAAAAAAAACGACCATGTATAGTAAGGCGTTTTTAGCCGGAAAAAAACGACCATGTATAGTAAGGCGTTTTTAGCCCAAAAAACGACCATGTATAGTAAGGCGTTTTAGCAAAAAAACGACCATGTATAGTAAGGCGTTTTTAGCAAAAAAAAACGACCATGTATAGTAAGGCGTTTTAGCAAAAAAAAAACGACCATGTATAGTAAGGCGTTTTAGCAAAAAAAACGACCATGTATAGTAAGGCGTTTTAGCGAAAAAAGCGACCATGTATAGTAAGGCGTTTTAGCGGAAAAAACGACCATGTATAGTAAGGCGTTTTTAGCAAAAAAACGACCATATATAGTAAGGCGTTTTAGCCGGAAAAAAACGACCATGTATAGTAAGGCGTTTTTAGCCGAAAAAAACCGACCATCGACCATGTATAGTAAGGCGTTTTTCGGCGAAAAAAACGACCATGTATAGTAAGGCGTTTTTAACAAAAAAAAATGACCATGTATAGTAAGGCGTTTTTAGCCGAAAAAAACGACCATGTATAGTAAGGCGTTTTAGCAAAAAAACGACCATGTATAGTAAGGCGTTTTAGCGGAAAAAACGACCATGTATAGTAAGGCGTTTTTAGCGAAAAAACGACCATGTATAGTAAGGCGTTTTTAATAAAAAAACGACCATGTATAGTAAGGCGTTTTTAGCTGAAAAAAACGACCATGTATAGTAAGGCGTTTTAGCAAAAAAAACCGACCATGTATAGTAAGGCGTTTTTAGCCAAAAAAAACGACCATGTATAGTAAGGCGTTTTTAGCAAAAAAAACGACCATGTATAGTAAGGCGTTTTTAGCAAAAAAAACGACCATGTATAGTAAGGCGTTTTTAGCCGGAAAAAACGACCATGTAGAGTAAGGCATTTTTAACAAAATCGACCATGTTTAGTAAGGCGTTTTTAACGGAAAAAAACGACCATGTATAGTAATGCATTTTTAACAAAAAAAAACGACCATGAATAGTAAGGCGTTTTTAACAAAAAAAACGACCATGAATAGTAAGGCGTTTTTAACAAAAAAAATGACCATGTATAGTAAGGCGTTTTTAACAAAAAAAACGACCATGTATAGAAAGGCGTTTTTAACATAAAAATGGGATCATGTATAGTAAGAGGTTTTTAACAAAGAAAACGACCATGTACAGTAAGGCGTTTTTTGCAGAAAAAAACGACCATGTACAGTAAGGCGTTTTTAGCCGAAAAAAACGACCATGTATAGTAAGGCGTTTTGGCGAAAAAGCGACCATGTATAGTAAGGCGTTTTGCAGAAAAAACGACCATGTATAGTAAGGCGTTTTTAGCAAAAAAACGACCATGTATAGTAAGGCGTTTTTAGCAACAAAAAAAACGACCATGTATAGTAAGGCGTTTTTAGCCGGAAAAAAACGACCATGTATAGTAAGGCGTTTTTAGCAAAAAAAACGACCATGTATAGTAAGGCGTTTTTAGCCGAAAAAAACGACCATGTATAGTAAGGCGTTTTAGCGAAAAAACGACCATGTATAGTAAGGCGTTTTAGCGAAAAAAAACGAACATGTATAGTAAGGCGTTTTAGCAAAAAAACGAACATGTATAGTAAGGCGTTTTTAGCCGAGAAAAAATGACAATGTATAGTAAGGCGTTTTTAGCCGGAAAAAAACGACCATGTATAGTAAGGCGTTTTTAGCAAAAAAAACAACCATATATAGTAAGGCGTTTTTAGCCGGAAAAAAACGACCATGTATAGTAAGGCGTTTTTAGCAAAAAACGACCATGTATAGTAAGGCGTTTTTAGCAAAAAAAACGACCATGTATAGTAAGGCGTTTTTAGCAAAAAACGACCATGTATAGTAAGGCGTTTTTAGGCAAAAAAAACGACCATGTATAGTAAGGCGTTTTAACAAAAAAAAATGACCATGTATAGTAAGGCGTTTTTAGCCGGAAAAAAACGACCATGTATAGTAAGGCGTTTTTAGCAAAAAAAACAACCATATATATAGTAAGGCGTTTTTAGCCGGAAAAAAACGACCATGTATAGTAAGGCGTTTTTAGCCGAAAAAAAACGACCATGTATAGTAAGGCGTTTTAGGACGAAAAAAACGACCATGTATAGTAAGGCGTTTTTAGCCGAAAAAAACAACTATGTATAGTCAGGCATTTTAACCCCAAAAAAATGATCATGTATAGTAAGGCGTTTTAGCGGAAAAAGACCATGTATAGTAAGGCGTTTTAGCCGAAAAAAACGACCATATATAGTAAGGCGTTTTTAGCCGGAAAAAAACGACCATGTATAGTAAGGCGTTTTTAGCACCAAAAAAAACGACCATGTATAGTAAGGCGTTTTAGCTGAAAAAAAACGACCATGTATAGTAAGGCGTTTTTAGCAAAAAAAAACGACCATGTATAGTAAGGCGTTTTTAGCAAAAAAAAACGACCATGTATAGTAAGGCGTTTTTAGCAAAAAAACGAACATGTATATAGTAAGGCGTTTTTAGCAAAAAAAACGACCATGTATAGTAAGGCGTTTTAGCAAAAAAAGACCATGTATAGTAAGGCGTTTTAAGCGAAAAAACGACCATGTATAGTAAGGCGTTTTAACTCAAAAAAAACGACCATGTATAGTAAGGCGTTTTAACGAAAAAAATGACCATGTATAGTAAGGCGTTTTAACAAAAAAACGACCATGTATAGTAAGGCGTTTTTAACCAAAAAAATGACCATGTATAGTAAGGCGTTTTAACAAAAAAACGACCATGTATAGTAAGGCGTTTTTAGCGAAAAACGACCATGTATAGTAAGGCGTTTTTGCAAAAAACGACCATGTATAGTAAGGCGTTTTAACCAAAAAACGACCATGTATAGTAAGGTGTTTTAGCGAAAAAACGACCATGTATAGTAAGGCGTTTTAACAAAAAACGACCATGTATAGTAAGGTGTTTTGAGCCGAAAAAAACGACCATGTATAGTAAGGCGTTTTTGCTGAAAAAAAAAACATGTATAGTAAGGCGTTTTTAGCATGAAAAAACGACCATGTATAGTAAGGCGTTTTTCGAAAAAAAAAACATGTATAGTAAGGCGTTTTAGCAAAAAAAACGACCATGTATAGTAAGGCGTTTTTAGCCGAAAAAAACGACCATGTATAGTAAGGCGTTTTTAGCAAAAAAAACGACCATGTATAGTAAGGCGTTTTTAGCCGGAAAAAACGACCATGTATAGTAAGGCGTTTTTAGCAACAAAAAAAAACGACCATGTATAGTAAGGCGTTTTTAGCAAAAAAACGACCATGTATAGTAAGGCGTTTTTAGCCCAAAAAAACGACCATGTATAGTAAGGCGTTTTTAGCAAAAAAAAAACAAACATGTATAGTAAGGCGTTTTTAGCGGAAAAAAACGAACATGTATAGTAAGGCGTTTTTAGCAAAAAAAAAACGAACATGTATATAGTAAGGCGTTTTTAGCAAAAAAAACGACCATGTATAGTAAGGCGTTTTTAGCCGGAAAAAAACGACAATGTATAGTAAGGCGTTTTAGCCGGAAAAAAACGACCATGTATAGTAAGGCGTTTTTAGCAAAAAACAACCATGTATAGTAAGGCGTTTTTAGCCGAAAAAACCGACCATGTATAGTAAGGCGTTTTAGCGAAAAAAACGACCATGTATAGTAAGGCGTTTTTAGCGAAAAAACGACCATGTATAGTAAGGCGTTTTAACAAAAAAAACGACCATGTATAGTAAGGCGTTTTTAGCGAAAAAACGACCATGTATAGTAAGGCGTTTTAGCAAAAAAAACGACCATGTATAGTAAGGCGTTTTTAGCGAAAAAACGACCATGTATAGTAAGGCGTTTTAGCAAAAAAACGACCATGTATAGTAAGGCGTTTTAACAAAAAAACGACCATGTATAGTAAGGCGTTTTTAGCAAAAAACGACCATGTATAGTAAGGCGTTTTAGCAAAAAAACGACCATGTATAGTAAGGCGTTTTTAGCAAAAAACGACCATGTATAGTAAGGCGTTTTTAGCAAAAAAAACGACCATGTATAGTAAGGCGTTTTTAGCAAAAAAAAAACGACCATGTATAGTAAGGCGTTTTTAGCAAAAAAACGACCATGTATAGTAAGGCGTTTTTAACAAAAAAAAAACGACCATGTATAGTAAGGCGTTTTTAACAAAAAAACGACCATGTATAGTAAGGCGTTTTTAACAAAAAAAACGACCATGTATAGTAAGGCGTTTTAACAAAAAAAACGACCATGTATAGTAAGGCGTTTTTAGCCACAAAAAAATGACCATGGCGTTTTTAACAAAAAAAACGACCATGTATAGTAAGGCGTTTTTAACAAAAAAAAACGACCATGTATAGTAAGGCGTTTTTAACAAAAAAAAACGACCATGTATAGTAAGGCGTTTTTGCCGAAAAAAACGACCATGTATAGTAAGGCGTTTTTAGCGAAAAAACGACCATGTATAGTAAGGCGTTTTTAACAAAAAAACGACCATGTATAGTAAGGCGTTTTAGCGAAAAAACGACCATGTATAGTAAGGCGTTTTTAGCCGAAAAAAACGACCATGTATAGTAAGGCGTTTTTAGCAAAAAAAAACGACCATGTATAGTAAGGCGTTTTTAGCGGAAAAAACGACCATGTATAGTAAGGCGTTTTTAGCAAAAAAAACGACCATGTATAGTAAGGCGTTTTTAGCGAAGAAAACGACCAGGTATAGTAAGGCGTTTTTAGCCAAAAACGACCATGTATAGTAAGGCGTTTTTAGCAAAAAAACGACCATGTATAGTAAGGCGTTTTTAGCAAAAAAAACGACCATGTATAGTAAGGCGTTTTTAGCGAAAAAAACGACCATGTATAGTAAGGCGTTTTTAGCAAAAAAAACGACCATGTATAGTAAGGCGTTTTTAGCAAAAAAAACGACCATGTATAGTAAGGCGTTTTTAGCCGAAAAAAACGACCATGTATAGTAAGGCGTTTTTAGCAAAAAAACGACCATGTATAGTAAGGCGTTTTAGCAAAAAAAGCGACCATGTATAGTAAGGCGTTTTTAGCAAAAAAAACGACCATGTATAGTAAGGCGTTTTAGCGAAAAACGACCATGTATAGTAAGGCGTTTTAGCAAAAAAACGACCATGTATAGTAAGGCGTTTTTAGCCAAAAAACGACCATGTATAGTAAGGCGTTTTTAGCCGAAAAAAACGACCATGTATAGTAAGGCGTTTTTAGCAAAAAAAACGACCATGTATAGTAAGGCGTTTTTAGCGAAAAAAACGACCATGTATAGTAAGGCGTTTTAGCAAAAAAACGACCATGTATAGTAAGGCGTTTTTAGCAAAAAAACGACCATGTATAGTAAGGCGTTTTTAGCAAAAAAACGACCATGTATAGTAAGGCGTTTTTAGCAAAAAAAGACCATGTATAGTAAGGCGTTTTAGCAAAAAAAAACGACCATGTATAGTAAGGCGTTTTTAGCGAAAAAAACGACCATGTATAGTAAGGCGTTTTAGCACAAAAAACGACCATGTATAGTAAGGCGTTTTAGCTGAAAAAACGACCATGTATAGTAAGGCGTTTTAGGAAAAAAACGACCATGTATAGTAAGGCGTTTTAGCAAAAAAAACGACCATGTATAGTAAGGCGTTTTAGCCGAAAAAAACGACCATGTATATAGTAAGGCGTTTTTAGCAAAAAAACGACCATGTATAGTAAGGCGTTTTAGCCAAAAAAACGACCATGTATAGTAAGGCGTTTTTAACAAAAAACGACCATGTATAGTAAGGCGTTTTAACACGAAAAAAACGACCATGTATAGTAAGGCGTTTTAACCGAAAAAATGACCATGTATAGTAAGGCGTTTTAACAAAAAAACGACCATGTATAGTAAGGCGTTTTAAGCAAAAAACGACCATGTATAGTAAGGCGTTTTAACAAAAAAACGACCATGTATAGTAAGGCGTTTTTAAAAAAAAACGACCATGTATAGTAAGGCGTTTTTGCAGAAAAAACGACCATGTATAGTAAGGCGTTTTTAACCAAAAAACGACCATGTATAGTAAGGCGTTTTAGCGAAAAAACGACCATGTATAGTAAGGCGTTTTTGCAAAAAAACGACCATTTAGAGTAAGGCGTTTTTAGCCGAAAAAAACGACCATGTATACTAAGGCGTTTTTGCAGAAAAAACGACCATGTATAGTAAGGCGTTTTAGCGAAAAAAACGACCATGTATAGTAAGGCGTTTTTAGCGAAAAAACGACCATGTATAGTAAGGCGTTTTTAGCAAAAAAAACGACCATGTATAGTAAGGCGTTTTTAGCAAAAAAAACGACCATGTATAGTAAGGCGTTTTAGCAAAAAAACGACCATGTATAGTAAGGCGTTTTTAGCCGAAAAAAACGACCATGTATAGTAAGGCGTTTTTAGCAAAAAAAAAACGACCATGTATAGTAAGGCGTTTTAGCAAAAAAAACGACCATGTATAGTAAGGCGTTTTTAGCGAAAAAAACGACCATGTATAGTAAGGCGTTTTAGCAAAAAAAAAACGACCATGTATAGTAAGGCGTTTTTAGCGGAAAAAAACGACCATGTATAGTAAGGCTTTTTTAGCAAAAAAAAACGACCATGTATATAGTAAGGCGTTTTAGAAAAAAACGACCATGTATAGTAAGGCGTTTTAGCGGAAAAAACGACCATGTATAGTAAGGCGTTTTAGCGAAAAAACGACCATGTATAGTAAGGCGTTTTTAGCAAAAAACGACCATGTATAGTAAGGCGTTTTAGCAAAAAAGCGACCATGTATAGTAAGGCGTTTTAGCGAAAAAAACGACCATGTATAGTAAGGCGTTTTAGCTTTTAAAAAAAACGACCATGTATAGTAAGGCGTTTTTAGCAAAAAACGACCATGTATAGTAAGGCGTTTTAACAAAAAAACGACCATGTATAGTAAGGCGTTTTAGCGAAAAAAAAACGACCATGTATAGTAAGGCGTTTTTAGCCGAAAAAAAACGACCATGTATAGTAAGGCGTTTTAGCAAAAAAAAACGACCATGTATAGTAAGGCGTTTTTAGCAAAAAACGACCATGTATAGTAAGGCGTTTTTAGCCGAAAAAAACGACCATGTATAGTAAGGCGTTTTTAGCGAAAAAACGACCATGTATAGTAAGGCGTTTTTAACAAAAAAACGACCATGTATAGTAAAGGCGTTTTAGCAAAAAAACGACCATGTATAGTAAGGCGTTTTTAGCAAAAAACGACCATGTATAGTAAGGCGTTTTTAGCCGAAAAAAACGACCATGTATAGTAAGGCGTTTTTAGCAAAAAAAACGACCATGTATAGTAAGGCGTTTTTAGCCGAAAAAAACGACCATGTATAGTAAGGCGTTTTTAGCAAAAAACGACCATGTATAGTAAGGCGTTTTTAGCAAAAAAACGACCATGTATAGTAAGGCGTTTTTAGCAAAAAAAAACGACCATGTATAGTAAGGCGTTTTAGCAAAAAAAACGACCATGTATAGTAAGGCGTTTTTAGCAAAAAAAAACGACCATGTATAGTAAGGCGTTTTTAGCCGGAAAAACGACCATGTATAGTAAGGCGTTTTTAGCAAAAAAAACGACCATGTATAGTAAGGCGTTTTTAGCAAAAAAAACGACCATGTATAGTAAGGCGTTTTTAGCAAAAAAAAACGACCATGTATAGTAAGGCGTTTTTAGCAAAAAACGACCATGTATAGTAAGGCGTTTTTAACAAAAAAACGACCATGTATAGTAAGGCGTTTTTAGCCAAAAAAAACGACCATGTATAGTAAGGCGTTTTTAACAAAAAACGACCATGTATAGTAAGGCGTTTTTAACAAAAAAAACGACCATGTATAGTAAGGCGTTTTTAACAAAAAACGACCATGTATAGTAAGGCGTTTTTAACCAAAAAACGACCATGTATAGTAAGGCGTTTTTAACAAAAAAAACGACCATGTATAGTAAGGCGTTTTAACCAAAAAATGACCATGTATAGTAAGGCGTTTTAACAAAAAAAACGACCATGTATAGTAAGGCGTTTTTAACAAAAAAACGACCATGTATAGTAAGGCGTTTTAGCAAAAAAACGACCATGTATAGTAAGGCGTTTTTAGCAAAAAAACGACCATGTATAGTAAGGCGTTTTTAGCAAAAAAACGACCATGTATAGTAAGGCGTTTTTAGCAAAAAAACGACCATGTATAGTAAGGCGTTTTTAGCCGAAAAAAACGACCATGTATAGTAAGGCGTTTTAACGCGAAAAAACGACCATGTATAGTAAGGCGTTTTTAGCAAAAAAAACGACCATGTATAGTAAGGCGTTTTTAGCGAAAAAACGACCATGTATAGTAAGGCGTTTTTAGCAAAAAAAACGACCATGTATAGTAAGGCGTTTTAGCAAAAAAAACGACCATGTATAGTAAGGCGTTTTTAGCAAAAAAAAAAACGACCATGTATAGTAAGGCGTTTTTAGCAAAAAAACGACCATGTATAGTAAGGCGTTTTTAGCGAAAAAAACGACCATGTATAGTAAGGCGTTTTTAGCGAAAAAAACGACCATGTATAGTAAGGCGTTTTTAGCGAAAAAAACGACCATGTATAGTAAGGCGTTTTTAGCAAAAAACGACCATGTATAGTAAGGCGTTTTAGCCAAAAAACGACCATGTATAGTAAGGCGTTTTTAGCGAAAAAAACGACCATGTATAGTAAGGCGTTTTTAGCAAAAAAACGACCATGTATAGTAAGGCGTTTTTAGCGCAAAAAAACGACCATGTATAGTAAGGCGTTTTTAGCCGAAAAAAACGACCATGTATAGTAAGGCGTTTTAGCCGAAAAAAAACGACCATGTATAGTAAGGCGTTTTAGCGAAAAAAACGACCATGTATAGTAAGGCGTTTTTAGCAAAAAAAACGACCATGTATAGTAAGGCGTTTTAGCCGAAAAAAACGACCATGTATAGTAAGGCGTTTTTAGCAAAAAAACGACCATGTATAGTAAGGCGTTTTAGCCGAAAAAAACGACCATGTATAGTAAGGCGTTTTTAGCCAAAAAAAACGACCATGTATAGTAAGGCGTTTTAGCGAAAAAAACGACCATGTATAGTAAGGCGTTTTTAGCCGAAAAAAACGACCATGTATAGTAAGGCGTTTTTAGCAAAAAAAACGACCATGTATAGTAAGGCGTTTTTAGCCGAAAAAAACGACCATGTATAGTAAGGCGTTTTTAGCCGAAAAAAACGACCATGTATAGTAAGGCGTTTTTAGCGAAAAACGACCATGTATAGTAAGGCGTTTTTAGCAAAAAAAAACGACCATGTATAGTAAGGCGTTTTTAGCAAAAAAAACGACCATGTATAGTAAGGCGTTTTTAGCAAAAAAACGACCATGTATAGTAAGGCGTTTTTAGCCGAAAAAAACGACCATGTATAGTAAGGCGTTTTACCGAAAAAACGACCATGTATAGTAAGGCGTTTTTAGCAAAAAACGACCATGTATAGTAAGGCGTTTTTAGCAAAAAAACGACCATGTATAGTAAGGCGTTTTTAGCGAAAAAACGACCATGTATAGTAAGGCGTTTTTGGCCGAAAAAAACGACCATGTATAGTAAGGCGTTTTTGGACGAAAAAACGACCATGTATAGTAAGGCGTTTTTAGTGAAAAAACGACCATGTATAGTAAGGCGTTTTTAACAAAAAAACGACCATGTATAGTAAGGCGTTTTTAACAAAAAAAAAAACGACCATGTATAGTAAGGCGTTTTTAGCAAAAAAACGACCATGTATAGTAAGGCGTTTTTAGCGAAAAAACGACCATGTATAGTAAGGCGTTTTAGCGAAAAAACGACCATGTATAGTAAGGCGTTTTAACCAAAAACGACCATGTATAGTAAGGCGTTTTTAACAAAAAAACGACCATGTATAGTAAGGCGTTTTAGCAAAAAACGACCATGTATAGTAAGGCGTTTTTAACAAAAAACGACCATGTATAGTAAGGCGTTTTTAGCGAAAAAAGCGACCATGTATAGTAAGGTCGTTTTTAGCAAAAAAACGACCATGTATAGTAAGGCGTTTTTAGCGAAAAACGACCATGTATAGTAATGGTCGTTTTTAGCAAAAAACGACCATGTACTATACATGGCGTTTTTAACGCCAAAAAAAAGCGACCTTACTATAGTATGGTCGTTTTTACCAAAAAAAACGCCTTACTATACATGGACGTTTTTTTTAACTAAAAACGCCTTACTATACATGGTAATTTTTTTCGGCTAAAAACGCCTTACTATACATGGTCGTTTTTTGCTAAAAACGCCTTACTATACATGGTCGTTTTTTGCTAAAACGCCTTACTATACATGGTCGTTTTTTCGCTAAAAACGCCTTACTATACATCGTTTTTGCTAAAACGCCTTACTATACATGGTCGTTTTTTCGCTAAAAACGCCTTACTATACATGGTCGTTTTTTTCGCTAAAACGCCTTACTATACATGGTCGTTTTTCAGCTAAAAACGCCTTACTATACATGGTCGTTTTTTTAAAAACGCCTTACTATACATGGTCGTTTTTCGCTCAAAACGCCTTACTATACATGGTCGTTTTTTCGCGGCTAAAACGCCTTACTATACATGGTCGTTTTTTCGCAAAAACGCCTTACTATACATGGTCATTTTTTTTTGCTAAAACGCCTTACTATACATGGTCGTTTTTGGCTAAAAACGCCTTACTATACATGGTCGTTTTTCGGCTAAAACGCCTTACTATACATGGTCGTTTTTTGCTTAAAACGCCTTACTATACATGGTCGTTTTTTTGCTAAAACGCCTTACTATACATGGTCGTTTTTCGCTCAAAACGCCTTACTATACATGGTCGTTTTTTTGCTAAAACGCCTTACTATACATGGTCGTTTTTTGTTAAAAACGCCTTACTATACATGGTCGTTTTTTTTAAAACGCCTTACTATACATGGTCGTTTTTGGCTTAAAACGCCTTACTATACATGGTCGTTTTTTGTTAAAACGCCTTACTATACATGGTCATTTTTTTTCGTTAAAAACGCCTTACTATACATGGTCGTTTTTTGTTAAAACGCCTTACTATACATGGTCGTTTTTTTTCAAAACGCTATAATGGCGTTTTTTCGTTAAAAATCCTTACTATACATGGTCGTTTTTTGGCTAAAAACGCCTTACTATACATGGTCGTTTTTTCCTAAAACGCCTTACTATACATGGTCGTTTTTTCGCTCAAAACGCCTTACTATACATGGTCGTTTTTTCGCTTAAAACGCCTTACTATACATGGTCGTTTTTTGTTAAAACGCCTTACTATACATGGTCGTTTTTTCGCTAAAAACGCCTTACTATACATGGTCGTTTTTTTGCTAAAACGCCTTACTATACATGGTCGTTTTTTGTTAAAACGCCTTACTATACATGGTCGTTTTTTTGTTAAAAACGCCTTACTATACATGGTCGTTTTTTCGCTAAAACGCCTTACTATACATGGTCGTTTTTCGCTCAAAACGCCTTACTATACATGGTCGTTTTTTGTTAAAAACGCCTTACTATACATGGTCGTTTTTTAAAACGCCTTACTATACATGGTCGTTTTTTTGCTCAAAACGCCTTACTATACATGGTCGTTTTTTGCTTAAAACGCCTTACTATACATGGTCGTTTTTTGCTTAAAACGCCTTACTATACATGGTCGTTTTTCGGCTAAAAACGCCTTACTATACATGGTCGTTTTTTTTAAAAACGCCTGACTATACATGGTCGTTTTTTGTTAAAAACGCCTTACTATACATGGTCGTTTTTTCGCTAAAAACGCCTTACTATACATGGTCGTTTTTGTTTTTTCGCTCAAAACGCCTTACTATACATGGTCGTTTTTGGCTAAAAACGCCTTACTATACATGGTCGTTTTTTTCGCTAAAAACGCCTTACTATACATGGTCGTTTTTTCGCGCTAAAACGCCTTACTATACATGGTCGTTTTTTGCTAAAAACGCCTTACTATACATGGTCGTTTTTTTTCGCTACTATACATGGTCGTTTTGGCTAAAACGCCTTACTATACATGGTCGTTTTTTCGCTAAAACGCCTTACTATACATGGTCGTTTTTTGGCTAAAAACGCCTTACTATACATGGTCGTTTTTTGCTAAAAACGCCTTACTATACATGGTCGTTTTTTCGCTCAAAACGCCTTACTATACATGGTCGTTTTTTTGTTAAAAACGCCTTACTATACATGGTCGTTTTTTGCTAAAACGCCTTACTATACATGGTCGTTTTTTCGCTAAAAACGCCTTACTATACATGGTCGTTTTTTTTAAAACGCCTTACTATACATGGTCGTTTTTTGGCTAAAAACGCCTTACTATACATGGTCGTTTTTTTCGCTTACTAAACGCCTTACTATACATGGTCGTTTTTTGGCTAAAACGCCTTACTATACATGGTCGTTTTTTCGCTAAAAACGCCTTACTATACATGGTCGTTTTTCGTTAAAACGCCTTACTATACATGGTCGTTTTTTGTTAAAAACGCCTTACTATACATGGTCGTTTTTTGGCTTAAAACGCCTTACTATACATGGTCGTTTTTTGGCTAAAACGCCTTACTATACATGGTCGTTTTTTGTTAAAACGCCTTACTATACATGGTCGTTTTTTCGCTCAAAACGCCTTACTATACATGGTCGTTTTTTTTTCGCTAAAACGCCTTACTATACATGGTCGTTTTTTTGCTAAAACGCCTTACTATACATGGTCGTTTTTCGCTAAAACGCCTTACTATACATGGTCGTTTTTCGCTAAAACGCCTTACTATACATGGTCGTTTTTTTTCGCTAAAACGCCTTACTATACATGGTCGTTTTTTGCTAAAACGCCTTACTATACATGGTCGTTTTTTTCGCTAAAACGCCTTACTATACATGGTCGTTTTTTTGCTAAAAACGCCTTACTATACATGGTCGTTTTTTCGCTAAAAACGCCTTACTATACATGGTCGTTTTTTTTGCTAAAACGCCTTACTATACATGGTCGTTTTTTCGCTAAAACGCCTTACTATACATGGTCGTTTTTTTGCTAAAACGCCTTACTATACATGGTCGTTTTTTCGCTAAAAACGCCTTACTATACATGGTCGTTTTTTTTTGTTAAAAACGCCTTACTATACATGGTCGTTTTTTGCTAAAAACGCCTTACTATACATGGTCGTTTTTTTCGGCTAAAAACGCCTTACTATACATGGTCGTTTTTTTCGCTAAAAACGCCTTACTATACATGGTCGTTTTTTCGCTAAAAACGCCTTACTATACATGGTCGTTTTTTGCTTAAAACGCCTTACTATACATGGTCGTTTTTTGCTAAAACGCCTTACTATACATGGTCGTTTTTTCGCTAAAAACGCCTTACTATACATGGTCGTTTTTTCGCTAAAACGCCTTACTATACATGGTCGTTTTTTTGCTAAAAGCGCCTTACTATACATGGTCGTTTTTTCGCTAAAACGCCTTACTATACATGGTCGTTTTTTTTTGCTAAAAACGCCTTACTATACATGGTCGTTTTTTGTTAAAACGCCTTACTATACATGGTCGTTTTTCGCTTAAAACGCCTTACTATACATGGTCGTTTTTTGCTAAAACGCCTTACTATACATGGTCGTTTTTTTGGCTAAAAACGCCTTACTATACATGGTCGTTTTTGGCTAAAACGCCTTACTATACATGGTCGTTTTTTGCTTAAAACGCCTTACTATACATGGTCGTTTTTTCGCTAAAAACGCCTTACTATACATGGTCGTTTTTTGGCTAAAACGCCTTACTATACATGGTCTATACATTTTTTTGGCTAAAACGCCTTACTATACATGGTCGTTTTTCGCTAAAAACGCCTTACTATACATGGTCGTTTTTGCTCAAAACGCCTTACTATACATGGTCGTTTTTGGCTCAAAACGCCTTACTATACATGGTCGTTTTTTGGCTCAAAACGCCTTACTATACATGGTCGTTTTTGGTTAAAACGCCTTACTATACATGGTCGTTTTTTTTTAAAAACGCCTTACTATACATGGTCGTTTTTCGCTAAAACGCCTTACTATACATGGTCGTTTTTTCGCTAAAACGCCTTACTATACATGGTCGTTTTTTGTTAAAAACGCCTTACTATACATGGTCGTTTTTTCGCTCAAAACGCCTTACTATACATGGTCGTTTTTTCGCTCAAAACGCCTTACTATACATGGTCGTTTTTTCGCTAAAACGCCTTACTATACATGGTCGTTTTTTCGCTAAAACGCCTTACTATACATGGTCGTTTTTTCGCTAAAACGCCTTACTATACATGGTCGTTTTTTCGCTAAAACGCCTTACTATACATGGTCGTTTTTTCGTTAAAACGCCTTACTATACATGGTCGTTTTTTCGCTAAAAACGCCTTACTATACATGGTCGTTTTTTGCTAAAACGCCTTACTATACATGGTCGTTTTTTCGCTAAAACGCCTTACTATACATGGTCGTTTTTTCGCTAAAACGCCTTACTATACATGGTCGTTTTTGGCTAAAAACGCCTTACTATACATGGTCGTTTTTTGGCTTAAAACGCCTTACTATACATGGTCGTTTTTCGCTTAAAACGCCTTACTATACATGGTCGTTTTTTCGCTAAAACGCCTTACTATACATGGTCGTTTTTTGGCTCAAAACGCCTTACTATACATGGTCGTTTTTTGCTAAAACGCCTTACTATACATGGTCGTTTTTCGTTAAAACGCCTTACTATACATGGTCGTTTTTCGCTAAAACGCCTTACTATACATGGTCGTTTTTTTGTTAAAAACGCCTTACTATACATGGTCGTTTTTTACATGGTCGTTTTTGTAAAACGCCTTACTATACATGGTCGTTTTTTCGCTAAAACGCCTTACTATACATGGTCGTTTTTCGCTAAAAACGCCTTACTATACATGGTCGTTTTTTTTGCTAAAAAGCCTTACTATACATGGTCGTTTTTTGCTAAAACGCCTTACTATACATGGTCGTTTTTTCGCTAAAAACGCCTTACTATACATGGTCGTTTTTTCGCTCAAAACGCCTTACTATACATGGTCGTTTTTCGCTAAAAACGCCTTACTATACATGGTCGTTTTTTCGCTAAAACGCCTTACTATACATGGTCGTTTTTTTCGGCTCAAAACGCCTTACTATACATGGTCGTTTTTTTCGGCTAAAAACGCCTTACTATACATGGTCGTTTTTTCGCTAAAAACGCCTTACTATACATGGTCGTTTTTTCGCTAAAAACGCCTTACTATACATGGTCGTTTTTTTCGGCCAAAAACGCCTTACTATACATGGTCGTTTTTTTCGACTCAAAACGCCTTACTATACATGGTCGTTTTTTTTAGCTAAAAACGCCTTACTATACATGGTCGTTTTTTCGGCTAAAAACGCCTTACTATACATGGTCGTTTTTCGCTAAAACGCCTTACTATACATGGTCGTTTTTCGCTAAAAACGCCTTACTATACATGGTCGTTTTTTGGCTAAAACGCCTTACTATACATGGTCGCTTTTTTTGTTCAAAACGCCTTACTATACATGGTCGTTTTTGCTTAAAACGCCTTACTATACATGGTCGTTTTTTGCTAAAAACGCCTTACTATACATGGTCGTTTTTTGCTAAAAACGCCTTACTATACATGGTCGTTTTTTCGCTAAAACGCCTTACTATACATGGTCGTTTTTCGCTCAAAACGCCTTACTATACATGGTCGTTTTTTTGCTAAAACGCCTTACTATACATGGTCGTTTTTTCGCTAAAACGCCTTACTATACATGGTCGTTTTTTGGCTAAAAACGCCTTACTATACATGGTCGTTTTTTCGCTAAAACGCCTTACTATACATGGTCGTTTTTTCGCTAAAACGCCTTACTATACATGGTCGTTTTTTTTGCTAAAAACGCCTTACTATACATGGTCGTTTTTTGGCTAAAACGCCTTACTATACATGGTCGTTTTTTTCGCTAAAACGCCTTACTATACATGGTCGTTTTTTTTCGCTAAAACGCCTTACTATACATGGTCGTTTTTTTCGCTAAAACGCCTTACTATACATGGTCGTTTTTTCGCTAAAACGCCTTACTATACATGGTCGTTTTTTTGCTAAAACGCCTTACTATACATGGTCGTTTTTCGCTTAAAACGCCTTACTATACATGGTCGTTTTTTCGCTTAAAACGCCTTACTATACATGGTCGTTTTTTCGCTAAAAACGCCTTACTATACATGGTCGTTTTTTCGCTAAAACGCCTTACTATACATGGTCGTTTTTTTGCTTAAAACGCCTTACTATACATGGTCGTTTTTTTTGCTAAAACGCCTTACTATACATGGTCGTTTTTTCGCTAAAACGCCTTACTATACATGGTCGTTTTTTTTGCTAAAACGCCTTACTATACATGGTCGTTTTTTGGCTAAAACGCCTTACTATACATGGTCGTTTTTTCGCTAAAAACGCCTTACTATACATGGTCGTTTTTTGCTAAAAACGCCTTACTATACATGGTCGTTTTTTGTTAAAACGCCTTACTATACATGGTCGTTTTTTTGCTAAAAACGCCTTACTATACATGGTCGTTTTTAAAACGCCTTACTATACATGGTCGTTTTTCGCTCAAAACGCCTTACTATACATGGTCGTTTTTTCGCTAAAAACGCCTTACTATACATGGTCGTTTTTTTTCGCTAAAACGCCTTACTATACATGGTCGTTTTTTGGCTAAAACGCCTTACTATACATGGTCGTTTTTTGGCTAAAAACGCCTTACTATACATGGTCGTTTTTTCGCTAAAACGCCTTACTATACATGGTCGTTTTTTGGCTAAAAACGCCTTACTATACATGGTCGTTTTTTTGGCTAAAAACGCCTTACTATACATGGTCGTTTTTTCGCTAAAACGCCTTACTATACATGGTCGTTTTTTCGCTAAAACGCCTTACTATACATGGTCGTTTTTTGGCTAAAACGCCTTACTATACATGGTCGTTTTTTCGCTTAAAACGCCTTACTATACATGGTCGTTTTTTTTGGCTAAAACGCCTTACTATACATGGTCGTTTTTTCGCTAAAACGCCTTACTATACATGGTCGTTTTTTCGCTAAAAACGCCTTACTATACATGGTCGTTTTTTCGGCTAAAAACGCCTTACTATACATGGTCGTTTTTTTTTCGCTCAAAACGCCTTACTATACATGGTCGTTTTTTTGCTAAAACGCCTTACTATACATGGTCGTTTTTTGCTAAAAACGCCTTACTATACATGGTCGTTTTTTCGCTAAAACGCCTTACTATACATGGTCGTTTTTCGCTAAAACGCCTTACTATACATGGTCGTTTTTTTGCTAAAACGCCTTACTATACATGGTCGTTTTTTTCTAAAACGCCTTACTATACATGGTCGTTTTTTCGCTAAAACGCCTTACTATACATGGTCGCTTTTTTCGCTAAAACGCCTTACTATACATGGTCGTTTTTAGCTAAAACGCCTTACTATACATGGTCGTTTTCAGTGCTGGATGATGTTGATTTATTATCAAAGCGGACGGCGCCAGCCGATCAGATCTTTACACGCACAAATACTACATTTCCCACAATGCAACGGTGCCGCCGCTATACATGGTCGCTTTATTTCAAAATTTACTATACATGCAGTCGTTCGGATAACAGTGACGTTACTTGCAGATATCCATCAAAAATGGCAAACGGAAGGTGGACACTGAGAACCGCCTTTCTATACATGGTCTTTTTTAGAGTACATGTTCACGGACGTAGCTGTAAAACCTGTGTCGTCTTCTGTGTGGCGAAAGTGTGGCCGTATTGAAAGAGTATAATCTGACACGACACCATGAAACGAAACGCGCGGACAAAAACAATAATATGGACATCGAACAAAGGCCTACTATACATGGTTGAGGAATTAAAACGAAGCCTCAAATCTATACATGGCTCTGTTCAAAAAAGCCAAATCACAAAGCCAGGCTGCTGTCAATGCCAGTTTTATTGTGGCAGAAGAGATCGCTAAATCAGCCCCGCCATTTACGGAGGGGGATTTCATTAAAACGGTTACTTAAAGTTTGTGTCGTTTTTGCCCTGAAAAAAGCAACTCTTTTATACGTGAGCATGAGCAGAAACACCATTGCCGACGAGTAGAGCAGTTGTCCATTAATCGAAAAGAGCAGCTTGTGAAAAGGGGAAAACATTTCATCGCATACTCTTGGCTGTGGATGAGAGCGCCGACATTTCTGACGTTGCCCAGCTGTCAAACTTCATCCGCTGGAGTGGACTGCTGAAGCCTGACAGAAGCGCCCTATACATGGCACAACTACGGAGCATGATTTATTTTGAATGGTCGAAAATTGCGTTACGTTTTTCTATGCATGGCACAACTACATATGGGCTACATGCTTTTTTTCAATTTGAGGGGTAAATGATCTGTTGAAAATTAAACTAATATTTGGTTTTTCATGTAAATGGCCCAATTTTGCTAAAAGATCGAAAATTGAAATTATGGGCTATTGCTGGTGCTTACTTCTTTTCATTCAATGTTGATGGGGTATTTTTATACAAAGAAACTTTGTCTTTGTGCCTGTCGAAAATTAAAGTTTACTGACAGCCATACAGAAAATGTTGCTTTATTTATTTGATCATATTGAAATTAAGTTGTTAGGTTTTCAGTAGATTCAACTTCGTTCAATAAACTACATGGTCGTAGGTTTAAAATTTTCAATGAACATTCGATCAGTCCGCCTCGGCTTAAGCAACGTCTTTTATATTTGCCCTCCGTCCATTTGACTTTGAAACGCCTTACTATACATGGTCGCTTTTTGGCTAAAAACGCCTTACTATACATGGTCGCTTTTTTTGCTAAAAACGCCTTACTATACATGGTCGTTTTTCGGCTAAAACGCCTTACTATACATGGTCGTTTTTTCGCTAAAAACGCCTTACTATACATGGTCGTTTTTTTTTCGCTAAAACGCCTTACTATACATGGTCGTTTTTGCTCAAAACGCCTTACTATACATGGTCGTTTTTGGCTAAAACGCCTTACTATACATGGTCGTTTTTTCGCTAAAAACGCCTTACTATACATGGTCGTTTTCGCTAAAAACGCCTTACTATACATGGTCGTTTTTCGCTAAAACGCCTTACTATACATGGTCGCTTTTTTAGCTAAAACGCCTTACTATACATGGTCGCTTTTTTTCGCTAAAACGCCTTACTATACATGGTCGCTTTTTCGCTAAAACGCCTTACTATACATGGTCGTTTTTTTCGCTAAAACGCCTTACTATACATGGTCGTTTTTCGCTAAAACGCCTTACTATACATGGTCGCTTTTTTTCGCTAAAACGCCTTACTATACATGGTCGTTTTTTCGCTAAAAACGCCTTACTATACATGGTCGTTTTTTTCGCTAAAACGCCTTACTATACATGGTCGTTTTTTTTTCGCTCAAAACGCCTTACTATACATGGTCGTTTTTCGGCTAAAAACGCCTTACTATACATGGTCGTTTTTTTGCTAAAACGCCTTACTATACATGGTCGTTTTTTCGCTAAAACGCCTTACTATACATGGTCGTTTTTTTCGGCTAAAACGCCTTACTATACATGGTCATTTTTTCGCTAAAACGCCTTACTATACATGGTCGTTTTTTTCGGCTAAAACGCCTTACTATACATGGTCGTTTTTTTTCGCTAAAAACGCCTTACTATACATGGTCGTTTTTTTCGGCTAAAACGCCTTACTATACATGGTCGTTTTTTCGCTAAAACGCCTTACTATACATGGTCGTTTTTTGCGCTAAAACGCCTTACTATACATGGTCGCTTTTTTCGCTCAAAACGCCTTACTATACATGGTCGTTTTTTGGCTAAAACGCCTTACTATACATGGTCGTTTTTTCGCTAAAACGCCTTACTATACATGGTCGTTTTTCGCTAAAACGCCTTACTATACATGGTCGTTTTTCGCTAAAAACGCCTTACTATACATGGTCGTTTTTGGCTAAAACGCCTTACTATACATGGTCGCTTTTTTCGCTAAAAACGCCTTACTATACATGGTCGTTTTTTTCGCTAAAAACGCCTTACTATACATGGTCGTTTTTTGCTAAAAACGCCTTACTATACATGGTCGTTTTTTGCTAAAACGCCTTACTATACATGGTCGTTTTTTTCGCTAAAACGCCTTACTATACATGGTCGTTTTTTGGCTAAAACGCCTTACTATACATGGTCGTTTTTTCGCTAAAAACGCCTTACTATACATGGTCGTTTTTCGCTAAAAACGCCTTACTATACATGGTCGTTTTTTCGCTCAAAACGCCTTACTATACATGGTCGTTTTTTCGCTAAAACGCCTTACTATACATGGTCGTTTTTTGGCTAAAAACGCCTTACTATACATGGTCGTTTTTCGCTAAAAACGCCTTACTATACATGGTCGTTTTTTCGCTAAAAACGCCTTACTATACATGGTCGTTTTTTGGCTAAAACGCCTTACTATACATGGTCGTTTTTTTGGCTAAAAACGCCTTACTATACATGGTCGTTTTTTGGCTAAAACGCCTTACTATACATGGTCGTTTTTTTTTCGCTATAAAACGCCTTACTATACATGGTCGTTTTTTGGCTCAAAACGCCTTACTATACATGGTCGTTTTTTTTTGCTAAAACGCCTTACTATACATGGTCGTTTTTGGCTAAAAACGCCTTACTATACATGGTCGTTTTTTCGCTCAAAACGCCTTACTATACATGGTCGTTTTTTCGCTAAAAACGCCTTACTATACATGGTCGCTTTTTCGCTAAAAACGCCTTACTATACATGGTCGTTTTTTGCTAAAAACGCCTTACTATACATGGTCGTTTTTTTCGGCTAAAAACGCCTTTACTATACATGGTCGTTTTTTCGCTAAAAACGCCTTACTATACATGGTCGTTTTTTTCGGCTAAAAACGCCTTACTATACATGGTCGTTTTTCGCTAAAAACGCCTTACTATACATGGTCGTTTTTTCGCTAAAAACGCCTTACTATACATGGTCGTTTTTTGGCTAAAACGCCTTACTATACATGGTCGTTTTTTCGCTAAAACGCCTTACTATACATGGTCGTTTTTTTGCTAAAAACGCCTTACTATACATGGTCGTTTTTTCGGCTAAAAACGCCTTACTATACATGGTCGTTTTTTGCTAAAACGCCTTACTATACATGGTCGTTTTTCGCTAAAAACGCCTTACTATACATGGTCGTTTTTTTCGCTAAAAACGCCTTACTATACATGGTCGTTTTTTCGCTCAAAACGCCTTACTATACATGGTCGTTTTTTTGCTAAAACGCCTTACTATACATGGTCGTTTTTTCGCTAAAAACGCCTTACTATACATGGTCGTTTTTCGCTAAAACGCCTTACTATACATGGTCGTTTTTTTTCGCTAAAAACGCCTTACTATACATGGTCGCTTTTTTTGCTAAAAACGCCTTACTATACATGGTCGTTTTTTTTAAAACGCCTTACTATACATGGTCGTTTTTCGCTAAAAACGCCTTACTATACATGGTCATGTTTTTCGGCTAAAACGCCTTACTATACATGGTCGCTTTTTTCGGCTAAAAACGCCTTACTATACATGGTCGTTTTTTTCGCTTAAAACGCCTTATATACATGGTCGTTTTTTCGCTAAAACGCCTTACTATACATGGTCGTTTTTTACATGGCTAAAACGCCTTACTATACATGGTCGTTTTTTCGCTAAAACGCCTTACTATACATGGTCGTTTTTTTGCTAAAACGCCTTACTATACATGGTCGTTTTTCGGCTCAAAACGCCTTACTATACATGGTCGTTTTTCGCTAAAAACGCCTTACTATACATGGTCGCTTTTTTTTTCGCTAAAAACGCCTTTACTATACATGGTCGTTTTTTCGCTAAAACGCCTTACTATACATGGTCGTTTTTCGCTAAAACGCCTTACTATACATGGTCGTTTTTTGCTAAAAACGCCTTACTATACATGGTCGTTTTTCGCTAAAACGCCTTACTATACATGGTCGTTTTTCGCTAAAAACGCCTTACTATACATGGTCGTTTTTTCGGCTAAAAACGCCTTACTATACATGGTCGTTTTTTTCGCTAAAAACGCCTTACTATACATGGTCGTTTTTTTGGCTAAAAACGCCTTACTATACATGGTCGTTTTTGGCTAAAAACGCCTTACTATACATGGTCGTTTTTTTCGCTCAAAACGCCTTACTATACATGGTCGTTTTCGCTAAAACGCCTTACTATACATGGTCGCTTTTTGGCTAAAAACGCCTTACTATACATGGTCGTTTTTTTCGGCTAAAAACGCCTTACTATACATGGTCGTTTTTTTGTTAAAAACGCCTTACTATACATGGTCGTTTTTTCGGCTAAAACGCCTTACTATACATGGTCGTTTTTTCGGCTAAAAACGCCTTACTATACATGGTCGTTTTTTCGCTAAAACGCCTTACTATACATGGTCGTTTTTTTTCGCTAAAACGCCTTACTATACATGGTCGTTTTTTAGGCTCTAAAACGCCTTACTATACATGGTCGTTTTTTCGCTAAAAACGCCTTACTATACATGGTCGTTTTTCGGCTAAAAACGCCTTACTATACATGGTCGTTTTTTTGGCTAAAAACGCCTTACTATACATGGTCGTTTTTTCGGCTAAAAACGCCTTACTATACATGGTCGTTTTTTTCGCTTAAAACGCCTTACTATACATGGTCGTTTTTTCGCTAAAACGCCTTACTATACATGGTCGTTTTTTAAAACGCCTTACTATACATGGTCGTTTTTTCGCTAAAACGCCTTACTATACATGGTCGTTTTTTCGCTAAAACGCTTACTATACATGGTCGTTTTTTCGCTAAAAACGCCTTACTATACATGGTCGTTTTTTTGGCTAAAACGCCTTACTATACATGGTCGTTTTTGGCTAAAACGCCTTACTATACATGGTCGTTTTTTTCGCTAAAACGCCTTACTATACATGGTCGTTTTTTCGCTAAAAACGCCTTACTATACATGGTCGTTTTTTGGCTAAAACGCCTTACTATACATGGTCGCTTTTCGGCTAAAAACCTTACTATACATGGTCGTTTTTTTCGCTAAAACGCCTTACTATACATGGTCGTTTTTTGGCTAAAAACGCCTTACTATACATGGTCGCTTTTTCGCTAAAAACGCCTTACTATACATGGTCGTTTTTTTGCTAAAACGCCTTACTATACATGGTCGCTTTTTTGGCTAAAAACGCCTTACTATACATGGTCGTTTTCGCTAAAAACGCCTTACTATACATGGTCGTTTTTTTTCGCTCAAAACGCCTTACTATACATGGTCGTTTTTTCGCTAAAAACGCCTTTACTATACATGGTCGCTTTTTTTGGCTAAAAACGCCTTTACTATACATGGTCGTTTTTTCGCTAAAAACGCCTTACTATACATGGTCGTTTTTTTTCGCTCAAAACGCCTTACTATACATGGTCGTTTTTTCGCTAAAACGCCTTTACTATACATGGTCGTTTTTTTCGCTAAAAACGCCTTACTATACATGGTCGTTTTTTCGGCTAAAACGCCTTACTATACATGGTCGTTTTTTCGCTAAAACGCCTTACTATACATGGTCGTTTTTTTTCGGTTAAAAACGCCTACTATACATGGTCGTTTTTTCGCTAAAACGCCTTACTATACATGGTCGTTTTTTTTCGCTAAAACGCCTTACTATACATGGTCGTTTTTTCGCTAAAAACGCCTTACTATACATGGTCGTTTTTTCGCTAAAACGCCTTACTATACATGGTCGTTTTTTTCGCTAAAACGCCATACTATACATGGTCGTTTTTTTTCGCTAAAACGCCTTACTATACATGGTCGTTTTTTTTTGCTAAAACGCCTTACTATACATGGTCGTTTTTTTTCGTCTAAAAACGCCTTACTATACATGGTCGTTTTTTTCGGCTAAAACGCCTTACTATACATGGTCGTTTTTTTTGCTAAAAACGCCTTACTATACATGGTCGTTTTTTTCGCTAAAAACGCCTTACTATACATGGTCGTTTTTTTCGCTAAAAACGCCTTACTATACATGGTCGTTTTTTTTTGGCTAAAAACGCCTTACTATACATGGTCGATTTTTTTGTGCGAAAACGCCTTACTATACATGGTCGTTTTTTTTGGCTAAAAACGCCTTACTATACATGGTCGTTTTTTTAGGCTAAAAACGCCTTACTATACATGGTCGTTTTTTTTGGCTAAAAACGCCTTACTATACATGGTCGTTTTTTTCAACATAAAACGCCTTACTATACATGGTCGTTTTTGCTAAAAACGCCTTACTATACATGGTCGTTTTTCGGCTAAAACGCCTTACTATACATGGTCGTTTCGTTAAAACGCCTTACTATACATGGTCGTTTTTTTCGCTAAAACGCCTTACTATACATGGTCGTTTTTTTCGCTAAAACGCCTTACTATACATGGTCGTTTTTTCGCTAAAAACGCCTTACTATACATGGTCGTTTTTTCGCTAAAACGCCTTACTATACATGGTCGTTTTTTCGCTAAAAACGCCTTACTATACATGGTCGTTTTTTTCGCTAAAACGCCTTACTATACATGGTCGTTTTTCGCTAAAACGCCTTACTATACATGGTCGCTTTTTCGCTAAAAACGCCTTACTATACATGGTCGCTTTTTCGCTAAAAACGCCTTTACTATACATGGTCGTTTTTTCGCTTAAAACGCCTTACTATACATGGTCGTTTTTTTCGCTAAAAACGCCTTACTATACATGGTCGCTTTTTCGCTAAAAACGCCTTACTATACATGGTCGTTTTCGCTAAAAACGCCTTACTATACATGGTCGTTTTTTTCGCTAAAACGCCTTACTATACATGGTCGTTTTTTTCGCTAAAACGCTTTACTATACATGGTCGTTTTTTCGCTAAAAACGCCTTACTATACATGGTCGTTTTTTTTCGCTAAAAACGCCTTACTATACATGGTCGTTTTTTCGCTAAAACGCCTTACTATACATGGTCGTTTTTTTTTCGCTAAAACGCCTTACTATACATGGTCGTTTTCGCTCTAAAACGCCTTACTATACATGGTCGTTTTTTCGCTAAAAACGCCTTACTATACATGGTCGTTTTTTTTCGCTAAAAACGCCTTACTATACATGGTCGTTTTTTCGCTAAAAACGCCTTACTATACATGGTCGTTTTTTCGCTAAAAACGCCTTACTATACATGGTCGCTTTTTTCGGCTAAAACGCCTTACTATACATGGTCGCTTTTTTTTTGGCTAAAACGCCTTACTATACATGGTCGCTTTTTTCGCTAAAAACGCCTTACTATACATGGTCGTTTTTTTCGCTAAAAACGCCTTACTATACATGGTCGCTTTTTTCGCTAAAACGCCTTACTATACATGGTCGTTTTTTTCGTTAAAACGCCTTACTATACATGGTCGTTTTTTTTTCGCTAAAACGCCTTACTATACATGGTCGTTTTTTCGCTAAAAACGCCTTACTATACATGGTCGTTTTTTTCGCTCAAAAACGCCTTACTATACATGGTCGTTTTTCGGCTAAAAACGCCTTACTATACATGGTCGTTTTTTCGCTAAAAACGCCTTACTATACATGGTCGTTTTTTCGCTAAAAACGCCTTACTATACATGGTCGTTTTTTCGGCTAAAAACGCCTTTACTATACATGGTCGTCTTTTTTCGCTAAAACGCCTTACTATACATGGTCGTTTTTCGCTAAAAACGCCTTACTATACATGGTCGTTTTTTCGCTAAAACGCCTTACTATACATGGTCGTTTTTTTTTGCTTAAAACGCCTTTACTATACATGGTCGTTTTTTTCGCTAAAACGCCTTTACTATACATGGTCGTTTTTTTTCGCTAAAAACGCCTTACTATACATGGTCGCTTTTTTTCGCTAAAAACGCCTTACTATACATGGTCGTTTTTTCGCTAAAACGCCTTACTATACATGGTCGTTTTTTCGCTAAAAACGCCTTACTATACATGGTCGCTTTTTTAGGCTAAAAACGCCTTACTATACATGGTCGTTTTTCGGCTAAAAACGCCTTACTATACATGGTCGTTTTTTTTCGCTTAAAAACGCCTTACTATACATGGTCGTTTTTTCGCTAAAAACGCCTTACTATACATGGTCGTTTTTTCGCTAAAAACGCCTTACTATACATGGTCGTTTTTTTCGGCTAAAAACGCCTTACTATACATGGTCGTTTTTTCGGCTAAAAATGCCTTACTATACATGGCCGCTTTTTTCGCTAAAACGCCTTACTATACATGGTCGTTTTTTCGCCTAAAACGCCTTACTATACACATGGTCGCTTTTCGCTAAAAACGCCTTACTATACATGGTCGTTTTTTCGCTCAAAACGCTTACTATACATGGTCGTTTTTTTTTCGCTAAAAACGCCTTTACTATACATGGTCGTTTTTCGCTTAAAACGCTTACTATACATGGTCGCTTTTTTCGCTAAAAACGCCTTACTATACATGGTCGCTTTTTTCGCTCAAACGCCTTACTATACATGGTCGTTTTTTCGCTAAAAACGCCTTACTATACATGGTCGTTTTTTCGGCTAAAAACGCCTTACTATACATGGTCGTTTTTTCGGCTAAAAACGCCTTACTATACATGGTCGTTTTTTTTGGCTAAAACGCCTTACTATACATGGTCGTTTTTTTCGGCTCAAAACGCCTTACTATACATGGTCGTTTTTTTGGCTAAAAACGCCTTACTATACATATGGTCGTTTTTTCGCTAAAACGCCTTACTATACATGGTCGTTTTTTCGCTAAAACGCCTTACTATACATGGTCGTTTTTTGCTAAAAACGCCTTACTATACATGGTCGTTTTTTTTGGCTAAAAACGCCTTACTATACATGGTCGTTTTTTTTGGCTAAAACGCCTTACTATACATGGTCGTTTTTTTTTCGCTAAAAACGCCTTACTATACATGGTCGTTTTTCGCTAAAACGCCTTACTATACATGGTCTTTTTTCGGCTAAAAACGCCTTACTATACATGGTCGTTTTTTTGGCTCAAAACGCCTTAATATACATGGTCGTTTTTTTCGGCTAAAACGCCTTACTAAACATGGTCGTTTTTTTCGGCTCAAAACGCCTTACTAGACATGGTCTTTTTTTCGGCTCAAAACGCCTTACTATACATGGTCGTTTTTTCGCTAAAACGCCTTACTATACATGGTCGTTTTTTCGCTAAAAACGCCTTACTATACATGGTCGTTTTTTCGCTAAAACGCCTTACTATACATGGTCGTTTTTCGCTAAAAACGCCTTACTATACATGGTCGTTTTTTCGCTAAAACGCCTTACTATACATGGTCGCTTTTTTCGCTAAAACGCCTTACTATACATGGTCGTTTTTTTCGCTAAAACGCCTTACTATACATGGTCGTTTTTTCGCTAAAACGCCTTACTATACATGGTCGTTTT
The DNA here is from genome assembly GCA_026261675.1 of Hippocampus mohnikei. Lineage (NCBI taxonomy): Eukaryota > Metazoa > Chordata > Actinopteri > Syngnathiformes > Syngnathidae > Hippocampus > Hippocampus mohnikei. Next base: position 2,944,401 of record JAKGUB010000345.1, read on the forward strand.
TTTTTTTTCGCTCGCTAAAACGCCTTACTATACATGGTCGTTTTTTCGCTAAAAACGCCTTACTATACATGGTCGTTTTTTCGCTAAAAACGCCTTACTATACATGGTCGTTTTTTTCGCTAAAACGCCTTACTATACATGGTCGTTTTTTCGCTAAAACGCCTTACTATACATGGTCGTTTTTTCGCTAAAACGCCTTACTATACATGGTCGTTTTTTCGCTAAAAACGCCTTACTATACATGGTCGTTTTTTCGCTAAAACGCCTTACTATACATGGTCGTTTTTTCGCTAAAACGCCTTACTATACATGGTCGTTTTTTCGCTAAAACGCCTTACTATACATGGTCGTTTTTTTCGCTAAAACGCCTTACTATACATGGTCGTTTTTTTCGCTAAAACGCCTTACTATACATGGTCGTTTTTTCGCTAAAACGCCTTACTATACATGGTCGTTTTTTTCGCTAAAACGCCTTACTATACATGGTCGCTTTTTTTCGCTAAAAACGCCTTACTATACATGGTCGTTTTTTTCGCTAAAACGCCTTACTATACATGGTCGTTTTTTCGCTAAAACGCCTTACTATACATGGTCGTTTTTTTCGCTAAAACGCCTTACTATACATGGTCGTTTTTTCGCTAAAACGCCTTACTATACATGGTCGTTTTTTTCGCTAAAACGCCTTACTATACATGGTCGTTTTTTCGCTAAAACGCCTTACTATACATGGTCGTTTTTTCGCTAAAAACGCCTTACTATACATGGTCGTTTTTTTCGCTAAAACGCCTTACTATACATGGTCGTTTTTCGCTAAAAACGCCTTACTATACATGGTCGTTTTTTCGCTAAAACGCCTTACTATACATGGTCGCTTTTTCGCTAAAAACGCCTTACTATACATGGTCGTTTTTTCGCTAAAACGCCTTACTATACATGGTCGTTTTTTCGCTAAAACGCCTTACTATACATGGTCGTTTTTTCGCTAAAACGCCTTACTATACATGGTCGCTTTTTTCGCTAAAAACGCCTTACTATACATGGTCGTTTTTTCGCTAAAAACGCCTTACTATACATGGTCGTTTTTTCGCTAAAAACGCCTTACTATACATGGTCGTTTTTTTCGCTAAAACGCCTTACTATACATGGTCGTTTTTTCGCTAAAAACGCCTTACTATACATGGTCGTTTTTTCGCTAAAACGCCTTACTATACATGGTCGTTTTTTCGCTAAAACGCCTTACTATACATGGTCGTTTTTTCGCTAAAAACGCCTTACTATACATGGTCGTTTTTTCGCTAAAACGCCTTACTATACATGGTCGTTTTTTCGCTAAAACGCCTTACTATACATGGTCGTTTTTTCGCTAAAACGCCTTACTATACATGGTCGTTTTTTCGCTAAAACGCCTTACTATACATGGTCGTTTTTTCGCTAAAAACGCCTTACTATACATGGTCGTTTTTTTCGCTAAAACGCCTTACTATACATGGTCGTTTTTTCGCTAAAAACGCCTTACTATACATGGTCGTTTTTTCGCTAAAACGCCTTACTATACATGGTCGTTTTTTTTCGCTAAAACGCCTTACTATACATGGTCGTTTTTTCGCTAAAAACGCCTTACTATACATGGTCGTTTTTTTTCGCTAAAAACGCCTTACTATACATGGTCGTTTTTTCGCTAAAACGCCTTACTATACATGGTCGTTTTTTCGCTAAAACGCCTTACTATACATGGTCGTTTTTTTCGCTAAAAACGCCTTACTATACATGGTCGTTTTTTCGCTAAAACGCCTTACTATACATGGTCGTTTTTTCGCTAAAAACGCCTTACTATACATGGTCGTTTTTTCGCTAAAACGCCTTACTATACATGGTCGCTTTTTTCGCTAAAACGCCTTACTATACATGGTCGTTTTTTCGCTAAAACGCCTTACTATACATGGTCGTTTTTTTCGCTAAAACGCCTTACTATACATGGTCGTTTTTTTCGCTAAAACGCCTTACTATACATGGTCGTTTTTTCGCTAAAACGCCTTACTATACATGGTCGTTTTTTCGCTAAAAACGCCTTACTATACATGGTCGTTTTTTCGCTAAAACGCCTTACTATACATGGTCGTTTTTTTCGCTAAAAACGCCTTACTATACATGGTCGCTTTTTCGCTAAAAACGCCTTACTATACATGGTCGTTTTTTCGCTAAAACGCCTTACTATACATGGTCGTTTTTTCGCTAAAACGCCTTACTATACATGGTCGTTTTTCGCTAAAACGCCTTACTATACATGGTCGTTTTTTCGCTAAAAACGCCTTACTATACATGGTCGTTTTTTCGCTAAAACGCCTTACTATACATGGTCGTTTTTTCGCTAAAAACGCCTTACTATACATGGTCGTTTTTTCGCTAAAAACGCCTTACTATACATGGTCGTTTTTTCGCTAAAACGCCTTACTATACATGGTCGTTTTTTCGCTAAAACGCCTTACTATACATGGTCGTTTTTTCGCTAAAAACGCCTTACTATACATGGTCGTTTTTTTCGCTAAAAACGCCTTACTATACATGGTCGTTTTTTTCGCTAAAACGCCTTACTATACATGGTCGTTTTTTCGCTAAAACGCCTTACTATACATGGTCGCTTTTTTCGCTAAAACGCCTTACTATACATGGTCGTTTTTTCGCTAAAACGCCTTACTATACATGGTCGTTTTTTCGCTAAAAACGCCTTACTATACATGGTCGTTTTTTCGCTAAAACGCCTTACTATACATGGTCGTTTTTTCGCTAAAACGCCTTACTATACATGGTCGCTTTTTTCGCTAAAAACGCCTTACTATACATGGTCGTTTTTTCGCTAAAAACGCCTTACTTTTCGTTTTTTTTAAAAACGCCTTACTATACATGGTCGTTTTTTCGCTAAAAACGCCTTACTATACATGGTCGTTTTTTCGCTAAAAACGCCTTACTATACATGGTCGTTTTTTCGCTAAAACGCCTTACTATACATGGTCGTTTTTCGCTAAAACGCCTTACTATACATGGTCGTTTTTTCGCTAAAACGCCTTACTATACATGGTCGTTTTTTTCGCTAAAACGCCTTACTATACATGGTCGTTTTTTCGCTAAAAACGCCTTACTATACATGGTCGTTTTTCGCTAAAAACGCCTTACTATACATGGTCGTTTTTTCGCTAAAACGCCTTACTATACATGGTCGTTTTTTTCGCTAAAAACGCCTTACTATACATGGTCGTTTTTTCGCTAAAACGCCTTACTATACATGGTCGTTTTTTCGCTAAAACGCCTTACTATACATGGTCGTTTTTTCGCTAAAAACGCCTTACTATACATGGTCGTTTTTTCGCTAAAACGCCTTACTATACATGGTCGTTTTTTCGCTAAAAACGCCTTACTATACATGGTCGCTTTTTTCGCTAAAACGCCTTACTATACATGGTCGTTTTTTCGCTAAAACGCCTTACTATACATGGTCGTTTTTTTCGCTAAAAACGCCTTACTATACATGGTCGTTTTTTTTCGCTAAAAACGCCTTACTATACATGGTCGTTTTTTCGCTAAAACGCCTTACTATACATGGTCGTTTTTTCGCTAAAAACGCCTTACTATACATGGTCGTTTTTTCGCTAAAACGCCTTACTATACATGGTCGTTTTTTTCGCTAAAACGCCTTACTATACATGGTCGTTTTTTCGCTAAAAACGCCTTACTATACATGGTCGTTTTTTCGCTAAAACGCCTTACTATACATGGTCGTTTTTTCGCTAAAAACGCCTTACTATACATGGTCGTTTTTTCGCTAAAACGCCTTACTATACATGGTCGTTTTTTCGCTAAAAACGCCTTACTATACATGGTCGTTTTTTCGCTAAAAACGCCTTACTATACATGGTCGTTTTTTCGCTAAAACGCCTTACTATACATGGTCGTTTTTTCGCTAAAACGCCTTACTATACATGGTCGTTTTTTTCGCTAAAAACGCCTTACTATACATGGTCGTTTTTTCGCTAAAAACGCCTTACTATACATGGTCGTTTTTTCGCTAAAACGCCTTACTATACATGGTCGTTTTTTCGCTAAAACGCCTTACTATACATGGTCGTTTTTTCGCTAAAACGCCTTACTATACATGGTCGTTTTTTCGCTAAAAACGCCTTACTATACATGGTCGTTTTTTCGCTAAAACGCCTTACTATACATGGTCGTTTTTTCGCTAAAACGCCTTACTATACATGGTCGTTTTTTCGCTAAAACGCCTTACTATACATGGTCGCTTTTTTTCGCTAAAACGCCTTACTATACATGGTCGTTTTTTCGCTAAAACGCCTTACTATACATGGTCGTTTTTCGCTAAAACGCCTTACTATACATGGTCGTTTTTTTCGCTAAAACGCCTTACTATACATGGTCGTTTTTTTCGCTAAAACGCCTTACTATACATGGTCGTTTTTTCGCTAAAACGCCTTACTATACATGGTCGTTTTTTTTCGCTAAAACGCCTTACTATACATGGTCGTTTTTTCGCTAAAACGCCTTACTATACATGGTCGTTTTTTTCGCTAAAACGCCTTACTATACATGGTCGTTTTTTTTCGCTTACTAAAACGCCTTACTATACATGGTCGTTTTTTCGCTAAAAACGCCTTACTATACATGGTCGTTTTTCGCTAAAACGCCTTACTATACATGGTCGTTTTTTCGCTAAAACGCCTTACTATACATGGTCGTTTTTTTCGCTAAAAACGCCTTACTATACATGGTCGTTTTTTCGCTAAAAACGCCTTACTATACATGGTCGTTTTTGGCTAAAAACGCCTTACTATACATGGTCGTTTTTTCGCTAAAACGCCTTACTATACATGGTCGTTTTTTCGCTAAAACGCCTTACTATACATGGTCGTTTTTTCGCTAAAACGCCTTACTATACATGGTCGTTTTTTCGCTAAAACGCCTTACTATACATGGTCGTTTTTTCGCTAAAACGCCTTACTATACATGGTCGTTTTTTCGCTAAAAACGCCTTACTATACATGGTCGTTTTTTCGCTAAAAACGCCTTACTATACATGGTCGTTTTTTTCGCTAAAAACGCCTTACTATACATGGTCGTTTTTTCGCTAAAACGCCTTACTATACATGGTCGTTTTTTCGCTAAAACGCCTTACTATACATGGTCGTTTTTTCGCTAAAACGCCTTACTATACATGGTCGTTTTTCGCTAAAACGCCTTACTATACATGGTCGTTTTTTCGCTAAAACGCCTTACTATACATGGTCGTTTTTTCGCTAAAACGCCTTACTATACATGGTCGTTTTTTTTCGCTAAAACGCCTTACTATACATGGTCGTTTTTTCGCTAAAAACGCCTTACTATACATGGTCGTTTTTTCGCTAAAAACGCCTTACTATACATGGTCGCTTTTTTTTCGCTAAAAACGCCTTACTATACATGGTCGTTTTTTCGCTAAAAACGCCTTACTATACATGGTCGTTTTTCGCTAAAAACGCCTTACTATACATGGTCGTTTTTTCGCTAAAACGCCTTACTATACATGGTCGTTTTTTCGCTAAAACGCCTTACTATACATGGTCGTTTTTTCGCTAAAACGCCTTACTATACATGGTCGTTTTTCGCTAAAAACGCCTTACTATACATGGTCGCTTTTTTTCGCTAAAAACGCCTTACTATACATGGTCGTTTTTTCGCTAAAAACGCCTTACTATACATGGTCGTTTTTTTGCTTAAAACGCCTTACTATACATGGTCGTTTTTTGGCTCAAAACGCCTTACTATACATGGTCGTTTTTTGCTAAAAACGCCTTACTATACATGGTCGTTTTTTTTCGCTAAAACGCCTTACTATACATGGTCGCTTTTTTCGCTAAAAACGCCTTACTATACATGGTCGTTTTTTTCGGCTAATAACGCCTTACTATACATGGTCGTTTTTTTCGGTAAAAAACGCCTTACTATACATGGTCATTTTTTTTTTGCTAAAAACGCCTTACTATACATGGTCGTTTTTTTGGCTAAAAACGCCTTACTATACATGGTCGTTTTTTTGCTAAAACGCCTTACTATACATGGTCGTTTTTTTGTTAAAAACGCCTTACTATACATGGTCGTTTTTCGCTAAAACGCCTTACTATACATGGTCGTTTTTGTCTAAAACGCCTTACTATACATGGTCGCTTTTTTTGCTCAAAACGCCTTACTATACATGGTCGTTTTTTCGCTAAAAACGCCTTACTATACATGGTCGTTTTTTCGCTAAAAACGCCTTACTATACATGGTCGTTTTTCGCTAAAACGCCTTACTATACATGGTCGTTTTTTTCGGCCTAAAACGCCTTACTATACATGGTCGTTTTTTCGGCTAAAAACGCCTTACTATACATGGTCGTTTTTTCGCTAAAACGCCTTACTATACATGGTCGCTTTTTTCGCTAAAAACGCCTTACTATACATGGTCGTTTTTTTGCTAAAAACGCCTTACTATACATGGTCGTTTTTTCGTTAAAACGCCTTACTATACATGGTCGTTTTTTGGCTAAAAACGCCTTACTATACATGGTCGTTTTTTCGCTAAAAACGCCTTACTATACATGGTCGTTTTTTCGCTAAAACGCCTTACTATACATGGTCGTTTTTTCGCTAAAAACGCCTTACTATACATGGTCTTTTTTTTCGTTAAAACGCCTTACTATACATGGTCGTTTTTTCGCTAAAACGCCTTACTATACATGGTCGTTTGTTTTTCGCTCAAAACGCCTTACTATACATGGTCGTTTTTTCGTTAAAACGCTTACTATACATGGTCGTTTTTTCGCTAAAACGCCTTACTATACATGGTCGCTTTTTTTTGCTAAAAACGCCTTACTATACATGGTCGCTTTTTCGCTCAAAACGCCTTACTATACATGGTCGCTTTTTTCGCTCAAAACGCCTTACTATACATGGTCGCTTTTTTGGTTAAAACGCCTTACTATACATGGTCGTTTTTTTAAAACGCCTTACTATACATGGTCGTTTTTTGTTTAAAACGCCTTACTATACATGGTCGCTTTTTCGTTAAAACGCCTTACTATACATGGTCGTTTTTGGCTAAAACGCCTTACTATACATGGTCGCTTTTTTTCGCTAAAAACGCCTTACTATACATGGTCGTTTTTCGCTAAAAACGCCTTACTATACATGGTCGTTTTTTCGCTTAAAACGCCTTACTATACATGGTCGTTTTTTCGCTAAAAACGCCTTACTATACATGGTCGTTTTTTGGTTAAAAACGCCTTACTATACATGGTCGTTTTTTCGTTAAAACGCCTTACTATACATGGTCGCTTTTTTCGCTAAAAACGCCTTACTATACATGGTCGTTTTTTTGCTAAAAACGCCTTACTATACATGGTCGTTTTTTGGTTAAAAACGCCTTACTATACAATGTCGTTTTTTTCGGCTAAAAACGCCTTACTATACATGGTCATTTTTTTTTGGCTAAAAACGCCTTACTATACATGGTCGTTTTTTCGCTTAAAACGCCTTACTATACATGGTCGTTTTTTCGCTAAAACGCCTTACTATACATGGTCGTTTTTTCGCTAAAAACGCCTTACTATACATGGTCGTTTTTTCGCTAAAACGCCTTACTATACATGGTCGTTTTTTTCGGCTAAAAACGCCTTACTATACATGGTCGTTTTTTCCGTTAAAAACGCCTTACTATACATGGTCGTTTTTTTCGCTAAAACGCCTTACTATACATGGTCATTTTTTTGTTAAAAACGCCTTACTATACATGGTCGTTTTTTTAGCTAAAAACGCCTTACTATACATGGTCGTTTTTTTGGTTAAAAACGCCTTACTATACATGGTCGTTTTTTTCGGCTAAAACGCCTTACTATACATGGTCGTTTTTTTCGGCTAAAAACGCCTTACTATACATGGTCGTTTTTTGGTTAAAAACGCCTTACTATACATGGTCGTTTTTTCGGCTCAAAACGCCTTACTATACATGGTCGTTTTTTTCGGCTCAAAACGCCTTACTATACATGGTCATTTTTTTGTTAAAAACGCCTTACTATACATGGTCGTTTTTTTTCGGCTCAAAACGCCTTACTATACATGGTCATTTTTTTTGTTAAAAACGCCTTACTATACATGGTCGTTTTTTTGGTTAAAAACGCCTTACTATACATGGTCGTTTTTTTGTTAAAAACGCCTTACTATACATGGTCGTTTTTTTGTTAAAAACGCCTTACTATACATGGTCGTTTTTTCGGCTCAAAACGCCTTACTATACATGGTCGTTTTTTTCGGCTAAAAACGCCTTACTATACATGGTCGTTTTTTTTGCTAAAACGCCTTACTATTCATGGTCGTTTTTTCGCTCAAAACGCCTTACTATACATGGTCATTTTTTTGCTAAAAACGCCTTACTATACATGGTCGTTTTTTTAGCTAAAAACGCCTTACTATACATGGTCGTTTTTTTGGCTCAAAACGCCTTACTATACATGGTCGTTTTTTCGCTCAAAACGCCTTACTATACATGGTCGTTTTTCGGCTCAAAACGCCTTACTATACATGGTCGTTTTTTTGGTTAAAAACGCCTTACTATACATGGTCGTTTTTTTCGGCTCAAAACGCCTTACTATACATGGTCGTTTTTTTCGGCTCAAAACGCCTTACTATACATGGTCATTTTTTTGTTAAAAACGCCTTACTATACATGGTCGTTTTTTTCGGCTCAAAACGCCTTACTATACATGGTCATTTTTTCGCTAAAAACGCCTTACTATACATGGTCGTTTTTTGTTAAAAACGCCTTACTATACATGGTCGTTTTTTCGCTCAAAACGCCTTACTATACATGGTCGTTTTTTCGCTTAAAACGCCTTACTATACATGGTCATTTTTTCGCTCAAAACGCCTTACTATACATGGTCGTTTTTCGCTCAAAACGCCTTACTATACATGGTCGTTTTTCGCTCAAAACGCCTTACTATACATGGTCGTTTTTTCGCTCAAAACGCCTTACTATACATGGTCGTTTTTTCGCTCAAAACGCCTTACTATACATGGTCGTTTTTTCGCTCAAAACGCCTTACTATACATGGTCGTTTTTTCGCTAAAAACGCCTTACTATACATGGTCATTTTTTCGCTTAAAACGCCTTACTATACATGGTCGTTTTTTCGCTCAAAACGCCTTACTATACATGGTCGTTTTTTCGCTAAAACGCCTTACTATACATGGTCGTTTTTTCGCTCAAAACGCCTTACTATACATGGTCATTTTTTTGCTAAAAACGCCTTACTATACATGGTCGTTTTTTCGCTCAAAACGCCTTACTATACATGGTCGTTTTTTCGCTCAAAACGCCTTACTATACATGGTCGTTTTTTTCGCTAAAAACGCCTTACTATACATGGTCGTTTTTTCGCTCAAAACGCCTTACTATACATGGTCGCTTTTTTTCGCTCAAAACGCCTTACTATACATGGTCGTTTTTTCGCTCAAAACGCCTTACTATACATGGTCGTTTTTTAGCTAAAAACGCCTTACTATACATGGTCGATTTTTTCGCTCAAAACGCCTTACTATACATGGTCGTTTTTTCGCTCAAAACGCCTTACTATACATGGTCGTTTTTTCGCTCAAAACGCCTTACTATACATGGTCGTTTTTTTCGCTCAAAACGCCTTACTATACATGGTCGTTTTTTCGCTCAAAACGCCTTACTATACATGGTCGTTTTTTTGTTAAAAACGCCTTACTATACATGGTCGTTTTTTCGCTCAAAACGCCTTACTATACATGGTCGTTTTTTCGCTCAAAATGCCTTACTATACATGGTCAGTTTTTTTGTTAAAAACGCCTTACTATACATGGTCGTTTTTTCGCTCAAAACGCCTTACTATACATGGTCGTTTTTGGTTAAAAACGCCTTACTATACATGGTCGTTTTTTGTTAAAAACGCCTTACTATACATGGTCGTTTTTTCGCTAAAACGCCTTACTATACATGGTCATTTTTTGGTTAAAAACGCCTTACTATACATGGTCGTTTTTTCGCTCAAAACGCCTTACTATACATGGTCGTTTTTTTCGGCTCAAAACGCCTTACTATACATGGTCGTTTTTTTCCGCTCAAAAAGCCTTACTAAACATGGTCGTTTTTTTGTTAAAACGCCTTACTATACATGGTCGTTTTTTCGCTCAAAACGCCTTACTATACATGGTCATTTTTTTGGTTAAAAACGCCTTACTATACATGGTCGTTTTTTTCGGCTCAAAACGCCTTACTATACATGGTCGTTTTTTTCGGCTCAAAACGCCTTACTATACATGGTCATTTTTTCGCTAAAAACGCCTTACTATACATGGTCGTTTTTTGGTTAAAACGCCTTACTATACATGGTCGTTTTTTGTTAAAACGCCTTACTATACATGGTCGTTTTTTTCAACATAAAACGCCTTACTATACATGGTCGTTTTTTTAGGCTAAAAACGCCTTACTATACATGGTCGTTTTTTTGCTAAAAACGCCTTACTATACATGGTCATTTTTTTGTTAAAACGCCTTACTATACATGGTCGTTTTTTTTGCTAAAAACGCCTTACTATACATGGTCGTTTTTTTCGGCTCAAAACGCCTTACTATACATGGTCATTTTTTGGTTAAAAACGCCTTACTATACATGGTCGTTTTTTTCGGCTCAAAACGCCTTACTATACATGGTCGTTTTTTTCCGCTCAAAACGCCTTACTATACATGGTCGTTTTTTTCGGCTCAAAACGCCTTACTATACATGGTCGTTTTTTTCCGCTCAAAACGCCTTACTATACATGGTCGTTTTTTTCGGCTCAAAACGCCTTACTATACATGGTCATTTTTTGGCTAAAAACGCCTTACTATACATGGTCGTTTTTTCGGCTCAAAACGCCTTACTATACATGGTCGTTTTTTCGGCTCAAAACGCCTTACTATACATGGTCGTTTTTCGCTCAAAACGCCTTACTATACATGGTCATTTTTTGGTTAAAACGCCTTACTATACATGGTCGTTTTTCGCTCAAAACGCCTTACTATACATGGTCGTTTTTTCGCTCAAAACGCCTTACTATACATGGTCGTTTTTTTGCTCAAAACGCCTTACTATACATGGTCATTTTTTCGCTTAAAACGCCTTACTATACATGGTCGTTTTTTCGCTCAAAACGCCTTACTATACATGGTCGTTTTTTTCGGCTCAAAACGCCTTACTATACATGGTCGTTTTTTTTGCTCAAAACGCCTTACTATACATGGTCGTTTTTTTGGTTAAAAACGCCTTACTATACATGGTCGTTTTTTTCGGCTCAAAACGCCTTACTATACATGGTCGTTTTTTTCGGCTCAAAACGCCTTACTATACATGGTCGTTTTTTTCGGCTCAAAACGCCTTACTATACATGGTCGTTTTTCGCTAAAAACGCCTTACTATACATGGTCATTTTTTTGGTTAAAAACGCCTTACTATACATGGTCGTTTTTTCACGCTCAAAACGCCTTACTATACATGGTCGTTTTTTTCGCTCAAAACGCCTTACTATACATGGTCGTTTTTTCGCTAAAACGCCTTACTATACATGGTCGTTTTTTTCGCTCAAAACGCCTTACTATACATGGTCGTTTTTTCGCTAAAAACGCCTTACTATACATGGTCGTTTTTTCGCTCAAAACGCCTTACTATACATGGTCGTTTTTTCGCTCAAAACGCCTTACTATACATGGTCATTTTTTTGCTAAAAACGCCTTACTATACATGGTCGCTTTTTTCGCTCAAAACGCCTTACTATACATGGTCGTTTTTTCGCTCAAAACGCCTTACTATACATGGTCGTTTTTTCGCTCAAAACGCCTTACTATACATGGTCGTTTTTTCGCTAAAACGCCTTACTATACATGGTCGTTTTTTTGCTTAAAACGCCTTACTATACATGGTCATTTTTTTCGCTAAAAACGCCTTACTATACATGGTCGTTTTTTCGCTCAAAACGCCTTACTATACATGGTCGTTTTTTCGCTCAAAACGCCTTACTATACATGGTCGTTTTTTCGCTCAAAACGCCTTACTATACATGGTCGTTTTTTGGCTCAAAACGCCTTACTATACATGGTCGTTTTTTCGCTAAAACGCCTTACTATACATGGTCGTTTTTTCGCTCAAAACGCCTTACTATACATGGTCGTTTTTTTGCTTAAAACGCCTTACTATACATGGTCGCCTTACTATACATGGTCGTTTTTTGCTAAAAACGCCTTACTATACATGGTCGTTTTTTCGCTAAAAACGCCTTACTATACATGGTCGTTTTTTCGCTCAAAACGCCTTACTATACATGGTCGTTTTTTCGCTCAAAACGCCTTACTATACATGGTCGTTTTTTTCGGCTCAAAACGCCTTACTATACATGGTCGTTTTTTCGCTCAAAACGCCTTACTATACATGGTCGTTTTTTTCGGCTCAAAACGCCTTACTATACATGGTCATTTTTTTCGGCTCAAAACGCCTTACTATACATGGTCGTTTTTTTCGGCTCAAAACGCCTTACTATACATGGTCGTTTTTTGCTAAAAACGCCTTACTATACATGGTCGTTTTTTTCCGGCTAAAAACGCCTTACTATACATGGTCGTTTTTTCGCTCAAAACGCCTTACTATACATGGTCGTTTTTTTCGGCTCAAAACGCCTTACTATACATGGTCGTTTTTTTCGGCTCAAAACGCCTTACTATACATGGTCGTTTTTTTCGGCTCAAAACGCCTTACTATACATGGTCGTTTTTTCGCTAAAACGCCTTACTATACATGGTCGTTTTTTCGCTCAAAACGCCTTACTATACATGGTCGTTTTTTCGCTCAAAACGCCTTACTATACATGGTCGTTTTTTTGCTCAAAACGCCTTACTATACATGGTCGTTTTTTCGCTCAAAACGCCTTACTATACATGGTCGTTTTTTCGCTCAAAACGCCTTACTATACATGGTCGTTTTTTTGCTCAAAACGCCTTACTATACATGGTCGTTTTTTCGCTCAAAACGCCTTACTATACATGGTCGTTTTTTCGCTCAAAACGCCTTACTATACATGGTCGTTTTTTCGCTAAAACGCCTTACTATACATGGTCGTTTTTTGGCTCAAAACGCCTTACTATACATGGTCGTTTTTTCGCTAAAAACGCCTTACTATACATGGTCGTTTTTTGGTTAAAAACGCCTTACTATACATGGTCGTTTTTTTGTTAAAACGCCTTACTATACATGGTCGTTTTTTCGCTAAAACGCCTTACTATACATGGTCGTTTTTTTGGTTAAAAACGCCTTACTATACATGGTCGTTTTTTCGCTAAAACGCCTTACTATACATGGTCGTTTTTTCGCTAAAACGCCTTACTATACATGGTCGTTTTTTTGTTAAAAACGCCTTACTATACATGGTCGTTTTTTTCGGCTCAAAACGCCTTACTATACATGGTCGTTTTTTTCGGCTAAAAACGCCTTACTATACATGGTCGTTTTTTGGTTAAAACGCCTTACTATACATGGTCGTTTTTTCGCTCAAAACGCCTTACTATACATGGTCGTTTTTTCGCTCAAAACGCCTTACTATACATGGTCGTTTTTTGGTTAAAAACGCCTTACTATACATGGTCGTTTTTTCGCTCAAAACGCCTTACTATACATGGTCGTTTTTTCGCTCAAAACGCCTTACTATACATGGTCGTTTTTTCGCTCAAAAAAACGCCTTACTATACATGGTCGTTTTTTTGTTAAAACGCCTTACTATACATGGTCGTTTTTTTGCTCAAAACGCCTTACTATACATGGTCGTTTTTTCGCTAAAAACGCCTTACTATACATGGTCGTTTTTTCGCTAAAACGCCTTACTATACATGGTCGTTTTTTGGTTAAAAACGCCTTACTATACATGGTCGTTTTTTTCAGGTTAAAACGCCTTACTATACATGGTAGTTTTTTTCCGGCTCAAAACGCCTTACTATATATGGTAGTTTTTTTCCGGCTCAAAACGCCTTACTATACATGGTCGTTTTTTCGCTCAAAACGCCTTACTATACATGGTCGTTTTTTGCTTAAAACGCCTTACTATACATGGTCGTTTTTTCGCTCAAAACGCCTTACTATACATGGTCGTTTTTTCGCTAAAACGCCTTACTATACATGGTCGTTTTTTCGCTCAAAACGCCTTACTATACATGGTCGTTTTTTCGCTCAAAACGCCTTACTATACATGGTCGTTTTTTTCGCTCAAAACGCCTTACTATACATGGTCGTTTTTTCGCTTAAAACGCCTTACTATACATGGTCGTTTTTTCGCTCAAAACGCCTTACTATACATGGTCGTTTTTTTCGCTCAAAACGCCTTACTATACATGGTCGTTTTTTCGCTCAAAACGCCTTACTATACATGGTCGTTTTTTGGTTAAAACGCCTTACTATACATGGTCGTTTTTTCGCTCAAAACGCCTTACTATACATGGTCGTTTTTTTCGCTCAAAACGCCTTACTATACATGGTCGTTTTTTCGTTAAAACGCCTTACTATACATGGTCGTTTTTTCGCTTAAAACGCCTTACTATACATGGTCGTTTTTTCGCTCAAAACGCCTTACTATACATGGTCGTTTTTTTGCTCAAAACGCCTTACTATACATGGTCGTTTTTTGCTCAAAACGCCTTACTATACATGGTCGTTTTTTGCTTAAAACGCCTTACTATACATGGTCGTTTTTTTGCTAAAAACGCCTTACTATACATGGTCATTTTTTGGTTAAAACGCCTTACTATACATGGTCGCTTTTTCGCTCAAAACGCCTTACTATACATGGTCGTTTTTTCGCTCAAAACGCCTTACTATACATGGTCGTTTTTTCGCTCAAAACGCCTTACTATACATGGTCGTTTTTTTGGCTAAAACGCCTTACTATACATGGTCGTTTTTTCGCTCAAAACGCCTTACTATACATGGTCGTTTTTTCGCTCAAAACGCCTTACTATACATGGTCGTTTTTTTAGGCTCAAAACGCCTTACTATACATGGTCGTTTTTTTGCTAAAAACGCCTTACTATACATGGTAGTTTTTTCGCTAAAACGCCTTACTATACATGGTCGTTTTTTCGCTCAAAACGCCTTACTATACATGGTCGTTTTTTTGGCTCAAAACGCCTTACTATACATGGTCGTTTTTTTTTTTTGCTAAAAACGCCTTACTATACATGGTCGTTTTTTTTCGGCTCAAAACGCCTTACTATACATGGTCATTTTTTTGTTAAAAACGCCTTACTATACATGGTCGTTTTTTTCGGCTCAAAACGCCTTACTATACATGGTCGTTTTTTTCGGCTCAAAACGCCTTACTATACATGGTCGTTTTTTTGTTAAAACGCCTTACTATACATGGTCGTTTTTTCGCTCAAAACGCCTTACTATACATGGTCGTTTTTTGCTCAAAACGCCTTACTATACATGGTCGTTTTTTCGCTCAAAACGCCTTACTATACATGGTCGTTTTTTTGTCTCAAAAAGCCTTACTATACATGGTCGTTTTTTTGCTCAAAACGCCTTACTATACATGGTCATTTTTTCGCTAAAAACGCCTTACTATACATGGTCGTTTTTTCGCTTAAAACGCCTTACTATACATGGTCGTTTTTTCGCTCAAAACGCCTTACTATACATGGTCGTTTTTTTCGGCTCAAAACGCCTTACTATACATGGTCGTTTTTTTCGGCTCAAAACGCCTTACTATACATGGTCGTTTTTTTCGGCTCAAAACGCCTTACTATACATGGTCGTTTTTTCGCTCAAAACGCCTTACTATACATGGTCGTTTTTTTTTTATACATGGTCTCAAAACGCCTTACTATACATGGTCGTTTTTTCGCTCAAAACGCCTTACTATACATGGTCATTTTTTTGTTAAAACGCCTTACTATACATGGTCATTTTTTTGGTTAAAAACACCTTACTATACATGGTCGTTTTTTTCGGCTCAAAACGCCTTACTATACATGGTCATTTTTTTGTTAAAAACGCCTTACTATACATGGTCATTTTTTTGTTAAAAACGCCTTACTATACATGGTCGTTTTTTTCGGCTCAAAACGCCTTACTATACATGGTCGTTTTTTCGCTAAAAACGCCTTACTATACATGGTCGTTTTTTTCGGCTCAAAACGCCTTACTATACATGGTCGTTTTTTTCGGCTCAAAACGCCTTACTATACATGGTCGTTTTTTTCGGCTCAA
The DNA here is from genome assembly GCA_026261675.1 of Hippocampus mohnikei. Lineage (NCBI taxonomy): Eukaryota > Metazoa > Chordata > Actinopteri > Syngnathiformes > Syngnathidae > Hippocampus > Hippocampus mohnikei. The sequence continues at coordinate 2,960,732 of JAKGUB010000345.1, forward strand.
AACGCCTTACTATACATGGTCGTTTTTTTCGGCTCAAAACGCCTTACTATACATGGTCGTTTTTTCGGCTCAAAAAGCCTTACTATATACATGGTCGTTTTTTCGCTCAAAACGCCTTACTATACATGGTCGTTTTTTCGCTCAAAACGCCTTACTATACATGGTCGTTTTTTCGCTCAAAACGCCTTACTATACATGGTCGTTTTTTTGCTAAAAACGCCTTACTATACATGGTCGTTTTTTCGCTCAAAACGCCTTACTATACATGGTCGTTTTTTCGCTCAAAACGCCTTACTATACATGGTCGTTTTTTCGCTCAAAACGCCTTACTATACATGGTCGTTTTTTCGCTCAAAACGCCTTACTATACATGGTCGTTTTTTCGCTCAAAACGCCTTACTATACATGGTCGTTTTTTCGCTCAAAACGCCTTACTATACATGGTCGTTTTTTTGCTCAAAACGCCTTACTATACATGGTCGTTTTTTCGCTCAAAACGCCTTACTATACATGGTCGTTTTTTCGCTCAAAACGCCTTACTATACATGGTCGTTTTTTGCTCAAAACGCCTTACTATACATGGTCGTTTTTTCGCTCAAAACGCCTTACTATACATGGTCGTTTTTTCGTTCAAAACGCCTTACTATACATGGTCATTTTTTTGTTAAAAACGCCTTACTATACATGGTCATTTTTTCGCTCAAAACGCCTTACTATACATGGTCATTTTTTCGCTCAAAACGCCTTACTATACATGGTCGCTTTTTTTTTCAAAACGCCTTACTATACATGGTCAAAACGCCTTACTATACATGGTCGTTTTTTTTGTTAAAAACGCCTTACTATACATGGTCGTTTTTTTCGGCTCAAAACGCCTTACTATACATGGTCGTTTTTTTTCGGCTCAAAACGCCTTACTATACATGGTCATTTTTTTTGTTAAAAACGCCTTACTATACATGGTCATTTTTTGGCTCAAAACGCCTTACTATACATGGTCGTTTTTTTGGCTCAAAACGCCTTACTATACATGGTCGCTTTTTTTGCTCAAAACGCCTTACTATACATGGTCGTTTTTTTTTTAAAACGCCTTACTATACATGGTCATTTTTTTCGGTCACAAAATCGCTTCTATACAAACGCCTTACTATACATGGTCGTTTTTTTGCTAAAACGCCTTACTATACATGGTCATTTTTTTGTTAAAACGCCTTACTATACATGGTCGATTTTTTTTTGCTAAAAACGCCTTACTATACATGGTCGTTTTTTTGCTCTAAAACGCCTTACTATACATGGTCGCAAATATTTTTTTGTTAAAACGCCTTACTATACATGGTCGTTTTTTCGCTCAAAACGCCTTACTATACATGGTCGTTTTTTTGTTAAAACGCCTTACTATACATGGTCGTTTTTTTGCTTAAAACGCCTTACTATACATGGTCGTTTTTTCGTTAAAACGCCTTACTATACATGGTCATTTTTTTCGCTCAAAACGCCTTACTATACATGGTCGTTTTTTTGTAAAAACGCCTTACTATTTTTTCGCTCAAAACGCCTTACTATACATGGTCGTTTTTTCGCTCAAAACGCCTTACTATACATGGTCGTTTTTTCGCTCAAAACGCCTTACTATACATGGTCGTTTTTTCGCTCAAAACGCCTTACTATACATGGTCGTTTTTTCGCTCAAAACGCCTTACTATACATGGTCGTTTTTTCGCTCAAAACGCCTTACTATACATGGTCGTTTTTTCGCTCAAAACGCCTTACTATACATGGTCGTTTTTTCGCTCAAAACGCCTTACTATACATGGTCGTTTTTTCGCTCAAAACGCCTTACTATACATGGTCGTTTTTTCGCTCAAAACGCCTTACTATACATGGTCGTTTTTTCGCTCAAAACGCCTTACTATACATGGTCGTTTTTTCGCTCAAAACGCCTTACTATACATGGTCGCTTTTTTCGCTCAAAACGCCTTACTATACATGGTCGTTTTTTCGCTCAAAACGCCTTACTATACATGGTCGCTTTTTTCGCTCAAAACGCCTTACTATACATGGTCGCTTTTTTCGCTCAAAACGCCTTACTATACATGGTCGTTTTTTCGCTCAAAACGCCTTACTATACATGGTCGTTTTTTCGCTCAAAACGCCTTACTATACATGGTCGCTTTTTTCGCTCAAAACGCCTTACTATACATGGTCGCCTTACTATACATGGTTTTTTCGCTCAAAACGCCTTACTATACATGGTCGTTTTTTCGCTCAAAACGCCTTACTATACATGGTCGCTTTTTTCGCTCAAAACGCCTTACTATACATGGTCGTTTTTTCGCTCAAAACGCCTTACTATACATGGTCGCTTTTTTCGCTCAAAACGCCTTACTATACATGGTCGCTTTTTTCGCTCAAAACGCCTTACTATACATGGTCATTTTTTCGCTCAAAACGCCTTACTATACATGGTCGTTTTTTCGCTCAAAACGCCTTACTATACATGGTCATTTTTTCGCTCAAAACGCCTTACTATACATGGTCAAAACGCCTTACTATACATGGTCGTTTTTTCGCTCAAAACGCCTTACTATACATGGTCGCTTTTTTCGCTCAAAACGCCTTACTATACATGGTCGTTTTTTTGTTAAAACGCCTTACTATACATGGTCGTTTTTTTGTCAAAACGCCTTACTATACATGGTCGTTTTTTGGCTCAAAACGCCTTACTATACATGGTCATTGTTTTTTTGTTAAAAACGCCTTACTATACATGGTCGTTTTTTCGGCTCAAAACGCCTTACTATACATGGTCGTTTTTTTAGGCTCAAAACGCCTTACTATACATGGTCATTTTTTTGTTAAAACGCCTTACTATACATGGTCGTTTTTTCGCTAAAAACGCCTTACTATACATGGTCGTTTTTTGGTTAAAAACGCCTTACTATACATGGTCGTTTTTTGTTCAAAACGCCTTACTATACATGGTCGTTTTTTCGCTCAAAACGCCTTACTATACATGGTCATTTTTTTTGTTAAAAACGCCTTACTATACATGGTCGTTTTTTGTTAAAAACGCCTTACTATACATGGTCGTTTTTTTCGGCTCAAAACGCCTTACTATACATGGTCGTTTTTTTCGGCTCAAAACGCCTTACTATACATGGTCGTTTTTTTGTTAAAACGCCTTACTATACATGGTCGTTTTTTTTCGGCTCAAAACGCCTTACTATACATGGTCATTTTTTTGTTAAAAACGCCTTACTATACATGGTCGTTTTTTCGGCTCAAAACGCCTTACTATACATGGTCGTTTTTTTCGGGTAAAAACGCCTTACTATACATGGTCGTTTTTTTCGGCTCAAAACGCCTTACTATACATGGTCATTTTTTTTTGTTAAAAACGCCTTACTATACATGGTCGTTTTTTGGCTCAAAACGCCTTACTATACATGGTCATTTTTTTTTTGTTAAAAACGCCTTACTATACATGGTCGCTTTTTCGCTCAAAACGCCTTACTATACATGGTCGTTTTTTCGCTCAAAACGCCTTACTATACATGGTCGCTTTTTCGCTCAAAACGCCTTACTATACATGGTCATTTTTTCGCTCAAAACGCCTTACTATACATGGTCGTTTTTTCGCTCAAAACGCCTTACTATACATGGTCATTTTTTTCGGCTCAAAACGCCTTACTATACATGGTCGTTTTTTCGCTCAAAACGCCTTACTATACATGGTCGTTTTTTCGCTCAAAACGCCTTACTATACATGGTCATTTTTTCGCTCAAAACGCCTTACTATACATGGTCGCTTTTTTCGCTCAAAACGCCTTACTATACATGGTCGCTTTTTTCGCTCAAAACGCCTTACTATACATGGTCGTTTTTTCGCTCAAAACGCCTTACTATACATGGTCGTTTTTTCGCTCAAAACGCCTTACTATACATGGTCGCTTTTTTCGCTCAAAACGCCTTACTATACATGGTCGTTTTTTCGCTCAAAACGCCTTACTATACATGGTCGCTTTTTTTGTTAAAAACGCCTTACTATACATGGTCGTTTTTTCGCTCAAAACGCCTTACTATACATGGTCGTTTTTTCGCTCAAAACGCCTTACTATACATGGTCATTTTTTCGCTCAAAACGCCTTACTATACATGGTCGTTTTTTCGCTCAAAACGCCTTACTATACATGGTCGCTTTTTTCGCTCAAAACGCCTTACTATACATGGTCGTTTTTTTGTTAAAAACGCCTTACTATACATGGTCGTTTTTTCGCTCAAAACGCCTTACTATACATGGTCGCCTTTATTTCGCTCAAAACGCCTTACTATACATGGTCGCTTTTTTCGCTCAAAACGCCTTACTATACATGGTCGTTTTTTCGCTCAAAACGCCTTACTATACATGGTCGTTTTTTTGTTAAAAACGCCTTACTATACATGGTCGTTTTTTCGCTCAAAACGCCTTACTATACATGGTCGTTTTTTCGTCAAAACGCCTTACTATACATGGTCGTTTTTTCGCTCAAAACGCCTTACTATACATGGTCGTTTTTTCGCTCAAAACGCCTTACTATACATGGTCGCTTTTTCGCTCAAAACGCCTTACTATACATGGTCGTTTTTTCGCTCAAAACGCCTTACTATACATGGTCGCTTTTTCGCTCAAAACGCCTTACTATACATGGTCGTTTTTTTGCTCAAAACGCCTTACTATACATGGTCGTTTTTTCGCTCAAAACGCCTTACTATACATGGTCGTTTTTTTGCTCAAAACGCCTTACTATACATGGTCGCTTTTTCGCTCAAAACGCCTTACTATACATGGTCGCTTTTTCGCTCAAAACGCCTTACTATACATGGTCATTTTTTTGTTAAAACGCCTTACTATACATGGTCGTTTTTTCGCTCAAAACGCCTTACTATACATGGTCGCTTTTTCGCTCAAAACGCCTTACTATACATGGTCGTTTTTTTGTTAAAAACGCCTTACTATACATGGTCGTTTTTTCGCTCAAAACGCCTTACTATACATGGTCATTTTTTTGGCTCAAAACGCCTTACTATACATGGTCGTTTTTTCGCTCAAAACGCCTTACTATACATGGTCGTTTTTTCGCTCAAAACGCCTTACTATACATGGTCGTTTTTTCGCTCAAAACGCCTTACTATACATGGTCATTTTTTGGTTAAAAACGCCTTACTATACATGGTCGCTTTTTTCGCTCAAAACGCCTTACTATACATGGTCGTTTTTTCGCTCAAAACGCCTTACTATACATGGTCGCTTTTTTCGCTCAAAACGCCTTACTATACATGGTCATTTTTTCGCTCAAAACGCCTTACTATACATGGTCGTTTTTTCGCTCAAAACGCCTTACTATACATGGTCATTTTTTGGTTCAAAACGCCTTACTATACATGGTCGCTTTTTTCGCTCAAAACGCCTTACTATACATGGTCATTTTTTTGTTAAAACGCCTTACTATACATGGTCGTTTTTTCGTTAAAACGCCTTACTATACATGGTCGTTTTTTGCTCAAAACGCCTTACTATACATTTTTTCGCTCAAAACGCCTTACTATACATGGTCGTTTTTTCGCTCAAAACGCCTTACTATACATGGTCGCTTTTTTCGCTCAAAACGCCTTACTATACATGGTCGTTTTTTCGCTCAAAACGCCTTACTATACATGGTCATTTTTTCGCTCAAAACGCCTTACTATACATGGTCGTTTTTTCGCTCAAAACGCCTTACTATACATGGTCGCTTTTTTTCGCTCAAAACGCCTTACTATACATGGTCGCTTTTTTTCGCTCAAAACGCCTTACTATACATGGTCATTTTTTTGCTCAAAACGCCTTACTATACATGGTCATTTTTTTGTTAAAAACGCCTTACTATACATGGTCGTCGCTTTTTACGCTCAAAACGCCTTACTATACATGGTCATTTTTTTGGTTAAAAACGCCTTACTATACATGGTCGCTTTTTCGCTCAAAACGCCTTACTATACATGGTCGCTTTTTTCGCTCAAAACGCCTTACTATACATGGTCATTTTTTTGTTAAAACGCCTTACTATACATGGTCGTTTTTTTAGGCTCAAAACGCCTTACTATACATGGTCGTTTTTTGGTTCAAAACGCCTTACTATACATGGTCGCCTTTTTTCGCTCAAAACGCCTTACTATACATGGTCGCTTTTTTCGCCCAAAACGCCTTACTATACATGGTCGCTTTTTTGTTAAAAACGCCTTACTATACATGGTCGCTTTTTTCGCTAAAAACGCCTTACTATACATGGTCATTTTTTGGTTAAAACGCCTTACTATACATGGTCATTTTTTGGCTCAAAACGCCTTACTATACATGGTCATTTTTTTGGTTAAAAACGCCTTACTATACATGGTCGTTTTTTTCGGCTCAAAACGCCTTACTATACATGGTTGTTTTTTTTCGGCTCAAAACGCCTTACTATACATGGTCATTTTTTTGTTAAAAACGCCTTACTATACATGGTCGTTTTTTTCGGCTCAAAACGCCTTACTATACATGGTCGTTTTTTAGGCTCAAAACGCCTTACTATACATGGTCGTTTTTTGGCTCAAAACGCCTTACTATACATGGTCATTTTTTTTGTTAAAAACGCCTTACTATACATGGTCGTTTTTTTGGCTAAAAACGCCTTACTATACATGGTCATTTTTTGGTTAAAAACGCCTTACTATACATGGTCGCCTTACTATACATGGTCGTTTTTTTCGGCTCAAAACGCCTTACTATACATGGTCATTTTTTTGGTTAAAAACGCCTTACTATACATGGTCGTTTTTTTCGGCTCAAAACGCCTTACTATACATGGTCATTTTTTCGGCTCAAAACGCCTTACTATACATGGTCATTTTTTTTTGTTAAAAACGCCTTACTATACATGGTCGTTTTTTTCGGCTCAAAACGCCTTACTATACATGGTCATTTTTTTGTTAAAAACGCCTTACTATACATGGTCGTTTTTTTGGCTAAAAACGCCTTACTATACATGGTCATTTTTTTGGTTAAAAACGCCTTACTATACATGGTCGTTTTTTTCGGCTCAAAACGCCTTACTATACATGGTCGTTTTTTTCGGCTCAAAACGCCTTACTATACATGGTCATTTTTTTGTTAAAAACGCCTTACTATACATGGTCGTTTTTTTGGTTAAAAACGCCTTACTATACATGGTCGTTTTTTTCGGCTCAAAACGCCTTACTATACATGGTCATTTTTTTGTTAACAACGCCTTACTATACATGGTCGTTTTTTTCGGCTAAAAACGCCTTACTATACATGGTCATTTTTTTGGTTAAAAACGCCTTACTATACATGGTCGTTTTTTTCGGCTCAAAACGCCTTACTATACATGGTCATTTTTTTGGTTAAAAACGCCTTACTATACATGGTCATTTTTTTCGGCTCAAAACGCCTTACTATACATGGTCATTTTTTGGGCTAAAAACGCCTTACTATACATGGTCATTTTTTTTTGTTAAAACGCCTTACTATACATGGTCGTTTTTTCGCTCAAAACGCCTTACTATACATGGTCATTTTTTTGTTAACAACACCTTACTATACATGGTCGTTTTTTCGCTAAAAACGCCTTACTATACATGGTCATTTTTTGGTTAAAACGCCTTACTATACATGGTCGCTTTTTTCGCTCAAAACGCCTTACTATACATGGTCATTTTTTGGTTAAAAACGCCTTACTATACATGGTCGTTTTTTCGCTCAAAACGCCTGACTATACATGGTCATTTTTTGGGCTAAAACGCCTTACTATACATGGTCATTTTTTTTTGTTAAAACGCCTTACTATACATGGTCGTTTTTTCGCTCAAAACGCCTTACTATACATGGTCGTTTTTTTCGGCTCAAAACGCCTTACTATACATGGTCATTTTTTTGGTTAAAAACGCCTTACTATACATGGTCGTTTTTTTGGTTAAAAACGCCTTACTATACATGGTCGTTTTTTGTTAACAACGCCTTACTATTCATGGTCGTTTTTTTCGGCTAAAAACGCCTTACTATACATGGTCATTTTTTCGGCTCAAAACGCCTTACTATACATGGTCGCTTTTTCGCTCAAAACGCCTTACTATACATGGTCGCTTTTTCGCTCAAAACGCCTTACTATACATGGTCGTTTTTTCGCTCAAAACGCCTTACTATACATGGTCATTTTTTGGTTAAAACGCCTTACTATACATGGTCGTTTTTTTCGGCTCAAAACGCCTTACTATACATGGTCATTTTTTTGGTTAAAAACGCCTTACTATACATGGTCGTTTTTTTCGGCTCAAAACGCCTTACTATACATGGTCGTTTTTTTCGGCTCAAAATGCCTTACTATACATGGTCGTTTTTTTCGGCTCAAAACGCCTTACTATACATGGTCATTTTTTTGGTTAAAAACGCCTTACTATACATGGTCGTTTTTTCGGCTCAAAACGCCTTACTATACATGGTCATTTTTTGGTTAAAAACGCCTTACTATACATGGTCATTTTTTTCGGCTCAAAACGCCTTACTATACATGGTCGTTTTTTTTGGCTCAAAACGCCTTACTATACATGGTCATTTTTTTTTGTTAAAAACGCCTTACTATTCATGGTCGTTTTTTGGCTCAAAATGCCTTACTATACATGGTCATTTTTTTGGTTAAAAACGCCTTACTATACATGGTCGTTTTTTTCGGCTCAAAACGCCTTACTATACACATGGTCGTTTTTTTCGGCTCAAAACGCCTTACTATACATGGTCATTTTTTTGGTTAAAACGCCTTACTATACATGGTCGTTTTTTCGCTCAAAACGCCTTACTATACACATGGTCGCTTTTTCGCTCAAAACGCCTTACTATACATGGTCATTTTTTTTTGTTAAAAACGCCTTACTATTCATGGTCGTTTTTTTCGGCTCAAAACGCCTTACTATACATGGTCATTTTTTTGGTTAAAAACGCCTTACTATACATGGTCGTTTTTTTCGGCTCAAAACGCCTTACTATACACATGGTCGTTTTTTTCGGCTCAAAACGCCTTACTATACATGGTCATTTTTTTTTGTTAAAAACGCCTTACTATTCATGGTCGTTTTTTTCGGCTAAAAACGCCTTACTATACATGGTCATTTTTTTGGTTCAAAACGCCTTACTATACATGGTCGTTTTTTTCGGCTCAAAACGCCTTACTATACATGGTCGTTTTTTTCGGCCCAAAACGCCTTACTATACATGGTCGTTTTTTTTGTTAACAACGCCTTACTATTCATGGTCGTTTTTTTCGGCTAAAAACGCCTTACTATACATGGTCATTTTTTTGGTTAAAAACGCCTTACTATACATGGTCGTTTTTTTCGCTCAAAACGCCTTACTATACATGGTCGTTTTTTTCGGCTCAAAACGCCTTACTATACATGGTCATTTTTTTGGTTAAAAACGCCTTACTATACATGGTCGTTTTTTCGCTCAAAACGCCTTACTATACATGGTCGTTTTTTTCGGCTCAAAATGCCTTACTATACATGGTCGTTTTTTTCGGCTCAAAACGCCTTACTATACATGGTCATTTTTTTTTGTTAACAACACCTTACTATTCATGGTCGTTTTTTTCGGCTAAAAACGCCTTACTATACATGGTCATTTTTTTGGTTAAAAACGCCTTACTATACATGGTCGTTTTTTTTGGCTCAAAACGCCTTACTATACATGGTCATTTTTTTTGGTTAAAAACGCCTTACTATACATGGTCATTTTTTTGGCTCAAAACGCCTGACTATACAAGGTCATTTTTTTGGGCTAAAAACGCCTTACTATACATGGTCATTTTTTTTTTGTTAAAAACGCCTTACTATACATGGTCGTTTTTTTCGGCTCAAAACGCCTTACTATACATGGTCATTTTTTTTTGTTAACAACACCTTACTATTCATGGTCGTTTTTTTCGGCTAAAAACGCCTTACTATACATGGTCATTTTTTTGGTTAAAAACGCCTTACTATACATGCTCGTTTTTTTCGGCTCAAAACGCCTTACTATACATGGTCGTTTTTTTCGGCTCAAAACGCCTGACTATACAAGGTCATTTTTTTGGGCTAAAAACGCCTTACTATACATGGTCATTTTTTTTTTGTTAAAAACGCCTTACTATACATGGTCGTTTTTTTCGGCTCAAAACGCCTTACTATACATGGTCATTTTTTTTTGTTAAAAACACCTTACTATACATCGTCGGTTTTTTTTGTGTGTCGTAAGACACCATGACTCGCCCCAATCGGCTAAAATATGACACTTTTAGTTCAGAAATCGATATGCACTTTTGGGACTGTATGGTTCCATTGTTGGCTCCTGTCATTGACTCCAGACGTGAATGAATACAGGTCTGTCTTGCTGTAAATGTAAAACAACAACTGTGTGTACTTTTACAGAGATCCATCCATCCATCCATCCATCCATCCATCCATCCATGGATGGATGGAGCCAGATGAGGTGGCTCGGGCATCTAATTAGGATGCCTCCCGGACGCCTCCCTGGTGAGGTGTACCGGGCATGTCCCACTGGCAGGAGACCCCGGGGACGACCCAGGACACGCTGGAGAGACTATGTTACCCAGCTGGCCTGGGAACGCCGATCCTCCAGGAAGAGCTCAAGAAGTGGCTGGGGAGAGGGAAGTCTGGGCTTCCCTCCTAAAGCTGCTGCCCCCGCGACCCGACCCCGGATAAGCGGTAGAAACTTTTACAGAGATGTAATTTCAAATATAATTTTCCTCTCGAGGAGATGCGGGTGATGAAATGGCTTTTAAGTTGAAGAGTCGTCTGGTGGAAGCTGTTTTTATCGGCCTTCCATCTCAAGCTTTAGTTGTCATTTTCGGTGCACGTTCTCATGGGAGGAAAGAAGGAGGGTGAGCGGTTACGAGACATCTGCGGGCAGTTCCAACATTCTTCCGTCAAGGCTTGGTTTTCGAGCTGCAACGCGTCATCGACTTTTGAGCGAAATCAAAACGACACAGATGTTCTTCAGCCATCATCATCATCAATAAAAACAAATACAGAGTGCCCCAAGTACCGCCATAATGAGCACCGGGGAAAATACAGTACCGTAGTAGACCTACGCGTTGACAAAAATAATGTTACAGGCCATGATAGCGCTGCACCCTAAGCCGAGGAAAATCAGACACAATAAGTGAAATAAAACTTAAGCGTACTGGGGCGATAATTTCTTTGAGCACTACACTTTGACCATTGCTGCTCTCTCTTATGCCGTATATACGTCCGAGTGTCAAATGTATGATTGAAGGTGCTGTGATTGAGTAGGGAGCATTTGCACTGCGATGGGCAAGGATCGAGATGAGTGGAGAAGAGAAAACGGAGCCTCCAAAGGGGGAAAACAAACCCCAAAAGAGACATTTATTCGAAAAGCAATATTGCACACCAATCACTGACTGACAGGTGGGCGGGCCACTAGGTGAAGAGGCGGATGGTGGAATCCGCACCGGATGAAAAGACCCAAGGCTGTGTGGGGTGAAAGGTCACATCCAGTACACCCAGCTCCTGAGTGACCATGTGACCTTTCAGAACCTTCACTGGAACAATGAGCGGGTTCTGCAGCAAGTCACTGAAGGAAGGAGAAGAATGGCCGCTTTAGTGTGCACGTCTCACTTTGGAATCTTTGTGCGAGTGAACGTGGGCATGATTACTTGTAAACGGTCCCATGGCAGACGATGACGGAGCCGTCATCGGACGCCGAGGCGAAGAGCGGGTAAAGTCTGTGATAGGCGACGGCCCTCACCGCTTTCTTATGGTGCCTGTGGACGGGAAGCGGCGCCGCCATGAGAGCGAGCCGGGAAGAGCGGGCACGCGCGACACGCGAGCCGCTACCTACCGAAGCATCTTGTAAGGCTTGGTGGAGAGGTCCAGGTCAAACCAGCCGAGTCGGCAGTCGTAGCTTCCGCAGATCACGTGATCACCTGCGCGCAAGAGAGCTCGAGAGATCAAATATCGCGCGGCACGCCGACACGCGAGATACGAGGGGGCTCACCTCCGGGGTGGACGGCCATGCTGGAAATCCATTTGGAGTTGGCCTGCAGTTTCTTGGTCATCTCCTGCTTCACCAGATTGTAAATGCGGACGTTGCGCTGCGTGGCCACAAAGAAGTAGGGCCGGATGGGGTGGAAGGACACGCACTGAACCAGGCCTTTGTTGCGCCTGAAGGGGTTCTGGCTCCGTCTTGTACTCAGCTGGTGGACGAACACCTGCTGATGGCTGGAGTGATCGGGCATGACCGAGGCCAGGTAGTCCCCTTTGGCGTGCCACGCCAGCTGCTTGACGGCCTGCTTGACGGGAAGCCGCCGTGTCAAAAGGAGGGCAAAGGATTCCACAAAAGGGCGCTGCGCTTCACCGGATCGAGCGTCGCACTTTGGGATGGCGGATTTTCAGGCGCAAGCCCTGGCGGTGCTCCTCGCCTTCCGCGTCGCTCCAGCTCACTGGGCCCGCGGGCCCCGCGTTCTCCGCCGGCTCGGCCTCCCGGTGAGCGGCGAGCAGGCGTTCCGAGGACAAAAGCACCTGGCGCTCCGCCAGCGACGGACACGCGATCAACACCACCGAGTCCCTGCGGAGAGAGCCGACGCGGTCAGGGCTTCAAAGAGCCATTTTGCCTTGGGGGGGGGGCACGCGCTGGGCTGCCTGGCGGAGGGGGCGTGTCCTTACAGGGCGATGGCCACCAGACACACGCACGGGTTGGGGTTCCAGCGCACGCACTTCACGGCTCCGCCCACTTGGACCACCTGGACGCAGCGAGAGGAACTAACCTCCCAGAACCGGACCGAGCCATCGTCACTTCCTGAAAGAGGGGCGACACCTTCTCAGAAGAGCCGCGACAAAAAGTCACTTGCCGCGGGCGCGTCTCGAGAAGCCCCTGCGGCCAAAATCAAGCAGGTGGGAGTCGAGTCCGGACACTTGAACAGGCCCAGAACCGATAGACTCCCGATTTAACAGACAGAAAATATTGGCACACGGACTTCCAGCTCGTGCTTGCGTTAGACCCTTCGCATAGACACGCCAACGTGGCACCGGTGCTGATCCCGCCCAAGTTAATGCATGGCCCGGTTGGGGGTTGGGGTTATCAAACACCAGCGATGTCATGTGACATCCTTGGGAGCCCGCCCGGGCTGCCAACTCACAGCAGCCAGCGGCCTCTGAAGGCTCAACTAAATCTTTCAACGTTTTCCATCATGTTGATTTGCTGAAAAACGTTCCCCATCGCTTTGATCTATTTGACACCACAAAAAAGTTCCCGCCAATCAGAATATTCAGTCCTGGATGACGAAGCAGCATGGTTGAAATCTCAACGATGCTCCTCCCTCTCTGCGGCAGGTGAGCCCCCTCCCTTCCCACCTACCTGATGCAAGCCACTGTCCCGATGGAGAAACGCTGATGGAGCGAACCAGGCCGCTGTGACCACGATAAACCTGAACACAAGGTCGGCACACCAGTCACGCCTCACCTCAGGCTGTGTGCGGTTAACAGAAGTGTTGAAATCAAGCGCGCCTGCTCAGACACAAACGGCGTGGCGTCTGTGTGCTTGCGTACCAACGACTGCGTAGTGGGGAAGGGCTGCAGGTCTTTCGGCTTAGGAAGCTTCGGAATGAGATCCTCCGGATCAACGTTGACCTTGCGGAAAGACCACGAGAGCGTTAGCGGGCGGCTCGGCCGCGACCAGCGGCGCGGTGAGGCGCGGAGGGGGCGTTACCCTCATCTTCCTCTGGCGGGGGCACAGGTAAAGGTCCAGGCAGCGCTCAAATCTCTCATGGATGAAACGAGGAAAGGCCGGAACCTGTCGGAGGCTGGAGAACTTGACGGGAACGAAGGGCAATTTCCTGTCAGCGGGGTCCTGCTGCTCCCACAGAGCGCGCTGCGGACAAGGCGGGGCGCAGTTGGGACGAGAGCCTGCGGCGGCCGGAGCGCCGGACGGACGGACGGACGTATACCTCCTCTTCGGTGAACAGGTATTCCGGCGGAGGGTTGTAGGACTCGTGGTGGCCGGGCAGGGGGTTCTTGGGGGCGGGCAGGTGCATCCTGTGTTGGGCGGCGAGAGAAGAGTCCTCGTTGCTCCAAAGGTCGTAGTAGCGGCCCCCGCTGTCGTCCCGCACGCGGCGAGGCTTGATCCAGCCCATCTTGATGGCGTGGACCAGCTTGGAGACCTGAGGGCCGAGAGCGGGCGGCGTCATCACGCCGCCGGACCGGTCTCCGAGCGCAAGTCGAGGTTACCTTGTCCTTCTCGATGAGCGACGGGATGAAGCTTCGCTTGTCGGCTGGCCTGTTGGTGACGGGATGAAGCATCACGTCTTTGGTGAAGAAGTCCACCGAGGGCTGAGGGGCACGAGGGCACGCGTTAGCGAGGCAAACCCAAAGGGACGGAAGGGCGGTTGAGGGGACGGCTGCCGGCGCCTTACCTGGAACTCGTCAAAGTTGACGTCTCCGAACTGGCCTCTCTGCAGGCGCTTCACCAGCTCCACCTGCTCGTCAGACAGCACGATGTCGCTTCCCGTCTGCTTGTCGTAAACCGTCCTCCTGCGGGCAAGCCGTACGTTAGCGTGGCCCCCGTTCCTCGCGGCTCCAAAGCTCTGAGGCCAGTGTCTCACCAGTAGTCGGGGTTCTCCATTTTATCCAAGAACTGCTCCAGTTCGTCCTTGCTTCGGATGGGCTTGAAGATCTTCTTTCCATCCAAATTGTAGCCGATGTGAGGGAAGTCTTTGTACCACTCCATGGGAATGTTGCCCACGGTGTTCCTGATGTCCTGTCCGCGACCGACAGAGTAGCTCTTAGTCAACACTTCTTCCCCGAGACCGGAAGCAGGCCGTCACTGGAGCGCTTTGAACCCCGCCCGCTGCGACGCGCTGCTCTGGCATTTGGTTCGGCGCCCCTTCGTCCCGATACAAAGCGCGCTCGGCTTCGACCTCAATAGTGACGACAACAAACCATTTCTGCGGTTTTGGAAGGCATTCGGAAAATATCTCACTTCTTCGTCTGATGAGTCGAGGTCATACTCTTCTTTCTTTTGGCAGCCTCCGTCGTCCCGGAGGTCACCCTGCACGTCAGCACGCAAGGGAAGTGACGAATACACACGGGAGATGCGATGAGGAGAACGACGACCAATGCTACCTGCTTCACTTCATCATCTTCATCCTTGTCTGAGCCATCACCACCACCCTCCTCCTCCTCCTCCTCCTCACTGTCACTCCCCGAATCCTCGAGTCCTGAAAAAACACTCTCCGCACTCTCTGACTCTTCCCCGTCTTCCTCTTTGTCACAAACGTGGATGCTGAAGATCTGCAACATGTCCAACGTAAACAGCACAGTACAATTGCGGGATCGTCGTCACCTACGGGATGCTGCACAAATTCAACATACCCCCCCTCATCCCCACGAATACTTTGGGAAGAAGTTGTAAAGCGCATATCGTGGGCTGAACAGCTTCTGACTGATCTCGTTACATCTTACTGCAAACAGGTTCCGATGAACAGTAGTTGATCGCTACTTGGGAAGAATGGCAAGTTACATTACGCTTGTGGATATTCGGTCGGCTCATTCCAGCGATTTTGATATTTCAGTAATGGCAGTTGCTCGGTTTTGTATTTATTTTTCTTCCCAGCGTTTCAAGTGTACTCGAGTGGAGCTGGGCCGGTACTGAACCGGAGCCATCCTCGACCGAACCGCTCCGAATGGGCGCACCGTCCGCAGCCTTTGGTCGCCTTTTCCGATCCCTATGCTAACAGGTAGCCCGCCTGCTAGCTAGACCAGTTGCGGTTCGGGCCGCGTTGGTTCCTCACCTCGTCGTCGTTCTCGCCATCGTCGGCGACCCGCTTAGTTTTCTCCTTCTTCTTTGGGGTCCTTTGTAGAACTTTCGTGGCGTCCACGTTGTCGCTCCTCCGCGTGTCTTCCATCGCGCTCGGGGAGAACCAGTCAGGGAAGCGATCAGTCAAAACTTTATTCAAACCACATCGGCGGACAATGCCAACCCTCACAGATTGCGTCACACAACCGAGTCAAATTTGCTTCCTTCAACAACATTGCTGCCTCCTAGCGGACGGAGGCGGGATGGCTTTTCAACACGTGAATGCTGTTGTTCTGTGACGTGGGAATCGCTTGAAACGGCGTGACTCTTGTGTCATAAATAAATGCGCGTGCCCGCCGACGCCTAAAACACACACTGGACACTCCACAAGCAGAATTGAATAGGCGATTTACAAATGATAAGTCATGGGAATTGCAAATAACATTAAATAGAGAGAAAAAAAAGAAAAAAAAGTGAAAATCGCAAATGTATGTGTGGATCTTAAAATCAGATGCCAGATTTGGCGTTCCAAATCTGAACGCCATGGAAATCGTGGATGTATTTCTGTGAATTATTTTGTCAGTTCAGGTCAGCAGGAGTCACTTGCATTCAGCCAGCCCTTTGGCATGTTTGACGCTGGACAGTCATGACTTGTTTTTCGGGATCAACATGATCATTTTATTTGTTAAAAAAATTGGTCAGTGGAAAATCAGACAGAGGAAACCATAAAATCAATAAAAGATAGCTTTAAAAGAGTCTCCGAGATAGGATTTGCTGTCCGGCAGTCATCAGTTAATGGGCTCGTAGCCGCTTGCCGAGGACACCGATCTCTTATGCAGGCACACGTAGACCCCGCCCATCAGCAGGATGACGAGCGGAGCGCCGAGACCGACCGCCATGATTGCCGCCACCAGCGGGGAGAAGGTGTCCGAGGGGGAGCCCGACGCCGACCAAAGCCGTCCTGCCGGACAACAATAAAACAAAAACGGATTAGTTCAGCACGAGCTCCTTCACGGCACAATTGAACGTGTCGACTGAAAAGTCCAATAAAGATACCAACAAAGTGTTTTGGGAGAACGTGACAAAGACAAAAAATGCAATATTCTACTGCAAGAAAAATATTTCTCTATTTTTAAAAAGGAAGTTAACAATGAGTAGAATGGTTCCGTTTCTACATTTGTTGTCAGATTTGATGGCGCACTTCCCATTTGCTGTGCAACGACATTGGCCGCCTGAGTCGCATTCCGAGTTTGATAGAAAAGTTGTCGCAAAACAAGATAAGCGTCATTCAAAGGAAAAGCAAGCGTAGAACCAACCAGCTCAGAAACTTGGTGGCATCGTAGAAAGGTTCCCCGGCCATGCCGAAGCTGATGTTGAGTCCGAAGACGCCGTCCGGCTCGTCACCCTGGGTGGCGAAGAAGGCCAGCGCCAGACCGCCGGCTTCCGCCAAAGCCCCGCCGCTCTGGCGCCGCGGCTCCGTGTGACGGCACGGCGACGCATCCTCCAGAGCCGGCGGAGAATGCCGGTAGGCTACCTGCTTCCACAGCACGAAGCCGCATCCGTCGCACGAGCTCTCGTTCGCTCCCGACGTCCACTCGGACACCTGAGCGGGCAGAGGTTAACGCTTGGTGACAGTCCTGACCATGAATCACAATGCCCCCCCTCCCCCAAATGATGGCCTACCTTGAAGATGGATGGTGTGAACTCGTCGTCGATGGAGCGGCGTACCTCAACAGAGTTCAGGGGATAGACTCCGCCCACCGAATGCAGCTCCAAAAGGAAGCGTGACCGCTGCGACCTCGGCAAAAGGCCGTTGAGCCACACGGCCACCTGGGAGGAGTTGGCCGTATGGAGGAGGCGGGGCCACATCTCATCACGCCCCTCCCCATCAAACACAGAGAGCTGCCGAGTAACACAAATGCGACGCTTTGCTGACATTATGGGTCTCGGAACGTTTGCTAACGCGGCGACGACGTTTGCAATTGTTCACTTTTAATATAAGATGAGATAAGAAAACCTTGATTTGTCTCACAATGGAGAAATTCCCAATTTACAGCAGCAAAATTATGAAAGGGAGAAGTCGAAGAACAAAAAGTATATCAATAAATACAAATGATAAAATATAGATCTAAACAGCTGTGTCTCTTCAATAGCCTTTTTCTCAACTCCCTCGTAACCATGCAGGGATTTGTGTGTGTGTGTGTGTGTGTGTGTGTGTGTGTGTGAGAGAGAGAGAGAGAGACCTACGTGCAGACAAACGGAACCCTGGGCCACCGCGCCACACAGTCGGGCCGCCGCCCCGGACAGCTCCATCGCCGACCACGTGATGTTACGCAGCTGGTAGGGCGGAAAAAGCTCATAGGGCATGTCCGCCGTGTTGTTGACGTCATCGTATTCCAACAGCTGACACATACGAGTGCACACACACACACACACATACACACACAAAGAACACGTTATCACCACTACACTGTGCACTGTTGACTTGCGAGGCCTCGTGGAGGGAGCTTGAGCAGTGGATTTTGGTCTGAAATGACATGGCAAAGATGCCCTACGAATGTGCTATTTGAATTTGACTTGCAAAGCGCACAATTTATATATACACACACAGGTAGATAGAAGGGGTGCCACCATAGGTAGTACGACGCAGTGATCAGGGTTGGGTGGATGCCCCGAGTGAGAACGCAACTGGTGCGGATACTGACCCGGCTGAAGACGAGCGCCGTGCTGGACACGATGCTGCTCTCCGGCTCCACCCGCAGGCTGCCGCTGGCATTGCGGCTTAGGAAGCGCTGCCAGTCCACCTGAGAGGACGACCAGACCAACACGTTAGAGCTCTCCCAAAAGCAATCGTGATGTCGTCACGCAGGAGGCGTAGGTCGCACCGAGACGTTGGAGAACGTGACCCTGGTGTGGACCACAAGGAGCGTGGGGGCCCCCTGGCTGCAGAACAGGAAGTGCAGGGTGTCCTCGTCGCCCAGCGCTCTCACGTGCAGAAGGTCGCCACCGGCGTGCGGGGCGGGCGAGCCCGGGTTCAACTCCACCGACAGCTGGAGAGACGTTCACAATCCACGGTTACCATCGACCCCGCAGACGGCCGATGACGCCATCGCGGGTAACCTTCGTCGTCAACCACACAGGCAATCGATGGCGTCACCGGCCAGCAGTACACTCGTCACGTGACACGTTTGTCGGCATCAACCGCCCCGAAAAGACGCTCCAGTTCGTTCCAAGTTACCTGCCAAACGTCGTCAAGGTTGTGGCCGATTTTTTTAATTTTTGATTGGATCGAGACAAAATGTTGACGTGGTCGCAAGCCGATTTTTTTTTCTCGATTCGATCAGGACAAAATGTGAACGCATTAAAAGCCGCGTCGTGTTCGAGAACTCGCCTTACGTCTGGTCATCGAAGCATCCCCCGAGGAACAAAACGCCAAAGCGAGCAAGGCGGCGCACAGAAACCACGCGGCCGCCATCTTTGTTGTGACTTGTCACGTGTGTTACCGAGAGGTCAGCTGGGCGCACAAGCCGCGCCCCCAGGAGACGCCTCGCTCGTCACGTGAGCTGCGTTCAGGTCGTTGCGGCTTTCCTCGAAGAGGGAAGATGCGTAACGAGCCCAAGCTCAGAATAACCCGGTTCACCATATGTTCAGGGGCGCCAAACGCACTTAAGTCAAAGTTTGAAACCCTGGCATCACTCCTAAATAACCGATTGGCGTCCCCCCCCCTCCTTGTTTTGACGCATGGGAGCCCAATCTTTCTATGCGGTGAAGCATGTCTTTGGGAGAAACATCCACCATTCTCTACACAAGCGTGGTCAACAGATTCCAAGAAACAAAGCGGATTTTGATTTGGAACTTTATTGAGTGGCCAGTGGAATTTACTCGGCGCCGGGTCCTCCGGTAGCCTGCTCCTTGTCTTTCTTCTTGTGACCAGACACGATGTCATCGATGCGCAGCAACAGGATGGCCGTCTGCAGAGAAACGGGGGTCAGAATGGCGCGGGGCGAATGGCGCGCGCGTCGGGCCGGCTCTCACCTCCACGGCCGTCTTGTACGTCTGCGCCTTGACGGCCAGGGGCTCGCAGATGCCGGCGGCCACCATGTCGCGCAGAGAACCCGTCTCGCCGTCCACGCCCCATGAGATGCCGTCCTGCACTGTGTGCTTGGCCTGTACGCCGGCACACATACACGCCCGTCAAACACCCAAAAGGCCACGGGCAGAGAGACTAAGCTCAATTGGCAGATAGAAACCAGAGCAAGTCATTCCATCGTCACGCCCGCCTTGGAAGGCGCCGTCCGCACGTGTTGGACACTGCAGGGTCCTTCTCCAAGGGGGCATTGCGACACAACCGAGTCTTGTCGCAGTCAAGACTGCACAGGAGCATCCATTTTCTACTCTCAAGCCCAATTGACGCGTTTAGAAATAAACAAATCGGGAAGATGACATGAGCTTGCATTTTCAGTTCTCTTCATTAGTTTTGGAGAAACCAAGAAAAGACAAACGACTTTGAAGCCTTCCTCCGCATCTCGGCTCATTGTAAACACCTGACGAATAACCTCAAAACGACGGTGACGCCTTCTCGGCGGCCATCTGCGACGCGCAACCCCGCGTCTGTCTGCGCAGAAGCCCATCTTGTTTTGCTCAGATTGTAGCTGCGCAAAGCGTTGTTCGCCACGGGAGCCAATATCTATGCGTGCCCGTATGCAGCCCAAACGGTCACGACCAAAATCCAGAAGGCAAATGTCCGCTTCAGCCTTCGAAAAACAAAAAATTGATTTTGTGGAGGGGACAGTGCTTTGATGTCAAGAAATGACAAATATGGCGCAGCTCCCCTTTCTCTTTTCACAGGTTAAAGGAGACGAGCGTCGCAATGTGCATCTGACTTTTGGGAACAACCGGTCATCGTTTCAAACAAGAGATGGTGACAAATCCAGCCAGCTAACTGGCCTTATTACAACCCCGACCCCCGCGATGACGTAGACGGGCTGAGATTGCAGCAAAAGAGGCGCGCCAATCTCTGGCTTCAGTCATCTCTCTCAAAACGAGCCCTTCAATCAGGCTGCTGATGCACGGCGGTGAAATTGGAAGAGGGCGTTTGTGCTTTTTTGGTTGTTGTAAAGGAGCATCTCCGCTTTGTGGGGGCAGTGAGCGAGCGGAGTTTATTCAAGGGGCGCGGCGTTCGTACCCTGAGCGAGGTGAGCACACGAATGGTGGAGGCGCCGCAGTTTTGGATGAGCGTGCGCGGGATGACTTCCAGGGCCTGCGCCACGGCCCGGTAGGGCCACTGCTCCACGCCCACCAGCGCGCGCGAGCGCTCCATCAAGCGCTTGGACACGGCCATCTCCACGGCGCCCCCCCCGGGCAGCAGCGAAGGCTCCAGCATCACATTGCGGCAAACCTGCATGGCGTCCTGAAGGTTGCGCTCCACCTCCTGCGCACAAGACTTCACGTTTGAAAAGCGCAGAGTCCGAGCGCACGCGTGGCGGCGACGGCGGTGGCGCTCACTGCCAGGATCTCCTTGCTGGCTCCCCTGAGCAAGATGGTGCAGGCTTTGGGATCCTTGCACTCGGTGATGAAGGTGAAGTACTCGTCGCCGATCTTCTTGACCTCAAAGAGCCCCGCCCCCAAGCCCACGTCTTCCTCGCGCAGCTCGTCGGTGCGGCTGACGATGCGCGCGCCGCACGCCCTGAGGTGACAACACGGCGGTGACTCGAGGTGGCCGCGCTCCGGCGCTTGCGACGCCTGCGACACACTACCTGGCAATGCGGTTGTTGTCCGTCTTGCGGACGCGGCGCACGGCGCTGATGTTGGCCTTCATCAGGTAGTGCTGAGCCAGGTCTGAGGGGGTGGAGGCACCAGGTCAGCCCCCCCAAGTAAGACCCGCGCGTCCGGCTCGGCGCGCACCCACCTGAGATTCCTTTCTCGGTGAAGACGAGGTCGGGCTTGAGTCTGATGACGTCCTCGCACATCTGCTGGATATGCTCCTCCTCCATCTGCAGGATCCTGGCAAAGTCCTCCTCCTTGCTGATCTCGATGTCAGTCTACACAGGCGAGGGCAAATTAACGCCACATCGATTCTGGTGATGACCGCAAACTCGCTCGGGCTGCTTGAAAACGCAACGTCAGAATGATGCTGCTCATTCAAAAAAGAAAAAAAAACAAAAGAAAAAAGTTGCAGCTTGAATCAATCTTGCGCGCCTGTGTGTGGGTGTGTTTTTCTTGTGTGTTTTTTTGCCTCGTGGTGAAAAGGGCGCAATGCATTTTGTCGGCGCAAGACGGTGGGCGTCGGCGCTGACCTGGCTCTCGCCCTTCTTGTACTCCAGCGAGCAGTCGAGCAGGACGATGCGCGGCTCCTTGATGAGGCGGCGCATGCGCGGGTGCGTCACGTCCTTGTTGACCATCACGCCTCTCAGCACGCACGAGTCTTCAATGATGCCGCCGGGAACCTGCGGCGCACCCGACAAGAGGCGGTGGGACGCCGGCCCGGATGCATCGCGACGCGTCCGCCGCCGGTGCGTACCTTCTCGACTTTGGCGTACTTCTTGATGTCGATCTCCCTGCGGCCGTTGTCCTCCAGCTCCACGGTAAGCACGGCGTCCAGCGCCATGCCGCACGCCAGCTCCGACCAGCGGCTCAGAGCTTTGGTGTTGATGGCCGAGTGTATGATCTTCAGCATGGAGGCGCGATCCGCCGTGTCGACGGGGACGCTGGGGAGGGGCGAGCCGTCAGTCAGCTCGTGCCGCCGAAGCCTGGCTGCCCGGGCGGGCGGGGCGTCCTACCTGATCTCCTTCAACGTTTCCAACATGTCGTCCAAGGCTCGCCTGTAAGCGCCGATGACGACGGTGGGATGCATCTGCTGCTCCAGGAAGTGCTCGGCCACTGACAGCATCTCGCCGGCTTGCCCGCAAACAGAGGACGTCAGCAGACTTTGATAAACATACACCGGCACCTCCACTTACAAAATTAATTGATTCCGGAAGAAATCTCTTCAAAAAAAAATGTTCAGAGACACGTTTCCCATGTAAATGCCCCAAACACAGTAGACGTTCCTCTTAGCCAACGGGATGCCAGGATGATGCTCAGGAAGAGCCAATGGCAGAGCAGCTACTACAAGTATGTTGCGTTCAGAAAACTCGGGAGCTGCGAGGAGCAGTGCAGACTCTATTTTGACTGACTTTCGTATCTTGAAATTTCTTTCGGCACAAGAGGCAATATTTTCCTGTCGACATGTTTCCTAATTTGTAAATTTTATATGAAGAGATGTTCGTAAGTAGAGGTACCGGTGTACTGCAATATTACAAGATCAACCTCACGATGCTATCGTCACCATACTGGGTTGGTCAGCTCAGAAAAAACAAAACAAACAAAAAAGGTCACGGCCTTTTCATTTCACAGCTGATATATCGGGGCGCTTATCCCATGTCTTGGGCACGACAGGATATGAAAGGGCAATGACGCATTCATCCATATCAAAGCCAATTTATCGACTGCAATCACAGGTATGAACTCGATTCAGCACAAGAGAATTCGCCCCCAGGTGTGCTGTCAACCCGAGTCGAAAGTCGACTGGAAAGGGACACGCAGTGGTGCCTTCCTTCGTTGTGGGGCTTCCATTCCCAAAAGGACCGACGAGAGGCAAAAGATGCAATTTTTTTCCCTACAATGACTGCACCACGTGTAAATGGCCCATTAACATGTTGTCACAGTTCTCTCTCGGTCCAAGTTCAAGGCCAAAACCTGTCTTGACCTTACAGTTAAGTTGTGGGTTAAATTGACGAGTGCAGAAAAAAAAGGATTAGTCTCTTCTATATACATATAAAAATAATAAAATGCAGAATTACAGGGGGGGGGGCTCAACGAGGAGAATGCAGGTTACAAGCTGGAGAAAAATAAACAGCCTGCAAAATTGCAGAGATTTTGTTTTGGGAAGCGATTGCTGGTGGAGCGGACATGGAGACTGAGCAACGACCTGGTTTTTGTCAAAACATCGGATTGGCAAATAATCCACGTCAAGCTCTAAGCGTTATTGCGGAACAGTTAAGTCATCAGACCGACAAAGAGGTTCGAGCCTCACCCAAGATGATGACAGATGTGGTTCCGTCTCCCACTTCTTCATCCTGCGTGCGGCTGATCTCAATCATGGATTTCGCCGCGGGATGCTGCACTTGGATCTGGCGCCACGCATACGCGGTCAAAACAAAGGGCGACGGCCGCGCTGCGTGCCGACGGCACCGTGGGCGGGCTCACCTCTCGCAGGATGGCGTTTCCATCGTTGGTCATGACGATTCCCCCGGTGGGATCCAGCAGCATCTGTGAACGCACGCGACCGTCTTAGTGCTGCCAGCCTCGGGGCCGCTCGCCAAGCGGTCGGCGGATAACTCACTTTCATCATGGCCCGCGGGCCCAGACACGTCCTGATGACATCGGCGATGGTCTGAGACACGTGACCATACATTGACGTTCGTCAAGTTGCAGCTCAAACCTCTGATGCGCACGGTAAGAAAAAAGACACAAACAAACCAGATCCTTACCTTGGCTGCGTTGATGTTTCCTGTCTGGACTTTACGCCCTGATTCTCTCTTGGTGTTCTGGTCTGGAGACAAATCAAGTTGTCAAGTCATTCTTTGTATTTGGAAAGGCCTGTGGCGAGCATCTTTAAATATACAGTCTAGAGCAGGTGTTGCCAACGCCGGCCCTCAGCAATTGCTACCCTGCATGATTTAGGGGTTTCCTTTCCTTTAGATTGGCAAAGGCGAGCGAGTTTTGGAAAGAATGCATGGCAGACAGGAGGTCTCTTGTGGCGTTTTTTTTGGGTGGGGGCGATGGAGCCGAGCAGAACAGTAGTGAGACTCGCAGTGTAGAACTGATTGGTGAAGTAATATTAAGCGGTTTCTCGAGCCTCTGTCAACATTTAACCCTCATCCTCTTAAGAGCTTGAAGAACTTGTCACATGGATGACCAATTAAGCACATGGAGAGAAGGGGGGGCGCAAGCGATGGTGGGCTGCTACTCTAGTTAGTCTGCGTTTCAATTGGAGCGTGTCCTCTTATCTCGCCCACCAAGATGGCGGCCAGACAGTGACTGTCACGTGATCGAGAAGCACCCGAAAGTAATTTGAAACGACCCCCAAGTGGTCGCGATTTGAATGCTTCCCATTCATCATCGTTGTCTTCCCAAGGCGCGTCGTGAGAGACAGTGTGGGAGCGGAGAACCTCTCCACCCGACACAGCTCGCAAACGCAACCAAAGGCGTCAACGCCGAACACAGCCAAAATGTGGGCGAATGACGTAGAGGATACCCGCGGATGCTAACACGTTCGAATGACAGCTAGCAAGGGTGTGGCCAAGCCGCGGCAACCACCGGGTCCCCGAAAAAGTGCCGAAGAGGGAATAAACCTTCAGGACTCCTGGAAACGGACCGAGCCGCAGGCGGACCGCGACGCAGCGGGATATGCTAACGCGGCTAACAGCTAGCTCGCTCCCACGTGCCAGGTCGCTTTGTGCTGCGGGCCGCTGGGCGTCAGCCGACGCCTCCAATAAAAGTCCCGTAACACAGAGGAAGCGGCGCCATCAGGCGTCTACTCACTGAGGACGAGAACCTGCTGGCCGAACATTTTGAAAGAAGACAAAGGCCAGAAGACGAAGAACAAGTAGGAAGCGCGCAGACCGGTTCCACGCAACTCGAAGCTTCCAGGACTCAACAAGTGGGACGGGCTTGTAACATGGGGCGGGATTGAAGTGAGCTACGGCGGTTTCAACCAATTGACGCAACCGAAATGTCACGACGACGACGACGACGACGACCCGCTGAATTCCCCGCCTGCCGACAACGCATTTGGGACCGGTGATAGGAAGATAGCGAGAGGCCACGCCAGGTAACCCGCATGCCTGCCTGGCGGCCATCTTGGAAGGGACAACAATCCCATCAAAGCTAGTGGTGGGGATTGAAATGAAGTCTGGACGTTCCCATTGTCACGGTTTATTTTTGGGACAACGCCAAAACTTGTCATCAATACGGACCATTTAAAAAAAGTATTGTGCCAGTCTCCTTGTTATTTCAATGATCTTGTCTCCGATCCACAGACGCCTTTGCCCTTCCTAGCTCCCAGTTCAAAAGGCGTTTTTTCGGATCCGTGTCATATTCCTATTTACAATATCTGGTTGATTTTCACTGGGGGGCGGGGGGTGGCATTCAACATCAAATTTGACTTCCGCATTTAGCAAAACAAAAGGATGCCATTTCTTCTGGTTCAGGTCATCGGGAGGAATCCTTTCTCCATCTTATAAGTAAGAGTTACGGACTTTGTAACTATGCTGCTATTCAGCTATATCAGCCAAATAACAGCAACAATAAAGCCAAGTGCATCAAAAGATGACACGCATACAGACAATGTGATACTCAACTTTTTCAAGTGCAGCAGCAATCCACTTCTGCAATGTTGGTGATCAAATGTTTCATGACTCTAGAAAACTTTTTTTTTTAATGACAAGGCCAAACTGGATTAAAAAAAATCACAGATAATCATACAAATAAATACAGATTAACAGAGCAATCAATCAGTGCATGTATCGAGATGAAGCCCTTCCAAAAATTTACAAATGAATTGACCAAACAGTGAATGACTGTAGGGGAATTTTGGGGGCTTTCCGAAATAGAGAAATCAATCAGCACTCAAGCAAGCAACCAGTCCAATCAACGAAGTGACTCAGAAGTATGTGACGGGAGTTAGTCGACAGCCGTCAGAGTTCCTGTTTGACGTGGTGTTGGTCAGCCTGTCGTCGCAGGAAGCGCAGGAAGTCTCGGAGCTCTCGCCCGCCCTGCCGCACATAACAAGATGGAGGTCACGCGTGAGCTTGCTACGGCTGGGAGGGGACCAAAATCAAAGCCGCCTGCCTCACCTGGTATCGGATGGGGTCGGCCTTCTTGCCGGCAGGCACCAAGTAGATGCTCGGGTAGCTGAGAAGCCAAAGTGTCACTCAGGTGCGCGTTAACGCCCGCACGGCGCACCAATCATGCGATCTCACCCTTGGACATCGTAGCCAGCCGGCACGTCGTTGTCTACGGCGTTCATTTTGGCGATGACCACGTTTGCCTCTGCGGACAGCTGACAAGGAGACACGATCAAAGCTCATCCATATGCCACGAGAATGTGATGCCGCTCCGTTCCGTGTGTGGCAAGGGAGCGCTGGTTCCAAGGTTTAGAGTTACAGTTTTAATCTTAGTCATTGTGTTTGAGCAATCCTTAGGAGTGACAAGGATGGACAGGATCAGAAATGAAGTCATCAGAGGGACAACTCAGACAGGAAAGTTTGGAGAAAAAGTCAGAGAGGCCAGACTGAGATGGTTTGGACATGTACAGAGGAGGGACAGTGGATACATTGGTAGGAGAATGTTCAAGATGGAGCTACCAGGTAGGAGGAGACTGAGAGGAAGGCCAAAGAGGAGATTCATGGATGCCGTGAGGGAAGACATACAGGTAGTTGGAGTCAGTGTGGAGGATGCAGAGAACAGGGAAAGATGGAAATCAATGACTTGCTGTGGCAACCCCTGAAAAGGGACAAGCCGAAAGGAGAAGAAGAAGATTGTGTTTGAGCAATCATGCCAACGGAGTTTCATTTCAGGGTTTGTTTGACTGATTAACTCGACAGCGTTTGATTGTCTTTTGTTTTCTGCCTCAGCCTGATCGTCAATGTCAAGTGAGCAGAACAAATAGCTTCAAGCTGTTGCGGGGCTTCGCTGCGTGTGCTCGAGTGGCTTGCATGAAGGAGAAAAGGGCAGAAAGTGATGATGACGATGATTAAGCTGAAGCGTACCGTCTCTGCCAGGGCGCTGTAAACCGGTTCCAGCTTCTTGCAGCGCGGACACGATGGCGAGTAGAACTGGATCAGGACGTCTTTGTCGGGCTGGTTAACGATGGCGTCGAACGACTCGGCCACCACCACCTGCGTGTGGCGCAATGGCCACCCTCATGAGGTTACTTCCTGCCGCCGCTCGTCACAACCCACACTGCTCGCGTCACTCACCTGAACGGCGCCGGCATTTCCGTCCGGTATCGGCTCGGACTTGATGTAGCGCTTGAGTCGCCCGGCAAAGTATTGGTCCAGAAACCTCTCCAGCGAGGCGCCATCTCTCCTGGAATAAACGCACCTCATCACATCGCGTGACACCCCCCCGCCCCCACCTCCATTTGCATGTCAGCGTGCTACCGACGTGAACTCCTCCCTCATGGTGTACTTGTGACCCGCTTTGGTGCGAACGGTCACCAGGGGAACGTCTGCGCCGTCGGATGCGCCCATGCCAAATTGGTCCTGCAGCTCGGCCCGGAAGTCCCTCAGGTTGGCCACGGAGAAGAAGAGGCCCCGCCCCGCGTACTTGGACACCACCTTCATCACTCTGGCAACAAGACCAGCAGATGGGCGGGGCTTGTCCCGACAGCAGTCCGCTATGTGCGTAAGTGCGCGTCACCTGTTCCTCCAGTAGTTGGAGCCCCCGGCGTTGCGTTTGTAGTCAAGGTTGTAAAAGGCAGTCAGGAGGTCACGAGCTCTCAGGCGATCTTTGTTCTCCAAGGTCATGTGAGGACAAAGTCCAAATCTACACACACACATGTAGCACCCGCACAGGAAATGCACGCTCAACACCAGCGGTTGGAATGTCATGAAACGAATAGTCTTTTTCAAGGTACTATATGTGTCCCTCACGTGGGTTGTTTTTGTTTTGTTTTTCTTTTACTCTGAATGTTGGAAACCAGATTTGTCTACTTTCTATTTCTCACTTCTGCAAAAACGTGCCCGTTATGATTGGCGAAGCTGAGAACCCAAGTCATTTCTTATGAGAGGGAAAGGAAGAAAAAAACGTTTTCACATTGTTATCATTGACTCAATTAGTATTTATTCTTTGATCAATTTTCTGTTGTTTCGCCAAGTCATCAAAAGTGGCTCCGTAAATAATTGACAATCAATCAGTTTTCGACTTGACTCGTCAGATTTCATAACTTGAGACGGGTTATCTTGGACTGAAAGGCACGCAGAGCCCCACACTGCCCCCAGGGGGGCAAAGTGTGCACCGCCGGCACAGCTGCCATTTATTTGGATTTACAGTTTTTATTATTTTATGATTATTGTACTTTGTTCGTCATTTATTTTCTGGTTCAAGTGAACTTTCATAGGTGCGTTCCAATCAAGAAATAATGGTGCTGTTTTCAATATTGAGAAAAAAAATCCTCACGATTCCTTTTTTGTTTTTTCTGATCATCGCCCAGCCCAACACACACTCACATGTGGTCTCGGATGAAGCGTCTCAGAGACGGGATGGACACGAAATCTCGCAAAACGACGACGCTGTCTTCAAACTGATTGGCCAGTCGGGGAGGCCGGAACAACAAGACGCCTCTGGAACGCGCACACACACACACACACACACACACACACACACACACACACACACCGTAGTCCGACTTCTGACCCAACGTCAGCGTTGCAGAGTTAAGAGTACAAAGCATAAGACTGACTCTGTTTGGAGTCCATAGGGGGCAGCCAGAGTCATTCGTGTGGTGTGAGCAAATCGGAACTGATCTCTCAAAAGTCCCGCTGCTTTCACAAAGTCAGCCAGACCAGTACTTTGCTCACCTGAAAACACACCTGACACAACACGAGCATGTATCAAAAAGTGTGTGTGTGTGTGTGTGGTGGGGGGCGTCGTCGAGTGCGGCTTGGTCATGACGGATTCGTCGTACCCACGACCGAAGCGTCGTGGTGCTGGACGAAGCTCTGCAGTTCTTCTTCGGTCAGCAACATGGCAGAGTCCGGACCCGTCTGCTTTGTCATGAACTCAAAGATCCCCTCTGACGCCCAAAACAACATCAGCCGGTGTCTCATTTTGGCAGCGCCGACGTCGCGCGCATGCAAGCACTCTTACCTGCAGAGCGAGGGCCATCGTAGGAGGCCGAATCCCTCCCGTTCCTGAAGATCTTCAGCGTCGGGTATCCGGACACGCCAAAGCGACTGCACGTGTCCAGCTCAGCCGTGCAGTCCACCTGACGCGCGCGCACAGTCGCGTCAGACAACGTCAAAGACGCGCGCGCGCACAGATGACGGTACCTTTGCTAGCTGCACTGTTCCCTTCAGTTTGCCGGCAGCTTCCTCAAATTCCGGAGCTAACTTCTTACAGTGGCCACACCTGAAGGAAGGAAGGAAGGAAGGAAGGAAGGAAGGAAGGAAGGAAGGAAGGAAGGAAGGAAGGAATCCATCACATCCTTCATGCATCTCTATTTAGATGATTTGAGGAACATTTCACATCAAATAACAACACAACTGGACGCATAACATAAAAGATCGACAATGACACCATCGTAAACTATTCCTGCGTACGCCTTGTTTGGAAGGAAGGTAGTACTGTAACGTATAAAAGGAGGACACAAGCGAGCAAGATGTTGAGGAAGGAAGGACGAGAGGAGGGAGAGAGGAAGGAAGGACCGAAAGGAGGTAGCTAGGCAGGAGAGGAGTCAGCATGATAGGAAGGATGTTGAAAATGGCAAGATGGAAGGACAATCCGAACATATAGCAGCGGCAGAAGCTGCACTTGTCAGTGACGCGAGCCCCTGTTTGCGGGAGGCGCGCGCCTTACCAGGGCGCGTAGAATTTGACCAGCATGGTGTCGTGCTCAGTTGCCAAGTAGTCGAAGTCTGCGTCCCCGAGCACCAGCACGTCACTGCGCGACGACAGCGAGGGCCGAAAAAGGGAGGCGAGCCAAAACGGGACGGCGACGAGAATGCGAAGGCGAGGGCCGGCTGCCATGGCCGACGCCGACGAGGCCAACCGAATGAGAGGAAATTTCGGACAGGCGCCCGAGATGAGCGTCAAGGCTTCAACGTTAATTTGGGATTCCGGAAACAACATTCAGCATAAAAGCAGAGCATTAAATGTTGGCGACTAGTTTGACTGTAAAATGACGTCAAAACAGGGAAAGGGAAATAAACACATCTCCGTCAGACAAAACGCCAATGAGCAATAAGAACAGACAGAATAACGTTTTTAGGGGACTGTCGAGCAACTTCCGTGATTATTCAAATCCCCTTTGGGTACTTTTATTTTGAAGTCCTGGTAAATGGCGAAACCATGGTCCGACTTTAATTGATCAATATTCTCTTTTGCTGGTACAGTACACCGCGTCACGTGTGGTGTCATGCAACTAGTGAATGCTTTCATGATTCATTCATTCACTCCTATTTCGTCGGAGTATTTTATTTTATTGAACGCTTCTTCTGGAAGTGGACGACCAAGAGAACGATGAAGCGGCGCGGCGTAATCGCCCGATAGACGAGTGCTCCACACTCTCGTGCGGTAGGTGGCGGGATGCACGTAAACGTTGCTTGCAAGAAAAAGAAGAAGAAGAAGAAGAAGAAGAAGAAGAGCAACAACAGCAGCAGTGCACGAAGAAATTTCATACACCGGAATTCCACTAGGTGGCAGTCATTGAAAGACGGAGAGAACAAGATTTAAAAACACAGCGAAGAAGAAGAAGGCAAACGGCAGCTGCTGGTCCCGACCGAAGCGAAGAAGTCGGAGGGGAACGTTGGAGATGCCTTTCTGATGCTGGGCTATTTGATTTTTTTTTTTTGGGCCACTTAAACGGAGCCTGAATAAGACATTCCTTTGAGTCCAGACGAGAACTCCACCATCTCTTGGCCTGTTAGCTTCCGTTCCAAATTCACGCCAGACGCTCAAACAAGCTAGCCGTGAGCCGATTGAGAAGAAACGGAAGCGAATAGTCCATTCTGCACGTCGCACTGAAAACTCCATGTACGTCTTATCCTACATTTTGGCTACATGTGGAAATAGAACAGGTCGCAAACGTTGTAATGCGTTGACACCAATGAACATGACAACGAAAAAGAGCATTTCGCTTGTTGCGATTTGAAGCCGCGAATGTCGAATGAGTGTTCATGTGCGCACCCAACCCAGAGGTCATCGTGAATCCACGATGAAGTCCGCCTACGACCGCGCGAAAGCGGAAGCGCGTGACCTTGCCTCGCAGCCGCACTCTCCCGAGCGCGACGATGCCGACGCGGACGCGGAGCTCATCATCACGACGGGTAAGGCGCCGGTCACCAAGGCGACGCTATCCTGGCATCTGATTGGCCGGCTCTGCCTGTGTCAGACGAGGAGCACCCCGAGGACAGCGGGAAGAGAATGCTGAGGAGGAAGCGGAAAAGGCAGACGGAAGAAGAAGAAGAGGAGGCCAAAGGTGAAGAAGAAGAGCAGCCGAGAGAGGGCTTGGACATAGACCGACAGCTTGACCGATTGCTGGAGAGCAAGTCCAAGCAACACAAGCTGACCAGCGTCAACGTGCGCAACATTATCCACGTGAGTGTGAGCGTACATACGCGCATGCGTGCGTGTGCCAGCCTTTTACTCGACACTGACCTTTGACCCGCAGGAAGTGATCACCAACGAGCACGTGGTGGCGATGATGAAAGCCGCCATCAACCAGACGGAGGCCGCGCCGCCGTTTGTGAGTCGCGGGGTCGTGGGGGCGCCGCTCGGCCGCGGACGAAGCCGAGTGACCCTCTGGGCGTTTGCTTCCGCAGGAGCCCAAGATGACGCGTTCCAAGCTGAAGGAAGTTGTGGAGAAAGGCGTGGTGAGAATCGGCCCGCGGTCCTTTCCTTGCCCCTCGAGATGGGGGATTTTGACACCTCCATAGTTCTCCGCCTTTGGAGTGAGCGAGGAGGAGGGAAAGAGTGAAACAACAACACAAAGTCGGGCGTGTTCATTTTAGGGAAATGTGCTTCGTTTAGTCCTTCTGCAGTCAGATGGGCACCGTCAACGAGAAACCGTTCTCGGTTGCCTTCGCCGCTTATATCTAAAAGGCAAGCTGGCCGGCGGAGCTGCCGCAGAACGGCGGTTTGCCGCCATCCGCCTTTGCGCCTTCAAAGCGGCGACAAAAGGAATTCCGACATCGCGCGGGCAAAAGCTGTCGCTTGTGATGTCATCGCTGTCACTGCTCACTTCCCGTCAGGCGATCCCAGCGTGGAACATCTCTCCCATCAAGAAGAGCCGAGACATCGGCAAGGTCAGAGCTCAGAGTTGCCCTTTGCGGGTGCGGCGCGCGCGAGGTCGCTGAAAGGTCGCCCCCATTTGTGCGTTCAGGGTCATCAGTTTGCGGACATCCCCCTCGCCGAGGAAGACTCCTCCGACGAGGAGTATCGTCCCGACGACGAGGACGAAGACGAGACGGCCGAAGACGTGAGGCCTCGAGCCGATGAGGTGAGGCGTCGGCGACGTCGCTAACGGCAGTTTTTTGCGGCAGACGTTGCAGGAGAGCGACTTCGAGAGCGCGGCGTCGCCCGCCAGAGGATGCCGACCCCATGTCAACCGGCGCGGCGCCGGCACGGTAAAAGCGCGGCGACGCCTGTCTGTGCGCACATGTGAAACACGGCACGCCACGCTTCCTGTCGCCCTCAGACCTCGAGCGCGGAGTCTGGGTCCTCAATGGGTCCGCCCCCGCCGCCACCCCTGCCGCCGCCTCCGTCGCCTCCCTCCGCCCGCACCGACAGCTTCCTGGAGAAGCTGCACGCCGTGGAGGCCGAGCTGGCCGTGTGCATGGAGCCGTATCGGCCTCTGGAGGACGCGGGCGAGGGCGGCCTGATGGCGTACCGCACGCGCTCAAAGCGCCCCCTTCGAGACGTCCCGCTGGGACGTCTGGAGGCGGAGCTACGAGCACCCGACATCACGCCCGACATGTACGACTGCGGCTCCGCCAACGAGGACAGCAACTGGACCGACTGGTTGCGAGGGCTCATGACCTCCGACGTGGACAACGACGGTCAGAAGTCGACGCGGCCGCTAATGTGTCAATGCGTGCGCGTGTCAACAACTTGCCGTGTGTGTGCGTGCGCGTTCAGAGGAGTGCGATGATGAAGACGATCCAGAGTACAACTTCCTGGCCGACATCGATGAGCCGGACCAGGAGGATTACCGCGATGACAAGGCCGTACGCATCACCAGTCAGTAGACGCACGCACACACACACACACACACACACAAACCGGCGCACCACAGTGTAATGATGTTGTCACTCAACAGAAAAGGAAGTCAATGAACTGATGGAGGAGCTCTTTGAAACGGTGAGACGCAGACGCACTCACGCACACACCCGCACAAAACAAAGGTATCAATACGTGTGCGCGCGTTAGCTGAAAGAAGACCCGAGGGGCCAGGAAGTGGATGATGAAGGCCACGACGAAGAGGAGGAGTCGCGGGAGGACGCCTGTGACGAGCGCCTTGCCGCCCGGGCGTGTCAAGCGCTCAAGCGAGCGGCGGCGGTGAGCGGCGGGGAGGTGGAGAAAGAGCGCGTGGTGGGAGAGCGGCGTACGGTCAAGCAGCAGCTGGCCTTCATGAGGACCGCTCAACGCGCGCCGAGTGCGCACATGCTAAGGCTGGACGCGCGCCACCGCGGCACGCTCACGCAGCAAATACAGCAGGTACGCGCGCACGCGCATCCCGCGCCCGAACCGGTCCGCCGCTTGTTACGATCGCCATCGCTTTGCGACACACACAAACGCTGCCAAAAACAAAAGGCCGTTCCAAAAAGAGCGTTCATACCTGACTCGGCCAAAATGACGACAAGCGCTAGCCGGCCGCTCGCCTCGGACCACCGCTGGCGTCCGTGTCACTCACCGGGCCGGGCCCCACCTTTGAAATGAAAGCCAAACACACTCAAAGCCGCAGATAGTCAGCGGTGACGATGGAGACCCCAAGTCGTCAAATGCGCACTGCACATTACATTCCATCAATAGAATTGACTCGATAAACAATCAATGGATGACTGCGTGTGTGTCCAGCATGTGCAGCTGTTGCTTCAGGTCCACCTTCTCACGTCACCCGTGGAGGAACTTGGCAGCGAGGCCGAAACGACGCGACACTTCCTGGTAAGGAGCGAGGGATGACGGCCGGGTTAGGGGACGAGGGGTGACGTGACGACGCCGCGTGTCCCGTGTGTCAGTTTGAGCTAGACCTGCTGGCGCAGCGAGGCGAGCTGATGTTGTCGTGCCAACGAGCCCGGCCGACGGCAGCGCATGGCAGCGCCTTCAGGGCCTCCAACCTGCAAGGCGCCCTCAAGCTGCTGGACGAAATGCGGGAGCGCCCGCCAGCCTACGTGCACCTCAAACACACGCCGGACTCACGCGGACAAAGTCAGCCACCTTATCCTGTTGCTGGCCATTTACGTTGTGCGCGCTATTTGTGAAGTGTGTGTGTGTGTGTGTGTGTGTGTGTTACCAGTGCGGAGTTTTCCAGTGATGCCCGCTGAGCTGGCGTGGATCTTTGCCACACGTCCCATCTTCCTCTACCCGCAACTTCTGCCGTGTGTCAGCTTGGATCCGGCTCTCTACTGCCCCCGCAGGACGGCGGCATTCACTGCGGCAGAAGACTGGTACGCGCGCGCGCACGCACAGACACAAATATCATAACTTTGCAGAGAGATATTTGAGGAATTTGTGCGTGTGTGTGTGTGTGTGTGTGTGTGTGTGTGTGTGCACGCGCGCAGCCTGCTTGTCATGGGCCTGCGCAATTTGGAGGGCTCACGCGAGCCCATCCGGTTGCTGTGCCAATTGTTGCTGGGCAAAAGTGTGGCTCAGGTGAGACGCAGGATCCTGCAGTGCTGCAGACCGGGAGCCCCCGACAATGTTGTCAAGGTAACGCGCGCGCACACATGCCAACGCCACGTCCGCTTGAAGGTAAAGCACAGGCGCGCGCGTGTGTGTGTGTGTCAAGGCATTCCGGTACAGGCGTGTCGTTCCTCGCATGCTGTCGGCGTGTGCCCGCGTTGCTGCATGGGAGCGGCGCCCCCCAGCCGAGAGAGATGTGCGCCTCTTGCCTCTGTGGCTGGCGGTGAGGCAGCTGAAAATGTGCACTCGCGTGCGCGCACGTCGATATCGCCGGTCACTATTGTCCCGCCCCCTCTAGAGAAGTCTCCCCGTGATCTCCGAAGCCGCGAGCCCCGCCTCGCCACGCCACTCCTGCGACAAGACCGCGCTGGGCCCCGCCTGCGCGCGCTACCCGCCCCGCCTCCCGTCCAACCTACACTTGCGCCGCGTGGGCTTTGTCCGGCGGGCCGAGCGTGTCCCGCCGCCCCCTTCCTCAGCTTCTCCTGGCTGCCCCGCCCCCTCAGCGGCAGGCGCGCTGGAAATCAAAGAAGCGGAGGTGGAGCTTCCCGGTTTGGCGGAAACATCGAGGAGCTCCGGAGTGAACGCGGTCAGGACGACGGAAGATGTCGGAACTTCCCGTCGTCTGCCCGAGGTACAAACAAACAGGGGTGAGGCCACGATGGCTTTGAAATGAAGCAGCCCCTGCTTCAGACCAAAAACTTTTGGAAACGGCTAAAGCCTAAGCTGGTGTGGTTTTCACACGGCGCGCTTCTCTCAGGAAGGTGAGCTCCGCCTACAAGGGGAATCCCGGGCGTGCCCTCCGGGGGAAAGTGAGGCGCGTGCCCAAAAGAAAGCGCCACCGCCGCCCGTTTCCGCTCAAAACGTCTCAACGGGCGTAAATGGAGAGAAAACGGTGATGTGGACACGGTGAGCGCCCCGCCGACGCATCCCGGCTTCGCTTTCCATTTCTTCACGTTTGCGTCTCGTCTCAGAGAAGCCGACCGTCTCATTCTGACGGCCTGTCAGCAGCGAGGAGCTCATCGGAGGACATTCAGACAAATCTCCACCCAGCTGGGAACCAAGAGCGCCCGGGAGGTGAGACGCTACGAGGCGTACGCAGCCGCGCGGGACGGGGTCATCACGTACCTCCACTTCTTTTCCAGGTGAGCCTTCGCTTCCGTGACCTCCTTCGCCTTTTCCGCACGGCCGCCACATCCGGATCCTCCTCCTCCTCCTCCTCCTCCTCCTCGGTCGTCACCCGGGAACCGGAAGCGGCTTCGCGGCCCAAAAGCGCACCGATGTGTGATGGCTTGTCGAAAAGTTGAAGGGAGAACTGACGAGGTCATCAAATCCTCTCAATTCACATTGAATGAAATCAAGTCTTGCGTTGAATAAAAGGTGTTTTGATCTTGATGTGCTGGAATGTTTGTCCTCGCGAATAAAGTTTGAAACGCCCAATCACATCGAAGGACAACTGCATGCCTTTGGGACGTGGGAGGGAACGCGAGTACCCGGAGAAAAGCCACGCAGGCACGAGGGGGAGGACATGCAAACTCCATACAGGAAGGCCAGATCCCAGAATTGAACCCCTAACGTCCGTACTGTGAGGCGGACCTGTTAACCAGTTGGCCACCGCGCCACCCGAGAAATGAAAGCATAATCCGAAATTGCGATATCGATCGTGTAACCGGACGAGCGTCCTGATTAGTCACGGCCACAAGTCAACAAGGTGATGACGAGTCGCCCACGGCGTTGACCAATAAGCGTTCACGTGAAGTTCAATTGAAGCAACAATGCCCACCCCCCCAAAAAAAATGCTGCTAATGCCACCTTACTCGCCGGTGGCGAGAAGCAAAGCCACCGGCGGGCATTTTGCATCGACGCTGCTTATTAAGTGCACCGAACTTGACGGCCGCGGCGTTTTCATGTTTAGTTTCTTTTCAACTGCCAAAACGCCAGTGTGCTGCGTACGGCCGTACCAGAGAGTCCAAGAGTCGGTAAGACTGAAAGTGTACCTTTTTGGTTTCTCTCCCCCTAACAAAGAGGGACTGTTGGGGGAGAGAGTCGGCCTTTCTCTTCCTCCGCGTGGTCGTTAATTTGGGATGATGAGGATGTTGGTTATCCAAATTCAGGCCGGAGACGAACAGCTGTCCACACCTGTCTAAAAGGTTCAAAAGGTCAGAGCTCCCAGGTCATCTTTCGAAATTCTGTTGATTCGAAACAGGAGTTACAAGTGGCTGACGGGGAAGTGACATCACCGCAGCTCCGTCTCGGTCCTGGCCATCGAGAAAGCGGGGATGTCTCTCGGCCATGACACCTGTTCGCAGGGGAGGACCGAGGATAGGAAGAAACTGTGGGCCGCGAGGCGGGATGGAGAATTCAGGGATGCGTTCCCGACTTGGCCGCCGACATATGTCGGCCGCACAAAAGTCACCGACGCTTCCCGTCTGGAGGCGACTAAACACGGCTCCCGCCTCGAGGAGACCGTCCGGCTGATGCCCGTCCCGATTGATGATGTGGGCGGGGCATCAAAACGATCTCAAAGCAGCCCCGCACCTCACAGTGCGCACTTAACAGGAAGTGTTGAAAAGAAGAGTAAATGTGATGGGCTTCATACAAAGACTTTTACTGGAGCGAGACAAAGGAAGGGGCAGCTTAAAAACATCAGGAAAGAGTTGTCGTCCCCCCACCCCAAAAAAAAATCTAAAAATCGGGGCGCAGTGCATGGCGGGCAACCGTGGATCAGTCGCTGTCGGAGGCCACAGCTGAAGAGCACTTCCTCTTCCTCTTGGGCGCTTTGGGCTTGGAGTCTTCCTCCTCCTGAGGCACAAAACGGGAGGGCGAGGTCAGCGCGGGGCGGCGTCGGCGGGCGGCGGGCGGGCCAACCTACCGAGGCGCTGCTGGAGGCGCTCTCCTCCTCGTTGTTGTTGCTGCTGGGCGGCGCGGCGCCCTTGCGCGACCTCGGCGACGTGGCGGCCGCCTTGCGGCGAGACTTGACGGGCTTGGCCTGCGAGTCCTCGTACTCTTCGGCCAAGGCGAACAGGTCGCTGAACCTGCACGGCCAGACGCTTCGTCACCAGCGGCGCCTTTTGGGGCTTCGGGGTCAACGTTTCCAGATGAACCGAAAATGCGCTTGGACCTTTCGGGGTCACTCCAATTTGACCTTGATTTTTTTTTTTTTTAATGGGGGTGTTCTTGTCTCCTTATTGCATTTCGGAGAGACGGGTGGACGTCCGGCAGCGACTCAAGCGCAAAAGTTTGCCGCTACGCTAGCGCGCCGGGGCCCGCCACTAGGGGACGCCTTGCCATACGAGCCATAAAAGCCAGCCAAACTCAAATGGAGCCGCTTGTGCTTTGGGCTCATGAAAACTTGGGCCACTTGCGCCGCCCGTCGGTGATGGCGTGGCATTCGCCGCGTTTGCGTTTCACTCTCAACGAGTCTCGGCCGCCACGCAATCAACGCGAGGAGCGGAGATGCGACCTTGCCGCAAATATCTCAACTGAGTGGGGAAATGCCGACGGGGCGGCTTCCGCAAAAGACGCCGCCAAAGGGACTACCCCCTCCATCGGCATTTTGGGTTCATCCGGAAATTTCCGCAGAAAAGCAGCAGCAGGGCGGGCGCGTACCTCATCTTGTGTCCTTCATCGCAACTGGCCTGAACGTGCTGCAGGGCCTGAAGGATGGGCGTCTGGCTGAAGACTGAGCACACCAAAGGTCAAGAATTAGCACGAGCCGACGGAGCCGCGCAGGCGCGCGCGTACTCACAGCTGTTCTTGGTGTTGTTCAGGCTCAATCGGAGGTTGTCCAGATGTTCCAGGATCTGCTCTAGCGTCAACTGAGCCAGTTTGCTGCTCGAGCTGCGGAGACTGCACACACACACACACACACACACGCACAGACGCATGCACTGATTGTGATGCAGAGAAGGAGAGTGTTTTGTTGTCATGGAAGCGTCATCCTCAGCATCTTCCGCAGTCCCGCTTGAAGTCTTTCTTTGTGCGTGTGCCCCCTGCTGGACCCGAGGCAGCATCCCGCTCGCCAAGCGCGAGAGTCCCCGGAGCCAGGAGCGGAGAGCGCACCTTTGCCTCTTTCGCGGTTGGTTGTTGTTCTTGATGAGTTGCGCTTTGATGTGCTCGGCCAGGGCGTCGTCGTGCTTGGACGCCCAGTGGCGCAGGAGGCTGGTGGTGAACTGGTCCTCGCTGTGGCACGGCCTGCTCAGGACCATCTTCACCATCTCCTCGCTGGGCCTGATGCACGCACGCACGCACAGGTGAGAGAGGCGCCGCCGCCAGGTTCGGCGGTCGCCGTCGCGGTGTTACTTTTCTCGCCGCAGCTGCAGCAGAAGGCAGGACAAGGCCTCGGGGTGCTCTGCGCGAAAAAGGCAAACGCGCCAAAGGGGAAGGCGGCGTCAGCGGGCGGGCGGGCCGCGACATCCGGCCAAGACGAGCGCGCGCTCGTGACGGTCGGGTTGCCGAGGAGGCTACCTTTGTACTTGAGGTGCTGCAGGATGGGGATGATGGTCTCCAGAGGGATGCTGTGCGCCAGGAACAGCTGCCACGTGCTGTACTGCTCAAACGTCTCCCAGTCCAGAGACTGGACTGCCCGGCGGCGAGGACAAAAAAAAAAAGGGTTAAGAGGGCGCCCCCCAGCCGTTCGCGTCAAGCGTGCATGCGCGCGCAAGCTCACTCAGGATGTTGAGGACGGAGTCTTTGCGGAACATGACCAGATTCCCCATCATCACGTGACACATCAGCTCCTGCAACTGCACGCACGCACGCGCGTTAGCGCCCGGCTGAGCTGCCCGCCGCGTCCTCTCGCCCACCTGAGTAGAATCGATGACGGCCACGATCATGTTGAGCAGCTCGCCGCTCCTCAACGTCTCATCTGGAAACTGGAACCCGGCAGAGCTCAGAGTCGGCTGGCCCCCCCCAAAAAAGAGCGCGCGCGTGCCTACCTCCGAGTAGATGGAGGGCGTCAGGTAGCAGAGCAAGCGCACGTCGTCCTCCTGACACGCCTTCATGTCCATCATCAGACACGTGTGAAGGTCCCCGAGCGCCGTGGCCTGCGCGAACGACTCGTACAGCATCATCTTGCCGTTGGCCGCTTTGCTGGGCGCACGCACACACAATTGCACATTAAGACACGCACACGCGAGAGGAAAACGCCCGGCGTCAGCGGCCGTCTACGGGCCGTCGCGCTTGCTTCCATTCGCCGCCCTCGCTCTCCTTTGAATTCCCCAAGTGTGAAACGATCGAGGCGTCACCTGGCTTTGAGGTAGTAGAGCAAGTGGTAACCGATCTTGGGCTGCTTCTGGTAAAGTTCCGCCAGCATTTCCAGAAGAACGGCAAAGCCGCTGTTGTCCTCCTGCATGGTGACCAGGTTCCGGAAGACCAGACACACCGCCTTGCACACCGAGTCCTCCAGCGATCTGAGGCACGCGCGCAGCTGACAAGGAGCACGCTGAGCGCGCGCATGCGCACACAGTGGCGGCGGTGGCGGCCGCTCTTACTCGTCAGTGATGTCTTCGGGGAGGACGTCTCCTCGGAAATGTTCTTTGAAGATCTCCGCCAGACACGACGCTAAGGCCGACATCTGCTCCGTGTCAAAGTCCTCCTGCAACGTGCGCAGGCCTGTGGTTTAAACCTGAGCGCGTGCGCGTGCGCGTGCGCGTGCGCGTGTGCGTGCAGACCTCCAGGATGAGGTCCACGATGTCCTGCATGACTTCACACTGCGTCTCCGTGTCACTGTGAGCAATCGGCACTGATTTTGAGCAAAGGACTGAAAGTCACAACTTGGGCGTCCGTGTCGACCTCTGACCTTGACTTCTGCAGCTGGACGACCTTGTCCTTCATGGTGTCCTCCAGTTGGTCAAGCCAGGGTGTGATGTCAGCGGGCTCTTCCACCACAGCCTCTCTGATTGGATGAAATCTGAACTCCCGCTTCTTTCCACACACACACACACACACACACACACACACACACACACACACGCGCGAGCTAAGCTAAATAGGAATTACTCATCGAATCACTGGGAAGACGATCGAGATGATGACCTTTGCTGTTGACCTCCTCCTCATCATCACTGAAGGCTGCTTCTGTGTTGTCGTAGCAACCTTCTTCCTTGTCCATCATGTGTTCCATCTCCATGGACGTCATCTCCTCCATTTTCACTACACTCAAACACACACACAGTTCAGAGTTGGTGCGGCATCCGCGTGCGTGCGTGCGTGGGCGCACCTTCCATGGGCGGCGAGGGGGCGCTGCAAAACTCTGGAAATCTTTCTCTGAGCATGGAGCGAAGTTCTCTGTCCAACTTTGGATTGTCAAATAGCGGCGCCAAGTGGCTGCAAGAGCACATGACCTTTAACTCCCACACAAGGAATTGCATGCGTGCGCGCGTGCGCGGGCAGGTCTTACGCCAGCACTCGCTTCTCCATGATGAACGTGAGCGAGTTGAAGACACCCTGACGGACCTGAACTTCCAACGGAGGGAAGAAGTGCGGGATGATCTGAGGGGGGGGACACGGAGGAGGAAGCCGAGAGCCGGCCAGGTCATTCCGGGACGTTGGCGGCGGCAAACCGACACGGGGAGGAGGCGCAGTCTCACCCGACACATGAAGTCGAGAAGCGTGGCCGTGATGGCGGGGTGGGGCTTCATGGAATGATGCATCACCAAGATGGCCGGCTCTGCGTCACGCAGCACGCGCTTTTGTTACGAGCCGTCGAGCCAGTTGAGTTGACGTGCGTGCGAGCGAGCGAGCGTGTCACCTATGTTCATGATGCTGTCCTTGTCCGGGTTGAAGAAGAGCCAATCGTAGAAGAGCGCCAGCTTGGCGTTGGAGGCGGCCACGTTCGACTGCGCCGCACGCACAAAGGCAATTTGGGTTAGAAGGCGGAAGGCTGACGGGCGCTCGGCAGGCTTACCGTGCAGGTGGTGAGCAGCCAGCCGATGATGGCCCAGCGCGGCAGGATGTCGGAGCTGAGGACCTCGTTGGACGGGTGGACCACGCCGCAGATGTAGCGGATCAGGTCGCAGCGCAGCGACTGGCTCTCGGCCATGGACAAGTACTGCCGCTGGAACCAGTCCTGGTAGCGCTTCTGCTGCCCGAAGCGCACCTGCGCGCACGAAAGAGAGAGAGAGAGAGAGAGAGGGGGGTGCGGCCAGGCGCCTGGGAAGCCGGCCGCCGCGGCCTCACCTCGCCGCCGCGCGACGTCGCCGCTTACCCTGGAGGTCATGAACAGGAGCTTGGTCTCCATGTCGGGGGTCAGACGACAGGCCAGGAACTTTCTGGACGTCCGCGCCGTGAGCAGCTGCAAAACCCCTGACGCGACGCACACACGCACGGCGGGCGGCGCTCCAGAGTGTTGCCACGAAGACCAGCGGTGGAGAGCGCGGCGGTCTTACCGGTGAACTGTGGACTGAGGGCCTGAGGGCTGTGGAGCAGGTCTCTCCACAGAAGGTCCATCTCGGGGATCCGGGCCACGTTCTGCAGCAGGCGCACCAAATCTCGGCCGATGATCACGCACTCCAAGAACTGCGCAAAGCGGGTGGGCT
Source organism: Hippocampus mohnikei (assembly GCA_026261675.1). NCBI lineage: Eukaryota > Metazoa > Chordata > Actinopteri > Syngnathiformes > Syngnathidae > Hippocampus > Hippocampus mohnikei. Next base: position 3,003,814 of record JAKGUB010000345.1, read on the forward strand.
TGAAGGAGGCAAGCCTTGTCGTCGGCACGCCGCCGCCGCCGCCGCGCTCCTCACCTTCTCCCGCAGCATCCCGATGCAGAAGTCCACTTCCTTCTGGCGCAGAGGAAGCAGGTTGGGGGCGCCGTGGTCCACGATGAGGCGCAGGTACGTGTACACCGACATGGCGATCAGCATCCCGCTCTTCAAAAGCCACTCCCTGCGCACGCACGCGCACACACGCTTGACAAGCTGCTTTGGAATAGGCGCATTTGCACGCGTGTCATACTTCTGCTCCAGCAGGATGTCCAGGACGCTCTCAGCCAACCACAAGTTCTTTGTGGACACATCTCCACCTGCATGCGCGCAGTGACGTGAGCATTTTGTGCGAGTGTGTGTGTGTGTGTGCGCGTTTGCGTGTGTCCGACCTGCAATCTGCTTGAGCAAAGTCATGACGACGCCATCAGCCGCCATCACGCCACTTTTCACCAGCTCTCGCACCAACCACACCAGCTGTATGCCCGCACACACATTTCAGCAGCAGGCTCCTCCTGGACACGCGTGTGCGTGCGTGCGTGCGTGCTGCGTGTTTACCTGCTTTCTGGGCACGTCCTGGAGCTTGAGGAACTTTTCCATTAAGATCTGGTTGATCTTCACCAGGACCACATTCATTCCATCTCTGTTCACCAAAGTCAGGTCCCTATAACACTGCCCACGCGCACACACACGCCCAAGTGTTGTGGTGGTGATGTCACACATGACGGCAATGCGTAGGTGCGTGCGTTGTTACCCTCTGGGCCTGAGCTGGTTCGACGAGAAGCAAAGCGAAGAGTCCGAGACAAACCTCCTCGTGCTGCTGCTGGCCTTTACACGCCTGGACGACAACAACACTGCTACCAGTCGGCTGCGATCGCATTTCAATTGCCTTCGTGTCAGCGTTGCGAGCTCCTCCGCGCTTCCCGAAACGCCCCCCGACCCCATATGCCCTCGAAGTCCGGCAAAAAAATCGGTTTGTCTTTCTGATCTTTGATTCTCTCCTCTGGGAAAAGTGGTTCGGATTGCACGACAGTCCGTGTTTAATGTTATGTGTTGTGTTGATTATTGGACTTGATGTTAACAGTTTTGTGAAGCGCTTTGCTACAGCTGCGTTTGTTGTGAAAGCGCGAGAGAAATCAGCATGTATTGTACTGTGAACTGGGAATTGGTCTGGTTTGTTGACGAAACCAAACCCTCCCCAACAATTTGGCACTTCTGTGACGTCAATGGGGTGACATAATCGAGGAGCAATTTCTCAGCATCTTTTCGTCTTGGCTGCTCTGTTGCTCTCCTTGGCGGTGGGAGGAGCGAGCAGTGAGGAGCTTGCAAAGAATAAATGAGAGGGAGCCGGCCTCCCTCCCTGCCTGCCTTGTGTGTGTGTGTGTGTGTGTTTTGCAGCTGATGACGTCATGGACTTACATAGGCAGTCAGAGCGTCGTTGGCTTCTCTCTCCGAAAGGCCATTGGTCATCGAGTGAACCACTCCGACGCAACGCTCCAGTTTCTGCACGCACAGCCACACAAACGAAAAGTGAGCAAGCGTCGCATGCGCAGTTCCGATTGAACTTGTGAGTTGGTCGACCGCCCCCCAATGAAAAGGTGCAGGGTCGCGGGCTAAGCTCGGGAGTGGCCGCGCTAAGGAGCCCGCGAGGCGCCGCGAGTCGAGGAGCGCGAACCTCGAGCGGGCCGTCGGCGGCGCGTTTACCTCTTCCAGTTCGTCTTTGGCGTCCAGCTGAGTGGACACCAGCAGGCGGCCCTGCGCCTTGTTCTTGGCCGGTCCAGCGTCCATCTGCGGCGGGCGCTTCGCCTTCCACGCCGAAAACGCAGGCGCCGGAAGAGCGCGCGTGGAAGTGGCGCAAAGGTTTTGTTTGGTTTTGCTTTAGATTTTGTCACACTTCCACTCGAGGAGCTTTCCTCCTGTCCCGCTCTGTACCACTGTTCCACTTCAGGAAGAGAACGGACATTACTTCCGGCCTTACCGCCAATCACTGTACCGACGCGTCGGAGTGACGCAAATACCGCCCAATCAGGCCAGGAGGAAGGGGGGTGGTCTTTCCGGCCGAGCCGCGGCCAATCAACGATTTGGGCTGGAAACCTTGACGTCCACTTCAATCAATTCCTTGTGATACGGCGAAGGAAATACATATTCTCTTTTTAAATCATATTTCATAAGAGCATTAATCCGGGAGCAACAACGTACAGCAAGAAAAGACGTGTGATTGGAGTTTGTCCACAAAACCAAGGCCACGTTGTAAGTGTGGTGGCGTGTGAGATGTCAGAGGAGGTGACGAGCTCCGGACATGTGTTGTTGGACAGCCAAAAGACACTCGTTGAATCGGAAAAAAAGGCAGAGCCACCCGTCACTCAATAGCACAGCTGTCGACTACAATAAGCTTGCTTTTTAAAAAAAATATTGCATTCTGTTCATTTTTTTTAAACATTTATCGTTTACATGCAAATACTTCGATTTATTTTTCGACTTTCTTCACTCCAATTTTGCTGCTGTATATTACGAATGTCTCCATTGTGAGACAAATAAAGGTTTTCTTCTTCTTATTTCAAAAAGGGTGCATTTCAGGAAAAGGTGGCCAACTGACAGAATAAATGAATCATGCGCCATCGTGCGGCGTGGTACCGTACTACTACAACAACCGACTGCTCCAAAGTGCTCATTACAATCAAGTAGCTCTTCCTCTCGATCGGACAAAAATCAAGTGAGCGTTCAAATGAGCGTCAGAGCTGTTTCGGCAAAAAAGTTGGAGCGACGATGATCGTGTGACGTCGCGTTTGTGTGGCGCGCGGGTGAACGTTTACCTCCTCGGACGTCAGTCGCGCGCCCCGCTTGACGTTCCCACCGGAGGCAAAACAAAAGCTGAAGAAAGCTCCTCCGCGATGCGTCCAAGTGACGTCATTTGCTCGCCCCCGAGCCTCGCGCGAGCGCGCGCCGGCGGCAGGACCGGACGAGTCGCGCGAGCCGGAAGCCCTACCCACCTTCACGATAAAAGAGCTGCCTCCAGATTTGAGAGACATTTCCGGCGTTCGTTCGCACCAACGCGGCGCCGACGCACGCAAAGTTCATTGCGCGCGTGTGAACCACAAGACACAGCAGGAACTCGTTTCATATCCGAAGGATCCAATCGTGGAAGCGCATTGATTTCCTGTCGAGGATTTGAAGTGCCCTTCTGAAGAGAGACTCGATGGCTTTTAGCTCACGTTCTGTTGTGTGCGTCCAAGTTGCGAAGCGATCTTTTCTATGTGAGAATATCGACTTGAGCTGTCGTGAAGGTGAGGAATGGTCTCATGTGATTGACATTTGACAGGTTGTATTTCATAATATTGTGTGACTTTTTCGACAACATCGAGGCTCCCTCCAATGAACCACGACGGACGGTGTCTTGCCTCACGAGAGAAGAACACACATCCGGTCTTTTCGGTACTGGGCTGTAAACCAGATTCCCAACGAGAGCTTTATTCATTGACGCACACACAAGAGGACGTTTCATGCATTTAAGAGTGGCGTAGAGAGACCCGGTGGCTGGCCCCCGTTGCGCTCGGGTGGCATCAGGGCCCGCGCCCTCGGGTCCGGGAGTTCCTGCCAAAACGAAAGCCAAAGCCGCCTTTCTCTCGGCTGACGCTTTGTAGGCCGCCCAGGATGGAGGTGAGGGCCTCACCGGGCGGGCCGCCGCCCTGGTTGGCGTTCTCTCTCGCCCGCCTCTGGAGCTCCGCCTCTTCTCCTGGCCAGGGCCCCCATACCTCTGAGGAGAGAGAGGAGGAAGAAGAAGCGAGCTCCAGGGAGGCGGAGAGCCGGAAGGATGGCGAGGGCAGCCGCAGGAGCTCCACGGAGGGAGGCTCAGGCTCAGACCCAGGCTCGGGGTGCGGCGTCACACTGCGGGGGACCGGCAGCAGAAGCGTAAGGGAGAGGAGGGCCAGCTGGGAGCTGCCCGCAGACGTAAGCGCCTTCATCTGAAAGGCAAGCGCGCACATCAGGACCACAACCAAGCGGACAAATCCAGGCGCATTTGAGTCGGAAGTCAAACATCCGCAAGTTGATCAGCGCAAGGACAGACTACACCCGCGGGGAACCTTTGCGAGACTCCAATTTGCTCTCTTTTGGACGATTGGGGCTCGCAGCTTCAAAAGCAACAAGACGCAACTGCCATCCAATCTGGAAAGGTTGCGTTTGTCGCAGCTGCCTTTGCGTGAATGACAAGCGGCTGCGAGCAAAGCGCCCGCCGACGCCCTGTGGAGCTCGCCCCACTCCACTTGAAGACCAGTCCGATCGCGCGCCCGTCATAAAGGTCGCAAAGTTGGGGCGGGGTGCCCGGCTGCCTCCCGCGCGACACTTTTCATACCAACGGGGGTTTCTCATCGGTCCTCCAGGGAACACAAGCCCTTTGGGCTGAACCCGGGCCAAAACAACAAGCAAAAGCTTCTTTCCTTGTCGACGCAAACAAGGTGGGATTCGAGGCGGCCCAAAATGCAACCGCTGACCTACTTTGCAAAAAAAAAAAAAGCGCCATGGTTTAACCCAAGGAGGTGGGCACGCGCAAGGATGCGATGAGGCTGACGACTCGTTTGCATCGGAATAGAGAAAGCTTCCTTACCGTCATGGACTCGGCCCGGCACAGCGGCGGCGTTCTCCGGCGTCGGCCCGCCGACCCTTTTTAAAGGTGATCCGCCCCAGGAGGTCGGCGGTGGGCGTCACCTCCCGGCCCACTGACGCACGCCGGCGATCCTTTTGAGCCATTTTGGTGGTGGGCGCCTCCCAACGAGCGCTCCTTGGCCTAATTAGCGGCTTGATTTGCGCCGGTGGCCAGACAGCAACTCATTAACGTGCTCGCCGGCACAAAAACATCTCCAAGACGCCCAGCCGGCACAACGAGGCTTTGCCCTTCCAGATGTCCTTGCCCGTGGCCCAGCTCGAAGATGGCCGCATCGACCTAGTTCCGAGTCATTCGCTCATCGTCAAAGCGCGTCGGGACTTTGATACGCTTGGGGGGGGCCATCTGAAGGATCTTGGGTCCGGCGGCCAAGGTTTCCTCAAGGCAAAGTTCTCAAGCTCGCAATGCTTCCATTGGCAAAAGCCAAGTCCAAAACACATGAGCGCCGCTTTTCCCTCGGCGGCTTCCGGAAGAAGGCAATGGCGCGACTGCGTCCATCGGGTCGGACAAACTTTCCTTAGGGAGTCAACTTTCCCCACTACGGAATGAGTCGGGCTTTGACGTCAAACATGCGTTTGACACGGCAAGCCGAGCAGTCACCCGGTTGGCTGGCTGGGCGGGGCCAAGAAATGATCCGCCCCGTTGTCACATGACTTTATTGGGAAAACACAAAGATGGCAATTTCAAGGATTTCAAGGACACGGCTTGGGTTGGGCGGTCAGAGTCCAAGGCTCGCCGCGCCGCACGGCGGGCGGCCATCTCGCTCAGATGTATTGGTTGCCGCGGATGCGTCGGGCCAGCTGGAGGTCGCGGGGGAACAGGGTGACCCGCTTGGCGTGGATGGCGCACAGGTTGGCGTCGGAGAACAACATCACCAAAAAGGCCTCGGCCGCCTGCAAGGATCCCAACACGCCGTCAACGCGCAAGCCAGCCAGACCGCCTGAGTGGCGCGCGCGATCGGCGAGTTTCGCTCCCCAGTTATGTTTGTTCGGTGGCGCCGCTCTTAACTCAAAGCACTTGGCGGCAAACGCGTCCACTCGTCACCTGAGCCAATTGACGACGCAGCAAATGCGCTCGGAGGAAGCCCCGTTCCTCGAATTTGGGGCCGTTGGCGTCCCCGGGAAATGGAGGGGGGGGTTCGCGATACGCCACGACATGAAAAAGCGTTTTTGTCAAGCCTTACGCACAATGCAATTTACTGCGCTCAACGCCGAGCCTCTAGCAGCAGCAGCGTCGCACTAAAATTGATTGCATTTGTCGATGTTCAAAACCCATCAAGACCTTTCAAGATGAAAAAAAAAAAAAGTCTGAGATGGACCAAAACACATTTGGAGAGCATCATCAAATTAAGACCTTCATAAAAAGAAAGGAAAAAATAGAGGACGGAGTGTTGCAAAAAGCAATTGACACCAATTTGGCGAAAAGGCTCATTTAAAAAAAAAAAAAAACTAACACATACGCATGCGTTTCTATATTCTTGATATGAATTTGAGCCAAGTTGGAAGCACACTCTTTTGGTCTCTTTGTTTGGGTGGAGCTCTTCCTTCAAAGCAAAGACTCGGATGCGCAAAAAGTGTCATTCGGCGGCATGCTTTCGATGCGGATACTGAGTGGTGACATCACGATCTCGAGCTCCTTTTTCAAGCGAAGCAAACTGATGTGGAAGTGAATTTTGGGGCGCCGAGCAGTCGCGCGAGTACCACCAAGATGGCGGCCTGGATGTGACCTTTGGGCCCCTCTGGCAACCTTACCTCCTGAAGCGCCATAAGAGCAAAGACTTGCCACCGGAGGCCACCTCTGTCGAAAAGCTGGCACACTTCGCGAACCTGCGGGGTGCAGTTTTGTGGACATGAGGCGACGAGCCAACAAGCTAACGCGTGTGCCAGCCGGCGACACCTCACCAGGCGAGAGAAGGGCGCCTTCCTGAGGAGAAGCTCGGTGCTCTTCTGGTACTTGCGGATCTCCATCAGGGCCTTGGTGCCTGGACGGTACCTTCGCCTCCTGGGCGAGCGCCCTGCAAACACAAAAACCTGTTTTCCAAGCCGTCGTCGGGATGGGATGGGACGGCGGCGAGGCGGGCTCACCGGCCCGGGAGGGGCCTGGCTGCGGCGACGACGGGGGGCGTTGCCCGCGCGGGGTAGCCGGGGGCGACGGTGGCGGACGGCGTTGCGGGTGTCCGCCTTTCCTCCGGCTGGACGAGGAGTCGTGGCGCATGACGCCGGCCGTAAACACGCAAACCCTGCCGCGACCACAAATCGCGCAATGGTCACCCGGATGACGACAACACGCAAGACACGTGACAAGTATGCGCAGGGGGTGATTCTTGCCGCTCCGTTACAAGTAGTACCCAAATAATAAAACGGAAGTAGTCAGATTTTTTTTCTTCCCCCTTTCAGCTGAGCGGCCCGGTGGTTGGGGACTGTTCAACGAGTGCGCAGTTTTCTCAGTACAGTACTCGAATGCAGCTCTGCGAGTGCGCAGAAATGTCTTCGGTGTTCCGGCCAAAGAAGGAACTTCGAGTAGGAGATGGAACGAACGGACTCGAGAAGTTGAACTTGGGTCGCTGCGGTTCTTGAACTTACCAGGACGTGCGCGGAGAAGTTGCCCAGTCCGAGCAGATAGGCAACAAGCAACTTTAAATACTGTACAGCCAAGTCGAGTGGGAAGCCAAATTCAAATGGCGAATCGCTAGGCCTTCGGCCAATCAGCCTGCAGCAGCGCCACTTAGGGGGCGGGACTAAGCATCTGGGCGCGCTCGTAACTTCCACCTGCGACACGGGACGGGGGTGGGGCAATGGAAATGACCCAAGAGAAAACCACCACTTTCGTATCATAATCATGTGACGTACTGTGCGGGCAAAAAGTTCAATTTCAACAACTAAGTACGGTGTGCCACTGCCAAACACTTGACTAACCAGCGCATTGTGGCCATTGCAACCGAACCCAACCTTGCTCCCCCCCAAAAAAGGGACACGCTGCCGGCTTGAGGGGACTTCACAACAACGTGCGAGTTTTGCTTGGGTCTGGACCTCGACGGCTTCCTGTTAGGGGGATGGAGGAAAGAAACAAAACCGTACCTGGACTATACTTCCCGGTCCAAAGAGAGACTGCGGGCCGCCAGTAGAGGGCGCTCAAGCTTTAATTCGACCGAACGAGTAAACGGCAAGTGACCAGCGGACAAGGCCTTTTAGATTCCGATTCCGATTCAGAACGTCAAAACAAACAAACATGAAAACAACTTTTGACACTTTTCTCGCCAAAGACCAAATGCAAAAAAACAAAAAAAATATTTACATATCACTATGTACAAACATTAAATACAAGTAGAAAAAAACCCCATCAGCATGCTTTCACGGGGGAGAGACACCAAGCGTCCTCCGTTTGCGTGCTTCAGACGCCCTCGGACCGACTGAGGAGGTATTCGGCCCGGGGACGCCCTCGCAGGGCCGAGTGGTTGGAGGCGGCGGCGTGTGGCGGGGACGTCGGCGGCGGGTCCCGCCGCGACGGGGGCACGGATGACGACTTGATGGGGACGGTGCGCGTGTTCATCACCTCGCAGTCCACCTGCATCATGAGTTCGTAGCCATGCGACGCGTTGTACAGGCTCTCTAGCGGCCGGGGCAGAGCAAACAGCGGGAATTTGTATTTATAAAACAGTCATTTTATTTATTGATTGATTTTATTCTATTTTATTCTTTTTTTTATTAATAAAATGCACTAAGGAGTAGCACCCAAATGTCGTTGTATGCTATACAATGACAATAAAGGCGATTCTGATTCTGATCTGATTCTGAATGAGAGCGCGTCAAAGATGACATTCAACAACAACAAATTAGATTGTCAAAGAGATTTGGGAAGATGAGGGGGGAAAAAGGTCATTTTTGGAGATTCCAGTTCCATTTCAATCAGGAAAACCCAATACACTGGTCAACAGCAAATTTGAATTGCAGTCGGCTTTTATGCGTCCCCGATTTCAAAAACGTCTTCGCTATTTAATCGAGCACATCAGGTTTGGGGAAATCCCCCTTTTTTAAAGTCTGACCTATAAAAGCTTGCACCATACGGATTGTCATTTCTAGCTATGACCTTTCAGAAAATAAATTTGACCTGATGCTGCATCGAAGGCTACTACCTTGGTAAAGGCTACCAAATACATATATTAGATGTGCTGGAGGAAAAAAAAATGAGGCCAGGCTCAAAAAGCAGTGGTTGATACGAGTTTGACTCCAATTGGTTGTCAACGTCTCGATCGACCACCGCCTATCTCGCCAGCCGCGACGTGAGGGACGGAAGCGCAGATGCTTTTTGCGGCAAGAGGTTTGGCGCTTACCGCTGACCGACATGGCAGGCATGACGAGCGACATCTTGGGCCGGCGCGTCTTGTTGTGACTGATGGCGGGCAGCAGCAGGTGGTCCTGCGGCCATGCGACAAGCGTGAAAAAGCGGGCCGGGGAGCGTCCGGGGCAGCAAGCCGGCCGGGTCGGCCACCCACCCGTCTGAAGGACACCACGTAGAAGGTGTCCTCGCGCCGGTCGATTGAGTCCAGGAAGTCGCCGTAGGTCAACTCGGGCCCGGGAAGCAGCTGCAGCTGACTGTGAGAGTGCGCGCGTTTCAGCCGAGCAAATGGGAAGAAAGGAGCCGGTACGGGTGGCTCGCTTTTGCACCTTTCGATGGAGCGGTGAGTCTGGATGGGCAGGTATCGCGACACGTTGGCCTTCCTCAGCTGGGCCCGCTGTCGAATGGATGCACACGCACGCACAACGCTCAGAGGTGGCGCGGACGGACGGCTGCCGGCGGGCCAGCAAGAGGAGGTGACCCACCTGAGCCATCTTGGCCTTCTTGGCTTTCCCGCCTGACTTCTTGCGGTTGATCTGATGGCGCTGAGCCCAGCCGCGAAGTTCTGCCGCCAGCCTGCAAAGAAAACAGATCCCCCCCAACCAACGTTTAACCAAAGGCAGGCGGCATAGAAATTACACAGACCCCACGCAGGGGTTCAGTCCACCCTGAACAAATGTGCGTCTGGCGAGTCATCAAGGCAACGGGCGTCAAGCGATGCGGCTGACCTGAGCGACTCAGAGCGGTTGAACTGCGGGCAGTGGGCGTGGCTAAAGTATCCTTCCAGGCGGCGCAGCAGGTTGCTCTCCTCCTTGGCTACGCCAAAGGCCGAACTGGCGTTCCTGCGCCGCAAGGTCAGCGTTGGATGAGCGGCGGGGTCACAGGTCAAGAGCCGAGGGGCGGAAGGCCCGTCACCTGAACGGTAAAGATTCCGCCGCAAACGTTTCCAGCCCTCCGCCGTCGTCCGGCGCGGCGCCGGCAGGAACTTCCTGGCGCCGCGCCACCGTTTCCATCTCCAGGAGCCGCCGACCAGTCAAGGATCTGGCGCCGTTGCCGAAGCCTGCCGTCAACTTCCTGTCCAAGATGCTGCGGGTGGGACAAACTTTGAGGTGACGGCGCACCTAACGACTGAAAAAAACGCCAGCCCCGCTTCTCTTGTTGGCTAATGCAGGCTCTTGCATCGCCCAAACCAAGATTCTGCAGTGGTTCAATTGCAATCTGTGGCGTGGCGCAAATTGGTCACTATAAGTCCAGCCGGACTCGCTCCATCTTTGATACTCTGACCGCCCCACCGCCGCCCTTTTCTTCCCCTGTTCGGTGGCGTTACCTGACCGGTCCCAAGCTGAAGGTCACAAAGAGAAAGACGGCCATGACGCACACGGCTCGTTTGCCGCCGGGAGACTCGCCGCCCTGCTACAAACGGATAGGGAAGTTGCGTCACGCCTTGCCGGATTGAAAGGCAACGAGTCGTCTGCGGCGGCAGCGCACCCGGCCAGCCTCCAGCCTTTGGCGGAGCTCCTGGTTCTCGCGACGGAGTCGCTGGTTCTCCTGCTGAGCCTCCTTCAGCTGGAGCTCCAAGTTGTGCACGTACTCCTTCTTCTTCTTGCGTGACTGACAGGCCGACTCGCGGTTCTTGATCATCCTCTGCTGCCGCTTCAGAACTTTCATCTGCGACACCGCCCGCACCGGAAACTTCAGCATCCCCAAAAATGCCATTCTGAGATTTGGCGGCAATCCGCCCCACTCGCTGCCGTCAACTCCAAATTTCTTTTCCCACGCGGAGGATGATTTGATGCAACTCACGTCGACGTCGTTGGGGCCGTTGCCGAGCAACGTGGCGCCGGCCGGGACGATGGGCTTGGTGGCGGCGGGCGAGACGGCGCGCTCCATCTTGACCACGGCGGGGGCCGACGTCAGGCACACCACTGCAAACATCGGCCGCACGTCACAAAGCGCACTGCGCGGCGCTTCTTTGAGGCGCGAGGAGAAGAAACCGCAATTGCACATCCACTCCTATAGTTGGCAGCGTCGCTCTCATTGTCCGCGCGTGTGCGGGGAGGAGTTTGCCGAAGTTAGTTTGAGGCGAGTTCTGGCTGTTTTCATGAGCACGCCGCTCAACTTTTTGCCCGCCACTTTGCTTTGCTCGGCGATGCCGCCATCGCCATCTTTTTCTAATCGAAATGTCGCGTTTGTTTTCCATCAGTTTGCTTGGTGCCGTTTTGCCACTTGTTGGCAATCGCCTCACCGGGTCGCGCCGGCTCCATGGCGGGAAGGCCACGCAGGAGCAGGGCCTTGGCGGGCGCCGGCGTCCGGGCCACGGGCACGGCGGCCAGGCACAAGGGGCGCGGCTGGAGCGATGGTTTGGCGGCCAGGGTGCTCGTCTTCAGCGCCGGGACCACTGAGAAGGCACAAGCGGGTTCTGCGCGTCAAACGCGGCCGCCTTTTGACAACACAAGAGCAGTTGGCTGGATGACATCATCAAGCGCACCTGTCGCCTGCGTTTGGATGGACGTCACCACGGCGGGAAGCCGCGGCACCGCGCCGGGCGTCAACGTGGGCGCCACGAGCTCGGCGGCATCTGGCGGGGGGGACATCACGTCTCCAAATGCGTAGGGAGGCGTCGGGGGGTTCTCGCCTTTCACGGTAACCTGCGAGACGGCAGTGAGACCGACGGAAAGCGGCGGAAGGCTGAAGAATGGCACGCGGCTCGGCGGACCCACCGCGGGATCAGGAGGAGCCGCCGACGACCGCTCGGCCTCGGACGACCACACGGGAGACGCCGGCTCGGCTTTCACCTGCAACGCTGCGCGCACGTGCAAACCTGCGTTGTCATGGCTACCGAGGACAGCGGAACGTCCGCTGCCGTTACCGAGCGTAGCGTGAAACTGCTGTTGCCGTGACAACGCAGGCGCTCAAATTCACACCGTCGCGACAACGGTCAAACGGGCATTGCCAGGACAACCGTGACACACATCCCAATGTGGAAAAAAACGTCCCTTTGCGCGGTGACGCCACCCGCCAGCAAAGTTTGCGTGTTTGGTTGACATTGCAAAGTGGCGGCGAGACATTTGCTCACCTGCCGGCCGGTCGTCGGGCACGCATCGCCACGGACACGAGGAGGCTTCGCCTTCGAGCGTCTGGGCCAGCTCGTCGTCCATCTGGCGGGGGGCGGGACAGGAGGTCACGTGAGTTGCGTGTTTGTGTCCTGAGCCCACACGAGAGCGGCCTCCAGATCTGAGGCAGGTCCCGGGGCGGGTCAAGCGGTGCTGTCAACGTACCAAAGCGTCGTACTCAGAGGCCAGGCCCAGTTGTTTGTCGTCATCCTCCACGCCGTCGCAGCGATACAAACACGCATCTGAAACACACACAAACACACACACATTTTAAGAGAGAAAAAACACAAGTTTCGCTCGGGTCCGCTGTCCTGTGTCCAATCTCACTGTGCCGCAACACACCCGATTCAAACAATCGGCTCATGAGCAAGCGCTGACGAAACTTGCTCAACGATTCTGAGCATCGTAGGTGGAAAACAATTCTTGGCATGAAACTTCCATTTCCTGAAGAATTTTGGAGGGTTCCCCAAAAAGTAAAGTAATCAATCAATTCAATTCTTTGTGAAATTTGGTTATTCAGGCACAGGTCCAGTTGCCATCTCCAACGAATCACACAAGTCCACTGAATAAATGTTTTGTTTTGTCCAACCAGAAGAACTGGCAAACTTGAATGCGCCAGCTGGTCCTGGTTTTTGAACTGCACTGCTGTCGACTACTTATCGACTCAGCTTTTATTTTTCAGCCTTTGAAATGACTCGTTGTATTTTAATGATGATGATTATGTACACAGTGAGGATGCGCAGCCGCTGACTGGACCGCAAACGGCCCTGGAGTGTCGCGTTCACGGTACTGGCGTGATTTCTCGAGTCACGGCGGGAGAACCGAGCAAAGATATTTCTCGCTTCGCTAGCATCATCGTCGTCGTCGTCACGGTCTTGGTCGTAACACACGGTCAAGTTCCTGGTCGGCAGCTCGATAAGAGACATGAACGCGTCGGTGTGTTTGGCTTCGCTCGGCTCCAAGCGGAAGCGTGCCGCTCAGTGTCCCTAATCAAGTGGCCATATCCGGGTTGGAAGCACAAGGCCGCGTGCAACACGTCCGTGACGTCACCGTAACCGTAAAGGCAGCGTGCAAAAAAACAAGTGTAACGACGTCAGTAAGAATGAAACGTGATGTTTGACGTCGCCGCAGGGGAGGAAATGTGTGCGCTTGTATGGGCGGGGAAGTGGGGATTAAAAAGACTAATATGACAATGGTCGGCAGGGAGGTGTCCAATGTGGAATAGCGTCGAACGCCGAGCGCCTCGCGACTCACCCCAATCTTCGCTGGTGAGCAGATTGTCGGCAAAGAATCGCCCGACGTCCGTGTCGCACAGCATGTCCAGACTCATCGCGCCAGCGGGAGCAGCGGTTTGTTGGGAATTATTTCAGGCGTGTTGTCCTTTTGTTGCGGCCGCGCCACGGCTCTTTCATCTCAGCTTGTCTCGACCTTCGGCGACCTTTTCATCCTGACGAGACGCGACGAATTTACTTCGACGCTCGCCTGGGCGAAAGCGACGAGGAAATGTCCTCCACGGGAAGCTCCGCCCATCCGGCGCTCATAAACCGCGATGGCGGTGATTGACAGGCCGAGCCGCCAATGACACCGGCGGCTTTTGGGCGCAAGTCGTGGTGACGTCATCCAATCGGAAGCCATCGCTTTTGATCGACGGGAAGAATGCGCAGACAGCGTTCACATTGACGACGCCTTCTTGAACTGACACTCGGCTCGGCCAATGACGTTCGACCGAAAGACCGTCGCGTGCACGAAACGTGCTCTTCCGGCCATAACATCCCGTGAAAACAAAAGGACAGAACGAGACCCGACCAAGAATTTACCAAAGCATCACGTTTCGACTTTCCAGATTCAATTTTTGGGGGGCAGTTTCAAGTCGAGTTTGAGTGATGCCTCAAACATCCGAGCAGTCCTTTTCTTCCATGAGCAAGAACGAAAATGTGCTTCAGACGGACGGCAAAAAGACGTATTGACACAAATCACCAGTGTAACAATTTTACGTTTGGCAATCTTGACCAGTGTATATTTGTGCGCGATTGAGTAGTCGCAGCAGTTGCATTTGGTACAGTAGTGTGTTACAGGCGCGTATTTTCTTTGACTTCCCCAGCTCAAATGATCAAACCAGACAAACGCAGTTGACAGCAATTGCCGTCTGTGGTGTTCCAAAAGTGAAACAACACAAACATCAACATTATTTTGGGGGAGACTTTCATTCATTTCAGGGGGGAGGAACATACTTTGGAGTAACGAGAGGGGTGCCGAAACAAATTCCCCTCGCTATGGTTGAGTCAGGAGAGAAATGAAAAATGCTTTTGGGCGGCCTGAACCATGTCCTCGTCCCTGGGGACTCAGAGCTCCAGCAAGTCTTGGCACTCAGGGCGCTTGTCGGTGGCGGTGTGCACCTTCATGTGAGCCTCCAGCGAGCGTTTCTCCTGGTAGCGCTTGTGGCACGTGCGACAAACGTGCGGCTTCTCGCCCGAGTGCGTCATCATATGTCTCTTGAGGTCCACCTTCTGCACAAAGCTCTTGTCGCAGGCGGGGCAAGCAAAGACCTTGTCCTTGCGATGGAAGCGCTCGTGTGTCTCCAGCGAGATCTTTTGGCGGAAGCTCTTCCCGCACAGGCTGCAGACGAAGGCTTTCTCGCCCGTGTGGATCTTGGCGTGCGCGTCCAGGTTCCCCGCCTGCCGGAAGGTCTTGCCGCACACCCGGCAGGCGTACGGCTTCTCGCCCGTGTGGATCCTCTTGTGCACGCGCAGGTGCTGGCTCATGGTGAACTTCTTGCCGCACTGGTCGCAGCCGTGGACCCGCGGCCTGCCCCCCGTGTGCCGCTTCAGGTGCCGCTTCAGCGCCGCCTTCTCCGTGAAGGTCTTTGCACAGAACTCGCAGATGAAGGGCTGGCGATCCAAAGCGCCCCTGCGGGGGAAGCCCTCGCCGCACGACGACGCCGGCGAACTCTTGGGGAAGGGCCGCTCACGCGAGGCGCCGACGCGCTTCTTCCTGCGGTCCTGCACGCGGTCCTCGACGCCGTCCCGAACGTCCTGGATTTGCTCTTCAATGGCGCCCCCGCCGCGGCCCTGCTCCTCGACCCGCAAACTGTGACCGGACCGGTCGACCTTCTGGAAGGCGCGGACGCACTTTGGCCCACCGTCCTCGACGCCGTCCTGAAAGCGCTCTTCTCCAGCACGCTCCCGAACAGCATCTCGAACATGCTCTTGAAGGCGGTCCTGCAGCCTGCAGCCGGACGGGTCGGCCCCCTGCTGGTGGGAGGGGTCTACTTTGCTGTCAGCCGCCGCGTGGTCCCGGTGCGGACTCCTCGGGCCGTGGGCATGTGGTCGTCTGTGCCGGTGGTGGTCCGGGGGCTCTGAGCATTCTGCCGGCACAGGTGGGAGAAAGTCATGCGTGTACAAGTCCCAAGTCTGAACCTTCAACAATTTTACATTCAAGTTTATCAACAGCGGCCATTTCTTGCGTTCCGGGGGTGGCGCCAAAACTTCGGAGCTCAATCGTCTGCTTCTCACCCTCAGCAACAAGTGGACATGGATGGCAGGAAAGAACACACATTTCCACTGTGTCGACCATCCGAAGGGCACCCAGAATTTTTTTTTTTGGGGGAGAGGGGTTCCTTTGTTGGAAAGTTCAACAGGTCTTGTAAAACATTTCTGCCCATGAGTCATGTTTACTTTGTTGTTGTCAGGGATCCCCCACAATTGATATTTGATTGATTAGATTTTTTTCTAACTGATCGATCCATTCATTTGATGTTGGATTGTTTTGATTTGCCAAATACTGGAATTGCCTTGGGGTGGGGGGGAATAAATACATTTCAGTCGGGCTCTAGCGCAGTCCCACTCACTAAATTCAAGCTAGTTGAGTCAGGCCACAACTCAAGCTTATCACCACATACATCGACGACGTGAGGATCAAATGTTTTTAGTTGCACCTGAGTGGGAGGAGGGAAAGGCGTCAAGACGCGGGTCGTCATGTTTGTCTTCTGGTCGAGTCGTTTGGAGCCCACCCGGCACGAGGAGGGTTGCGCCCCAGCGTGGAGTTGCCGGTGCGTTTCCCACGCTCGGGCGGAGGGAAACTTTTTTCCGCAGGCGTCGCAGGTCCTGTTGCTGTCGCGGTGCATCTGCAGGTGGGGCCGCAGGTCCTCGCCGCAGGTAGTGCGGACGCCACAGAGGCCGCAGGCGGGCTCTGTGTCCTCGGCGTGCTTGTCCACGTGCCTCATCAAAAAGCCTTTTCTGCCAAACGACTTGCCGCACACTCTGCATCGGTGCGGCTTGCCTCCGACAGCTCTTGGGAACCCAGGGGTGAGGTCGCGTTCCGCTGTCGAGGGCTCAACCTCTGGAAGGAAGGGCATCGGTGATTAGCAACGTGACAATTGGCCACCATCCTTGGGGGCAATTTCCCCAAAACATTGACGCCTGGGCACATCAAATGCCACACAAATTGTCCGAAATTCCCAATGGGCAACAAACGCACGTGTGCTATTGGCTGAAGGAGACATCTTGAGAAACAATCAAACTTGACCTTTCCTAAAACACACACACACACACACTCCAAAGAAACTTTTCCTGTGATCACTCATGCGCTTTTGAGCATTCCCTTGTAACGGAATTGAATGGGCCGCATTTGGACAGGTTGCGATTTGGCGGCGAATGCGGTCACGTCCGAGTAAGCGGCAGGCTCGTCAAGGCAAACGCGAAGGACTGCGAACGCTTCACTCGTTCACACCGACCAGTCGCCGCTGCAGCTCCCGCGGCCACCGCCCGATACTCGCTGAAGATTCGCTCGACCGCGGCGGCGACGGCGTCCATCACCATCCGCCTGAGCCGACGGCCGCCCGAGCTGGGCCGCTCCTGCAGTAGCCGCACGACGCGCTCGGCCGCCGCCGAAAGTAGTCGCTCGACGGCCGCCCTCAGGCTCTTCTCTCGTTCTCGGTCGCCCGGCTGCGGCCGCCGCCGAACGACGACTCGCTTTTCCTTTTCCGCGGCCGCCATTTGCGCCACCAAGCGAACGAAAACGTCAACACGGAGACTTCCGGGTTGCCTTGGTCACCTGACGAGGACGCATGCGCCATCCGACGTCCCTTGGTTCGTTCAAACGCGGCGAGAGTTTCAGAAACATTTGATCACTGTGTGTGTTTTTGGAACCCACTAGCCTGTTCTGTTTTATTATTTTAATGTATTTGATTCACATCATTGTCTCAAGGAGAGAGAATTCCACTGAACCATGAAAAACGACGGAAGTGTTTGCGATGCCAATGTAGAATCAAATCTTTTCGACTGGCAAATAGGTTAAAACGTACTTGCGTAAATCGTGCTCTGCAGGCATCATAAAACCATAAAATGACTACAGAACAATGGTTACTTGGCTACTCTTTGAACGCAGATGAAATTTCTTCCCTCTCAACCAGACAACGAGAGGAGCCGCTGCGGGTGCCCGCGCCGCCATCAAAAGAACAGTGAACATATAATGACAAAATAATACAACACAACACATAAGACACAGACAGTGGTGCAATCGGAACCACTTTTCCTGCATACACGTTGTTGTTTGAAACAGTTCTGGATGAAAGAGGAGCGAATCAAAGTGTCCTCCTTTTCACCAGTGGATCAAAGACGGCACGCTCGGTGGTTAGTTCGCACATTTGGTTCAATGACACACTCATTGAACCCAATACGTCCCTCAACAACATTTTCCAATTTGAGGAATACTGTTTGTGTGTCCAGATGCCGTTCGTATCATCATCATCGCGTCTCCTCATCAGACTCCTCCTCTTCTTCAGATTCCTCCTCCTCTTCATCCTCCTCCTCCTCCTCCTCCTCATCTTCCTTGTCCTCTGCCTGCCTTCCGGAGCCTCTCTGTTGGTAGGGCGAGCAATCAGGTGAAAAACACGTGACGGCGCAGAGGAGCAAGGCGGGCTTCGGCCCTACCTGGAAGGCTGCGGCGGGCGTCAGGAAGGAGGCTGCGGTCCCGTCCAGAGAGTTGCTGCGCACCACATCCAAGCGCTCGGCGTAGTCGGGCGGATGCAGCGAGCTCCTGAACACCTGAGCGCACGCACGCGTTGGCTCGTTTGGGGGGGAAATTGCACGGCGGCTTGTTGCTCTTCAAAAGTGCTTTCTCACGGCGCCACGACGATGCGCCGGTGACAAAAAGCCAAGCGAGGAAGCTCGGCGCACGGCCAAGTGCGCGGCGTACCTCCAGATCGGTGTCCTCGTCGACGCCGCTGATGCTCTGGTAGGCCTGCGTGTAGAGCTCCAAGGCCTTGGCGTGGAAGCACATCTCCAGGCTGGCAAAGTCGCACAGGATCCTCTGAAAAAGAAACACGCTGGAGACGACGGGCGCAGCAGCGGTCCGTCCGCCATGGCCGCATCCCACCTTGATGTCTCGGATCTTCTGCCTCTCAAAGTCGTCGATGGTCTCCTCCAGCTGGCGCGTGGTGCGCGCCGCGTCCATGGTGGCCCGCTGCAACTCGCTCTCAGCCTGATGCGTACCAGAAGCGTCAGCGTCGTCATCATCGACATCATCACGCGCGACGGAGAACCCACCTGAGACTGGAGGCGGGGTCAAGGAAAGAGGAATGAGCAATTGCTTTCAGATACACCGCCACCTTGACTCGGCACCGCTTGACCAACTTCCTGCCGCGAGACGTCGCTCGCAACGCTTTTGACTTTTGTGTTGCCAGCAAAAAGATGAAATATGACGAGCGTCGGGCCCGAGCAAAGTTGCAAAAACAAAAGCGCTAAAAGTGTGCCTTCGAACGCTGGCAAGTGGGCCGTGCCTTTGGCACCAACACAGCATTGCAGATGCCGACTTTGGAACTTGCATGCGTGCAGGACTGTCCGGATGGCTCTTTGGCCCTGAGGACACGACGTCCACAATTTCGGACTCGTCAGACCCCAGAACACTGTTCCACTTTGCACGGGTCCTTCTGCGCACCGCGTCTGTGCGGTAAACCGCAGAGCGGATCGGGAGCGCCAGCTCCTGATGCCACACCCCTTCGCGGCGCACATCAACGCACAAACTCTGCAGTACACGGGTTTTTCGGTTGAACTGCACTTTCAAAGTTTTGTTGATGTTTTGTACAACACTGCAATTTTGCGTCGATAAATAAAGCCAAGGCGGCGGCATCCCGATGGGGGTCCGTCGAGTTCGGAGCAGGGGGGCGGAGCACATCA
Organism: Hippocampus mohnikei; assembly: GCA_026261675.1. Classification (NCBI taxonomy): domain Eukaryota; kingdom Metazoa; phylum Chordata; class Actinopteri; order Syngnathiformes; family Syngnathidae; genus Hippocampus; species Hippocampus mohnikei. The sequence goes on from JAKGUB010000345.1 coordinate 3,023,109, forward strand.
AAGTGCCACCTTGGGGCAGTTGGGCGTGAAGGATACGATGACTTGTCGGTCGGACGGGTTTCGTTGGCGAGTGCGCTCCAGTTGCAGCATCTGCTTGGACTCGCGCGACCTGGCGCTCTGGGCCGCCTTGACGTCCTCCTGAAAAAGCGGCGCCCGTCACCCCGCCGGCCCTTGGCCCCGCTCACGCAAGCGCTACGCCGCCTCACCCGTTTGCGTCGCACCACCGCGCCGTAACCTTTCAGCGGCTCGATCACCTTGGCCTCCAGTCGCTCCACCTGGAATGCAAGCACCTCGCGTCACCGCCACGCCAGGCTCGCTTCCACAGACATCCATCCATCCATCCTGCCCCTGACCGCAGACGCATCTGTCGATTCGTCCATTCATGCGGCACGCATCCGTAAATCCTCCCGTGTGGGTGCAGACCTCAGCTTGCCGGTAGTCCTGGATCTGGGCCAGGTGTTCGGCGAAGTGCTTCATGCCTTTCTTGAGGCCGGGGGTCTCGGTGTCGGCGTAGTCGGCCACCTCCCGCACGAGGACGTCGGCCTTGTCGCGAAGCCTGGCGGCTTTGCGGCCGTAGGCGGCAAACGTTTGGCACATCTGGTCGAAGTGCTTCTCCACGTTGCTGATGTTCTCCTGGATCCTCTTGGTCTGGTTGTCCCTAAACAAGCAAACAACGCACCCGACCACACGTGAACAACGAGAACGTCTTGGCCCATCGATCCGTGCTAGCGACATTTAACGAGTGACGGGCAGAATCGTTTAATGCCCTCCCGTGAGATGGACAAAGGTACGAAAAAGCGAGCTTGTCCCGAAAATATCCCGCTGGGTTCGCAATCATTCATTCTTCATTCATCCCTTGCCCGATTGCCGCAAAGGGACGTCGAGGCAGCGGTTCGTTTTTGGGGGGTTTTCGGGGGTGTTAGCAACACGCGGCTAACTAGTTCGGCTAAGAGCCTTCCACGTTGAAACACAAGCCAAGCCAATGACGAACAAATGTGACCTCGCTCGCGCATCCGGAGTTCGACTCATCTCTGCCAAGGGAAAAACAAACAAACAAACAAAACAACAACAACAGTGAAAAGAACGTCACAAGACGTGGAGCTTAGCTAACACCAGCGGCAGCAAGCGTTGCCATGGCTGCCGGAGAGTTCCGGTCCCAAGAAAAAGGTGGGATTTGACGCCATCGCTGGAAGCGAGCGAGCGAGCGACAGCTGGTCTGGCAAGTGCGACGTGAACGTGACGTCGATGAGAGAAAGAAAAGAAAGGGCGGCTTGACATCCGGGTCTTCTACGCGCTTCGGAATGAAAGCAATGTGTGAACAGACACGGAAAAGGGAAGGGCGGCATGAGTCTCGTATGTCCGAGTGACCTGAAACGCACCACCGGAGAGCGCGACACCGTGAGAGACAAGAAGATTGTTTGTTGACTCTTGATGGAAAGGTGCTCATTTGCTTTCTCGATGTGGCAGGCGACGCTTTGGTCAAGCGTGAAGATGTTCGTCCTCGTCTTCGTTTTGTGCTTCGGGTCCGGCGAGCCAATGGTCGCAAATGACGGTAAGTTGTTTGGGTGTTTTTTTGACCGACGCCGTCTCAACTCAAAAGAGAAAGTAAAAATGTGAAGGCTCGTGATACGCAAAAGCTACAGTAAACTGACTTTGGCCGACAAATTGTGTGTGTGTGTGTGTGCGAGAGCGAGATCCAAAAAGGGGGACAGAAGAAGTTTAAAAAATAAATAACAAACTGTTTGTTACAAACGTGCGTGTGTCAAGTTCGTCACTTGGGTGTCAGGTGTGTGCGCGCGTTTTTGTTTTCGTGCGCGCGCCCATATGCGCCAGTCCGTGGCGGAGGTGGACTTGATCTTGGGGACCTGCTGCTCAGGTTGCCGATGATCCTGATCATTTGAATCCGGCTTGTTGAAGGTGAACATCGAAAACATGCTTGGCAGGGCCCCCCGAGGACCGGATATGGACACCCCTGATTGACCCCCCCCCCCTCTGCGCCAGTGATGTGTGTGTGTTAGCGACATAAGACTAGTATGTTTGTGTGCGTGCAAGCATCCAGTGATGTCATCACCTGAAACCCCCCCCATTCCTTTCCAGATCCACAGACTCACACTCTGACGTACATCTACACCCAACTTTCGGGGGGGAAGTCGCTCCCGGCGGGCGTGTACGACTTCACGGCCATGGGCGTGCTGGACGGTCACGTGATCGACTACTATGACAGCGGGACCATGAGGAAGGTCCCCAAGCACCCTTGGATGACCAAGGAGTTGAGCGCCAGCTACTGGGAGCAAGGCAGCCAGTCTAGGAGGAGCAAACAGCAGTGGTTCAAGGTCAACGTGGACATCCTGCTCAAGCGCATGGGACACAACCGCTCGGGTAGGAGGCCAGCCGACCGACTGCTCGTCAGTTTTTCATTGGATTGTGGCTAAGGCGTGGGCGGAGTCAGTGCTTCGGTCATGTCGTTTGTTTAGTGGGTTCCCATGTGTTTTGTTTTTTCCCACCCACCCACCTCAGACGTGCATGTCCTCCAGTGGTTGCACGGTTGCCACGGCGACCTGCATCCCAACGGCACGGTGGCGTTCCGCGGCGCCGTGGACACGTACAGTTACGACGGCCTGGACTTCCTCTCCTTCGACTACAAGCATGCCGAGTGGGTGGCGACGGCCCCCGCGGCGCTGGAGACCAAAAGGAAGTGGGACGGCGTGGCGCTCCTCAAGGACTACACGCGCGCCTACCTGAACAAGGAGTGCATCACCTGGATGCAGCGCTTCCTCGGGTACCGGAGCAACCACAGGCAGCGCACGGGTATGCCGCACTCGTTTTGCGGGGCTGTGGGTCGAGGCGGCCGAGTTTGCCGCCTCCGTGGAGGTCAAAAGGTCAAGAGGTACTGAGCGATGCCCGCGTGCGTCCACAGCGCCGCCCTCCGTGGACGTGATCGGCAGGACGGCGCGCGCGGAGGGCACGCTGCTGCTCAGCTGCCTGGCCAGCGGCTTCCCCCTCAAGGACGTGGTCCTGGAGATCCGGAGGAACGGCCGCACGCTCGCCCGGGAGGACGGCGTGACGTCGTCGGGCGTGCGACCCAACGAAGACGACACCTTCCAGAGGCGTGACAGCGTGGAGGTCCTGGCGAGCGACGGCGCCAAATTCACATGCGTATTGCGACATGGCGCGACCGGACTTCACGTGGAAACGCTCTGGGGTGAGGCGGCCACTCAAGCTGCAGCGCGCCAAACATTCTTTTGATTGGATGTCAACGAAGATGAGGGGGCGGGGGGGCAGCCGAACTTTTGTGCTATGTTGCGGTCGGCTGCGATATTGTTTTGCTGCAGCTGTTCCCATGACGGCGAGACAGGCAGATGGTCCGAATAGGAGACGACAACGATGACCATGAAATGAATTGTGGCTGATTTTCAACAGTGACGTCATGGCGGCCGCCCTGACCAGCACAGACACCCCCTGCAGTCTTTGCTTGGCTGTGCCAAGTGGAGGGTTTTTCCTTTTTTTTTTAACGCCAGTGTTTTTCTTCTCCAGATGGCAAGATCTCGAGTGCTCCCGCGGATGCCACGGCTGGCAGCTTGATTGCCGGCTGCGGCTCGGTGGTGGTCGTCGCGGCTGCGCTGGGCTGGTTTTTGCGCAGGAAGTTGAAAGGTAGCGGAAAGGCCCGCTTCCCCAGTCGGAAGCTTCATATGCTAACGCCTTGATCATCTTTGTGCGCAGGTGGTGCTGACAAAGCCCGAGACCGGGGTATTTCGCTTCCGCCGACAAAACGCAACCTTCGACATGGTCGGCCCGACGCGACGTAACTAACGCGCGCTTCTGTCCTTGTTCTTTTGTCATTGTTCAAGCGGCTTGCCTCCAGCAACTCAATAGCGAGCAAGGTAATGAGCACGCCGGTCTCCCTCCAGAAAAACCATAACTCTCGTCGACGTCTCGAGCAAAGTCACTCGGGCGTCCGCTCCGCAGTGACCGTTCTCGAACTCGTGTCTCCCCAGGCCTTCTCCCGCCGGCCGGCGAGCGGTCTTTGGACCCTGACGCCTGCTCCAGTTCAGGTAGGCCAAAAGTGTCAGCGAGCCGCTCGCCGAACACGTCGAGGCGCGCTTGACCGCCGCCATCTTGCCTCCTTGCAGATGCCACTTCGCAGGACTCGCTGACGGCGGCGCAGGTAAGATCCCGGTCGTCTGCTGGCATCCCTGCCGGCGTTGACCGACACCGGTTGAAATGTGCGGCTCGCCTTCGCAGGCGGGCGACCCCATTGACCTCTGGACCAGTGACGTCATCGGTGTGGGCGGGCTCGCTTCGGGAGCTCCTTCTCAACACGATCGATCGTGTTTGTCTATCTTTTCGACACATCTCCCAGGCGGGAGATGTGTCTTTTCCGATTTGAAAAGATGGCGCCGTTGCGCAACGCAGCGTTGCCATTTGCATCTCTGGACACAGCGACGGCACGGGAGCTGATCTGCTTTTTCGTTGCAAATGATCGATGCTTGCGCTGCGGATTCCACTCTTTTGCGGGTGAATAAAAGTTGGCTCCAAATAAGGGTGAGAAACCTGAACATTCCTTGACAGATTGATGGGCTTTTCCTTTTCATCTTGCTACTTGACTCTCCCGAGCACCCCCGTCTGGACCAGCGCTGCAATATGGAAGTTGACTCGGCTCGATTTATCCAGCGCATCTCCTACACCAGGTCACTCAATGTGCTTCGCATCATTCCAAACAACATTGAAGGGCAAAAGAATTTGAGGCATTTAAAAGGGAAGTGGAGAAATACAAAGTTTGATCGTAAGATGACTAAACGAGTGCCAGAGCGCGGCGGTGCATCAGAAGCTTGGAAGGGGTCGCGATTCCTAAAATCCGCATGAAATATCTGAAAGCGGTGTAACGTGCACGCTGTAAACATGACGAACACGATGACGGCGATGAAATGCGGACAATCAGCTGTGCTCAAACAACCCTATTCAAATGCCAAAATTCAATTCGATGTGTGCGACCCAAAACTATGCAAAACGTTGAGCTGCAAACGTGTTTAACCCGAATCTTAGATTTTACGATATGGGAAGGTAAATAACAATAGTTTGGGATCTTTAAAAAAAAAATAAAGAAAGAACGGGCGACCAACATTCATTGGGTGATCGTTTCCCTGAACGTGCACTTGAGGGAGCCTGCGCCTCACGGGTGGACTCCAACCGCAAGTCGAAAGCCTGGCGCCCCGGTCGACGACGTCCAAATCGCAACTCTCGCAGAGGCTAGTGATGGGATTTTCGGCTCTTAGCTGATCCGGTTCATTTGGATCGGCTCAGTGAAAACTTTTAACTTTAGCTTTTATTTTAAATATTTATGATAAATTTAGTATACATTTTGATAAATGACTTGGTGAACTAAATATTGCACTCTACTGCAGTGGTGGTTCTCAATCAATTTCACTGAGGGGGCCGGGCTGGTGCCAGGGGTTTTGATGGACACGGCACATTCAACCCAGGGCTAAAAAGACAGATTCGAAATCTTATTTGACTTTATATTTCATCAAAATTTGAATCCATTGTAGTCATAACATTACAGTGATGAGGAAAAAAAACAGTATTAGGAGTGCTAAAATGTCTGCAAGCCGAGTCCAACTGTTTTGAATATTCAAGCCTGGGGTGCATTAAGGAACAAGCCTGCCTTGAAGCTCCTCCTCCTGTCCCCCATCAGTGTCCTTGGAAGCAGTTTTAGGTCTGGCTGCATTGGCGGGTCTTCTTCACATTTACTGATGTCTGTGGAGAAAGACAAACCGAATTGATGGAAACACAATTTTTGCATGGACACAGCATATACTATAACCTGCTACACTTAGGTTGCTGAGGCACTCGGGCATACTCAATTGTATAAAATATTTTTATTCACGCTATTTATGAATTGTTTGATGTTTTATTGTATTCAGTGAATATAAATGAATACATTCTCAAGCCTGACCAAGGACTAAAATTGCAAATACACTGAAGCTAGATGTTTTACAGGCATCTAATTGTCCCAATTTTAAAAGGCAACATCTTATATATTGTTCCTGTTAAATAAACATGAAAATAAAAAGGGATACAAAAAAAGTTACACACACAAACAGGATCGTGTTTTTTTTCAGCATTACATACCTGATGGCGCAAATATTCTCCGTCTGTGTCTCACACTCCTACTGATGGGGGCTTGGTTGGTTGGTGTTGTGGTTTTACGTCGACAATGCAATATCACTCGTATCGTGGTAATCTTGGGACTGCTTTTCATTTTCCAGCTTTTTTTCAGTGGTGCAGCTCACTAAAGGGTCCGACTAGAATGTGAAGCCACGCAATTTAGAAGTTCCACCTTTCGCGTCGGCGCCCCCGCACGACTGCATCATCATCTACGTTCGGAGGGGGGGTCAGAATCAGTGCTACGGGGGTAGTGGCCCCAGTGCCCCCTATTGACCCTCTCGCCCCAGAACCGCCACAGTAGAGTCTACTGAGTGCAAATGGCAACAATTATCAAGCCAAGAAATGGCTTTTGACTTATTTTATTGAACATTAAAAAGGCTCCAAACAATAAACAAGCAACAAAATTAAACTTCAACCAACAACAATCAAACATGCTGCATCATAATAAAAATAGTGAGTATTAACTGCAACAGCAGCAGTGAACAAAACAAACATAAGCTACTCCTTGCCTTATTTTAAATTTGCAGTCAACAAAACGAAATACTTCAACTTGGACGGGCTCATCCGGGTCCTTCTCTCAGTAATTATTTGTCCAGTCTTTAAGAACACCCTCTCTGACGGGACAGATGTGGCTGCAATGCACAATCTACTCTCCATTACTTTGATCAAACGGGGTAGACGGAAGCTCGGTATTTCCACCAGCTCAGTGGATCAGCTGTCCTTGAAATCTGTGGTTCTTCAAGATATGCCCTAATTTAGTGTCTGCATATCTGTCAACCTCGGCTAATATAAATGATTACGATTCCCCTGACAAAGCAACGAAAAACCGGACAACGGTTTACCACGCATGCGCACATCATGCTTTCTCAATCCGACTGTACAGAGCAATTACAAAAATATACGATTGAGGATTACTTTTGCTGGTTTGCCGTGACAATAGTAGCGATCGCCTCTTGACTGGTACTCGTAAGAGGGAGCACATAACTCCTACTCTGGCATCCCTTCACTGGCTCCCCATACATTTTAGAGTTATCTTCAAGATCCTCTTATTTGTTTTCAAATCTCTAAATAATCTCGCGCCACCTTACCTCTCTGAGTTCATCCGCCCCTACACACCTGCCCGGCGCCTCAGGTCTGCGGACCAGACATTATTAGAAGTACCAAGAACTAGGCTGAGGCTCAGAGGGGATCGAGCCTTTTCTGTTGCTGGTCCCTCTCTCTGGAATGACCTCCCACCGAACATTCGTCAAGCCTCCTCGCTGCCCATCTTCAAAATCCTCCTCAAAACTCACTTGTATTCTCTGGCATTCGACTCAGCATGACTTAGATTTGTTATTGGTTTTACTGTTTGGTGCTTTCTACCGTCTTTATTACCGATTTGTTTTGCTGTTTATTGTATATGTTAAATTGCTCCACGTACAGCACTTTGTATGCGGCGATGGCTGTTTGAAAGTGCTCTATAAATACAGTTGACTTGACTTGACGGCATTGTCGTTGGCTATCAGCAAGTGAGACGATCTGGATTTGAGTCAAAATGGTCTGTGAGTAAAAAATTGGATGTCAAAACCGGTGCCACGTAAATTTGCATTCCGCCTCCTCTTAATTCGACAGCTATGCATTGAAGTACGCATTGTTTGAAAACACGTTGCCATCCGCGATGATTCAAATCGACGTTCCCTCGAACGAAGAGCTGTCTCTCGACTGACGTCATCGCGCAGGCTTTGAAAAGTGTCAGTCAGTCTGATGACACTTCCGCTTCGGCGCGGGCCTTCATGACAACGACCCGCAAATGATATGACCGATCTTTCTTCGCTAGGTTTTTGGAAACAATGGCTATTGGATCAAAAACACAAATTAAAATTCACGCACGGAACACGCGTTGTCATGGAGCAAAACCACGCGTCGGGTGGCCGAACCTTTTACTCGGAAAGAGCCAAAGCGGAAGTGAACGTTGGCCGTTGCTGCCGTTCAACATGTACCCCGTCACGTCGCCTTCAGCCCCGAAAGCGTTTCTCGACCGACCATCGTCGTTGCCCAATGTACCGAAACAAAACATGAGAGTTGCTCCCGCGGCCGGTAGGCGGCTCGCGCGTGGTTCCGTCCGGCTCGGGATCAGATGGACTCTTGGTCGTCGGCAAGGCGGAAGACGCGGCTCGACCGACGCCCGAGCCCAGATGCTACACGGCTAGCCGAGGACGCTCGCCACCAGCCGCTTCGAAACACGCGCGTACCCACTCGGCGGGCAAACCGCAAGCCGCTCGAGCTCGCCGCGGCGGGACAAGCGCGCCAGATCGCAAAGCCAATTTGCTCGAGACCAACGCGACCGGAAGCGGATTTGACTCGGCTCGACTTGTTGGGGTCGTCTCCACCCCACTTCCGGCGCGTCCGAAAGGAAGTTCGCCCAAGAAGCTTGTTTGTTTGTTTGTTTGTTTGAGCCTCGGAAGGCGGAGCGACCGCGATGGAACCCTGACCCGAACCCCCGACCCCAGTCGAAGGCCCGAGCCCCGCCACGGACGTGAAGATGCCACGGCGAGGCGCCCGCAACTGAAGCCGCCTTTTTTTGGCCACAAATTGTCATGGCAAGCCGCAGGAAGTCCAGTACTCCGTGTATGCTTCCGCCGCCGTCGGGCGAGGACGCGGGCGATGCGGACCGCGGCGTCGCCGAGCCGTCTTCGAGAAGCTACGAGTGCAAGTACTGCAGCTTCGGCGCGCAAACGCTCAAGTTGTTCGCGGTGCACGCGGAGTCAGGGAACGCCGACGCGTCGTACGTCTGCGTGGCGTGCCACCGCCTCACCGGGAGGTAGGATCCACCCACACGTGGCCCAAGTACACACCCAAAAGAGGAGGGTCGGGCGCTGGGCAGGACAGAGAACGCGTTGTTGTGTTGTTGCTCATGTCACCCACCGCAGGATGCGCTGACGACCACTTGAAGGACGTCGTGAAACGCGCTGCTCCGAGCCCGATCACAAGGCGCCTGGGAAGACCAAAAGATGCCGGCAAAGTTGACGCCAGCAAACCGTCACCGTGAAAGAAAAAAAATGCACGTCTCCCGTGCAAGCGTTTGAAGCCATGAAGATTGCAAAATGCCAGTCAACAATAAAAGTTTGGCTTGCCACAACCCGGGATATATTTTGACATCAACATTTTAGGGGTGTTCACACGGCACACATTTGCTCCGGTGCTGCACCGATGTATTTTGTTGCGATATATTTTACACCAGAGAAAATTTTGTGGAGCCGTCACACGTACAAAGCCGCTGAGCGTGTTAAACCCGTGTAGCACTGGTGCTGCGCCACTTGCGGTCACAGGGCAGTTTCTGCAGCAGTGCAAACCAATAGAAAACAAAGAGCTGTCGTGTTGGTTCTTTTGAAAACATACACAACTCCAGCAACTACTGTACAGGCACGTCCTTCTCCTTGTCGGTCTCCGTGCCTTCTGCTAGAGAGTGACCGCCCAAAACGTAAATCAACGATGACTTCAATGACACTCCGAAAAGCAAAAATATAATGCGCCAAACAGAAAATCAAGAGAGGAAATCACAAAATAAATTCTATGGGGGCGGGGGGTTGTCAACACACAACGAAGGAACAAACTACACAAACAACTCCGAGACAGTCCAGTCTCCTACAAAAGGAAAGATGACGTTTGGGGACTCCCCCCCCATTCTAGTTAAGATGGTATAACCCAAAGGTGCCGCTTGCCAGCCATGTCTTGTGTTGTTATTAAACACATGACGGAAGTACAACGGAGAACGAAAGCAACGCATTCTCACCGGAGCAAATTTAACCCACCTCAGGGAGGTGGTTTAAAAATTTGCTCCGGAGTAAGCTGTTTTCAGGAGCTACACTGGTGTAACTTTGCATGTGTGACCGCTCAACTGGCGTAGCACCGGAGCAAATGTTGACGCGTTAAGTTTCCAAATGGCGGTGGAAATAAGTGGACTTGCTACGGCTTCAAAGAGGCACGGGCAAGTTGGCTATTTGAGAAGGTACAATTTGAAAGCCAATTTGCTCAAGAGAAAACATGTTGCCAGTCTGAAACATGAGGCTTTGAGCCACGCGCCGTTGACGGCAACATTCTTCCCGTACCTCCAAACGAATATTAGCTCACACGTGCGCTCTCACTCTTCCGCAGCGATGACACGGTCGCGACACGCAACCTGCGGCATCGCCCGGGCAGGGGCAAGTTGACGCACGCGGCGGTGGGACGCGGCGACCAGACGGGCGACCGGCAGACCAGCGACAACCCGGACCCAGAGGGCCGCCCGCTCGAGGCGCGGGACGACCTGCGACGCGAAGACGAGGCCCTCCTGAGAGGGAGGATGGCGGCGGGCGACAAGACGACGGGTGCTGTCAAGGGATCGCCCTCAGCAAGACGCCCATCATGAGAAGCCGGGCGGAACCCAAGAAGTTCGCCGCCTCGCGCAGAATGGCCGCGGAAGACGTCATCAAGGTGGAGAGTGAGGACGAGACGGACGAGAACGACGCCGCGCCCGCCTTCTCGGCCGCCGCCCCTCCGCCGCTCCCCGTCCCTGCGCCGCCGCAACTCCTTACGGGGCTGCCGCAGAGTTTGGTGCTCAACTGCCCCGACGCCCCGTGCGTCAAAGGCGGCGCCCTCCCGGCCGGGACCTTGGCCCAGGTGCTGTCTGCGTTGCAGAAGCGGCATCAGAGACAGCTCCTCATCCCCGTCAGCAGCATCCCGGCCTACCACGCCGCCATGGACAACAACGTCCTCCTGCTGGGGGCGTACAACAGGTAGGTCGGGGGCGACTGCGCCGGCCCGCCGCCGGCGTGATTCCGGCGCTCTGACCCGTCCTCCCGCGCGCAGGTTTCCCTACCCGTCGCCATCGGAGATTGCGGCACTGGCGTCGCAGACCAAGTTCGGCGAGGAGAACGTCAAAGTGTGGTTCTCCGCCCAGCGGCTGAAACGCGGCGTCAGCTGGACCCCCGAAGAGGTCGGTACCGGGCTCGCTTCTGGCTCCAATGACCCACGTGAGGTTCTGCTCGGTGAAAAAGCTAGCGCGGCGGGAACCTGCGTTCTCACCGGGGGGAATTGGTTCCGAAACGTCGGCGAGCCAAAGCCATCGCGACTCGTCGAAGGGAACAGCCATCGCCAAAGATGCCGACACGAGCCGAAAGGGAAAAACGCCAGCGGCAGCCGTCCGTGCGTTTGGGTCCGCTTCGCCCCAGATGGTCACTTTTTGCTTGCGTAATTCGTGACTGATTTCGTAAGAGTCCTCGGAGTGGAGGGCATCGACTCTGCCGTTGGGGAGGGGGGGGTTGACGGCTCGTTGCTTCGATCCATCTTTTTTGCTTTTTCCACGAGAACGAGTCGAAGGAAACCGAGTGCAATTGTGGGCTGATCTCGACCTTGTCGCGGCAGGTGGAGGAGGAACGCAGGAAGACGTCCGACGGCGCCGTCCAGACGCTCCATCCGAGCGTCCCTCACACCATTGCCGTCATGGCCGCCAACGGCCTGCAGCCCATCTTCCAGACGTGTCAGATCTTGGGTCCGTCGGGCCTGGTCCTGGCACAGGTGGGCGGCCGGGCGGACGTCAATCTTCCCGTGGCGCTCGCCGTCGCCGGCGTCCCCGCCCCGTCCAAAGCCCCGGAAGCCGCGGCCGAGTCCCCCGCTGAGAGGGCGTCTTGGTCCGCCGCGTCAGACTCCGCCTCCAAAACCAAAAAGTCCAAAGAGCAGCTGGCCGAGCTTAAGGCCAGCTACGGCCGGCGCCGGTTCGCCACAGACGTGGAGATTTCCCGCCTCATGCAGGTGACCGGGCTGTCCAAGCGCGCCATCAAGAAATGGTTCAGCGACACGCGCTACAACCAGAGGAACTCCAGGGACCTGCACCACGGTGGCGGCGCGGCGGGCGTCCGGGCCGACGAGAAAGACAACGCCGCCGCCGCTGCCGCCATTGTCATCGACTCCAGCGACGACGCGGGCGACTTGTGGCCGACCTCCGGCAACCGGGGCTCGCCCCGCGTCCCCAAGGAGCGCCGTGCCAAATTGCGCCACGCCTTCCCGGACTTCACGCCTCAGAAGTTTAAGGAGAAAACGTCCGGGCAGCTCCTCATCCTGGAGTCCAGCTTCCGCAAATGCGACACGCCCTCCGACGACGAGCTGACGCGCCTGCGGACGCAGACCAAGCTGACGCGGCGCGAAGTGGACGCGTGGTTCAGCGACAGGCGGAAAGGGCTCATTCCCAAAGGGGGGGGAGGCGGGGAGGCCGCGCCCCCCGCTTCCCCGCCGCCCACGGGACGCAGGATCCTGAAGAAAACTCCGGCGCAGCTGGAGATCCTCAAGAAAGCCTTCGTGCGCTCGCGTTGGCCTACTGCCCAAGAGTACGACGAGATGGCGCGGGATTGCGGCCTGCCCCGGAACTACGTGGTCAACTGGTTTGGGGACACGCGCTACGCCGCCAAGAACAGCAACCTCAAGTGGTTTGATCTCTACCACGGAGGCAAGGTTGGGATGCGGCCTCGCGCCAGCGCCGTAGCCGTAGCCACCCTGTCTTGTTTTCCGCAGGTGGACGAGACCGCGCCGGACGGAGCCGCCGGGATGCCCAAGAAGTCCAGGAAGCGTTTTCGGGGTTGGTCGAGGAGGACGCGGCGGGCGTATGTCGGCAAACAGGACGTGCGTGCGCCCGGCAAGGTCTGTAAAGGGCGCACGCGGTTCGAGAGTGAAATTCAGAGTTGGCCACTCGCAACCGAGCGCTTAAGGTCCCAACCTCAAAATGTTGTCACCCTTTTCGTATCGCGTACCTAAACCTGACGCTCCGGCCGGATCCCTTTTCTTGCCGGCGCCTTCGACAACGCCGACTGTCCGCGGGGGTGACTTTCCTTTGAATGATGTGGAAAACGTGCTCTGGGGAGAGCCTCAATTTCAAACGAGAAAATGTTTGTGCGCGCAGGCCAAGAGCGGCAAGGCGTTCCTCAGGGCCTACTTCCTCCAGCGGCGGGTTCTGAGCGAGGACCACCTGGGCGACTTGGCGGCCAAGTCGGACATGAGCGAGCAGCAAATCAGGGAGTGGTTCTCCGAGGTGGAACGCCGGGCGGCGGAGGGCAGGGAGCCCTTCGGTGACCGCGAGCAGGAAGTGGAGCGCCAAGCGGCCGGCCGAGGAGACGGGGATGAGGCCGAGGAGGGTCGAGGGCGCCCGGAGGACCGCCAAGCGTCTCCTGGCGGGAACCGATCCGGGTCTCCGACGTGAGCCAACCCTGCGCGCCGCCTCCCTTGTTCCAAAGTGAGACCAGGCTCTCAGCGACGAGCAGACGCAAGGTCGATTGCGGCCGGATCGTCCCCGAGCTTTTCCACCGCCCTTCTTTTTCCCCCAAAGCGGACCAACAAGCGCTCACATTTTTCTCCCTCTGCGGCTTTCTTTGTGAAAGGCGGTTTAATGAAATCGACTTTCATTTCGTCACGATGATGCCACCGGGGCCCACTCGAGCGACGTTGCCGACGAGCGTCGTCGTCGCACGTGACCGCCAATGGACGCGGCTACAGTGGACGGTCCTCGGAAATGTGACTTACCCCATCGTTTTTTTGGAACTTTGAGAAGTCACCGCTTCATTTGACTTTCCCATCCTTGCATGCACCTGAAGGTCAAGTATTCCACGTTCAGCCCCCACTCTCCCCCACGGGTGCTGGTTTTGGAGAGTAAAAAAAAAAAGTCAAATTCTCGACATTGCCCGATCTGAAAATACTTGTGGCGCCATCGACTTTTTAGCCCGAGCGTCCGCTCGTTTCTTACCTGTGTGGCGCTTGCTTTTCCTCCATCGTCGGCGCAGACCCGACGACGTTCCTGCGTCCTTTGGAAAAACCTGAGATAAAAATCAAGAATGTCAGGGAAAACATGATTTCCAGGATAGGAAGGGTGGCGGCCACGACCCTTTTCCAGCAGAAAACAAAACAAAAAAACCACGCGCCAAAGCCTGCCAGCTTTTCATTTTTGGTTTTCACTTCCCGTTTACTAAAGCCTTTCTCAGCACACCTATTTATTGTCCTTGTCGTTTGTTTGCAAGGAAATTTTTAAAAGATTGCTGGGGTGGGGGAAAAAACAAAACACATCATGTTGCAATTTATTTTTTTCTGACTGTGGCCACACCTCTCACTGGGGGAAAAAAAAAAAGCTGTGGTGATTATTCAGTCTTCATGGCCACACGGCGGCGAAACGCCACCTAAATTGGTCGTCCGTCTCTACTCGGAGTTCTTCCAAACAAATCCCGATTCCCTCAGCTAGCCGGTGTCCGACATATCGTTCACCTCCTGTTCTACTTTGCCAGTTTCCTCCCTCGCGCTCGCGCAAATGAGCTGCCGGTGGCCCGCGCTAGGTGTTCAGGTAAGGCACAGGTGGCTCTGAAGACGCGCCAAACGAACGCTGAGCGTATACCGCGTCAACACGTGGCGTCTGTCACATTGGCGATTGATGTATAGCGCGTCGGCATTAACCTGCATTAACTCGGCGAGCGTCTCACGAGCTTCAAAGCGCCGTTTGAGTCTGTCACTTCCCACTAAGCGTTCGTCTTTTCCTGACGTTCGCCGAGCCAACTCCCGGCGGAGCCCGCGCCGCCGCACGCGGCTCCGCCGGTCCCGCGGGCCGGCTCCTCCGGGATGACGGACTCGCGCTCTCGCACGCGTGCCGTCGACTGGCCCGCGCGCTCGAGGACGCCATCTCCAGGCTCGGCGTAACGGACCTCTGGCAGGTCCTCGGCCGGGGCCAAGGAGAAAAGGCGGCGGGACGCTTCATGTTTACCGGGACGCCTTTCGACAGCGTGTTCAAATGGCGGCCGATGAAAGCGACGCGCCCGCCCACCGTGCTGACAGGAAGCCTGAGCAGAAACGGCGACCGGCCTCGCGGGAACGCCAAGCGCGACTGTCGCTTCAAAGGCAGACAAAAATCAAGTCGGCGTCATCAAAGCGCTCGCGTGACTAACTCGTCTGCCTGAACTTGTCTGCCGGGAACAAAGTCACCTTCAACTTTTCTCGCCTTTGATCGCCAATCCAGCGTTTTGCCTTTGCGTCTCCTTTTTATTCCCCATCTCCGCTCGCGCCTTTTTGCCTGAAAGACAACAAAAGTTGTTAGCCGGATGCTAACATGCTTGCAGCTGTGAGTAAAGAGGGCGGGGCCCGACCGATGTGGATTCTTGGAGACAAAGCAGGTTCACGTATTGGGTAGAAAAAAAAATGTCCACTCACCGATTCAAGGAATTAAACATTTTGGGATCCCTTTGATGCTTACAAGCACAAAGTGGGCCAGCTCTTCCGCCGTTGTCCTCAAAGTATTTGTCGAACTGAACAGAGAGGAATTTTCAAGCACAAAACACACCAACTCACCCCAAACGTTCTCCCGTTTGCCCTGGTGGCTGTTAACACGTGACCGATTTGCCAGCGCCGGGGAGAAAAGCGGCGGCAAAGCAAAATGGTGCCGGGGAGCCGTGGCGGCACCAACGCAACTCAATCAGCCGTCACCGTTGTTGCAAATGTCGGCGTGGGACAACGAGTCATTGGCTCGGGACGCTCGGGCTGCATCCCGTCAGAGCTCCCTCTAGTGGACAATCATTGAAAGCACGCAATTCTGCGAGACACTTGGCAGCATTGACCGTTCCATGAAAAATTCGGATTCCGTCAGCATTTCACGGATTATTTATTTATTTGTTTTGCATCTTACGTCGACCGCTAAAATTGCCTACCGACCCTGAAAGATAGCAGGCACAAGATGGCGGTGTAAAAAGCGCTTTATTGAAGGACATCACATGACTCTGACCCAAAAACACAAACGTGAGCCAAAAGTGACGCCTGAGACAAAAAGGTTGGCTCATAGAAGCAGCGGCGTGCCTGCGTGTGCGTGTGTGTGTGTGTGTGTGTGTGTGTGAGAGAGGAATGGGCGTGGCCTGGTCCAAAAGCTAGCTGATAGGAATCAGGTGCTAATTAGCACGCGTGCGTTAGCTTAGCATCAACATTCATGGCGTCCCATCAGAAAGTCAAGCCGCCGCGTGACGGCAACTGAGGGCAATTTGACATTCATCGAGTTAAAGGACACAAAAGGAGGGATGCACCAATATCCCTTCTTGGGGAGGGCTAAGATGACAACCGCTATTCGTCCTCGCATTTAGTGCGCGGTGAAAGCAAATCGCCGTCACATCGCGTGTCGCAACTGTGACAAAGATGCGCTTCATGAATCAACGCGCCGCGCCGCCATCATATTGTGATGGTCGGAGGCTAAACGCTTGAAGCTAAATGAAAAGTTTGCTACTCGGCTTTTCAAATGGTCCACATCAAAAGACAAAAATGCATCCGCTTATTCTCTGCGGCGCTGGCGGACTTTTCAAAGACAGAAATGAAATGCATGCCGCAGCGCATGCTCCAAGCAGGCGGAATAGAAGACGGCGGCTTGGTCAAGCGGTACGGTAGTCGCGGTACAGCAGACGTACAGCTATCGGTGCATCCCGACGCCAAAGTACACGCGGTGCGCGGACGTGTGCGGTTGAAGCAGAAGGACCTTTTTTAGGTGTCCTTTGGGCCACTCGTCGAGGATTCTCTCAAGTGGCAGCAAAACTAACAAATGGAACGTGGACACCACACGTGGCATGTCACGCGAGGACGCAGCGGCAACCAAACAGCGCTTCACCGATGCACCCTTCAAAAAAGTCCTTTCCTTTTTTCTTTCGTCTGATCTTATGTGGAGAACGCCCCCGCCCTTCTCAGCAGGGGAGTGGCAGACAAAAGTGCAAGCACCGCTCGCAACTGACTCAAGTGTTGCCAAGCAGTGTGTGTGCGTGTTCTTTTGTTTGCAAACCAGTGGAAGCAGGCCATTGAAAAACAAAAGAATTTCTCACAATGACACACACACACACAAACACGTGAGTGGCTACTTCCAGCAAGTAGAAAGGGGGAAGTGCGAAAGGTGTTGTTGTTCATTCTCCATGGTGACCCCCCCCACCCCAAAAAAAGTCCCAAAGTCAGCATCAATCAGCACATGGGGAATCAAAATGGCTGCCAACCCCACCCATGAAAGCAAGACAACCTGAGAGAAGGCGTTAGCGCGCGTTAGCCGCACCAGCTGAGCGTAGCAATGGTTCTTGGGACGCGCCTCCTGTCAATCATCCTTTGGCAAGCGGAGACAGGGAGGAGGGGATGATGGCAACGCGGCGTCGTTCTCGACGTGTCCAGCGGGAGATGAAAAAGACCGCCGTTGTCATTCGCACCTGAAAAACAAGACCAAAGAGTAAAAAACATTGATCGACGCGAAAAGTGTTTTGAGGAGGTGGGAAGTGAATGAAACGCTTGCAAATGGAAGTGACGACGGCGATGAGTGTGACATCTCGTTTTCTGGGCTTGGGCACCACAAGGGAGGGGGCGCGCTATTTTGGGCACAAACGCTGATCGGCTCTGCGTGAGCGTGCACAAAGCGGAGCGACGCGATCCAAGTATGAAAATCACATCCCACGCGCCCAGCCGAGGCGAACCGAATCACTCAAATAGCGCGCATGGTCCCGAAACGCAGCCAGATCATTGATGAAGAAATAACTTTCAAAGAAATGCCTCAAAATGTCGCCGATGATTGGATCGGGACAAAGTGCAGCAGGCGCGGCATGGCGACGATGACGTTTGATGGGACTCATCGGAGACGCTCGACTTTTTTCCACAACTACTTCTGTCGGAGCGGCTGGCGAAGCGCGGCGGGTGCGCCAGCAGCTTCCTCCTGCCCGCGCGACCTCGGCCGGGATCTTCTGTCACGCCGCCGTTGGCCAGCGCTGGCCACGCCGCTGCTAACTTGGCACCTTATGAGGAGCGGGTTGTGCTAAGGGTTCTGCCAGAAAGAAAGCAATTTTGGGGCCAAAGATTGTTTTGTTGCGCAGGAAAAGCAACAACAAAAAAAAAGGGGGAGAATTTTAGAAATGGGCGATTGGCCAAGAGGCGGGGCTTCGCCTGCTCAGCGTGCAAAAAGTAGCGCAGGGGCGCGGAAACGTAGTACCTGCCGGCGAGGCGGTCTTGCAGCTCGGCATGCGGCGGCCAGCCCGGCTCCGCCTCCAGACACTCGGCGCCGCCTTCCCGGCAGCGCCCGCCGGGGCTCGACGCGGCACTTCTCTCCGGGAGCCCCGCGCCTCCGCTCGCTGCGCCGCAATGGAAAAGCGGCGCGTGTGGCGTGGAGCGGCGGTCGCAGAACCAGCGCGCCAGGTCCGCACCGGCCAATCCGGGCCAAACCTCCGACAGAGTGGCGAGCCCTTCGGTTTGAGCAAAAGGCTCCTTCAGAAGCGCCGGCGAGCGGGAACTTGGAACGGAGCCGGGCGGCGGCCCAGAGCCACTTTTGCGAGCCGCCGCACTCAGGCTGGGCTGGTGAATGCCATTAAGGGGCGGAGTCGCGTCTTTGTCGGCCTCGGTCTTCTTCGCTCCCATGGAGTTGAGGACGGCCAGTTCCAAGTTATCCCGCAGCGCCCGGCGCTCGGCAAACCAACCGTCGATTTCCCGACGGGACAGACCGGCGGCGAGGGCCAGCCGGTCCACGTCGCTTTGCGAGAGAAAGCCGTTCGTCAGGAAATGCTCTTCCAGGATCTTCAGCTGCTGCGCCGTCTTGCCCCGCATCCTTTCCAGCAGCGGGAACTGCGTGAGCGCCGGGGAGCGCCGCTGCGAATCGACGACCGGAAGCTCGCCGCCCTCAGCCATCCCAAGCGCCGCCTCGCGACAACACTCGCCGTCGGCGGCTGTGTGCAAAGTGCCCACCTCGCTGGCGCTGCGCTCTTCTTCTGGCGCGATGCCGGCAAGGACCTTGGCCGGAGCGGGTGCCGAGCGGATGACGGGGAGCCTCCTGACCGGCGAAGGCAAATTGGGGAACGGCAGAGGGCTACAAAGCTTCTCTTTGGAAAGTCGGGGCAGAAGCAACGAGTTTTGAAACGGCGGGGCAAAGACGGGGGGCGGCACGATTGTCGGCCTGGTTAAGGACTCTGGAAAGACCATGGATGGCAGCGAGACCACCACTTTGGTTTTGGGATTTCCCAGCAAAGAGGGAAGCTTGCCCTTGGCGCACGACAACGACAACGACGAGGACGAGGTCACCAAAGGCACAACGGCGGGCGACTTGGTCTCCGTCGCGAAAGGGGGAACTCCTCCCGCTGCGGCCGAGGAACGGCACTCGGTTGAGATGGGGTGTCGGGTGCCTTGTCTTTGGGCTCTCCTTGACTGGGGGCCACCGCCATGACAGGTCGCTTGGACTCAGGACCGCCGTGAGTCACCGAGGACCGTTTCGGCGCCTGAGTGGAGCCCACCGAGACGCTGGGGGCGGACGTTTGGAAACGCTGCTCGGCGGACGGCACAGGGAGGAGACTCGTCGGCCGGCTTGCGAACGCGGGATGGGCCGCCGGTACGGAACCGTTGAACATCTTCTTCCGGGCCTCCTCCACCTCCTCCGGGGACCAGGTGATTCCCTGCTTGAGTCGCTGGGCGGTGAACCAAACTTTGATTTGCTCCTCCGGGTGCTTGGAAGAGGCCGTCAGCCAGGACAGCTCGGCGTGCGTCGGGTAGGGGAACTTGTGGAAGGAGGCCATCAGAGTCGGGTTGCGGTCCAAGGACGGGTTGTATTTGGCGCTGTTCAGAGGGACGGCTATTTTGGGTTGGCACTGGTAGTTGGGTGGGCGCCGGAGCACGGGGCTGACGTGGGGCAGGTCTTGGAGAACGGAGGTCTCGGGAATGATGACGGCGCCGTTGATGTTGAGCGCCGCCGCCATCCGATCCTGCCGCTCGGGGCCTCGGCCGCAGAGACCCTCCACGGAGTCGGTCAAGAAGCGAGGCGGGAGCGCCGAAGCCTCACGCGCGCCGCCGTCTTCGGGACCGGGACGGCCCTGCGATGGGATCGTCTGCTCTAAGACGGTCCGATTGTTCCTCTCCATCCTCTTGAATTTGAAGTCGCTCTCGTGGGGGTGACGGCTCTCGTTGTGCTCCGTGAGAAGCTCAAACTTTTGGGCGTCAAAGTCGCAGGCGGTGCAGCGGTACAGCGGATTGAGAATCACATTGGGGTGGCTGGAGTCCACGTGCTCCTGAAAGTCCGCCAGGTTGGGACAGCGGAACGGGCAGCACTTGCACTCGTAGCCTTTGGACTCTTTCTTCTCAGAGCGCGCCACGTCCTGCCCCGCTCGCCTGACCGCTCTTCTTCCGACGGCTCGGGGCGGAGGTTTTCCTGGTCTGGACGATGGGCGTTCTGCGGACAATGGCTGTCGGCGTCAGACTCGGCGGTCCTGTCCGTCAGACCGTCTCGCCCTAACATTTCCACGTCGAAAACGTCCACGTCCGGTGCCGCCTCGGGCTCACTCGGCCCGAGCGCTCGGACCACGCAGGGGGCGGAGGACTTTCTGCGAGCGGGCATGGCGCCCTTCAGGGCGATGACCGCGAGGGGCCGGCGCTTCTCGTGGACTGCGACGGCCGGGCCGGGGAGGGTCCCGAGCGCGACAAAGAGGGCAAGGGCGCTCGAGCGGCGGCCCGGACCCCGCTTCGCATTGGCACCGGCCGTGGAATGTCGGCTGACCGGGGCTTTTTCCCGGGGCTCGTTCCAGACCTGGCCGAGAGAAAGAGACAGAGAGAGCGCGTCAATGCAGGGGAAGCCATTTTGGCCAGGCCAACGAGACCACGCTCGTCCTTCCTCCCACTTTCTGCTCGCCCTGCCCGTCGGACCCCAACGGAACTCTTCCCGTCACGACGCCGCTTGCCGTCGCGGGGACGACTCTGCGGCTAAAACGCAAACGTTGTTGAAGAGCGCAAACTAAGCGGAGGGGAAAGAAATCTATCAGTGTTCAGTGAGGAAACGCATTCCCACAATCGTTCGTGCAAAAGAGACTCCCGTGTGGGGACTGACTGAGCGCATTGGGACATTGGAGGGCCTTGACCCCCCCCCCCCCGACCCCCACCTATTTCACCTAATGTCGGCCGGCATTGCACAGCGATTTTGCCGTGGCTAACGTTCAGGTCGCCTTCATCGGAGCTGACCTCCAAGAGAGAAAAACCTGAAGTCCATCCAGCCCGTCTGCATCCCACGAGCGACAGACGCGCCAGGGCCGGCCACGGGGAGTTGGGGGGGGGGCAGCCTGTCAGCCGGGGGGACGCTTTGAAGAAGATGAGAAGAGGGTGAGATGATGAGCCTTCAAGCATTCCAAAAAAAAAAAACACCCTTTGATCGGTCCCTTCATGAACTTCCTCGCCATTCATTTGCATGACTTCACACGCTCGAGCACCATGAAGAACGCGCGCGCGCGTTTTGTTGTTATCGGGGGACCGAGGGGGGGGCACATTGTGTTGCTGTTGCTGTGGCAACAGCAGCAGAGACACCATTTGCCCTTGCCGCACCGCAGAACGGGAAGCGACAGGCACGCGGGAAAGCCATCGCGCCTCACCGAGCAGGAAGTGACCACCAAGAAAAAATGAGCGCACCTCCTTAGCTTGCGTCGTGCGCCTCACCGTTTCCCTTGGTCGGCTCGTCGTTGCAGTTTTGGCACTTCCGACTGGATTCGGACAAAGACGCGAGGAAGAAGAAGACGACATTTGATTTCTCAGCGCCTTTCAAAACACGCAAGGACACTTTACAATCAGGAACAAGAAGAATAAAACCGCAGATCAAATGATGAATAATAAAAGAAGAGATGAATTGAAACTCAGTCTGCCATTTTGAAGAGGTGGCTTTTGAATGTGGAAAGAGAATCAGGCCTTTCCAATTGCGTCCTCAACAAGGTGGCCTTTCATCGCCAAGGGTGGAAACCGCCCTCGACAACACGTGAAGCCTTTGGAACGTTTGGTCCTCGACATCCAGCTCGCCGCGGTGAGCCGCCGGAGTGCCACAACGCAGGCTGCCTGGGCTGTGAGCAAACACAAGGAGGCTGGCGGGCGGCCGCCATCCCGTGAGGTCTGAGGACAGGTTGTGGCTTCTTTTTCGATTCCCGGCTCCCTCGGGGCACTTTTGGTGAAACGGGTTTATCCGGAAACGGTGCCAGTTCTCCAACAGCGGGCTGTTTGTGCTCAACAGGCAGTCACACGATGATTGTTTGGTTGGAGGGGGCGTGGCCAAGGCAGCCGCCGGTTGGACCGCGGCTCCCGGCGAGAAGTCGCGTTTGCGTGTCGATCGTCTGTTGGCGAGCATTCCCAGAGCCGGCAAAAGAGGGCTTCTGTCAGAGCCTCGGCACCCGGCTGGGCCAAAGAGGAGAAGACCGGTCGCCGTGACAAAGAGCAAACTTTGGCTCGAGCTTCTTCGGTTCGGACCGTTCGCCGGTTTCAGCCAGAAGGCCGCTTTCTGAGCCAAAAGCGGAGAAAGCGTTTTTTTTCGGGAAGACAAAGGTGGCGCGCAGAGCAGCGACTCGGGACGCTGCCGTTTTGCCACACCCCAAAGTACAAAACGACAAAAATAAGATGACAAACATCATCCTTTATCGACATGGAAGCAACTGACAGCGACTCGCGGCTCGGGAAACTGCGTGTCGCACAGAGCGGCGTACTTGCGCCGTCTGTCCGCGACGCGGAGCTCTGACGGACGACCGTATCGAGCTCGCGTTCCGAGATCCGCCACGCAGAACGCCCGGGAGAAGGTGGTTTTCCCTTTGTGTGTTTCGGACACCGTGTTGTCACGGGGCAAAAGATTGACACGGGAAAAGTTGGCGCCGTCCTCGTCGAGGCACGCCCGATTCTCACCGCTTGGTGCAAGAACACGAACGACAAGGTGCGAAGGTTGCAGCGAGTGCCGTTGTGGCCTCGGCGTCCAACGCGATTCAGGTGTCCGCCGCGTCCCGTTCTGATGGCGTGACCAACAAGTGACCCAAAACTAACAGGTCCGCCCTTGGTCGACGTAGGAGGCGAGCCGCGCCTTTCCCGACATGGATGATGTGACGTTCCTGCGACCCTCAAGTCCAAGAAGACGATCAGTTACCTGTACCGCAGCGACCATTTCAAAAATCACATTTAAAAAAAGGGGGGGAGGGGGGCTGTCACACAACTTACTCAGCTCGTGAGCTCCACTCGACAAAATGACAGCCCGGGCTCACCACCGCGCACGCACAAAGATTTACTCCGACACAAACAAAAAACATACGAACGAACTAACACACACAGACAAAAAGCGCACACAATACACTAAGATGTACTGGGACACATGGAAAGACGCGTTCACACGTACACACTCGCAGTGAGGTTACCTCGGATGACCCCGGCGTCTGATGTTAGCTTAGCGTCGTCGAACGCCGACTTCCAGGAGGAGGAGGCGGCGGCCGACAAGCACTCAAGCGAGCCCGCAAACTCGGCCAGGCAAAACAACCCGAGCAGAACCGGAGCGGCTCGGGCAAGCTAAACAAGTTAGCCTCCTCTTCAGCCAGAAGCTAGCCGGCTAAAGGCTAACATTCGGGATGCACTTTCACTAGACCAGCGGGGGTGGGAAGGGGGCGACCAAAGTTGCCTCCCGAGTCGAAGCAAGGCGGCGGCGCTCGCGACGGCGTGACGACACAACTCTCGCCCCACTCCTGACACTTTAGGTTCCGTCGTCGAGCGAACCAGAGGGCGGCCGAGCCGAACCGGACCTAGCCTGCAGTCGAACGGCGGCCGCGCTTCGAAGTAGACTTTTGCGACGACCACTTGGTTCAAATAGACCCGAACGGAGGAGCGACAAGTTGCCCAAGTGTCCGTCTTGCTTCTTACCTGGCGGTGTGGCGTCAACGAGCCGTCAAGCAGTCTCGCGTGTCGCAGCAAACATCCAATTGGCGAGAGGGCGCTCACGCACATTCAGTGAGGGGGGGGGGGGACTGCTCGCGCAGCACCACACACCACGGGCCCTCCTACGTCATCACTCATTAGCATTTGTGCAAATTTGATGTCCTCGCCAGCTCTCCGGGACGCGGAGGTCGTGACGTCACGTGAGGTCTACGGCCGGACAAACAGCCCACCCTCCGGTCGCGTCCACTTCTGGAAGCATCGTGATGGAGTGTCAGTGATGACTGAGCGTGGAGCGGGGCGACACCTGCGCGTCGCTGCAGGAACTACACGTGCTGCGTACCCCCCCCGGCCTTCGACCCCGGGACGTGATGACGACACTAGCGAGGGTACATATTTTGAACATTCCTTTTTGGGCCGTCGCCTGTCAAGTTTTCGCTGCTGAAAATTAGGTTTCTTTTTTTCACGTGCGCTGGTGTGGGCGCGGTCTCCGGAGGACCGGGGTCAGATGAGGTTGCCAGGCAGCCGGCACCAGCCAATAGGGGAAGAGCTTGGCCAACGCTGCTTGGCAACCGAGGAGGAAAGAAAAAAGTGCAGCTGCCTGAAAGGAGTCACCGGGGTGTTGACATAAAGCGGTGGTCATCACAAAGATTTGAAAAGATGAACGCAGGAACAGAGGAAGTAATTAGAACATAAACAAGTGCGCGTGAAAACAAGTGGGAACAATCTAAAGAGGCGGGGTCCTTTCAAGATGAGATGAAAAGATGCAGGCATGAATGGCACGGCAATGAAGAAATTAATAATACACGAGGAGATGACGATATGAAAAGGGGGTGAAGACACGAGGAGGTGACAAGAGGAACACAAGTGGCGACATGAAGAGGTCGGTCCAAGGACGGGGAAGGAAACCTTCAAGTCATGAAAAGATGTGGATGATGAAGTCGTGAAGACATGAATGGTGAAGAATAGAAGAGCTTCTTTCACACGGTTCTTGGGGTCTCGCTGTGGTGAGCCAGGATGACGTCTGCGCACGCACACGAGCGTCACTCTTGACCGTCCTGTCACAACGCATCAGACTTTGACTGTACTGTCAATCTTTTATTGTGTTGACAAACTGGACAGGAAGTTGTCCAAATAAATTACTTTTGCTGCCATGAGCTCAATCAAACACTTGTTGGATGTCAAGCGTCAGCACGTGCCCCCTTTCTGAGCGGCCAACATTTTTATGGACGGCGGCCGGTCAGACGCAGAGCTGGGGCCACATCTGCCCATTAGCTCTGCCTACCGGGGCGAGGGAGGGGTAGAGGGGGCAGGGGGCAACTTCCTGAGCTCCTGAAATGCTGTTGTATGAGAAGCATGTACAGAGATTACATGTGTTAGCTACGCTCCGTCCGCGGGCTCTCCGCCTCACTCTGACCCTTCGGTGACATCACTTCCCAACGCTTCCTCTCCTCAGCCTCCTATCCGGCCCCGCCCCCTCATCCTGAGGGCTCAGCTCCAGTACTGAGCGGTCCGGGTCAAGCTCCGGATCCTGGACGGGCCGCGGCGGCGGGTAGTCGGGCTGGTAGTAGCGGTACGGGTCATCCTCCTCCACCTCGCCATAGTTAGGGAAGATGTTGGACGGCAGTTGGACTGCGGGAACAGCAATGCCGACACTCAACTCAGCGCGTCAGTCGGCACCGCGTCAGAGCGACACCTCCGCGTGAGTGTCAGCTCCGAACACAGACATCGCAGACACTCGAATAGGTCTCAATTGGGTTCACGGGACAGGAAGAGGCTGACGAGAGCTTGGAAAAAGAGTGCAGCCACCCCCAAACGCAAAGCACCTAAAACTACTTGGGGTGGGCGCCCATTACATCGTACCTCCGACGTTGTAGCCCACGCAGGAATTCTGGTCACAGTAACCGGGAGGCCCGGCAGAGCCCACCGGCCCGGGAACCCCGGGACGTCCCGGGACCCCCGAGTTCCCGGGTCTTCCGGTCGGGCCCTGGCTGCCCGGTCTGCCTTGGCCCGGGGGACCTGCGGCGAGATGGTGCGACGTGAGGACACGACCTCGTAGCGAGGAGGACGAAGATCATGATGGGGCTTACCAGGAGGTCCCGGCGGTCCTCTGGGGCCTTGAACTCCCACACCAGGAGAGCCCTTTTCTCCTCTCTCGCCCGGGGGACCTGCGCACACCACGTGCACGCCATGGACGCACACATTAGTTACCAAGATTCCAGTCGGGGGTTGCCAGTTCATCCGCTCGGGGCAGCGCACCTTGTTCTCCGGGTTGGCCGTTCAGGCCGTTTTGTCCGGGGAAGCCGGGCCTTCCAGAGGGGCCCTGTTCCCCTTGCGGCCCTGGGGATCCATTTCGACCGGGTTCTCCAGGAGGTCCCGGGACGGTGCGGATGGTCACGGACGAGCTCGGCGCGTGGTTCAGGAGGGTGTTGAACTGAGCCATGTGACCTGCAACCACCGTGGCGCCGGTTAGCTTTGGAGGAGTGGGCGTCCGTGGCACCTTTTCCAACGGCTAGCCTGCCACGCTACCATACTCACTCTGGATGAGCTGCTCACACACCTGCCTGGCGATGGTCTGGACCGTGGCCGCCGACTGCAGGTCGCCCTGGCAATGCCAAACCACAAAGGCACTTCAGAGGAGGAGACCAAAAATGGCGGCGGGTCAGAAAGAAGATGCCATACCCGTTCACCTTTGTCGCCCTTGGTTCCCAGAGGACCCTGCGGCGAGAAGGAAAACAGTGACAGCGGAAAGACAACACTCTCGATCTGCCCAGTCGGAATGGTGATAAGGTTCCTCAGTTGGCTGACTGCAGTTGGGCAGCAGAAAGGAGCTGGGGCGGACGGCCGGGAATCATCCTCTGCTATTTGGAGTTTCTTCTTGCGGGGCCATGGCACAAGGGCTAATGTGTCTCTGGATCACAACATTCTCAGCTTGACATCGGGACAGTTGGAACGCCTTTTGAACTTTGTTGCCCTCAGAGTCTGATTCTCACTTGGAGCGGTCCCCGATTCAAATCCCCGAGCAGCCCTTTCCTTCACATCCGGCTCGTTCAGTCGGTCGAGCTTACTGCGAGTGGCCTCGTGGTGGCTGTGTTTATCGTGGTTCACTACTGTGATGGGTTAAAATGCGAGGGCGGATTAAACAAACCCCGTACGCATGTGGTGACGACAAGAAAGACACTTCTTCTTCTGAGAAGAAGTCCCGGAATGTTGGGCCGGACAGGACAGGAGGTCCGCCACCAGCAACCTCCTGCACTTCCTCTCTCCCCGACAAATTTGGTCAGAGACATGATGGCCAAACGGCTGTCTGATGTTCAGCGGTTGGACTCACCGGCAGCCCGGGGTCGCCCTGTTTTCCTGGGGGTCCCGTGGTACCTGGGGCCCCCGGAGCTCCTGGACTTCCCTGCGGATGAGAGGAAAATCAAGGTTCAATGTTGGGGCCGCTGCTGTTTTCACCACCCTGCGGTTCCATCTTCAGAAAGCCTGGCATTTCCTTTCACTGCTCCGCGGGTAAGGCCTGTCCTTCTCAGCAAAAAGGACGCTTTCTCCTTCGGGCCTTTCCGGAGAAAATCAAAGCCTGGATGGAACCGAGCCTCTTGAACGTCAACAAAAAGAAAACAGTTATGGCGTTTGAGACCAGTTTGGGACTTGCGCATCTCACCCTGTTAACTTGCCCACCCACCTCCAACCCTCTCCAGCTTGAAAACACATTTTTATTGTTTGGCTTTCAACTCAGCCTGAGCCATGGCATTGTTCTGGTGTTGTTATCAATTTGCTTAACCGGCTTAGTTTTTAGATGTCAGATTTTTACTTTGGTTGTTCTTAAAGTGCTCACAGCCAGAAGTTGAGTTGAGTCAAGAAAAGCCCGCTGACGACGAGGCAATCCCACAAAGCGCCTGCTGGGAACGTCGTTGATGTCGCAACACAAGAATCACCGCAGTGCAACTTTGCGTCATTCGTAACCACTTACAATAGTTCCGGAGGGGCCCGGTTGGCCAGGGGGACCATCTTTGCCCGACAGCCCCTGCAGATGAGAAAAAAAAATTGCGGTGTGTCTGTGTGTGTGTGTCACAACAAAGCGCAGTGACGAGAGAGAGTGCAAGGCGACTCACTCTGGGGCCGGGAAGTCCTTCTCTGCCTGGAGCGCCCACTCGTCCGGCCACACCCTGAAATAGAGGTCCCTCCCGGTCACTCAAATCACAAGCACACATTAAGACGTGTTTCATGACACTCACGTGCACCTGAGCGCATGCACGTTGCTAGCATTTACCTGCAGACCTTGTTGGCCTGACTCTCCTTTCTGTCCTTGCTCACCCGGAGCACCCTGCACGTGGAGACAGGCATGAAGACACGTATGACGTACACCAGAAAACACACACATGCGGATGCACACGAGGGCCATGTACACACGGGAGGATTTTTCCATGTTTCAACATTTTTTTTTTTCAATCGCTGGCAGACCCCACACAGAGATTGAAGAACAGGCATTTGAAATGCACGTGACTGCACGCATGCACAGATGCCGGGGGTCTTACTGGGGCACCCCTGATAGAGCGTCCGCTGGGCCCGAGTGGTCCTGGGGCCCCTTGGGCTCCTGGTACTCCGGGCTCACCGACCTGTCCAGCCGGCCCCTGGGAGAAGGGTTGATGTCATGTTGCGCAGAGGTTGGCTCACAGGATCCCAATCAAGAACTGGACCCGAAATCCCCGTCTCCATTCGGATCGGCACTCACCACTGGACCGGGTGCTCCACGATCACCACGGGCTCCTCGTATTCCCGGCCCACCAGGGGGTCCAGCTGGCCCTGCGGGGCCTTTGCTGTCCTGGGTGCAGGTGCAGGCCTTGGGCATTGCAGGACACTGGGCCTCGTCGCGCTTTGGTGGTCACGCGATAAAGACGCGGCGGCGGCACGATGAAGAAAGAGGGAGGCACGGCCGTTAGATCGCTTAGCATATGGCCCCAAAAGTGTACGGAGGACTAACCAAACCAGGAAGTTCACAGCACAGATCTCTGGAGGCCCACGAGGTGCTGCACACAATGTCGAACATCTGGAGCTCAAACTGCAACACAGTGATCGTCAGTGGCCGCCCAACCCAGAGCAAGAGCCAGGGGTGTCTCCTCGGGTCTTACTGGTGCCGAGTTGTCCTTCTGCCCTCTGGAGCGAACCATCCTGCCCAGAACCTCCGTCCCGGCCGTGCTGATGTTTCCCGCCGCCTCGATGGCTTTGGTGGACACGGCCTGGCAGTCCACGAGTATGCTGGCGCTGGTCTTGCTGATCACCACGTGAAGCTGCGGAGAGGACGCCTTTTGGTGGACCAGTCTTCTTCACCGGAGGACAACCGCGCAGCCCCTTTCTGCGTTTCTAGCCGGAAAACGCACGCGGCCGCCAAAACGGGATACAATCGCAGAGGCAAAACACAGCAGTGGCGCTCTAACCTTGTGAAAGCTCCCGTGGAAAAGTTTCTTGACGTGCGGACCCTCGAAGGTGACGGTCTGAAAGTGTCCTCTGTAGTCGTTGTTAAAGAAAGTCAAGGTCTTTCCTCCATCTGCGCCGTGAATCGACACCGGTGACGAAGAACTCTGCCAGCCTCCAGACATTGTGCACTCGAGATGCCAGACTCACTGTCCAGGATGAGGCCCACCAGCGGATCACGGTCCTGGTCCAAGATCTCCCAAAGTGCAAAAGGTTCCTGCGGGGTGCTGGGCAGCAGGCGGAACAGCAGCGTAACGGTGTAGTCTGACGGAAGTCCTTCGGGGTGCAGCAACCTGAAGGGAGGCCAAGCGTGCTGAACATGACAAGTTCTTAGCACGGGCGTGCTTATTTTTTCTTTCAGCCGAGATGAAGGAGAACCTGGTCGGCTGAGCCAGTAGAGCGCCGCCGTGCAGGCGGAAGCACGGAAATGCGTTAAAGGTTCCGGGTACCATGGAAACGCCGGCCAGGCTGCTGTAGCGCTCCGCCAGCAGCCCAAAAAGCTCCATCATGCGGAAGCCTAAGCAAGCGCCGGAGGCATCGTCAGCGGCCACTCGGCCAACCTCGGGGGCGGCTTATTTCCGGGGAGATCCTGGACGAGCAACCCCGGCAAAATGGCTCGGTGTCTTACCGGGAGCGGGGCCGCCGGTCATGGCCACTGACGGACAGGCTGCGGACACACCAAAACGGTCTTGAAGCAAAAAGTCACCGGGGACGTTAATGGCCGCCGCTGACTCACTGGCCGTGGCAGCTTCGCACACGAAGGTCACCAGCTTCTCTTCGATCTTCTTGAAGGCGTCCAGGTCGTCCACAAAAAAGACGTGTCTGTCGCTGGGTTCGCTGGCGATGCTCACCAATTCCCCGTAGTCCGCGTCAGCGAAGCCGATGGCGAAGACGATGAAGCCTGTCAGGACGCCGCAGGACTTACGGCTCAGCCGGGGACATTGCGGGACAGTGAGCTCGGCCGGGACCTGGCCTGACCTTCCATCCGCATCTCCTTGGAGACCTTGTTGACATCATCCTGCGATCGGCCGTCGGTGAGGACCACGAGGACCTTGGGGACTCCCCTCCTGACTCCGCCCTCTGCTGTGAAGATGTTGTCCTTCATGTGCTGGATCGCGCGACCTAAGCGGACAGAGCGCATCACTGCAGAGGGCGCCTCGAGCACGGCATCGCTGTCATCCCATCGCGTGATCGTGGATCACGGATCATGTCTTGCCTGTCTTGGTGTTTCCTCCCTTGTAGGAGATTTTGTTGACAGCGTCCAGGAGGCGCTCCTTGT
Source organism: Hippocampus mohnikei (assembly GCA_026261675.1). Classification (NCBI taxonomy): domain Eukaryota; kingdom Metazoa; phylum Chordata; class Actinopteri; order Syngnathiformes; family Syngnathidae; genus Hippocampus; species Hippocampus mohnikei. The sequence continues at coordinate 3,053,692 of JAKGUB010000345.1, forward strand.
CGTCATACGCGTCCAACGCAAACTCGGTGCGCGTGTCGTCGCTGAACTGAGCGATGGCAACCTGCGGCACATCGCACGTGGACTCGCCATCTCGATCATGTGACCTGAGCGAAGATAAGCCGACAGGCTGGCCGGAGGCGAAGGCCGGGCTGCGGCGTTCCCAGGAAGGCTACCTGAGTGCCATCGGGTCCAATCTGGTCCAGCGCCCCGGCGGTACTGGACAAGAACCCAATGATCTTCAGGAAATTGTCATCACCGATACTCCAGGAGCCGTCGACCAAGAATGCCAGGTCGGCCTTGGCTGCCTTGCAGACTGCGTGTGTGTGTGTGTATGTGTGAGCGAGAGAGAGAGAGAGAGAGAGAGAGAGAGAGAGAGAGAGAGAGAGAATGTCCCAGGACATCAGTAATCCCCTCATCTTTTTCGGCTCTTTCTTCTTGCTCTACTGGTAAGATAGGTGGTCGGTTGAACATGCGCTTACCTTCCTTAGCAGGGGGAACTGTGGGAAGTGGGGCGGTGGTTGGCGGCACGGCGGTAGTCGGGGCGGGGACGGCTTCTGGACAAGGAGTGGCAAAGCCGCGACCGTTACGTTCCGGGTCCAGCCGCCTCACCGTCGGTCCGCCGACACTCACCAGTCTGGTCAGTGGCGGACACGGCTGGGCCTTCGGTTCCGTCTTGCAGTCGGGCGTAGACGCTGACCTTGTGCGGCGTGCCGGGCCTCAGGTTGCTGAAACAGTGCCGGCTGGATCCTGCGCTCAGCTTGGCTTCCTCCATGTGACCGTCTGCCACCAAGAGGGCGGCAACCGTGTTGTTTGCTCTCAACTCATATGAATCAACTGCTTTTCTATTGTTTTCCCTTGGACATTTTACATCGGATCATGACAAAACTTGACACGTTTTCAAGCTCGAGCCATCTCACCGGCGACCGGCTGCCGGTTCTCACCATGTTCTCTTTCCGAGTGCAAACGATAGCAAATGAAAAATGCAATTATCCGGTGGCCAAGTGGGAAAGCGACGTGTCAAACAAAAACTCAAGGACACCGATTTGTTTCGACCAACGAGCCCGAGGTCAACTTCTCACACGGTTGCTCCAAATTCCGATAAAAGCCAGAATCAAATAGGAGCCCATCATACCCTCCGACTCGGAAGAAAAAGAAGCTATTTTTCAAGTCCAGGTCTGCACTTAGCAAAAGGGAGAGCGACAGATTCCAAAGCATGATCGATCAAATGGAAACTCGCCCCGCGACGAGAGGAAACCTGGAAGACATTTTAGCGAGCACGTAGTCTGGACAAAAAGCCCGCCCCTGACCATATTTGCTTTGCCCTGTACTTGTGACACCTGAGGAATCAATGGCGGTAGTCGGCGGGTGGCGCCGGGACTCACCGCCGGGGGACTCGATGACGACTCTGTAGGCGCCGGCGTGTCTCTGCGGCCGCCACTGAGCGCACATGCCGCTCGTCCCCCGCCGGTCAACGCTCAGCTCAGTCACGGCCAACGGGACTGCCGGGGCACCGGTGCGCGTCAATCATCTTTGAAAGCGAGATCGAAGGCGACCGCTCCGAAAGACTCACGTGTCCTGGCCCGGCCCGACAGCGGCTCGCTGGATCCGCCGCGGTAAGTCGCCAGAACTTTGACGCCGTACTCGGCGCCGCTCACAAGGCCGACGATCATCATGGTGCTCACGTCCTCGCCCACAAAGGTCTCCAGGGCGGGTCCGGGCCCTGCGGGGGCCAGAGGGGGGGGGCGTTCCTGAGAGAACCGTCTCACGAGCGGCGGCGCCAATGACGCCGGCGTCTGCCGGACCCACTCACCCGACAGTGGCTGGTACACCACGCGGAAGCCCGTCGTGGGAGAACCGGGAAGGTCCCAGCTGATCCGGAAGCGGTTGTACCATTCCTCCGAAACACGCAGATTCCTGGGAGGCAGCGGTGGAACTGAGAGACAGACGGAAAGAGGATGGGATGGACAGAGTGAGGGAGGCCCAGAAAGAAAGACAAAGCGAAAGAGAGAGAAAACGGGAGACAGAGCGGACGGGCAGACAGACAGAAAGGTAAGGGTAACAAAGATGGAGAGACAGAAGAGAGGCGAGTAGAAAGACGGAAGGGGAGCGAAAGAGAGGAGGCAGAGATTGAGAGAGCGCACTGGATTACAGGCCAAGAAGAATCAGTGCCTTCATTTTCCTCAGCGCGGCAACCAACGTACGCGTGCGTCCGCTGGCCGTGACCGTCTCTCCATCTCCATCCAGATAGACGGGCGTGACGGCCATTTTGTACAGGGTGTCGGCCAACAGTGGTTGCAAAACCAAACTGGTCTGTGTGGACGGAAGCGTCCTCTGACACGGCAAAACAAACAAGACGTCAGCTCATCTCGGCCCGCGACCACACGCAAAGATCTCGGCCAAGCGCCGCCCGACCGTGGCCGGCGCGGCCTACATGCTGGCGCTTTTTGGGGAGTGGCAGCGCGGCCGAACCAAAAACGCTGCTTGGGATCACGCGTGTTTTGACGAGCGGGATGACATTTGCGGATGGCCGCCAAAAAGTGACACGTGTTGAATGGGCTCGCATGACTTCGCTGTCACTCGCTCTCGCCATTGTCATCGTCGGCGTGTCGTTGCCAACAATTTGCGTCACACCTCGTTGTTTGCGGCACCCAAGGCGCCGACTGGAATTTGTTGCCGAGTGTCCGGTTGAGTGGCGACCGGTCGCGGGGCTCAGTTGCCCGAAAACAGACGACTTCTTCTGGCGTGCCGCTGGCGGGCAAAAGGATGGCCGGCCGCGCCTTTCGTTCAATTCTTTCTCGGACCGCTTTTAGCTTCCGGAAAGTGCCGTTGGTCGACACTCTCCATTTGGGAACTGAAATGTGTTTTGGGGGCGCTGGTCTCAACTGATTTTGCCACGAGGGGTGGACTTGGACGACGCGACTCTCTGGAATTGTGTTCAATTGACCTCTTATCTTCCCTTGAGCATGCGGTCTCGCAGTCTCATCTCCTTTCAACGACGCCTTCTTACCGTCTCTTGGTTGCCATCCGCACTGCCGTAACTGAGGCGGTAATGGCGGACGTCGTGGGCGTCCGAGTGTTGCCACGACACCCGCAGGCTAAAGGCGGTTTGGTCATCGACGGTCATGTCCCGCACGCCGCCGCGGGGTGCTGCGTTCACAAAGGCAACAAAAACGAGACATTCAAGGGGTGCTCACTGTTTGACTGGGTGGGGCTAAAGACAAACAGGGCGCTCACCTGCAACGCTGGCAGTTACCGGAGCGACAGTGGTCGTTTTCTCTACTACAAATGACCAAAAAAAAGCAACACTCGAGTCAACACCAAAATCGACGTGTGCGACTGGGTATGCGTGTGTCCATGTACATGTTCAGTGTCTGTTGATGTGTGCGTGCGTGTGGGCGGATTGTACCAGTGTATTCGAGCAGCACGACCTGGTCACTCTCCACCTCGTTCCCATAGATGGCGCTCACGAGGACCTGGTACTCGGTGGAGGGGCGGAGTCCAGTGACCGCGTAGGTGTTTATGTTGGCGTTGAGCAGCACCTGACGGCGCACACATGCATCTCGAAGGTTGCTGACACTTATGTTTGACGTCAAGTACACACAGCCGCGCACACCAACCTCTCCGCTGTCGCTGCCACCACCATGGCCACCGTCTGCGGGTGTCCACCCGAGGCGGTAGAGTGCCACGTCGTCAGCGGGGGTCTGCCACGACACCCGGAAGCCGACGGCGGAGGCGTCATGGCTCCTCACGTCGGTCGGTTCCGGAACGGGCCCTGCGCACGGAATCCCTGTGAGTGGAGCCCGCCTGCGCGCGGGCATATGCGACCTTGTCGTCGTCGGGGCGACGGGCCCGACGTTTACCCGTGGAGAAGCTTTGCGTGGCCGGCTGCGCTCGCCCCTGGTCGTACGTGGCCACCACGCCCACCGTGTACTCGGTCAGGGGGTTCAGGTTGCTGAGCAACCAGGAGGTCTCGCGGCCCGCCTCCACCTACGCGCGCACGCCAAGGCCTCCTGGTCATCATCGGTCGTCAATCATCAGCTCACAGCCGGACTTTCGATTTGTTTTGGACCTGGTTACTTTCGACGCCGTCACTGCGGGCGTAGACGACGCTGTAGCCCGTGGTCTTCCCGGAGGCGGAGTCCCAGCTGAGTCGGGCGGAGCTGTGGCCCACGTCCGTCAGTCGCAGATTGGTCGCCGGGAGCAGCGCCACTGAGGGGGACGAGCACACATCTGAGGCGCGGGCATCCAATCATGGGGGGGGGGGCAATCACCGAGGAGGCCCGGTTCAGACAGCCATCAAAGTTTTGCACGACTGACATCAAATGACAACCACTCAAAGAGACTTGGGCAATGTTGGGAATCTGCTTTTCTCCGCAACTTGAATGAAAGAAGCGGCGCCGTCGGCTGCAGACATCGTCAGGCCAGCCGTCGCAAAACTTCACGAAAGGCCGAGGTGACGAACCGGAAAGCGGCAGAAAAGGTTTGGCCAGGAAGGCCGACGCGTCGAGACTGGAGAGCGGCCATGTGGGCCGCAGCGCCGTCCCGACTTACGCGTGCTGAGCTGGCCGGTGACGGGGTCGCTGGCCTCCTCTCCGTACAAGGCGTAGACCGTCACCGTGTACTCCGTCGACGGCGTCAGACCCTCGAGCGCCGCCTCCTCCACATGGGACGCCACCTTCACCTGCGTGCGACATCAGCAGCGGCAGCATGCCGCATCTCGTCTTAACAACATGGGCTCATCTCCGGATGATGAAGTCTTCAACTTGAGATGACTTCATCGTCATTAACGTCCTCCATCCTGACATCTTAAAACGAGGACACGGTCCTGGCCGCGCACGTCGTCGTCAGATGACGACGACATCACGACGCCCTGATACCCTCGAGCCCCTCACCTCCTTCTCGTCATCGGGCTCTCCCTGGCTGAGCGGCGCGTAGAGTATCATGTATCCCGAGGCGGCGGGGGCGGCCCTCCAGCGGACCCTCATGGTGTCGTGGGTGGGGTCGGACAGGTCCAGGCGCTCCACGGCCGGCAGGGCCACTGCGAGTCGAGACGGCCGAGGTTAGGGTTCGGCTCGAGGGCCTCGGCGTCGGCGCACGGGCCCACGTACGCGTGCTGGCGCTCCCTCTCAGCGCCTCGCTGGCGGCGTTTCGGTAGACGGCGAACACGGCCACCTGGTAGTCGCTGAGTGAGCTCAGGTGCTCCAGCAGCACGCTGCTCTCCCACCCCGGGACCACCTGCAAGCGCAAGACGTCGTCACCGGCGGGCCGTTTGGGAAGACCGCGGCCGTTACCTTCTCTTCCGGCTTGCCGCCGCTCGCTGGGTAGTAGACCACGCGGTAGCGCTCCACCTCGCCGGCCGGCGGCGTCCAGGTCAGGCGGAAACTCCGAGCCGTGATGTCAGAGATCGCCAGGTCGCGGGGAGGAGCCGCGCTTTCGGGCGCTGGTTCCGCGCCGCCCGCGACTACAAAATAAACAAACCTGCTGAGAGGGGACTCCACACGTCTTCGGGCGGGTCGAGGGTTCGTCGGCATGTATCGGATGTGTCACAGCGCCCTTGGGCTGACCCCGCAGGCAAGTCAGTCCATTTGAATAGACGTCATGTCTTGTGAGTGCCGCTTTGTTGAAATCAAGGCGCCGTGCGGCCACCGCCTAAATGGCGAGCCCAGCGGGGCGGCTCGATTGCGAGCCAGACGCCTCGAGTCGCAATGATTCTTGCGGCACCACTCGGAGCGCGTGTCTGAGATTTGACGGGCCGACGTCTTGAAAGGATGTCGCGTCGGCCTCCGAGCGTTATTAAGAAGAGCAAATGCCATCTCGGCCCTTGGCCGCGTCCGACATGGTGGCGACGTCAACGTCCAACTTTGCGCACCTGCCAGCTGCTCCACCGTGCGGCAGACGCTCCTGGTGAGAACGTCCACGATGTCGCTCATCACGTCAAAGTCGGCCACGTTGTAAACGTGCGTGTCGGCGGGCGGCGAGGCGATGGCCTTCAGCTCGTCCTCATCCGCATTCTTCACGCCTGCCCGGCAAGGAAGGAAAGAAGGAAGGAGGGAAGAACGTCAACGCCACCTTGCGGGAAAGCGCTCGCTCGGCCCGCGGCGGCGACGCCGACTCGTACCGACGGCAAAGACTCGGATCCCGGCGTCCCGCAGGGTCTGGGCGGGCGGCACCACGTCATCCTGGGACTTGCCGTCCGTGATCAGGATGGCGACCTTGGGCACATGGGCCCTGGATCCGGATTCCGCTTTGAAGCTGTTCTCCAGGACGAAGGTCAGCGCCAAACCTGGGCCGAGGACATCTTCGCATCACCTTGACCGCTAAGCGAGTTCTAACACGGGGGTGGGCGACGTTAGCGTACCCGTCAGCGTGTTTCCACCTTTGTAGGGCAGGTTCCTGACGGCGTCCACGACGGCCGCTTTGGTCACGTGACTGCTCAGGTGCCACTCCACCCTGGGCTCGCCGCTGAACTGCACCAAGCCTGCGCACGCGGCAAACACGTCCCGCGCACTTTATGCAACGTCAAAGGTGGGCGCGAGCGAGCGAGTGAGCGCGAGCGAGCTGACCGACACGCGTGCCATCCGCATCCACCGCGAAGGCCTGCACCAGGTTCTCCAGAAAGCTTCTGACGAGTCGGAAGTTGCTGCGGCCGATGCTCCACGAGCCGTCCACCAGGATCACCACGTCGGCGGTGGCCGGCGTGTCGCAGGTGAACCTTTCCTCACCTGAGCGGGCACAGGCACAAGCGCTCACATGCACCCGTGGCCCCAGCGACACATTTCGCTGGTTCCCAGATGGCGCCCGGGTGCCGGCAAACTGTCCCAAGGGCTCGGCTCATTTTGGTCCCGCTTTGAAACCTTTCGTCATGTTCAGTCCCGGTCCCGGTAGGTTGTGAGCTCCTGTTGCGGACTGTTTGTGGCCGTGTCGAGTTCCCGCGGCAGCGAGTTCCCGGTGAGCGTAACGTGGGCGCGGTCGGGCCGTCTGCGGCGCCGCGGCCGGAGGAGCGGCGTCGACGCGGAGCCCAACGTGGAGGGGAGTCGACGCTAATAAGTCAAGTGAAGCTTGGGAGACGAGCGCACGGAACCATTCGGTGGGTGGGAAAATCTTACTTGGGCAAAGAAAAACCCGTGACGTACGCACGCGGCTGTTTGCTTTGCGGCCTTTCCTCATTTGAGCCTAAGCCTATCGCGGACGTCTCCGAGCGGGAGGCAGGGAAGCAAATCTTTTGTGTTGTTTTTTTTTTTTCTCTTTTCAATGCCAGTCACGCCACTGCCACATCTGTGAACTTTTCCACAAGAGTGCGCATCACGCAAGGCAACTTTTAGCAACGCGCCGGAACACCTCGGGCAAAACACACACACACACACACACACACACACACACACACGGGCTGGAACGCGGTACGCCGCAGCAGGTCAAAGTTGAGCTTCTTGCAATTCCTGGCGTGTTCCGCAAGCTGGTCTCAGCGCGGCGCCCGACGCGACGCGACTTGTTCAGGATCATGCCGGGCTCGCGGAAGCTTCTGAAAAACCGCGGAATGTTCTCGCCTTTTCCCCGTCGCGTTTCGTCATGACAACCGGGGCTCGCTTTTGCCTTCCGACGCGTGGCAAGTCAGTACAAGACAGCAGAAGCCCCAAGAAGGCATTTGAACATTCCAAGAGGACGACACTTGATGGGCACCCGGGCGCAAATCTTGCGCTTTTCTTTCGGCCATCTTTTCTGAGCGGCACGTCGGCGGGCGACCGGCTCGCACGTCACAGTGCGGAGGCCGTGGGTTCAATTCCGGCCTCGGCCTTCCCGTGTGGCGCGTGCATGTCATGCAAAGTAGTACGATTGAAAGGCAGGCACGAGTCGGGCAAAAGCTCCCGCTTGGACTTTTCGACTTTGTCTAAGTCAGAAGACAAGAAATACAAACAAGCAGCGGCGGCGCCGCCGCCGCCGCCAGCGTGCGGGGACAGGCCCCGGCCTGATTGACGGGTCGTCGGCGGAGGCGGGAGCCACGCCCGTCAGCTCGGCAAGTGCCGACAAGACGGTGGCAGCCAGTGGAATGCCGGCCAGCGCCTCGCCGCTCCCACAGGTGTCCATCAAATCCAGGTCCAGACAGCGCAAAGCCCGCCAACCTTTGGCTTGAGCCACCGATGCTCTCGCTCAAGCGGCACGTAAACGAGCTCGGCGAGTCGTCGCATGGGTGGCAAAAGCCAAACCGCGGCAGACTTTCCGGGCCTGGATTTGATGCCCGCGCTATCCACCTCGAGTTACGAGTAGGCTGAGATGGGAGCTTCGCGTTCGCAGACTTTTTTTACTCTGTGAGCTTCAGAGACGTGGCGTGACCAAAGGCGGTCCTTTTCGATTGCGGAAAATTCATTTCTTTGTCCAAGTACGGTGAGGTGCCGTCTCGGCCGCAGCCCAAATCAAACTCGGAAGTCAACTTGCTGCCGTGATGTCACGCCCTCGCGCGCGTCACCTCCGGTACGCCTTACCTTCAGTGATGGCGTTGACGTGCGCGGGGCCGCCGTCTTGCGAACTTTGGGACCGAGGCCTTTCTTGTCCCGATCGCTCGGCTGAACCCGGACAAAAACAAAAAAGTCGTCAGCGTCCACTCTGGGTGACGTCACTTCGCCACTGAGCGCCTCACCTTGGTGTGTGGCCAGCAGCGGTTTGCTCCTTAGCGCCCCCCGCAGGGCAAACACTTTGAAGGCGTAGTCTCTGCTGGCGTCGAAGGTGTCGATCAGCAGCTCGGCATCCTCTTTAGCCACGCTCACTTCCGTCTCCTCGCCGCCTGTGTGCACGTGCACGGCCATCAGATTCACCTGCACGCTGCCGTGTGTGTGTGTGTGTGTGTGTGTGTGTGTGTGTGTGTGTGTGTGTGTGTGTGTGTGTGTGCGCGTGCGCGTGCGGTTACCGGGCCGCGTGCTGTAGGCCAGCACGTATCCGTCGAGCGGACCTTTGGGCTCCTTCCAGGACACCAAAAGCCGGGTGGGACTCAGAACTTTGCTCCGGAACCTTCTCGGAGAAGACACTGAGCGCCGGAGATGCGCCGTGACCGGCAGCAGACGTGATGAGCACAGGATGACCAACACACGCAGGGCAATGAACGAGCCAAGATATTTATGCACGACACCCCCACCCACCCACCCCGCCAATTAAAGCGGGGGAACCACGGCCAAAAGGAGGCTTTTCATCCAATTAAGAACAAAGTCAATTGTGCAGATGAATGATCCCGTCCATATATTTTAGGCAGCGACAATGACGAATGCAGCGGAAAGGCAAACGTGCGCCTGTGCCTGCGCGCATCCCGCGGCGAACGACGCGCGATGACGTCGACATCGATCCGAGCCCGTCGGAAGAGTGTGTGGCCGGGCCCCTAACTGACCTTGTCCCTGTACACGCGCGGCGTGGACGCGGATCAAGAGCAGGAAGCCCACGGTGAGCATCCAGCGGCGTGACGTCATGGCGGAGCGGCGCTCGACTTCGGGGAGAAAAGGATCCAAACACCAAAGTTGGCGGCAAACTACTCCGCGTCGGTCGGACAGACAGACACGGCAGGATGACGGCGCGTGCACGCGCGCGCGCTAAGCTTCCGCTCCGCAGAACCCCAACAAACGCCCGAGCCGCTCCGCGCGTCCCGCTCCTCTGAACACCTGAATCCGACGCGCCCGCGGCGCCGCGCACCGCCGGAAGTGCTTTCAAAATACCGCCGTGACGTCATCGCCTCATTTCGCTTCTGCGGGACGCGTGACGTCGGCCCTCTGCAACTTTTTTCGTTTCGTCGTGTTTCATCTGTGAAAGGAAAAATGGAAAAAACTTTTCATTCTTTAATTTGCCTCCGTGAGATGATGAACTTTCTGTTGGTGTACTCAACTGTGAAATACGCTCAGTCACGTGAAGGTGAAGGCTCGATGAGCTGGGGCTTCCTTCTCTGCCTTTGCGATCGGCTCGTTTCCCCGGACTCGTCCCTTCTGTTCCGTTTTCTTGGATTCAAGCTGAAGAACTGAAGCGACGGACGCGTTTGACTTGAGCGGGCATGGCGGCGCCAGGGAAACGAAAACAGACGCGAGGCGAGGTCACGGGTATCCTTTGACAGATTTGGGGAGTGGGCGAGAGTGCCCTCATCCGCGGCGTCTTTCCGTCGAGCGCCGTCCAGCTTTCCATTTCTCCGTCCGGCACTCCGCTGGCGCCTCCTATTGAACAACACGGAGACATGCCCGTTAACGTGCACCGCCTCTATTGGCCGAAAGGGTGCAGCAGAGTACAGGCTTCTGCTTGGGGAACCTTCCCGAAGAAAAGCGTGAGACGTCAACATGCTGGCGAGAAAGACAGAGAAGATTGAGATTTTTTTTGTTGCCATCTTTCTGATTAAATACCCTATGTGAGTAAAACAACAAAAAAAAAACGGTTTGATTTTCATTCATACTGCTTAGCAATGCAAAGATTGCAACAGCATTTACGTGTGCGTGCGCGCCCGGAAGGCGTGTTTAGGCACAGTGGGGCAAATATTAACTGTCCAAAGTACATGAAAAGAACGCCAAACAGTTTGTGTTTGTGCGCAACGAACACCAGTTGAAGTCACACAACACAAGCCGGGTTGGAGCCGCAAAGGCGCACGCACACTTTGACTTTTTGTGAGAGTCAGCGCAGCAATGATAATCTTTTAGTCTTCCATCTCGCCTCGTTTCCCCAATCACGATATTGTCGAGGGCGGAGTTTCCAACTTTTGACCTCAAAACAATTGTCAGCTGTCCATCCTGACCGGCAGTCAAGTCGAGCATCGTAGTCGGCTTTCGTGCTCATGACGAATAAGACGCAGATTGTCACGCTCAAAAGTACGTTGAATGTTGAAAGCCACGGTGACATGCACATGATGAGCACAATATATGGGGGGGGCTGCACTTCTGGACATACAATGTACAAGCTGTATGCAAGAGTTCAGTTGTACTGACATAATTCAGATCCCAACCCCCCCCTCCTCCCCCAAAAAAGACAATGGCAATCCTACTGTCACGTTGCAAGGTGGAACCCAAAAAGCAGGCAAGAGGGAGGAGCAGGGTGGACCTGACAAATTTTATTAAAACAGAGAAAACTAAATCCACAACAAAGTCCAAAGTATCAAACAAAAAACATGACTGAAACAAACCCGACGGCAGCAATCAAGCAAACAATGACCCGACAATGAGTGGTTGGGCGGGAGTCCTTTTATGCAATTACGTACCTTTTATACTATCACATAACGACCAACAGGTGTGCAGCTGCAGGGGGAGCCCTACAGTGCCACCTGTTGGTCACAAACAGAATCATGACAGTACCCCTCCCTCAAGGGACGGATCCCAGACGTCCCAAAGTCGTCCAAAGGCTCGCCTTGCCGGGGAACAGGAACAAAAGCGACGGCAACCCTTTGGCTGGGCTTGGCCTGACGTGGACGGAGCTCAATGTAACAGGGCACATGGGAAAGCCGAACGTGAACGGGGGCTCGGCCTGACGAGATGAAAACATGGGACAGTCATATGGTGGAATTGGAACCAGTCCTTTGTACCTGCGGGGTCCAGTCGGTCGGGTCATTCTGTCACGTTGCGAGGTGGTGGTGGACCCTAAAAAGCAGGCAAGAGGGAGGAGCAAGGTGCACTTGACAAATTGGATTAAAAGAGAGAAAACTAAATCCAAAACAACCACAGTCCAAAGTCACAAACAAAAATCACGACTGAAGTTAAAACAGAACCGTGACCGAAACAAACCTGACAGCGGCAAGCAAACGGCAACAATGACCCGGCACCGAGCAGTTGTGCCGGGAGTCCTATTAAAGCAATAATTACCTAACGACCAACAGGTGTGCAGCTGCAGGGAGAGCCCTACAGTGCCACCTGCTGGTCACAGACCAAAACATGACACCTACACTGAGCAGCCAATACTTGCTAATGCTTGCAGATGTTGTGAATTTGGGCTATTCGTCACGGTTTATAAAAGCTTGCAATGATGTTCGAAACATGTTCAGAATCAGGGGCAGCCAAGGGCAGCGCTGACGAGGGCTGCCGTCGCACTGCCGGGGGGGAGCTGAGGCCTCAACGTGGGCGGCGGTGAAGGGGGGCAAAGGCTGCCGAGGGAAAATGACAGGAAGGGGAAGAGGGAGGCACCGGTATAAAGATGGGGATGCATGGGGGCTGCCTTGCGGCGCGGCGGGCGGGGGTGGGTGTGGGGGCACCCATAGCCCAGGTGCGCCTCAGTCTCCAACTTCCTGCCGGGATCACAGCACTAAGCGCGGCCTCAGGTGACGGCCGCCGGCGTGGCCAATCGTGGCGTCTCCTGGTTGAGCAAGTTAATCCAGCCCTGGGGCGTGCGCGGGTGTGTGTGTGTGTGTGTGTGTGTGTGTGTGTGTGTGGTCCATGTAAGACGAGGAGAATGTTGACTGACATGAGAGGGAAAAACGCAACGTTCCGGAAGGATCTCGGTGATGTGCCGTCAACTTCATCACGCTCTTGACACACAGTCCACTCAGTGTGAATGGTTGCTGCCGCAGTGCTGGATGGTGTTTAGTCTCCACAACCAACATCCACGTTGACGGGCACACCAGAAAGAAAGAGGTCAGAGGTCATATGTCAGGTGGATCTTGCACATCAGAAATGGTTGACCCCCCCCCCACACGCTTGCCCTCCCTACACACGCACACACACACACACACACACACACACACACACACACACACACACACACCACCCCCCCACCCCCCCTTTGCTCCATTCTCATTGGCTGGACAAGACAAACAATGACCCAGTTGGGGGGGGGCGGGAGCACATAGCGGGGGCAGGAGGACGAGAGCGAGAGAGAGAGAAAAAGTGCGAAAGAGAGCGCGAGCGGCCGCGCATCGATCTGCACAGGCGCACCGAGTTCTCCCGGTGGACGTTGGACACTTTTCACTTTGTTGTGTGGCTGACCAACATGCTCGTCAACTATTTGGTAAGCGTCTCTTTTCATCTCTGACTTCTTGTGACGCGCGACATCCACGCGCGCGCCGACATGGCTCGATCATGGCGGCGAAGACAATGAAGCGCTTGTGCGTGTCAACAAAGACGCCAAAGTATCTTTCCATGACGTCCACGTGCAGCTGCTGCTGGCGTTGAGCGGGTGGCGCTGTGACATCACGGCGGCGTACGTCTTTCAGGCCAGCCGACCGGCCGAGGGCGGAGACGCCCCGCCCGCGCACAGCAAAGGTGAGACTTTGGAACGGCACGGATGACCGTCTCCCCGGTCCCCGCTTCCATGCCCCCCCCCCCCACGCTATCTGCCGCGACCCGCGTCCGCTTCCTCGATGCCCACCGTCTCGTCTCCCTCATGTTCCTGCTTTGCTCCGCCTCCCCTCCGCCGTGTTCCCGCAGTGGCGTCCGAGTGGGTGAGCTCGTCGGGCTCGTGCAAAGGTCGCTGCTTCGAGCTGGAGGAAGCCGAACCGCCGGGGTGTCGTTGCGACAACTTGTGTAAAACCTACTACAGCTGCTGCTCCGACTTTGACCAGCGCTGCCTCAAAACAGGTCAGTCCCTACACGCGCGCCGGCGTGCACGGAGCCCGTGTTGATCCCGCGTGCGGCCCATGTGTCGCCAGCGGGGCGCTTCGAGTGCCGTCTGGAGCGTTGCGGCGAGGAGAGGAAAGACGAGCACGCCTGCCACTGCACCGACGACTGCCTGGAGAAAGGAGACTGCTGCTCCAACTACAAGGCGGTCTGCAAAGGTACCGCCGAACGTCCCGCTCGGCTCGACTCGGCTCCGACTCCTTCCCACTCCCGTCCAAGTCGAGCGCTTTTGCCGCCGTTGTCCAGGTGAGGCGTCGTGGCTCCAAGGAGACTGCGAGGAGATCGTCAGCGCCGAGTGTCCCGCCGGGTGAGTCGGCGGAAAGAAAGTCTCCCACCGGCGGAGCGCCGCGGGACAAGCAAACGTTTGTGTTGTTTCTGGCGCCCTGCAGTTTCGTCCGACCGCCGCTCATCATGCTGTCGGTGGACGGCTTCCGAGCGTCGTACCTGAAGAAGGGCGTGTCCGTCATGCCCAACATCCAGAAGCTCAGTAGGTGGCCCCGGAACGTAAACCCGCTCGGCCCCTTGACCCCCCAAGCGCCTGCTCGGCGCCAGCTCGCGTCTTCCGCGGGTTCGGCCTAACGGCTTCCTCCTACCAGGATCGTGCGGGACGACTGCTCCGTACATGCGGCCCGTCTACCCGACCAAGACCTTCCCGAACTTGTACACGTTGGCCACGGTGAGTCAGGTGTGACCCGCTCGTGTCGAAACCGGGGGAAGGGGAGCGCGCCAGGGGTCCCCCCGCGCGGCAGCCGACGGCAGCTCGTTCGGCTCGTTCGGACCTTGCCAGAGACCGCTCGGGGGCTTGCGCTACATCGGGACCGGGCGTCGCGAGGGGCCGCAATTGCCGACGCGCAGGCACCACCCCGCCCGGTGGGGGGCTAGCTCCACCGGGGCTGGGCACTCGAGGTCCTGACAGGGAAGGTGCCGCCCTGTCGGGACCTCGGGAACACGCCCGAGTCAGCTCGGGCCCGTGCGCCCCAAGTCCCCGTGTCGGGCCCGCCAGCTTCCGACACGCCAACCGCGACCCAGCGGGGACTTGCGGCGCACGGGGTGGAGCTGCCCCGTTCCACCGCCTTGCTCTCAGGACTCAGGGCGGGCGGTGATCTGCCAAGACCTCAGGAGCTCGCCAGCGGCGCCGGTGCCACGGTACTCCCCGTAACGTGACGTTCCGCCGCGTCCCACCTTGGCAGGGCCTCTACCCGGAATCCCACGGGATCGTGGGGAACACCATGCACGACCCGGTGTTCAACGCCACCTTCAATCTGCGCTCCCGAGAGAAGCTAAACCATCGCTGGTGGGGCGGGCAGCCGGTGAGTGGCGGCGGCGGGCGCACGGGCGGCGATGTCGCTCGCCCTTTGCTCTCACGCGTCGGTCTACTCCGCAGATCTGGATCACAGCCAAGGAACAAGGCGTCAAAGCCGGAACCTTCTTCTGGCCCTGGTACGTGGCTGATGCTACCGACGTACTCGGTAGCGGTCTCTTCCGTTAGCGCGGACACTCCCCTTTGCTGATGATGTCATCAACGTGGGTTCAGGGTCATCGAACTGGAGAGACGCATCCTCACTATCCTGCAGTGGCTGAAACTGCCCGACCAACACAGGTCCGAGACGAGCGCGCTTCGGCCGGGCTGGGCGTCCGCTTTGTAACCCTGTGGCGTTGTCGTACGCCGCCGGCGTGTCCGCAGGCCTTACGTGTACGCCGTGCACTCGGAGCAGCCTGACACGTTCGGACATCGCTGGGGCCCGCTGAGCAACGAGGTGAGGGCGACTCGAAGTAGACCCAAGAAGAAACAAGAAACACTGTCAGAATATCCACGCCAGGGTAGCGGGCATCATGATCATCATAGCAATTGGGACCCCCCCCACCCCAAAAAACGAATCCTTCCGGAGTGGGTGACCCTGCAACGACAAAAATTCCATACGAGCAAGTACGATCACGCGTGTTTGCGCAGCTGGACAACACGCTGCGGCAGATCGACGGCATCATCGGTCAGCTGATGAACGGCCTGAAGCAGATGAACCTCCATCGCTGCGTCAACGTCATCGTCGTGGGCGACCACGGTGAGGCCCCCCGCCCCGGGATGACCGCCGCCATGACAATTTCGCCGTGCTCCCCCGCAGGGATGGAGGAGGCGCACTGCGACCGCACCGAGTTCCTCAGCAGCTACCCGCTCAACATCGACGACATCACGCTGATCCCCGGCTCGCTGGGCAGGATCCGGCCTCGGGACGCCAAGTCCGCCGCCTGTGAGTCACCGTCATGTTTGCGACGCTTCGGCTTCCCGTGGCGCTCATCTTCTCCCTCCCGCTACCCGGCCACTTGCCGCTCGACACGTTGCGCGCGTCTGGCGCCGCTCGGCGTCTGCTTCCGGCTGACGTGGCGGCCACCTCCTCCTACTCGACTGGCTTTTGACTCGCCGAGGACCGCCGCCCGGACTTCCTCGTACCGCTCGCCCCGGGATTTCTTGCTCCGCGTCGGCTAACCTGCTCGGCGCCGGTTTGCCATCTGCGCCACCAGACACGTTCCGCTCCGCGTTAACGTGCCGCTCGCGAAGCTTCGACCCGGTCCGCCGCTTCCCTCCGACTCCCCGTTCTGAGCGCCCGCATGTGTGTCACCCCACAGACGACCCCCGGCAAGTGGTCGCCAACCTGACGGTGAGTGAGGGGCGGCGCCCCGGCGAGCGTCGCGGCTGCTTTTTGACCTTCTGCGGGTTGCAGTGCAAGATGGCGACGCAGCACTTCACACCGTACCTCAAGCAACACCTGCCCAAGAGGCTCCATTACGCCAACAACCGCCGCATCGAGGACGTGCACCTGCTCATGGAGAGGAAGTGGCACGTCGCCAGGTAACGCCGGCTCGTCGGCCCGCCGCCTTTCTCACAGGCCACGCGCTGCCTTTTGTCACCCGGGGCTCAGGAACGCCCCGCGCGCATCGGTCACGTGCCGCCAACGAAGCCGCTGGCGTCCTTTCTCGCACGGCGCTCCGGTCGCGCGCGGCCCTCATGAGCCACCGTCTGATGCCCTCGATGCCGCGTCCGCAGGAAAATGCCCGAAAAGATGCGGACGCGCTGCGGTTTCTTCGGCGACCACGGCTTCGACAACAAGATCACCAGCATGCGGGTGCGTGGACTTTTGATTTGTGGGGGTGCTTTTCCACGCGAGTCCTGACCACGTTCCCGCTCGCCCCGTAGACCATCTTCATGGGACACGGGCCCAGCTTCCGCTTTCGCACCCAAGTGCCGGAGTTTGACAACATCGAGCTGTACAACGTCATGTGCGGTGAGTCACGCGCGCGCGCCGCCGCAAACACGCGAGCAAAGGTGACGCCGGCCCTCGCACGATCGCAGACCTCCTCGGCCTGAAGCCGGCGCCGAACAACGGGACGCACGGGAGCCTGAACGCCATGTTGAAGTCGCCGCCCTTCCAGCCGCTCATGCCGGAGGAAGTGTCGCCGCCGGCGCCGGAGGAGGAGCCGGCAGAGGCGCCGGCGGTCGCCTTTGACCTGGGCTGCAGCTGTGATGACGAGGTCAGCCGGGGGGGGGGCGCGACAGCCACCGGGGTGGGGGCAAGATAAAAGCTCTGACGTTTTTGCGGCTGCTTGCAGAACAAAGTGGAGCGGAACGTGGAGGCTTTTGGCCCCGCCCAAGACGGCTTCTACGACTACAGTACGTAGCCCCCCCCCGACCTCCAATCAAACTCGCCTCTCTCCGACCCGTTTCCGACGGAGCGGTGAACGTTTGAGAGTCATTTGCTAGGTTGGCGGAACTCGCTTTTTGGTCAAGGTTCATTGAAGGTCGCCGACACTTTTTTTTGGGGGGGGGGGCAAACGTCAGCAACCTTGAAAGAACCCTTGACGAGAAGCCAACGTTGGCGCCTCAGCGGGACGCGGGCCCCCCGCCCTCTCGGACGCCATCACCCCTCATCCGTTGCTTGTCCCGCAGACGTGACCCAGCTCCCTTTCGGCCGCCCCGCCGTTATGTTTGACGCTCGTTACGCTTTGCTGCGCCACTCCGACTTCATCAGCGCGTACAGCCGCCAGCTGGCCATGCCGCTGTGGACGTCCTTCACGCTGATGCCGCAGGTACGCCGGGAAGGTGGGAGAGCCGCTCGGCGAGCGCCCGCTCCGCCTTTGTCACGGGTGACGCGAGCGAGCGCGGGCTTCGGTGGCGGAGGAAGTCGCTGACCGGGGCTGTTTTTCACTAGGACGATTCGGTTCCTCTCGCGGAAGGCTCCGCCGGCAGCCCGTGCCTGCGGAGGGACCGGCGAGTGTCAGCCGAGCACGCCGCCAGCTGCGGCGCCTACCAGCAGAACCGCCTACTCGGCTACGGCTTCCTCTTCCCACCCGGTAGACGCGTGCGTGCGGCGGCCGCGCGGCCGCGTGTCGAGTCAACTTTTTTTTGGTTTGCGGTCCACAGATTTGGCGTCGTCACCCGAGTCCAGATACGAGGCCTTTCTCATCACCAACACGGCGCCGATGTTTCCCGCCTTCACCAGTAAGTCAGGCGCCGCCTGTGTGGCGCACGCGCGCCGCGACGTCGGAGCAGAGCTCTCGGCGTCTTTGTTGGCCGGACAAAGGAGGCGCCGCGCTTCCCGGGACGGAGCATCCCGCCACATCCGGGGTTCATGGCGTAACGCAGTCTTCGGGTGTGCCCTCAGGAGTGTGGCGCTACCTGCAGGGGGCGTTGCTTCGGCGCTACGCACAAGAGAATGGCGGCGTCAATGTGCTAGCGGGACCCGTCTTTGACTACAACTACGACGGGCGTCGCGATACCCCGGAGGAGATTCGAGAGTGAGCGCGCCCGCGTGAGGTGAGCGAGTGCTGACGGTCACCCGGGGTAACGGCGGTCGCGTCCGCAGGTGGTCTCCCGGCACGCCGCCCGTGCCCACCCACTACTTCACCGTGGTGACCAGCTGCCGAGCCAACCGAACGCTGGACGAGTGCGACGGCAATCTGCATGTCTTCGCCTTCCTGATTCCTCACCGCGACGACAACAGCGAGAGCTGCAAGGTGAGTCCCGCCCCACCGCGACCAGGCTCCCGGCGAAGGCGGGCACACTCACGCGCGCCCGCCCTGCGCGCAGAGCCAAGACGGCGAGCGGCTTTGGGTGGAGGAGCTGCTGCACCTTCATACGGCCAGAGTCCGAGACGTGGAGATACTCACGGGGCTGGACCTCTACCGGGCCAGCAACCAGAGTTACGGCGGCGTCCTGAGCCTCAAGACGTACCTGCACACCTTCGAGGCGGACGACTGACGCCCGAGTGCTCGGAAGCGTCGGCCCGGCCGACACCAAACCTCCCGGCGCCCCAACGAGACAGACAGAAGACACCCGACCGACCGACCGACCGACCGACCAACAGACTCGACAGAACCAGCCGGCGGACAGCGGCAGGAAGGATGCCCGCCGCCGCCAGACAGCCGACCGCCTGACCGACCGATGCACGACTAGCTTACAGCGGACCCAGCGACCCCTGACCCGACACAGCACACCCGAGCGAAACATAAAGACGCCTAACCGAGAGACGGCCCGCAAACCGACACCACCCTCTGACGCCACCCCGCGCAACTGACCGAAAGCCAAAAACCGGCTACGAGCTTCAAACTCTTCCTTTTCAACGTTAAGACGGGAGCGCAGCGGAAGCGAGAGTTCTCTCGCCTGCCGTGTCCGAATCCAGTGAGGGCAACATGTGGACGCACGGGCGTTCGACTCCTGAACTTTTTGCTCGCTCTCACGTCGGCGGCGCCTTTGTCGTCGTCGGCCCCCGCGGCCCCTGCGGCCCCC
Organism: Hippocampus mohnikei; assembly: GCA_026261675.1. Lineage (NCBI taxonomy): Eukaryota > Metazoa > Chordata > Actinopteri > Syngnathiformes > Syngnathidae > Hippocampus > Hippocampus mohnikei. The sequence continues at coordinate 3,073,021 of JAKGUB010000345.1, forward strand.
GCGGCGCGGCTCCCGGCTTGAACGCCGCGCTCGGGTAACATCGTCCGGCTCCCGGCTCTTTTTTAACACATGCAACAAAATAACCTTGGCACCAGTAAAGGACTTTGCCGTGTGGCGTGAACTCTTTTGTCATTTCCAATTTGTCGGAGCTCACTTTTCAGGAAAACAAAAACCAAAACAAGCTTTCCAAGGCTCGGCTTTTCCTTTTTTTCCGTTTAGTTGAAATGGACCTCTTTTGCCTGATCTCTTTCAAACGGACGGACGGGATTTCATTTTGAAATGATCATCGAACCGCAAATTTCGGAGGCGGGCCACCCGAAAAGGTATTTCGCAATGTTCAGGAAAAAGAGTTTTTGCATCGCCTGAAATGCGATTGTTTACCGCTTCCGATTGGCGAGCGCACAGAAGCTGACTGAGCAAGTCGGGCGAAACGCTCCCGCCACAGACGCGGAAAACCAGTTGATTGATTGATTTGGTCACTGATTTGACAAGGGAGGAGGGAAATTGAAAGGGATGGAAAGACGAGACAAGGCAAGAATGGTCCTACCTGAGGTCCGTGAGCGCCAAATGGCTCGCCGCTTGGCGAGTGGCGCTTCAAAGTCTCCTTTTGCCACTCTTTGCTCCATCGGTCAAAACGACACGGGCGGTGCTTTTGGCAGCCGAACGCTCGACGTGAGCGTCTCCATCTTAGGCGTCTTGGGAAAGGCAAATGTTTCAAATGCCACTTCTTTCAGCGCGCTTTGGAATTCACTCAGCAAGTCTGCCTTCCTTTTTTTTTTTGTGGGGGAGGAGGTCCCGTCTTCCTCTCCTCTCGTTTCACGTCCAATAAACCAGGAATGCTGTTTTTTGTTGTTGTTTTTTTTAATTCATCGTACACATTCACGGCTTCTGAGCGGCGGCCGTGGGGCGGGTCTTGAGCCGCAGCAGCTCGGGCATCGGGCGCCGACTCTCCTGGTAAAAGTCCAGTCCCGTGATCCACTCCACATCTCGCACTCGGGCTTGATGGAACCAAATGTGATCCTCCACCCAAGAAGCTTCGTCTTCGGCGCTCTGTCGAAGCAAATTCACGTGAACTTTGGCAACGGCAGACAAACGCAGCTCGCCGGGAGCACGGCAACCCGATGGCTGTCACGTGCCAAGCTAGCGAACGCTTTACCAAGCTTTTGGTCTCGTTTAGCATTGGCGCCATCGCGAAGCTGCGCGGATCTAAGCATCAGATGGGAAGTGAGGCGCTACCTTGCAGCTCTCGGAGTTGTCCGGCCGGTGAGGCAAGAGGAAGGCCACGGCGCGCAGCGGTCCGTCACATTCTCGGAGCGGTCGGCTGGCGTTCCGGCAGCCGGTCAGCACGGCAAAGTAATGCGTGGGCACCGACACGTTGCTCGGCGTCGCCCACCTGGATGACACAGCGTGGCGTGGCGTCGCGGAGTTGCCGCGGTCGGCCTGAGCTGCCGCGCCACTTCACAAATATTCTTCACGAGCCCGGGGCCAAGGGTCCCCGTTTGCCCCACACCCCGGCCGCTCTTACTGCCCGATGAGCTCAGGGCGGTCATGGCGTCCGTCGTGGTCGTAGTCGAAGGCGGGGCCCGTCAGCACGTTGACGCCGTTGTAAACGGCGGCGTATTTCTTGAGCAGGGTGCCGTGGAAGTAGGCCCAGATCCCTAAAGACACAAGGACACCACGCAAGTCCAACATTACAAATTCTTGTTTGCCCGCTGTGGGAAAAAAACCCCAACAAACTATGACAACAGCATGCGGAGAAATTTGCAGAAGGAGCAAAATGTGAGGTTCAACAGCGGTAATCTCCTGGCCAACGTCACGTTCCGGAGAGATGCTGTCGTTTCCCAAAAATCCTTTCCATTTTGGCGCAGACGCTTTAACGGGGCGTTCTTTTCATTCGCCGCATCGCAGAAGGCGGATCGGCTCCGACCAACGGGCACCGCGGCGGACACCGACGCCGAGGGCTCGGCACGCGACGAGCGGCCGGTACGTACTGTGGAACTGAGGGTACATGGGCACCAAGTGGCTGCTGAGCAAGGCGTCGCGTCGCTCCGCCTCCTCCGGAATCAGACCTGCAACGCCACAGGAAGGTCATCCGAGGCCGCTCAAGGTCACGGCGGAGCAGGTGGCCGACGCGTACCGGGCGGGTACAGGAAGGCCCGGTGCAAGTCGCCGTAGTCGTCGCAACGGCGGCTGTCGGCCGGAGGAATTCGGACGTCGGCCCGCAGGCATTCGGCGCCGACGGGCGGCAGCGGCTCCGAGTCGCTCTACCAAAAGAAGGGCGGGGAAACCACTGAGTCCAATCCAGGAACTCTCCCTCTCCCATCGAGCCCGCGGAGGATCGCGTTCTTTCGGTTGTGCCCCGCCGACGGTGACCACCGGTAAAAGGGGAGCTTCGCATTTGGGCTCAGCTCCCCTCGTGTCCGCCGCAGAACCACGCGTCTGCGAGACAGCAGACGCCGCCCCGGAGCCTCGCCCGGGATCTGGCGCTCCGTTCATGAGGAAGACCCCATTTGAACCTGATCACGTCAGGACCCGAACTTAATCGTGCGATCATGTGACGTTGAGAGAATACTTTTGCCAGCTGCGGCGGCGACAACGAAGCCAGCGAGTCGTTCTACCAGCGAGCGTACCGGCACGTCCACGCTGAAGGAGCTCCACAGCGCCATCTTCAGGTCGCTGCTGTAGGCGCTGACGAACGCCTCCTGGTGGAGGATGCAGTAACGCTCGCGGTGCCGCAGCGAGCGAGGCCGGCCGAACATCAGGTGTTTGCGCCGCACCGCGGCCTCTGCGGCAATCGGAAGGGGCGGAAGGTTCATTTGCGCAAAGCGGGCCCGACACGCGCGAGACGGCCTCACCTTGGGCGGACGTCATGTTGAGGCGACGGTTGGCGGCCGCGACGTCGTCTGCGCTCTGAGGAGGAACAGCGGCGGCCAGCAGAAAGCATGACAACAGTCCCCAGTGACGGTCACCAGAAAGACGACGCCGACGGTGTTCCGAGCACTCCCGAGAACGGCAATAGAAAGGGCCACGGGGCCGGTCACCGCTCCGGACACAACATCAGGGCGGTGTCGGTGAGTTGCGTGCCACGGAACGGTAACACGCACAATCCCAGGCACAGGATCCGGAACAGGCCCGGTCAGAGAAACCGTAACCGGGCCAGGAACTGTACCAGAAACGACCACGGTCCCAAGGCGGGAAGCGTAACAGACGCGCACGCACGCACCATGTGGGGACAGGAGCAGGCCAGCGGGTCTTGCGGCTGCAACGTGCCGAGGCGGCACTCGCCGGGCGCGTTGCGCTCCGGCGGGGCCAGCGGGGTGTAGAAGGGCCGCCGCAGCAGGTGGTTGAGGCTGCCGTGCGTCCCGTTGTTGGCGGCCGGCGAGATCTGCAGCACGTCTGCAGATCACAAGGGCCGGTAAGGGCGGCGCCGTCGCAAAGGAGGCGTCGCGCCGGCGCCGCGGACTGACCGCACATGAGGTTGTAGAGCTCGATGTTGGCGAAGGGCTCCGCTTCCGTGCCGGAGGCAAACTTTGGACCGTGCGCGACAAACATGGCCTGGTGCGAAGGAACAAAGTTGGTTCGCCGGCCTCGCTGGCGCGCTTTACGCTCGGGACTCACGTGCATGCTGGCCACATCGTTGTCGTAGCCGTGCTGGCCGCCGGAGCAGAAGCGCAGTGACCCCGGAAGCCTGAAAGCAAAGTGGGACGCCGATGAGGGGCTGCGCGGCGGCGGCGATGGTCGGGGCGTGAGGCCACCACCTCTCCAGCAGCCATTTGGGCTCCACCAGCACGTTGACGTCTTCGATGCGACGACTGTTGGCGAAGTGAAGCCGTTTGGGCAGGTGCCACTTGAGGTACGGCCGCAGCTTCCGCGTCGCACCTTTGCACTGGCAAACGGCAGCGGCCGCAACGTCGCATCTCCGACATGCTCAACGCGATGGGCCGCGCCGCTATGTAAGATACGTGCTTACCGTCAGGTTGGCCACAAGGCCGGCAGCGTCCACTGAAACACACAACAACACACACACACACACACACACACACACACACACACACACACACATACGAATGATCCTGGTTCCGCTGCTGTTACTGGTTCGGGTAACTGGAAGCGGTTGTGTTCCTGTTCATATCAGAGCTGGAGTTACTGCTTATTTTCCTCTTATTCGTCCCTTTCCTAATTGGGGTACAAATGCAAATTTGCGGCACTAGAGCGACAGGAATGTTGGAACGGCGAAGCGTGGGACATACAACGTACGTGGGGCGGGGGTCGCCGCGGCGTGTGAAAGCGCACTCTCTGGAGAGTTATGATTCGCTTCTTCAAAGGGTAAACCAAGAGCAACGCGGGTTTTCTCGACGAGAGGCCCAGCGCTAGCATTTCAAGATTCCGTTCCTGGCCCCGTTACGAGGGAGGCTGTTGTGATCCTGTTCCTGGTCCCGGACAGGTTGTGTGTGCCCGAGATCGTCCCTCTCATGGGAAAAAAAGGCGAAGGCCGAACAAACGTCTGCAAATAAGCGCCTGACCTTTTCTCAAGCGCAAACACCAATAAACGTCGTCGTCTTTTCCCATTGACACGCCTGGGAAAGGCACGTTTTGGAATGCTGTCTTCTCAGAGAGAGCGAGAGAGAGACGCAAGCAAGGAGGGGCAGAGGCAAGGCCGCCCCCCCCTCTGCTGCCCCAGTAGAATACATTCATTTGACAAGTTGGCAGAAATCGTTCAGGCACAGTAGCAGCATCGCCGGAGAGCCGCCATACCTGCCCCCACCACCAGCCAGCCCCTTCTCTACTCACGGTCGGCGTCCGGGTTCCTGGCCCGGATGCGTCCAAAGGGTCCCTCGGTAACAATGTAGTCGCTGACGTCCCCCAGAAGCTCCTGCAGGTTTTCCTTCCTGTCGCAACTCGTCTCCTCCATGCCTGTCGACGCACGGCCCAAAGCTACTTCCTGCTTCGGAGCTACTTCCCGCCGCCGAGCTTGAAACGTTGCCGCCGTTACCGTGATCGGCGACCACCATGACGTTGACGCAGCGGTGAAGTCCCAGCTGCTTGAGTCCGTTCATCAGCTGACCAACCACCTTGTCCACGGCTTTTATGGACTGGGCCACCTGCAGCGGAGTCACATGGCAGGGGTCGGCGTCGTGTCGCCCGTCTGACCGTCAATTGACGTCGGCGCATCTTGAGACGGATTCAACGGTAGCGGGGTGGAGGAAGAAGAACGCTTTGGACGGGGTGGGCAGAAATATCATCGCGTGCACGTACCCCTCCGCTGACGGGACCGAAGCTGTGTCCCGATTTGTCCGGCTCCTCCAGGTACAGGGTGTAGAAGTCGGGTCTGGAGGAGAAGGGACAGCGCGTGACACCGAGGCTCACGAGCTCCGACTGGGGACCTGAAGCTGAGTCACCTTTGGCCGTCCGGCAGCTGGAGCCACTTCAACACCGTCAGGACTCGCTCCTCAAACGGGATTTTCCTGCAGGGAACAGCGGTCAAATGCACAGCGCGAGCCCGGCGTCCGTTTGACACCAAGACTCCGGTACCCGTCGTACGGCCGGTGGATGTCCGGGAAGCTGCCGTTTATTTTCACGTCCGATCCGGGCCAGAAGAAGGTCCCGGACTTCAGCCCCTGGTACTTGGCCGTGTGCCAAATCTGCAGAGGAAATGCCGCTCGGTCATCCGCGATGTAGCTGACCGACGTTTGCCCAACTCACCGGCTGTCCCAGGTACCACTGCGGGTTCAGCTTCTCCGGACCCGACAACGTGAAAACGGCGTCCATCACCGGATCGTACATCACATTGTCAATCAAACCGCTGGACTCGGGATACAGACCCTGGCAGCGGGGGCGGGATTTCATGGCGTGGCCTTCAGCGCAACCGTGACCGTGAGTGTGTCGGCGTGGGTTTGTGTGCACGTTACCGTCACGATGCTGTAGTGGTTGGGGAAAGTCTTGGTGGGAAAAGATGACTGCATGTATGAAGCTGACGTTCCGCATTTCTCTGATTGGAAAAAATCAATCAATCAATAAAACAAATGATGAAAAAAGTCTCGAAGGAAGACGCGCTCGTCGGGGCCTCACGCGAGTAGCAGGGCCTCAGACGGCAGAACGCGATCGGGAGCACTCACGAAGTTTGGCGAGCACCGGGATGAGCGGGTTCCACAGGCGCAGGTAGTCGGCCCGCAGGCCGTCCAGAGACACCAGAAGCAGCGGTTGGCGCGAGAAGCTAGCGCACCAGAACAAGGCCCGTCAGCCGAGGCGTTAGTACGCCAGCGAGCGTGTGAGTGTGCGCTACCCTGGCGGACAGGAGGGGCGTGACAGGTCCTCGCACTCGTCCTCCACCCACTGGCTTTGTCCTGCCGGTGCACGAGAGTCTCGCGGTCAAGCTTTGCCGCGCGGCGCCGCATTTTGCCGCGTCTCACCTTGGCACACGTGCCGGTAGTTACTGCAGCAGTCAAAATTGGCAGAACAGTCATCGGAGCAGTGGCACCTGCTGGTGGGCAGCCTGGTCTCGCCGCAGCGCAGACGCGTGCATTCCCACAGTTCCCCTGCACGCACGCACGCACGCGAGCACGCAGGCAGGCAGGCAGGGATTGGCCAGCCGCTCGGCCAGGGCGACCGCTCGCGCCGAGGTCCCACGTTCTCTTACCGGGGGCTTTGCAGAGGTCGTGGTAGTCGGGGCAGCAGGTTCCGCTGTCCTGGCAGGCGCCGTCACATCTGCACCCGGGGGTGTCGCCGTCGTACGGCTGGTAGCAGCGATTCCTGCACGACGTCTGCGGTCGCACTTTGGGGCGACAAAGCAAAACCCCAGTTGGGGCATTTGCCCCGTGTGAAAGGTCCACAAGTGCGGCGGCCTCCACCGAGGGCGTCCCTCGACCGGCGCACGGCAGCGAAGGCTAAAGCTGAATCGCGGCCGGCCGACGGTACGTCCTCGCGGGGAGGGCCGATCCCGGAAAGCATCCCCGTACCTCGCACGGGGCGCCTTTTCCCGTTCGCCGTCAGGCTTTCCGAGAGAGCCTTGAGAAAGACTCACCGGCCAATGTTGGCTCACGGTCGGTTCGAAAGGGGCGCGTCACGCTTTTATAGCATGGCAATAATGTCATTAAGGATGCTCAAGTGGTCATTTGGACTCGATGACCGGACCCCATAAAGATCCCGAGCTGGCGATAGGGACTCAGGAATGAGTGAATGATTGCAAAGGGCGGTAATCATTGGGCAATTATTCACTCCCTCCCGACGGCCTGGAAGTTGAGATGAGCGCTACAGCTCTTCAAACACTTTCCGTCGTCTCCTTGACGACGCAACACCCAGGCCGGCAGCGTGAAAAGTCGCTCTGCGTGTACGCATGCGTGCGCGAGCGACTCGGAGCCCACCTCGGTCTCGGCACCTCCGCAGTTCCAGACCCAGTCCCAGTCCGAGACCCAGGATCAGCGTCACCAGGGATATGGACAAGACGCCCACCTGAGGAAAACAACAAGTTCACGAACCAAAAGGTGCCTCGGGGGCGCGGGACCATTCGGCGCCAAAGACGACGATACGGGGCGCGAGCGCCCTTCGCCATCTCAATTCGGGGAGGACGCCGGCCACCCGCCTGAGAAATGCCACCGTTGCTCCGGAGGGGAAAACATGCCCAGCTGCCGTTTTCACAATTTGGGGTCTTTGCCGACCACGTCGTGCAAAGGTCAGATGTGGAATTGATTGAAGAAACCTGCCTTGACCTGAGGGCACTCAACGTCGTCCGGTCAAGGTCCATCCAAAAATCACACCACGGTGGGCAAACCACATGGCCAACGAGTCAGCGTTCCGATTGGGAATTCCCAAAAGCCATTGGAGAGCGTGGTGGGAATGGGGCTCAGCGTGGCCTGACGCCACCACGACCTATCCATCCGCGGACGTACCTATGGGGGGCTCCTCCCATCTTACCTTTGCGCTGCGCATACTTGATTGACGGTCGCTCAGGGTCAGGACGGTGCCGGCCGAGACGGAAACAAAAAGAGGGAAAAAGGCAAAGGAAGCCACAGCATTGAGTCGTCTGCAGCCAAGACGCGAGGCGTAGCTGCCAAAAGTTTTGTCGCGGGCGGAGAAACGCCCCGGGCTGCACCCGAGGCAGGCTGGAAGTCTCCGGGCCAAAAGAGCCGAGCGACGCCGTACTCAGGACCATCGTGAAGGCGGGCGCCGCCGGGTTGTCACTCAGGTTGCGGACGGGAACCCTCCCGAACAAGCGAAAAGCCTGCCGAGGCCAGCTGAAGCTCATTTCTTGCTAACGAGAGGCCGGTCGAGACCGGCTCCAATGCAATTGGCCGCGGAGGAGAGGGGGCAAGTCGGCTCAACAGGCTCACCGCATTGGCTCCGTTACATTCCCGCAAGTGACTTTTGAATCGGGATTTCTTTCCGATGGACACCGTTGAGCCGCTGCGGGTCGTTCGTTCCCCTCGCGTGAAGGCAAAGCCGGCTACTCACCAGCAGGATCAGCTTCCTCTTGGTCGGCGCTGCCTTCATCACGCACGCGAGTCGGCCGGGGAAAATGACGATGATGATGATGTCGAGGCGGCGAGCGAGGACGGCGGCCGACGACCTCCGGACCGCGCGGGCGTGACCACAGTCACTGATTAAGCGGGAGACACAGATAAGCCGAGGCTGGACGTTTCCGTGCCGCGTGATGTTCACAAAAAATCATTCCCGCGTAGGCGCAGACCTCCGGTTGCCGTGACACACCTTCGGAAATGGACGCACGACTTGGTTAAATGTGCTCAAGTTCGGAGGGGGAGGGGAGGCTTGGGATTGGCAACGTAAGATGGCCACCGGTGGCTTCGCTCCTCCCTTCGGCGAGTAAGCGCCGCTCTTGGTCCGTTCAAATCGACGCCCGTGACAAGAGAAGACGATTTGGGTCAACGAGACTTTATTCGCCAACGCCGTCTCCGGAAAAGCGTCCAGTAGGTTCAGCTGCCCGAATGAGGCGCTTTTAGAAAGAAAGAAAGAAAGAAGGAAGGAAAAGGACCGCCAGCGTTCATTCTGAGCGTCATTCCCAAGCGTTCGCTGGTTGGGGCTTCGTCGGGTCTCCAATCGACGGCGCTCGAAGCTCTGGCGGTCGCGTCGTCGGCGTCGTTTGGGGAGACGTCCGAGCCTATGGCGCCGGAGCGGAGGGGGGCAGGGACTTGGCTCGCCGATGCCCATCCGGACACCGGCGCGGCGACGTCTTGAGGGAGGACCAGCGTCGCCGGGGCAACCATGCGCAGGCTAATGGGAATCCACGACACATTTTGTTACAAAGGTCAACCAAACGCGTATCGTGCTTGGACTGGAGCGCCGGATTCGACAATACTGCCGGAGTAGGAGTTGATTCGTAGGACGGTACCGAAGCGTCCGGAGTAGTACCGTTGCAGTCATTGTCGGAATGTTGGCGGCTAGCAAGTAAATTGTCCCATTCCGAGTCTCGGTACTCGCATGATTGTCAGAGTGCTAGGAGTGGATTGGCGGTGTCCAATCTAAGTCTTAGCGGACTCGTTTTCGTCTCTTTGTTGGAGGGTAACGCCGAGTCGCGCATGACTGACCGGGCGAGTCGCTGACTTGGCATCCATCGCTTTGCTTTGACTTGCGTGGCGACAGTGCCCTCTTTGCGCGAGGAGCAAGTGGAACTTGGACTGCCAGGAAAACCGTCGCGTTCGCTAAGCGCAAGGGTGTCCAACGTCGGTCCCGCCTGTTTTCCGGCTCCCTCGCGAGCAACACGCCCGATCCAAATCAGCCGCTTGCTTCTAATGCTGCTTCAGAGCTGATCGCCCGAATCGGGCGGGTTGCAGCCGGGAGAGCCGGAAAATAGGGTGGGGCGGCGGCCCCCCAGGCCCGGAGCTCAGCATCCACAACGTGTCAGCTTGGCGCGCATCCTCGTGTGTCATGTGTTTTCTCTGGAGCATCTTTTGGCTTCCACTTACCTGGCACAACGGCGCCACTGGGGCCCAGGGGACTCGGCGCACCGGGCGGACCAGGGAAACCCGAGGGACCGGGGGCAGTCGGGGATTCGGCGGCCGACGGAGGGAGCGGCCACTCGGGGCCGACGGCGGGTGGCGCTTCGGACCTCGGGGCGGCCTCCGCTCGGGATCGGTCTGCATCCGTGGCCGAGTTGGCTGGAAGGACATCGCACAATGGACTCAAAACACAATCCTGAATCGCTACGGCTGGAATTTCAGTGGCCATTTTTTCCCAGTCCACTACATAAAATGTAGGAAATGAGCAGTGGTGTTTTTTTTTGGGGGGGGGGGGTCCATATTGTGATGTGAAGGAGTTATTAAGAGTTGGCTTGCATCACCGAATAGCCACTGAAAGGCCAGGCCCAGGCGGTCGTCGCTTAGGCAGTCGCATCGGTGCTTGCGTTAGCGTTAGCGTGGACTTACCCATGTGGCTATCTTCTTTTGATGACTCCAACTAGACCAATAAACAAAAAAAAGGAATTCTTTATTTTCACTCGCTCAGCATCCTGACACGGCCTACTTGGTTTCCTTCTGACGCTATACTTGGAGTAATTCAATCAGCAGCACGTCCCCTCCCCCTGATGTTTGGGGATCCTTTAGCCCTTTGCTATGGAAGCGAATCGTTTTGTATCGCTCACCTTGTGAGCGGCCATTTTCTCCTGCCGTGCCTTCATCTCCGCCAGAAGGTCAGCGCCCATGACGGGGATGCCCACGTGCCGCGGAAGCGGGGGGCCGTCCTCCTGGGGACGCTCTCTGAGGGGTTGTCGCGAGGAGGGCGACGACGTGGGTGACGACGTGGTCGACGACGTGGGCGACGACGTGGGCGACGACTCGTCCGCGAACGTACGCTGGCGGGGTGTGGGTGTGGGGGATGCGGCCCCTCTATTTTTCTCCGAGCAGGATGTCCGACCTTTGGCGAGGTTGAAGAAGCCACTCCTCGTGGATCCCCGCTTCTTGGCAGTCGGCCGCTGCGCGTTTGACGGCGCGGCTCGCGCGGCAAGGCGTCTGCGTGGAGATGAAGGTGCCCGTGATTGCCTCGCATCTGGTTCGCCCAAGGGAGCGGGCGGCGTGAGGATCTCACTTCAAGCTGACTTGCAGGACTTTCTTGGAGAAGAACTCGTCCACGCCCTCGTCCAGCTTTCCCATGGCGCCCTGAAGCTCCAGCTGCTGCGCTGCCTCACGCTGCAAGAAAATAGAAGGAAATCCCTGACGTTTCACGCGGTGTCCCTGCCCGACCGTTCCCGTGTTCCCGGCGACCTACGCTGACCTTGCTGGGTTTGTTTCGCCTCCTGGCTTTCGGCCGCACTTTGGTGCGATGCTGCAGCGGCGGTGGCGAGCCGAGAGGCGGGAAAACGGCCACCGGATGCGGCGGGGGCGAGGGCAACAAGGGCGATGGCGGCGGGGGCAAGGGCGGCGGGTCCACCACGTGAACGGGGAGCTCCTCCAGGGCCTTGTCCAGGTCAAACTCCATCTCTGAGATCAACGCCCCAGGTTTCCCACGGAAAGTCAAGAAAGAGGTGGCGCATCCGCCGCGACTTACCAAAGGCCACGGAGACCGGTCGCAGCATCCGCACCAGAATACTCTTCCGTTTGGATTTGGCCGTCACCTGGGCGGAAAGATGCGCCTTTACGACTTAGCCAAGAAGCCTCACCGGGAGGGGAGAAATTCCCACCGCGGAAGCGTTGGCTTGGCCTTCCGCCTCGCCGCCCTCCGAATGAAGGGGCGTCTCATCCAAAACCAGCGTTTCCTCCTGAGATTCGGGACGTAGCGCGGGTTGGCCCTGCCTAGCCACGTGGCCGGCCTGCAGACGGACAGACGGCGGCAAGACGGATGAAGGACAGAAGCCAGGAAGCGAGGGGGAAAATGGCAACTGACCAGCGTGTGGCGCCACATGGACAAAGAGTCCAGGATCCGGTCTACGATGCGATCGGAGAAGAAGGACGCCACGCTGAGTTTCAGCTCACTGGGGATGAAGACACAAGCCGAGAAGCTGACGAGGAGGAGGATCGGACGCGCGCGCGGCCATTGGAGCTCATTGCAAGGCGGAGGCTGAGGTGCCGATGAGCAGAGGGCGCGCCCGCCGCCACCTGATCTTGTTGAGGATGTCCACGCCCGCCTGTTCCAGGAACGTCTTGGTGATGAACGTGCGAGGGATGCTCATCTTCCCTGCGCCCGCCTGCAGCAGGTCTGAACCCAGACCGCTCATCTTCATCACGTGAGGACACAAAACCGAGGCCGCTTCCAACATGGACGCCAGCATCGTCTGCGGGGACCAGAAAAAGCCACGCAAATGCCACAAGCGAGGCGCACTGTCGCCTCCAGAACTTTTCGGTGTGTGCGCCCACCTCCAGCTCCTCATCCATCACGGCCGCCACCTCCGCCGCCACGGACTCCAGTTTGCCCCGGACGGCGCCGCGGAGACGGTCCCCCTCCAGCCGGTAGAGGCTGGGCAGCAGCTGGAGGATTCGGAGAGGGAAGAAGCGCGAGTCAGAGTTGCACCGGGATCCGGCGCGGGCTCGTGGCTCAACGTTCCCCTACGGTCTTGGAGTTGCGCGCGTCGGTCATCAGGTTTTCCGCCACTTTCATGTCCTCCTGTACCGCGCGGTCCTGGGAGAACGCCAGCGAGTTCAGGTGATCCTGAACCTTCACACACACGGTGTCCATCATCTGCACGGAGGAGCGGAGGGTCAGCGAGAACCCGGTCCCGGTCGGGGCGCCCGCCGACGCCTGCCTGCTGCGTGGCGCTGGTGACGATGCCCTGCTGCAGTCGGTACGCCTGCTCCCGGAGGTACTTGCGGCTCTCGTGGTTCCTCAGCAGGAAGTGCTCCATCTGCACGCGGGGGCAACACGCCAACGGTCACGGTAGAAGGGTAGAAGGACCGGTCCGAGGTTGCCGCTCGGCGTGTCCCTGAGCAGAAAGGATCCGAAAGGCCGGAAACCTTCAGCAGAGCATCTTCCGTCTTTTCCGGGTTGGTCTTGAGCGCCTGGGCGGCGTCCGCGATGGGAACGGGCATGAAGCGGATGGTGAAGTTCCTGACGGCGAGAAAACGCGTCTGAGCGTCGTCGGCCGATGAAGCGATAGCAGTCACGCTGGCGCTTTCGCTCGTGCACTCGAGTGTCTTTCTTCTGTTGACTTGGTTTGCAGCTCCACCCGAGCTGTCGCTGTCGTAAAATCAACCGAAGGCCGTGAACTCAACCTCGTGTCGACTATTTTTGCTCGATGACGTCCTGCGCCCCCCCTGCTAAAGGCACCGGAGACAAGCCTGGTGACGCCTGGCTTCGATTCTCCATTGGTGGTGGAGTGGAACTGACTGGACGCGAGCGTCGAGATTGTGGCGCTACACTGCGAAACGGCCGACTTCCCGATCATCAATGTCTTCGGATCGCTTTCCGGCCCGGACCGGCACAGCGTCCCTTCGACACCGTCCGTCCCAGAAGGGAGAGGGACCCGAAGAAGCGCATACTCACTTCTCCAAGGCGGACGCCACTTCCTGCAGACCCCGAGGGCTGACATTGTTCCTGTCCCAGATGAGCGTCCTACAAAAGGTGACAAAAAGCCCGCGGGCAGCAAAACGTGGGCCGCGGCGGCACGAGACGGGCGGAAGCGTGCGCTCACCTGAGCTTGGTGTTGATCTGCAGGGCCTTGGCCAGCATTTTGGCGCCCATGTCGCCCATGGCGTTGCCGCTGATGTCCAGCCGGGTCAGCGAGGTGTTGCTTCCCAGGGCGTTGAGGACCACGACCAGGTCCCCCTTCAGCCTGGAGTCGGCCAGCGACAGCGAGCTCAGCGGCTAGGCGACGGCAAACGACGTAAGCCACAAGCCGCGATCGGCAGTCGGAACGCGGGTGCCGCTCGCTCACCGACTCCTCCTCCTGGATCAGACGGACCAGGTCGCTCAGGACCGGCGCCACGTTCCTGCCGCGAGGCAGCGAGAGTGTCAAGCGACTCGCCCGGATGCCGACCCGCCGCTGCCGCCGCTGCCGCCGCTGCTCGAGGACTCACTTGGACTTGATGCTCTGGAAGTTTTTGCCCAACGAAAGGTGGCGGATGGAGCGGTTCTTGGCCAGCCAGACCAGCAGGGTGCTCAGGTCCCCGTCCAGACCTGACAGTAGACAAGACGACGTGAGGACGTGCTCGGGCGGATTCGCTGGTGCTAATGTGCCTCATTTGGTCGCAGATCGCAATCAATCCGTCTGTTTCGGGCGCGCCAGATCTCGGCCGACTTATTGCCGCAGGCCGGCCGGGTGCGCCCCGGACTGGTCGCCAGTCAATCACGGGTAAAACAACCGGCAAAGGGCTATTTCTTAGTCTCCCAATGAAGCGAGCCTGCGAACGCGAGAGGAAGCCGCCATCCCCAGAGGGAACCGACGCGAGCACGGCTGTTTCCCGCAAATGCCACACAGAGGGCAAGGGAGAGATAGGCGGGCACCGTTATCGGAGATGTCCAGACTGGAGATGTTGGGGATCTCGGCCACGCAGCCCTCCAGAATCTGAGAGCCCGCCGAGCGCAGCTGCAAGTCAAAGGAGAGCGCGGCTCAAGTGACTCGGCCGCGGAACCGCCACTCGTGTGCCCTTCGGGTGCCTTTTTGATGGTTACCTCGCAGCCGCTCAGGTCCAGAGACACGTCGCTCAGGTTGGGGTTGCAGCCCAGGCCCAGCAGCAGCGCCCTGAGAAGACATCGGCAGGTGCGTGAAGCGCTATCGACGCGCGCGGCAAAAGGGGATGGACCGGTCGGTCGGCCCTCCTACGCACTTCAGAGCCTCGGCGGGAAGTCTGCATCCGGACACGTTGACGGAGCTCAGAGCCTGGCAGGAGCTGAAGAACTGCTTGAAAGACGCCGACACCTCCCTGCACTTCCTGAAGGCACGACCACGCAACGCGGGCCTCATTTATGAATGGGCGGTACAGGCACTTCAAGGGTCGACGTGATTGACGGGACACGCGTCGGCGACAACTCGGCGACACCCGGCGCGTGGTGACGGACAGGCAGGCTCGTCACACAACAGTTACGCGTCTTGGTCGCGTGTTTCACCTGTGAGAGTAGAGCGTCTTGGACATGTTGAGGACACGTAGACGCTTCAAACATCCTCCGAGCAGAGACGCTGATGTCTGAAACGCGCACAAGTGCCAACAATGAGTCTATTGGAGACTTTGGAACGAGAGCGCGTGCGTGTTCACCTGCTCCAATGAACAGTCGGTACAGGACAAATCCAAAACTTCTAAGCTGTTGTCCCGACTCAGGAAGTGGTGGAGGTTCTGCGAAGAGCAAGGCAATCGCGTTGCCGACATGTCGCGAGTGCGCGGCTAACCTGGAGCGAAGGCCGGCCGCGCCACCTGCAGCTCGTCCCCTCTGAGTGAGTTTCCCGCCAGGTGGAGGTGTGTGAGGGTGGCGGCCATGGTGGGGTTGGCACACAGCGACTGAGCCAGGAGGTTCACGCCTGACGCCCACACGCACACGCATGAGCGGGACGGGCGCTGCGAGGTGGCGGAAGTGACGGACGGACGGACGGGATGCACCTTTGGGGGACAACGAGGTCCTGCTCAAGTTCACCTTCTTCAGTCCCGTCGCCAGTTTGCCCAGCTGAGCGCCCAGAGCCCACATGCCTTTGGGATGTGCGCACACACACACGCACACACACACACACACACACACACACACACACACACTCACACACACACACACACACACACACACACACACACACACACACAAACACGATGTATTTGTGGACATTTTCTCATGTGTGCGTGTCTGTGTGTGTGTGTGTGTGTGTGTTGAACCTTTATCGTCCAGAGAGTTGTTGCTCAGGTTGAGGGTGTGCAGCGCGGAGGCGGGGTTTTGACATAGCGCCAAGGACAGCTTGTTTGCAAAGTCACTGAGGGGGGTGGGTGGGGGGGCAGGCAGGGAGACAATATAAGAAGGCAAAGAAGCGAGACAACGTGATTGCGCCCGCTCTGACCTTCTGAGACCGACGTTGTCCAGGACCAGCTCCTCCAGGCAACTCGACCGGGACATCACGCGCAGGATTTGCTCACACACGTCTGCCGACTACACACACGCATGACACAAAGAGGTCAACCTTCACTGCCCCCCACCCAGCACTTGCCAGTCTTACCAGCTTGCAGTCTTTGCGACCAGCTTGGTGAACCACTTGTTGTACTCGAGAGTGCCAACAATGGCCACCAGATCCCTGCGCCGCACGCAAGGAGACGGCAGCGGCAGCGGTCGCAAAACATGCGGCAAAACGGGACCAGAGAGGAAAACATGATCATGGCGACAAAGCACGAGACCTTTTGAAGCGGGTCTCGGCATCGGCGGCCGCGCACGCACGCACCTGCCATCCAGGTGACTGAAGTCATGCAGGTTGAGTTCTGTGGTGTCTTGGCTCAGGTAGATGGTATCCACGTCCTGACACAACAACAACGCAAGTACTGTCGTGCGCGTCTGACGGGCCTCCGACGCAACGGAACGTGACGCCGTCCGTCCGCCGTTCATATTCCAAAACGCAGCCAAACTAGCGAGCGACCCCGAAAACCGGGCGCGGCGTGACGGGTTCGGGTCCGTCGCTCTGCGGTTCTAAGCGTCAACTTTCAAAGTCATGCAGAGCGGTGGAGTTGACGGCCCGCAAAGTTTGGGGGAAAGACCGAGTCTGCAAGGACGAGGACTGTGCGGACAAGTTGGGACCGCCGAAGCGCCTTAGGTGCATGCGGGGGGGGCAGCAAAAGCAGGGAGGAGTCAACAAGAACGACGCGGCACTGACCCATTGGACCTCCTCCCTGTAGGCCAGGTTGAGACTGTCACAGACGGCCCGGTACTGATCCGAGAATCCCCTGGACCAAACAGGACTTGGAATCAGTCGGTCTGTTTGCCGATCAAAACGCCGCAGCCCCACCCCGCTGGCCCAGAGACCGTACCGCAAGGGCCCAAGTCGGCAGGGTCCTGCTGCTCCCAGACAGCCTGGAGGGCGGCCCATCGCTCGCAAGGCGCCACGTCAAACTTCTTCAGCGGGTTCCTGGTGGGGGAGACAGACAGAGCACCTGCGAAGCATGAGGCCACCAAAGCGACATTTTCCGCCTGAAAGGCACAGCCCCCCGCCCCCCGCTCGCTACTCACGTATCCGGGCAGATCCTGGTCAGACACGAGCCCAGATGGGTGATGACCTGGTCACTGTCCTCCTGGGAACTAAACCACAGCGTGCAAGGGCCACGCCCGCACTCCAGTAGCACCTGCGTGTGCGCACACGCACACACACACACACACACACACACACACACACACACACACACACACACACACACACACACACACACACAGCACATTGCCTCATGACCGTCCTCAATGGAGAGCATTGAGAAGAAAGTGTGACTTTTGAAATGTGGCACGCAACCCTAACCGCTAACAGCTAGCATGTTGCTAACAGCCACTTCTTGTCATTTCTGACATCTCACCTCAGTGGGCTTGTTGCTATGCAGACCGAGAATGTCCAGGTAGCTGAAGGAGTGCTCCACCTGCACACGCCACCGCACATTAAGACATATATATATATACACACGCGCACCCAGACATCCACTGACCTTGGAAGGGATGCGTGCTGAGAGCAGGAAGGCTCGATGTGATGCCAAGGCCTACACACACACACACACACACACACACACACACACACACACACACACACATTGTGGTCGGGCCAATTAGCAAAGAGCACTCGTGTTTCAAAACTAAGGCGTTCTTTTGAAGACATGCCCCCTTTTGTCGCATGACCAGGAGGTGGCGTCGGCCGAGAGGCTTTCACCACCTCGACCGCTGACATGTCCGCACAAGCCCGCGTGCGCTCACTTTCTGGGGAATGTCGCCCGAGACCGAGAGGCAGCGTGAAGCTCACGCGGGCGCCGGCCGATGCAGTCGAATTTGAACAGGCAACCTCACCGGTGCACGCCGCTTCCGCAAACAAGGAAGTGGCAAACGGAGAGGAGCCGGCTGAATTTCCATTCCATGAGGCCTCGCGCAGCAAGGGAAGACAGACCCGTGAGGTGGCCAAGGTCAAAGGTCACTCACCAGCACTTTGTTGTCCACCTTTTCACCTTTGACCTCCAGCTGAAGTTGGCAGCTCAGGGCCAACTTGAGGCTCGGCCCCACCGCCTCCCGAACGCTCTCTGCATCGGGGCATCGAAGAATAAGAGGAAAAAAATCATCAAATCAAACTAGCCATGCGTCTGTTTTGTCTTCATGCGCAATATGGAATGCGTGGCAATATTCTTTTTGCGTGTGACTGGCAAAACTTTTGCCAAAGTCGCAAGACACCAGCAGCAGCAGCAGTGGCCCAACTCGAGAACATCCTCCAAGCGTGCCTTCGAGCTACGAACAGTTCCCAGTCAACGGCCGATAACCGGGTCTGCGGTTACCCAATTGGGGGTCGCTCAACAACTACGACAACCAGCACCAGCACCGCTTGCCCCCGGAATGCGGCTGTTCTCACCGAGCAAGTCTTTTGGGACTTGTGACGGCTCCATTTGTGTCTTCGCTCGTCCGGGAGGAACCTCTTCGCCTTCTCCTTCTTCCGCAGCCAGCATGGAAACACCCAAACACAAGCCTGAGCAAGTCCGAAAGGCGCGCGCACGTGCACAAAAAAAAAAAGCATCCCCCAACAGCGCCGCCCCCAGTTCGCGCACCTGCAAGACAACGCGGGAAGAACTCATGGTGGGCGCAGACCAAACATTCAAGGCGATTTACTTGAAGCTGGTTCAATCACGTTTGCTGAGATGACTACGCATTCCGACAGCCGTTGTCAATTCGCACTCCGGCCCCGAGGTGTCGGAAGCAGACGCAAGCTTCCCGGTACTTTCGACTTCGTCGCAGATCATTTGATGAGATTGACCGTTCTTCTGTCAAGAGCCGAGGAAAGGATCTTCGGTCTGGTTGCGGCGGCGTTCAGAGAACGTGTCCGGAGCTATACAGCCTCCAGGGTGGCAGGGGGCGGCGGCGGCGGATTTTTGGCGATGCTGGCTTCCCTCGAGGAAGGCGAAAAAGTCGTTTGGGCACCCCATCGTGACAGGATAAAAATTCCACTCGCTAACACGGAGCACAAGTGTGGCAAGCGACCATCAAACTAATCGACAAGCATTTTGAGAAGAGGTTGATCGCTTAGCGCCATTCTCCAAATCAGTCTTTTTCAATCTTTTTCGAGCTGCGACACATTTCTTTCATTGAATAAAATCCCGCGGCACAGTGCTACCTGAAAATGTGAAAAAAATCGTATTTTAACAACAAAGTGTTCTATTGTTCCAATAGGCGGGGGGGTCCATTGAAAACTAACACAATATTATAAAACATTGAAAAGGAATCAAATCAACATTGATCTAATATTTGGTGCACTCATTTTAATGGCAAGTAAAATAGAGTCAATGAGAAGTTGAACTTGCTCGGGGTTCGTTCTTTTGCGCAGTTGGCTCCCGCGATATTGTACCAAGATCGCGGGAGCCAACTGTCTCGGAGACATTTGCAAACCTCGGCTTTTACTTTGGAATGTTGCTGACGGATGTGATGGACTCGGATTCAGGGCAGAAAATCCTCGTCACTTGAATGGAGGAGGAACATCGGGGTTCTTTTGCATCCGCCGCGCCTTCCTTCCATGGCCGCTCGCACCTAAGCCCTCACGCGCCCGGGGGTTGTTGCCCGTGCTGCGCCGGCACCACGGAGGCGCGCGGGCGGGCCAGAAAGGCTTCGGCGCTCGGGCTGAGACGCCGCCACCGGGCTCCAGCGCTGACTCGGGCGTCGAGCCCTCGGCCGCCGCACGCAACCGAGAGCTTCTCCCGCACATGCTTGCCCACGGGCGTTCGGGGCCAGAAGCCCTTCAGCTGCCGGCTGTGGCGCGTGACCCTCTTCCGGAGCCGCGACGCCTGATGTGCCAACCGGGAAGGGAGGGGGCCATCGCTGCCCTTCCTTCAAATTGGATGAGCAAAAAACAACCGACAACATCAATTCAATTCTGATGCTGTAGATTGCAAATGTCCCCAGTGTTGGACAAATAAAGGCTTTCTTATCTTATCCCGTAGCGCAGTGCGCTGAACACTTTGGCAACTACGTCGGCCCACTTTTTTAGTGAGTCGTGCGCGAGTAACTGAATCCAAAGTGAGCACACCCGCACAACTTTTTACTTTCGACTTCAATTCGGCTGAAATGACATTTGTGTCACAGATTTTGGAAAGCGGACGGCGGTCAGAAGTTGGGCTTGTGCTTCTTGACCTCCACCATGAGGTGATGCAGGTTGATGAGCTCGGAGCGGGCCGGCAGGCTGCGGAAGGCGGGCTGACTGAGGATCTTGTGGAAGCCGTGGTAGTACTGGATCAGCTGGGTGAGGGCGCCCTGCGGCGGCAAAGACGTCAAGGAGTCGGCACGCGGGCGCCCGCCTGCCCCCGCCCCCATCCCCCTCCTCACCTGGATGATGCCGGTTCCGTTCTTGAAGTTGGTGAAGGACCTCATGACGTCCTGGCTCATGGCCTCCACCGACTGCTTCCACGAGCCCGAGAAGCCTCGCACCAGCTGGCAGATGCGAGCTGAACGCAGACAGGCGTCAGGAACCGCGTCAAGTACTCACGCTCGCTTCTTCACTACTTCCAGATACTTTGGTCAAGTCGAAGCGGTGACTCAACATCACTGTGGCGTTTTTGTTTTTATTGTGGGGGGGGAGGAGCGGGTGGGGGACGCACACAAAGGAAGCATCCAAGGTCCGCACCAAAAGAAATCCTCAAGTAAAGCGCAGCCATGTGGAAAATGTGGGCAGAATTTGCAGGTGCGCTCGGAATGCAACAAGCACTTGAGTGATTGTCGAGTGCGGTTCCAATCCCCATTCACTCGTGAAACAGAAATGCCAGCCTCGTTGGAGTATATTGGGACTTGGATACGGCCCCTCACCTTCGTCGCTCTTCAGGCGCTCCAGCTGGCCTTTCTCCATCAGGGCCTCGGCCTCCTTCACGAAGGAGATCATCCCCCCGAAGGGCGCCGACAGGAGCTCCTCAATAAACTCCTGCCGGTGACGTGACATTGAGCGTTTCGGCGGGAGCGTGGGCGGCAAGCGCGCATTCGGCAAGAACAGCACTCGCCTGCGTCCTGGCCAGCAGAAGCTGCTGGAAGCCTTCCACCTCCTTGCTGTCGTCTGCTGCCCTCTCCTGGACAAACATAGCATCGACTTCCAGCGGCGCCGTCGCGACTTGTTGGCGGCGGCGGTTGTCATCTCCGATTGGACTCACCGCGAGCACGCCGAGCATCATATCGTAGTTGTTGATGAGGAAGATGAGCTGCTCCCTTCTGGACGGGAACTCGGCCGCCATCTTCAGCACAAAGTTCTCCACCTCGGCCTGTTGAAAGCCACGCGCGACAGCGTCACGGCCCGCTCGCTTCCATTTCGGCGGCGCGCCTCACCTGCAGCTGAGCCAGCAGCGCGTTGATCCTCTCGTTGGGGAACGTCTGGTTGATGCTGACGACGGCCGACGAGAACTCGGCGTAGCGGCGCGTGATCTGAAACGGCAGAAGCGCGCTTGATGTGGGGCACGCGGGCCGGCTGTGAAAAGCCAGGAACAGCATTGGGAGAAAAAAACAAACAAAAGGGACCGCCCCCCTGCCCCCACACACACACACCTTTTTTAACTCCCCCAAATTCTTGAATGAGCAGGGTGAATACCGCGTGCGCACACGAACATGACAATACCCCCATAAATTAATTCATGAACCATTTTCATCCGTCCCATGTCGTGAGGCAATATCGCCCTCTGCCGGCAAATGAAACGAACGTCACAACCGTTCGTTTGCGACGCCGAGCTCGCACGAACAAAGGTGGAAAACAGCTTCGCCGAATCGGAATCGTCTTTGTGGGCCAAGTCTGTTCACGACACAGCAGGAATGAGGACATCGACGGCTCGGTTCGCGCTGGCCGAGGACAACCGTGCCGACATGGCGCGGCGTCCTTAAGCCAAAGTCTCTGAGCACTTTGGCCGAGGTGAGCGAAGGGGCGGAAGAGGCGGCGACTCGGATGTGGAGCGTCCGCCCGCTCGTGTCTCGGGTTCGTGTCGGGCGCGCGACGGGGGGGGGACGTCGGAACCCTGCCCGCGTACGCCGCGACGACCAGCGCGACGGCGGCTCGGTGACGTGCCGGCCCGAGCGTTATTTGAACGAGTTCGGCTCGCTTCAACTCGACGTCGGCGACGTTCTGCCGGCTCGCGCAATCGAAGCGGGGAAGTGGGCCGCCGTCCCGTTTTCCGGGCGAGCCTCTCACGCCTTCGTTTCGCCGAACGGCAGAGGGCGACGTCGCCCAACGCGACGGCCGCGACCTGGTTGACGAGAGAGCAACCGTCGGGCTTCGGTTTCATTCCACCTGTACGAATGGGCACCGGGTTTGACGAGCATTGGCACTCAACAACACCAAACGACGAACTCGACGAAAACGGAAACCAGTCCGGAACTGCCCAAACGAAAAGAGACAAAAAAGCTCGACCGCAGCTTCGGTTCTGCAAAGTATGCCCAGTCGCGTTCAACGATTCCACTTCAACCTCTGAAAATAGAAAAATGATCGGCAAAGTGTTTGGGATTTTTGTGCCCCCCCCCCCTCTCGTGACTGTTGACGGGGGGGGGCTTCTTGGCCAGAAAATCCCAAACATGGTGAGGTTGAGGCGCAGGCAGAAACGCGACTGGGAATTTTCATCATGTGCTCATACTTTTCAGACATCAAGCCACATCGTGTTTTGTCTCTCTCACATAATTTCACGCGTTTTCGACTGTCCCAACCCAAAAATCCAGTGAGCAGGCAAAAAGAAAATTGCGTTTGTCGGGCACACAGAAATAAATCCAGAAAGTAAAATAACACGGCTAGAATATTTGCCGCATTTTGTTTTCTTGAAAATTGGTCATCAAAATGTTTCTTTTTAGTTGAGTCAATTCTTCTTTGATGCTTAAGCATGATTACTATTTGAAATCTTTCACATGGTCCAGCCAACGCAGGCCGGCCACTTGGAAAAAGGACGTCTGCGGCGTGCGGGGCGTGCGCGTGACGTACATAGTGCGGCCGGGTGTCGAGCAGCCCCAGCTTCTGCGGGTCGCTGCTCCTGATGCTGTGGATGTTCATCTCCAGGATGAGCTCAAAGCGCGGCCACAGCAGCTCCAGCACCGCCTCCCAGTACCTGGCGCAAGTACGCAGGCACAAACACACGCGCACACACACAGACAGCGGCGGTGGCGGCGGTCAGGGCCCGGCCAGCCAACACGCGGACGCAGGCGCGCTCACTTGTCCAGAGCCGGAATGTTCCTCTTGGCGGCGATGGCTCGGAAGCGCAGGATGATGTGGATGCACAGGAAGACGGCGATGCCGTCGTAGCAGTCCGCCACATACGTCGACATACTCTTCTGCATGCACACAACAGCACGCTTCAGCGTGAGGTCACAGTTCGGGGGGGGGGGGGGGGGTGTTGCTCGTCAAGTTTTTTTTTTCCCTTGTCGAAAACCATCGACTATTACTTTCAATTTTGCTGCTGGAGATTACAAATGTCTCCATTGTGGGACAAATAAATGCTTTCTTATCTTATGACATTATCTCTCTATGTGGATCTCTCTCTCTCTGGAATGAGAATTGCAGAAAAGGGGCCGACTCCTTTTTCAGGGCACCCTATCTTGCAAACGGTTTCACTGGCTTTTGTCTCGTTTGCACACTTTGTCAACGGGGCCGGCGACAAGACGAGCGAGGTCACATCACGCACCAGGAACATGCCGAGCGTCTTTCCCATGATGCTGTTGAAGAGGTCCAGGGCGGAATTTCCCGCCACCATGAAGAAGTCGCACAGGAAGAGGAACTCCCGGCAGCCGTTGTCCAGCAGGGCGTAGTGCTGGCTGCGGAACAGCGTCTCGTACGGGTACTGAGGATGGAGCACGAGCTCGGCGTTAGTTCGCGCCACGCCCGCCGCCATTCTTGACATTCTCCATCACACCTTGAGGCAGCGTTCACGTTTCTGGCACTCGAGCCGGCCTGATGTGAGCGAGAGCGCCGAAACCAAGTAAGCCTTGGAAAAACGTGAGCCGCATGCTCGCTCGCTCGCTCTTCTCGTTGACTGCAAGGCCCACGGTTTGATCAGACTCATTTTATTTGAGCTGCGTGTAAATCAAGTATCACGTGTGGCTTTTCCCCAGCTTGAGAAAATCAGACCGTTTCCTCAATACGGGAGGCGGAAATTGTCACGCATGCCGCAAACAGCTCTCTGGCTTGGTTCAAGCTCCCTCCCGAATATTGTTCCCACGCTCCCATTATGTATTCCAAAAATGGAAGTCCTTTTTCAATGGCATCTGCCGCTTTCCACGACACAGCCAGTGGATGGGGGAGGGGCAAACAAACAAAACTTGGGGCGACTTTGGGAAAAGTGGTCGCGGGCGGCGCTCACCCTGCTGTCGCCTCTCTGCGCCGTGTGAGGAACCAGAATGGGAGCCTCCAGCTCGGCGGGGCTCAGGATGCCGCCCCTCTGGCCCAGAGTGAAGATGGTGTTCCTGCTCTTCAGAGACGGTTTGGAGAAGAAACCTGCGGCCAAGAGACAAAAACCGCAATGGGAATCGCTCGCGCGAGGCCAAATCACACCAGGCGCCTCCCTCACTCCCAACATCTCGGTGCTTACTCAACTCAAGTGTCAATTTCGAGGGCACTTTGAAACAAAGCGGCGCCGTCGACCAAGTGCTTGCTGTACGTGCGGCAAAAAAACTTGCGTTGCAAACAAACGACATGAATGACAAAGACGGAGTCTCATGTCGAGTCCAAAGCCGGGGACTCCAAATGAGTTTGGCAGCGAGGGGGCGGGGTGGGGGCTGGCCGAACAGGAGGGAGCGGCCACAGAAAAGGGCCCCGTCTCCTCTCAGCCTCCGCTTGGTTCTCATCAAGTTCGGGGCGGAGGAGCTGAGAGAGGCACGGTGGGAGCGCGCCATTTTGAATGGGAGGGTCTTCAAAAGAAGTTGAAAATGAGCCGGCGAAGGGAGGCCAGAGTGGGAGTGGCGCCTTTTGGACCGACCGGAGACGAGGACCGGCCGACTCCAAAGTCAAGCCGCCTTCCGGTCATCCGAGGCCGCTGACGGCTGTGTCGCGCGGCGCCCGAGACCAAATAGACAGTCAGCCTTTTCTCCCGGGTGGGCGGGGATGAACAGCGCTTTGGCTTACGAGCGCCGCCTCGGAACCACTTCAACTTGTCCGTCGAGGCACCACCGCATCCGCGCATGTGCCCAGAGGAGCTTTTGTGCGGTCGCACCGCCGCTGCTGCACCTTAGGTGATGAAGCACTTTTCGGGTGGACACACCCGCACATTCAAGACGCTCCAGGCATTTCTTCACTTCACATACTTATGTGCAACTTCAACCATGAAACTCACACGCGCGCGCACATGTTTGCACACATATACCAAGTGGTCATGGGACCACACACACACACACACACACACACACACACACACACACACACACACACACACACACACACACACACACACACACACACACACACACACACACACACACACACACACACACACACACACACACACTATTCCATTCGAAAGCTACCGTTACTGAGAGACACACACACCCATAGCTTTTTTGTGTTACCTTTTTTGGCGGTGTCTTCGACCCCCATCAGGTCGTCCTTGTTAGCGACTTCTTCGTACTACAGAGAGAGAGAGAGGAAGACGATGATTCACAGCAGCGATTCGCAGGCCTTTGTCCTGTAATTGTCCAAGTGAAAAGGACTGTCGATGGCTGACAATGGGCAAATGACTGTTGCTTGACAACAAATGTATCCATGTTCATCTATGCGGGACAAAAGACAGACAAACACCTTGTTTTTCTGAATTGGACAAAAGCAGCGTGCGCCCAAGCGAGCCATTCTTTGTGTTTTTCATCCCCGTGATGCGGTGTGGCGTTACAAGCAAGAAGCTTCCGGCGGCGCCTCTTGAAGCGGGCCGTTGAGGGAGGGCGACGCCCTTTGAGACGTGGCGTCCACTAGGGGAGAAGCCCTCGGGATTTGACGCTCACCGTCCAACCAAAACCTCGTCCTCCAGGAGCCCACCGATCAAGGTGGTCCATTGAGAAGCAATCGAGTTACATGGTTTGACTCGGCGCTGCGGTTGTACTCGTGAGGGGTGTTTCCATCAGCTGATTTCTTTTTTTTTTTAGGGAGGCGGGGTAAAGCGATCATTCTAGTGACTGAGCAGTCAGGAAAGACAAAATGATCGTCACCGCAGTTTCAGTCACTCCATCCCCACTCCCAAATGAAAAAAAAAAAAAAAAAACAGGCAGCGCCCAGTGTGTCTGTGTGTGAGTCACACGGATGGCAGATTTCAACGCCTGAAAGGAACCAGGACCGCCAACAGCGCCCCCACCCCCCCCGGACGAGTTTCTCACATGACCGCTTTAGAACAGACATCGCCCACCTGCGCTAGGGCTTCAGTGGGGAAAAAGGAACGTTCCCGGCCGCAGCCGTCACATGTCGAGTTCACCTTTACGGCAACCTGTTGTTGTTTTTTTTTTCAACGTCTGGAACTCTTTCAAGACAAAACCTTCAGTCAATTAAAAATAATTAGCCACCTGCTATCTAATTAAAGGGTGTGTGCGCATTGCATTGCAATGTGCGCACACACACACACACACACGCGCGCACACACACACACACGGACGCGCGCGCACACACACACACGCACGCAAGGGACATTGGGCTTGCGTTTTTTGTGCGTGGGCGAGTTTGTTCACCTGCACTTTGAGCAGCCGACCGCTGTACGACTTGAAGTAGCTGAAGTAGATCTTGCTCATGGTGTCCACATAATCGTCTCGCACCTCCTTGGCCACCGTCCTCTCGTTGGCCAGGAGGAACTGGTAAAAGAACCTGCGCGCACACGTGTTCACGCCAGTTGCGGAAGGCGCGCCCCGCGCATGTGCGCACACCCCCCCACCTGTATTTGAGCAGAGTGTTCTGCGGGATCTGGTAGTTGGTCATGGGCTTCCTGAACGAGTAGATCTTCTGAAGGATGAACTCGCGAATCTTGCACACTGCCTGGGAGAAGGGAGGGCAATAAATAAATAAATAAATAAATAAAAAGAATCATAATTCAGAAAATGAAGCCAAAAGTGTCGGCTGGCAGAAAAAGGGCCTTTCGCAGAGTCACTCTTTGGTCGACAAATCATTTCGGCTTCATCTGCTCTTTTTTTGAAGGATGATTCCCCATCTGTGTCCCTCCCTCCGTTTTCCCCCAAAGGGGCTTGGAGTTGTTCCCATTGTCGGTTTAGGGGGGGGGCGTCCATTGTTACTATAAGAACAAGGGCTCATACATATAGGCGAGCAACTGGACGTGATGATTTGGAAGCTTCTGCCCAGGGGTGTGTAGACCAAAGAGAGCTTTTCTGTCCGTCTCCCTTTTGACAGCATCGGCCACTGACATGGTTTGAAACCGAGGAACTGTTCCGACACTCTGCACTCCCTTCACACGCACAAACTCCGCAGAAGGCGCAATCTAAGGCCCTGCCTCTGGTCGCCAAGGGAACAAAACGCTTGCTCGTCGCGGGTGCAAGTCGACGGGACAAGCTCGACAGGTCGGCCCTGTTATGGAGACACCCGCAAGTTCCCCAAAGATGCAAATAACACATCACGTGAAGCCGCATTCGATGATGAAGACGTGACGCGTAAGCGGCTGCGACACCACGACGCCAAAAGCAACCCGGCGGACGGCGAGAGCGTCAAGGTGCCGTTCGGGTGCAGTGGGCGCAAACCAAGAGCGGGACGAGCCGCCGGCTGTTTGGCGGCCCGGTCACTCAACGGCGCCGACTCCAGACTCCTCCCCTCCTGTTCCTGTCAATGCAACCTAACAGCTTGTGGAGCGTTTGCTCATTCTCTCCTCAAAATCTTTTCTTTGAACGCCTGGCACAGATGATGAAAACTGATGTGCCGCACTCAGTCACTATGTCGTCAAACCATTTGCGGACTCTCTTCCTCGGCCAAACTTTCAGCGGAATAGTCACGGTGGTTTTCACATCTGTCCAGCGTTTCGCGTGGCGACCGGCCCGAGCGAGCGGTCGCGGCCACAGTTTCTTGCGAAGGCCGCGCAAGCTCACCTTGACCTTGAGGCGGTCCACGACGTCTTGGATGTCGCAGCAGGCCAGCGTCTCTCGGAAGCTGAGCTCCTTGGCCAGGTTGATCTTGTTGTTGAGCTCATGCAGCTGCTCCACAAAGTGCTGCTCCGTCACCGGACTGTCCAGGATGGTGCTGGACAAACGGACAAACAAACAAATTACAATACATGCTGATTTCTATAGCGCTTTCACAACAGCGGCAGCTGTAACAAAGCGCTTCACAAAACAGTTAATATAAAGTAAAATAATGAACACAACACATAACATAAAACACGGACAGTCGTGCAGTCCTAACCACTTTTCCCCTCATACGCTTTGTTGTTAAAGCAGTTTGAGATGAAAGAGAGAATCAAAGTGTCCTTTCACCAGTGGATCAGAGACGTCATGCTCAAAATGTGCACACGTCGGCTACAAGCTAAGTTTCAAAGTCAACAAGAAGCTGTAGCATCCATTGACGAAAAAAAGAGATTGGTCCACTTCTCCTGTCCCATGCAAATCCATTCCAATTCCAAGCGGTGACTCTCAGTTCCAAATACGCATCGGCGTTCTGCGCCGACGCTCCTCTCTCCTCATCCTCAACTTCAGCAGTCATCCATCCAGCCGCACCAACGCAGACTGTCCAACAGCGCCGACATCTCCATTGAACAAAACGGGGCTGTGAAAAATGCTGCCCGTGACAGGCGCAAAACACACAAGCGCCCCGAGGCTGTCCAGCACCGACAGTCAATGGCGCCGACAATCAAAATCTGTGCTAGTACAGGCGTGCTGCAGAGAAGGTCCACACGACGAAACAACAAACGTGACAAAACAAAAAGACAAAAACAACAAAAAAGAACGAAAAAAAAAAGCAAGGCTCTTGAAGAGCACTTGCTGAAGGCTGCCTACTCGGGCGCCATCTTCAAATTCATTCAAGCAATCTAATCAAATGGGCGTGGCGCACAAAAGGCACTCGGCGGCTACTTTTAGATACTCCTTTCCCAAACGTTGGGGAGACTGGCCTACGGGAAATTTGCGCAACAACAACTGAAAAGTGCTCGAGTCACGGAAGCGGCCGGCCGCTCCGAATCGGCCTCTTGGGGAAATGTGCTTACTGGGCCCTTCACAGGCCAACTCCGCTTTGTCCTCGTGTCAACTTCTGATCGGCGTTTCAACGCGCCACAAAGAGCCAAAGTCACAAAAGAGGGGCTGGATGCCTCAAATGTGTCCACTTTTAGGACTCTTCCAGTCTCTCTCTCTTGATGATCCCCTCAAAGCGCAGTGACTACTTTCGGTTGAACACCAACCGTGGGCCTGTTTTTCTAGTGGGGTGGGGGTGGGGGGTGTCCTCTTTTCTCCCGACGTCGAAATGTGAGCAGCATGACGAAGAGAAGCGGATCAACACCACTCAAGTTGACACAAGGTCCCGTCCGCGCCCGCATCTGAGCCATCACGGCAAGGACACCGAACTAGCGGCAGCCACTGGAGCGGGGCGCTACTTGGGTGCCTGGGGCGCCTTTGGGGTAGGGGGGCAGGTGACGACCTGAAACACTCAGCCGATGCAGGCCCAACCTCCAGGCCCCGTGGTGTGAAAACTTGAATGTTTACACCGTGCGATACCTCTGCAGTATTTTTTCACTTTTACGCCCACGGATGCCAAACTCCAAGACGCCCCCCCCCTCCTCCCGCCCCCTTTTCTTTTAGGTACAGCGTATAGCCGCTCGCCGGCCCCTCTCCCGAGACATTTCAACCTGAAATTTCACCCGCAGAGGCCAAGCGCGGCGTCTTACGAGATCATGGCGCCCGGCACCAGCAGCTCGTCCACCAGCTGGCTGAGGTGGCTGCGGACGGCCTGGCGATTCTTCAGACGGACGTTCATGCTGAGGGACTGCCGCTGCAGCGTGTGGATCTCGCTGCTGATGGAGGACAGGTCGCTCTGGAAGCCGCTCAGCATCTCCTCCATCCGCTGCAAAGGCGGCCCAACGCGGTTCAGACATCGAGCGGGGCGGCGCAACGCCCCGTCAAACCGGGCCCACCTCTAAAATGGCGTCACAGGCGCTGATCTGCCGGTGCAGCAGAGCGATGTTTTGGCTCTCCTTGATGTCTGATGACGCGTGCACGCACGCACACGCTCAGGAAAAAGAACAACTTGCTGTGATGCTGTGATGCTGTGACGGACCGATGCTCGCTCGGGCCGAAGACGGACGGGGGTCACTGCTCTGCATTTGGACGCACGGCGGCCACTTTTGGTTGTTGTTTGTTTTTGGTTATACGCCGGCCGAGAGCGGTTCAATCTGAAAGCGGGTTACTTTGGCTCAAAGAAAGAATTCCGTGACTCGGCGCTCCGACTGAGTTTCTGCTGTGCGGATGACATGTAAACATCTTGAATGAGACCTCCCTGCGCCAGTTGTGTGAATCTAAAAACAAAGCTCGGCGTCAAGAGAAGAGAAGCAAACGCCGGAAGGCATTTACGCCAAGCGTCGTCGCCGTTTGCAGTTTGGGGCCGGCCGATCGACCCGCCCCCACCCAAGGCCCCAGCGCACCCCATCGGCGACTGCGTTTCGGATACAGTCCTTGATGGATGCCTGCTCAATCTGCTCAAGCTCCGCCTCCACCTGTTTGGAGTACTGGCGAAGGTCCACGCCCTGCCGAAAAAGCGGGTCACCGCCGAGGTCACGTGAGAGACGCGGTACCATCGTGAAGGAGGACCGACGGAAAGGCTCACCGTCTGAAGCGCTTCCTTGACGAGCTCATCCTCCAGATTGGCTTGGATGTGAACTGCGGGACAAGACGCCATGTCAACAAGTCAGCTTTAAACGCACACGCCCACACATTGATCAATGTTCCGTAAAACACTTTCACAACAGAGTGCTCGACAAAAAAAAAGCTGGTTTGTATTCTTGTATTGGAGTGGCTGGACTGCGTGTGTGCCAGGACGGGTCTTACGATCCACTTCATCCAAGATCAGCTCATCGGTCGTCAGGTCCAGTTCTCCAAGGTGCAGCTGGGCCATTTCCCCGTCGGTCATCTGGCGGGGAAGACAAGCAAACTGTTCTCACTCTTTCCATGAGCACATTGGTATCGTATCCTCGGTTTTTCGAATCAAACGCATCCTCGGAACAGGAGCGAAGAGCCCTGTTTCTGCGCCAAGTGACTTGTGGCATTACTATGACCCCGCCATGCATCCCGCGCTCATTTCATGAATTCCACCAAGTCCAAATGCCGGCTAACTGCGTCCGATTCCTTCCATCCGCCATATTTTCACTATTTGTGTAGTGTTTGTACATTCTGGACTCTAAATCTGTCTTTTTCTGACCGCCATCAGCCAAGTGAACAAGTACGTCCGGGTCAGCTCATCTCGCTCAGACAAGATAGGAAAGGAAAGGGCATTTCCTCGGCAAAAAAAAAAAAAATAATAGTAATAAAACAACGGCACTGCAAAGTGGTGTCCGGACTCGACGCTGCAGGTGCCACTCAAGTGGAATGCGACTGACGACAAAAAAAACGGCCAATTCGTGACATCATCATGTTTTGCTAACGCCAAAGAACGGTGGCGAATGAGAAAAACGAAGGCTTGCTGGACGAACAACAACAACAACGCCACCGCCGCCATTACAAGCGCTCGACAGCTTTTTAAATCACCTCGTCGTGAAAGAAGGGCATGGCCGCTTGTGTCATCCTCTCCGCCGTGTTCGCGTCCGCTGCAGCCTCCGCCATTGTTGCAGTGACGTCACTGCACGGGGGGAAAAAAACCCCAACCAAAAACAAAACGCAAAATCACACACGTTTTTCGCGAATGCGCCACCTTTAAAAAATCGTACCCGTTCAGGATGTACTTGCATATTTCGTGATTATTTTAACACGTTGTCTTGAATTCTGAAAATGATGTGTTAATCTGGGTTTGTGCATGACATTCTAACCAAGCTAGAGTTGGGCATATGTTTGTGGCCATTTTATTTTGAAATATGCTAAAACAATTTCAAAACGTTTAATCGTTTCGGGTATGAATACAAATTGAATTTATGAATTTAAATACATGCATCTTATTGTTAAAATGAAGTTCATTTGTATTCTTCTGTAAATCTTTTTTTTTTAATGAGCGGTACATTTAACATAAATCATTTTCATTCGCCAAATTGAGAAAACAGATAAATGATTTAAAGAATGCAAATGTTAAAGAAGAAAACTTATCCGAGTTGGCAAAGATATCGGACGATTGAACGTGAGGGACCGACTTCCGCCCAAGCGCGATCAAACTGTCGCGAGAATTGCGTCTCTTCCTCTTTGCGTGGAAGCGGCTTGCAAGATGGTGAGACTCTTGCCGAACGATCTAAATCGGACACCATCCGTTGCAAATAGACGTCCATCTGCGCCATGACGCCCTTTGAGGGGCGCGCGTCGTGCGTGTGAGCAGATGACCGGTTGAATTTGTGGACTTTCTCGGCGAACTCGCCGCTAAAACAACGTTATCGTGTCGGCAAAGCGTTCCAAGTGGCTCGTTCGGGCCGACTCGCAGTCTCGATGTACACCGAAGCTCCGTTGTTGTGGCAGTCGAGTGACACCCGCTGTGTTGTTTGTGTAGGCTTTGGTTATCCCGGAGAAGTTCCAGCACATTCTTCGTGTTTTGAACACAAACATCGATGGAAGGAGGAAGATCGCCTTCGCCATCACTGCTATCAAGGTAATGGGGGGGGGGGCAAGACCGCCGAGTGGCTGCCGGCGCTGCTCTCTGCTCCCCCCGGCGTAGCTCATTGCTTTTGTATTTGATTTCGGGGACTGTCGCCAGGGAGTGGGCAGACGCTACGCCCACGTGGTCCTGAGGAAGGCGGACATCGACCTCAACAAGAGGGCCGGTGAGCTGACCGAGGAGGAGGTGAGCTGAGCCGAGCAGTGCCGGACGAGAGCGTCTCATCTCAGCGGCGAGACTGAGCGCTTTGTGTGCCGCAGGTGGAGCGCGTGGTGACCATCATGCAGAATCCTCGCCAGTACAAAATCCCCGACTGGTTCCTCAACAGGCAGAAGGATGTCAAGGACGGGAAATTCAGTCAGGTGGGTCAACGGAAAGGATACCTTTCCCATTCCGGCATATCCATCTGCGACATGTGAAAAGCTCACCGTATATGAGTCCGCCCTAAACGAGAGGCGCGCCCATTCCTCGTCAACAAATGGACGATTGACACCTGTTTTTTATCATTGATTTGGTCCGCTTTAGCTCGCACGATGGCACGCAAAGCTGAATTGAATTGCTGATCCAAACAGTGGTCAACGTGGCCATGGAACAGTCGCGCCTCGCCGCTTCCCTCTCTGGGGCGCGTCGCGCCACCGGTCCCGCACTGGAGATGCGCAGTTCTCCATCGCGACTTGGCCGCGCGTTGCGGAGCGGTCTCGATGATGCGTGTGCCCTGCTTTCAGGTGTTGGCCAACGGCCTGGACAACAAGCTGAGAGAAGACCTGGAGAGGCTGAAGAAGATCCGAGCTCATCGCGGCCTGCGCCACTTTTGGGGGTGAGGCCTCGTCGGTCCGTGTGAACTTTGAACCCCCGGGTAGCTCTCCTCTGAACTCGCTTTCTCTTCCAGCCTGCGGGTGCGCGGTCAGCACACCAAGACCACCGGCCGCCGCGGTCGCACTGTGGGAGTCTCCAAGAAGAAGTAATCTGGCAGCAAGCATCCTTTTCTTTGAATAAAACACCCCCCACCTCTCAAAAACAAAAACCTGTTGTCCTCTGCTCCTTCGTGGGCTGACTGGAACGCAGCTAAGCTGCGTTGTGTGGATGGATGGAGAGTTTGGGATTTGGCTGCATCGTTTCCATGTTTGCTTTGAGTTGTTCATCGGTCGCACGATGCGTCGGTGTCATAACTCAACTGTATTCCTCGAGCACTTTCAAACAGCCATCGCTGTATACAAAGTGCTGTACATGGAACAACTAACATATACAACAGTAAAGCAACAATTCGGTAACAAAGACGGTAGAAAGCGCCGAACAGCAAAAACCAAGAACAAATCTGAATCATCCCGAGTCAAATTCCAAAGAATATAAGCGAGTTTTGAGGCGGCTTGCATTAAAAAAATGAAACTGCAGTCTGAGGTTGGATGGGTCACGCCGTCAACCGTTCACGCGTGGTCATGGAGGGCGAAGAAAAGCAGCCCCAAAAACTCCAGGTCAATTTTCGGAGCCGAAGTGCATCGAGTCGTCGGAGATCGCCCGCCTCCTTGCGGTGGCGGGCGTTCAATCCAACATGAAATTGAACTGAGGCGGCAGAAGAGCGGATCGGCTTTGAGAAAGAAACCTATCGATCGCAACGCGTGCCCCGACCTACGCAAAGGCTACAGCGCGGCCGTGGATTCAAACGTTTCAAGTGGAAGGAATCCGCAGGTTCTTCGGCTCTGCAGATGATCGCTGACCGGAAGGAGCTCCACGTTGGAGTCGGCCAACCCGCATCAACATCATACGGCGGGCGTTACGCAAAACTCGCCAAAAACTCCCCCATCCGCTCATTGATCAATCAATTGAACTGCTGGCCGGCTGCAGCCGTCGCAACTCTGAGAACCAACTTGGGAAAAGGCTTACTTACCCTGTGCGGAATCCAGTTTGGCGTCGTGGCCGAAGTGAAAAACGCATTCGCAGAGAAAAAGAGCTCGCTCGGAAGCTTTTCCCGATGGAAAACCATTCGTGGACTCCTGCCCGATCGCGACATGGCAAAACCGAGGACCGGCGATGGCGGCGCGTGGGTATCCAAGGTGGTAGAAGTTGAAAAGCAAAACGTTGCAGGGGGTTCAAAGAGGGTCGTCGCCCCGCATGCTCTCCCTGTTGCGACTCGACACCCGATTCAAATGAGCACGGCGGATGAGCCAGCTTGCGCAGAGCTCATTTGAAGCAGGTGTGTGTGTGTGTGTGTGTGTGTGTGTGTGTGTGTGTGTGTGTGTGTGTGTGCGTGTGCAACCGGGAGACTTGGAAAACATGTGGGATGGCGACCCTGCCGGACTGGAATTTGCCGCCGATGCCTTTAGGGCAGGGGCGTCGAACTCGGGTCCTGGAGGAATGAACAGGTTCAATATCAGGCTTCCGCAGAGCTTGCTGATGATCTGGTCATTCGAATCAGACATTTACACGTGAAGGCGCAGGGGTCAAAGGCGAGGCCCCGGGGGCCGTACGTGGCCCGCCGCGCCGCTCTCTTAGCGCGTAACGTGTCAGCTTTTCTGGCTCGCTACAGCGGTTGGATTTTGTCCAGCGTGGCAAATTCCCCTTTGGCAAACAAAGCCACTGTTGACGTAACGACGAAAGCCAGTTTGTCGCTCAGGCAGCGGGACTCATGCGACGCGGCCATGGGTGTGAAGGGGGGGGGGGGGGTGCCTCGAATCGGAGCGGGACAAATCTGCGTCTCTTTCGCAATGTGGCCTTTGGTTCTCCCCTCCTCCCCGACCTCAACGGTGACGCTATTTTGCCGTCCACCGATTGGCCGGTCAGAGCCAAAGTCGGAAAGGGCCGACCTCGGCCGGCGAAAGGCGCCCCGCTCTCGGTGGAGGCAACCCAACAAAATGCTGGCGGACAGACGTGCGGCCATAGAGCTCCGCGGGCCGTCGGGCTGGAGCGCGCTCGCCGCTCGGTTCCGACCAGGAGGGCAGAGGGAGGGAAAGGGCCTTTTTCACGTCCGGCGTGGTCGTCGGCGTCTGGCAGCGGCCTTTTGCGTTGGCCCCGGGCGACGGGCCCCACGTTCCCGCGCGGGGCCTCGGGGCATCGGTATTTGCCGGCTCCGAGTGAGGCCGGAGAACCGTGGGCGGGAGGCGTCAAGTTTAGGGCGAGCGTGCGCACAAAGACAAAAAGCCACAGACAGCCTGAGCTCATGAGTTTTATTGAAGCCACAAAAGTTGACCAGAAGTGAGCGTGCAAACGGCATGGAAACCAATCGAGTGTTTTCATGTCATCCCGGAACGACTACATGATGATTACGAGCAACCGATTTGAGGAGCAGGAGGCAAGCGACAGAAAAGTCTTGATGGCGTCGTAAGTTTCAAAAGGAAAGAAAGCAACAATGGAGCTGCAGCTGGAAGGCGGGCGTGCCGATTACTTTCTGTCATCCGGGGTGCCGCCTGGGTTTGGGGAGGGAGCAGGCGTGGGAGGAGGCTGGGGCGAACCCGGGCCTCCACCCGAAGGCGTGCTTAGGTGTGGGACTCCGCTCGAATAATCCACCCCCTGAATCCAAACTTTGTTTCCAAAATAACGCACGGAAAGGCCGACATCCTGGTTGAGCTTTAAATCGAGAAAGAAATTTGCAGACACACACACAACTTCCCCAGGGAGGTTGGTTGTA
Organism: Hippocampus mohnikei; assembly: GCA_026261675.1. NCBI lineage: Eukaryota > Metazoa > Chordata > Actinopteri > Syngnathiformes > Syngnathidae > Hippocampus > Hippocampus mohnikei. The sequence goes on from JAKGUB010000345.1 coordinate 3,109,392, forward strand.
GACGGGTCCTCAGACCCTGTCGGATCGGGCACGACCGTTGGCCCAGATGACGGATCGGGTCCGGAAGATGCAGGATCGGGCACTGGTGTCACTGGATCGGGGTCGGGGTCGGGCTGACCGTTCTCATCTGGAGTATTTTGTGCCAGAGACGCGGGCAGGCTGATGCTTCCTGTCAACGGCAACGTCGGGTTAGTCGCCGTCACGCCTCGGGATGTGCCGCGCGCCGGTCGAGAGCGGGATGACTTACCAAGCAGTAAAAGGAGAAGCGTGAACACCTTGAAAGTCCCCATTGTGTCAGACACTGTTCTGTAAGACAGCCAAAAGTAACATTCAATGCACATGAAAGAAAGGGGGGGGGGGCTGCGAGGGCACCTCCCCACCCCCCCAAAAAAAAGAGGCACCGCGAGAACGTTTATCAGCGATGGGATGTCCCAGCCGTTGCCCGCGCGGCGTCCAAACGCCGCCACCCCATTGGACAAAGTTCCTCAAACGCACGAAGCAACGTCCGTCGCGACCCTCCCGGTCCCGATCGCTCGACTCGACGGCAAAGTATGTCCGAGACACAGCCTGCGTTCAAAACGAAGAACGTACTCACCGCGCGGAATCCAGTCTGCCCCTGGGTTGGTGTGAGTGGCGCGCCGAGGTTTTATACGGTGCCTGGCTGTCGCGAACAAAGGAGTCGGTTCGCTTTGTGCAGCCCTCTTTAAGGTGGGGCCCTTCATTAATTCCCCTTGTCTTCTCACGCAAGCGCTTGGTTTCTTCTAGGCGGGTCTTGTCGAGCCACATTTCACCTTCGCATTTTCCTGCTGTAATGAACTAATTACATGAGTCACTTTGAACACGGGGAACGCCATGTGAAAAAGGCCAATGTCACTCGGCAACAAGGACAAACCGGTTTGCCTCCCTCGAGCGCTGCTCCCGAGGCGCTCGCTTTCCTGTTTGAAGCCACGACAGCGCACGCCCCCACTCGGCAGGTGGGATGCCTCGACGAACGAGCGGGATGGGCGTCGAAGCGCCGGCTCGCGTTCCCGACCAGGGACGCGCCGATTCGGTCCCACGTTCTCCCTCGACCGATCGAGCCGCCCGCGTTTGCCAGATCTCGGGCGCCCTCGCTTGGCCGATTGAATCGGTCCCTCGCCCCATCGACAGCCCAAAAGACAGGAGGCTCGTCGGAAAAAGGGCACGACGAAAAAGTGCGACACGCACAGACACGCTCTCCCTCATCACCGAGCCGGTTCGCCGGCTCGTTTTTGCCACGTCACTCCGTGGACCGAGTCCAAGGTTGGACGGCTGCCACCGATCCTTTGGGAACCTCGCGGAGACAAAAAAAAAAACATTTGGTGCGAGGTGCACCACCGACGTGGTGGAGGGGTGTTAACGTGAGGCCAAAGGTGGCCGCGCTCGCTCGCTCCTTTTCTCTCCTTTCAGATATTCGAGCCCAAAGTCCGTTCATTCCGTTTTCGATCGTGAGAGGAGAATCGCGCGGGCGGGGGAGAGCGACACCCCAGACTGGTGGCGGGGCACACAGTGAGAAAAAAGGAGCATTTGCGGCGTCCCGCGCCGCCCGCTCGCGAGTCACGCGAGGGGACCGCGGCGCCGACTTCTCGGCCACCGAAGCCTCTCCGAAAATGACCACCCAAAGGAGAAGCCCGCTTTTCGGAGTCCGAGACTTCTTTCCACAGAGGCAGCGTCCTCGGCAGCCGCATCGCGGTGCGGGCCGGGCGGCAGCTGTGCTGGCGGCAACGGGGAAGCGGTCCATGGGGGACCCTCGGTCCACCGAGATGCACGTGCGCAACCTCCGAAGGCCCGCCTCGTCCGACTGGCCACCCCGCACGCAATCGGTTCGGTCTCCTGATTTCCGGGCTCACCGTCTCCGCCCTCGGCTCCGATGGCCAAGCTGGCGAGAGACTCGGATGGGCGTGGGGGAAATTTGGCCCAACACTTGGCGGAGGGGGGCGGGGGGGACGACTTTTCACGCACTTTGGTGGCTCACAGACACCGCCTCCAAATTCCAAACACGGTACGGATTCCCCGGGACGCCCGACACAAACACAGAGAGCAATCTGCCCTTTCAGACGGGCCAAATGACACGAGGCAGCTTATCGTTCAGGGCATTTTTATTTTGCAATGACAACATCACGCGCCACGAGACAAAATGCACAAGTGGCAGCACCGTTTGCCGAACCTTCGCTACTTCCACAACCAGGCGCTCCCGAGACGCCTGGAGCTGAGATGTGCGGGCGCTTAAGGCGCCGCCTCTGAGCCGTTGTCGGGGCCCACCTCGGAAACCACCTGGGAGCCGCCCTGCCATCCGCCGTGCGGGCAGTTGTCCGGGCAGTTGTGCGACGAAGGCAACTTAATGACCAGTTGCTCAGCTTGGATGTTGACTGAACCATGCGAGTCATCCAACTCGATATTCTTCTCCGCAATCTTCAACACCAAGCGGGAGTCGTCGCAATCGTCTTTATCATCATCCTCGTCTTCATCACCGTCGTCATCGTCCTCGTCATCATCGTCCTCGTCATCGTCATTATTATCATCTCCGTCGTGAATGTGGCATGTAACCATAGCCACAGGGTTAGTTACGACGGCGTGACGTCACGGCCGTAAAGTGTTGAATATAAAAAGGTGACCACTGACAATAAACGGCAGTGAGCACAGAGTCAGACTCCCCGCGTTTTATTAAACATAACATTGGCGACGAAGATGGAGTTTCCACTCTCGCCTCTTCCTCCGTTCCTTGCCCTGCCTGGCGAGCCGCCTGTCCCGTGGCCCCGCTGGTTGGAGTCCTTCAAGACCTTTATCGAAGCCGTTGGGCTAGCCGACGTTAGCGACGCGCGACGGCGGGCAATGCTTGTCCATAGCCTGGGCTGTGAGGGCCAACGCATCTTTCGGACCCTCGGACCGGCCACGAGGGTGAAGCAGCGTTGCAGGAGCCTGGTTTGGTGGCCAGGCATCGACAGGGACATTGAATCGATGGGCCCGCCCCCGACGCCGCCTTTGCAGCCCCTCCAATGGCCAGCGACGCCGTGGTCCCACATCCAGGTGGACATCTGTGGGGAGCTCCATGGCACTCCTCATCACCAGCGGTTCCTGTTGGTGGCCTACG